>CM057129.1:24765022-26040022 GCA_029964075.1 Patiria pectinifera | reverse complement strand
CGTCTAACACACACGATCACAGACAGAAATTTTACATTTTACGAATAAGTACCTGAAAATGGTTCATACACTGCCTTTCAGCAGATTGTCACTTCAAAGACGAATTTCAAGCCAATTATGAAACAGATTCACGACAGCCATAGTGAAACCACGGTATGCACCGGGTCGTAGCAGTGCGCGTAAACCAATAACCATGGTTGCACCGAGTTGACCTCTGAGTGACGTTTTGACTTCACCAGTGAATTAGTATAGCATCCCTGCCCACATAAGTTTCCCAGCTGCATGAAAATAATTCATCTTTAAAACTTAAAAAATAAAAATCTCACCTTTAAAACATAAAGAAATTCGGAAAAATTTCCGTACTCGGACGTTCTTTTTTTTTTTCTATTTTCTAGCAAAAAAAGTTATATCTCTATTCCTCCACTTTCCTCCTCCCCTCCTCTACTCCTCCCCTCTCCTTTTTCTATTTTTATTAATCAGCCAGTTACTTCATCGGGATTCGACTGAACCTCTGATACCTGATACACGAGACTTAACCACTAGTGCGGGCACGCTCAGATCGCTGCTGCAATAATCAATCTTTTTGAAGTATCCATAGAAATAAATAAAAAATAAAAATGAGAAAAAATAAATAATAATCATAATGAATTGCACATTCATCAGGCTCATGCGGCGTCATGGTTGTTGATGTCACGTGTATTGCGGTATCGCTGTCTTTTTCTTTTCAGCCATACTCATCAGTTTTGACCGGCTGCTTCAAGTTAGTTCTGCACGCATCCAAATCCAAAAGTAAATTAAAACAAAATTTTATTTTTTTTACATGTTCAGCTGGCGGATTCTCTCTTCTGACAAAACAAGGTGAGGTGAGTGAGCAATGAATATTATTGGATGAGAATAAATTGATTGGAATCCAGAAATTCACTGCAATCTTTTTATGTACCAGCTTTTTGTTTTAATCAATTTCATAGCAAGGGAGCCAGTCGCTACCTGACTCTGTACAAAAAAGAGAACACCAAACAAGGCAGCGTGACAACATTTGATCTGACACGAGATTCTAGGAATGAATCTCACGGTTTGCTCCAACGATTTCCAGTCACTCCAAAGGAGAGACAAGAGCTACAGCCTCGGTTGGAGAGACGAGCCTTTGGCATGCCAGGTATTGCTCCAGACCACGAGTGCCGTGGCCTCGTGGTCTGGAGCATTGAATTTGTGATCAAGTGGGTTATTTCTGCAGGTTGTGGGTTCGAGTCCAACCTGCGGCTATGGTGGGCGTGTTCATCTATTCAAACTGTGGACGAAAAATTCCAGAGAACAAAAGAGAACAATATCGTCCACGATTCCAAGCATACGTCCACGATTAGGGTCGTGTACAAAACCTATGGGAGTCTTCCTAACAAAAGAGGGACAATAGGACGTCCACGATCGACAGTGTGAACACACGCTTGTGTGTGTGTGCCCTTGAGCAAGGCACTTTGTCGCTCATTGTTTCTCTCCACCCAGGAGTAAATGGGTACCTGTGAGGGCAGAGGTGGTTATTGTGGTTGATTTTAGCTGCTTTGCACCAAAATGGCAGCATCAAGCTGTATACTCCCCAGGGAGCTGAGATGGTATTTGGAATGTAATGTTTCAATGGCCTAATGAGCAGGGTAATGATGATATAGCGCCTTGAGCACCAATACTGGTGGATACGTGCGCATTATAAATGCACATTATTATCATCACTATTTAAATAGATCATGGAGGGCAATCATAAAATAATTACCATCAGAAATTCTCCTGTAACTTGAACTTAGAAATGGACGCTCCTATTTGTTGGCATGGAATGCCAATATGATGGGCTTAATGCGAATGTTCAGTGTACTTTTCATTTCATTACATAACATAGACACTCTAAGAGCTGATTACCCTCATTAGACACATTTTCTTCACAGTATTTTTTGTTGTATTTGTTGAAACAAAATTGACGTAGTTTGCAAACTCAAAAGGATGCTGCCCTTACAAAAATGCGAAATGATTCCATTTACACATCCAAATTGTGAGTTCTTGCTACATAGAGGTCAAGGAAAACGCTCCTAAATTACAAAAAATGAAAATTGTTCAATTAGTATTTCCTTTATTGCAAATATTCACAGTGAGGTGGTGATATTGGCAAAGAATAAGCGAGGTGGTCACTGAAAGTAGCGAGGTGGGCCACCTCACGTTTGAATGGGTAAGGGAAGCACTGGCATTCTACTGAAATGTATATTTAACCTTGATTGGATGTGTGATATTTATCTAGGTGGGCAGCCAAGAGAGATCCCGAAAACCACAGGGCGGCTGAACAATGGCATCCCTCAAGTCCCAGCCAAGAGGGCGCCCTCCGAGCTGGATGCCTTCAGACAGACTCTACCGGTGTATGCTATGAGAGATGAGATCATGAAGACGATTAACAGACACAGAGTGTCGATGATCTCTGGAGAAACGGGATCAGGAAAGACTACCCAGGTATCTGGTGGTCACTTTGAATGTAGTATCTCCTGTGTGAATATCTCCTGTGTATGATTTGCTGATGAAATCCTGTCATCCTGAAAGCTGATTATACTTGATGTGATGTGGGTAATTGAAATTTGCATCCAACAGACAGAAAATGCACTTTAATTGTTTGAGTGTGGAATTAATTGCCGTAACCCCCTAGGCCATTTGACTAGCAACCATTCTCAATCCTTCCAAATCCTCCAATTGCCACCACGCAAAAAAATGGCATTTGGATATAGCCTTAATCCTCCAAAATCATTCATTATTTATTGAATTTGTTCAGTGGAGGGGTAACCACTGCCTCAATCCTTCAAAATCCTCAGACTCGCTGTAAAGGTATAGTCCATCATTTGTAATTTGTGATTCTCTCTGTGAAAATGAGTCACAGGGCACCAGAGTCACTTTCTGAGTTTTACTCCGTACTAAATTGAGGAATTTGAGCTCTTTGTTTTGATGTGCCACTTAGTTTGGTTTGATGAAAATGGACATTGTGTAGAATTTAAAATGTTGAGGATTCCAATTGCTTAAACACTGTGCAACATTCTTTCAAGGACCTTTAGCTCAAAAGTGGCTTTGGAGACATGTGACTCATTTTTGCAGAACGGGTCACATTTGTGCATTTTGTTCGTTTGAAGCAACAAAAGTGCTCAAGATCTGAAGAAGGGTGCTGAACAACTAACCTGTTGAAGTTTCAGCTCAGCTTTAGCTGTATATTTCGAGAAAAACAACATTCTAGGATCTCGATTTCAAATCAAAAGTTGCTGACTCATGTTTTTGAATTGGGCCTAAATTCAACGTCCGAGACACGTTATCACTGAGCCGATTGCAGCTACGCGATGTGATCCGACGACTTAAAGCATCCGCGCGTGCGTCGTGCCAATGCTTGCGCGCGCTTCACCGAATAACAAAACAAACTACCAATTTGAATTTCCTACGGTGCTTCTTAAGAAGCACCGTTGGAAAGGCCTTCTTTTGTTGATTTCTTCAAAATGACATCTTGCCAGAAAGAATAATTTCACAGGGAGTTTAGTCCCCGTGCTATCTTTCAGCCAAGTATGTTTTTCAACAATAATTACGCCAGTTACTTTTTGGATAGCTGCAAATGATGGACTCTGGCTTTAACAGGCGTTGGAACAGTGCCGATGATATCCAGAAGTAGTGCAGGTGGTATCTAGTATGATCTAAGCATAATTTATGCATGGCTAAGCATGAACAATGAAAGGTGCAGCTTAAGACCTTGACATCTTACATCCTCAAAATTCAACTGGCTCTAAAATGGCATACAGCCTCAATCTTCCCAAATCCTTCAAAACCGTCTAGTTAATTTTAAAGAATTGAAGAGTGTTAGACCAAATTTAAACAATACCCTGTAAAATTTGAGCAGATGTATATTGGCTGCATACAAAGGGTTAATGTTAATTATTAATTTTTGATTATTCTTGTTTTTACAGCTTAGTCTTCTTGATATAATCTTTTTTTTTCAAAAAACCATTCCCTCTCTTATACCAATGCAGATCCCACAGTTTATTCTAGATGAATGTTTCCAGAAGAAGCAGAGTTGTCGTATACTGTGTACACAGCCTCGTCGATTATCAGCCTTGTCTATTGCTGAGAGGGTTGCCTCCGAGAGAGGAGAGAGTATTGGACAGACAGTCGGGTATCAGATCAGATTGGAGAGCAGGTAAGATCTACAGTCCCCCCAAATTGGCTGGGACATTTCCTGAGCCTGCCATGGTCACCCATTCCCCTGCTCCCCCGGTCAATGTTGTTCTCTCCAGCTGATGGAGCACACATCGCGCAATGAGAGACAACATTGAACAGGGCCAGGGGGGGGGGGGGGCAGCGAGATTTGGCCAGGATTGTAAATGGAACTAGATAAGTTGTTTCTTGAAAAACAATGAAATGTAGTGACACCTCAAGTGCATTTGTGTCATGTCAATTCAATTCTGTTTAAGATTCCATTGTTGCATCATTAAATGGAGGATCAGGTTGGCGTAGCAGTACTTTCCTCGCCTTCCACCGCTGTGACCCGGGTTCGAGTCCCGCTTGGGCCAATATGTGGATTGGGTTTTCAGTCCCTGTCTGAGTCCGTGGGTTTCCCCAGAATATCATTCTGGGGTTTTCCTCCCACCCCTCAAGCTGTCATTTCCTTCCACATCTTCTACCAAGTCATATCCATCCTGTTTTGGCGCTTGCGATGGTGGATGTTGTTGAAATAAATAAATATAAAAAATAAATTAAAAAGGCAAAGTTTCTGGTAATTTTGTGGTCGGCTCTTAGCTGTATTCAATGTGTGTAAATAAGATCAGCAAAAATTAGGTGCTTAATGGCACCTAGAATGTGGGCCCTCTACAGGGTGAGTAAAAAAAACGAAACCCAAATGTCGGGACTATTGTTTTATTGAAGTTCTGCATGTAGCACTTGCAAAATCTAGGACATGAAAGCCCAATTCATAAGCTTTCTTTTAGTACATGAATCATTCAAATCACTCATGTACTTTTCAAGTTACGGAATTTTAAACACAACCACCGTTTTAAAGTTCTGTCCACGGATCACAAAAAAGGTGTGTGTTCTTTAAGCAAAACGAAAACAATTCACACACATCCTTATGTTTCATAGGCAAGTTTATTATGACTCCAAATCTACAATTTTGTGTACTGGTAATTATGACTTAACTCAGATAACCGTCAACATCATTGAGTGGTTAATAAGTCTTTGCATCATTAGAAGGATACTCTCAACCCGATTACAAAGCTAAATAACCACTGTACATTTCATGCAGGGTATCACCAAAGACATTGTTGACATTTTGCACCAATGGTGTCCTGCTGCGTACCCTCATGGCTGGTGATCATGCACTGCAATCTGTAACTCATGTCATTATTGTAAGTAGGAGTTTATTCTTATCATGCCCATTTGGTTAGGCCCATACTTTATTACATTTTAGCTAATCAAATATTAATATATCAATACAGGGTTCTCTGTGCCCCATTTTTGAAGGAAAAAAAACAATATTCCAAATTATAGTGCCACTTTTGGAAATAAAGCATGCTTCATTGTTATAAATTTTAGGGAGTACATTGAGTATTATGAAAAAACATGTAGTTTTGGTATACATTCAGCTCTCCTAATTTGAGGAGGAGATTAACCCTAACTCCCTAGGCCTTTTTGCTAGGATGTAGCCTCAGTCCTGCAAAATCCTCAAATTGGCCTCATGGAAAAATAGCATGTAGCCGCAATCCTGTAAATTCCTCCATTATTTCTTGAATATGGTTCGTGGAGGGGTGACCACTGCCTGAATCCTGCAAAATCCTGCGGCAGTGACTGTCAATATGTTGAGGCTTGGCCAGTGACATCCTGGAGCAGTATGGAGGATTTCAAGCATAATCTAGGCCTATATTTATGCATGGCTGAACAAAAACAACACAAGGTCCGGCCCAAGACCTTGATAAAGTGCATCCTACGAAATCAATTACGAACTTTTGCCATGTAACCTCAATACTCCGAATTCCTCCCCTTTGGCATAGAGGATTTTGAAGGATTCAGGGCGGTTTATGGCGAATGACAGAAACTGTTTCATTAATCGTAATTCTTGGAAGCAACTTAGAGTCATCCTCAAGACATTTTAATGTGCCTTTACATTGTTTGACAGGATGAGGTTCATGAGAGAGATCGTTTCAGTGACTTCCTCCTGATTCAGCTACGAGAAATCTTAGGGAGACAGAAGCATCTACGAGTCATCCTTATGAGTGCTGCTCTCGATACTGAGCTCTTCATCAGATACTTCAACAACTGCCCTCTGTTATCTGGTATGCTTGTTTAGATATAACGAGGCTTTGAGGCAGCTTCACTGCCTTGCAGGCAAACACCCACTACGCAGGCACACACCTGCTTCGATTCACGGAATCACAAGCGATCAAATTGTGAACGATCAAGTCGTGAACACACACACACATAAACTTTTGGCGCTTTATAGCATATCGGTGATATCCTGGTGCAGTATCACTTTCACGTAACATTTCACTGTGTGATCTGGCCTCACAAAATCTGGTGTTTTTCATTTGTGATCAGCCAAAGTAAGACATGCAATGCATCTAATTTGAATTTCCTTTTCAAATTCTTCCAGTTCCAGGCAAAATCTTTGATGTGGAGGAACTTTTTCTTGAGGATGCACTGAAATGGTAATGAAAACATCTCACTTTCTTTTGTTCTTTAATCCTTACCATAATTATATGTCCGGATCCTCACCCGATCAATATTTCTGTCAGAACCCAGAATTGTTTTGGATTATATTTTGTTCCAGAACCAGTTTTCTGTTTGTGAATTGTGTTTGTTTCAATCAATACTGCATTCCAAATCCAACTATTGGACAAGCTTCAATTGTTCACAAGATTTGAATTTACAATTTACCAGGAAAAAAGGTGTACAGGTAATATCTTTATTGTCACTCTCTCCGTTGATACAGCACTGGGTACACCAACGACAAAATGAAAAAGTTCATGAAAGAAAAGACAAAATGTAAGTTGCAAATTATCTTTAAAAAAAAAATTAAAATTATAACAGCTTAGCCAAGAAAGCAATTAACATGAACAAAAAAGGACGGAGACGATTGGGTTTTGAAGATCACTTTTTTGTTTAGTATTTTGGTTCGTTGCTTTTTCTAACATATTTAGTAACCTTTAAAATTGAACGAAGAAATGGACTGAATTAGGGTTTGAACCTGCGACCTCCGCATTGCCGTTCCAGTGTTTTACCAACTGAGCTATCCAGCCCTATTGACTGGATAATTCAGTTGGTAGAGCACTGGAACGGCAATCTGGAGGTCGCAGGTTCAGACCCCTATCCAGTGAATTTCTTTGTTCAACTTTAAAAATGATTAGAATACACCTAGTCAGTTTCCTCTGTGGTTTATTTGAACAAATTTAGTTACCGACATGTGTTTTATCTGGTTATCTTTCCTAGGTCATTGTTTAGGCATTTCATATATGGAGTGCTGTGGCCTCGTGGTTAAGGGCACTGATTCGTGGTCTGTGGGTAAAGCTGCAGGTCGTGGGTTCGAGTCCTGGCGGGGTCATGGTGCGTGTGCCCTTGAGCAAGGCACTTTGTCACTCATTGCTTCTCTCCACCCAGGAGTAAATGGGTACCTGTGAGGGCAGTGATGGTTATTATGATTGAATTAGATTCCTTGCGCCTAACAGGCAGCATCGAGCTGTATACTCCCCAGGGAGCTGAGATGGTATATGGAATGTTTAATTGGCCCAATGATTATGATCTTAGTTAAAAGCACTATATAAGAACCTGTTATTATTATTATTATTATTATCTGAATATATTCATCAGGCAGTGAGTTTCTTTTGTTTCAGTGGCCAAACAGACTGTTGAGCTGAATGAGTGGTACAAGGAGCCCAGTGCCATCAGTCCTGTACCTTCTGAGCAAGATGATGATGTCAGTAAACTCTCTCAGGACTTCTCTGCTGTTAGTGGGTTGAGTGGGGCAAACAGTGACAAGGCATCGCTGGATGTGAGTACTCTTTGCTCGGTCATTGATGAGGCATTTCGTTTCCTAACACGCTATCTGTGAAGTGAATATTCTTGTTTCCTTAGCAATCGATGATGATTCCTATTTGTTGCTCTTCAGAACTTCTACAAACAGTTTTTTTTAATAATCAGCTGTCGAATAGTAGAGCTTACTACAACTTTATCCATCCTGTTATTGGCACTTGCGTTGTTGGATGTGGCTGAAATAAATAAATAAATAAATAAATAAATAAATAAATAAATAAACAATGAAAACTTTGAAAGCTCTCAACTGACCATCTGAAAAAAATCATAGAAGAATATTGATCTGATGATGCACAAGCTTGATGCTACATGTGCTGAAGTTCAATCTTAGGTCTTGAATGGCAGGCATCAGCAAACACTTTGTACAAGAATTTGTCAGGTTTTTCTGACTGATTTCAAGATTTTTTTGTCAGGATTTTTCCTGATTTCAAGATTTTTTGTTAGGATTTTCCTAATTTCAAGATTTTTTGTCGGGAGTTTTCCTGATTTCAAGATATTTTTGTCAGGATTTTTCCTGATTTCAAGATTTTTATGTCAGGATTTCCCTGATAACAAGATTTTGTTTGTTAGGATTTCCTGTTTTGAAGAATTATTTTTGTCAGGATTTTTCCTGATTTCAAGATTTTATGTCAGGATTTCCCTGATAACAAGATTTTGTTTGTTAGGATTTCCTGTTTTGAAGAATTATTTTTGTCAGGATTTTTTCTGATTTCAAGATTTTTTGTCAGGATTTTTCCTGATTTTAGGATTTTTAAAGAATCCAATTTAAAATCTGGAATTCCTGAGGTTTTACCGCAAAGGTATTTTCACTTATAAACATACAAACAAACATAAGCGAATACAAACATATACACAGACCCTACGTTGCTCCCTGACCCTCAAACCCTCTGCCGATTATTTCAAGGATTTTTCATTTTTCAGTTTCTCCCAATCTCACCCTTGGAATTGTCATAAGATGGTATTAAAAAACCCTTTCCATGTTTTTGTCTGTAATATATTAGGCCTCAGTAGATGTAGCGGACATGTCTGAGTGGTTGATGAAAGCCATGGACAGCGCCCTCGGGGACTGCTGGCTGAAGGGCAAATCTGAATCATTCGACCAGCTCATGCACCTGATATTAAATGAGAACGTCAGTGGTAAGTTACGGTCTCAAGCTACTCTGGTGACTGGGTTCGAACCCTAACGGGGAACATGGTGCTTGTGTTCTTAGGCAAGAGACTTTACCACAAGAGTGCTTTCCACCCAAGAGTATTAATGGTAACTGTGAAGGTACAGACCAGATTGCACTGATCTCGAGCTGCTGAAGAAACAAATTGTGTCATGGCCTGATGAACAGGGGATTATAATTTTGGAGTGCTGGGCGACCTTTGGTATAAAGTGCTATACATGTATAAGCACCACATTGTTATTATTGTTGACAGCCATTCTGAAACTAGTGCCACACCCCTGATGTTGGCATCGGGGGCAACGTGGAGGTTGTTTACCCCTCTCTGTTGCCCTACTTTAATATTACATCATTCATTATTTACTTTCACAGGTGACTACGCCCATTCTGAAACTAGTGCCACACCCCTGAAGTTGGCATCTGGGTGGGACAATGAGGAGGTTGTTTTCCCCTCTCCGATGCCCTACTTTAATATTACATCGTTCATTATTCACTTTCACAGTTGACTACGCCCATTCTGAAACTAGTGCCACACCCCTGATGTTGGCATCTGGGTTGGACAATGAGGAGGTTGTTCACCCCTCTCTGTTGCCCTACTTTAATATTACATCATTCATTATTCACTTTCACAGTTGACTACGCCCATTCTGAAACTAGTGCCACGCCCCTGATGTTGGCATCTGGGTGGGGCAACTTGGAGGTTCTTTACCCCTCTCTGTTGCCGTACTTTAATATTACATCATTCATTATTCACTTTCACAGTTGACTACGCCCATTCTGAAACTAGTGCCACACCCCTGATGGTGGCATCTGGGTGGGGCAACGTGGAGGTTCTTTACCCCTCTCTGCTGCCCTACTTCAATATTACATCATTCATTATTCACTTTCACAGTTGACTACGCCCATTCTGAAACCAGTGCCACGCCCCTTATGTTGGCTTCTGGGCGGGGCAACGTGGAGGTTGTTGAGAGATTACTTAGTCTCGGAGCTAATCCTACACAAAGAGCTTCAAATGACATGTGAGAAGTCAAACTGCTTCTTTGAAATTAATAATATTTTGTGTATTGGCTAGAGCGGTATCAGCATTGTCTATTGATACCTTTACTCATCAAGTTGCAGAATCTTTTGGTCAGTAAACTCTTGTAACCAACACGATGTTTTTGGAGATATGAAAATGAGTGAAGAATAATCTATCAGTGTTTATGTGTTGATGTGTCTTCTTGTTAGAGTGGTGAATGAAGACGATATCTTATCCATACAGAGCTCTTGGATTAAGCAGGATTCATTCCTTGTGGATTTAGCTGTTCCAGTAAATGTTTGACAGGGTTGGCATTTCTAACAAAGAAATGAACTTGACTTTTCAATAGTTATAAACCTCTTCAAGAATATTTAGGCCAAAAAAAAAAAAAGTCTCCGGTTTCTGGTATGGAGCTTGCCCAAAAAGTGGTGCGTCGCCGCGGCTTTTTTTTTTTTTTAACCAAACTTTTTTGCTTCAAATGTCAGCTGATGACTGCAAATGGTGCCCGACTAAACTTAGTGCAAATATATGGGAGTCCAGAGAGGCCACATAAAGCTTATTCTCGACCATAACCCAATCTAAAAACACGTTAAAATTGTGCAGCAGGATTCCAGTCAAACCAGTGAGTTTGGCGGTTTTGAGACATCATCTTTCATTGAAAAAAAAACTTTTTCATTTTGCCGACGCGCATGGCTACGGCGACGCGCGCGCATACCAGAAACCGGAGACTTTTTTTTTTTGGCCTTACATGGACATGAATATGTAGGTTGTGTACTTCCTTCAGAAGTTGAAGCAAAGGCTCTAAAGGTAGACAAATCCCCTGATAATTGGACAGAAGTTCTCTTGTTCTCTGATTAAGAACATGACTGTTAATTTTGGTCCTATTATAATTGTTTCATGTTTTGTTTTATTCATTCAGGACTCCTTTAGATTGGGCCACAAAGTTCAATCAGACAGACGTGATTGAAATACTGCAGGCTCACATGTAAGTTGGCTGCAGATTCCCTATCTGCCACACCCTCAATATTCTAGAATAGATGTAATCGCGTCACTCTTTGATTACAAGTCTGCTTACTATGGGAGCTTGGTGGCTCTCGTCCCAACCTGGCTCCCGTAGGAAAGCGCACATGTAAACAAACCACAACGTGTGTTGTTTCTTTGTTTGGGTGTTCGGTGCAGGCATGAGAATCTTTGTGTTTAAACAAGAATTCATTTGGGGTTTTTTTGGCCCAAATTTCTGCGTTTTTATTCACTTTTAGCCTGTTTGGGGTTTTTTTTTTGGTCTGATTCACATCTTTTTTCCTGTTTTTGCACATGTTTCCTGGGGTTTTTTTCCATTGAAATTCATTCTCATGTCTGGTTTGGTGTTGTTGGGTTCTTTGGAGGGAAGGGGGAGGTTGGGTGTTTTTTCGGGGGGGGGGGATCCCTAGGCACCACATTAAAGATATAAAGACATCAGATTTAAAGGGAGACAGAGGGTCGTGGAAGACAGATGCCAAGCGAAAGCCAAGGCTTGTACGGGGCCTGGATCCTTAAATATTACATTTATAACATCTTACAAGCAAAAAACTTTATATGATAACGTAATAATGACTTAGAATAAATACCAAGAAAATTAAAGTAATGCCTGTGCTTTATATACATTTAATATGAAATCATTGGACACAATGAAAATTGAAAATAAATACAAATTTTATAAAATTGAAATAAAATTTTATAAAATTTTATGAAAACCGTTATTATCAGAAATAAATCAGAACATGCACATTTTAGACGGGCACTGCACTAGTCAGAAATAAATAAAAAGAAAATTTAATGTGTCAGCATTAGAAATAATAAAAATATTTAAGAATGCCATCATGTCTCATCCCTTTTGCGATGTACAGGAAACGAAGAACCAAAGCTGGTTTATGTCTCTTTCTGTTCTGTCTAATGATAGCTGTTCACTAAAAGGTGATCTCCCAAATTTATTCAAACCCCAATCTGGGCTGCCCTCTTTTCCCCCATGTCCACAATAGCTCTTCAACCAGATAGCTCGTGTTCTGCTCTCCAGTTTTAATCAGAAGCATTATTTGTGTTTGTCATAGAACCAACATGCAGGTGGAGGTCGACGACGAATCGGACTTGATTAAAGACAGTGCGGACATCAGTGCTGAAGATAGAGAACTCTTGCAGGCGTACCAGCACAGCTTCGATGACGAGAGAGTCGACTTGAATCTTATCCTGGCATTGTTGACGAACATCTCCGATAAGTCGCAAGAAGGTGAGGAATTAAGAAGTGTCAAACCATGATTTGTAAATACCTGAGACAGTTTACCCATTCCTATTGGTCGAGAGCCTGTCGTGTGAGTGGTTTTCAAACGGTTGATAAAACACTGACTGGTTTTAAACAAAGTTCGTTTCCGGTCCCATTATTATATCAAGTAAATAGAAGGTACCTTTTTGGGACTTGAGTTACAGAGTTCGTATCAGGAGCTTGTGACACCATCACGGTGTCATTATCAACTGGCTAGGACGACTTCTGGAAACGCAAAATCCATGAGGCAGTAGAAATCCGCAGGCACTGCCCCCATATGAACAGAGATGGAGGGTATGAGCTGGCCCACATGTACGACCGCCTCCTGTCGTGTGGCCAAGCTTGGTCACGTGACGGGACACGTGAGGGCCTCAACAACGCCACTTGATAAAGACTGTGATGTTGTCACAAGCTGTTGAGACAAGCTCTGTATTTCAAGTCCAAAAAAGGCATCTTCTATTTACTTGGTTTTTTAACACTTTTGTCCGGGAAACCACTGTGTTCTGCACCACATTGTGCGGCGCACGCCAATCTCCATATATAGATTTTTAGTACTACCCGCGCGAGGCACATACCGTAAACATAGCTAGAGGGGTGTTTCACAAAACCTGGAGTAAAATTTATAATTTTGACTTGTTTTGATTTTCTGACTGAAAGATATTTATGAATGGGAATAAATATATGCTTGGCTGGTATTAAACAAGTACGTTAAAACCGGCCAGGGTCCTGGTTGCCGATAATGACCCAAGCTGATTATTGGCACTAGGCCCCTAGCTTGGTTGGTTTTAAACGTACTTGTCTAAATTTGGCCAAGCACATGCATCTACACATTACTCTCCTTGGCCGACCATCATTGGAAAAACTGACTTTTTTCACAAATACTGCCCCCAACTTACCAAATTTAGTTAGTCCACATTTTGTTTGTAATCAGTTACATATCCATGAATCGGTGCAAGCCAGCTAGTCTGGTTCCATGACCTGATAATTCCCCGACATCTATAAATTGCTCTGTTTCATCTGAGGTAGGGTCAGGGAACCAGGACAGCATTTTTATCTTGGTTTTTCCAGCATCTATGAACACAAAACTTTAAACAGGTCAGTGTAACAATATTTGCTATAAAATACTAACCCTCAAATCTATCAGTTTCTGAAAATTGCAGGAAAAGCAAATGTTGTATATCGCCTTGATATGTAGTGAATACATTAAAAGGAGCTAAAATATTGATATTAGTTGTCTGTTTATCTCATTAGGTGCAATCCTCGTGTTTCTACCAGGCTACGATGACATCGTTGCCTTGAGGGACATACTCCTCAACGATGATGCAAGGTTTGCAGACAGTAACCATTATCAAGTCTACACGTTACACTCATCGATGCAGAGCTCTGACCAGAAGAAAGTGTTCAGAAAACCACCCTCAGGAGTCAGGAAAATTGTAAGTTTATTGGATGAAATTATTCAGATCAAAATTCAAAATGTTAACAGTGGGTGGAAAAAGTCATGATATTCATTAGAGTTTTCTGCAAATTATTCGGATAAATTCAAAAATCAGTTTTCTGCATTTCAATTACATTTTATTTAATAACTACTACCAATATCATTGGTGGAGTTTTTAATGTTCTCTAAAAAGTTCTAAAAAAAAATAATTTAGCAAGTAAAAGTTTTGCAATTTTCTTAAGTTACATATACTTTTAGCTAGCCTATTTAGAGTGTTGCCCTTCCTAAGATAGAATTTGCGTCGGGTGATGTAATTTCAATATTAGGTTGATAACATCTAACCTAATATTGAATTTACATCACCCCGATGTAAATTCCATCTTATGAGTAGTTTCATTGCAGTACCCGCTGCTACATCAGATTCGAACCAGCCAGCCGATCCCGGCAAGCTCGGTGGTCAAGTGGTAAGACGTCTGCACTAGAAAGCAGGAGGTCGTGGGTTCGAGTCCCACCCGAGTGATTTTTTTTCTCACTTTCACTCGGGAAAACACACTGAGTATAAAGTGTTTATACGTCGGTGAAGGACAAAACCTATTATTGAATAGAGTGTTGCCAAAATTCATTTGATGGCTATAAAGCACCAACTGAAAGTTCTCCCTGTGTGGTAAATTATTTCAAATTAAAGGGATTTATATCTCACATTTTTAGATAAGATAATTTGACAATAAACCTTTCAAACAATTCTCTGCAGGTGCTGTCCACAAATATCGCAGAGACAAGTGTAACCATCAACGACGTTGTTTTTGTTTTGGATTCTGGAAAAGTCAAAGAGGTTTGTATCATTTAGAACGTAAGCACATTGAAATGTTCCAGGCTTTTGGCACCAGTTGGAGATATTCTGAAGAAATTTAATCTGGAAATTGTTCAACTTTCAACTCGGTGGATATTACACTTTTGGAGAAAACGGTGAAAAACAATGCACGCCCTTTAAATCACAAAATGCGATTTATTTATTTTAATTTTTTTTAAAATTCTTTATTTCCAAAAATCAGTAAATTTACTGATCGTTGGAAATCACCTACATTTATTGATTTCTTATAAATCAGAGCAATGGAATAATTTCATGGCGTGTTCAGTACCAGTACGATCTTTAATCCAAGTAAGCTTTTTGATAATAATTGTTTTGGTTACTTTTGGGATGGATGCAAATGACCCTATGTGCCTTTAAAAGTACAATTGCCTATCAACAGTTCGTTACAAAAGCCAACTTTTAACGCACAAGTTTTACTGAATTTCGTGGACATATTTAAGACTTTATTTCTGTATTCCTCAGAAATCCTTTGATGGACATGGACAAATTTAAGTGTTTATTTCTGTATTCCTCAGAAATCCTTTGATGCCCTCACCTCAGTTTCCATGCTGAAAAGTAATTGGATCTCAAAAGCCAGCGCCAAGCAGAGAAAAGGAAGGTAAGTCAATAACGTTTTTTTTTTTTTTAATCGATCAGATATTAGATACTGCTGTACATTTGAATTTTTGGTCCAGTTTTGAAGACTTTGATCACTCTCTGAGTCTGTCCAATCCAACTTTCTCAACTAGCCCTTGAGGTGCACAAGTGTGACATGGGAGGGGGGAAAAAAGGAATTTTAGGATCCAGATCCACTTCCAATGTCCTTTGGATCCCTTCAACACATTTACCGGGCCTTAAAAATGTGTCAGAAACAGAGATGCCTGTACAAATTTCCCATAGAGGAGCGTAACGGGGACGGACATGTTTGTCACACTTGTGTCTATCCCTGCTACTTTTAACTATGGGAGATTAGTACAGGCAGATCTGAAAACTGTGACTTCTTTCACTGTTTGCTTTGATCTTGGTTCGTTGCTATCTCTTCATGAACTCTCTTTTTTTTTCTCAAAGTGCCCTATTACTGTGGAAAGACCCACCTATCAGTTTCCAAAGACTGAAAATGTGTATTGCCTCTTTCTACCAGTTAAAAATCCCTTTGATTGATATCACAACTGAAAATAGCTCACACGTACTTGACTCTAAAATTTAGCCTTTTTACATGTAATTTTATTTTCCAATGATTGTTTCTTGTGTACACTTACAGGGCAGGTAGATGTAGACCTGGTATGTGCTTCCATTTGATGAGTAGAGTTCGCTACAAGAGTCTTCCTGACTTCCAGACACCTGAGATTCTCAGACTGCCTCTGCAGGTAAAGTTGCCTTTTTCCTGTTCCATAAAGTTGTCTTATTCTCTATTGAACTTTGGTGTAAATCCGGGATTCCTCCCACTTTCTGACTTGTGGAATGGGCCATAGTTTTCATTTGCTTTCACTGCCCTACTTTATGAAAGGTTGAGGGATGTATGCCCACAAGTTTCCATTACAAGTACATTTGTATCATGAAATGTCCACAGCTGGGGAATTTTAGGATTTGCCGTATGGTAATTCCCCATCACCCCACTCGCCAACACAGATTTACGCTTTTGAATCTCTTGTGAAGTTTAAGAGATAGAACTAATTCTCAAAATGACAATTTCAACTCAAACATCTACTCAACACATTATTGACTCCATAAACAAAGTGGTTGATTTTATCATTATGTCTGAGGACAAGGCCTTGTCTTTCCCTTGGTTCCCATAATATAACATTCTCCCATAGTCTAAGCACTCACACTTACGTTCGAGGACTGTTTTCAAGAAAAGATGAACTCCCCAAGGACAACAAAGAATCTGGTGTTCTCTCTTTGAGTTGCTGTCCTCATGATGTATGTAATACAAGAGCAAGTCCCTCAATGGTTGCAAAGGGCGAGGTGGGGGAGACCACTGGGTGGGACATTCCGATGACACCTGATGCTTGTGCGGCAAAGCTGGAGTTTGTGCATGTTCAGAACAGAATTTGTCGGAATAGAATAAATCGTAGGTACTTCGCGCCATACATGCGCGAAGGAGTACACGCACGCGATGTACATGTTCTACATAACCCCCGAGGACCGACACACAAAGGGAGAACAACAGATCCTTTCAGTCCTCGGGAGTTGGGTCTTTTGTTCAAAACGGTCCTCTGTAGTAGGTTTGTGTGCTTAGTCTATGGGAGAGTGTTATATTACAGGGACAAAGGAAAACACAAAGCATTGTCCTCGGGAGTATAGTAAAACAAGAGTGTGTGTTTGAAAGTGGTAAAAAGTGCCATCTTTTGTTCTTGCAACGCGTCTTTTATTTCACCAGGTCAACACACAGCAACCAAGATTTTTATGTTGTTGTGCTTAATTCACAAGTTTTCCCCTTTCCATTATTATTTTCAAGGAGCTGTGTCTACACACCAAGCTGTTGGCACCAATCAACTCAACCATTGCTGATTTCCTATCCAAAGCACCTGACCCACCTGCCTCTCTCATAGTGAAGAACGCTGTGCAATTATTGAAGGTATAAACCACAGAAATGATGTGTATCTGGCAACATTTTGAAGAGTCAGAATTGTGTTTCAGTGGCTTTTAATGTTTAAACATTTTTGTGAGCCATCCCATGTTGCATGGGACAGTGTTACAGTAGATAATTGGTGCTTTACTCAGTTGTGTTGTGATGCCTTAAAATGTTCAAGGAAATATTATATGCCTTACGGTCAGGGGTAACAGTGTAACCCTTTTGGAACCCATAGGCCACTTATGCAATAGATAACTGGGAAGATATTATACAAATAATGAATGTTTGTGGGAGCAATGGTAAGAATAATTTCATGAGGTGACAAATGAAAAGTCGCGGAGTGGAATGGAACATTTCATCTGTCACCGAATGAAATTATTCTTTCCATTGCACGAACGTGAAACATTCATTATTATTTTTTTATATAACACCTGAATAAATCCTTGTCATCTTATTGGTTGACTTTTATAAAAATAGCCAATTTATTCAGGTTAAAACTGTTTGAAAGGTTGACAAGGAGGTTCATCATATTTAATTTATGCAAACTGTTCAACAGGTTGAGAACCATTATATTCAAGTAATCTCGATTTAAAACAGCGCCACCGCCAGCAGCAATGACACCGTGCAATGGAAGTTCTATTCACCGTGCAATGGAACTTCCATTGCACTGTGCACTGCGCGCCGCCGCCGCGCGTTGGGATGAATAATTCAATAACGTGATCAATGATCCACCAATCAGATGACGGGGATTTATTCAGGTGTTGTATAAATGACAGTGATTATATACCTGGCGGTAAGGGGTAACGGAATATAGGTATTCTTGATCCTATAGGCCATTGATGTAATAGATAACTGGGGAGATATGAGAATAATTACATGCATAACGGTCGGGGGAAACAGTGTAAACACTTTACGCCTTGTTTCCGTAGGCCATTGATGCAATAGATAACTGGGAAGATATGACTGAGTTGGGACATCACCTTGCTGATTTGCCATTGGAGCCGCGACTGGGCAAGATGGTGCTGTACTCCATTGTACTCAAGTGCCTTGATCCAGTCTTGACCATCGTGTGTGCTCTGGCCTACAGGGATCCATGTGAGTAACACTGGAGTTAGAATTTCTCACAGAAGGGGAAGTATTCAGAGAGACAAGTATGACAGTCGCAAAAAACAATTCTGTCAATGCATCCTTTCTAGGTGATCGATGCCTTTTGCCTCTTTTGTGTTTTGAGTAGATGTAGGTGTGGCTCTTAATCTGCAACTGTATCAAAGAAATAATACCTAGTTAGAACAAGTTGCTAATTTGTGTAAAGCAACATAATCAAATCATTTTACATTGGAAAGTATACAAATAATGAATGTGTATGAGTGCAATGGTAAGAAGAATTTTTATGACGTGACAGATTGAATATGTGCCATTCCAATCGGCTTCAACACATGGAATGGAACACTCCATCTGTTACCAAATGAAATTATTCTTTTTCCATTGCACGAATGTTAAATGTTCATTATTTGCTTTAACAATGTCTGAATAAATCCTTGTCATAATAATTGGGGGGGGTGGGGGAACTAATCATACTCGCAGCTGAGAAGCTGAATTGCGAAGGACGCAGCTACAACATGGTCGAGCCGAAGGCATGTAAAGGCGCCTTAGGCTGCCACCATACGACCAATATCTGACCACGGAGCAGAGGCACAGATTGAAAGTGTTGATTTTTACAGAGGGAGAAAAACTCTTGTGGCACAGGAGAGAACCAACAAACATTTGTACTCACAAATGGTGAGCCGGGAACGAACCAGGGCCACAGTGCTTAGAGGCGAGCGCTTTACGCACTAGCTACCCATGCGTAAAGTGCTCGCCTTTCACCAATTCAGTTCCCGGCTCGGACCATAATTGAGTAAAGTTGTTCATTGACCCTCTCCCGAAATTTCGGTTTTTGCGTTGCAACCGAGCTGTGGGTTGGGGCGAATAATTCAATGTCATGTAATTGCATTGTGTAAATATTAATATGGTCTTCAATCTTTATATAATAGCCCAGGTTGGGTCTTTTAGAGAGCTATGATTTTATGGATTGAATCAAGAGAATACATCCCATTCTTGGGATAACAACGTTACCAACATGTTCATAAAATTCTTAACGACACGTCACTTTGCTTGTCTTTGTTGTGTGTGCAGTCATACTGCCTAATCATCCATCTCAAAAGCGTGCTGCCATGGCTGTCCGTAAGAAGTATGCTGCCACTACGTTCAGTGATCACATGGCATTGCTAAGAGCTTTCCAGGTACGGTCAAGTATATTTATTGAGAATTGGAAGTGTAATATCAGTTTTATTTATGTTTAGAAATTTTCTTAATTAAATTTAGTGACAGAAGCTGTTTTAAATGCAGTTGGAATTAGGTTACACTCTGTGGAAAATGTTTTCTTTCTGAAAAGTTCACTTATGTAGTCATGACATCACTTGGAGGTCAACTCGGTGCAACCAAGAACACTGGTTCAAGCGCACTGCAACGGCTTAGTGAACACTGTGGTTTCACTGTACTATGGCTGCTGTGCATCTGTTCCATAATTGGCTTGATTCTCATCTTTGAAACAAAAAGTTACAACTTTTGTTGTAACTGGTGTGGTGACAATCTGCTGAAAGGCAGTGAACCATTTTCAGGTACTAATTTGTGAAAATGTTCTTTAAAAGTGGGATGTCCAGTTGCTGTCTGTGTAATGCGTTGTTAACCCTCCTACTATGTAAACAGTCACAGACAGTCAAAATGCACTTCCACTTCCCCTGCTATACTTTTAACAAAGGCTAGTCACCAGCAGTCAGATCATAATGTCAAGCAGGCACTGTGACTAGTCAAACTGGGTCAACGGACAAAACAGGAAGTTGTGGTCTACAGCTGTTTTATCACTCACCCGGAGTTAATGCATAGCTGTATAAAATGAAAATAGTTTTCATTAGTGCTACGCAGCACCCCATTTTGTCATAGCTGTACAAAGCTACTTAAACAGTCCCGGCCAGTCACTCCTGCTTTATGTAGGCTGGGAATTCTTAACTGTTGAAAACAGTCACTTGGTTGATTTTGACTGAAAGGACTAGCACAGAATGTATGTTTGCAAGGGAGGGTTAAGGAATGTCCATGAACCATTGTCGAGGAAATGAGTCTGACCTATAGGGAGGAGATGATGTCACACTTTCCCAGCATGTAGTTCGCTGTTGCACAGACAGTAAAAAGCCACTGTCTTCCAATCTTACGTTTGTCTGTCCGTGTTTTGTCTTTCACAGGCTTGGCAGAGAGCTCGCAGTGACGGCTGGGAGAGAAACTTCTGTCAGAGAAACTTCCTGTCACAGGCAACCATGGAAATGATTGTTGGCATGAGGTAATCAGGGTCAATTGATTTATTGTTTTATTTATTCTATAATTAATAATGGTAGTGTGATTGTTGTATTCCGTTTTGCAATGAACCTAATATTCAACAATGGCACTGTAACTAGCAAGCCGAAAGAACCTTTTGATAGATAGAAGATGATATAGAATGTTCCTTTTAAATGAGGAGGAGAAACCATTAGATTGGTACCAAGTCTAAAGAGTAGAATATAAATATCCCTCCTTCCCTAGGGTATTTGGACGAACCCTGCTAAGGCCAAAAAAAAAAGTTCTGCTTCCAATTACATGGCATTCGAAAATAGGGTTGGTAGGTAGGAATTTTTTATTGTTTTTGCTAATTTTTTTTGTGTACGATCATACGGAGGCGTGTGCGTGTAGTCAAGGGTAAAAGGTAGAAATTGATGGTTTTTGGTGCTTGTTTCTCATTTTTCCCATAAAAAAATATTAGGGTAGGGGCTGTCAGATTAGGGTAGGTAGGGAAACTGGAAGCAGAACTATTTTTGGGGGGGCCTAAATGCGGCAACATGCAACACTTGACAAAATGACAAGCCTGCTCAGTAAAGCAAGATCAAACAGGTCAAAAAACTCGACGTCACCTTGCCTCAGAGTCTGTGGTCACCAACTGCAGCAGGATACAACTGTGGCATTGTTTGATGGGACTAGCCTCAGAATTGGCCATTTATGCACTGGTATTGATGGCTCAATACAGCAAGCTCCCACAGACTTTGACACCTGGTGCACTGTTTTGCCTCTGGCACTGCTAGGGTTAAAGATTCTGACTCTTCAATACATTTCAGGGCTTGAATTGAACGACGGCCACGACGGCCAGTGCCGTCGATGCCTTCTTACTGGCCGAGGTGCCCCACAAAAAATCCCTGTCTTCACGGCCAGTTTTGCCTTGCCCCATAATTACCTTGGCCGTCGTGCCCTTTTTGCAAAAACATCTATCAGCCTATTAAAACCACTTCAATCCTTGATTCCAGTTGTTTTTCCACACATTGACAATGTATTTCGATGCCATGCCAGCCCGATCAGTTGTCTTAATATCTCGCCGAATCAATCACACGCGCGCAGTACGGCCGTGGCCGGCTGGCCAAACGCCGGCGATTCCCCACTGTACATGATGTACACACACGTACAATGTACACTGACAACTGAATCTCCAGTTCCTGTATGTGCCGATACTTCAAGTAGCGACACCCCCGCCGCAAAAATATATGTCTGTATTCGTACACACACATACCAGCAGGAGTAAGTACGGCAGATCTTACGTGCAGTCAACAGACTTTCTTTTTCTCAGTGCTTGCATGCGCGGTACATACAGAACACATTGATGTTCGTGTACGAGGCAAACGAGCTCGGGGCATAGTAAAAACACGCGTACACATGGCGTTCCGAATTCCGATTGTCAAAAGCGGACATTGTAAATGGCGATCGTGTATTAATTATGGGCCCGATTCCCCAAGAGAACAAAATCAACTTTTAAGCCACATTAAGAACATGAATGTAGGTTATAGATAGAAGGAAGGGTTTCAAATTTTTAAGGGGAATTTGGAGGGAAAACGACAACGAAAAAACGCAACACGAAAATAGAGATGGTGATCGCACATCACCAACCATAAAACCGCTTACAAAAACGTAATTTCTATCCCCAAAAAGTGTTCAAAATTACAAAACAGGTGCCATATAAGCTGAGAGAAGTCTGCTTTAGGTTGAAAAAGTAATTTTTTGAATGATAAAAACACCTTTGACTCAAATTTGATCGAAACTAAAGAGGGGCCATAAACTACATGATCGCCAATATAAATTCGCATTTTTTTTTAGCCGGCCTCTGTGCCCCTTCTGCAGATATTAATTTGGCCTTGGTGCCCTCCCAACTGGCCTTGGCGCCCTCTATAATTTTACTCCATTCAAGGCCAAAGTGGCCTTGCCCTCAAAATTCCCAAATTCAAGGCCTGACATTTCTATTTCCATTTTTCCTCTGGAGATGTTCTTAGAATTTAGATTTGACTAGATGATGTCATGTATAGCTGCGTGTATGATTTGCTTTCATTCTTTCAAGGACTCAGCTCCTCGGTCAGCTCAGAGCCTCTGGGTTTGTCAGAGCCCGTGGTCCAGGAGACATCCGTGATCTCAACACTAACTCAGAGAATTGGGCTGTGGTCAAAGCGTCGCTGTGTGCTGGCATGTATCCCAACATCATGAAGGTGGATCGGAAAAAGAATCAGCTGATGACACAGTAAGTTGATCAGAGAAACATTCATGTTTGTGTGGTTTGATGTGTTGCATGATGACATATTTGCCTCTGGATAATCACCTTAAACACTGAACTTTGGATAAGTTATTATTATTATATTTCTGGTACTAAAACCGCCGAATCCTCAAAAGTTCCCCAGGCACTGTAGCTTGCAAGCCTGATAAGAAACATGTAGAGATTAAAGACAATGAGAAGAAATTTCAGTTTTTGAGGTAGGAGGAGAGGAATATTCTGGGGAAAACCCACGTAATCTGGCAATGACTGAAAACCCAATCCACATGTGGACCAGGGCAGGAATCGAAACCCGGGCCATAGAGGTGGAAGGCGAGGAAAGAAACCACTGTGCCATCCCGACTTGCATTTGTGATATTGCAGTTCCGATGTTAAGTCAGAAATTTCTCAAAGAGTGCTTTGTGTAATTATATACCTTATACAAACACCGCAAAAAAAGAAAGTCCGCAATCATTGAAGGGGTCATAATTTTGAATCTGATCGTCTTATGATAACGTCATTTATATTGACCTTTGGGGAATGTTGTTAGCTACATTAAAAATTGATGCAGTTTGAAAAATTGCAAATTTAAAGAGTACGCGAGTTGAAATTGCTGCGTGGCAATGTTACACTGCCCGAAACGAACGGCGGGGAATATCGATCGGACAGTGTTTGTTTGCATGGGAGCACGCGAAATTGAATTGTAAAGCTGCGCTTTGTTCGGGCACTGTGCAGTCGATAGGGTCAGTTACGGGCATGTGTGTTTGCGCTTAGCAATTTCTCTTCGCGTAATCTTTAAACTTGCAACTTTTCAAACTGCATCAATTTTCATGAACCATTGTCAATCTTGGACAACCTTGGAGCAAATGGGGTTTCAAAATGGAGCTAACAAATTACCCAAATAAAGTTACCATAGGACGATCAGATTCAAATTTATGACCCCTCCATTGAGTTTGGACTTTTCTCTTTTTTCTCTTTTTTTTACGGTGTTTATATTATTCTAATGTAGTAAGTACATGTACCTTGAACCAATGATGCAGTCAAGTCTATCACTTGGGCCAATTTTATAGAGCTGCTTAAGCACAAAATCTGTTTAAGCACAAAAAAAACTTGCTAAATATAATCAGGATACCGGCCAAAATGCCATGCGATGTACATTGCTAGTGAATAGCTGTTGTTTACTTAGCACAACAATCGCATGGAGTTCTGGTGGATGACCTGATTATATTAAGCAACGTTTTTTTGTGCTTAAGCAAAATTTATGCTTAAGCAGCTCTATGAAATTGGCCCGCCCTCGTCAAAAGCAAATCACAAGTCCTTTCACAAGTAACAGGAGATAAACAATAACATTGGTTAATTTGTTCTTGTGACTTGACTTGAGACTGATAGACTTGTGTTGGACTCGACTCCAACACTGCCTAGAATATATACCGAGAACATACAATGTTTTTCCTTTTCATACAGAACAGAGAGCAAGATTCGTTTCCATCCCAACTCAGTCATCCATGAGACTGGTAATGGTAACTTGTCAATGATGCAGACGCATCTAGCCATCGTCAGCTCACTTCCAACTGATTGGCTCATCTATGAAGAGATGACCAGGTGAGACGTTTACGTGTTGCAAGAAACTAGCACCCATTTCAAATTCGTGTTCCAAAGTAGTGTTGAACCAAATAGTATTAGGAGCAACTAGGGTCCGGCTATTAGAGTTTCTGATAATTAATATGTCATTAAACTGATATTGATTGTATTCGATATATCAAATATTATTTACAACACACGTTGCAATTTTTTTGGCCAGCCCGGCGATCAAGCGTGTATCAGGCAGTTGCAAAAAATATTATAAAAACATGTTAAAACGTACGTAAAAATCCTTTATGTCCATTTTTCTTATCGAACATGCCTCCCAACAACTTTCTCACGTCAAAAAATGTTGATGCCTTAGGAAGTTTGGACACGGATAAGTAGACATCATGATAAACCGTATATAGTTTGACGTTGCAACTAACTAAAATTATGAGTTTAAACCTACCTGTCACTTCAAGGGAACTATTTTTATTTGAGACAGGTCCAACCACACTCTGTCACGCAGACACGGAGCGGCTAACATTTTGTTCTGATATCATTTTCTCATAGTGACTTTTAGAGTTTTCGATATGATTTAAAAAACTGATATCGATGATATGGATATCACATTGATACCGAGTAATCGAGTAACATCGATATACATATATATTTATTGATTAATCAAGTAATATCAATATATTGATGGACCCTAGGAGCAACTCAGTCTCACCCAAACAAATTCATCCAGGAAAAGTTTATGTATTAATTTTCCGTTGACTAGATAACACTGTCACACTCATTTATGTAACCCTAGGTTTCACCACCTTACAAGTGTCCGCTGTGCTACTGCCATCTCACCCCTCGCCATAGCCCTCTTCTGTGGCCCTTCCCGTCTGCCTCAAGAGGCACTCTTCCAGCCGGATGATAACATCTCTAGTTATCCTAACCAAGATGAGAGTGACAGTGACCCGGAGGACGAGGATAAGGGTCAAAGGGCGGGGTTAAAGCTGGATGATTGGATTGTGCTCAAAGCTGACACTGAGGTATGTTGTTAACCAATCAGCATCCAGATTTAGTTTTATGAGCATTTGTAACGGCAACTCATACTTAACAACTGCATTGTACAGTAAAATAAACTGCTACCACTGACCCAATTGCAGCTGGTGCGCCCTCTATTGATTAAATAGGGCCAGCCATGTGACTGCACATCGGAAAGCGTGGTGCGTCGATATTGATAGACAAACGACACAAAATAATGATTGCTACACGCAGTTACACAATTGAGTGGTTTATTGTTATGGTTATCTATGGAGCAGATACTTTAAGATAAGAACAATATGAAATATGATGATTTTTGACTGAAAAAAAGGAAAGTGTGCCAGATAACTTGTCCATTTCATAGACGGACATAGCAAGTTACGGTGAAGCCATTTGTGTATGTATGTGTGAATGACACGACTGTAGAAAAATTGGGAACCTTGCTTAACTCTAGCTTTGGATGCCTTGAATTTTATATTCATTTTCTTGAGGTTTGACTTCACAAGAGTTTACTGTTCTTCAAAAAAAAAGACTCTGTTCCAGGGATGTAGTCGAGTCCATCACAAGTCCCTGCAAGTCCATCACAAGTCCTCCAGTCCCAATTCAACTCACAAGCTATTCAAATGAGCTTTGACAAAGGCATTCCTTGTACTTGTGACTTTGATATGTGACGGGATTTGTGATTGGACTTGTGATGGACTCGACTATATCCCTTAGCTGTACTACATAATGAAACTATTCTTATCACAAGAATAGTTATCACCTGTTGAAATCTTAAGCCAATCTATGCCACTATAATACTTAGAACCCCACCTCAAATCATTTCATGTTTCCTTCTTTGACGCTTCAGGTGTGTGGGGGTTGCTGAGAAGCAACTTCTAGTGCTTGCACTTTTCCCGCTCTACCTGATTCTTGTTTTTTAATAATAATAAAAATAATAATAGTGGCCCTGGATTGGACATTTGGGAGACATTCCCATAGACTTGGGCACAACATTTTTCAAACTTCAATGTGCCCTAACCCCATATTCTCTTGTCCTTTTTCCAGGAATTTCGGTATGTTTACTAATTAAACAACGAGCCAAATTTTTTTAAAATTGTGCCTCTAAAGGGGAGGGGGGGGGGGGCTGTGACATTAGGGAGACATGAAAATGTCTCCCTAATGACCGGTGTCTCCCACACCGAGAAGAAATTACGATACACACCGAAAGAAATTACGATATCGTGTCTCCTTAATGGTACATTTACACGTATAATAATAATAATCGTTATAATAATAGTTATCTGTCAACTAAAGATATGGTACAATGGGTGACCCTGTGCGTGTGTTACAGTAATTTGTTTTACATTTGACTGCAGGTAATTACTCTGGCGCCTTTAGGCTGTCGATTTGTCAATAATCCTCAAAGACAATGTTCTGTTCAGACACCAAAATTCTAATTGCCATGTGATTTCCACAGGCTGCCAACTTGGCCCTGCATCTCAGACAGAAGTGGCACACGCTCTTTCTCCGACGGATGCGAATGCCTGCCAAACCCTGGGCCCAAGGAGACGATGCCGTCTTGAGAACCATCGTGAAAGTTCTCAGCAATGAGGAGCAGTCGTTGGGACTACAGCAGCCAGTAGGAATCGGGCAGAGACCAAAACCAATGGGTAAATGAGGCTTGTAGGTTTGCATGTTGACTTGAACAAAGTGTGGATGGTTTGTGTGAGTTTTATCTCTCTTGAGTTGGGTGGTTCTGAGAAGAACTAGTTACTTTAACTCAACGTTTCGAAAAGTGTGCTCTGTTCGTCATCAGAAAACTGGGTGATTCATAACATTGTTTCAGGGTATGTCATAAAACAATCATTACCGAACAAATTCATCGTCCCGTTTGTGCAACAAAGTCGTATCGCCTAAAATGGCATAAACGCAAAATGCGAGTTTTACAATGTCAAAAGGTTGTATCTCGCTTAAAATAACCCGCCCGTACACACAAAGTCAATGGACGTCGAGATACGACCTTGTTGCACGGAGCGTATTCGCGCGAGATACGACTTTGTTGCAGAATGGAGTTACGGCCTTGTTGCACTGGCGCGACGTCATGTAGGATGAGCACCTGAAGACACCCCGCTGACTCCAACAGAATGTAACACTTGTTTTCTGCACAGATTAGCCATTTCATACCCCCAAGTTTAGGATTTGTATTCCTTCTTCATCTATCTCTTAAAGGGCCCATGCAATGTAATTTGTTTCATGCAATCCTTCAAAATGCACATTTAGGTCAACCTTATTTTCAATTTTCGTTTTGCCATTTCAAGGGTATGTTGATGCCTTTTTGTTTTTTTATGCTGATGCAAATTTGCTGATGCAAATTTCCATATTCATCAGCAAAAGTGTGATGTCATTTCAGGCAGAAATCTTAGCGCTTTACAGCTATTTCAGCACCAAAAGTTGCCAGAAGTTGGGATATTTTGCTGTTGTAAATTTTTGTTTCTTTGGTGATTCGTTGTTGTGTCAGAACATGACAGTAAGCCAGTGAGCAAACTTTGCTCACAATGTTTTTACTGATTTTTGGGCTCACAATTTGAACAGAAAACCCTTAAACTGAACAGTGTCTTCCTGAAAGGACATCACAGCAACAGCGCCCTCAGTTGTCCAGAAAAAATATTTAAAGAAGTGCACTTCACAATAAAATGAACCAAAATGGGATGTCTATCAGTTTTCAGACATTTAAGACGTGTAGAAAGTTTCACAAATTGTGTTCCTAAAAAAAAATCATTTCATGGACCCTTTAATCAATTCAGGCGATTCACAATGCAGTGCTCCACCAAGAGTTTGCCATGGAGAGTCAATTTTTCAAGTTTACGGTCGACAAAACAAGGCCCATTTGAAGGAGTGTCAGTAGACAACTTAGCTAATTTGTTATAGATTGAGGCATATCGTTCTGCCAATAACAAAAAACACCATATTGATAAAAAGCAAAGAAAAGGGCAAACAGATACTCGAATATCATACGCTTACAAAACTACTGACCGGAAACATCTTCAAATGTCCTGCACTGCGAATTTGTCGACTATCTCCCAAAATGCACTGGGAAAAATGAACTCTCCTTGGCAAACTCTTGGTGGCGCACTACATTGTGAATCGCCTGAATAACTTCTTCCTTTTATCCTGGGTTTTCGTGATATCATTTATTGAGACAGAACTTCCTTGAGTGATCCAGCACTAAGAAGTCCAAGTTTCTTTGCTTCCTTTGTAAATTGGCTCGAACATTGGTAGCATATTGGTGAGGAATTATGATGAATTGTTCTCATTTGCAGCCATGGATCACTTCAACAACACACCGCCCCGTAAAAGTGTGTCCAACAGGTTTGGCCAACAGCCATCTCAGGTGAACCAGTCAGGTACAAGGGCAGGAACAACGTCAACAAAAGATCTGGAATTCAGTAAGTATTCCTCATACAATAAAAAAGAACAGTGACCCATGAGTAAATAGTCCGTGATGCAACCAAGTCAGCCGGATTTAAAATTAAAGGCCCTCAAATTGAAATAAAGAAGAAACTATTTTAGCTACTACAAAACGATGAACAATGAGCTTTGTCAGATATTGTTAATCTATTCACCATTCTTATACAATGCCTGACTAAATCCCGGTCATCTGATTGGTGAGTCGTTGATCACGTGTCTTGAATTATTCGTCCAAACCCACGGCCTGGACGCACCACAAAAATGGAAGGTCCATTCCATGGTAAAATGGAAGTTCTATTCCATGGTAAATAGAAGTTCCATTGCATGATCACACTACATGTATTTAGGTGTTGTATAAAAAACAATGAATGTTTCATATTCATGCAGTATTTAGAATAATTTCATTCAGTGACGACATGGAATGTTCCATTCCACTCGGCTTTCTTGTTCAGTATTTTTAAAATGTCTGACCCAATGGGTTTATTATTTCTGCCGGCTCTGTCCATTGTTGCGAACGTAGGTTATTTATTGAGTACATAAATTAATTACCACAATTACCACTGATTTTATGTTACTTTGCTCCCACAAAGGACCATCCACAGGCGGTACCAGGCAGTGGAATTGTGCTTCTCCTAATAAAACCAAACAACCTCCCGCTACTAAGCCAACATCCACACTTAATGCCTCAGCTCCTCCCTGGCAAGGAAAGACAGTGTACCATCGCAATAGTGGTGTCAGCAGTGGGATGGGACATGGTGTCAGCGGCGGGATGGGACCTGGTGTCAGCGGCGGGATGGGAGCTGGTGTCAGCGGCGGGATGGGAGCTGGTGTCAGCGGCGGGATGGGACCTGGTGTCAGCGGTGGGATGGGACCTGGTGTCAGCGGTGGGATGGGACCTGGTGTCAGCGGTGGGATGGGACCTGGTGTCAGCGGTGGGATGGGACCTGGTGTCAGCGGCGGGATGGGACCTGGTGTCAGCGGTGGGATGAAACCTGGTGTCAGCAGTGGGATAAACCCGAGCAGCAGTGGAAGAGTCAATAATTCCGCCTCTCAAGTCTATGGAGGTCAGCAAGGACCTAATGGGTCTGGCAATCCTGTTAGATTCTTCATCGTCAAATGTAATGATCCTTTGAACATTGAGCTGTCGTATAACAGTGGTTTGTGGTGTGTGTCTCCCAGCACAGGTCAAATCCTCGGCAATGCATTCAAGGTTAGTGGATAATTGTTTAAAACATTTATATATGACAAATCAAGCACACAACACATTTCATTTATTGGAGAACCTTCCTTTTTTATGATCATCTTAAGGTTTTTTTTTCCATTTAGGAAGTTTACCCCCTTCTTCATAGTTTTGGTATTTCTTTTTCAGCTAGTTAGTATCGGACAACACGCTGAGTATTTTGAAATAATCCCTCAATATTTTGTGGTTTTCACAGAGTTATGACTATTTAATTTTCTCCGCATTTTCTCCAGACCTCTCAAGCTGTATTCCTGATTTTCTCAGTCCAAGGCAGTGGTCAGTTTCAAGGTTTTGGCAGGATGACCTCTGACCTGCGGTACACACACACAGTAGAGTGGAGAGACAGTTGCATGAGGAATGGCGGGGAGTTTGGAGTGCAGTGGGTCCAAAGGTCAGATGCATTTCGTTGGTTCTTGATCATTTATTCATGCATGTCATTTCTATGTTGCTTTAGAGATTGACACCCATTTTCTTACATATACACTGAAAACGAAAAACAGATGGGGGAATTATTAAAAATTAAAACGGAAACAATTGGTTGGTAGTGTTGTGTTAAAAATCTGGAATGTCTCATACTTTTATGTACTCTCTTACTCAATAACATACATCAGAAGAATCTTGCTGAATTATCCCTCACTCATTAGGACATTGTCAAATTTGTCAACAAGAATTTTACCAGTTGAAAAGATATATGTTACTGTATTTAAAACAAATGTCATGTAGTCGAATGAATTGTAGAGCTGAAGTATTGGATTGATCTTATAACCTAAGTAATGGACGTTTTTTTTCCCTCATTTCCGTTTGTATACAAATCTTCACATGAACTGACACAGCATCAGCACATTAGTGAAAATCATTACACAACAATGAAAAATCAGAACAATGCACAGTTTGTCATTCTGTTGTTTCATCAGTGCTGAAAATGTCCTTACATTTTGGACGTATTTGTTTACCTTTGATTAATTGACTCTGACTTGGACCTTGATCTCTTTATCTTGTTTTAGGGTCAATGTGAGTTTTGGTCAGACCCGTTCTATGCTGAATGCTTGGAATGATAACCAGAAAGTACAGCTTAGCAGAGACGGACAGGTGAATTGATGGCTAGAAGATGAAACTCATTATATCATAGAAATTGTCTTAGGAAATTAATTTAATTGGATTAGTATGGGACTGAAATCAACAACTCCCATCAGTGTGATTTGTTTTGATTTTAGCATTACAGAAAAAACATTTTGTTTCCTTTCTGTTGAAATCCCCCCTCCCCCACTTTCCCCAGGATACAGCAGGCTTCGGGGTAAGAAATTTAAGATATTTTGGGGTTATTATTTATGTCTTGTGAATGTACAACATCCCCTTGAAATAAGAGGAGGATTTATTAAAACATCCTCTTTTTCTATTGATTTTAGGAGTTGGATCCATCGCTTGGAGAGAGTCTCCTTCAATCATGGGCTCATCCTACTGCATCCTACGCTGGAGCTGAACACTCATCCACGACCTACTGGGGTCAAGAGTCAAGGGGTCAACAGGACCCCCAGCAAGGCATCCGATCCCAGAGTCCGCAAGTCACGATGCATGGTCAGAATTGGCCTGTAGAGGGCAGGCTTCAACCGCTTGCCCATTCCTCCCCAGCGTATGAGCAAGGACCGGCTGCTTATTGCAAGAAGGGGGTGGGGCCATCCGGTGATGGCGTCACGGAGGATTATCAGAACGCTGAAGGGGCAGTATCGAAGGAACGGAGATGGTCAGTTGACGATGGAAGCGAGGGCGGTATAACGACGTACGACTGCGAGTACCAGTCAACTGATGGATTCTATGCTTCCCAAGTGCCTTATAATGACGGTAATTACCACGCTTAAGACACATCGTAAGCAATGTGGTGAATGTCCAGGGTTATGTTTACAACCAAAGATATCAAGAAACTTTTAGTAACTGTGCATTAAAGTTACAATGTATTTCTTGTATTTGGCTTGATGTTTTATTCAATCAAAATTGGCAGCAAACGAGTCAATACTTCTAGAATATCATAAGTTTGGTGTTGTATTTGAATGGAGGATGGATACTTATTGTTAATTTACTGATGTAAAGGTCATTTAAGTGAGCTTTACATGTCAGGCCAAAAAAAAAAAAGTATTCGGTCTCTGGTCAGCGCGCGCGTCGATTTTAATCATGCGCGTCAACCCTTTTTTTTTTCCAAAATGTTCCGCGGTAGCTCCAACAGCGCCCTCTATTGCCGCCCCTCCTCATTTTTTTTTTTACCAAAGAGCACCAAGGAATGGGAAATTGCACCAAGGCAAATGATCGAGAGCACCAAGGCAAATTATGTAGGACACCAATGTACATGAGGACACCCAAAAAGCAAAATAGTACCCCACCTTGTCTGTACAATCCAAGCTTGAAAAAAAAGAAAAAAAGCCGCGTCCCCGCGTCAATTCCGGAACTTTGGTCTGACCAGAGACCGAATTTTTTTTTTTTTTTTGGCCTAACACGGCCAATCAATTGTGTGTTCCCATAGAGTATTGTCATATAAGTAATGATATTATTGCATTATCATCTTGGAAGCAGTTCATCACAATGGTTCAAAGTTTCAGTCAATTCGCAGTTGTCAGTGTTTGAATTGTCAATCTGTAATCCCTTTTTATCATGTAAAAGCTGAAGACAGAACCACCAAATCTCAATGCAATTTGAGATTTTTGCAATTTAAGAATTCTGCTGCACCATGGACTAATAATACTGAAGAACCTGTGGATGTCATCTTGTCTTGAATGGTGGAGAAGTCAGTCGGAATAAACTGTTTTTAGCTTTTCAAACTGAAACAATGAGGCTGACTTGATGTGCAGATATAAGTAGTTAAGATTCATCAATCATTTCACAGAATAATAAATGTTTAGCTGAATCCACAAATTAAGCCTGAAAAACGTATGAATTGAATGTTAACAAATATCATATACCTGTTCAAAATGATGATTTACAGTTAACATTGGCCACTTTAAGGTGTTTTGTTAAGATTACATATTCCGGATATCATTTTTCGGGGACAATTCCTCACATGTGACAAAAATCTGAAAGATTTGAGATATTTGAAGCTACGTACACTTTGTAACATTCAATGTATTTAAATTTACTTATAATGTTGGACAGACTTAAAAAGTACCAGATAGATCAAGTCAGGTTTTAAAGCTGTCAAAAGGTTCTTGTTTTGTTGAATTGAGAGTTAATTAAGGTGTGTGAGTTAATTGCAGAATGAAAGATTTATTTAATGTTAAAGGGAATGTACCTCATTGGCTTTCGCTGTAATTTTCAGAAATGAACTATTTGAGGGGTTAGTATAATAGGCCTAGATCAAATATTGTTTAACTGACATGTTTTGAAGTTTTGTGTTTCGAAAATGCTTGAAAAACCAAGAAAAACAAAAAAATGTTTAAGTAGTCTGGTTCCCTGACTCCACTAAAGATAAAATGGATCAATTTATAGTTGTCGGAAAATTGTAAGGTAAGGGAACCAGTCTAGCTGGCCTGCACCCGTTCATGAACATGTAACCAATAGCAAACAAAATTTGGACTGAAAATTGTAAATTTGGAGCAGTAGTTGAAAAATAGTTAGGTTTTTCCAACGGTGGTCGGCCGACCACCGTTGGAAATGTATACAACAATACAAGTCTCTTGAAAATGACTTGACACCGGGTGCCATAATTTTACAGGATGCTTAAGACTGTCATTTACCAACATCCTAGTAGGGTATTTCGTAAAAACTTGGTAGTTTTATTTTTCGATGTTTGCAAATGTTGTATATACCCTTTAAAAAGGAAGTATCTTGCCAGTTTATTATGATACTTGTTTTAAAATCTTTGTTTTCCTTCTTGACTGAGAAAAAAAAGTTGAAAATAATTATTGTTGACACCAATTTGTCTCAACCAATGTTGATTTTCATGAGTTGTTTATTTATCCCCTTATGGTTGCAATAAATTTGTTAATATTAAAAAATTTCATCAATAAATTGCATTATTTCAGTATTCTGAGAGAAAAAAAATATTTTAATTGACAGGGTGTGCTTACATTAGCACCAAATATTGTATGTGCCCAACCTGTTAACGGAGTAAAAACTTGAATCTATGCTTATTGTTATTTCCATCATTCATGTCATTGTGCTTTGAACATTTCTATCTTGAAATAACAATGGTGGCTTTAGAGATCTTGGTGGTTTTAGAGTCAAACACAAACAGGCCAATTTCATATCTGAAATATTGTGCATAACTGGTAGTTTTTAATGTGTTAAATGTATGTTTGCCAGATATCAACCAGAGTTCAATACAACATTGTCATTTTGCAATGGTGTTACTAATTGTAGAGAACGTTTACTGGAAATCAGTAAGCATTTGCAGCAAGATAATTTTGTGGCTCTAATCTTAAATACCCAAATCTACTTGGACCCAGTAACTGGGGCACTAGAACTCCTTTTTTGAAATGTTGGTTTGGATTGGATTTCAAACAAGGAATAGGAGTTCCAGGCCTCAGTCACTGGGTCTACAATCACTTTAAGATGTTCATGTTTGGTTGAAATTTAACTGTTGATGAACTTTAAATAAAATCTATCCTGAAACAATCAATTGAAAAGGTTTCTTTTTGATAGTGTGTTGTGTGGATTTTTATCTTTGAAAGTTTTCTGACAGAATTATAATATTCCAGGAAAAACAATGTCTTGAAAGATGCGTTCCTCATGCTATTTTCGAATTTCACCACGAAAAAAAGTAGATTTGGTTGTTTTTTCATTTGCTATTTTCCCAGAAATATAAAAGTTATTCACTTTTCAGTGAGTTGTGGAGCGAGAAAAATCTACCGACGTTTGGTTATGTAATTATTTGTTTTTACAAAAATGGAATTATTGTCTGCCATACAATAATTCAGCTCACACGGGGTTCATGTGTGCATAATGAAAATTCCTTATATCAGAGGGTTGCAAAAATGCCCAATATCGGAACCAAGGAGATTTTTTCGTTAAAACAAAATAGAAATTGAAAATTCGAATATAGCTCTCCACCATGCACAATATGCTGAAAAGTGTCAGACGCATCCCATTAAAAAAAAGCGGTCCGATAAATGACTCCGCCTATCATTGCGAGCGCCCTCTTATGTTCGCCGTTGGACAGGTCGACCGATCGAGCAACATGGCGTCGACTTTCAAGCAGGATATGCCGCCGAAAGGCGGCTATCCACCCATCGATTACAAGCGAGTTCTTCCAAAAAGGGGGATGTCTGGTAATCATAATTATTCCGTACATCTTGCAGAAACAATATTTTGTATTTATGTGCGAGTTTGTCCAAAATATTATCTTTAAAAATCTGTGCCAAAACCATGGACAAATGGAGAGCTAACAGTACATGATGTAACATTGAACATGTTGAATAAGTTAAGATAGTGGATATTTTGCCGGAGGTAATGACAGCAAACTAACGTTTACTAAAGGTTTGCCGGCGGCAATCCATATCAACAGAGGGCGCTGTACTCTTTAAGATAGGGCTGAATTATAAGATGTGTTAAATTCCCATCAAAAGTTGTGTAGCACGTTTGGTGTAGTGGTTAAGCAGAAGCTCTATGAGCGGGATGACTCGAGTTCGAATCCGATCGCCGCCACATTTTAAAGTTTTTTCCCCCATCCCCAAATAAATAAGAATATTCTTCTTTTATTATTTTAATATGTCTCAAACATTTTATTGCACAGTATTAGGCCTACATTTTCTTTTTCAGATTTGTGGCTCTGGAGGATTTTTTTTAAAAGGGAAATAAAGTCCGAAATTATAAACTGGTCTGATTCCCATCTTGTAAATACAAAAATACAACGATAATATTGGCATGGAGCCAGAGCAAAATTTGTCACCGGAAAATGTTTAAGTAAAAAAAAAACAGTAACTGCGCATGTTCAGTGCATATCCGGCAAACTAACGTTTACTGAAGGTTTGCCGTCTCCGGCAAAATATCCACTGCCTTTATTCATCATGAAATGAAATCCAAAAAAAAAGGCCAAATTAAAATTTCATGACTGTCAATGTCTGTCTGTTATTATGGAAAGAATGTTGCATCCTGACGCATTTATCAATGAAGGTAGGCCTATTGCAAAAATGTTGAAAAGACATGAATCTGGGACTCCCCACTCTTTGTACAAAACCACTGAAGTGGCGACGTCTGGATAGGCCTACTTAGGCTACTACATTTCAGAATGTAGTATCTCATGTATCTTGACGCCACTTCTGTGGTTGTGTACAAAGTCTATGGAGAGTCGAGTGCATTTTCAAAGTAGGCCTAGACTAGGGCCTACGCCTATTTTCTAACAAAATTTGAAATGTTTCTCATTCCCAGATTCATGTCTGTTCAATTTTTTTGCAATGAGTGACCTTCATTGAGATGATAACATTTGATGAAAAATTCTTGTCAAAATAGTATAAGAACAAAAATCCACTTTTAGGTTCAGGGCTTACGACAGATATGTACAAAACTTGTTAAGTTAGCAACATTTATAACCAAAACGAGTGTCGTAAGAGAGGGCAGGGTTTTTATTTTTTGAGGGACAGACATACATTTCATAAGTTCAAAGCATTTTGCTCTGTGAGCAAATTACTGTGAATAATATGCTCGGGCGTATTGAAAAATCAAACTGGATTTTATCTATATTTATTTCAGGCTACATGATGTTCGCAACCTGTGCTGCTGTCATGGGAGTTGGAACATTTTTCTTTGGCAGACACAACCGACAACGAAGGTAATAATCTTGATTTCTGCAGAATTCCACAAGATTCAATAGCAAACAAGTTGTGTGTTTGGTCTTGTTTATCTCAGCAGTCAAAACAGGATGACTGAAACCAATAAGGAGCAAACTGAATACTTTGCTGGCATGTCTAAATATGAACTAAAAAATTCAAAAAGTTATTTCTCATATTTTGTAGATTAACACCAACCGTCGAAATGAAAGAACACTTCCAACTTGCATACAGAAAACCTTTTAACAAATCTTTTGTTTTTCCTTTTCTAAGATTGTGGCAAAGAGAGGAATACGAAAGTTTCATCGGTATCATGCCACTCTTAAAAGCTGAAGATGATAGACAGTAAGTAAATGTGAAATGTTCCTTCTTGTTCTTCCCTGTATGAAAAGCATTAACTGCTTTTGATTGGCCAATGGCCATGCATATGTAATTACAAGCTTTCGAGTATTCCTACTTTTCCTACTTTTTTGTTTGTTTTACCTTACTCCTACTTTTCCTTCTTTTTCTTAAAATTCCTACTTTTTCCTACTTTTTGTCCCACAACTCTGAAAAATGAAATCTCATTGGATATTTGTTCATAACAGTGTTAAACACTGGCATGTAAATCACACAATGAAGGGCTTGGGTGTAGGAGTACTGCAACTGTACTTCCAAGAGCTTAGTTGCGGATGGAGCACAAGTCCTACTTTTGTCCTTTTTTTATTTCTATTTTGATCCTACTGTTCTACTTTTTCACCAGAGTCTGCTTGAAGGCCTGTAATATATATTTTTTATTTCAAAACTTTGAAGTAGACATAACTGTAACTTTTTAAAAATGAGTGAAATGCCACAAGTAGGGGTTAAAGCCCACCCCCTCCCTATCCAACCAACCTAATAGCTATACGGTCCTCAACTACAAAGAATCATTTCTCATATTAGTTTTTGCTCCACAAACATTACTATTAATCTAGAAGCAATGTGCTTTATTTAATGCAGTCCTTGAAATGCACCTTTGTGTCCCATTTAACCTTATTTCAGTTTATGTTTTGTCATTTTCAAGGGTATTTTGGTACCTTTAGGGCTTTTATATTAATGCAAATTTCCATAGTCATGAGCAAAAGTGTGATGTCATTTCAGGCAGATACCTCCATGTTACAGCTACTCATGTGGAGTGCCATGGCCTAGTGGTCTGGGGGTAATTCTGCAGGTTGTGGGTTCGAGCCCAGCCTGGGCTATGACATTTCTGCGCCTAGTATGGGTAGAGGCATTATTAATGCCTTGCAGTGGACTAGTTACCCATCCCAACCCTATTCATACTGTGAAGAGATTAGATTATCTTGTCTTGTTTCAGTGTGAGGGGCTGGTTCTTCCACACTTTCCTCTGTAGCCCACACCTCGAGTGGCCTTTGGCCTTGTGATGGGCGATTTGCATTAAAAAAAGAATTAATAAAAATTTCAGCACCAAACTGCCAGAATATTGGACATTTTGCTGTCATAAATCTTCTTGTATTTTGTTATCTGTTGTCAGTACATGGCAGTAAGCCAATGAGAAAACTTTTCTCACAAATGTTCTCAATGAGCAAATGTTTGGGTTCGCAACTTGGAACAGAAAACCCCTAAAATGAACAGTGTCTTCCTGAAATGACATCACAGCAACAGCGCCCTCAGTTGTCAGAAAAAGCACGGACAATTTTAAGTGTTTAAAGAAGTGCACTTTTCAATACAATAATCCAAAAAGGATGTCAAATAGTTTTCATAGATTTAAGAGGAATAGAAAGTTTTACAAAATGTGTTCCTAAGAAAAACTCATCTCATGGACCCTGAAATCTAGTATTTGGCGACAGATCTAGTAGGAACTAGGATCCATATCGAGTCCCTAGCATTTCAGTTTCAGTTACATTGCTGACTACAAGGAACCATACTTTTTTTGTGTCTTTCCAGGAAGTTGAAAATACTGAAGTCCAACTTCGAGCAAGAAGCGATCATAATGAAAGACGTACCGGGCTGGAAGGCGGGGGAGAACATCTATGAAAGCAAGCGTTGGATGGACCCCATGTTGGCGGACCTCTACTACCTCCACCCCAAGAAAGTCCGAGACAAGGAATTGTTCGGCTTCTCCACCAATGTATGAGGTGGTTGTTGCTGTGGTTGCACAGCAGGAATGGATGTTTTTACTGTGTTATTTTAAGGCTGGGGATGTAGCTTTGTTGCAGTGGTTGGATCGGTCACGAGCAAAAATTGTGTATTAGTTTGTTTGAAACAACATTTACATCCACTGTATCAATTATTTTTAGTAAATTGTACAATTTTTATCACATGGAACTGGTAAGACTGTTGTAAGATGTCAGAAACAATGGTCTTATCAATGGAAGCTGTTAAATAGTCAAACCCTTACTCTTCAAAATTTGCCAATATTCAGCCTCTGGTTTTGCAGAATGTTTCAGCATTCATAACCGAGCAGCACTTTTATAGTCACGATGTGTCCATTACACTAATGCATGGATGTGATATTGTGTATTGGATTTCAGTGTATTCTTACTGTTTATCAGTTGGAAATGTTCAGCTCTAGGTTAATGACAAAACAATGAACTTCATTTACATCATCGAAGTTCCATTTTGGTCAAACTAATCCAAATTCATGCATTTCCTCAGCTCATAATCACACTTTATTTCCAAAGTATGCAAGATATAGCAATACCTGTCCTTTCAATAAGCCTCTGTACTGATGACGTCACACTTTGTTTACTTGCGTGCTTTTCTATGGGGCTACGAAACCGTCGTCCCCCTCAGGCTCCCATAAGAAAGCACACGTGCAAACAAAGTGTGACGTCATCAGTACAGAGGCTTCTTATTCTGTGTTTTTTTCAGAGATGAGTGTGTTTACCTACATTTCAATTTCAATGATTGCATGCTGACGAAAAATTCTGAATAATTTCCTGGATTGCTTAAATGTTTAGTTGAGATTGTGTGACAGTGCGTGTTTGATAAAACCGTGTTTATGAACTAGGCCGCAATCAAGCGCAAATACAAAAGTTGTAAATAAAGTTAACCATCACGTTTAATTCAACAATTTGTTGCCTATTTCCGTGTTTTTTTTGTTTCTGTCTAGTTTGTGTATTTAGGTTCATTTTGTGTCGCCACGAAAGCAAAGATATTTCTTAAAGGTAAAGGACATTATCTGCAAACAAAAAAAGTGTATTTGGGCCGATTCGAGGGATAATGCAATAAATATGAAGTAGGTAAAACTAACCTGTCGAAAATTTAGCTCGGTAGAAAACTTTGCTCTGTAGATATACTTTTTGGTAGTGGCACCACTTATGGTAATTTATTCGTACGTCAACGGGCCAATATGTTTGTTCATAACAGAACAATGATATCAAGATCATTGTTGTCATTTAGTCGACCCGTTACATTAAAACATTTTTAAGAACGGTTGTCATCGAGCTACCACACAGTAGCCCAGTGGATAGCGAGATGAGCTATGGATACAGAGGTCCCTGGTTCGAATCCACACCGTCGCTGCTCATTTTTATCGACTTTTTTTTCTTCTCTGAGTTTATCGTTGAGATAATTTTAATTTAAGGGGAAAAGACAACGAGAACCTGAGTGTCTTACAGTGATTCAAAGGAAAACCAAACATTATCATAGGTGGCACCACTGGAGTTGTGATACTGGCGCTACCTTATACTTTCTTGTGAAAACTCCGAAAATGCATCTTCATTTTTCTCGCCACAAAGCAAGGTTTCCTTTGAAAAGCCTCCCAAAATGTTCATTAATACGTTTTGACTTGCACCCTCTTGTGGTAAAATCCCCAGTTTATCCCTCGGAGAAAATAATTTTCATTCAAGGATATGTAACAGATTGCAAACTAAAACTAAATTCGATTAATTGGTGGCAGTCATTTTTCTCAGTTATGGTTTCGTCCTAACCATCGCGAGGAACTGACGGTAAATTCCTCTTCTCTTGAACTTGAAATGACGGCATACTAGGCGCAATGATTTCACAGGATGCTTGATCCCTTTACAATCAAGTAGGATATTTCATGTTTTGTGAGTTCGATTTTTTAAAGTTCGCAAATGTACGTTTAAAACTTTCACACGTGGAATGACCGATGATGCAACTTGTTAGGCTTGCGGAAAATTCAGGCATTCAACTTTGTCTTCATCACATCAGCTGATATTTATTCACTGTATCAATGCTCGTTCAAAATGAAAACTAAAAAAAACCTTTAAAATTGCTTAAAATTGAAAACAGAGATAAGCATTTTTTTTTCAGCATCTCTAACCAGCTTTATTTCTTTCGGTGAAATGATTTTTAAATAATTCTGTTCTCTTTCAAGATTCCAATGTGGAACGTTGATAGAGAACAGAATTGCTAAACATTGGGGTGGTTTTCTGAAGTCTGTCCTCTGTTGAAAAGCCCCATGATAATAGTCAGAAAACAAGAGATTCTAGAATTCTCTTGTTTTGGACTTTTCTTTGGTAAGGTTGGCGCAGACATCCAGGAACTTCTGAAATCTCATCTCGTTCCCAGACCCATTTCCATAAAACTGAATGGGTCTGGAGTCTGGAGTGCTGAAGGGTAACACATGCAACCGATGAAAACGCACTGCTAATGAAAGATGCAAGTTTTCATTGTTTGCCATAAAGCCGCGCTGTCCTATTGATGTTTTATATGCGTATGGACATAGGTATTGTTTCATACAGTCTGGGATTTTAAATACATCTGTATCTGGTCGGTTGAAGCAAAATTCCTCGAGGCCATAATCCCCCAAACATGTATTTTATTTATGTAGCCTACATAATGCGGAAAGTGCTGGCTCACTGTGTACTCCCTGGCCACGAGTTTACATAATTACAATGTATAGTGTGATCATCACGTGATGAGAGGCGGTCCACGCGGATACCTCGAAATGCTCTAGGACCACATAATTGCGTTCAGTTTACTTTACCTTGAAATGGAAGTGTTTTGGGTGTGGCCGTTCCTTCCATACTCTGACACGTCAATGCACGGCTTTCCAATTTGGCTGGCCGTCATGCATTTAACACTGAACACGTATACAAACGGTTGTCACACCACGGATCTTGTGTGCACGACAATACCAGTCCAGCACCTACCGTCTTCGGACCGATCTGAAGACAGTGTTTTAGCCCGCCTATAGCGGCCCTAGTTTCCGGCCAGAATGGATCTCAAGAAATACAGTTTCATCAGCAGACGACCTCGGCGCTTCCGTCGTCGCTCCCCCTCTGATTCCCCTGATTGCCGGCCCTGATTGCCGACCCTGACTGCCGGAGCAATCTTCCCTTCTGTCTGTCTCCTGTGTTTCCAGGAAATTTGTAAGAATCAACCCATACAGTCCAACGATCGACTTCCAGCAACAAGGTAAATATACTCAAGATTTTAATCGCGCATTTTAACAAAACTCATCGATGAGTACAAGTTGGTGGTGCCACCAGTTGGGAAACTGTACATTCACGTGGGATTAAAAAAAAAAACTCTCTTGGGAAAGATTCCCATAATCTGACCATCACTTGTCATCCTAAACCCCATGAGACAAGTCTGAAGATTTCTAAGTGTTTTCTCAGTCAATACTTTCATATTTTTCCTGCTAATTTTGACTTTTTAGGACATATTATCACTTTCTGATGGCTGATAGGTCACTGAAGGGAAAAATTAGTGATGGCCAGATATGGGAATCTTTCCCTATCTTGTAAGTTCATAGCAAAATGCTAGCCAATAACGGAAAAACCAATTAATGAGTGCAATTGTTAATTTCACAGAGAACTTAAAATTGAATTTATTTTGCTTTCAAAAAGTGGACCCATAACTGCGCATTTATTAAAGGTGTTACAGTGATTCTAAGTCTTGAAGCATACTCCTCAAACTACCTTTTCCATGTTTTAAACTATTGTTTTAACGCAGTGAATGAATTTATAAACACACTTCAATCATAAAAATGTAATAAAATACGCCCATAAATATTTAAGCAAAATGATAAACGAATATATACAAGGCGAACATATATTTGAGACTGCTAAAATGACATGCTCTTCGAACCAAATAAAATCAATCGGGCAAAATAAGATGTGGAACTTGAAAAGGATTTGCTTTCCAAAAAAAAAAATCTGAAATTTTGTGCTTCATATGGTCATAGTTCCAAGTGGTACAGTACTCCTTTGTAGTTTGCCACTGTCGTAATGGTATCGATCAACCCTCTTCGCTGTGTAGGAAGTCAAGTGAGTTGTATTAAACTCACGATCGCCATGAAGAGGTGGGGTGATGTTCGATCGACGCAACTGCAAAAATAAAAAGAAAATACGGTCAAAAATTAACTTACATAAGATCAATGTAAAGGTACGACCTAAATTAAACTTGCTGACGTTCAATATCTAGTGAGTAGTAAATTTCATTCCTGTAAGCTAAATTTAGGGTTGCATACCGAAGTGCAAAGTGTGGTAATTGTATGTGTTTCTTAATTTATGGTTGCCTATAATTGCAGAAAAGTTCTGATATTACTTTGTTAAATTCAACCAAAACCTGTGGTCATACAAGACCAAATTAAATTTAGTCTGGTACGACCACAAGTTTTGCTTGAATTTAACAGAAATTCTAACCCGCACATTTGGGTAAAGGACAACCCAATTTTAGGTAGTTGCAGTTTTCACCCTTACTTTGGTAAAATTAAGGCAATTTTTGAGTGTATTTGATAGAGGTAGACAAAGTTCCTTTCATGCGTCAGATTTGTACTGAGGTTGATATACACTTTTTTTTATAAAGAAATGCAGTTATATTACCTTAGCAAGTGTTTCCTTGCTGACGGTGTGTAATGGCATCTCTCTCCAGGATGGGAAATCATCTTTAGTGGTTGATGTATTAACCTCGGTACCTGTCAAAGGCAAAACAAATCAAAGTGTTAAACTTCATTCATAGTTGGACCGTATTTTGAATTTACAGGATAATAAATGCCGAGTTGCGTTCCCGTGCTGTTTTGGAGTTTCATCCCGAAAAAAAATCCCTTTTCTAAATTGCTATTTCAGTTCTAGCAATACAAAATACAAAAGTTATTCACTTTTGAATGAGACATCGACCGAAAAAAAATCAGGCAATGTTTAGTTTTTGAATTATTACTTTACAATTTCAAATTATTGACTGCCAGACAATAATTTCTGTTCTCGTGAGGTAGGCTGGTTCCTGCTCCACAATCAGTTTCGATGATGTACGGACCGGGAACCAGTCTGCTCGCGAAAAGGGTTACAGAGGTCCAAAAAGGGGGAAAGGTGGTTTTTTTTTTTGCTTTGAATAAAACATATATACAAGTTGAACGTTTATTTATAGAAAAAGATAATCAAATTGTTGAAGATAAAGGAGGTGAATGAGAGTTGACATCTGCTCGCCCTCCTTTTCACCCTACAGCTTCTTACAAGTGTCTTTAATAGACCTTATATCATCAAAGATAACAGATTACTTTTTTTTCAAAGAGGTATATGTTGAAGGTATCTCCTTATATCTGTTATTTCTTCTCACCGTTTCCATAGTAATCCAGAGGCACCTTGCTCCGAATCTTCTCGTGTCCAGCCACACGTTGTACCGGTACATGGAATGCTGGGTAATTGTCGGTCTGAGTCGTAGAGTAGTACGCTGAGTATTGGCTGGGAACTCCAAAAGCGACCTTACTGGAGGTAAGTTTGTTTGCTCCCGATATGATGTCATTACGGAAATTCCCAGGGGGCTGTCATGAAGTAGATAACTCAAGTCATTCAATGAATGTAAAGTGAAGTCTGAAGAGGAAGCTCTTAGGACTGAGAAACTATGAAAAGTAGCTTTTGACAAAAATTAAATGCAATCATCTACGTCATGCACATGCTTCTTTTCTCATTCCTCTTTTCATAATAACTCCTCTTTTTCCTTCATCTGTTATTACGGTTTTACTTTCATAGATCAAAATTTAGCTAGTGACTAGCTGATAAATTTGTTTCTCATGGAACATTGTTGCTAACATCGTGGAACATTGTTGTTAACATTATTTTAAAAAAAAATGCAAATAACTTAAATTGAAATTGAATAAAGCGGCCGCAAACTGCTTTCTGGCTGGATTTCCCTAAATATACAAATCAACAAAATTAAGAGAGCTTGACGTTCCGGTCTTAGCAAGACCTTCAGATGCAAGTCACAGTTATACAAAAAAAAACAAGTAGGGACGCACAAGCATGCAGGGTTGAGAGAAGAAACACTAAAGAGGGACTAAATAGGGGACAGACCAATGTGAGTGAAGATCAAAGGGAATGAAATTGCAGAACGAAATTGAAATTTTCAAAAAGTACGAAAAGGGTTTCTCTGGAAGTACCATAGTGCTCACCTTTTTGTGGTAGAATGTGTAGTTGGTGGTAGTCACTCTGTTTTTCACCCTTTCTGGGTTACGATCGCCCTCCGGTAAACTACTGGCATTGCTTTCATAGGGGATTATCTCTGTCGGGGCTGTAACAAATGCAAAATCGGTAACTTCAGTATAAATTGCGAGTCACACAGTCAAAAACAATGGGGAAAATCAGAGAGTGACCACACTCCTAATAATATAGCACATTCTGACTACCTCTTGTATTCCTACAAGTACCTATTCTATATTTTTAGCATCACCCGTACCTGTACATGTAACGTTAAACAACTCAGCAGCAAATAGCTTTTCCTATACTGAACCATTTTAAATGCCAAACGGATTTTTTTCCGAAGTGTTCATGTATGTATCTGAGTTGCGTAAGCAATCATTGGAAAGTACATGTACATATCACTTTCAACCTATGGTTTGTTACTCAGTGATTTTGCCACAAAGAGTAACAGAAACCAACTCATGACTGCAATAGACAGATCCAGTACGCCCCGCGGTTCGAATCCAGCTGCTGGCCATTATGTTGTGTCCTTGGGCAAGCCACTTCACCCCCACTTGGCTCTGTCCAAGTGTAAATGGGTACCGGCGTTAGCCGGGGAGTAACCTGCGATGGATCGGGCATCCAATCCAGAGGCAATAGAAATATTCTCAGTCGTTTCATGCCACTGAAACCGGAGATAAACGCCAGCGTGAAGGGCCACATTGTCTCAGACTTTACACATTGTGACAGTCTTTACTTTTACAAAACAAAAAAAACCTTATTATGCGTCCACGTGCGCACCACCTGCGCGGCTCGTGACAAATACAAAGTAAAGAAACCAACCTGGCATTTGATCCAGCTGGAAGGATTGAGCCGCTGTCGTCTCAAACTTGTCATACTTCTTCGCATGTCCCACCTTGTAGTTAGTATCCCCCAGCCTGGTGAGGGCGTTGTCACGCCGATAGACGCGGTAGTTGGCTGAACCAGGCTTAGGATAAGACAGAAGCTGGGTAGTGTCTTGATGGACAAGTTTCTCTTGGTCGCCTCGAGGAATATTGGAACCTAGAAGCTGTCGAGGAGAAAGAGTATAGAAAACGATCATTTTACCAAGTATTTCTCTTGTTTCTCAGCCTGTTTTTAGTCAAAAGACCTTAAACATTGCAAGGCATTCCTATTAGAATCAAGCCAGTCGTAATACATGACACTCCCTTTTAATAATTCATTTTTGGAACATGTGAAAGAAAATACTTCAGTTGTCTCAATCTGAAAGACAACGGTCAACACTAAACACATTTTAACATAAAAATGCTATTGCGTTGTATACATTTTACGGCTTTAAATTAATTTTTAAGTTAATGTGAAAAAAAAACACAAGTCCCAATTTTTGTATTTTTTATAATTATAAAAACGCTCAAATGATACAAAATCCTTACATTCGGTTTGACTGCAACGTAAGGCAGATATCTTCCAGGAAACTGCTCTTCTGTCGACGTAGCAAATTGCTCGTGGGTTCTATCTTCACCACGAATTGTGCTTGGGCCGCCTGAACAAGATCGGAAATGAAATTATAAGAACTGAAACGTCAAACCGAAACGACAAGAAATCAACATACACAATTCTACTCTGATAAAAAAGCTTTAAATTCTCGGATACATTACAGGTTTTTTGTTTTCTTTTATTTGCTCTAAATACGGGAAGCATCTTCCTCATAATTTCAACAACATCAAGAGCCTTTGCTCTAAAAAAAAAAATGCGACATAAAGTCCCAAATCCCGCCATGGGTAAAATATTGGCGGATTATTCAGTTAGGATATAATCCATACGTAATCTTTAAGACAGTGAAGATGTGTCTTACCATCATGCATACATGGCGCTTTCTCCACCTTGACCACCCTAGTATCGTGACCCAAGAAGTTATCTCTGTAATCAGACATTGGCATCTTCTCTTTCTCTTTATCCCCTTGAGGTACGTAGCTCTTCATGGCGTTATCAAACGGAAAACTCTTACTTAGCGGCTTAGGATTGTAATGACTTGCATGCGTGGTGTGGAAGACATCCACTCTCTCATCAGTATCCATCTTGAAGTTAGTCTTATTGAGCTTAAGACACATTTGCACCTTGGGTATTGAGCGACCTTTAAAGGCCATATTGGATTCTGTGGTATTCTGACTTCCTTGATGTGGATCACGATGCATGACATCAGCAGGCGCTGGTGGATCAGAGGCCGCTACTCTGCCATAGTGTTCGTGTGCTATGTAGTCCTTGGTAAAGGTGCTGCGCCTCAAGGCGCTACGCGATAGACGCCTGTCGTTGCCGATACGGAAGTGAGAAGAGGACAGGAAGTCTTTGCCTTTGAGTTGAGCTGGGATAGAATTGATGGCTGGGAGGGTGACTGATTCGGACGGCATCTTGGCGGATGGGAATAGCGAGCTTCTGGATCAAAACGAAGCTGCCAGTCAGTCAGGTTTTATTCCAGTTTAATCAATGAGACAGCATCAAACTGTCTGAAGGCTACTCTATTGACAAACCCTGTAAGAAAATTGAAACCATTTGGTATTGAAATGTTTGTGATATTCTGAGTGATTATTGCAAACCATGAAAAAAGGAGAGTTAAATCTAAAGGCATATAGGATCATTTGCTTTTCGTGCATTTTGTTTGTTTCCAATAACACCACTCAAAGAAAAATATTCAAAACCTAACATGTTAAAATTTGAGCTAAGTGGATATTACACTTTTCGAGAAAATAGTGAAAAAACATGCACATCCTTTTGATCACGAAGAACGATTTCGTCAAAAGCACTCTTTATTTCCAAAACTTCAGTCAATTGGCTGATCATTGGAAATCAACTTTACATTTCTTGATTTTTTTCTAAATGACAGCAACCGTCCAGATAGAACAGTTTTAAGGGGTGTTTGTCAGTGCAATCTTTTATCCAAGTATGGCTTTTTATAATAGTTAAATGCAAATGATCCTTATGCCCCAAAGATAAAATCCTTCGACAAAACCTTTGATTGCTACTTATGCCCGGAATCCATAACCGAGAAGCCAAGAGCTTAATGTATTCGTTTCCTAGCAACCACGAGTAACTTTATTTGGTAACCATGGCACCTTGATCGTCACGTGTGTTATTTTATTGGCTCAAACTTGAACTTTGGCGGCAATAAAAGCAGCGACATGCTCTCCTCTCTGTGTTCAACGCGCGTTTTGTAAATAATGATCATTCAGACACTTCACTTCTACATAGCAACATTATTGGGAGAGGAAATATCATGCATGCACCAATCACATTTTCTCGCAAAACCACAACTCGATCCAACGAGAAAACACTAGCGCATACCTCCGCCAAGGCTAAACAATTCCAGGCGCGGGTGACCCCCCCCCCAGCTCTGTCAACAAAAAATGCCATAGAAATTCATGAAAACAAAATTCACCCCCCCCCCTCTCTGTCACCCAAAATTTGTTTACTGGTAATGATGTACGCCTTTGCACAAAATACGGACAGAGCCAGCTTGGTTAGGGGGGTATTCCGCGATATAGTGTTAATAATCGTCGGATTTGAACAGCGCCGCCATTGAATTTATGGTACGAGCCCCCTCCCTTTTCGGAGGCCAAGTGTCTGGAGAGAAAAAAAAATGTCTACATTTTCGATTTGTTGCCGATGCCCCCCCCCCCCCGCGAAAATTCCTGGATCCGCCCGTGAAATGTAGGCCCTATACTTGTACAAAGGATCACCCCTGAAAATTCATGCAAATCCGTCTATAACTTTTTGAGTTATTTTAACAAAAACAGACACACCAACCAACAAACTAACCGAAATCTGATGAAAAATAACCTCCTTAGCGGAGGTAATAAAACGGACAATTTATAGTTACAAGGTCAAATGTCAATAACACAGGTATATACGAAGCCAAGCCAGCCACCGGCCAGCTAACAAATTCAGCAGCTGCAAAACCCAAATATCAACAAATAGGAGTTGTATTACGAAAGTGATATACAGGGACGAAAAAGTTCATACTCCGTAACCATGGTTACAAGTATCTGGTGTTTCGGATTATGTCTGGTGCAATTTCACGTTTGAAAAAAATGAACTATAAGTAGTGGCCAGCCGTGTTAGTCAGGCAGAAACGCATGGAAATGAGGTATCACTTAAAATGAATAACAAGATTAAAGGTTTGCATATTGCTTTCGTATTGCATCAACTATACGAAAAATGATTAATTTACATAAATCGCGTTTTTTGCTTTCTCTTGACATTATGTTTGATTCTTCAATTAAATAACCAAACTGAAAGTCCCCTTTATCACCAGAAAATGCAATTTTTGTTTTAAATTTGAAATAATATGCCCGCCAAAAAAAAGTGAACGCTTTAATCAATCGGCCATGAGTGTTGACAAAATTTAATTCAAAACGACTGTTTACCCAGCTGTGTCGTCTGAATATACAGTATAATGATTGTGTTTCGGCTTGATAAAAAAAATCCATTTCAACATGAATTGGGTCCTTATAGGGTCCTTTGTTGCCGATAATTTATTCTCATGCTGGAGAAAAGCATGAAATTTCCGTTATTTTGAGGCAGTTATAATTCACATACAATAAAGGGCATTTCAAACTCCAACGGGCGGCGGCGATGAAGAGTGTATAAGGGTCTTTTAAGTTTTGATGTTGGCGTCGGCACTCGTTCATGAATATTATTTTCACAGAACATTTTACCTTATACATGTTTTCACAGGTTTTCGTCAATGTAGCTTGCTTGTTCAATTTAAAATGAGAAGTGGTATAGATCCCCTCCCCGGTACATGGCAATGCTAAATCATCTCACGATATATTGTGTAATCCCTATGTTTTTATGTTTTGAGGTGATAATTCCTGCAACAGTTATCTTAATGCTTCGATAACTAAACAAACGTCACCCTGCAGAATTTATTAGTTTACTAGGAGGCTTTTCAACATTTGCAGGCCCTTCAGAAAGACGCATCGGTTACACGGCACTTATCTGCTGCACAAACATCGCTCTCTTAACCAGAGCAAACAGATGTTATTGATACCGTTATAACGACATGTTCGCCTTTTGTTGACATCATCACACCCACAACAGTCATGTTGCCTCGCTACTACATACATTTCGTTACTGAATTAAGTTATGTAGGAAAATCTGAGGTTATTTCGTTGATTTGTCAACACATCAGTTTCTATGTCTTCTAAAATTTAGACTTAGTATCCGTGATTTTCTCCGAGATGGATAGTTGTCCACTCTGGAAAACTATATAAGCAATTTCATCATCTTTCAGTAATCATCATTTACGAAAACTTATTTTTTAGCCTCTCCTGGTGCAGGGATCGCGAGTGGGAAGTCAGGGGTAATGGGGGGGGGGCAAGATGGGGAGATACGAGATGGTCGGGAGAGGTTTGTTGAGGGGGATGACTCCACCCTTGCCAATTGACACCAGACTTTCTTAAAAATCATCGCTCTCCCATTCAACCATGATGTTAGCGTTAAACATGTATTTCTTCTGTTCTCTTTGTAGTCTTAATTATTTCCCTGCTGGAAGATTGATGGATCGCGGGATTGCTATTATCAAAGTAAAATGTCGTTTCGAACGCAACATAAATATCAAACAGGTTCATAATAGTGATCAACAACTAACCCCCAAAAACCACTGCTGTAACCATGTCAACGCCAGTGATCGTCCTTCTAAATATTTAATAATCCTGTGCTGAGTGGCTTTTTTCCCGATTAAAAAGCGCAATTCATTTTAGAGTCGGATGCGCCATTTACCGCCGCAGATGGTACTAAAAGGGACGACAGGTGTTTTGTCTTAAAATTCCCGATGGGGGAAAGACGTGGCTTTGATGACGTTGCTGGGCTCATCAAAAATATATAATAATACAAATAATAATAATAACACATTTCCTTGTTGATATTTTTGTGGGAAAATAAGTGATTTTTTTTTGTTCATTGGGCCTATTTTGCACGTGCTTCCCCTTGGCAACAATTACTTCCTACTGTGTACTAGTATACTGCCTGTTGATTTTCTCCAGCGTAAGCCATCGATGTTTTTCCAAAAATTATGCTTGCTTGCTTTAACGTTCATGAAACTCTATAGCTACGTTTTAAAAATACTTAACAGAGATATCTGTCACCAGAAAACAAAATGTTTGGTTCATAATTTTAGTATGACCTTGACGACAGTGACACAAATACTACTTACTAGCAATGACTGGTCAAAATGAAATATAGACCTACAAATTTTTACTCAACAAGTGGATTTTGCCAAAAATCTGAGGGTTATCACTTCAATCTATGACACTCACCTTGCAACGAAGTATCTAGTAATATTTACTCCACTTGAAGGAATTACCTGGTGGGATTATAAGAAAGAAATGTCCATGTTTGATGGTGGTTCCAATGCCAAAAACCCTTCATTTATATCGTTGTGTTCCATTGGCATAGCATGGTTTACACATTGACTGCGTCCCGTGTACGTACTTTGTGCACCCAACGTGTCCCCCAAGTTGCCGTTTCCATGGCTACGGCGCTCCCTGCCTGTGTGACGGGACAATGCTACTTGTCTGATTATGAGGGCGCTTTGATGACAACACTGACTGTTTGGGTTGAAAGCACTGATCCCTGTGTGTATGTGGGTGTACAGTACGTGTACATGTACATGTACATGTAGATGTACATCATGTACATGTACATGTAGGCCTATCCCCATGCATTGATTTTTTAATCGTTAGTACACGACCGTACCGTGTAGGCTTATGAGAAAGTTTCGAGACTGTTCGCCTTTAAACTTTTTTTGTCTATGCGGTGAATTTTTCTTAGTACCAAATTTTGTGCAACTTAATTTCAACTCCTCTTAAAATGTGTAAAAGATATTTGACATCCCTTTTTGTTAATTTTGTTGAAAATGAGTTCGCTTCTTTAAACGTTCATGCTTTTCCAGATAACTGAGGGCGCTGTTGCTGTGATGTCATTTCAGGAAGACACTGTAGAGATTTTCGAATTTGTGAACCAAAAATTTGCTCTTCGAAAAACATTTGTGGAGGGTATATAATGCCATGTACTGACACAACAATGAATCAATTTATGACAGCAAAAACCCCAAAATTCGAGCAAATTTTGTGCTGAAATATGCTAATAGCTGTAACATTGAGGTTTCTGCCCGGACTGATATCACACAGTTTTGCTCACGTGTATGAAACTTCGCATTTGCATAAAAACCAAAACCCATTAAACTTATAAATACCCTTCAAAAGTGGCAAAATGAAAATTTAAAGCGATGTTAAATTGGACACAAAGGTGCATTTTCCAATGATAACGTTTTAAAAATTACATTGCCGTGGGCCCTTCAAATCATTTTCGACGAATAGATATGTTCCCACTAATGGCGCATTTTTTGTGTTTTTCTTTTGGTATGGGTTGCTATATTTCAAAATTTTCCCGGGGCAACCCCCAGACCACCCTAACAAGGCGTGTCGAACAGGCTCCACTCAACACAACACCCCCAAGCTTCGTATCAACAAACACCACCCCCCCCCCCTTTCCTGAAAGCTAGATCCGCCCCTGGCCCTGCGGGATATGGGGTTTTCAAAATGTTGGCTTCGTCTTCGGTTCGACTTAGAAGATTTAAGGCCCCCTTATTTTGGAGACTCTAGCTATTAGTTCATGCTCTGCTCTACTTCAGAAACTCAAATCTGATATCATTTAGCCAAAACTTTGGTCTATTTTGTACTCGGTTTGAGTGTTATAGCGGAAAGTGCAAGACGGAGATACGATTGGCATGGCAAAGCCAAACTTTTTACGGAGACCTTCGTTAAACGTGACAGGCGCCCTCAATCGGGATTTTTGAGCCAGGAAATTCGCGCGGTTCTTCAAAATATGGCGACCGGATCGGACGAGAGTGTAAACAGTGCGACGGAAACGTCAAAGAATGAAGCATCGACCATGTCGACGCGTGATTCCACGCTGGTAGTTTCCAGAGCTGGAGAAGGAATGACTGATGAAGGCTCTCACATGATTCGCCTGAGGGATGCACTTCAGAAAACTGTCAAAAAATGTCTAGAGGCAGGGAGGTAATGCACATTATTGTTTTATGCTGTGATATATGGTTATGCATTTATTTCCGACACATGACTGTCTTCACGACTTACCGGAAGTTGAAGCTTTTTAGATTCTCTAGGTGACCGCAAACAGGTGAGTAAGGCGAGTTTATTGTCAGACATGTATGATGTAGGATTTCAAACCATTTGAAAATTAAGAATTAAGGCTGACTTCATTGTTTTAATTTCTACCATGTCTACTTGAAATTATAGGCCTAGAAATTTGTTTTTGTTTACGAAGTGTTTATTTAGCCGTGAACCGGTCTCGCATTTTTATATTCTTAAGCCGGCAGATTGTATAGCGCCCTCATGCATGTCACATGTATACGAGTTGGCCTACCATGCCTACGCACAGTATTACTTTACTTAGTATTTATGGAAAAAAAGGTTGCAACCTGACACCACTTCAGCGGTTGTGTACAAAGTCTTTGGAGCTTAGAGTCGGGAACATTTTCTAAGTATTTCCTAACAAAATTGGAAGTGTTTTTCAGTCCCAGATTCATATCTTATCATATCGCTGACCTTCAGTGAGATAATATATGAGGAAAAAAGCAGCGTCAGGTTGCAACATTCTTTCCACTAATAAAATACCAATTCTCGTCGAGCGAATGCGTGGCCTAGTATAGTGCTGGATAGAGCAACGCCATTCGAGTTTGAGTCCCAGCATGACCGATGTTTTTGAAACTTTATTTTTGTGTCACAAAAAATAAGAATTGTCTTCTTTTATTGTTTTAATTCGAATCATTTAATTGCAGAGTATTTCATCTGGAGCATTTTTTTTAAGGGAAATAAAGTCTGTAAAGTGTAATTGTAATAAAGGCCTAGGTCTGATTCCCATCTCTTCAACACAAAGTCACAACGACAATGTTAGCGCGGAACTAGATGACGATTTGTCCCATTAAAAATGTCTATCTTCCCCAAAAAGCCAGTGCGCATGTTCAGTGCAGTGTCGGTACAATATTGAAAATAGTTGTGGACCGGTAAAACATCCACTGCCCTTGTTCTCTAGAAATGTTTGAAACTTGAAACAAAGTTAATTACCCAACAATTTCAATTGTGTTTGTCATCCTATGATCCATTGTTTCTTCATTATATTTAATACACAGATACAGCACTTTTGCCCGCAGCTACTACTTTGCACATGAGAAAAGACCAGAGGCTTTAAGGAGCATCAGAGAACAATTCCTGGAAAACCTGGAATCATCTATTCAGGTTAATTAATTTTCTTGATTCAAAATTAAAATATTATAACTATATCTTTATCCCCTTGGCCCTTTTGGCTTGGAAGTATCCTCAAACCTGCAAAATCCTCAAATTACTACCATGTAAAAATTGGATATAGCCTCCATCTTCCAAAATCATCTGTTATTTCTTGAATTTGTTCAGTGGAGGGCTGACCATTGCCTCAATCCTTCAAAATCCTCCAACAATCACTGTTAATGGGTTGAGGCAGTGCCGATGACATTCAGAAGCAGTGCGGATGATATCAAGCATAATGCAGGGCTCAATTATGCATGGCTGAACATAAACAGTGCTGGATATAGCCTACAAACTCGACACAAATGCATTCTCCCAAATCAACCGACATTTTTTTGCCATTCATCCTCAATCCTCTAAAATCCTCCAAAAATGCCTGGAAGATTTTGGAGGATTGAGGGTTAGGGTTAACCAAAAATACCACTGGAAACAAAGATATATGTATTCGAGATAGTAAGGGGGAAAAATGGTCATTTATTCAAGAAATATATTATAAGGTTCAGAGAATTTTTTTTTTTCTTTGCTTTTAAATTTACAAGAAATATATCATGCATTTTCGTAAAAGCATGGATGGGGCATGTTTTTAATTAGGCCATTTGTTTTATGAAAATTTTGGGCAGTCTTAGCCTTTTATAAATTCGACATACATTAAAGTCATTTCAAATCACCTATTTCTTTCATGTAATTGGATTCCAGTCCACCTAGACCAGTTACTGACATTTGGAATTCCTTTTTTTTTTTGTTCTACTGATGCAGAAAGAATTGGAGTTGATGATTGATGAGGAAGGTTTAGTGAAACTCTTCAATGAATTGGATCAGCACATACAAGACGCACCTACGCAGCTAACCAAACCGGCATGGTAAGATTGCTAGATCAAACAATTCAACTGAACACTTCAAATCACTATGAAACTCCCTGAATAAATCTCCCATTGTCACTGTGGAAGAGACACTGTACAACACATTTGTTACAGCTTGTACTCCACAAAACCGACAAATTTGCATATTCTTATCTGAGAAAAGTCTAATACACATAATATACCTATTGCTTCAACAACTTTGTCTGCAGTTGGACGTCAGTTTGAAGCAGTTAACCATTATTTCAAAGAAAAAAAATTCAAGGCCCTTGACCAGAAAACATAAACCCATATATGGCATGAACCTGAATCACAAACCCTCCCTCTCTGGTGGACAAATTCAGCTGCACCGTCGCGGCAGTCAAATCAATCAAGTGACTGTTTCTAACAGTTAAGAATCCCTTGTTAATTTGATACAGCCATGCTTTGACTGGATTATGGGTTCAGATTTTTACGCCAACAATATCTTGCGCTACCACCTAAAACCATTTCTAAAAACAAATTTTCCCGCCGGCCATCGCTTTGAACTGGACAACTGTCCAACTCACACAAGTGCACTGACTCGGGGGCGTTATGCAAGAGCTAGGCATCAACTGGATGAACTTCCCAGGAGAGAACCCTGATCTGAATCCAATCGAAAGCTTGTGGGCAGAGCTCAAGAATCATCTGAGAAAACAAGTCAAGCCTGCAACCAAGGAACAGCTCATCCAGGGGATACGAGACTTCTGGTTACAGAAGGTCACGCCCAAGTAAATGTTAGAAGCACATCGGGCACATCCAAAAAGTCATCCCAAAGCTCATCGAGAGAGGGACGCACCTCCGGTCATTAAGTTAGACCATGTACTACAAACACTGACAAACCAACTGGTTCTTTTCAGGACCTGGCTCTTTTTAGAGCCATACAAAGTCAAAAAAGAGCTTAGAATTCCATGTCTGTTCCCCCCCCCCCCTATTTTTTTTGTGAGACAAAAAAATAAATAAATAAATGGTTTAAGGCCCCCCCCCTAAAAAAAAGTCGCTGGTTTCTGGTATGGAGCTTGCCCCAAAAGTGGTGCGGCAACGCGGGTTTTTTGTTTTTTTTTACCCAACTTTGTTTTTTCTTCAAATGTCGGCTGATGTTGTAGATTGAGGTGACCTTAGTAAGGCCATAAGGCTTGAGAAGTATATTGAGCTAATTATAAAGCGTTTACAGGTTCCAGATACACAACCATCGCTCCGTCAGTCTGGCTTCCAGACGCACGATTTCAAAATTACAACACCGGTCTGCAAATGGTGCCGACTAAATTTAGAGCAAAATATATGGGAGCCCAGAGAGGCCACATAAAGCCTATACTCCATCGTAACCCCATCTAAAAACACATTAAAATAGTGCAGCATCAGGATTCCAGTCAAACCAGTGAGTTTGGCGGTTTGAGACATCATGTTACATTGAAAAAACAATTAATTAATTTTGCCGACGCGCATGGCTATGGCTACGCGCGCGTACCAGAAACCGGAGACTTTTGGTTTTTTGGCCTAAAAGTAAATAAGATAAAGTGCAGTTAATTAAATGATACATTACCATGATTACATGAAACCAAAAAAATAGAAATAAAATTCGAAAATCCTGAAATTTAATAAATAATACTAGGCCTAAGTGTCAATCACCTTGTGAAATCATTGAACCTGTCATTTTCAAGAAACAGCAATTGTTGGGGAAAAATACAGTTTCAAAAATCACCCCAATAACAATTTACCAAATAAATTTAGTTCACACTGTTTGCAATCGTGTGTGAATGCAGCGAATAGTCAGATTTCCGGTGCCGAGAAAACACAAATTTCAAAACAGTTTTTCCGCATTTTCATTGCAACTGATTACATACCTGTGAAAGGGTACAAGCCTGCTGGACTGATTCTCTGACCTTACAATTCCCCAAAGTCTATACATTTCTCTGTTTCATCTTAAGTGGGGTCAAGGAACCGACTACAAGAACATGATTGGTTTTTCTTGGTTTGTCCACAATGTACAAGCCCAAAACACGGAACAAGTCAGTTTAACAATATTTGCTATAACATACTAAAACCTCCAGATCCATTTACTTCTGAAAATTGCAGCAAAAGCAAATGTTGTACATTCGGTGGATGTGATTGATATGCCAGCTGCACCTACCAGTTACCTCTTTTGTCTGTTGATGGAATTTGACTAGTCACAGTGTTTACAGGCATGTGATCTGACTGTTTTTTACTGGCTTGTATACAAATACAAGGCAGGGGAAGTGGAAGAAATTTTGACCGTCTGTGGCTGATCAAACAATCGGAGGGTTTTAATGAGGTATTTATAGTTGAGTTAGCCTTAACTTCATCACAAGTCGAGTCACAAGTAACAGAGAATGAACAATAACGAAGGAACGTCTTTGTCCAGTTCATTTGAAGAGATTGTGACTTGAGTTAGGACTGGATGACTTGGACTCAACTCCAACACGTCAATTATGGCTTGCATTAGGCCAAGAAAAATCTTTCTGGTTTCCCCACCAAACCTAGAAAATTATGCAGAAACTTAATCTGTGTATTCAGAAGAAAAAAACTTTAAAACTGATGGCACAGCCCGTCCGCTAGTTTTTTGGGGTTTATTTTTTTTTGCGGGGGGGGGGGGGGGGGGACATTTTCCTACATTTAAAAAAACAAAATTTCTTTTCATTTTTTTAAAATTGTTCGGCAGTCCATTCTTTCCGCACAGTGCAGCGAAGCCAACCCTAAGTCTCTGTGGGTGTGCAAAATTGTATTAAAACTGGAGGATTCAGGACTGTTAGGGGTAGCCCTAAACAGTCCTGAATCCTCCCTACTTAGCTACTGCAAAATCAAGAGTTGATATTCATCCAGCATCCAGCTTATTTTTTTCTGGCTGTAAAAATTGAAAGGCAAAAAAAACCCATTTTAACCACCCATTCACAACCCACCCTATTTTGTTTTTAATGTAATTGGAAATATTTTTTTCTTGGCCTTATTCAGGAGACCATCAGGTGACCCAGTGGAGGATTCTCGCGCCCATCTCATCCAACCCAAACTCAGAGAGAAGGAAAGATTGGAGCATCTCTTAGATCAAATCGAGCAGGAGAACAAACGATTACATCAAGCAGTACTACCACGCAAGCAACATCTGCTCGACACTAAACAGAAGATCACTGAGAAAATGAAAACATTTGACAGAGTAGGTATCAATTAAATGTGTGCGTATTGATAAAAATCATGAATAACCCCAACAGCGCCCTCATGGTCTTTGCTCCTTAGATATAACCTGTCCTCAGACAGTGCACTCTAAGGGATGTACCCTCCTTTTCTTTGGTCAGTCACAGACAGTCAAAAATTCAGTCCTGTTCCCCTGCCATGCCTTTTACACCGATTTGTCAAAAGTCAGATCATATTTCTTGGTCCCCCCCCCCCAACAGTCAAATTCCATCAACAGACAAAAGCAGGTGACTGGTAGGCACAGCTGGCTTATCAATCATTTACAGTCAAAGCATAGCTATATTTGGTTTCATAACAATCGCAGCCAGCCAAGCCTGCTTTATGAAGGCAGGCAGCACTCAGCTGTTAAAAACAGTCACGTGTTTTATTTTGACTGCTGGGCTGGCCTCCTTTCAGGTTGCAGACCAGTAAATCGGTCCGAAATTGCCTGCACCGGCCAAATCACGATTTGCATGTTCTCAAAATCTTCAATATTTGAGCATGCTGTGGGCCATGAACTTGAGGGTTTGTAAAAAATATGGGTGGAAGCCGTGCACAGGACTGTGAGCTTGTAGTTCCATTCAATTTGGATGAAATTGGGGCCCTTAAAGGGAATATACGACATTTGCAAACAACGAAAAACAAAACTACCAAGTTTTTACGAAATACCTTACTAGTATGTTGGTAAATGAGAGTCTAAAGCATCTTGTAAAATTATGGCACCTGGTGTGAAGTCATCTTCAAGAAAATGGCATTTTTGTATACATTTCCAACGGTGGTCGGCCGACCACCGTTGGAAAAACCTAACTATTTTTCAACTACTGCTCCAAAATTCCAAATTTACAATTATTTTTTAGTCAAAACGTTGTTTGCTATTGGTTACATGTTCATGAACGGGTGCACGCCAGCTAGACTGGTTCCCTTTCCTTACAATTTTCCGGCATCTATATATTGATCCATTTTATCTTTACTGGAGTCAGGGAACAAGACTACTTGAGCATTTTTGTTTTTCTTGGTTTTTCCAGCATTTTCGAACACAAAACTTCAAACATGTCAGTGTAACAATATTTGATCTATTATACTAACCCCTCAAATAGTTCATTTCTGAAAATTACAGCAAAAGCCAATGATGTACATTCCCTTTAAAGCGTCTATTTTGCAATGGAGTGTAGGCATCGTTTTTTAACATGGCGATGGGCTTCAGGACTATTTTCAGGGGTGATCATCTTCGGATGGAAATTTCTCCTAATAGTCATCAGTTAACCCCCGAAAATTGAAAAGAAAATGAAAGATGATGAAATAAGCTTTAATTTGATGTGTGTCTCGAACTCCTTGGAGAGTTGTGAGTATTTTTCCCAAATTTCTGAAGTGTGAGCATTTACCATTGGGGTCTATGGAAGTTTATTTACTAAACACTCCGTGAAATTATTCCATCTGACTTGCTGTCATTTAGAAGAAATAAAAAAATGTAGGTGATTTCCAACGATAATTCAGTTGACTGCTTTTTGGAAATAGAGTGCGCTTGATGAAATTGTGTTTCATGATTAAAAAGTTGTGCATGTTTTGTTTTTTCACTGTTTTCTCAAAAATGTAATACCTACTGAGCTGATTCGTCAACAAGTTAGGTTTTGAACATTCTTCTTTTGGATTTTGAGTGGTGTTATTAGACACGAACAATATGCATGAAAACAAAATGATTCTCTATGACTTTCAGTGTGGAATGTGTCAGCATGCATCAACTGTGAACCAGTCAAAGGAGTTAGGAAGACAATCAAGACATTGCATATTTTGGCAAGGTGCCTTTTTTTTAGTTGTTTTGCCTTCTGCATATATAATCCACATTCAAAGAATCAAGGATTTGAGAGTAATATCTTTTTGCTCATGTTGTTCTATTGTGCCCAGGCTGCGGCTGCGTGTAGGAAGATTCCAGAAGATGAAATGGAAGAGATGAGTGCAACATTGTCTGGCGCCATCTAGTGGTGATTCTTGGGTCAACTCTTGTTGTGAGATGAGGGTATGAGACGATTTGAGCATGGAGAAAAATGTATACAGGGTGACACCCCCCAAAAATGCAACCCTATAAAAAGGCCTCGGTGGATTTTTTTGTTGTTTTGGGTATCAGATTAATATTTTTTTTCAAATACTGAAAAATAATGAAAATAGCACTTTGGGTTGCTGAGAAAATGCTAACTATGCAAAAGTAATCATTTTTTATCCTGTACACAATTACCAATGTAAGGGATTTTCACTGTACCTAATTGTGCATGTCCTAATCCTTACAAACAACATGGCACATAATAATATGTACAAATGAATTTGATGGAAATACCTCTTATTTTCCACCGGAACAGGTATCTCATACTCTTTAGTCCTACTTTAAACCCTTTCAGGATCATAAATGTCAAAATATTAAAGAAACGGCACAAATGAAGGATTATTGCACAGTAGGCTTGCAGTAAATTGTGTACAGGATGAAAAATGACAACTTTTACATAATTGCCTTTTTCTCTGCAACTCAAAGTGCTATTTTCATGATTTTTTCAGTATTTGAAAGTAAATGCTCTCAGCATTAATCTGATACCCAAAACATAAAAATCCACCGATCCCTTTATTTTAAAAGACATATATATGTTTTAGGCCCCCAAAAAAGTCTTCGGTTTCTGGTTTGAGCTTGCCCCAAAAGTGGACCGGCGATGCAGCTTTTTTTTTGGGGGGGGGGTACTTTTTTTTCTTCAAATGTCGGCTGATGACTGCAAATGGTGCCGACTAAATTTAGTGCAAATATATGGGATCCCAGAGAGGCTACATAAAGTTTATACTCGATCAAAACCCCATCTAAAAACACGTGCAGCAGCAGGATTCCAGTCAAACCAGTGAGTTTGGTGGTTTTGAGACATCATCTTACATTGAAAAAAAACTTTTTAATTTTGCCGACGCGCATGGCTACGGCGATGCGGGCTTGCATACCAGAAACCGGAACCTTTTTTGGGGGGCCTTAGGGTTGCATTTTTTTGGGTCACCCTGTATATTTATAAAAGTCATTGTATCTCATACGAAGTTGTACAGCTGTACATTAGTTATTTAAGTTTTGTAAATTATTACCTTTCAAGCTATTTTAAAGGTGCATACCTGTGTTCTTCCAAAAAAAAACCCACAATTTCTCCCAACATAGGTTCAATTTGTTTGTCGTCTTTTTAACAAAAACTACTTATTCGGATCTTGGGCATCTGCAACCTCGGGAAAAAAGAATATCATTTTGTTCACAAATCACCCCCCCCCCCCCCTCACGAGAGGGGAATTATTGTCTGGAAGCCAGTAATTTGATTTTTATTATAAAGAAATAGTTCAATAACTATCGGTTGATTTTTTGGTTCGATGTTTTATATCAAAAGTTAATAATTACATGTATTACATTTCTTTGAAAATAGCAATTGAAAAATCAAATATATTTTTTGAGGTAACCCCCAAAAAAAACACATGGGGAATGCAGCATTTGGCATGTACGTTTGTTTAGCAGTCTTGATACACATGTACATTTGTATATACATTACTGGTTTTCTTTCATCTAAAATAGATTATTGTGAAGTTATTATAACATAATCAAAAACTAAGTGATAAATGGAAGAAAGTATTCATAAATTGGATATTCTCATAAAATATATATTATGTAAAATATAAAATGGAAATTTGTCAAAGCTTGATAGATTTAATCAAATTATAATCAGATTTCAGAAATTGGCAATTGCTATATGAATTTGCAAATTGTTTTTAGCATTACAGCAAAAGTTGCTATGTACTATAATGACAAATTATTCAAATAATAATTAGACCTTCATTAGCTGTCAAGAAATTGCGCTAAAATTTGCATTTTATTTTACTTGTTTTGATTCCCGCCACCTTTAAGGCTACTTAAAATCACAAAACCTTTCTCAATAAGCAAATAAACCAACATAATAACGTAATCTGTAATCAGGCTTAAAAGATTAAATTCATTTAGTTGAGTATATGAATTCTTTTGTTCTTTCCTAGAAAGTTAACAAAGAGCAAAATGTTATTGTTGGTAAATTGAAGAACAATAACCCTAACCCACCTCACTCCTCCAAAATCCTCCTGGCGGTTTTGGAGGATTCTAGAGGATTGAGGATGAATTTTGATTGAATCAAATGAGGATTCTGGAGGATTGAGGATGAATGGTGACTGAAGCACATGAGGATTTTGGAGGATTGAGGATGAATGCATTTTGAGGCAGGACTGTCTGATGATTTTGAAGGATTTGGCGTTGGTTATCCTTCATTTAAACACGAGTGCAAAGTTTTGGGATGAGGAGGATTTTGGAGGATTAAGGATGAATGCATTTTGAGGCAGGACTGTCTGACAATTTTGAAAAATTTAGGCGGAGTTGCAAAATTTTGGAGGATTGAGGATGGTTGTAAGCAACAAGGGCCTAGGGGGTTAGGGTTAATGGTTCTTAAAATCTCTATAAAGTGTGTAAGTTGACCTCAAAAACCTGCAAGATTTTACGAGAATGTATGAGCTCCGTGCGCTGACTAAGAGGGCGCCCCTTTACCTAGCAACGACGTCCCATGGGCGGGACATTTCGCTGGTTGACGCACGTACAGTGGCCGCGAGAATTGCAGTCAGGCAAGATGGCGTCGGTCGGTCACCCCCAACTGTACTTCCTTTGCCGGTGTCACGGTCTCACTTCTCCGGCGTGCTAGATTCTCCGGGTGAATGCGGCGGATGATTGAGCACGTTACAGTGCACGTTACATGAGCACGACACATGCTCATGTGTCCACTGTGCTTACTTTTCCTCGGGCTGTGTTAAATAACACAGTGAGCCTGAGTGAGGGATACCCAAGAATGTGTTATGTAACACTTCCTGTGGGTCAAGCTATTGAGCTTATAGAGAGTATGGTCACTCCCTGGGTGGGTCATTCCATGGCTTTGCAAGTGTGTGTTCATGGACGAATAATTAAGAACGAACCCCAGTGCATTGTCTGTGTTCCTTGCTCGTCCGTGGTTATCTTTATTTTTGTAACCATGGTTTAAAAATAAATGTGTATCCTTCAAGTTTTTTGGTTACAATGTATTGGGATTTGCGCGCGCCACGAAAATTCTGGATTCGACTGGTACCTTGTAACAGCTTACTAACTATACATACAATTATCCTAAAATGTCACGTGCACCAGTACAACCCCACAGAACTCAGCACACAAATAAAGTTGCCAAAAATGTACACTACTGCGCAATTTGTGCATGCGTGTTGAGGCGAAATTTCCCTCTGCGGAGAAGCTAGCACGCCGGAGAAGTGAGACCGTGACACCGGTGAGGGGGTACTTGTGAACGGAGCGGATAGGATCTACAACGTGTGAAACGTCCTTTTTTTGCATATGTTTTGTGTCCTGACTGGGCCCATCCAATCAATGGGAATAAATGGGTGTTTCATAAGAAAGCATTGCAATGTAAAACGTACTGAAAATATTACAAATTGATGACTATTATCAAATCATACGTGTAGTTGATGACCTCAACTTCCATTCAATCGCTCAAGTGGGTAAATACAAACACAGGGTCTGTGACTAGACTAGCCAGTGTTTGGCACCAAGAGATTCACATAAAATGTGAATGTGGGCTCATGAGACTTACGCACTCTACATGTACCAAGAGCTTCATGTGAATATTTTCAAAATTATCATAAAATTAAGTAACATCACAGAGGAATACGCTCTTTAAAACCTTTTCCAGGGCAAGGTTGATTTGATTGTCACCCTATAGTTGTCTTCTTGAGTCACTACAGTCTAGGAATTCTTCTGAGGAATCTTGATGACAACCTTAAACAAATTGTACACAGATGAGAATATCATTATAATCACATAAAGTTACCAACAAAGAAAACACAGACTCCAATTTCATAAATTGTTAAGGGGTTGTTAATTCGGGCGATTCATATTGCAGTGTCTACCAAGAGCTTGCCATGAAGAGTCAATTTTTCTAGTTTATGGTCGACAAAACATGGCCCATTTGAACGAGTGTCGGTAGACAACTTGAGCTAATTTGTTATAGATTGGGGCATAGCATTCTGCCGCCTTACAAAAAAACACAATATGGATAAAAAGAAAAGAAAAGGGCAAACCTATACTCGAATCATACACTTACGAAACTACTGGCAGGAAAAACTAACAATTTCAAATGTCCCGCCATCTCCCACAATGCACTGGGAAAAATGAACTCTCTGTGGCAAACTCTTGGTGGCGCGCTGTATTGTGAATCGCCCGAATTGCAGTGTAGCAATTCTCATAAACACTAAATGGTTTGTGATCTCTGACAGATGTAATTTGATGCATAAACACCACGGTCATGAAAAGAGAAAGACGTAGGGATTTCATGATTTGTACAAAAGACCTTTGTCTGCGTTTACAGGAATTCCATGGAAATTGGAGGAAATTGAAGGAATCAAATGAGTAACTTACCGTTTTAATCTCACTGAACTCTAGAAGTGACTCCTCACCTCTGTAAGAGCAAAACAAAAAAATGTTAAAATATGAAAGTAAAAGTGAAATGTTAAACCTTTTCTGGAACATGATCAGGCGAAACTGAAAACAAAATTGTACTAAAAGCCTTATTTTGGGCAACTCAGAAATTTTAACATTAAAAGTAAAGAAGAGACATTTTTTGAAGATAACATACCCTTCTCTGCCAATGCCCGACATTTTGTAGCCACCAAACGGGGCCCCAGGATCCAGAACGCTGTAGGTATTGACCCTGTCATCAGAAATAAGCAGATAATATTTATTTCCACTTTTGCTTTCAAACAACTTGCACAAAAACACATAGAAATTAACCTAAACTTTCGTAATGCTGGCTGATACAGAAGGAATGCTTGAATCGTTTTTGTAAAATAAGTACAATTATTTGGAAAATGACTATATTACAAACTTACCATACGACTCCAGCTCGCACACTGTTAGCCATAGTCAGAGCCTTATCAATGTCTTTAGTGATCACGGCTGCGGCTAGGCCATAGGATGTATTGTTGGCCCGTTCAATCACTTCATCCAGTGTCTTGAACTTCAGTATCTGCTGCACGGGGCCAAAGATCTGCAGAGTCAAGGAATGAAGCAAGATGTCAAGTTTTGCTGTCTCTGGAAACAAAGATGCATACCGCAATAGAGTACCGAAGTGCGCGGCATTTTCTGTTCCAAGCGCACAGATTAAAGCTAGAGTCCATCATTTGCAGCCATCCGAAAAGTAACTGGTGTAATTATTGTTGAAAAACATACTTGTGTGAAAGATAGTAAGGGAACTAAACTCCCTGTGAAATTATTCTTTCTGGGAAGCTGTAATTTTGAAGTAATCAACAAAAGAAGGCCTTTCCAATGGTGCGTCTTAAGACGCACCGTAGCAAAATTTAAATTAGTAGTTCGTTTTGTTATTCGGCGAAGCGCGCACAAGCATTGGCACGACGCACACGCGTGCGCGGTTGCTATAATTCGTCGGATCAGTGCGCGACGTCGCGTATAGCTGCAATTCAAAACAATTCAAAACATGATTCAGTAACTTTTGATTTGAAATTGAGATCCTAGAATGCTGTTTTTCTCGGAATATACAGCTGAAGCTTAGCTGAAACTTTATCAGGTTAGTTGTTCAGTATCCTTCATTAGATTTTGAACACTTTTGTTGCTTCAAACGAACAAAATGCACAAATTACAAATGATGGACTATATCTTTAAGTGTGTGAAAATATCAGCGCGCAAACCAGAGTGAACCAGAACAATGACTGCTGATGTCATGTTTCGGTATTGGGAGGTATACTTTCGGGCAACAAGCGTGCATGTTTGGAACATTTTCAAGACTGCGCAATGCATGCTTGACTGCGTAAAATACGCAGTTGCAGTTCTCCTAAAGAGATGGCTGTATTTGAGACTTATAGGCCTTTTCACACTATCAACTGCCCTACCCGTGTTGAAATCAACATGGTTCAACCGAAAGCCGAACCGAGTCCAATCAAACAATGGTTGGGGAAGCGTACCATTCACACTAAGGCCTTTTCTCACTAGATCTCAAACCCGGGTTGAACTCTACCCTGGGCAAACCCAGTGCTGCCCCGGGTTGAGTTCTTGATTTTCCAACCCTGTGTTCAACCCCACATCGTTTCACACTGGTTTCGTACAAACCAAGCTCATATCACTTGGTTACTTCTGTTTTGAACCCTGGCGATACTTTCAAACCAGGTTGAAAATCTCAACCCTGGTCTGGAGCAGGGTTGAGTTCAACACAGGAAGAAGTCAATCAGCTCAGGGTAGACGCAGGGTCGAAACGCTAAACGCTAAACATGCAGCGTTTCAAGTATGAAACGCTGCATGTTTCCAACCCTGTGTCAACCCTGAGATTTGTCTAGTGTTAAAAGGCTTTTACAAGGGTGTGTACACTGGTTGGCTGTAGATTTCAGGTTTTTTACCCAGGTAGAATCTTTTAACCCTGGTCCAGACCAGGGTGGGATTTTACACGTGTTGAGTGCCAGATCCATGTAGAAGCAGCGTTGGATTCTTGCTAATGTGAAAGGGTTCCTGAGATTGAAGTTACAAGTAAGCCTCTCCCTCCTAGACATAGTGCCTACCCTTGCCCCTAATGGGGAGTGCGGCCAAGTGTTAGGGTTTGTGACTCATGATCAGAGGGTCAGAGGTTCAAATCCAGCTGCTGGCCATATCTTGTTTCCTTGGGCAAGCCACTTCGCCCAAATTGCCTCTCTTTACCCAGGAGTATAAATGGGTACCGGCATTAGCTGGGGAGTAACCTGCGATGGACTAGCATCCCATCCAGGGGAATAGAAATATTCTCAGTCATTTCATGTCACTGAAACCGGGGGAGAAATGCCGGCCCGATGGGCCATATTGGCTTGTTTCAACGGACTTTCAGTTCAGAAATGGCATTTGTACAAATAAGACTACCTTGAAAACTTCAAGTTTGGACTGTAGTTTGTCAAATTATTTCAATTCTCTTACCTCTTCTCTAGCGATTTTCATATCATCGGTCACATCGGAGAAGACGGTGGACTCGATGAAGTTGCCTTTACAATCTGATCGAATCCCTCCGCACTGTAACTTGGCACCCTCCTTCTTACCGCTCTCAATCATCCCAAGAATCCTTGTCACCTGACCTTCATCAATCTAGCATTTCCAAAGCAAAACATAATATCAGAATTAACCCTAACCCCCTGGGCCCTTTTTGCTTAGAACCATCCTCAATCCTCCTAAATCCTCCAAAATTGTTAAACTCCGCCTAAATTTTTCAAAATTGTCAGACAGTCCTGCCTCAAAATGCATTCATCGTCAATCCTCCAAAATCCTCCTCATCCCAAAATTTTGCACTCGTGTTTAAATGAAGGATAACCAACGCCAAATCCTTCAAAATCATCAGGCATTCATCCTCAATCCTCCAAAATCCTCTTGTGCTTCAATCACCATTCATCCTCAATCCTCCAAAATCCTCATGTGCTTCAATCACCATTCATCCTCAATCCTCCAGAATCCTCATTTGATTCAATCACCATTCATCCTCAATCCTCTAGAATCCTCCAAAACCGCCAGGAGGATTTTGGAGGAGTGAGGTGGGTTAGGGTTAATATTAAATTAAGCCACTTTTCAAAATATTCTCTGGAGTCTCCAAAATTTCAATTCCAACCTAAATCAATCAATTTGTTTGTCCATCGTTTTCAAATTGGAACATGACATCCTGTGCAATTTAGTAGCTCCTTAATCTGTCAAATTCTAGCAAACGAATGTGTTGGATTTTTACACTGACAAGCTTTGACCATTTGAATGGGATCCGGGGCACGTTCAATAGTGCAATACGTATACCAGTATTGGGAATCACTGTTTACCCAAAACCCCAAATTACCTGCACCGTTGAAGGTATGCAGGAAATGACTTATCGCAGTATTGAACGTGCCATGCAACTTCGAAAGCAACAATGCGTGCTAGTTTTGTTCTGAAAATTTAGCCTGATTTGTTTCAATTTTCAATCAAACAGTTAAGATGCGATGAGGCATTCATGGTTGTATCAGCAACCACTTTAACCACTTGCTACTGGGATTGTATTGGCCGAAAAATTAATATTTCTTTAAGAAAAAACCCAAAATAAATAGGCTAAAAACACCACAAATAATTACTCTTGAGATTTATTTTTACAATATTTGTATGATACTTTTCACCGTAACTTCATATTTTGCAAAACTTTGAGGCCCTGCAAATGGAGCGATGTTTTCTACGACAACTGGCCATTTACAATGGCCAAGTTCAAGTTTGAAACACGGTGTGTACAAAACCAATGGGAACCACTGATGTTTATACACGTCCACTGTTATCGTCGGACACGACGGACTACCAATGGGTAGGAGACCAGGGAAAAGCTTGATGATTTAACCCATCGCCCGCCCCTGTGAATATACATGGCCAGATTATGTTAATACGTCCTCTGGCATGAACTGGTTAAACAGACTGTCTCTCAAACATGGAGTTTGCGATATTTGAGGCACTTACGACAGGGCCGGACTCGGACTTGTCATTGTAAGGATCTCCGACAACCCTTTTCTTTGCTCGCTCGGTGCTCTTCTTAACAAACTCATCGTAGATGTCTTCCTGGACGAATGTTCTAGACCCTGCGATACAGATCTGGCCTGAATGTGCGAACAAGGCTCTGTGACTGGTCTCAACTGCGTAGTCCACTGTCAAAAGAAAGGAAAATAATTCAGGCAAGCTTCTGATAAACCACTCTATAAGGCCCTTTAAGGTGTGCGCAGATATCCAGAGCTGCTTGCATTGCCTTGTCTAGTTCCCCGACCTATTGACTTAAAAGTCAATGGTTCCTGAGTCTAGAGTGCTGAATGGTAACTCACAGCAACCGATGAAAAGCGGTGTGCAAATGAATAGATGTGTTCACCGGCTGACGTAATCTCGCCCACGCCTGTAGATGTAATGTGATGCACTGCATGTCGGACTTTTCTCTGGCATTTATCATGGCTGTACTGTGATTGTTCAAAATTTGGGGTAGGGCACAACTTATGTAAAACTGCGGTTCCGATGTACCTTTTAATTTAGAAATACAGTTTCTTCATCAAGTTCATCCACAAAATTATGTCCATTGATGTACAACTATGATATGAAATCTCGAAAAGTAGCTATTTAAAATGCTGTACTTGGTAGCTTTCTTGCTTCACTGTGTTACACATACATTTTGGACAATTCAACAATGTGCATTTGTAATAAAAGTTATAATCATAAAGTCTTATTTTAATTCTGATGAAAACTATCAGTTAGTTACTACAATGATTTAAAAAGAATTTATTCATCGAATTCTTTTTGGTGTAGTAGAAATCGGCTCAAAATACCGTGGTGTGGGACGTACTCAGACAAATGGATTTTTTGTGTGTACTTATTATTTAATATTTCACTCAAAAGTAACAGTTCAACTGTTGAACATTGTTAGAACTAAATTATATTTCTGTAAAATACAGAAAAGTAATCTCCAAAATGATATACATGTTTCATTTGTGGCATTTGGATTATTTTTAAAGTTTTGGCATTGAGGTTTTATGATTCCGTTGACTTGCCCTTGGATATAATATTTTTTTTCAGAATTTTGAAGTATCATCATGACAAAGCAGTTTTAAAATACCACTGAAATCGTAATCTGGGATATCTAGTAGAGGACTTTAAGGATTACTGCACAATAACAAATGAACTGATTGTGATTTCAATCTGTTATGTAAGGCCCAAAAAAAAAAGTCTCCGGTTTCTGGTATGGAGCTTGCCCCAAAAGTGGTGCGGCGACGCGGCTTTTTTTTTTTTTTTTACCTGTTTTTTTTTTTTTTTGGCTTCAAATGTCGGCTGATGACTGCAAATGGTGCCCGACTAAACTTAGTGCAAATATATGGGAGTCCAGAGAGGCCACATAAATCTTATTCTCGATCATAACCCCTTCTAAAAACACGTTAAAAATGTGCAGCAGCAGAATTCCAGTCAAACCAGTGAGTTTGGCGGTTTTGAAACATCATCTTGTATTGAAAAAAAAACTTTTTCATTTTGCCGACGCGCATGGCTACGGCGACACGCGCGCATACCAGAAACCGGAGACTTTTTTTTTTTGGCCTAAGACCTTGGACCTTATCACATTTGTTAGTCAGATTATAAAGATTTGACCGACCTGGCATTTGTATTTTGGAAAAGCCTTAACACCAGATTAAAAAAAGATAAATGACAGAACTTACAGTCGGCATCAGCAAAGACGACATTGGGACTCTTGCCACCCAGCTCCAAGCAAACATGCTTCAGGTTACTCTTACCGGAGGCTTGCTGGATCAATTTACCAACCTGTCAAAAAAAAAACCAAGCAAACAAACAAATTCATTCAAGAAATTTGGCAACTTATTATGAAAATCTGTAATGTAGTTGCATTTATAGAACACATGTAAAATCTTTTGATGTGAAAATCTTCAAAGAAACTTGGAAACTGACATAGGTGCATTATAACTATTTCAAGATTGAACAAAAAAATTGACTGGAGTAGGGTTTGAATCTGCGACCGCCGGACTGCTGTTCCCGATGCTCTACCAAATCCGTACCCTTTCTGGATGATCCCATTCCCAGGTTTGCAGCATTGCTAATGTTGCTAGCATCTTAGGCCAAGTTCGCGCAAGGACTATAGTTGACCAATGGTTAACTAACGTTTGCCCGAACTCTGTCTAGTCGACGGTGGTTGACTACGCTAGTTGACTATTTGGAAGCAGCCTACTGGGGTTGGTTGCTTCGCTCGTAACCAATAGCCGCGCGCATTCATAACGCTAGCAGAGAGCCAGGATCCAGAAGTTTTGCAATGACATTTTGACCAGCGTTTGACTAGAGACGTTCGCACGTTGCTATTAGTGCGCAGGCGTAAGGTACGTCACAAATCAGCCACTAGTCGACTAATGGTCCTTGCCCGACCTTGGCCATTACTTATGTTGCTAGTATCGTAACTTTGGAAGTGATCTCTGGCTGTATACATGGCACAGATTTCATTACGTTCTAATTGTACTGACGCAACCTACAATATATGCATAAACCTGATCAACATATTCATGTGTACACAGTTGACCTCACATCAGAGTTCACCAGGAACGGAAACTGTCCCAAAATGTGGCCTGTTTTCTGTCGCTTTATCAGCACAATACAAACTACTAGCCTCACCTCCACAGATCCGGTAAATGTGATGACATCAACATCCATATGCTCTGATAATGCAGCACCAGCAGTGGGTCCGTAGCCAGGCACTACATTGACTACTCCAGGTGGGAAACCAGCCTAATAATGAAACAATATTCAAAGAGATAAAATACAGAGCGTGCTTCTAACTCAAGAGAAACTATTGTGCATGAACGGGGCAGCTTCTTTCTGAAGGACAGACACCATTTTTTGCTACTCTCAAAGGGCCAGCCTATTGTCCTTTGACCGACTAGTCAGTCCTGACTGACTGGGTCACCAAGCACTAACATGAAGCTATCTTTATTATACATGTAGCTCTGTGACATAAGTTACACCCTAAACTTCCAGGTTCCAGACTTTCAACTACAGTATGCCAGAAGCCCTAGTATATTTAAGCTGCACTATCACAGTGTCAGATTTGAGGCAAATTCATGTAGGGGTATTAAAGATGTGTATGGATTTCTCCTGATTCCGTGATTTTTTTGCCTGCACTTTTCCTGAAACCAGGATTTTTGTCTGTATTTTTCCTGATTTCATAATTTGTTGTCTGTATTTTTCCTGATTTGATGATTTTTGTCGGATTTTTCCTGATATGATTTTTTGTCTGTATTTTTCCTGATGTCATGATTTTTGTCAGGATTATTCTTGATATCAGGATTTTTTGTCTACGTTTTTCCTGATTTCAGGAATTATAAAGTATCCCCTTTTGAAATTTGGAATCCCAAAGGTTTCACCCAAGGGTGGATCGAAAGAGGTTACTGTCAAGGGGGCCGGATGAGGGTGTGCCGGGGGGAAGGGCTAAGTAAAGGTGTTCGTGCCTATGGAAAATTATATCTATGAACAAAAGATATGGTTATTTTAAGGGATGCCTTTAGGCAAATACAATTATGTAAACTACAGACCCTACAGTGCTCCAGGAACCTTGGCAACCCTCAAACCTTCTGCCGATTATTTCATAAATTTTTCATTTTTCCCCAATCTTACCCCTGATTCATGTCAGCTCTAAGTAAACATTCCACACAACTAGTACAGGAGCAAAAAAAACCGGAAAAATCAGTCTAACCTCCTTGATTAAAGACGCAAGGTACAGTGCAGTCAGAGGCGTCTGTTCAGCAGGCTTAAGCACGACGGTATTCCCACACGCTAAGGCAGTAGCCATCTTACGAGTCGTCACTACAATAGGGGCATTCCAAGGCGTAACAGCTGCAACCACACCCTTAGGCTCGTAACGAGTGTAACAAAAAAAGCTGCCATCTGTGGAAGAAAATGAGAACGTCACAGAATATTCAAATCATTATATGTGATCAAGCTACATGAGCCATTTTTCGACCCTGGTCAAAAAAATGTTTATTACAGATTTAAAAAGAGCACAATCCCAGCATTACTGCTGTGAAAACCGCACGCTGGTACCATAGTTCAAAAATTATGGAAGTTGGAACACCAAGAGATGTGATGAAGTGATGTGATGAAGTGGCCTATTGTGGCCTGAATCTCCAAATGAAAATTCCCAACAAACGACCCATTTAGCTTGATCGCATCACATAGTAGTCTGCAAATATTTGCGATATTTAGCCTTTAAATATTAAAGAGCTGATTTTTATTACCAATAGGAATGGTCTTTCCAGTGATTTTGTCGGCCCATCCAGCATAGTAGTTCAATAATCCGACGGCACGGTCCACACAGGATCGGCTACCTGCAACAATCAGTCCGTTATCCAATGTTTCTAAGGACTGGAGTGATATAGAAGAACAAGGAATAGGATTATGGATAGTTGTTGACAATCATGTTCAGAAAAAAAAACAGGGCACAGAAAAAAATGACACAGCGAGTTATTAAGACAATAAAAATGAATAATTAATCTTGTAACTATTGCATTGTTACCTCTGCCAAGGAGGTTATGCTTTCATCTGCGTTTGTTTGTTGGTTGGTTGGTTGGTTGGTTTGTCTGTCAACAAGATAACTCAAAAAGTTAGGTACGGATTTGCATGAGATTTTTTTTAGGGGTGGTCCTTGGTACAAGTACAAATCGATTAGATTTTGGAAGTGATCCGGATCTGGGTCTGGATCCAGGATTTTTTTTAAAGGATTCTTCACCATTCATGCGAGTATTTCTTTTGGGTGTACTGACAATATGTCGGGGAATTGTTCAGCCTCAGCGGAAGTTTGCGCTCTCTGAGTGCTTTCTAGTATTAACATGGATTTGTATACAATTTCCTCTAAAAGTTGTCAAATGTGCATACATACATAAATACATACATACATAACAACGATAAATGTGAACAAAGAAATTGACTGAAGCGGGGTTTGAACCTGCGACTTCTGGATTACTCTTCAGGTGCTCAACCCACTGAGCTATCCAGCAATATGTTGGCGTTTTCCCATTCTGTTCCAGATAGAGGCAGAAGCCATAAACCCATATGGCCAGGGATCACACCCCAAGTCACGATGCTATAGCAACATTAGCAATGCTGCAAAGTGCAAACCCAGGAAATGCAGAAAAAGTGCTTGATTTCACGGGTAGCAACCAAACTTGCCCATTTGTGATAAACCATGATGACACAATTCCTTGAACCAATCATATCACATGCATGCAGACTTTTTATTCCTAGCCTAATCACCGTTTTGGATTAATTTGTTCATTTTTTCCCCCCCAAGATGGCCCTCTAACTTACAGCAAGGTACTCCTTATCCCGTTTCAACAGTTCAGCCAACTTCAATAAGTACAACGCCCTCTTGGATGCATCCATTGATCGCCATGGCGACCCGAGTTTAAAGGCCTCTTTTGCAGCATTCACAGCAATATCCACGTCGGCCTGCATACAATACACGTACAATAACATAATGATTGTAAAAGATCAACAGTCATTATCAAGACTGTTACTGTAGCCACCCCTCTGGATGTACACATGAGTGTCACATGTCATGTGACTAGCTTATTAAAACTTTGGCTGGCAATTTCGACAAGTCCGGTCCAGCAGTCAAAATCAATCAAGTGATTGTTTTCAACAGTTGAGTGCTTCCTGCTTTCATAATAAGCAGGATTGACTGGCTGTGATTGTTATGAACCCTGATATAGCTATGCTTTGACTGTAGGTGATTGATAAGCCAGCTGTGCCTACCAGTCACCTGCTTTTGTCTGTTGATGGAATTTGACTAGTCACAGTGCCTATTGAAATATGATCTGATTGTTGGTGACTATCCTGTGTAAAAGGCAGGGCAGGGGAACAGGATTGAACTTTTGACTGTCTGTGACTGATCAAACAAAAGGAGGGTTATCCATCCTTTTATTTAATCAGTGCTAGACTTGAGACCAGGTGACTCTTGAAATTTGGAGAGCTGTGGTCCAATGGCTACGGTGTTCAACTTGTGCTGTTGTACCTAGGTTCGAACCCTGATGAGGAACATGATATTGTGTTCTTGGGCAATACTACAATTGCCTCTCTCCACCAGGCACATCACTAAGAGGGGAGGGGGGTGCTGGATTCTTCACCACATTTTGTGCACAAAAGATTGCCACTGTGTCTACATCATGGTCACAGTCGAGGGTCACAACCCTGATGTTTGTACTGAGAACACTATACCCTTCTAGAAATTACAGGGCACAACCACGTCACTCATGCATGAACACAAATTCCTTAGCCCCCAGTTTCCCAGATCATTACGAGTTGTTCAGTTTTGGTTTACAATGTGGAAGTCCAGTGAATATATTTTTTTATACAACACCTGAATAAATCCCCGTCATCTGATTGGTGAATTGTAGATCACGTGACATATTATTATTCGGTATAATGCACGGTGCGACCATGTGTTATACCGATGCGTTATACCGTTTCACTTTGCGCTTGTTCCATGACGCGGTATTTGCGTGCAAAATGCATGCTGGTGTGTGCGTATTGTTCCAAAGAGCCAGCGCTACAGCGTTGGGTTCAAACATTTTCGTGAAGGGGTAGTTCAACATCTTTGAAATCAAAATAAATTCTAGTTTATAATTTACCAATCAAATGACGAGAATTTATTCAGGTGTTGTATAAAACAAATAACGAATGTTTTACGTTCGTGCGATGGAAAGAATAATTTCATTCGGTGACAGATTGAATGTTCTATTCCACGAGGCGAACATTCAATCTGTCACCTCATGAAATTATTCTTACCATCGCACTCACAAACATTCGTTATTTGTATAATAGGCCCATGCCCGTATACTAACAATATAGCAGGGAATTGTTTAACCTTGGCGGAGGTTTGTGCTCTCCGAGTGCTTTCTAGTTATTGTCACTGCTATTCGGCTGCCACAAGTATACTTATAGGAAAAAAGGAAAGGAGAGGGCGAGAGTAGAGTTAGGGAAAGTGGAGGAAATAACAATAAAAGGATGCAACTTTTTGGCGCTTAAAAGTTAATTGAAAAAAGTGGTGGCCTAGCATGGAAAACTTTCCTTGACATCAATCGGTATTGTTCGGTATCAAAACACATTGTCACTATAGGGTATTATTGAAATATAGTCCCAGCCTTCTCCTGCTAGTCTACTTGATCTTTTCTGTTGTCCGGTCGCCATATTATTTGGTCAGCTACATAGGCCCCCTCATGTATTTTGAATGAACAATGCACGTGTGTCGTATTTCCACCCGAGTACATGTGTCCCGAGTACATGTACATGTATGACTTCATAACCCGAGTCGACCTGGGTGCCGGTGCGCTTATCGAATGCACTCATAGACTGACTTCAGTAGTGCAGCATTATTAAAGTAAGGACCCCGCTCTGGAGAACAACATGTCACATTATATATGTTGAATCACAGTAATAGTAGGATTAATTTTGTACAAAGAGTTTAAGGTTTTGTTTTTTAATTTTTTGGAAATTTACATGTATGTGTTAAAACTGATGGCTAAAAAATGCAAACACAGAGGAAGGAAGATGGCAATAATAGTAAACCTAATTTGAAAACATAACACCGAATCTGATGAGACTGATGATAGGCTGATGAAAAATTACATTTTATTACCCAATCTGTGATTGACAAAGAAATTGGCAGGAGCAGTACAACGAAACATTAAACATTGCTAAATAGACATGATGGAACAGCCCAAAATGTGAACTGATGACAAACGAAAACATTTGTTTAATTATGAATGCAGTTTGGAAGGACTTTACTATTATTGTATGATTGTAAAGTTTACAGTTGGGATGAACAAAATTAAGGATCACATTGTAACTATTTTGGAATAAAAAAAATTTGCAATTTACATTCACAAATACTGGGAGAGTACCGGTATGGAGTAGAGTAAGGGGGTATAGGTTCATTATGTGTATTCAGTGCCAGCTTGCTGTAGTGAACCAGGTCTGCACATAACTGTGATGATAAGCATATTATTATTATGCCACAAACTGAGATATCCGTCAAGAGTAAGACTTTCGTAGATCAAAAAATTTTTAAAGAACGTGAAGAAAACCAAGGTTATGTGAGTGAAAAGACAACTGCTTTGTAAAATTGTATGTAACCCTAACTGACTTACCCCCAAATTATGAAAATACTGTTTATAAAGCAAAAGCCTGCCTGGCGAACTTGGCTAGCAAACTGAGCCTGGCAATCAACACAAGCAGTTCCACATGACAGCCAGTTAGGACAATCTCAGCAGAGCCTAAGCTTTACTATTATTATTAATTATTATTATTACTTTATACAATATTTTATACATGTAATGGTACCATTAAAGAGACACGTTATCGTAATTTCTTCGCACGATGGGAGACATCAGTCATTAGGGAGACATTTTCATGTCTCCCTAATGTCAGTGCCCCCCTTTAGAGTCGCAATTAGATTATATTTGTTGCTCGTGGTCTAATTAGTAGACATATACCGAAATTCATGGAAAAAGGACGAGGGAATATTGGGTTAGGGCACATTTAAGTTTAAAAAATTTTGTGCACACGTCTACGGGGATGTCCCCCAAATGTCCAATCCAGGGTAATTGTTATTTATATATTATATCTTATTAATATATAATTTTTATTTTTTATTTAGCCAATAAACATAATACAATACAAGACAAAATCGTATACATCTACATTGTAACCTGAATTAGACTAACACAAAATAAGACAAAACCATATGGCCGCATTCTCAGACTGAGGCCAACCCATTTAAGTTAACTCCCCATTTCCCCATACCACAAAAAAAAATGAGAGAGATCCCAGTCTGGTGTCCACACTGCCTGTGAGTATTCCACCCCATCTCTGCGCCCACTCCACAAAATATTTCATTCAGCCCTACCTACATGTAAACTCCCAGTCCGGCAAATCCTTGGCCCACACTACATAACTTTGACCCCCACCCAGCCAGGTCACCTTTCCAAGCTCACTGACCTGTTGACCAGAGTTATAACAGACAATCAGTCTGAATAGATCTGACATGTCTTATAAAGGGACAGCTTGTGTTTCTAGTTGAATACACAGATGCTCCAACTGTGCGTTCAACTTGTCTCACTGGTCATTTTGTATAGAGTTGAGTTGAACTCTACTAGATTTACTGTTATGAATTTTAAAAGGAATAACTGAAAGCTTGTAAGTTGTAAGAAGCAACACTACATGGTATCTAATATTCACAACCTAATGCTTACATACATGTATTAAACTTGGTTACAGTGGTTACATGTATACAGAGTAAGTGTTATTTTACAGAGTAATAAAGAAGCTATACATGTACTTTTGGTATACGTACATTGTATTTGTATCAATTCTAGCTACATGTACCTGTGGTTGAATGGTCTTTTTCTGATTCTTAATCTTTAGAAGACTCATTTTATCAACACTTTGTTTTAGACTCTACCTTGAGTCCAAATTTTGATGTTTTTTTGATTTGCTGTTTTGTGTTGTTTTGTAGTGTTTTTTGGTGGTTGATCTGTCCTATTTTTCCGTCTCTGGAAGCAACCACTCGACAGCTCTGTCACCCAAGTTGTTCATTAATGTGAAGTCCCTTTCATTCACTCGATACCGAAATGGAACAAGTTTTAGTTTAGTTCCTTCCGGAAGTCACGCATTCGCATGCCCTGACACTTCTTCACACTCTCAAACGATGGTACATCCTTGAGTGCCGGTGTGCCAGGCCCCCCTGCCATGATATCTGCACGGAGATACTGGAGAAAGTGAGGGGTGTTGTTGTAATAATCGAAAATGTTGTGAAGTGCTACTTCTGTTGTCTGCCAGTCGTGGAGGTAATCGCCAATCAGTTTTTGACATCGGGGTTCTGGAAGGTTCCATGGGATAGCTGCAGTAACATTTCCGTTGAACCCCATAGTCTCTGTAACAATGACAGAGTAGCTGTTGCTGGTATTGAGTAATGGTTTGAATTTCTGCAGGAGTTTATCAAAGCCAACATAGTCAGCAAGGTTGGAGGTAAAGATTCGGTCATAGTGTGGCATGTTCAAGGTTTGATGATGTTTAGGAAAGTCCACAAAGTTGGCCAAAGAAACATGAATGAGGAGCCTTCCTTGAAGGATGAAACTCTTGACTTTCTGGAGGAGGTTTGTCACGTACTCGTGGTACATCACCATCAAAGAGGAGTGGGATCCAGGAGAGTGTTTTTTAACCCTCAAGCAATCCCATACTGTAAAGGGCATCCTTTTTGGACTAATGAGGTACCTGTATACAAACATGTAGTCTTCGTTTGGCAATCCAAAAGCTTGTGTAAGCATGGTCTGCGGTTCAAGTAAAAATAGTGGACTACCGAATAGTGCCGTGTCCTTGCTTACCTTTGGGGCAGTAAGTGTAGGGTTGTCGTATGGTATTTTACTTTGTTTCGCCTCACAGGGTAGAAACAGACCATGCTCAAACCACTCTCTTATCTGTTTTCCATCATTTGCATTCAGACACATCACGTATCTGGAACATTCTTCCTTTATATCTTCATTGCAGTTTTCAAACCTTTCCTGTCTTTGTTGTCTGAGATTGATAGAGGGTTTTTTGTCTCTTTGACATTCAAGTGATTGCCATCCTTTCCAAACCTTGCGTAGATACCTAAAGTCTTCATCCAGGACACTCACCAGTCCTTTGGTGGCGTCGTGGAGTTGCTGAGCACTCATCTGAATGAGTTCATCCAAGCTTGTCTTGATCAAGTCATATTCTCTCTTGGAAATATGGAGTGAGTACCAGATGGTTGTCAAACTGGAAACGATGTAGTCAGTGTCTGCAAAGCGGACCAACATGAAGAGAAACAGCACGTTTCGTGCCATCACGAATGGATCCAAATCATTGAGAGTCACATGAAGTTTTCCCTGATACTCAGTAGGCAGGGAAGCAACCGTCAACACTGTGTTGCGCAGGTCTCCACAACCAGCAGATAAGACGTGGTAATCTGTATTTAGCTGCTCTTCTCCAACACTCTCTTTGGACCATTCATTGTTGTCAAATTGTAGGAAGTCTTTTGCCATGGTGTTTCCAAAGTATTCAGGAAAATCACCGAACACATCTATTTTCACTCTGTAAAGTTTTGACGAGAGTTGCTTGATGGAAGAAAGAATTTCCTGACACGCTTTTTTGTGTGTTGGACGGCCACGCCGTTGGCAGTCTGTATTGCAATACCATGCACTGTCGCATGCTGAACACTGCAGAAACAACAAAACAAAACAAAACAAAAGTGATTTGCTTTTCATTTGTAGTCATTTTTGCTTGTCCCAGAGGACCAGCCTATAGTACCCTCTTTGTGACCAACTGACCGACTGACTGACCAGTTGATTGACTGACCAACCAACTGTCTGTCACTTTTGAATTAGCTGGTTGTAGGTGTGTGAATCCAGGCAGGGCAGGATCATAGGATTAGTCCAGCCCACTGGGTAGACTAGATGCTTGAAAAGACTTTCATTGAATAATAGGACCATTCTGAATCAATTAAATAAAATTTTGTGTGCTCTGGGACCAGCTTTACTAGGCTTGCTTGGTCTTGTTTTTTTATTTGAAAAAAAAAACCCAACACTCATGCAGTGTAAATGGTCCTTAAAGGGAATGTACAACATTTGCTTTTGCTGCAAGTTTTCAGAAATAAATGGATTTGGAGGATTAGTATGTTATAGAAAATATTGTTACACTGACTTGTTTCACGTTTTGGGTTCGTAGATGCTGGAAAAACCAAGAAAACCAATCATATTATTGTAGTCTGGTTCCCTGACCCCACTTAAGATAAAACGGACAAATTTATAGACTTTGGGGAATTGTAAGATCAGAGAATCAGTCTAGCAGGGTTTTAGTCTTCACATGTGTGTAATCAATTGCAAAGAAAATGCAGACGAACTAAATATAAAAAAGTAGGAGCACTTTTTGAAAAAGGCCAGTTTTCTCCAACGCTGGTCGGCCGACCAGCGTTGGAAAAATACAGTTTTTCTTGAAAACGTCAGCACACCAGGAGCCACAACTTTACAGGATGCTTTAGACTGTCATTCCCTAACAATCCAGTAAGATATTTCATGATAATGTGATCATTTCGTTTTTTGATGTTTGCAAATGTTGTATCTTCCCTTTAATTGGCCCACAGTGCATTTTATACACAGGTACACATGTACATGTACATGAAATAACCTACTGCAAGTGTCTTTCCAAGTTTGCCGCAAGCACTGCACTTTTTCTCCCTGAACATTTCACATTCCACAGCGCTGTGTCTGATGTTGTCTCGGTCTTGGCATTGTGAGGAGCAGTACACCGCCATCTTGCATCGCGGGCATCGTCTGCAGGGCACAGTGTGTTCCAGGAGATTTTTCTCACAACGCCAGCAATGTCCAGGCTGTACATCCATGGTGATCACATGTAATGCTCACTGCAAAGAGAATGTCAACAATGGTCACCATCAGCAAAGGCAGATCTTGAACCACATTTCTTGTGGGGCGGGCGAGGGGGGGGGGGGGTGGGAAGTAGCATTGATTTAAAACAGCTGTCAATCGTCATCACTTCTGATTCTTTTTTTAATTGCTGACGCCATTGTACCCCTGGATACGTTTTTCCCCCATTGTACCACTGGATACCTTTAGCAAAAAGAAAATAACAATACACGTACATTGTAATTAAAGGGACATTACGGCCTGGATGCAAGTAATTGGGCTACAAAACACGGTTTAAACAAAATTATATTGATCGGTACATTTAAAAGTAGGATATAAACGTCCACACAACCAGTCCATCATTTCAAAAATGGGCGTTTTTGTGTTATTCATGCGAGAACCATGCAAGAACGAATTTCTGGGGTCACAATTTTGTCTCTGAAAAATCGAGCTGTTGACTGAGTGAATCCCGCCACACATTGGTTTGCATTCTGTGGACGTGTCAGAAAAAAACATTGTGTATTGGTGCTGTGTGGATTATGTGACACACACATACAACTTGTACAGTTCATATTGAATAGAGACGGCTTGAAATGTGTATGCTATTGCTTATGCCACAAAATGTCCGCTGCATCTGATGTAAAAAAAAGGGTTTTTTTCGTCTTTTCTTGGGAATGGTAAGACATTAGGTTAGTTTCCTTTCTTGATGAAACCAGACCTTTGAAATAGGTTAAGTTTATAACAATCCAAAACATGAAATTGATGGGGATTTCAGGCTGTAATGCCCCTTCATGTAATTTTTATTTTAGCAATACATGTACATATCTTTATATTCTGTGCTGGTCAATCATCACGCAATACAGAACATGCATCATGTATCATGTACATGTACCTAACTTTACTATCAGGTCAGGATTATATTTTGAGCGTCACCAAAAACACAGGTTTATGCTTCCATTATTTCAGTTTGTTTACAGATGATTCAGAAATTTTCCTTAAAAATGTACACGTACATGTAAGTCGTCATCCCACTGTGAATAAAAATGATAAATACACTCACCTTTTCATGTAAGAAAGCTTTGCATTCGGTGGTCCTACTTGGCCTGGAAAAATGAAGCGATTATTGGCTGGCTCTGGTGACCACTTGCCCCAGTGAGAAATTGTACATAGGCTATTGCTCATCTTGCTATATTGCACATCCAGAAATTTCCCCAACGATCGAGCACCAGTGCATGCGTTACTTGTAGGGATACTGCCACGTCATCATATTGCACAATGTAGCATGTTCAGGAATATCCCACAATGATAATACATGTATGTACATGTATTGTTGGTTTAACCCTTAGAACGCCTTTGGGGGTCAAGGATCAAATACCACAGAATACTACATGTGTTTTGCACATAGTGCACTTGTGTGGAAAGAAATGCAGACTGTATGTTACTTCTGACTCTGAGTAGTTTGTAGCTTTAGGTGCGGTTAGGGTTAACAACCACCAAAATGGTTCTTTTTGCATGCAAAATGTACATTTGAAATCAAGTCAGTTTTATAGTCTGCCTGCGCCGCTGCGTACCGCCAACGCGTATCACCGTCGTTGACTACCGCATACCGTCATGGGGTTACGAGAAGTGCGCAATATATTAACACGCCAGGAACGATTCCTGCATCCTCGGCCCCATATACGTGTATATCGCTTCCAATTACCGACTTGAACAATCTGCAACCCTGTGTGCACAAGGCAACGGAGCTTGCTACCGAAATTGGACGGAGCACTCTGATTGGCTGAGAATCAGGATGATATGAATATTTATATTACCTGACATAAAATGTATGCGTCTCGCATACATTTTATCATTGACGGTGAATGCAACACCATGCAACACAACTTATAGAGCGAATCAATTGCTCATGTGGTAAATCCTTGGTCGTTTGGAATCCATGCATCATTAGGCCCAAAAAAAATAGTTCTGCTTCCGATTACATGGCATTAACATGCTACAGTTATCTCTGTCAGTTGTTATTGTGCATTTACCCATTATTTTAACTTTATACTGAGTGTGATTTCCTTGGTAGGCTATTTTTGTATGAATTGAATTATTCCCTAGATACCATCATTAAACGTTTTTCAGTTTATGATCAACTTTTCCAGACGTGAATCACAGTACAATCTGTGATCAATCCAAAGATGGCAGGGCCTGCTGCACACCAGAACATGGGGAACCCCAATGGGTCTGGTATACACTGACAGAGCTGCCCCGCTACCTGACTAATTGCTATCCATTTGTACAAGACTGGTGAGTTTCTTTAACCCTAACTGCCCTGAATCCTTCAAAATCCTCTTTGCCAAAGTGGAGGAATTTGGAGGATTGAGGTTACATGGCAAAAGTGCTTTACTGATTTTGTAGGATGCACTTTGTCAAGGTCTTGGGCTGGACCTTGTGTTGTTTTTGCTCAGCGAGGCATAAATATAGGCCTGGATTATGCTTGAAATCCTCTGTACTGCTCCAGGATGTCACTGGCCAAGCCTCAACATATTGACAGTCACTGCCACAGGATTTTGCAGGATTCAGGCAGTGGGCACCCCTGCACAGGCCATATTCAAGAAATAATGGAGGAATTTGCAGGATTGAGGCTACCGGTATATGCAATTTTCCATGAGGCCAATTGGAGGATTTTGCAGGATTGAGGCTACATCCTGGCAGAAAGGCCTAGGGAATTAGTGTTAAGTTTCCGGTGTGGTGTGACAAGATACATATGGGCCAGAACACTAACTAAATATCTCACCCAGATACAGGGTTGGAGAACAGCTAGCGCATTGTCATTCGTATTTTTTTTTTTTTTTTGTATGTGAAATCCATTTTGATCATTCAAAGTCTCCACATCAACCTACACTGACTTAGTTTCATGCATTTTTTGTGTGATAAAACTGAAATTACAAGTTGTGTCACTTCCTGAATGTTTTAATTGTCAAATTTCCCAGGATAAGTTGAAAAACGAAAGTGAAAGTTACATACTTGGCCACAATCATGGGTACACTTTTTGTTGATACGTGTAAGTTCAAGAAAAACATAATGAACTGCAACACATATTTGAATAATACAAATTACAGTCATGATTAAGAATAATGTGTTGGGGGGAAAAATGAAATTGTACGTTGACCATGTTAAACAGTATGGTGGCTGTTGGATTATTTTTTAATTTACTACAAGTACAATGTACTGTAGGCAACAAAGCAGCCGATTGTTCCCAAAATTCATAAATATGTTCACCTGATATTAATTTGAACTTGCCTTATCTCCTTCCTGAACGTCACATATCTTCTCCCCTGTCGATGGGTTGATAGTAGGGAAGGTTTTACCACTGACCGAGTTCACAAACTCATTGTTGATGAACAGCTGTAAAAGATATTTTAAAACACTGATAAAAACTAAGAACTAACTAGAAAATTTGAGCTTGTTGGGAGAATATTACTAATATTAAAGCTATAGTCCATCATTTGCAGCCATCCGAAAAGTAACTGGCGTATTTACAGTTGAAAAACATACTTGGTTGAAAGATAGTAAGTGGACTAAACTCCCTGTGAAATTATTCTTTCTGGCAAGCTGTCATTTTGAAGTGATCAACGAAAGAAGGCCTTTGCAACGGTGCGTCTTAAGACGCACCGTAGGAAATTCAAATTAGTAGTTCGTTTTGTTATTCGGCGAAGCGCGTGCAAGCATTGGCACGACGCACACGCGTGCGTGGTTGCTAAAATTCGTCGGATCAGTGCGCGACATCGCGTATAGCTGCAATTCAAAACAATTCAAAACATGATTCAGCAACTTTTGATTTGAAATTGAGATCCTAGAATGCTGTTTTTCTCGGAATATACAGCTGAAGCTGAGCTAAAACTTCATCAGGTTAGTTGTTCAGTATCCTTCATTAGATTTTGAACACTTTTGTTGCTTCAAACGAACAAAATGCACAAATTACTATGGACTATATCTTTAACATGATTAGCACTGTCACTACATGTAACTACCCCACATCCTCCAAAATCCTCTTTGCAAAATGGAGGATATTGCAGGATTGAGGCTATATGGCAAAAATGCCCGGCTGACATCTGTACTTTGTCAAGGTCTTGGTCCGGACCTTGTGCTGTGTATGCTCAGCCGTGCATAAATGTAGGCCTACATTATACCTGACATCCTCCACGCTGCTCCAGGATGTCACTGGCTCTGCCTCACCATGTTGACAGTGATCGCTGGAGTATTTTGCAGGATTGAGGCAGTGTTCACCCCTCCAAGGACCACATTCAAGAAATAACGGATGATTTTTGAAGATTGACTGGGCTTTATGCAATTTTTACATGGAGGCAGTTGGAGAAGTTTGCAGGATCGAGGTTGCATCCTAGCAAAATTGCCCAGGGAGTTAGGGTTTATGAGATTCTTGTTATTGTTAAGACGATTCGTGTATTGCAACTATACCTGTGTATATTTGATTTCTGGTGGTCCCATGTTGATGTATGCTTGTTAGATGCTGGCAACACTTCGAAAAGATTTTACCTGCAAATCAATTAAGAAATTCAACAAGTCACTTATGTATAGGTGGGCCTTGACTGTAGTATCAGGGTGATTGTTCCGGTGTAGCATGAATTTAGGTTTCATGAAATGCGGACTCATTGGTGGTATTGCGCATGCTGATGCATAGATAATTAGGAGAGGGACCAGTCACGTGAGAGAGTTTAACCAATTAAAGGGAAAAAGAGTCTGATTTTCATACGAGTCCGATTTTCATATGACACCGGATCACTTTTGGACTATCATGGTCTGAGATTGGGTACTTGTGCAAAATGCTGGCAGTGTGCTAGCTAGCGCCATAAATGTTGCCAATTTACTGGACTACATCCTTATATGAAGGCTACACATGGAACATTTACCCAAAAATGTAGAACTTTGTCAAGTTTTATTTTCACATTAGACTTTGTTTGTAGTTTATTAAGGGAATAAATGTGTGCTCTGGAGGTTTTTATCACTCTGTTTAAGACCACTTAGAGTCTGGGTGCTGATAATTACCCGAGCCGGAGTTCATAAATACCTTTTTGGTAAAAAAATATATCAAATAATTCGTTCAAAAAATACCGATTTGTTCAACAAGTTCACTTCATGCTTTTTGAAACATCCCTCTAGCAAAATAATGGAGAGTTCAGCTGGCGAGTAAGATGTAAACAGCCCTTTTATGGAGATTGACGCGCGCGTGGCATGTTCTGAGCGATGTCGCGTAGAACGCACTCCGCGCTGCGTTGCTTTTGAATAGAACTATAAAATTCTGACTCGCTGGTAGTGTTGCGCATGCCTACGTGAGGATTGTGAACGTTCAACCAATGAAACGGTAAGAGGCACTGGATTTTTAGGGGTCTACATTTTATTGCGACACTGGGAAAGTGTTTAAGACCAGCTAGCCATGTCTTTATCACCCGTTTAAGACCGGCCACGGGACGGGCTCTCGACCAATAGGAATGGCTAAACTGTCTGAGGTATTTATGAATTACGCTTTAGAAGCACACTCACCCTCTTTTAAGCGATAGAAAAGTAGTGCCCCTTGTTCAGCACATTTGGTTCAAATGATAAAGCTTTATTTTTAATGAAAGATCTCCAAAACAAACCCTTTCACAATGGAACAGCAATAAACTGTGATTTGGCAGATACTTGAAGTGGAAGTAACAGAATTTTAACATGGTATTAGGCCTACAGTCATCCTGCCATATCGTCGCAGAGCTGACATACCGGCGAATTGACCATTTTGGCGATTTCGAGATTTTGTTATTTTTAGGGTTTATGAAGGTTGCTCTTTCAAGTATTTATGCCAAAATTCTTAATTTTTGTCTGGATTTTGAGATTCAGAGCCCCCTTGTGACGAATCACTCACAAAAACAAATCCATGATTTGACATAGTGACGAATACAGAATTTCGCTGGTAACCAGCTTTGGAAAGGTGTGCTTTCAAAGTACCAACGAATGTTATTCGTCAGTTTTGTCGGATTGCCGCGCGTGCGCGCGCGATCTGACAAATTGACGAATAGCTACAAAAAATTCGCTGGTAACCAGCTAATGTAAGGTGTGCGTTCAAAGTACCAACAAAGGTTATTCATCAGTTTGTCGGATCGCGCGCGCGTGCACGCGCGATCCGACAAACTGACGAATATCATACAAACAGTGTGAAGAACAACCGGCTATTGGAGATTAATGTAATTTGACAAACTGACGAATACGTTTACGATCAAATAAAAACCATATCGGACAACTTCTCTGATTAAATAAGTGACCTGATGGATACTTAGTTTCCTATTTTATTCAGAATATATACTAGAAGGGTACTTTATCGAAACATTAAGGGTAAAAATACGGTGCCAAGAAAAATGTCCAACTTCAAACGCGAATTAGTCGAAACAAGGTTTTCGCTTATTCGTCGGTATGTCAGCTCTGCGACGATATGATGTAAGACAGGTGCTATATTTCTCTAATCTTTCATGTTGAAATACCGGTATACGCAAACGTGTGCAAACGAATCTGGAAATTTCACCAACATGCGTGTGCTAAAGTCCGACACGCGTGCACGCGCGTATGATGCGCGCGGCAGGAAAATGCAGCGTGGCATTATTGGAGAGAAGCACGTGTTACTTTGCCCAGTGCGCTGTGGGCGGGGCTTACTGGATATCGGTCCATTGAATGAACGTGACTACTTGCTGCATCATCATCATTCATGAAAAATGTCATTTTTTTTAAACCTCCAAACTTATCTGTCCGCACAAAATGTTTAGCCCGAGTATTTCACAGGCATTATTTTGACATGGTTAGGTAACTCTAGGGGGTTCATATCCCTGAAATGTCGAACAAAAACGTGAAATTAACCAGAATTTCGCTCACCAAGATCACAGAAAGTTTAATCAGCTGTTAGTGTTGGCCGGCTGTCTTCGCGTCGTGCATATGCAGCTGTCGACTGATGCACTGATGAGGGCGCTGTTATGTTTGGTCGAGAGCGCCCTAGAGAGCTAGCTAAAGCAGAAGTTCCGAATCGATAAAATTAATACTGCTTCGCGCGAAAAAAAAATCACACCAGAAAATAAATGTTCAGCCAGAACCACCTCCGAATAAAGCGCATTTCTAATGAAGTAATATAACTTTTTTTCGAAAAAGTTCATTTCAAGAGAATTCGAGCAAATTTTTAAAAAGAGAATTAACGTAATTAAATGATTTTGAAACTTTTGTAAAAAAAAAACCCAGTCCACATACACCCCCTTACGCGCGTTGTGCATTCACTTATTTTAGATATTTTAGATATTTTTTGTTATGCAAACAAATATTGTCCTTGTGCGAGACGGGCCAAAACTACCAGGATATTTCCCAAACTCGAGGTCTGTGCCCTTCTCCTTTGTGCCCTCGCCCAGAATTTGAGACAGAAAAAAATGAGCTCAAAATTTGCTCAAAACGCATTGAGCATGAGCACCCCTCAAGAAACTGAGAGTGCTCCCCCCCCCCTTCAAACTGGGCCCCAAAATGCTAAAAGCGGCTTATTGATGCAATACCTTCCACAATTTAATTTAAAAATTGAAACTATGAAGAAAAAAATGGTGGGAAAATTGCACTGCAAGAAACACAATGAAGAACCTGCATGCATCCGGAATTCAGCCTTGGAAGAAATGTTTATTGAACAAAACGAAACTACAGATATTTATATAAGTTTTCTTGATTTTCTCTGTTTTTCTTCTGAGAAGTATAACAAACTCTTTCAAAAAGCATGTTACGACATCAGATTCACAATCTGATTTACAATGACTATCTCTATAACAAAACAGATATATTTGGGCTTTTATAGAACTGTTTTAACAGACTTAAGCTGGATATATAATAATTAAAAAAATAATAATTTTGTTAAAAATTAACAAACATATCACCACTTCACAATGTTTCATATCACTGGAAAAAGGTTGATGCATATTTTCCACTATGCTGTGATGTACTGTGGCCAAAGATTATAATCCGTCTTTATACTGTTCACATACAGTCATTAGTTTACACAATACCAACCTAGTCAGTTCATATTGAAATAATTCAAACGGTCTAACAATGACTGTTACTTTTTAGGTCGCGAAGTTTCAAGTGTGGCCAATTATTTCAAGTTAATAATTAGGATCTAGACAAATCACTTTATTACAAATATCACAATTCTGTCTCACAGAATTTCAGTTGATTATTATCAAACCAAAGGCAGCATTACTAAGCTCTCGATTACAAATTACATGATTATACTTGTGACAAAATCTTCAAATTATAAATGATTAAGAATACGAAAAATTCTAATTAAAACGTTTGAGCAACTGGCACAATCGTGAGATCCATTATCTGAAAGAATCAAATAGATTTATTTTTACTTTTCCTCAACCATTTCTTACTGAGAATTTGAAAATATAATATATTGTATCAGAAGGTACAATTTGACAAACTTGAATCAATACATGAAACCATAGATTTTGCTATAAAGGTTAAACAACGGAAACAATTTATAATTATTGTTGTACATAAAGCAAAACAGCAAGCTATTAACTTTGTTTAAAGAGTTGGTATTGAAGAAAATATCAAACTTCAAAATAAAATCTATTTGCAGCAAAAGAGACAAAATAAAATTGCGTCGTGTTGGGAGAATTAAATGCTGCAGTATACATGTGGTGTTAAAGACATTAGTAATGAAGAAACAGTTATCAATGTCGTCAAAACTTCAAACAAAATGTAATAACTAGGCGAAACACTGAGCAAGTCTAAAGCAAGATTATTTGGCTGAGATTCTTCCCACTGTTCAAAATACTCTTGAAAATCAAATAATCATTTCTGTGGCTTCATAAGTGAAAAAAATATTGCTTAGAAATACGCACTGTGCTGGATGGCAGTCATTTTGTGTTTGGCAAACGTTTACATGTTTGCAAGACTGGACTGATCTGAAGTCCCAGATTGGAAGATCTAAGAATTCTTCACTGGCACCTTCACAATGACCTGCAACAGAAAGTCACACAAGAAATTCTTGTTAGAGGTTTAGACAGCAACATTTGTGAAACGTCTCTTTCCTTTAGAATTTAATCCAGATTCTTTTGGTACATCTACAGGAAATCTAGACATTGATAAAAAAAAAAGGATAAGGATAAAGATGACGACAATGTTTGTTTCTTCCTGGTTTTTGCAGTCCTTCTGATTTGAAAATCACAGGCGTGTGGAAAAAGGCACACATGGATTTTTCTAGGCGTGGGATTTTTCTCGGCATGTGATGATTCTGTGGTCCAAACACGGACTGTGCAATCTGGTATTTGTTTTTAATTATTCATCTTGGTTTACAGTAAAGCCATTTGAAGAGCTCACAGAAGGATATTTATGCCATAAAAAAATGCCGAGGTGTGCGGTACTGATGGATTGAGGCGTGTGATTATTCCCCCTTCTCAGGAAGCTTTTAGGCGTGCGATGGCGTGGGAATGTGACTGCACGCCTCAAATCATTTTACACTTTAAAATGTCTTGATATCTAGTAATAACTGTTTGTAAAAGTCTACATTTTATTCAAATGTGTATATTGTGCCTTATCTCGCCAATTTTTTACTCAATTTTCTAAATAAATACCTGATGATAAAGCCCTAAATGTTACTCACAGTTTTGACTTGATAATACTCATGCAGAGCATCTTCTCCACTGTTGAAAGAAGAAAAAATATTTTTTTATTTCAAAATTGAATTTTAAAAACCCAAACATGTTTCTAGTTAATTAATAAAAATGATCCCTTGTAACATAGACATTTCTTATTTAACTAAAAATCAAATGTGACCCTCATTGTTTACTGCAAATTAAGTTCCCTTTATCCAAAAGTTACTGTGATATACGGTGCCGAACAGTGCAATAAATGTGGAGCTAGATTACTACAAAACAAACCACGTGTGACGCAACACTTTTATCCTGCTGAAATGTCATTGAAATAATCAAACTGCAACTCACAGGTCACGTCCAATGCCAGACATCTTGTACCCACCGAAGGGAGCATTAGCCCCACCTCCAGAATAGTTGTTGACCCTGGACATAGAAATACAAACCAAAATTAAGCCTTATATCCCTGCAGCACCCTCCAGAAGACGAACAGGGAATAAAGATTAAAACATTGAGGTCTTGGTCTTCTCATAGCACCACGTACAGCACTACTGTAAACTCCATTTGTGTCATTTCTTTCAAACTTTCCTAATAGCTAAAATAGCAATGAATGATTCAAGAATATCCATTAGACAAGAAACAACACACAATCACCCTAACCTTCCCAAACCCTCCAAAATCCTCTTTGCATAATGCAGGATTTCAAACGATTGAGGCTGTATATGGCACAAAAATGTGTGGTTGATTTTGGTGGATGCATTGTGCCAAGGTCTTAAGCTGAACCTTGTGTTGTTCATGCTCAGCCATGCATAAATGTATACATAGATTATACTTCAAATCATTCACACTGCTTCATCAGGATATCACTGGCGCTGCCTCAATGTATTAACAGTGATGTTTTAATATTTTGAAGAACTGAGGCAGTGGCCACCCCTCCAAGGAACAAATTCAAGATATAACGGATGATTTTGGAAGATTATAGGCTTTGTCCAATTTTAATATGGAGGCAGTTGGAGGATTTTGCAGGATTGAGGATGCATCCTAGCAAATAGGCCTAAGGGGTTAGGGTTAAAGAATCTCTTCAGGCAGAACTTCTCCTGTTCCAATGTTATCTAGATAATTTGAAGGCCATTGTTCTCCCGAAAAAAAAAGTACCCAGAATTGTTTAAGAAAGGCATTTTTTTCACAGGGAGGGAATAATACTAACGTGATGGTGCCAGCTTGTAGGCTGTTAGCAATTGTCAGAGCCTTGTCGATATCCTTAGTGAAAACGCCTCCAGCTAATCCATACTGAGTGTTATTAGCCTTCTCCAGAACTTCATCCAATGTCTTGAATTTGATGAGCAACTGAACTGGGCCAAAGATCTGTCAATGTATCAGAAACGAAGACAAGAATTATTAATAACAAGGACTTGATGGTTTGCAATGACACAGTGTTGTATGCATTGCATGCAACTGAAAATAATTCACAAATATTTCTGGCAGGACCCAAAATCCACACGTAACTTTTTTTCCCCCTGATTTTGCCCTAATTAACTTCACATCACATGGTCAATTACAAGGACAAACATCATTATATACAATGTCTTTTGAAAGGAGATGTATATTATGTGCCGGGCACTTCTTTACTATGTGCCGGGCACTTCTTTACATCATAGTGATGCAAAATTCCATCTACATATACTATTTATTCCAGTGTCGGGCGTACATTATGGACAAGTGTGCATAATTAAAATGATAATTATAAAGTGGATTTTAATTCTGATAAAAAGAATCAGTTAGTTTAACTAATCATTGTAGTCATACTACAATGATTCGGAGATGATTTTTTTGCTGGGGTACAAATTGGCTTTAAGCACCACTGATGATATCAGACATGCTCAGACAATTTTCTTTTTTTTTTGAACCAATTAATGTATTTCTTAGTTGCAAGTAAGAGCCAAACTGTACAACATTTTTAGAGATAAAATATATTTCAATAAAATACAGATACATGTACCGTAATTTTTGGAATATAAGCCGCAGCACGCAAAAATCTGCAAATTAAGATTTGAAGTCGGCGTATAAGCCGCACCGGCATATAAGCCACACCGACCGCAGCAGTTTCAATTTTGTAAGGCCTCCAAATTCTAGTCAAAATGCTCTGAACCAGTTCCATTTACACTACGAAAACTAAGGGCCACAAAAGTTTTATCAAATCATTTACAGTCAATACTCTTACAAACAAATATGGAAATTGATGATGAGAAATAAACACTGGGAATTGCTGTCGGCTGGCCCGTCCGGTCCCCGGCCTAAAAAGTTAGCGCATGAGCTTCAAAATGATAAACATGTTTCATTTGTGGCACCTGGACAATTTTGAAATTGTGGCATTGAGGTTTATATTTCTGTGGAATAATTATTTATTAAAATGTCAGTCACACCTACATGTATGTTCACAAATCCTTGCGCCTAGTCCTTTGTATTTTACAACAAGGTGAAAACCGTGAATTGCTTAAAGTGCTTAAAATTTACAAATGTGAAATTTTTGTTGTAAGATGTTACCTCTTCCTGAGCCACTCTCATTTCATTGGTCACATTAGAGAAGACGGTTGATTGGACGAAGTATCCCTTGTCACCGATACGCTGTCCTCCGCACTCCAACTTAGCCCCTTCTTTTTTACCAATCTCGACGTACGATAGAATCTTGTCCATTTGGTCCTGATCAATCTATAGGGATTAAAGAGAAAATCTAATGTTAACAACTCATACATATTCATGACGTAAATCTGATATCTCATTGGTCGATAATGCATGTTCACCGGGAACACTCAGACATTGGCAAAGACCTTTTAACAGAAAGCTATTGGACTATAGAACTGTGCATTGACTATGTATGCTGTGATGAATTGAGGGGGAGAGTTTGCGCTGCACAAAGTCCCCATTCGTAGCCCACTGTTCTGCACTGCCACTCAATTTATTGAGCGGCGCAGCATCACATCAGCCAGTGAAAGCATCTTTTCAGTGTTTTCATGTGTTACAATTCAGCACTCCAGACTCAGGAACCATTCACTTTTATGAAAATGGGTCTGGAAACAAGATTAGGAGATTTCAGAAGTTCCTGGATATCGGCGCTGACCCATACCTTCGCTGCACAGTTACAGTCTTTTCCAGTCCATCTGTAAAAAGGTCTATGTAATTACAAAACATCCACTTGAAATCAGTACATGAAGTTTTAAAAACATTTAACAATTAATTTTTTATCAGCACAAGTACCTTAAAAGAATGGGCAATCGTGTATCTACGGGCCCGGTTCCTACAACGGAACAAACTTCACTTTTAAATTATTTGACCTACCAAACTAGTCGGCACATTAAGAACATGAAGGTATGTCATATATAAAGGGCAGGGGTTTGAATTTTTTTAGAGAAATTAGGGGGTAAAATGACGATGACAACGACAAAACGCAACACGAAAATACAGATGATACGCGTGATGTACCGTGAATGCGCAAGGCACGCTAAATCAACAGAATCAGACGGCACCAATTGCTAACCGCGAAGGAAAATCTTAATTTTTACCCCAAAAATACTGTTCAAAAATTACATAAAAGGTGTCATTATATTGAGAGAAATCTGCTTTGGGATGAAAAGGTCATTTTTGAGTAATAAAAATACCCTTGACTCTAATTTGATCGAAACTAAACAGGGGCCGTAGACTACACAATTGCCAAAGAATGACTGTTGTTTGGAATGACTCCAGACTCCAATGGAAAGTCAATACTTAAAGATCTCCTGTCTGAATTCAAACTTTAGTTTGGTGAAGCTGAATCCTTCCTGATACACTGCCACGCCGGTCTGAAATGTGTCAAAAACAACACCAACCAACCTGAGGCCCCGACTCTGTCTTCTCTTCAAACGGATCACCGACGACCCGACGCTTGGCTCGCTCAACGCTCTTCTTGACAAACTCATCGTAGATGCCTTCCTGGACAAAGGTACGGGACCCAGCTGAGCAACACTCCCCCATGTTGAAGAAGATCGCCTCGTGACTCTCCTCGACGGCGTAATCCACTACAACACAAAGACACATTATTTTTCTAAGGAAATTGGGTTTTTTGGGGTCAGTTATTGCAAAGATTTTATGGGGCTTTACTTGTGACGAAATAACTTAAGAAGTGTGCCTTACAACATCTTCTACTGCACCCAAGCAACTGATTGGCATAATGTAGGGAATTTCACACATGACGGACAGGGTCATTATTAGCGTTGCATTAAAGCTCAAATTTGACTGTAAGTACAATGGAATGTTCCATATTTACCATTAGACCTGCCCACTTGTGCACATGGTGCTGGTGGATTCTGATGGACTTGGTACACACGGCTTATATGCCAATCCCCCAAAATTGGGAGGATGGATTTTGATGGAGTTGGGAAGGTTAGGGTGAAGACCTTTGTGCAGTATTTGGTCGCATGGTCATGGCTGTGATTGGTCAAAACATCATGGGCGGGAAGTAGATTAGTCTGTTGAAGAGGGCAGCAAGGCCAAGATCAGGGAAACTAAGTGTACATGTACGACGGCTATGTAATACAAGGTTGAAGAGTTCAATAGTTTCTTACAGTCTGCGTCAGCAAAGATGATGTTGGGACTCTTGCCTCCCATCTCCAAGGAAACACGCTTCAGATTGCTAGTCCCAGATGCTGCTTGGATCAGCCTCCCAATCTATAAGAAAACACAACATTTCTCAATTGCAGTCTCTTAATTGCAACAGAATAAAAGAAACTCTTTTAATGTCTTTCCAGAGCCATTTCAAACCACTAAAAAGAAAGTGCCATGAGGGTTGGTTCAACCTTCAGGCAAAAAAAAATATGCAAATTTCATAAAGTTTACAAAATGCAGTGTCAGTTTGATGTTCAGTGTGACCCTAACAAATTCACTTCTTTTTAAGATTCACTTGCATTACGAATTCAGCTATTTAGCTTCTCCTTGCCGTCATCAACAATGTTTACAAATTACATGTTCAAGTTATACCCCAGGTAATGTGAAGAAGCAACTATAGTTAAAAAAAAAAAAAGTACAAGAATGAGAAAAAATGAATGTCATCAAAGACAATGCTTAGGTGACAACGATACCTCTTGCATTCACCAAAGTAAAAATAAGGGGTAAGTGACATCCGAGAACTCTCAACAACAAAAAAAGTTCACAACTTTTTTTTTCGCATGGGACTCAAAACTACAACCACTGCTTACTACTGCAGACATCTTAACCACTGGATCACCAACCTTTACCTGGGTAGGCAGCGTTTTGCAAAGAGCAAATCCAACTTCAAAATTTACATACATGCCACCATACACAGTACCTCAGTAGAGCCAGTGAAGGCCACTTTATCAACGTTCATGTGTTCCGAGATGGCAGCTCCTGCAGTCGGGCCATAGCCGGGAATAATGTTGACAACTCCGGCCGGAAAACCAGCCTAGGATGAAAAATGATAACCACAGTCAAAAGGTGTCAATCATACTTGGTCTTTCAAAGAAACATCAATGTGCCAAATGCTGATAGGCTTCAACCATATAATATAATTTTACTTCTGGGAGATATGCATATTCAGTTTTGGAAGAGGGGAAAAAAATGTTCCCATCGAGTGATTGTTGACTGAAATATTTATTTTACCCAACAACAACTCCAACATATTTAACCTGTTAGTCGTTGTACTGCCCCAAAGCACCCTTCATCTTAATCCTTATACTGCCCCAAACTGTTCTGCCTGTTTCTCCTTGTGCGGCCCCAAACCACTCTGCCTGTACTCCCTGTACCGCTCCAAACTGCCCTGCCTGTAATTACTACCTGTACCGCCCAAAAACTACCCCACCACTCTGGTTGTATGGGTTCATCATGGAATACATACAGTGTAGTACAGTAAGTGCTAGTGGATTAGTTAACCAAATTTAGCTAATTCAAAAAAATCTGCTTAATTATTATGAAATAAACAGGATATTTGTTTTTTGCCACTTTCGCCTTTTTCCCCCCAGACCAATTTGAGGACCAAATTCAACCCATCTTGGTTTTTTTAGGCTGCATCTGAATTATGTGTCTGCGGCTTACAATTACAATGCCTGTGGATGCCTATGAAGCCACTCCTCACAGACACGTGTATTACTTGCAGCCGTAGCCGTAGCCGTAGTCTTACTCACCTCTTTGATCAATGAAGCAATGTGCAAAGCACTGAGTGGGGTCTGCTCAGCTGGTTTGACAATTAAGCTGTTCCCACAACAGAGGGCGGGACCAAGCTTCCAACTCAGCATCTCAGTGGGGAAGTTCCATGGAATGATGGCACCACACACACCAACTGGCTCATGACGCGTGTAACAGAAAAAGTCACCCTCTGAAATAAAAACAGCCAATTAATTACGGTCAGGTTTACCTTAAACCTGAGTGACTCTGGTCCAAATCCCACCTGCTGTAAAATGTGATTTGGTTTTGCCGGTTCAACTTAACTGTGTAAGTTCTTGATATTAGGTTTACCCTTCACCAATGTATAAACACTGTATACTCAGTGTGTTACCTCCCACGTGAAAGTTGGAAAAAATCACTCAGGTGGGACTCAAACCCACGACCCTGCTTTCTAGTGCAGAGGTCTTACCACTCCACCATCCAGCTTGCGGATCAGTTGGCTGGTTCGAATCTGATGAACATGTAGCAGCGGGTACCGCAATTAAACTATTCATTATAAGATCCAATTTTGGGGTTTTTTTGGCGTTGGGTGATGTAAATCAATATTACGTTTTGCCCTTCACCGACGTACATGTATAAACACTGTAAACTCGGTGTGTTACCTCCGGAGTAAAAGTTGGAGGAAAAAAAATTTCAAAAAATGTAACTTTTTCCCTCATATTTAATTCTTCAGGTGAGGTTTTCCATCACACATTCGAATACGTCATCATAAGTACATCTTCAAGTTGTTTACAATGTACATGTATGTAAGACCAAGCAAAAAATAATCAGTTTCTCGCACCCACCCCTTCATTTTTCCCCACTTATTCTTCCCTTTTTTAAATCATAAATATATTTTCTCTTCTTATTTTCTTCCAGCAAAATTGCAGCTTTTTATGCCTGCAAATTCAAAATCTGGTACATGTACATGTGGGAAGGGTGATGGTTTCTTTTGACACAAAAGTATAAGCAACAGAGGAGAGATAATAGAAGAATCCATTTGCCATCTTGGAAACTCTGCATCCTGGCTTTTTTTTCAAAAACTACTCTTTTTTTTTTACTTGGCCTTAACGCAGTTGAATCTAGTTTGAAGGATTTTGGATTGGCTCATTGTCCTGATTCAATAATACGCTAGCAACGTAAGCAGGGGTGGGTGCTAATTTGCATCAAATCCGTACAATCTGTATTTGTTTTCCAGAAATCACTTACTATTTTCCTGCAGGAAAAATGAAGAAAGTTCTGGGAAGACTTACTGATCGGTATGGTCTTGCCATGGATCTTATCAGCCCAACCAGCAAAGTAACGCAGTACCTCCACCGACCCTTGAACACAGCCGTACATAGTCGTGTACAGCGTGCCATTGTCCAGGGTGTCTAAGGACTAAATGTCAAAGGAATGTTTGAAATGTTATGTTGATTCAATGACAAATAAAACTGCAAATGCTTCTGATTACAGATGATTCAACAATTAAATTGACTGCACAAGAATGAAACTACGGGTAGGAAGTCACAAAAAAAAAGGACATTTCAAGCCTTAACCTTAACTCCCTAGTATGATTTACAAAGAACCATACCCATCCTGGCATATTCCAACACCATATGGGAAACTGCACACACAAATTTCTGACTTTGATTCTGGAGGTGTGCCAACCCAATGTAAAAGACTGTCAGTTTAGGGGTACTGTACCCATCCCGACAGATTCCAATAAAACATGCTGTTGGGGTTTAATGGGTTGAGTTCTGTTAGGGTTAAAGTAGTCACTACAGTGTTTTAAAAAAAAGAAAATCAGCTGATCTGAGGAAAAGTTGCATGCCTGCCTTTAGTTGGCCAAGTTCTCACAAGTTGGGACCTCATGTCACGAAGTTACAGAGTAAAAATTATTACTCAGCAAATTATTTATGGGAAATATTAGGCCAAGAACCAGCTAAAACAACATTTATCACATGATATATTGTTTGGCGACTTGTTTTGCTCAAGCAGTAACTGTTTGTGCTAAGCAAAACTGCAAACTTAGCATTCCCACTGACAATGCCTTGAGCACTTTACATGTACATGTAACGAAGTTATCGTAGAAAAGTTTAACGTGAAGAAAGTCAAATAAAAAATCCACTTCTTACAGCAATGTGCTCTGCATCCCTTTCAAACAGGTCAGCCAACTTCTGCATCAATTTGCCGCGGTCCTGAGCATCCATCGTTCGCCATGGCGACCCGAGTTTGACTGCCTCACGAGCGGCCTTCACTGCCAAGTCCACATCGGCCTTCAAAACAAAACAAAACTCAAAATCAGCTTTGTCGTCTTAAATTTTATGCTGGTACAATCAGGCTTTTCAGGCATGATATTTGACTCGGAGGACAAAAATGAGAAAATGAATTGTCTGGCAGACCCCCAAAATGTGTAAAGCAGGCCGCACAGTGTTCTTCTTCATATACTCGTAGATTTTTCGAAAGGTTTGAAAATCAAACTAGGTTTTTAAAGGTTTTCAAGTGCCAAAATATAGGCATTTATAGGTTTTTCCGGACGCAAAACCATGCAATATTTCAACATGAGGTAGCAGAAATTTAGCGACTTGCATACATGTACCTCAAATTCTTCACACTAGATAAAGTTACCAATTTCATGCAAACCGCCAAATTTTAAACACTTGTAAAAAACGCACAGTGCTCTTCTTCATATATATACACGTATGTTTTTCGAAAGGTTTGAAAATCAAACTACACTGTAGGTTTTTAAAGGTTTTCAAGTGCCAAAATATAGGTATTTATAGGTTTTCCAGACGCAAAACTGTGCAATATTTGAACATGAGGTAGCAGAAATTTAGCGACTTGCATACCTCAAATTCTTCACACTAGATAAAGTTACCAATTTCAAGCAAACTGCCAAATTTTAAACACTTGTAGAAAACTCTTAGCGAGAAACTTCAGGCCTTTATTGACAATGTGTTTATTTTGGCATTATGATAAATAAAATGTGGGTCAAATTGATTCTGAACATTTTCTTAAAACACTGTTAAAATCAATGCCAGAATAAAAATATAGGGTTTTTCTAGGTCATATACGTAGGCTGATTTAAAATATAAAACAGGCTCCCAAGTTGAAATATAGGTTCTAAAAGGTTCTATACATTTGGAGGTTTGAAAGATTTTGCTGTGAGTCTTGGTAATGTCCACAGCACAGAATGCTAAAAATGGAAGAAAAACATTCAATTCAATTCAATACAACATTTATTTCTATCCAACCACACACACAAAAATAATGTAGCATGTACCGGTACAGTGAGAGAAATCAAGATAAATTATGTAAAGGAAAAACAAATATGGAAAATAGCGAAAATGCAATTAATAATAGCCATAATAAAATAGCTTGTCCGTGGCAGGTGCTGAAAAAACACTGAATTCCCAAAAGCCATAAATTTAAGCAAACAACAGTCACACTCAGACTATAAATGCAAATAAACAGGTAATTAATAAACAATACGGGTACAACAAATTAACTACCAAAAATTGGAAAACAGAAAAGCGAAGCTTGTCAATCGCAGACCTGTTCTAAAAGAACACTGAACTCTTAAAAGCCATAAATTAAAGCAAACCACAATCATAAAAACTTAATACCCCGACAATTTAAATGCTAGTAAACAGGTAATTAATAAACAATACGGGTACAACAAATTAACTACCACTAATTGGAAAACAGAAAAGCAAGGAGCAGATTTACATATATGAATAAAAAAAAGCAAAGGCTAAATTGAATAAAGGAAAAAAAAAACACGGTGGTATAAAGGCATATACATGTACTAGGAAATGAAAGGAAAAAGTAATCATGGTAAATCACATATTAAAATAGGAAGACTTCAGTATCATGTCTGGACCAATGTTCTTGACTTACACAAATGTTGTTTAACCCTAACCCCTTGGGTATTTTTAGTAGAAAGTATCCTGAATCAGCCAAAATCCATCAATTTTGCCAGGCAAAAACAATGTTGGTGGCTAGTGAGTCCATCAGAATCCACCACTTAGATTCTGAATCCATCCAAGTTCCCCAACTGCTCAATATGGAGATATCCTGAATCCATCAAAATCCTGCAGTACCGCTAGGCTTCATGTCCTGAATCCATCAATTTGATCAAAATCCCCCAACGTTTTCAATATGGAGGTACATGTATCCTGATTCCGCCAAAATCTTCCAAAACAGGGGTGTGGATTTTGATGGATTCAGGAACGTTAAGGTTAAAGTACAGTATCAAATGCGCTAAACAAAAGATTTATTTTTCACTCCACTTGCAGTTGGTCCTACTAAGGGAAATCAATGGAAATCAAAATCAAATTTGGTATTGATAGCTATAAAAGCTTTCAGTCTTAGTTCAATTTTACGCATTTTTCCTTTCACAATCAAGTAATCTTTAACTGAATTTCACAGTTTTTCTCAAAAAGTACATTTTCAAAATGAGCTAAACCACACAAAAATCACTCCACTTTAGTTGGTCCTAATACTTTGTGCCTAAGGGAAATTGAAGGAAATTAAAATCAATGCAGCCCTTGCATCCATTCAGAAGTCTATGCCTGGAGTTATTGCGCCTCTCCTTTCATAGCTCCGTGGTGAAAGTAAGGAAATCAATAACTGCAATCTACTTGGCTCTTTACTCAGACCATCTGCCGATTTAGCCAAAGGTCGGTAAATTTAATTAAGGAGCTAATCACAATACAGTCTATAGAGATTGAACTTTGAAGATATAAACACTGATATTCTACTCTTTTAACACTCTTTTTATATTTTATTTAAATATAGGTGTAACTAGTAACAATGGTAATAATAATGTGGTACAGCACTATATACCAACGGTCTCAAAGCGCTTGATAATAATTACCCCTGTTCACCAGGCCACGAGACCATATTTTTCTGCAGCATTTCGAGATCAGTGCAATCTGGTCTCTACCTTCACAGGTATCCATTTACATGTATGCTCCTGGGTGGAGAGAGGCAATTGTAGTGAAGTGTCTTGCCCAAGAACACAAGCACCACGTTCCCTGTCAGGGTTCGAACCCTCGTATCATGGCACGTGATTTGAACACCGTAACCATTGGATCAAGGCGCTCCACACCACAGTCACACAAATTCCTGTGCCTAAGTTTAAGTTCTGCTTATATTGTGAGAAAACCACTACTTGAGTCCCACAAATCTATAAATTCTGCCAAATCAGAAAAAAAAAACCACCCCAAATAGCCCAGTTCATAACTGGGGTGGCCTCCGTTATTTCAAGCATTGGAAGGCCCAGCATTGTCAAAACCAAACAGTAAAATGACCATAATATCCAAGCAAAGCAAATACACACAACTTTGAGTTTGCCAAAGGTCGCATATACCCAGTAACTGAAGTATTTATGCAGACACCTGTTCATATGTTAAAAGCTTCTTTCTGCTTGACTTAACTTTATAACATGATTCAATAGAAAAGCTCAACTGTTTGGTACATTTCCAATCCCTGTTTAGCATTTCTTTTATAGGGTGCATTGTATGGGGGTATGATCGGTATTCGTGGATGGGTTGCACATTTCTTAAGAAAAACTGGAATAAATATGACTTTATGAGTCAATGTGCAACAGTAAAGTGTAAGGTACACACTCTTACCCATAATGATATAGGTACTACAATAACCTCAGTTGAAATGCGTGGTAACTTAATTGTCAAACCTGAATGTTTTTCACATTAGGAGACCTGGAACATTTGACTTTATGAGTCGAGTCCTGGAGGAAGGATTTAGTAGAAATTTATGGTAATTTGCTTAAAGGGGCATAACGGCCTAAAATCCCCAACAATTTCATGTTTTGGATAGTTTACTTACACTATTTAAAGGTCTAGTTGAAAGGAAACTAACCTTATGTCTTACCGTTCCAAAAGACGGAAAAAACATGGACACGACTGAGTACGTATACATTTTTCCTGTCGTTTTCATTCAATGCACAATAAACGTTGTGTGTGTCACATAATTTACACATAGCACCAATGCGGTTTCTTACACATCCGCAGTTAGGCGAACGCTTTGCGGCTGGAATCACAACTATCACCAAGCAGACCCATTTTGGGAAGGGGGGAGGGGGGTCGCAAAAGTGTACCCCGAAATTCATTCTCGCACAAATAACACAAGAATAACACAAAAACGCCTGGGTTTTTTAAGTACAGTGTATACATGTGTGGATGTTTTCCTACTTTAAAATGTTCTTTCCGATTAACATCATTTCGTTCAAACGTGTTTAGTAGCCCAATTGGGCATAATTTGTAATGTCCCTTTAACAAACCTATTTCTTCATGCACCTCAATACCAAATCCATGTGTTCATATTTACCTTGTCTCCCTCCTGAATGTCGCATATCTTTTCTCCTGTCTGTGGGTTGATGGTAGGGAAGGTTTTCCCACTGACCGAGTTCACAAACTCATTGTTGATGAACAACTGCATTAAGAATAAATGACCAAAAAAAATATAAAAAATCATTACCATACAAATGCAAGAATATATTTCTAAAGGGCCCATGAAATGAACACTTTCAAATTTGTGCAGCTTTTTACTCCTCATATTATGTAAGAAAACTATTCGACATCCCTTTTTGGTTAGTTTTATTAAAAAGTGCACTTCTTTAAACGTTAAAAAATGGCCAGACAACTGAGGGCGCTGTTGCTGAGGTGTAATTTAAGGAAGATACCTTTCAGTTTAGGGGTTATCTGTTTAGATTGTGACCCAAAAAGTTTGCTCATTGGCTTACTGCCATGTACTGCCACAACAATGAATCACCAAAGAAAAGAAAATTTACAACAGCTAAATATCTGGTAACTTTTGGTGCTGAAATACATGTGACTGTAAACACTGAGGTTTCTGCCTGAAATAACATCACACTTTTGCTCATGAATATGGAAATTTGCATTTAGCATAAAAACCAAAAAAGGCACAAAAATTGCCTCGATAACGGCAACATGAAAATTGAAAATAAGGTTGAATATGGGACACAAAGCTGCATTTTCAAGGATTGCATTAAAATGAATACATTGCATGGGCCCTTTAAATGTACTGTTTTTCTTAGGCCGAAAACAAATATAGTTCTGCTTCCGGTTTCCCTACCTACCCTATTCTGACAGCCCCTACCCTAAAATTTGTATTGGAAAAATGAGAAAATGACACCCAAAACCATCAATTTCTACCTTTTACCCTTGACTACATGCAGAAGCCTCCATATGATCGTACACAAAAAAAATTTGCAAAAAAAAAATTCCCTACCTACCTACCCTATTTTCAAATGCCATGTAATCGGAAGCAGAACCTTTTTTGGGGGGCCCTTATTAATAAAAAAGATGTATTGGGCCTGATGTTTTAATCCCGCCAGGATCGAAACATAATCAGGCCTAAGTTGCATCCAGTCAGTAAGCAGCACGCAGCAGTTGTATTCATTTTTCATATTTTTCTGTAATTTTTAGGATTAATTCCTCTCCCTAAAACCAAACCAAAACAAAGGGCCTGTATGTGGTGTTGTAATGGTCAAGCACTTGCATGTATTTGTATGTATCACTTCTACCCATAATTTTCATCTCCTGACAAATCCATTACAGAGCACCTTTAAGGTTTGTCAAGGGTAAGCCTAAGGCAAAGGTTGAGTTCAAAGGTTAGCTATTATGTGTGTGGCGATATGCTTGCAGTACCAGTACATCGTGTGCAGCTAATAGTCTAGTGTATGATATACATGTAAAGTTGACACATGGACTTGTTTGTGATAATTTGACCTTGATGTAGGCACTCACAAACAAACACATTTTATTTTATCAGTGACAGACAATTCCAATGTATCATAAGACTATCTGTGCTAGCCTGGTAAAAACACTGAAATTCATTGAGTCAACCTTAAGTCTCAGGCACAGAATATGTTGCAGCAATGAAAAGGTTTTTAACATTTTTTGTCTCAGTTATCTCATAATAGGCAATTTTGGGCTCGAGTGTAATTACGAATATCGGTAAGGCTAATCATTAACAGAATAAAAGACATGAAAGAAGTCCAAAATATATATTTTGGGTACAGTTACTGGCTACTAGACAGACAGTAAACAAATTAGTCTGACAACAAAATCCATGATAACCTTTTAACCTTCATGTACATACCGGTACAAATGTGCAGCTCATGTTTAAGTGATTGCAGGTTTGCTATATCCCTGCAAAGAAGTGTGGGAGGCGCGGATCAAGGGGTAACCACCCCCCCCCCCCAGCTGTATCAATTGGCTAGACATGCTAGAAATGGATTTATATCATGTACTTGGTGGTGTATATTCACAACGTGCAGTACGTGTTTTCGCGATCATTCGTCCACGCCTTCTCGAAAATATTCATTTCCCAATTCCTTTCCAATTTGTTAATATTAATAATATGAAATGTGATACTGAATGTTGTCTCATTAAGATCGTAACAGTTTAATTAAAATAAAATTGTGTTTTCGTAACTCAAGCCATGCTCGCGCTGCGACGAATTGATTCTGTTTTACCCCAGACACCGCATACAAAAACAAACGCAAATGAAATGCACAGGCAGGCACCAGACTATTCCTCATTTGCATACGTGTTCAAAAATCTTGCGCATTTGCAAATGATCCAATACCAGGGTGAGAGAGCAGGTAGTGGTGGACGCATACTGCTCGACACCCTCAGACCCTGGGGACAAGATTGGGGCAGGGTCTTAAGAAATTATCCTGCAAGACTGATAAAGTCTTTCATGAACTTGAACGTTACAGGGAAAATATCAGACTTTATTTGAGGGTCAAACATTAACTATGAAAAAAAAGTTGAGATTATAAAAACCACTTTCCGCATAGGCTACGCAATAATCCGTTCGCACACTCCAAGCATGCCTATTTTCACAGGCATCGTAACGCAGAATAAACCACACCACCGTCGGATTTGTTTATATCAATTTGAAAAGGAAGAGTTATCACAAAACTAAGACAGGACAATTCGGGAAGGTTAGTGGGCAATCTCTATTCCGAACGAGAAATGTGATAAGTACCGCGATATTACGGAGTCCCATCCTACATTTATAGTCGTGTTCCCTAACGTGGCGCACTTCGAAGCTTACCCAACTTTCCTCGTGTAGTGTTGCCAAACCTCTTTGTTGACAAACCTCAAATTCATGCAGTGAAAAACTGGTACTTTTACCTTATTAATGCTTGCTATTTAACCTCTGTGAACAATTTCGGTTTCATAAAATTTAAGCCGAAATTGAAAAACGGTGGCGTCCGGAAATTGGGCACAAATTGGCGGAGTGTTCCCTAACGTGGCGCACTTAAATAAATCTCGGAAAATTCCAAATTAACATTTAAGAATTTCTGTAAACTTGATAAATTTTGATAAGTCATTATTATCTCTACTTACATACCCAGCCAGATGTTTGTCAGAAAATTATTTTCTTATTTTTCGGGGCATTTTCAAAGGGTTCACTTTGCACTTGAAAATAAAATCGGAAAATCACGCCAAAAGAAATTTTTCTTTTAACTTTGTAGCGGGTAAATAAACTCGCGATTTATAAACGGGAGTGTTTAGAACTTGATGAAATTTCACTTTCTGTGAAATTTCAGTTAAAACTTTTGCTGTAGCTAGGCGCTACAGGCGAAAAATCAAAGTGCGCCACGTTAGGGGCTGCGCCACGTTAGGGTACATCAATGTTGTGCCCATTCTTGAAAATCACGCATTCTCGAAAATGAGCGCGCATTCTTAAGAATGAGCGCCCATTCTTGAAAATGAGCGCTCATTCTTGAAAATGAGCGCTCATTCTTAAGATTGGGTGGGAATACCACGTGCACAATTTATGAATTTTGCCCAATCTTAACAAACATTGCACGACATAATTATGTTAAATGAATTGTATAGCGGTTAAAAGGGAAACAATTCATATAAAGAGGAAAGAAAATGTTCCATGCTTCTGTACTCGTATAACTACGATAATTTGAATCAAATTAAACCTGTTATTATTGCTTTTTCCTGCCTACTTATGGGAAGCTTTGTAATAACGAAGGACTGGGAACTAGTCTGGGAAGTGCTTTGTTTAGGCTAGACAAGTACAAGTCCCTGTATGTATCATGTGCGTGCCACGAAAAAAAAACGATGTCCAGAAGCTGCCAAAATTGCTCTTTTGACTAGATAGAATCCAGCTCCGCGACGTTATGGTGGGGTGTGAACAATAAATTGGTGGCAATTTAAATGGGAAATAGCATTAGCACTATGGGATGTCGCAGTATTCATTCTCATTCTTCACAATCTTCATTCTTACGTCTCCCCCCCCCCCTCTTTTATTATCCAAAAAAATCTGAATTCTTTCTTATTTAGGCCAAAAAAAAATATAAGTCGGTCTCTGGTCAGCGCGCGCGTCGATTTTAAGCATGCGCGTCGATCTTTTTTTTCCCCAAAATGTTCCGCGGTAGCTCCAACAGCGCCCTCTATTTCCAAAGAGCACCAAGGGATGGGAAATTGCACCAAGGCAAATGATCGAAACCACCAAGGCAAATTATGGAGGACACCAATGTACATGAGGACACCAAAAAAGCAAAATAGTACCCACCTTGTCTGTACAATCCAAGCTTGAAGAAAAAGAAAAAAACCAAAAAAAAAAAAAAAGCCGCGTGGCCGCGTCAATTCCGGAACTTTGGTCTGACCAGAGACCGAATTTTTTTTTTTTTTGGCCTTATTCTTATTTCCCCCCCGGTCCCCTCCCCCAATACGCGTATACTTTTCATATCCACTCTACTTTTCAGCGCCTTGCGTCGCAACAGTATAATTATTAAGAATCAGTGAACGAGGATTCAGCTAGACTTGCCAAGCACAGCCGGTGCTCGGCATCGACAAGACCGTTATCTTGTCGCTCATTCTCAAGAATGTGCGCTCAATCTGGAAGAGTTATTTTTTGCCAAGATTGAGCAAGGATCCAGTTGCACATTCTCGAGAATGTGCCTGCCCATTTTCGAGAATGCGTGATTTTCAAGAATGGGCACAACATCAACAATACTTACTTCTGAAATCAGAAGGCTTCTCAGTACGCTGACGGAGAGAAGCCTTCTGATTTCAGAAGTAACATTTACTGGGCTAAAACTACTGCATTCTCTAAAAAATATCCCAGGCTAAGACTGCCTTACAATGTGTATTTACATGTACATACCTGTGTGTACTTGACTTGTGGGGGAGCCATTTCGGGGAACAAATGACAAATTCAGACAACTTCAATGTGGCACAGAGACGACCTGACGTACGATCGACAGTTGCGCGAGCGAGCGCTGATATGTGTCAAAGATACTAGAGAGGGGAAGTATCTTTGTATGTGTGCACTGGAGCCAGGGTGACCGTACAAAGGTCATGACTAAATTCTGCTAAATGCACTTCAAAAATCTGTCAGATTTATCAAAAATCTGCCAAATTCCTCCCAAATTACTCGAATTACACTATGACCACTTAAAATCACATGCAGATGTTGCAGTTTTGCCTTAATTAAGGACCAAACAATCTAAAGTCACATAAAAATATTTATATAAAAAAATTGCATAATTTTCAGGCGAAACGCGGCTGCGTCACTACGAAGTCCAGTTCCCAGTGAACCTCAGCACCTAGACTAGCCAACCTGTCCCATTATGCAAGGGTTTGTTTGAAACGATGAAAGCTTTTTCACACAAATAAACCATTTTTTTTTTCAAATTTTCTCTGTTTTTCTGTCAATAACCAATTTTGCATAATTCGGCCAGAAATCTGCCAAAAAACCCATTCTGCCAAATTTTCTATCAAACTCGTTTTTTTAATCCAAAATCTGTCAAAGGTAGCCGAAAAACGGCTAAAACGGTCACCCTAGCACTGGAGCGCCCTCAACGAGGGCACTGTCGGATGTTATTTCCAGGGGCAGTCATAATAAAAATGATGGGCCGGCCGGGCGTTGTGATTTATTTATTAGTGACTATTTTTTATCAATTTGAAAAGCGATACCTTCATTCATTTGATCTTCATTGGGTAAAATTATTGTGAAGTTCCGATCATCAGTTAAGACGTACCACAAGAATACACAAACAATAGGTCACTGAGCGCAGAAGACTTAATAAACCCCCATTGCTCATTTTCGCCCGTTTCTCTATCCCCCCGGCACCTTTGAGATCTACCGAGTTATCAATCTAGGCTCGGGCCCATGTGGTATCAGAGAGGGTTTGAAATATCCATCCCAAATTCTACTTTGGTCCACTATTAAGCTGTCCAATGCGGACCTACTGTCAATGGCCTTCAACAACTTTTCACTGAGTTTTGAATTCACTTGGTGAAACTCGGAACCATGCAGGCGCGCGCGTACGTACGGTACGGACTGTCCTCATAAATACATGTACATGTATATTATATTATCAAATCCATGCCGTGTACCCAAATCTAGCAGTTGCAGCTTTGATGGACGTGTACCTTTATTAAAAAGTTCACATCACTTGTTTGGCCAAAAATAAAACCACCTATATACCCTCTCATGGCTGGAAACGGGCCTGTAAATAGAAGGGGGAGACCTATCACATAGGTGTACGTGTAGGCCTACTGCATTGTTTTTATTGTAAATTGATCCGTAAATGAATATATTTTCTAGAAGCTATCAGACAATGTGATTATATTTCCAGGTGTTTAGACATTGTGCAGAAATTTAAAAATAGGCCTATATATTCTTGTGGTGTTTTATGGCGGGAATTTCTGTCTTAACAAAAAAACACTCCGGACTTATAAAGAGGCTCACATCACGCCATTTTCAGAAATTGGAACATAATTTACTGCATACATAATTATTTAACATTGCACAACATCATGGAAACAAACTTTATATAATTATAAATACAATTGTCCTTCATAATATTTGGTAATGCGATGCACTTTATACAATAATATAATACAAACTGGTGCAAGATAATTCGCCGAATAGTACTACCGGAATGGCAAAAAAACTGAGAAAAGGTCGGAAAATCATGGCGAAATTCCCGTCTTATGATAGAACTATCCTTAAAAATAAACCTGCACTTATTTCCAGTTAATGAACTGATTATATAGACTTAACATTTAAAGAAAAAAATAATGTTGGTTGCATACACGCGTTGAATACACCACCAACTCAAGTATTACAGCTTTGCATTGGAAGACCGGTTTTGCAAACACTGTTGCACATTTGTCTAATTTGCATACTTTTTTTGCATATAATGCAAATCGATTAAAACCAAAGATGGTATAGCGCCTACGCGCGCTCTAGGATCTTTGATTAAAACTAAGCGTGTGCACCGGTAAACAAAATACACTACACATTATGTATAAAAACGAAATTCGAAAAGGAAAAGCTATTGTTATGGCGCTACCTGCACCGGCCCAAAGTTTTGTTCTTTGTAAATTTGCCACGAGCTTCACATAAGTGAGTTCGCTCAATCCTTAAAATACTTTTGTTATATACATGTAACGCGATAGGGCCTACTCAGTGTGTTATCAAGGGGGCTGGGCTCTGGGCACGCGGTGTCCCTACGTGCCGTCGGGTTGCTCGGGCCCATGACGCATTAATGAGTGAATTTGTAAAAAAAAATCTCATAAATTTAATACATTTGGTGGACACGGCGGTTGCGCAGAATTTGAACCCGTTCCGTCAAGGGCCACTCCAAAAGCACCCTCAGCGTTCAGAGTTGCCCATGCGATGAAGAGGATGTAGAAGAGCAGTGCGATGATGCCGATTTTCAAATCCAGTTTCCATCGGTTGTTGTGAACGGCGACAATAATAAACAAAACAACAAGCATCAGAGAGATGGAGGTGACCGTTAGACCCTCGGCGTTGATCATTATTGGTGAACCGACGGGGTTAGAAAATAAAGTCTTCAGAAACCACACAAAGCCGAGACAAATGAAGGTTTCGAAGATGTTACTGCCGATGATGTTCGCAACAGCCATGTCAACAAAGCCTGCAAAATATAAAATAATCCACTTTTAACATCTGTACAGCTTTTAAAATGTAACTTTCTTCTTTTATGGAGTTTTGTCTTTTCAGAGATCGGGAAACTTGTCTTACCATCTCTGGCGACCAAAACCGACGCTACTGCATCTGGCACGCTCGTACCTATCGCCAGAACAGTGTATCCCATCACGGTATCCGGTACGCCTAGCGTGTATCCTGTTTACAAGTAAACAAGTCAACAAATAAACAAACATCGTTATGATTCCACAACTGAGATAAGGACATTTAAAGATACACATGCATGGACACTGCACTGTATATAATGTCCTTCATTCTATAACTTTAGGGTCCAAAGCGTGACATTATTTTTTACCTGTCCCTGCTATACCTCTGAACAGGGTCTACCCGATGTTCCCAAATACCTGTGTTCCCCAATACCGATGTTCCCCGAAATCCTTAGGATTAGGGTTAGGGCTAGGGTTATATAGGGTTAGGGTTATATAGGGTTGGGGTTAGGGTTATATGGTAAGGATTTCTGGGAACATCGGTATTGGGGACTCGGTATTGGGGAACATAGGTATGCACCCCCTCTGAACTCTGTAATTTCCCATTCAAGTACATTGTGAATGACTTGGAACAATTTTCTATTTGTTGGGTAGGTAGGTTGATATGCATCAGAATTATAAAATCATAGATGTCAGATGTAACAGGCCGGGACAGGGAAAAAAAGTGGACACAAAATATAGAGTGACCCACTCATGTAAACAGATGGTTGTATTTTGTTTTGGAGGGGGCGTATTTTTTTACTTTGTTTGTTTGTCAGTTTACGTATGTTCTTTCTGCTTTCTTGTCCTTCATTTATTTATTGGTGTTTTTTTATAAGTTGTTCCATGTTTTCTCTCACCTATGACTACAATCATCCAGTAGAGCAGATAAGACAGTCCAGCAAGCCACACACACGAAACCACGAACGTTATTGGGTAACAGCGCCGCCACACGCCCGACTTTCGACAGTCAGGGACCGAATAATGTAGCAGGACGATGATTGGTAGACCGAGTAACCACGTGATGTAGAGCGAAGTGGAAGTGGGCGGATCAAAGACTGAGGGAACAGACTTTTCGGTGTCGGAATCATCAGATGATGGATTTTCTGGGAATGTGTGTAGAGAAAATTGATAATTTAACCAAATCGTTAGCTTGATTATCAAAACATGAAGGAAAGTTCAATGGAATGCGAATACGTAGACCTGACTCTGTACTGGTTTCATCATGTTTACAAACATGATGTTTACAAAACAAGTTTATCATGTTTACAAGTTTTTGATCATGTTTCCAAACAACTTCCAGAATAATGTTTACAAACCTGGATTATTGATCCCGTAGTTACTTGTCGATGTCCCGTACGATGTCCGCGACCCGCCACCCTCGCCCATTTCTTCCATTCCCAGTCCGTCTATTATCGCCGTTTCTTCCATTTCTGTTTCTGTGTCTTCTGGTGTGTCCACTTGCGGCGCCGGGCATGGGAAGAGCTTGGTGTCGGCCCTCCATTTTAAGGCAAGAGCTGAGATCGGTTTGTTGAAGTACATGATCGTGATGTAGCCAGCAAAACAAAGAGTCATGATGAGGCCTTCCCACCTGTCATTAAGAATAAGTTATGCCCAAACAAGGTAAAGATATGATAATGACGACTACGACGCCGTCCGATAAAAAAGAGGAATGTTACTAGGCCCTATTACTTGAATTACTAGAGCATGTATTTCCATCTCTTCAAAAACATTTCTTTTAGAATACAAAATAAATAAAGATGCACTAGAGGCCATGGCATGATGGCAAAAGCCGAAGCTTATAATAACATGCCTGTAAACATATACATAACTGCTCACAGGGTAGACAAATGTTAAAAAAACAAACAAGCACAAACAAACAAGTAAAGAAAAGGACAAACAAGAACATAATTATGCATTACAAAAAGTGCATGAATAACAAAGGACGCGTCATGAACAACAGAGGAGCGGTGGCAGGGATGACAACATAAATAAAAATCAAAGCAACGAGTAATAATACAGACATAACAAACTGAAAAAAGAAGAACCCACATTATATACTCGGTGAGCAGATGCGTCTTATTCAATTCAATTTCAATTCAAATTTCAATACAAAGACATTTATTTCCATTTCACCGATTTACAACATTAAGCAGAATAAACAAAATATTAAAACAATAGGCAGGTATGTGATAACAGAATAATAATGGTAAAAATGGAGGCAGGCCCTGGTAAGCATGTGCTTGTGTTGGGGAAGCCTTAGGACAGAGATTGGACAAAACAGTCAGACAGGACAAAGGAACAAAAATAAACACACAAACAAATAATTATTTTTAAATCGGCCTTACTGTGAACAAGAACGTACCAATCCCGTTTAAAATGACATGTGCTTTCCGAACCAGAGGTAAAACAAACAGGTTATGTTTGTTGAGACTCTCCTGCTTAGAGAAACTCGCTCCGATTTAATTACTGTAGATATAGATGGATTACATCTTTGAAGTGTGTAGTGTTGTATTAGTACATAAAGAGTGCACCAAAAGTTCATACATGCGTAGCTAGCTCAGTGTAGTAAATGCACACAACACAATCTACAGTAGTAAACAATAAACAGAATTATGTTTTTTCTTATAGGGGTATTACGTCCCGTCCCGTAATGCGCCCAATTGTGCTACAAAATGCATTTTAAACGAAATGATATTATTTGGAAAGATCATTTAAAAGTAGGATATACACATCCACACAATCATCTTGTTAAACTGGGCGTTTTTGTATTATTCTTGCGAGAACCATGCTATAAATTAACTAGTTTCGCCGGTCAAAAAGTTTGACTCAAAAATCGAGCTGTTGGGTTTTAGTTGTGAATTCTGCCGCATAGTTCGACTCCGATTGGCTGAGACTCATGATCGCATAAATCTGCATGCTTTGACATATCAAACGTTATATACAGGAGACTTGGCTCCGTGGATAACGGACGATACTCGGACTAACCAAAGACAACGACCAGTCAATATGCAATCAATCTACTCCCAGCTGATTGGGCTAACTTTTTAACCAAGTTGAACAACATGAACACGATTGATCGACTGATTATGTGATTACTATATAATGACTCAGGTAATCAAACCTTACCACTGAACCATGGCATCATACGTCACTGCAATCAGAATCACCATGGATATGACCCAACATATTGTATCCCTGATGACTGGATACCATGACAACTGTAAACCTCCATTCTAAATTTCAAAACAAAATTAAAATTTATGTATGATATTATGTTATAGAAATCACACAATTATTTTTATTTGTATAACAATATGTTTAATTTTCTGATTCACAAAGGTTTTAAATTTTACATTATTTGCGAGAATATCGAGCTTTCATAATGACTTGAAGTTTGAAAATTAAAGATGAATGCCCCATGCTCTTCAAACAATGGATGTTTTCTCCGGATGTTTTGTTTTTACGAAAAACTACCCTTTTTCGATTTTTGGCGTCTGCAACCCTCTGACAAAGGGCGTTCATTTTGTGCACAAATTAACCCGCCCTCCGAGAGCCGAATTATTGTCGGGCCGCAAATAATTCGGATTTTTTTTTTCTAGAGCAATAATTCAAATTCTTTTGAAGTGTCCATCCATCCAGAAATCGAATTGGAATGTGTTCGCAGGTCCATTATGCATCTTTTCTGCAAGTTTGAAGCAATTAAAGGGTTAGCCTTACTTTTTAGTGAAATTTTGGGAAAAATGACCTTTCCATCTTTCTTAGCAGTTTGAAGCAATTAAATGTTTTGGCCAAAATTGAAATTTTAGTGAAATTTGGTCAAAAATTCACTTTTCCCGAAACAATACAGAAATTCCTTTGGAGTGTCCATCCATCCAGGAATCGAATTGGAATGTGTTCGCAAGTCCATTATGCATCTTTTCTGCAAGTTTGAAGCAATTTAATTTTTTGGCCAAAATTGAAAAGAATGCAAGGGGTTAGCCTTACTTTTTTAGTGAAATTTGGTCGAAAATTGACCTTTCCCGAAACAATACAGAAATGCCAAAGAACTAAACGTCGGTGGATTTTTCGTTCGGTGTCTCATTCAAAAGTGAACAACTTTTCCAATACAGGGTGAGTCAAAAAAAGCGGAACCCAAACCCGAACAAATATATTCCAAATTTAAAAATATGTAGCACCAAAAAAATAAATAATGACTGGAAAGCCAATTTCATAAGCTACTTTAGGATGCAAAAATTACTAAAATTGCTCAATCCGTTCAAAGAATATGACCATTTAAACACAATGACCATAAAACCTCTTTCGTCCAAAAATACGATTTCAAGAATCGTCGTCCGTTGTCTTCAAACATCACCAGCGATAAAACCTCAGTTTAAAAGTTTAAAACAATCAACAAAGTCCTTTTGAAGGCCCGTCTTTTAAATAAAAAGTGGATTTTATAACTCATATAAATCAGGGTTATTGAGTACTATAGTTGTTGACAGTTGTTGAAACAAGTATTCTGTGTCATTTTCTTTGTTGTTCCAAACAGTCAGAATACACAATCAATTGCTTTTTGTGTGTGACGAAACAGGTTTTAGGGTCATTGCGCTTAAATGATGATACTCTTTGAACGGATTGAGCAATTTCAGTAATTTTTTCATCTGAAAGTAGTTTCTGAAATTGGCTTTCCAGTCATTATTAAATTTGGTGCTACATATTTTTTTAAAATATGAAATATATTTTTGGGGGTTTGGGTTCCGCTTTTTTTGACTCGCCCTGTATAGCTTGCAAAATAGCAACTAAACAAAACAAACAAGACAGTCTCCCTGTCAAACTCGAAATGGCACGGGGAATAAATCCTTAAGTTGGCTATAAAATGTGAAGAGGTTTATTTATTCTTACCCCACCAGCGAATAAAGCACAGAGTGCTAAGACGACGAAAACATTGAATGCCGACGAGCCTACTATGCCGCCTAAACCTGTGTTATCGTAAGTTATGAAGGTACCTGCAAAAAGTAACAGAATGTTAGTTGATTTTGTGACAAAAGAATAGTAAACGTGAGGCTGAATCACAATATAATACGGAGCTCTGGAAGTGCCATCCGACTTGTTGAAATCCCGAAATAATAATTTTGTCAGGATGACGATGGCGATCGCGACACCCGGAGATAATTTATAACGGGATGATGACATCCTGAAAGTGGGATGTCGATGTCCCAGCCGTGATAAATTATCTCCGGATATCATCATCTTGCCTGTAAAAATATCGTCATTCTGAGAAACCTATGTCCGGATCTCAACAAGTCGGATGGCACTTCCAGAGCTCCGTAATATTGTGATTTGGCATATCAGGGTCCATGTACTAATTCAAGCCCCATTGAAAACAGTGTAAAATCAACAAAGTTCAGGTCCAAATAACATGCAAGCCAAAATCACTGGGGTTTCTCAAACAAAACTTAAACTATGGTCTGTCTTTCATCTTTTCATTTCTTTTCAATTTTAGGTAGATTAGCCAATTACATTTTTAAATATTCACACCCAAACAAAATCTCCTCCCGAAAAGTGATAATTCCTAAGCCTACATGCATGTAGCCATTTTACAAGTGGCATCCTTCAAATTTTATAAAGGACCCATTTTTCATCCGTATTTTTATCAAGCTTGCCCTCAGATGGAAGCCCCGAGACCAGAAAGTTGATCCTTTACACAATTCCACCGTTTTTAAAGCCAAACGGTCTCCGTTTTCAAACGAAATTGTGCGGGCACTTTTTATGCTAATCGGACTCGCGTAGAAATTCTCACTTAAATTAGTTCAGTGCACCCATCAAAATTGTATGATTGTAACATGACGTAACATGACATTTTGTTTTTGTTAACTTAGGCAGATTTTCAATTGCAAGATTCTGATAAACTGATTTTCACGAGAGCTTAGAGGGAGTATTGTCATCGAACCAATGTTTATGGTGCTGTAAGGCCAAAAAAAAGTCTCCGGTTTCTGCAGGAGCTTGCCCAAAAAGTGGTGCGGCGACGCAGCTTTTTTTCTTTTTACCCGATTTTTTCCTTTCCAATGTCGGCTGATGACTGCAAATGGTGCCCGACTAAACTTAGTGCAAATATATGGGAGTCCAGAGAGGCCACATAAAGCTTATTCTCGACCATAACCCAATCTAAAAACATGTTAAAATCGTGCAGCAGCATGATTCCAGTCAAACCAGTGAGTTTGGCGGTTTTGAGACATCATCTTTCATTGAAAAAAAAAACGTTTTCATTTTGCCGACGCGCATGCCAACGGCGACGCGCGCGCATACCAGAAACCGGAGACTTTTTTTTGGCCTAGGATGCAGCCTCATACAAGCAACCTGTCGGCTGGCTCCTTAGGCTGAATAAAAAAAACCATGTTTCTCGTCCGGGTGTTTGAAAAAAGAGGAGGAAGCGGGGCTTTTTATTTTTTGTCATGTTTTATTTTCAATGAAATAATTTTTTTTAAATGAATAGCATAATATAATACATTTGCGGGGTGAATATACAAGAGAGGTCACCCACTGAAAAAAAGGCGCTCTCTCTTGCCCACAATATTTCAAAAAAGGCGTATATGGACCTTATAGGTAGCAGTCATCAAGGCAATACATTTGTCTTGCTGTGACATACCAGAAATAAACCTTTTGAGCACTCATTGTTACTGAATTAAAATAACGAAGGATGCCCTCTAAGATGGCCGGTATACGCATAAAGTCTACCCATGAGGTCTAAGAAATACGAAGGCTGCTCAAGTTTAAGGAATAAGTCAATCTGGCATGAAATGTCATCATGGCCTACGTCAAAGTGAAAATGCACAAAAAGCTGCTCCGTCCCATAAATTCAAAACTTTTATTTTTCGATTCATTGACATTCAACGGTTGTAATCAAAAATGCTATCAAAAACTTGGAAAACACAATGACTGTCCTCTATCAATAGAATTTCTGTAGAAATATAACTATGCAGTTTTTCTAGTATATATTTTCCTGCTCAGTCTTGCAATTGGCTTTGTATTTCGTTAATCTTTCAGAAATTTGAGATAATTAACACACTGTTATAATGCAACTCAAAATAATTATAATATACACGACTACATGTAATTGTCGCACAGATTTTTCATATTATTCAGGGAATTATTGTAATTAAGGGAATTATTGTTGTTAATGTATTTTTACTCTGTTGGACGGTTTTTAATCAAATTTGGTATACTACTTTTAATTGGATAGTTGTATTTTTGGGAGACAGGTGTTTTTACCAATTAATCTGAATAAATAAAGTATTATTCCATCCTGTATGCTCATTGTCTCTGTCCCTTTGCCAGATTCATGCTATTGTGTCTCATTCAGTGCACATCACTGGAGTTCGTTTCATTCCCTTTAACGCGTTTCTATCATTCCGTTCCCCCTGTGAGCGTCCTTCGTTTGTCTTCTAAGGCCAAAAAAGTCTCCGGTTTCTGGTATGGAGCTTGCCCAAAAAGTGGTGCGGCGACGCGGCTTTTTTTTTTACCTGATTTTTTTGCTTCAAATGTCGGCTGATGACTGCAAATGGTGCCCGACTAAACTTAGTGCAAATATATGGGAGTCCAGAGAGGCCACATAAAGCTTATTCTCGACCATAACCCAATCTAAAAACACGTTAAAATTGTGCAGCAGCATGATTCCAGTCAAACCAGTGAGTTTGGCGGTTTTGAGACATCATCTTTCATTGAAAAAAAAACGTTTTCATTTTGCCCACGCGCATGGCTACGGCGACGCGCGCGCATACCAGAAACCGGAGACTTTTTTTTTGGCCTAATGTTATTTTTTTTTTTTGTATAGTAATGCAAACATGCTGACAACTCACCTACAACAGCCGCGAAGAATTCAGGAGCCGAGCTACCAATGGCCATGAAGGTTGCGCCGGCAACGTCTTCTTGGATACCCAACACTGCAAACAAATTATAAACAAAGACATTGCGCCTTATGATTACAAAAGAGTTTTGAAAGTATGACATTTTCCGTCCATTTTCCATATAATCGTGGAACGTCTTTCTTTCTTCTTATCCACTCTTCATGTTTTAAATGTTTCATCTCTGTTACGTTTTGCCATCATGCAACCATTGGCTTTGCAGTAAGGGCCTATATTTCCCTTTACTGACAAATTAGGTCAATCTGATCAGCTGAAGAAACAAAGAAATGTGACTTCAGCTGTCCCTTAAATCCTTGCTGAAACTTCACCAACAACGTCATCTTGTGAGTTCGCCAACTTGTTTGGGTTAAGAGGACAGATGCAACCCCGTTGTTCTAGGCCTATTATGTCTTTTGGTTTCGGGTTCTGTCGTCCATCCGATTGTAGTTGTTGACCAAAATTTCTGGACCTTTGTTCAGTGTATCTTCCCTATAAGCCGACACAGATATGTTCCCGTTGATACCATCAGGAATTCACTTCCAAGTGCTTGTTTTTCGACAATAAATTGAGGATTGCATCTCATGTTTCGTTTTATTATTCGTTGCTGCGTAAAATCAAGGCTTTAGCATTAGAAATCGACTGCATTGGCCTGGTGTCGCTAGTTTAAATTACTACCGACGTGTTATACAAACTAAGGCAAATTAAAGAGTTATACAAACTAACTTTTACAGATGATTTCCAGTGAGGGGACAAAGTAGTTGATGCACACATAAGCGATGGCGCCAAAGAGGTAAACAGCGATGAAGAAGTTGAGAATCACGGCCCCGTTTTCTCTTTGTTTCTCGGTGAACATGGTCCGAGGGAACCGAACGATTGCAGGCATCGAGCAGTTGATGTCGGTCTTGTCATCGGCATCTTCGGTTTGTTGAAGCCTTCTGCCAATCCTGTCTTCTAAAAGAGGAATTAAAAGGATCACGGGATGAATGCACATTCGGCAATGTAAATACACTCATAACATGGCTTATAAAGCCGATATTGCTTGGGGCAAAGTCAAATGAGATTTATTATGACAAGCCGAGAAGACAGACTTCAATTCGATTCAAGAAGACATTTATTCCGCAATCCTTTTGGAAAATACATCGATAATTAAAGAAAATTAGTACATAGGAAAATAACAACATCAATATACATCGAATATATATTAAACAAAATAATGTGTACGCTTGGAACTAATAATAGAATACGAATTATGATATATGTGCAACAGAACAGAAATAGCATGAGGCTGTTTAAGTAAGCCTAGGCTTGTGGAAAAAAATCCCGAACAGATAAAAAAAAAAATATCAACAACTACAAACGAAAACACCTTACCAATAGCCACAAAACCCGTCAGTTTCTCTTCCACCTCTCCAGGAGAAACTTCCTCTATTTCTGTCCTTTCTTTTCCCGCTGTACGCAATAAGGAACCCAAGGAAAAATGGACGACGAGACACACGCACAAAATGGAGATCTTCGCTACAAGGAAACACTTCACGTTCATCGTCATTCTTACGCAAAAAAAAGCAAAGTTTGGGAAGATGTTTCCACACTCACTGCATCACTTCAGTTTGAAATCGCAATCAGGATCAATTCAGTTGAGTTCATAATGATCTATATTGAAGATGGACCGTACCGACACCAACACTTGCATTTCTGCACTATTCGCGTATTCATCCTGAGCTTGAGTGCAATTTTGTAAGTTATGATATGCCTCCTCAATTATTTAAGCGTCGAATCGAGATACCAGAGTACTAACTACCAGCACATTTGCATCCACACGGTTTTACTAGTGCCCGTAACGAGTCTCGTGCATGGTCGGCTTTGTCTGGTCGAGGCTGTAAGAGTTTTAACGAGCATGTCACTGAGTCGATCGTGATTGTGTATTGATAGAAAAAGTTGCTGGTGGATTGAATTTCAAACATCACCATTTTCTTTTATCAATCGTTTTTAAGTGACTTTTTGGTATCGCACAGATATCAAAACTGAGGAGCTTTAAAACTCTTGGTTCAGAAGTTGTTTTGTTTAATCATTGTTTAATTCCTTTTGAGGAGGTTAACAACATCCTCCATGATCTATAGATCTCCAGCTTCAAGCATGTCAAGAGAACTAAAGATTTTTTTGAAGTATTTTAGGAAAGAAAACGACTTAAACTGGAGGTATTTGTAAAGTTCGTTTTATATTGAACATCAATAATAAGCCTACCGCCCGATATCAGTCTCCCATGGTATGGTGCCTGAGTCACAATACATGTAACGTCCTGCCTACGCACGTCCGATCATACACAATGATCACCTTGGTACATGGCAAAGACCCTCGATTGCTTAATTAACTGCGTAATTACATCAAAAGCAACCCACGTGTAGGCTTTTTTTACAGACTAGGTTTCGCCTCGCCCTCTGTGGCTCCCCTGCCTGACGCCCGATTCGCAGGCAAGTCGGCGCCCGAAGATTTGTGGAGATTAACTCGTGAACGATCGACTTGTGAACGCACGCATAATCCGCCTATTTAAAAACTTAAACACAAAATCTTTGTAAAGTTTTCCAAGTCCCTTCGCAAATGTTATTCCTTCATGTCTGACCATGGAGGAAGAAATATTTCTTTCTCCACGGTGTGACTAGCTTGAATCCGGCACTTAAAGGGAATGTACATCATTGGCTTTCCGTTTTCAGAAATTAACTATTTGAGGGGTTAGTATAATAGATCAAATATTGTTACACTGACATGTTTTGAAGTTTTGTGTTCGAAAATGCTGGAAAAACCAAGAAAAACAAAAATGTTCAAGTAGTCTGGGGTTCTCCTCTAAAAAAGAAAAAAAATGGATCATTTATAGATGCCCGGAAGAGGTAAGGAACCAGAACCAGTCTGGCTGGCCTGCGTTCATGAATGAATGAACAAAGCAAAAACAAAAAACAATAATACACATATGGAATTTGGAAAGAGTTGGAAAAAAAGTTAAAAATTTTTTTTTTTTTCGGTGGTGGTCCCACGAAATGAAATGTATATCTGTGCAAATACAATTTTCTTGAAAATGACTTCACAACAGGTGCCATAATTTTACAGGCTGCTTTAGGCTGTCATCTACCAACATCCTAGTAGGTTATTGCAAATGTTGTATTTTCCCTTTAAGCCCGCCTTGAAGTTTGTTTTCTGTTTATGTTTTAAAGAGATCACATTTCCATGACCGCGACGATGGACAGCTACAGGGGCGAATATATATCCATGTTGGGCTGAAGCGGAGATGGAGGGGGTGGGGGTGTTTATTAGTTTATTAGCGAGTACTGGTACCCCTTGCCATCCTCGTAGATCCGCCATTGGACAGTGTTGTATCATGATCCCGTACCTCTCCATTCCTGGTACGATGACCCCACACCCACTCACTCCGACCCTCACCTCAACCCATACACACCGGTGTAATCCTGGCCAAGGACCGTCAGGAAACACCCACACGCCACCCGTACCCATCCACCCATCGTCATGGTCACAAGCCCCTGGGAATGCTTCCTTGTTATTTTATTTCGCAACCCGGGATTGTGAAAGAAAGAAAATTCATTACATTGATACGCGGGGGATGTTAGTGTATAATCACTTAAATCTTATAAGAGCAAAATATTAGTGTTTATTAGTGGATAATTAACGAGCAAGGGAAAAGTACAATTTGCATTCGTTAAAACACCGAAGGAGGCGGCCTGAGTATCCGTTTATATGCCAAAGTGGGGCAGCAAGACGCTAGCAAGACGCTATATAATAAACCATGTTAAATTGTTTACAAATTGGATGTTGTGGTCACGACGCGATGCCAGCTTTTATCAAACGGTGCTCGTAAAAGTTGTGACATCAAATGTTTAATGTTTTTGTGGACAAAATAACATGCAGAAGGTGCTGGTTGTCCGTTGGTAGACGTCACACACAGTATGGTCTATAAGTATGTACATGTATTCTTATTTCCAAAGCACCGGGTGTTTTGATTCATTCATACTTCAGCTGGACAAGTTAATCACACCACCATGGAGCTATACAAGTTTATAGCTCTATGATCACCCACAAAACAATAGAGCAAGGCACATTTTTTTACTTGTTCTATATGCATGCAATAATTCGTCACATTATTCGTGTATGCGGTGAAGGTCATTCGCTTCCTCCATGCTAGTACACGCAACCCCACCCTATATCAAACCCCAAAGGAAAAAGAAGTACTTGAACCCATGATTGAACAAAGTGAAAGTAGTGAGGTCACAGGACCAAGAAAACCCCAAGGTAAGATTCCACCAATGAGAAAGCTGCATTGTTCAGCACCATCAATCAATGAGACATGTTTAACAACCCCACGGAAGCGGATGTGCCCAGGTACTCGTTGTAATGCAAATAACCTGTCAGCAGCAGGTACCAGTCCACATGCATGGTCCTCTGATCTGACACAAAAGTCACGGAATGCAGATGATCGATGTTCGTAGGCTAGGCATGGAGCTATAAAAAGGATCGAGCGTTTGAAACAAGAAACATTAGTGTCGGTGATGTAAACACTTGTGTTTTGTAGCCCTTGTAAATCGACGCCAGTCCAACCTCCTGGAGGTTGTGTAGCCCTGTGAGGTCTGATTGTCGCGACAAGGCTCGTGCGAACCACCGAGGCGGACAGTGCGGCTGTTTTGTAAGCACAAGTTGACACAAGTCCGGCCGTTGAGTTTGCGAGGGGCATTCGTGCTGAACTGCCGGTCGTACTTGGCCCAATCTTTGCGGGTTGTGTATCACGGGTTTTCCACCATGGATTCCAGTTTTGTACCTCTTTTACTTGTGGCTGGTGTCTACCTCACGATGGCCGTAGCTCAGAAGCAATCAGGTCAGATTCCTTAAAGATCTTAAGAACTTTTGTGTTTGTGTTTTTGATTTTGATGTGTTCTTATTCCTCCATGATTGGACCATGGACATGATGGAGGGAGGAATTCCTCCATGGTTGGACCCCTGTTTATAGCTAGCTCCATGATAGGACCATGGAGCTATAAATGGTTGGACCAAGCCGAAATCATCTGGTACGTGAGTTTTCGTGATGATTCCTCCATGGTTTGACCAACATGGTTGCAAGTACTGACAATAATAATGGTTCCCCCCGTACTAGCATATCATTACGTTACATGCATGATGTAGTCTATACATGCACTTTTTTTTCTCCATGATGTGTTCGTTTATCGTGTTAATAATATATTATTGGGTATATTTTTCGAGTGTTCTGTAACGTGCTATCATGGCGTTTGTGTTCCTCAACCTCCATGGTGCTATGTAAGCTAATCCGTGAATGCTATTCATAAAGCGAGGCATCTAATTTATGTGGTGTATCGACCCAGCTCGAACAAGTCTTTGCAAGATTTAGCCAGTTGACGGTTCCTTGCCCTTCCTTCACGCGAAGCCTAGTCCATTAATTCATGTAATTACGTGTGGAAAGTTCCTGAATGGCACTCGCTCGGGCTACGGATGTCCAGACGCCGGTACGGTCCAGGCAGAAAAAAAATGGAAAGAATGTTGCAACCTGACGCTGAAAGTTTCTTCGTATATCATCTCAGTGAAGGTCAGTCATTGCAAAAAATGATGATAAGACATGAACCTGGGACTGAGAAACATTTCCAACTTTGCTAGGAAATACTTGGACAATTGTCTTGACTCTGGCTCCATAAACTTTGTACACAACCGCTGAAGTAGCGTCAGGTTGCGACATTCTTTCCAAAAAAATACTCAACTGTTGCAACATGAATAAGGATATTGTGTTAAACTAACATTCATTTAAAAAAAACAGTAATGGTTTCAGACTTAGTAGATCTGTCGTGGAAGTAAAAAAGAAATTAAGCAACAGTGTATATTATAGCGACGCGGGGGAGCTGCTTGGCCGCCTGACAGTGAGAGGCAAAAATGTTAATATTTTGAGACTCACTGTAAGTTTTGTCCCACTTTTTAGCCCAAAATATGAGCATTTTCGGCTTATTTTTTTTAAAACCAAAGCAGGAATTAAATGGGACCAAGATAACACATTTGTAGGTTTTATCAATGCAACTTTCATTGGAGTTTGGTACACATAAAGTATCATTAACTTTAATACATTTCCTATTTAGTTATAAAACAAAAAAAGACAAATGTTCCTATTGCTATGGACCCCTCATTTATAGAATGGCCCACATACCTAGTGTGGACATTCCTTTGCTTTCGTGTAGTTAAGAAAAGCCTGTGAAAATGTTTTTCTATGATTCCCTTGAGTCTTTCTATTAATTTTGCGACGGATAAACCTAACCCCAAAATGCCTCTGAACCTGTTTTCCAGAGAGGGGGAAACGTTGTGTGGACGTGGGCAAGTCCGACTCCACACAACGTCGCTGCTACCTGGTTTATGTGTGGACCACACAGTGAATGTAAATGATTGTACACACCTTGTGCCCTAGTTTAGCAGTGATAACGGTGCATGCACGATGCCTTTATATTTGAACTTAGCCATCAAACAGTTTTGTCAAAGTGCCACAGGAAGCGTGATTTACGGTCCTTTTATTTTGCAGCACTTGCTGTATACGATTCCTTCCCGTGTTCCTTCTATACAAAGGTCCCAAGGCCAAACAAAGTCATTTCAATCTTATTATCCTGAAGTGTTTCAATCAACGAGAGGCGAGGCCTGTCCTTATACCGCCCCGGTGGGCTGTATACACGGAGCCTGTAAACAAGCGTAAAGGTTACTGTCCGTGTGAGTTACACCTCGAAAGATCTTTAAATTGCTCTAGTATTGCAAAATGTTATTTATATTGAATGAGACATCGCACGAAACAAAAACAGGCCCCACATAATGTCGTATTTGCATTGCGGGCCGGTGTCACAGTCATGACAATCAATGAGCACGATTCATGGTCTTGCAAGCATTCTGATTTGTGTTCCAGCGTCATGCATGTGTGTGTTCATGGAGGAATAATTAACAACAAATATATGTGCATTTCAAATTCAAGACTTTAATATTTGACACCGGCAATCAGTTCACGCAGGGTTGACTGCATATGCTTCTCGCCCCCTGATATCCGTGATATTCGTAGGGCGGATCTGTAAGTTATGATTATGCAAGTTATGATATACCATCACCGCTAAACTGCACAAAAGCAGCCTAAATGAGAGACACCTCTTTTGTACATATACAAACTGAATACATGTACATGTATTCGTTTAGAAAAAAGTGCGAGTGCACAATAAGCTCCGGCCGTCTTGCATAAACGTCTCGCGTGTTCACCGGAGATTGTGCGTACAAAGCCTGGGCCGCCGTCTAATCACGCGAAAATCACGCTGTACTTGTTGTAGTCAATCCCCTAAAATTGACCAAAATAATGCCCTTTAGTTTCCCACAAAATATAGCCCTTTTTTAAAAACTTTTATAGCGCGCTATATACCACGTGACTATAAATTACTGCACATTTTTTTGGCCTCCATTTACAAAATTTCGATAACCAACTTTACAAATTGTTGAGTATTTAAGTTATATTGTGAGCTTTTTTATTTTAAATTAAAATTTGGTAGTTATATTTTATGGGAAACATAGGGGTCGTTTTTGGGTCAATTTTTCAGGGACCGACCGACCGACCTACCACGAAGAGAAGCTCCTGCCAGAGCTTTAAAAAAAATATCGTGTGTGGTGAGAAGTATGCACCGTACGAGTACACCTTTAAAGCTCGGGTGAGTGCAAAGGCCAAGCCCAGGATCCACGCCTGTCCTACAGCAAGGACGCCGGCTCTTGAGGGTAAATCCCTGGATCCCTGCGGGTTATGCTATAACCTGTACCCTAAACAAAGTACAAGCAAACCTTGATCACACAACTCCGGAAGCGATAACACAGCTGGATGGCGACCTCAACTTCAAGGCTTCAGAACTGTTGTTGTCATCAGTGCAAGGCTGGTGAACACGTGACACGATGTACCGCAATTTATAGATGTATGCGTTAACCAACGAATTATCGTAAAAGTTACAGTACAGTACAGGGTTTAACTGTATTCAACGTTGTCAATCATTGCCATGTGCGTAAATCCTGCGGGAGGGGGGGATATGGTGTCCCCAAGCACACTTGGATCCCCTCCCCCGAATATTTCTCGTGGGAAAACCCCAAAATGCTGATGCAAATGCATTAAAAAGTGATGGAAAACGGAGAACATACAGCACGTTGTTAGGTAAGGCCAAAAAAAGTCTCCGGTTTCTGGTATGGAGCTTGCCCAACAAGTGGTGCGGTGACGCGGCTTTTTTTTTTTTTTACCTGATTTTTTTGCTTCAAATGTCGGCTGATGACTGCAAATGGTGTCCGACTAAACTTAGTGCAAATATATGGGAGTCCAGAGAGGCCACATAAAGCTTATTCTCGACCATAAACCAATCTAAAAAAACGTTAAAATTGTGCAGTAGCAGGATTCAAGTCAAACCAGTGAGTTTGACGGTTTTGAGACATCATCTTTCATTGAAAAAAAAACACGTTATCATTTTGCCGACGCGCATGGTATACGGCGACGCGCGCGCATACCAGAAACCGGAGACTTTTTTGGGGGGCCTAAGGGGCTTGCGTCTCGATAGTCCGACGTCCCATTGGTCCGACGTCTCATTGGTCCGACGTCCCATTGGTCCGACGTCCCATTGGTCCGACGTCCCATTGGTCCGACGTCCCATTGGTCCTATGAAGCATAATTCTGTGTAGTTCTACTGGTTCAGGTTGACTGAACCTAACCCTAACTTAACCCTATAAGGGCCTAACCCTAATCCTATGGGGCGTCGGACCAATGGGACGTCAGACAAAATGGAACCGTCGGACCAATGGGACGTTGGACCAATCGGACGCACAATAGTTCTGATCAAAAGTGTCTGATCAATTATTTACGCAACTGCTAGAAATCTGGACTTACAGAGAGTACTTGGACGAAGTTGTTGGTACTATGATCAAACTGGACAGTTAATAAGAGGATGACTCACTCACGCAAGCCCCCACCAGACTCGCCCTAACCCTGTCGGCTATACCGACGGCCTAAGTATAAGGGGTCGACCCCAGTAATTATCTGACGCATTCTCCGTCGATATCAGAACTTTCATCAATAATCAATATATCGGAAATCCAATATCGATTATCCCATGTAAAAGTTAACGACCATAAAGATGACTGAATTCCCCAATTTTCCACGGCTTTCTCTGAGGCATGTTGCTCAAACTTTTTAAAACAAACTTCACTGAGAGTTTGTCCAGAACGGGCGGTTTCTTTTCAGGTTTTACATTGTAGGCCATGGGCCCAAATCTATATGAGGCCCAGAAGTTGAGGTTCGTCTTAACTATTTGGTGTCAGCTTGCAATAAGTTCAACGTTACTCATTCGATAGATCTGAATCTGGCTGTTTACATTGTCCACAATTGCACATTAAAGTTATGACGACATTTTTTCCTCATTATTTTGCCCATTCTTGGTCAAAAATAGTATTTTTGCCATAACTTCTATATGTTTTAAGTTGAAATGCTTTTAAATTTGATACAACAGATAAATAGGCAGTCCGCATGAATAATATAAAGTCATTATTTTACGCTCGACACGGTGCTTAAAGGGGTTTTGGTAGAATCGATCCGTTCAAAAATGAGCATGATGAAATTTCGACGTGGCGTTATAAGGGTGTATATTAAATTAACGTACCTCTCTCCTCCCTTTACAAATCAATCACAAGTAAATCACAAGTCATTCAGTTTCAAGTAAATTGACACACTATTTTTTTTCTCCATTTTTAAATTTTCTTTACCCAGAATAGTAGTAGGGGAGGTGGGGTCACCGGATCAAAATGGAAAATCTGCGGCCAGTCTGGACACGCCGCTCTCGATTCTAAAAATAGTTGGGGAAAAAATATAGGGGAATCCCCCGCGGCAAATGTTTTAGAAATCTGACGTCCGGTTTGGGAGCAAAAAAGAAAAATGTGTGTCAAGTCGGGGCCTGTCGCTCTGGAGTTAAAAAAAATAAATCTGTCGTCGCTAAAATGAGGTGATGTCACCACCACGTGACTTTGAAAAATGTGTGAGTCACCACCACGTGACCTTGAAACGTGTTGAGGCACGATAGGAATGTGGCGTAAACAACGTGACCTCGAAAAATGTGTGAGTCACCACCACGCGACCTTGAAACTCGGGGCAAACAATGTAACCTTGAAACTCCACTACAGTCAAGCTCTCATGGATTATGAAATAATTGATCGCCCTCCAAAAAAAATGAGAAAAAAAATATTATATTTTCTATAATAAAATGGAGAGTAATATGTTCAGACCGACCGTCAAAGGATATTCTACATGGAACAAAGCCACGCTGCGTGATTACGTGCAGCGATATAATATACCGCACAATGAAAATGTTTCTCTTACTCGTAAAGTTTACATCGAGGGGATAAAAAATTATGAAAGTCAATTTAAAAACTTGAGGAAAAAGAAACTTCATGAGCTCAAACAGATTGTAGACGAACAAAATCTAGAATACGTACCGACGGGGTATAAAGGACGGTTTTTGAAAAAAGATTTAATCTCGGCGATTAAAACATACAGACAACCCGAATACTTTACAGAGTCAGCTTTTAGAGAAACGAGAAGGTTTAGAAATTACTACAGAAACTGGGAATTAAACCCCAGACTTTATAACCACGATTTAATCAAGTTTTTTGATTCTCACAAGGAACAAATAGTCAATAAAATCAAGTCTGAATTGAGAGAGCTCAGAGGTTTAAAAGTAGAGCTTGTACTAAAAATAAGGTATCGAAAAATCAAACCGAACGATATCATCGAAACGATCGAAGCTATTCATTATAGCAAGCCGAAAGCCGTTTTAAATCAAAGTCAAATAAAACAGGTTTTGAGAGAAGAGATCGAAGAGCTATTTAAAAAGGATGAAAGGTATACGAATCAAGGATCGGGTTGGGTAGTCGATACAATACTCGCGTTATACATCAACATCAACAGATATAATCCAGCGAGAGGCAGTTCTTACATAAACCTACCCGAACATCTTAAAATTAAACAGGCGATGATCAACGTACAAAACAAAGACGACGAGTGTTTGAGATGGTGTTTGAGATCTGCCCTGGGGTTATACACGGACAAAGTAAAAAATCAAATAAGAAATAATCCTAAATATAAAATCAATGAAAGCAGACCGTCGATTTACACCAAAGACGACGGACTCGGTTTTAAAGGCGTTGACTTTCCGACACCGGTCGATCAGATACCAAAGATAGAAAGACAAAATAATTTATCGATAAACGTATACGGTTATGAGGGTGAGATATATCCATTATACGTGTCTAAAAACTACGGGGCAAAAGAGATCGATCTGCTTTTGATTTCTAAAGGTGACAAGCATCACTATTGTTGGATAAAATATTTTACGAGGTTGATGTACGACGTTACCAAACATAAATGTAAGAAATATTTTTGTCGAAGATGTCTATGTCATTTTACCAATCAAAATAAATTAGACAGACATATCGCCGATTGTAAGGGTATAGATGCACATCCATCAAAGATTGTATTTCCGACGGGTAAACCAAAATACATAGACGGGCAACCAGGCGAAAGAGACGTACCGATATTAGAATTTAAAAACTATAGGCACAAACAAAAAACACCATTTGTCATTTATGCTGACTTTGAATCCATACTACAAACAACAACAACACCCACACAGACACTAACATCTAAACCTACTCACTCAGACAAAGAGACAAACACAAAAAAGATTAACGTTCACAAAGCTAGCGGTTATTCGCTAGTTGTCGTGCGATGCGACGGTAAAAATGTGTATCAAGAGACTTATAGAGGCAAAGACGCTTCAACTAGATTTATAACAACGCTATTACAATTACAAAGCGATATTAATTGCATATTTGAAAAACCCCAACCCATGACATTTAACGAGCGAGCTAAAGACCATCACGATACAACAAACGCGTGTTGGATTTGCGAGAAACCAATTTATCCCAATTACTCGAGCAACTGTCAGTGCCAGAAACCCAGAGAACCCAAGACGATAAAACAAAAGAAAGAACATCAGTACAAAAATAGTAAGGGATTTATCGAGTCTAAATGTCTAGACTGCAAAAGAGCATTAATAAATTTAGAAAGGTCAGAGATCACTGCCACGTCACTGGTAAATATAGGGTGCCGCACACGCTTATTGTAACCTCAAACTACAAATTAAACCCGGTTGTACACCGATACCGGTCTTTTTTCACAATTTACAAAATTACGACGCGCATTTAATCATGCAGGGAATGACAGAATACGATAGCCAAACAGAAATACAAGTGATCGCTAAAAATTCAGAAAAGTCTATTTCTTTTCGATAGGAAATCTACGATTTTAGACTCGTTTAGTTTTATGGCATCATCGTTGGATAAATTAGTGAAAGGTTGTCCAAAAGAGTCGTTTCATTTACTCAAAAAGCATTTTAAACTAGGTACGCCAGAGGCGACTGACTTGCTATTACAAAAAGGAATTTATCCCTACGAATACATGAACTCGTTTGATAAGTTTCAAGAGACCAGCCTACCACCCATCGACAAGTTTTACAGCAGACTAAAAGACGAACACATATCGCAACAAGACTACGACAGAGCTCAACGCGTGTGGAACGAGTTTAATATACAAAATCTAGGAGAATATCACGACTTGTACGTGACTACCGATACGTTATTACTTGCAGGCGTATTTGAAAACTTTAGACGAACGTGTATTACAAACTACGGGCTAGATCCAGCCAATTATTTTACCGCACCCGGATTGTCCTGGGATGCTCTATTGAAACACTCGGAAGCTAAACTCGAACTGTTGCAAGATGTCGATAAACACTTATTTTTTGAAAAAGCAAAACGAGGAGGCATATCTAGCGTGGGTGGAATGAGACATCACAAAGCCAATAATCAATATCTCGATGACTACGATTCAAACAAGCCCTCGAGTTATATCGCTTATTTGGATGCCAACAATCTGTACGGTTGGGCTATGAGTCAATATCTACCGTACAGCGATTTTAAATGGACTCCCTCGAAACCGTTTACCGAAGAAAGAATATTAACGCTTAAGAAAACGTCCAACACCGGCTACTTTTTTTGAAGTAGATTTAGACTATCCGTACGATCTACACACCAAGCATAACGATTATCCCCTAGCGCCCGAAAATATGGTCGTACCCCAAGCGTGGATGTCTGATTATCAAAACGAGTTATTGGATACCGAACCTAGTAGCGACGTACAAAAATTAACGTGTACGCTTAATCCAAAACAAAAATACGTGTTGCACTACGTTACGTTGCAGTCATACCTCGATCTCGGTTTGAAACTAAAAAAGGTACATCGCGTGTTAAAATTTAAACAAGCGCCTTGGATGAAATCTTACATCGATAAAAACACGCAACTCCGAACAAAAGCAACCTCTGATTTTGAGAAAGACTTTTTTAAACTGATGAATAACAGCGTGTTTGGTAAGACAATGGAAAACGTTAGAAATCGAATAGACGGTTACCTACTGAGAGACAATAACGAGAGCGATCAAGCAAAATACAAAAAAATAATTCAAAAACCGAGCTATAAAACAACAACGCCGTTTCCAGAATGTGACCTGTCGTTTGTCGAAACATATAAAACGACAACCGTGTTAAACAAGCCCATTTACTGCGGAGTGAGTATCTTGGATCTCTCAAAGACGCTGATGTACGATTTTTATTACAACCGATTGAAAGACAAATACGGAGATAAAATCAGGTTGATGTATACGGATACGGACAGTCTGTTGATTGTCGTTTATACAGATGACATATACAAAGACATGCGATCTCACGGGCAACACTACGACTTTTCGAATTACAATCTGGATCACGAGTTATACGATCCAACCAATAAGAAAGTGATCGGTAAATTTAAAGACGAGTTTGGAGGTAAGGTCATTCAAGAAGCCGTTTGCGTAAGACCCAAGATGTACTCGATTTTAGCAGATGACAACAACATCACTCTTAAAAAGGCCAAGGGAGTCACAAAATCGGTCACTGACAAAAAATTAAAACACCGACACTACTACGACTGCATCTTTAAAAATAAATCTAAAACAGAAACGATGACTCAAATTCGATCGGAAAAACACATCCTTTACACCATATCTCAAAATAAACTATCGTTGAGTCCGTTGGACACAAAGAGGTACATTTTACCGGATGGAATACACACGCTCGCTTATGGTCACCGTAATCTAGATATTAATTAGGCGGTAATTGCGTGTCCTCGGGTACGACTTGAAGCTCTTGTCTCACAAAACTCCTTTTTAGGCCGTCTTGCAGGTAATAAAGAGTAGGACCCGTCGTGACTTTTTTACCTTCAATCATTTTAAATTGACTCGTTCTTTTTTCCACGTTGAAGATGTCTACGCTCCAAATGGGATCCGTGGCTCTTCTAGCAGTACCACCCTCTTGCTCGCCCGGGTAATATAAATATCTAACCATAGCGTCTTGCGGTAATTGTTGCTCTTTTGTTTTAACGGGGTTAGCCGGCGATTGCCGGACCTGTTTTAGTTTAACCGCCTCTGACGGCGCTTTAGCTATTAATCTTGTCGTTTCATCGTTTATAGCTTTGATCACGCTGGGTAATCGCTCGACCCATTGCGTGTTTCTACTCTCGGGATTTAACATTTCTTGAGCATACTGATGACCAAACAGTTTCTCGGCTAGCGTTCGATTAAATCTTTCTACGATACCCTGCGATCGGTGGTTTCCGGGTTCGCCTACGATAATTTCGACGTTTTTTGAGGCCATCCATTTTTTAAAAGCGCCCTTAAATTCGGTACCGGCGTCTACTCTCAACGTTTTAGGGTAACGCAAAGGCGACCTCGCGTAAATCTTGACGATAGCATCTTGGGTGGAATCAGCCGTTTTAGAAACCAAAGGTTCTGCTTCGTGGTATCGACTCGCAACGTCGACAACCGTCAAAGCGTATTTATAAGTCTTGCGTTTTACTTTATCCCAGGGTAGGTATAGCACATCCATTTGGTGAAAGTCGTTTGGTGTTTCAAACTCTCGTGATGTACTCGTAGGCCTGGGTACATACGCAGGACCCGGTAGATAAATTTGCCAGATCGCTTGTTTTTTAAGCCAATCTCTGATTACCTTTTTATCGATTTTTGTTTTATCGTGTAAATGGTCGACGGCACTTTCACCTCTCCAATAACCGCTCGGGCTATAATACAGTTTAGATAATGTTTGCATATTATTTAATATAAAAGACGTTTATAATAATATGGCTAGCGTTGCTATGATGTTAGGAGGCGCGATCGTCAACGCCTTAGCTTTTACTGGTTCAAACTTTTTATTTTCAAATCTGAAACAGAGTGACGAGGAGCGTAAGAGACACGATTTAGCGATAGAACAACTCTCAGCCGCCAAAGATAAGTGGCAACGAGAACGAACGAAATATCTAGATTTTCTAAACGAACGTATCAGAAAACAAAATGCTTCTAAAGAAACATTTTCTAACGTAGACCGAGCGTTGCGTTACTACAACGAGGTGAGTGGTCAATCTACCGAACTACCCGTAGGACTGCAACGCGAACCCAAACTCGAAGATTTTTACGAACCTAGCGACCAACAAATAGAAAGAGAACTGGCGTTTATCGCGGGAGGAACGCTATTGGTGGGCTTCTTGGCTTACAAATACCTTTAAATTTAAAACTCGTATAAATAAAATGAATGCGTATGGAAAAAAGCTCAATCCCAGCAGACTATTAAAAATACCCAGATCTATCAAGGGTGAGAGAAAAGAGGTGGTCATTACCCACAATCCCAGTAGTATATCGGCGGGGCAAACGCTGAGGGTCAAGTTTCCTCAATTGGGTGTAGACGACGTGATCGTACCCGACACTTGTAAACTAGCTTTCAATTTAGAACTCGAAGGTGGAAGCGACAACAATAGAACCATTTTTGGTAATTTAGCCAGAAATTTAGTCAGCGAAATCAGCGTCAGGCTTCAAGGTCACGAAATTGTGAGTTATCGTCACGCCGACGTGTATCACAACTTTAAAGACAATTGGATCAACAGCTCGACGACTCGAAACATGGCGTGCAAGGGTGTAGCAACAGAAAACGTGTCCAACCTAATCACTAGGGCTGAAGATGCAAACTCGGGCTACGACAACGGTAAGGATCATGCTATCGGGGATGCCTATGGTAACAGATATTGTATTCCCTAGACATTGACATACTGACTTCGCATCACCCTTTTACCCCAGCGGTTTAAAACAACCTCTGACGTACGAGATAAAGTTTAACGATCACGAAAAAGTAGTCAACAGTTCAGATACGGCGGCGATGTATTCTATCTCAGACTTGTCTCTCGAATACGAAGTGGTGACCAACAGAGACCTAGCTATCACCATCAGGAATAAACACAAGGGGTTAATGCAATATCTGTTTGATAAAATCCACTCGCTAGAAGTTAGATCCGTCAACAAATCGGACACGCTTTGGAACGTCAGCGTCAATCAACCCATAAGGAGTCTCAAGGGTATTTTGTTTTTGTTTAAAGATCCCGCTGTCAAAAATCCGCAGCGATTTTACAATCCAAAAATAACCAAAACATCGGTGACCGTAGAAGGTAAACCCAATCAACTCTACAGTCAAGGCATGTTTCAGTATCAACACTGGAATGAAATCAACAAGTTCTTTGGAGACAGCGATACCAAAAGCGGGCGCGGAGTAGCTAAAGACTTAAATTTGACGGGTTTTGACCTCGGAGACTACCTAAAAGACAAGTACGGTCTGTGGCTCGATTTTAGAAGTAACGACGACAATTCCGCTCACGGATCGGGTAGGAAACTCGGAGACGGGGGAGGCATCAACATTCAATTTACCAGAGAAGCCGAAAGTCAAGGTGACCTCACGATGTACGTCTTTTTAGTCATGGATGCTCAATTGAACTTGGAAGACGGAAATTTTAAATCTCTGTTAAGTTAAAATGACACAACCGCATTGCGCTTTAATCGTCGGCAAAACAAATTCGGGCAAAACCAAATGGATTTTGGATCTTTTAGAGTCAGACTATAAAAACACATTTGAGGCGATAGTCATCATTTGCCCTACCATATTTAAAAACAAAACGTACATCGAAAGAAAGTGGATTCAAGCAGATCCCGAGGTATACCTCTGCGATCCGGAATTGTACAAGATGACGCTCAACGAAGCGATCGATTTTTACAGGAAAATATTTGAAGGTGTTGCCACGTTGTTTATCGTGGACGATTGCTCTTCGGATCAAGAGATTAAATATCGTAAAAAGACGTGCGCGCTAAGCAAGATGGCATTTAGCGGAAGACACGTAAATCACAGCTGTTGGTTACTGACCCAAAAGTACAACAGCGTTTTAAAAGATTATAGAGAAAACACGGCTTGGTTGGCATTATTTTACTGCAAAGATAAAACATCGTTTGATCAAGCGTTAGACGAAAACGACGTCGTACCCATTGAACAACGAGATTATATAAAACGACGTTTGAGAGATGTGAAATATAGTAAATTGGTCGTATACACCGAACCTCCAGTTAGTTACGAGCTACTTGAGTAGCTAGTTGAGTAACAATTAATAGCTAGGTGAGTAACAATTAATAGCTAGGTAAGTAACAATTAATAGCTAGTTGAGTAACAATTAATAGCTAGGTGAGTAACAATTAATAGCTAGGTAAGTAACAATTAATAGCTAGTTGAGTAACAATTAATAGCTAGGTGAGTAACAATTAATAGCTAGGTGAGTAACAATTAATAGCTAGGTGAGTAACAATTAATAGCTAGTTGAGTAGCAACCTATTCAACAAACTACACGTGTATTACAATTTGTTAATCAACAAACGTCAACAAAATACATTTTGTTGTTAGTAAATGATAGCAATATTTGAGTATATGCAGTTTTTGGCTATTATCATCATATCGCTTAATTTATCGTTGTACACCTACGAATACCTTCGCTTTTGTAACAAGGTTGCAAAAGCTACAACAAAATTAAATTCGTTTCTAATTAAATGGAGGACCTAAAACTGACTTTAACGAACGAACAAGATCACAACGCAGAACATAAAGATCGTTTGTGCGGTGTCGTAGCAGCCGGAAACTCTAAAAAGTACTTGGGAAAGGAATACACCGTTAAACATATCGAAGCTCTTGACAGTAAAGAACTCGACAAGCTGTATCATCTGTACGAAACTAAATTTGGAAATGAAATTGTTAAAACCGTTGGTAAATGCACTTTAAGTCTATTTTCGAGAGTGTTAGCTGTTGTTACACCCGTACAAGTTTTAGGATATAACGTCACTATAGATTCTGAAGAAGAACTCACCAACGACTTGAGTTCTGATCCTGTTATAAGCGCGAGTATGGCTGGTATGTTGAGCGACGTTTGTTACAAGTACGGAACTTTTATATCACCCCTAGTTGCTACGATTATCACAACAAAACATTTGAAATTTAATAAACCTAATATAATAAATGGAAGATCAGAAAGCAGCGACAGCAACGCCTGCAGCTCAACCAGCAGAGACAGAGATGCCCCAACCGATAAAAACAACGTCGTCACCGACGGTAACGAGAGTGACCAAGACTAAAAATCCTAAACGAATTCAGCAGGGTAAAGCTTTAGCCGAGCACAATAGACAGATGAAATTAAAATTAGCAAAAATGGACGTAACATCGGTCGATAATACGAGCTCACCAGACTACAACTCTTGGGTGATGTGGGGGGCTATAGCGTCTATAATAGGGGTGGGGCTGCTGGTACTAAAAAGTAAGGCAACTGCGCCGGTAATACAGCCAGTGCCGGTAGTCACGCAACCCACTACACCCAGCGCCCCCAAAACGCTAGACATGGAATAAACCAGCAATTTAAAAATTGTTATATTAAAAACGATGAGTAACTTTGACACCAACGGAATAGCAAATACAATTTATCACGGAGCCGTCATATCGGGTCTTTCGATGGGATACGCTATGGTAGGAGCTAAACTATTCAAAATGAAAGCGCCGGATTTAAACAAACTAAGCGTAGAAGATATGGGCAAATTGACGGGCATTATAAGTGGAGCTCTGGCCACGCAAAATTGGTTGGTGACCCAGGGTATACTACCAGGCAGTATAATGAAAACGGCATAATTTAAATAGGTTTATTAAATAAATGGCTGAAGGAGGATTTGACTTTGACCCCGTTGATGATTACGATTACGATGAAGATGATGATGTAGCAGAGACCAATCTGGACGACAACTTTGATAATCCTGCACCACCAATCCTCACTACCGACATAGATGACGTTTTAGATCAAGGAAGAAGCATGGTCACTAATGGGCGCGTTGATGAGTTTTACGATACTTATAACATATACAATAAACCAATCTCTCCGAGATACGAAAAATTTATTCTCAAACCAGACGGTTTATTTTATGACACTGGCAAAGGCTTACTAAGGTTAACGGATCAAAGAAAACCAGACAGATTCTTGACTCTGAGGACTATAGAGTTAAATGTAAGAAAGATGGGTTTAAATGGTAGAGATTTTATTAGAAAGGAATTAGGTTTTACGCATTACGAACGTAAGACACTCAGTGACGATCAAAGTCAACAACTGCAATCGATACAACCCGAGAGTATCCCCATGACAGAACTACCCAGAGTCACCGATGAGGTTATCGAGATTATAGACGATTTAGAACAAGACACCGGCGCTCAAACAGAAGGATTGAATTACAGAGAACTCCAGGGTTTAGACAAAACTCTTCAGACGTTGAGAGGTAACCTAGAACTTAATTTAGCGCGTCTCACAGAACTGGACCAAGAGATTGCAGCCACGAGACAAGAACTCGACGAATCTCACAGCGAAGAGGGTCGACGAGAGTTAAACGATAAATTGAGCGACTTGAACGTTGAAAGATCTGCCAGATTAGAAGCCGCAAAAGCCAACGAACGAGGGCTCAAAAGTCAGATCGCTAGAATCAAAGAAACGATTAATAAAATATTAGGCGACGACACGACTCTGGCGGAAAAGATCAGAACTCTGTTTAGAGAACAAGGTGTGACCGTAGTGAGTATTTTAGCCGCTTTGAGTTTAGCCATCAGCACGATAGTGAGTAGCATCGTCGCTAGCGTGAGAGGTGCAGGTGCCCCACCCGCGCCAACACCAGCACCAACACCAACACCAACACCAACACCAAAAGGCGGTATCAAAGAGTGGATTTCAAAACAACTCGCTAATTTTGCATCTGCTCTTCAAAAACTCGGAGTGAGCGCGTTGGGTGCTCTGCCGGGTATCATAGGCAGCGTACTCAGTTGGATATTTAACGCGCTGAGTAAGTCCGTATCGTGGTTGGCCGAACACGTGTGGGCTTTGTTTTTGGGTGTGGGAGCCTTGGTGTTTGCGTACCTTCAAAAACGATGGTAGTTATAGTTGTAATCAAGTTTAAACCAAAAAAATTAAGCCTTACCAGCACAAAGTTGGTAAGGCTTATTTTTTTGTGTTGTGAGATTAGAGTGTGACTTATCGCGTTGCCTCGTAAGCTAAAATACCCATACCAACGATAGCTAATATTCCTACCGTCAACGATAATTTTTCGTCTTGGTGAGTTTGTAGTTTAGTGGGCTCTTGGGTTAAAACTGTAGGTGTTGATGCTGGTGTTGGTGCTGGCGCTGGTGTTGGAGTCGGTGTTGGTGTAGGTGTTGGTGTTGGTGTTACAATATCATTCGTCAAAGGCTCTGGGGGTGTTGATGGCGCGACGTCATCGGTGTCATCAAAAGAGTCGTCCGGTTGAGGTTGTGAGTTTAAATCTGGCACCAAACCAGTTTTCATACTCTGGGTAGCAATTTGAAGATTGTTGTTATAGCCGTCGTGCGTTCCAACCCTCAAGTTCATATCCGATGGAATTAAATACAACCCCGGTTTCACGACAAAATTTAAAGGCGTTCTGGCATACTGCAAAGAGTCTTGAAATTGATCGATACTCGTTTCCATGTCGTCTGCTGCATTGATGATATCTTCAACGATGACGTTAAATTGTCTCTGAGCGTCTAATCCCGTGCCCGGTGATAATACGCTCGTTTTTGTTTGAGCCTGCGCACCGAGTAAAGCGTACACATAAGATCTGATTGATTCGTTGATCTTTATGATTCCCACGGGGGTAAACGAACTCTTGGCGGGTATAAAATCTAACCACGCCTTTTGTACCGATTCGTTTTGTTCGATGTAAATAACCGTCCAAGGAACGTAACTGCTTCCACTCTTTTTAGGACTGTCTAGACCGTGGTAGCCGCCGTAAAGAACGTTGGGTTTGTTGGGTAGTGTTTTATCATATTCACCAACCGCCACAAACTTGCCTTTATTAAAGATATATGAGGTACCTAAACCGTTAGATTTTGTGTCTCTCGTCTGTTTAAAAGACTTGTTTTGATCTATGCCAAACAACAAACAGGTATCGGTAAATGCTCTGTGATTATAACTGTTGTCTAGAGCGTTAAATGCGTCATCTCCCGGTAAAGGAGCGGCAATGTCGTACAGGATCTTTCTAACCGTAAAATATAAATGAAAGTTAAAGATGGCCCAAACGTAACGGTTGCTCGCGTTTAAAAGATCAAATCCAATACCGCAGCCCGTAGTAGCGCAGTAGATTGCAAAATTTAACTGATTTTGATAAAACGACATGGGGTGTGATTTCCAACGATCTACATCCTCGTCCGTCTCAACGTGAGGCAATTTGTAGTCCGAGGTTAAGTCGGGAAACATGGTTAAAAACCCGTTGGTATTATTAACTATGACCTCCAGTTCACTGGGTTTAGTGCTGTTTAAAAACTTTGCTTGGGGTGCAGCTTGATGTTTTAGCTCGTTTGCCTTGGCTACATTTTGATTTACTTGTCTCGTTACCTGATCGGCTATCGATTGTATCTGTTTTTTTAACGACTTAAAATCACTCATTATTTTAGTTTCAGTTTTAATATAAAAAGACTTTAAAATAAATGCATTCGTTTCACTTGTTTCAAAATGAGCAGACGTTTAAATTAGAAGACGTCGTAGATAATTTAAACGGTCAAAAATCTATACGCGTAAAAAGGGTGTTGTTTAACGCCGGATATTTTAATATTTCCAGCGCCACGGAGATTGATTGGTATACGCAAATAGATGAGAGACCCGCGTTTACCACGGATAAACCTCCCCTCATACCCGCGGAGTTTCTTTCAGATGTACACATAACAACGCCGGATAGAGATTTTATAGAGCGATTGTTACCCGATATACCATACCACTATTTAGTTAACGATGAAAATGTTTTACAAAAAACTATAAACGATCTTATAAAAGCGTACGAAGACGATAGACTAGAATCCGTTTTAGAAGCAAACAAAAGAAAAAGAGCTATTATAGCTGAACGGCGAGGGTTGATTTTAGCCGCCATGAATTCAGAAATAACAAAAACTGAATTAGAACTTAATACGCTTCAATCTTTAGTAAGAATATTATTTGTTAGAGAAAGAAAAATCTTTGAAGGTGAGGAATTGGCTTTAAAGTTTATTGAAGGAGAAATGGGTGCGAGCGAGTTGAGCGAGTTGAGAGATAGTAGAGAAGCAGGAGTGATTATAAGAGGAAGTCTTATCGTGACGGGTGATGATTTTGATTTTATTCCTCCGAGTCATTTAGAGCCGTTGCCACTCGGAAGTATCGGTTCGGTCACCATACCACCGGGGTGGTACGACGTCGATTGGTTCGATTTCATTTTGAATTATATACCCGGGGTAAGTTTTCGAATATTTAGAGAATCTAAAAAGGTGACGTTGGTGGTAACCGACGTAAATCTCAAATTGCGCTTGAACAGAGAAGTATCTCGATTACTCAATTTACCCAAAGGAAGACTGATACCCAAAGTGGTGTATACGGGGTCTTACGACGTTAATCCGTTTAAATTTTTGTTTATTCGCTGCCCGCAATTAAGTACGAGTGAAAACTTTTTAGATGGTCGTCCTTCTGACATCTTAAAAATCGTACCCGTGGCTACGCGCAAACCCGAGCCTGATAGAGTCGAGGATTTCAAAAAACTTAAAAACGGTATAATCGACAAACTGACATTTTCTATCACAGGTGAAAGGGGAAAGATCATCAACAACAAGGGTGTGAGTATAATGATAGAGTTGGAGATCTTTTAATTTTAAAATGTTTTTATATTAAAAACATGAGTGTAGATGGTAAGGCGTTATACCCCGATATTTCTGGAGATGTACTCCAATTAAATACTAACGAAGAAACAAAAGTGTACAGACTTAAAAAGATTGAAGAGATTCGATCTTTAATCTTGAAAGAGAGAGACCACCGAGAGCGCACTTATAAAAAAATAAAGAGAATGATCGACACTATTAACTACATAGAGCGAGGAGTCGAAGGATTGGGGTTTATAGCAGGGGCTGTCGGTATTCCCGCTCTCTTGGGTGTTATATCAGCCCCCGTTGGATTGGTGTTAGAAGGAACGTTTATGGGCGCTTTTGGTGTAGATATTCTGCTTAGAATCGCGTCTAAGCGATTATCCACCAAGCTGAAAAAGCACGACCAGATTAAAATATTAGCAGACTCCAAACTTAACACGATTGAAGAATACGTGTCTCAAGCCATCAACGACGGTGATATATCGCACGAAGAGTTCTTACTGATTACGAGAGAACTCGCAAAATTTAACGAGCTTAAGCAAAAAATTAGAACAAAGACCAGCACAAAGCTTCAAAAAATTAAAAACGATACAGACTTTGAAAAAGAAGTTAAAAAACGGGTAGACGAACGGCTGGCAAAAGAAAAAAAATCTCTTATCGAAAAACTTACAAGTTCAAATTCTCGGTAAATAAACATTATGAAAGCGATCCGCCGAGTTATACCTCTATTTCACCTCTTAGGGCTACACCCTCGGCCCCGCCTTTATTGTAGTGGTCATCGTATCTTTTTAGTGCCTTATTAAATTGATTTTGAGTCACTTTAAATAAATCTCTAACTCGTTCTTTGTTCCATCCAACGACGTGATGGTAACAGGCCGCTATTAACGACCGTTTTACGCAACCATTTCCCCTCAATGTTTTATAATTAACGAGTTCGTTATATTTGTTGATTGTTTCTTGGACATCTTCTACGTCTTGCTCTGGACAAACAGAAAAAATAAGTTTCTCCACAGTTTTTCTTTTGTTTCTTTTTAAAGTTGACCAATTGATACGATCTTCTTGCGCATTTTCTGCCGAAAAATCAAAGTAACGTGAGACTATTTCACCGCACGTTTCACAAACTAAAAAACCATTCTCGATGATTATATGATGATCGCACTGATCTGTTTTATCAGATGGCTCGAGGTTTTCACTCTGAAAAAAAGTCATGGATATATCTAATAAAAACCGATATTATTTTTTAATAATTTTTCAAGTACTCGTCGGTCTGAACATATTACTCTCCATTTTTAAAAAAAACACAGCTTCTCTACCTTTTCACAGATAGAGAAGCTAATTTTTTTTGGCCCGAGTTTCAAGGTCACGTGGTGGTGACTCACACATCTTCAAGGTCACGTTGTTTACGCCACATTCCTATCATACCTCAACACGTTTCAAAGTCACGTGGTGGTGACTCACACATTTTTCAAAGTCACGTGGTGGTGACATCACCTCATTTTAGCGACGACAGATTTATTTTTTTAACTCCAGAGCGACAGGCCCTGACTTGACACACATTTTTCTTTTTTGCTCCCAAACCTGACGTCAGATTTCTAAAACATTTGCCGCGGGGGATTCCCCTTTATTTTTTAGAATCGAGAGCGGCGTGTCCAGACTGGCCGCAGATTTTCCATTTTGGTCCCATACCCCCACCTCCCCTACTACTAGAATACATGTTTTGGGGGGCGTAAAACTGGGCTTCCGGAATCCAAATCGAAAAGGCATCGCGCTGTCTTGAAAAGAATTCGTTCGTTACGTTACGTTAGTGGTACAGTTACATTGGGGAAACAGTCCCATTTATGTCTAATTTGTGCAAACGATGTGATGTGCACATTGTAAAATATCAATTAACATGTTCCAAACTACTTATAACCGAGAAATTAAGTTGCCACTAAAAAGCTAAGACGAAACTGCACGTAACAGGCTTTAGAAAAGACCGCGAATTCCAGCGTAGCATGCAGAGCACAAAGCGACGCCGCTTCGCACTGGACATTTCGCGATGTTTTTATTTTGAGTCACAAACACAAGCTACCACCGAGTTTTATTTCATTATACAGCAAATAGTCCCTTACTGGCAACAATCATTCGACTAGTATAGCGGATAAGGCTGGTGTGATTTAATAACAATATTTCGGGTTCGAATCCTGTTGAAGTAAGTAACTGGTAAACAAAGAGGATTGGAGGAGGGTAGAGAGTGAGAGTCAAGAAAGGAAAATAGATGAAAGAACCATAGAAAGTAACTTTTTGGCGCTTGGAAATTGATTGAAAAAATGGGGTATACGTGTGTGAAAGACTTTCCTTACTTTATAAGAGAACAAAATCCTTAATCCACTTTTAATTTATTTGACTTACCAAACTATGTTTGCGACATTAACTTAGACTATGCATATTTGCATAGATAGAGGGCAGGGTTTTGAATTTTTGAGGGAAATTTGGGGGTAAAATGACACTGAAAACAACAAACCACAAAACGAAAGTAAAGATGATGATCACCGTGATGTACCGTGAACGGGCAATACTGCACTGCATTGCACGCCACAACCAAACCGCATACGAAAATCGGAATTTCTACCCCAACAAACTGTTTAAAATTACAGAAAAGTTGTAATTAGAATTGAGAGTAGAACTAAGTATTAATTTCTTTATATTTCTTTCTTTAATTTGAGTCATGCTCTTTCTAGGTACTTAAAGTGAAATTGATCTCATTCAGCTTATTCATAATTTAAAACATCTTTAGGCCTTACAACATCACTATTTTAAAAAAGATAAAAAAATCAACCCGATTTTTTTTTAATTCATAAAAATTAAGTAATATGCAATAGTTTGCACATTTTGTTTCTAACAAAATTGTAGTAAATTGTAGAAAGGGTGACTGCTCCTTTGGACACAATTTTGAATTGATAATCAGAAAAAGAGTTCAGAAAAGGCTCCAGTCAAGGGCGGATCCAGGGGGGCCAAAGGGGCCATGGCCCTCCCCCCCCCCAAAAAAAAACAAACAATTTTTAAATTTTTTTATGTGACATCGCAATAAAGGCAGGCAATGAGTACACCACCTTCTTTTCCTCAAAAAAAACATTGGTTAAAGTGGTCAGAAATTGCCTCAGATCGCACCACAGAGCATCTAGAATCCAAAAAATTTTCGGGGCTCTTAAGCGGGCCCCGAACCCCACGCCGTAATTTTTTGACCCACTTTTTGGGGGGGACCAAATTTTTTTTTGGCCCCCCAAAAAATTGTGTTCTGGATCCGCCCTTGGCTCCAGTTGGTAAAATTTGCCATATTACTAGGAAGAAAAAAGGGGGACTGCCTTCTCCAAGTTTTCAAATAGCCCGGACGAGTATTTAAAAAACACACACTTGGCGTTATCTCTAAAGCAAAGTTTGTCTAACTTAGCTGAGGTTTTCCTCAAGTTTTGATTGGGTTTTACGTGATACCTCGGGGTTGAGCCTCATGTTACCACTGTTTAATTTTGCAAAACCCTTACTGTTTTGATTTCAGGTTCGTGTGAGCCAATTACTGTGAACACCTGCACGGGCTCAGGTGTCATCCACCAACACACCAGCGTACCAATCACCTTGCCCAATGGCCCGGGACCAGACGCCGGCTTCACTACCTACCGAAACCAAAAGAAAGCGCTTCAAGGAAGGAGGCAGCTTGTCTCTCTACTCAAGGGCCGTAAGCACAAGGCGTGCCGAGAGTACATGAAGCCCTTCGTTTGTGCTGCTTTCTTACCCGCATGCAATGAGAATGGAGATGCAGTTCCACCTTGCATGGAGCTGTGTCTCGCGACCAAGGCAAATTGTCAGGTCAGCATGGAGGATTTAGGATTGGAGTGGCCAGACGAGTTGGACTGTGACGTGTTTCCTACCAGGAGCAATGTTCCGCATTGCATTGCCGGTAAGTCGCTCTATACACCTGTATTAAAACATTTAAACTCTATTAAGACAAGATAAGTTTGCGGTAGCACCATGTGAATAAATAAGACTAAGAGATTTATTCATATGGTGCTGCTGCTAACTTATCTGGTCTTGGTACCTTTCCACCATGCAAACCTTCAAATCTCATAAACCCTATTAACTCCCTTGGATTTGTTGCTAGGATGCAACCTCAATTCTGCAAAATCCTAAGATGTCATTTGTTGAATGTCGTCCCTGGACCACTGGGGTGACCACTGCCTCAATCCTGCGAAATCCTCCAGCAATCTTTGTCAATATGTTGAGGCAGAGCCTGCAGTGACATCCTGGAGCAGTGCGCAGGATTTCAAGTTCTAGGCCTAAATTTACCAGTGCACGGCTGGGCATAGTCACCACAAGGTCCTGCCCAAGACCTTGACACAGTGCATCCTCCAGAATCATCCACACATTTTGGCCATATTTTCTCAAATCCTGCAAAATCCTCAATTTTGCAACTTTGGGATATTCTGGCAGCAATGCAGCTTTACAAATATTTTTCATAATTCATTTCATAATTGGACATAGCAATATTAAAATTATGCTGGTTGAAGGAGCAGTATAAATTGCATACACACCACCTGTGGTGTTTTTTGGTCACTTTTATGTGTGGCCTCAGATATTGGTTGTCTGATACCAGTACATGTAAGTCTACAGAGTAAACCAGTGATTGTGGACTCTAAGCATAGCTAAAGAGGACGCTGTTTGCAGCCACTTTAATAAAGGAAACATGCAGTGGAAATTCAGCGCATCTTGTTTTCATGACAAAAAAGTGACAAGAAAGTAGTAATTTTTCAATTATTTGGAAATCCTTTCATCAATGTAAGAGGGCGCTAGTTTGTTTTTGTCACACAAGGTACTCCTTGTCAAAAGTGCATATATGAACAGTACAAAAATAGGCCTTCAAAATAACCCACAAAAGCTGTTCAACATGATAAACAAGAAGAAATGTTTGATATATATTTGTACACAGAGCTGTAGAGAAACTACTGTTCTGCCTTGAATGACATCACGCTTTGGCTAATAAATACAAAAAAAATTGTTAGCATAAAAACTTAAATGTTGAAATTTCTCCCTTTTACTGGTGGAAAGTCATAGTAACATTGCAAGAAAGCTGTTTTAAATGTATTCAAGTCATAACAGTCCTATTGCATGTTTCCTTTAAACCATATGTGACCTGTTCTGTCAAAAGCAGACGCTTCTGGGCAGAGGTTGAAATTAAGATAGGGCCAAAAAACGTCGTGGGGGTGATTGTTTTTGATTTTACAATATTTGCATATATTTGTAATCCTGATCATGTCTAGAATATACTATAAAAGTTTGAAACCCTAATTTGAACTCTAAATATACAGTGGAGTCTCGTTAATACAAACTCGTTCAGACCTAGCCAAATTGTTTGTTATATCAGAATTTTGTATTAAGAGGAACATCAGTCCCATTCAATGTGCACATAAATGCACAGTCGGACTAAGGCTTTGCTTTATGTTTGTTATAACCATAATTTTGTATTAACAGAGTTTGTACTAACGAGATTCAACTGTAGTATTTTTGATGATTTGTGTATCAGTAAAGGAAATACTGTTTTGTGACGTTCGTGGACATTTTCTCCGTTTTCTACTTGTTATATCAGAATTTTCTATTAAGAGGAACATCAGTCCCATTCAATGTGCACATAAATGCACAGTCGGACTAAGGCTTTGCTTTATGTTTGTTATAACCAGAATTTTGTATTAACAGAGTTTGTACTAACGAGATTCGACTGTAGTATTTTTGATGATTGGTATATCAGTAAAAGAAATTACTGTTTTGTGACGTTCGTGGACATTTTCTCTGTTTTCTACTTTTCGACACAATGAACTTCAACATAGCATAACTCTGCCCAGGAATGACCGGTTTCAAAAATTAAACCACATATTCAGAGTAAAGAGACCATATTTCAACAGTATGCAAAAATCTCATTTTCGACCTAATGCCCGGAAAAGTCTGATTTTGACAGAACAGGTCACATATAGCTGCTGTAAACACCCTGCAAAGTCCATGCCCTGTCATTTAATGATCAATATTTTACAGCGGTAAAGAGAGGGAGTCAATTGGTCATTCCATCAATGCAAAATTAATGTGTAATTTCCAGATGTCGTCCAGTAAGTTTGACTCTGCCTTTCTTTCTGTATTTCTGAAGGTGACCTTGTAGACATCATGGGCCTGCCGAGCAAAGTGATCCTACGTGAGGTGGTTGCTTCTTTCGATTCAATCTTTGTGTCTTGGGAAACTGAAGACCCTAGCACCATGATCCAAGGGTACAGGTTGGAATATGAAGATGGCATATCAATAATGAAGATGTTTGATTTGGCAGCCACAGAGTCTGAGTTCACTATCACTGGTTTAACTCCCATCACCAATTATGTGATTAAATTGCGAGCATACAATCTCGTGGGTGAAGGAGAGGCTGCTATGGCAACTGCACTGACCAAGCCATCAAGTGGTAAGCCACTCATTGTGTTGATGTCTTTATATCGTATTGGTCCTTGTTTGCGATAGCAATCAAGGATGTCGTCGGGTCTATCACAAGTCCCTGCAAGTCCATCACAATTAAGTCCTCCAGTCCCAATTCAACTCACAAGCTATGAGCTTTGACAAAGGCATTCCTTTTTTGTGGACTTGTGAATGGTCCTGTGGTTTACTTGTGACTCTTTGTGATGTGATGAACTTGTGATGGACTCGATTACATTCTTGGAAGCAGTGGTGCAATATGGGATATATATTCCAATTTACACGTATGGAATATGCAAATATTTGATCGGCACCCGAATATTTGAATAGCTTTTTGCCGGTTTGAATATTCGAGAGAAAAAAACTTTGTGCGACTGTGATGTTCTGTTAACCCTTAAGCCGCCCTCAGGTCGACCCGCAATTTGCTTGCGCCGTGACGGAACTGTCGGCATCAAGCAGAAAAGTAATGCTCAGGTCACAAAACTGAAACATTGTGTGATTCTCTTGTAACAAGCGGCATCCCGAGGCAAAATAATCGCAACCATGCATATGTCCCCCACGACGCGACAATCCACCACAATTCAACAGCATAGATAGTCATATGATAGATAGTCATATTATCAGTGCGCATTCCCCTGATATGGTCTTAAATGTACTTGTATTCCCATTCACAAATACCTTTGAGTCAAAAAGTCGACACAAGTCAAAAATTATACATTTCCAACGATTTTGTTGAACAGTTTTACTTCATTGCTTTTTTTTTAACACTCCTCTAGCTCCTCTCGTTGCACAGAACGCGCATAGCTCCAGTGTAGTGTGCTGATTGGCTAAACAATTGAAAAGGATGATCTTGATGCGCACATGATCGCGATGTCGTCGTCGACTGATCTGTGTCGTCGCAAGGTCGACCTGAGGCCGGCTTAGAGCCTTAAAGCCAGCCCCAGGTCGACCTTGCGACGACACAGACCAGTCGGTGACTGACTTTTCAGGATCAAGCTGTGCCTGAGCTACGACCGTTAGGAACAATGCAGTTGTCGATTTTGTGCAACCTGAGTGTAACTGCGATGATATTAAAACATTGGCATCAGTTGGTGCTCAAAAAAACACCAGTCGCAAGAGTAGAAAAATTTCAACTTCTGTGACGTTTTCCGCGACCATCGCACAATTTCTCAGTTTTGTGACCTGAGCATTATTTTTCTGCTTGATGCCGACGGTTTTGTCGTGGCGCACGCAACTCATGGGTCGACCTGAGGCTGGCTTTAAGGAGCCGGGTTATGTTGACCATCTCACAGCCGGGTGGGGAGGGGGATAATTCCCCCCCCCCCCCCCCAGATCTCGGCCATTGATTGATGAAAAAAAAATTATGAAACGCAGTGCTTGCATGGAACAACATTTATGAACATACATAAGAAATTTCATGACTGTAGCTTAATTATTTATATGCAGCGATGGTATTTCGGCTTTCTGTACACTACACGGTTTTCACAGTGCACTGCACCGAAAAAAAGAAGGAAAAAAAAAAAAAAAAAAAAGAAAAGAAAAAGTGGCGCAAAGTCATATTGCTGTCAATTTAATGGGTTGGGGGTGGGGCAAAATGTCCCTGCCCCCCTCTAAAACTGATAAATCGAGAATATGTTTTGAAATTCAGGAATTTTGGCCCCCTCTAGAAAATCCTGGCGACGCCCATGTAGATGTACAATGTAGACAGTAATTCATTGTTCCCATCCGTTAAGCAGGGTTAAAGCCCTTGAATCTTATAAAATACTAAGTGTTAAACATTCCAGCTGTCCATAATATTGATCGCTGCATGCAAATTTTCAAGCTAAAGTCCATCATTTGCAGCTTTCCAAAAAGTAACTGACATAATTGTTGTTGAAAAACATACTTGGTTGAAAGATATAAAGGGGTTTAAACTCCCTGTGAAATTATTTTTTCTGGCATGCTATAATTTTGAAGAAATCAACGAAAGAAGGCCTTTCCAACGGTGCGTCATTGAAAATGTCCATTAGTAGTTCATTTTTTGTATTCGGCGAAGCACTTGCAAGCATTGGCACGACGCACACATGCGTGCGGTTGCTATCATTCGTCGGATCAGTGCGCGACATCGCGTAGCTGTAATCAGCTCAGTGAGAACCTACCTTGGACGCTGAATTCAGGCCCAATTTGGAACATGATTCAGCAACTTTTGATTCGAAATCGAGATCCTAAAATCTTGTTTCTCTCAAAATAAACAGCTGAAGCTGGGCTGAAACTTCATCAGGTTAGCTGTTCAGCACCCTTCTTTAGATTTTGAGCACTTTTGTTGCTTCAAACGAACAAAATGCACAAATTGCAAATGATGGACTATACATGTACCTTTAACCGACGCGCTTTTGCATGCAACTATGGACGGGCACGGCACACAGTTGCAGCTGGCGTGTGTAAAACTGGATTGGAGAGTTTCAAATGATCAAATATTTGGCGAAACGCAGTTCCAAATAATGGAATACTTAATTATTCGAAAATGGACAGCCCTATTGTGTTTTTATCAACAGAAGAGGGATCAACAGAACAGGGGTCCGCAGAAGAGGGAGCTGTGCGTCTTGTTAGCGGTTATGGTGTCCCGCATTCTGGTCTCGTTCAGTACTACAAGGACGGCCAGTGGGGTTACCTCTGCGCCCCGCTGGTATGGGACGAAGACAACGCTGATGTCGTTTGCAAACAACTGGGCTTCGGTCCAGCGCTGTTCATCGCTTCACTTGGACAGATGTTTGGCACTGGGGATGGTGTTGGGTACACCTCAGGGTCAGAGTGCACAGGTCAAGAAGCGACCCTGGCTGACTGTGCCATTGATCCCTGGGATATCAAAGCTGGATGCAGTCACCATTCAGACGTTGGAGTCATCTGTGACACTGGATCAAGTAAGTCATCGTTATTTCATTTCATTTCAACAATTTCAGTTAATTTAACCAATTTTAATACTGACATTCTAGAGTAGACCCCAAAAAAATAAGATTTAAATAAATTTTGCGCCACTTCTAGTGCAAGTTGGCAAATGGTTGACTGTCGCAGTCATTTAGAATGACGCCAGACACCACCTAATGGAAAATAATTACAAAAAGTTTGTTAGTTTGAAACCAAATCCAGTTTGGTCCAATATAGGGCTTTGCCAGGCCCGTCGCCAAGGGGGGGGGGGGGGGGGCGCCTGGGCCCTTGTGGGGTCGGGCCCCCCTTGGCGAGCACTTGGCCCCCTAAACAGCAAAAGCCATGCATGTGTATTTTGTATTTTTTTTTTACAGTACTTGGCCCCCCTATTTGCTACTATGCCCTTCCCCCCCCCCCCCCAAATGGGGGATGTTCCAGTTCTTCAGCATGTGTCACAAAAAATGGATGACTTACTTTTTAATCACTTCTCGCTGGGATTATTTTGACATTGACTGGACCCAGGCGTGCGATTGTTTTGACGAACCTCGATGCCAGACGGGTTCAGGCCGTCATCTGCGGGTAGCACGCCCAGATATTTCTGGCCTCGCTCACTGAAAGCGGGTCGCAGACAGATATTACCGGCCTCACTCGTTGCATGTTTATCTGTCATCCAATCCGAATACCGCAAAACCTTTGTGTGTATACAAGTCATCTGACGTGAACTGGGTAAAAGGTTGGTCTCGAATGTCCAATTTCCAAAATCAAAACCTATTTACCGAAAGGGGGTCTACCTCGTTCATCTTACCCAAATAGCAACTACATTTGCATATTTCCCTTTGCCGGCAGGCCAATTCGCTAAGCGTTTAATCGCACAATAATGCGCCTCTTGGCGCCCACCCATGATGCCATGCGGCGTCGCAGCCATATTGAATCTGCCTCTTTTCTCTTAGTGACGCTGGCGAGATAGACATGTTTTTTAGTCTATCCAATTCAATGTAGCTAAGTATTAGTTTTCCTAGAAAACTATTCTGTAGAGTTTTCATCAGTTCTTCAAGTATTTCTACAATTATATTAAAACAATAAAAGTGTGTTTTGAGTCTTTTGTGGTGCGTTGTATCTCATTCATTTCTGGACTGTAGTGCGGCGTTCCAATTGTCCAGCAGCCCAGAGCGGGTAGAGACGATCCATCTACCCGGGCTGGAGGCTTTACACACCATATATCTGCGCGGTATTCAGACTAGTTGTTGTACGTGGTTTTTCGTCCTGTAGTCTAGTCCTTAACGGGTGAAGGGCGGCCGGTTATTACCCAAGGACTTAACCTCAGGACTACCACAAGTAGTCCTGCCAAACTTATCGAAGCCCGCATCAGGTGGATACGGGTTACTCACCCCGGGCTCGACCCACATTACCACTACCGCCCACGGCGAGAAGAAACAGTCTTCTCCTCGAGGTGTTTACTGCTTTCACAGCAGTGGTCTTTGGTCAATAGCGGATAGAAACAGGGACAATCCCTTCCGAGTGACCATACACCGCTAGTGGCATATGTACGTTCGTAAGCCTATTCTAATAGGAATACATGTACGTCCGTTTTCGCCACGATGGTTTTCGACTCATAGAACAGCCGTCTGACTATGTCAAGGCAACGTCTGATCTGTGAGCGATTGACTCTATTGTTATTTTTAATTGCATTCCGGTGTGCAGTGGTTATGTCATTCATAACGAAAGTGCACTGTGTTCTTAGTGTTTTCTTGCGGTGCATCCAACTGAGTACAGTTTATTCTTTGCTATGGCATCACGTAACAAACACAGGGAACAGTCCCTCGATATAAAAACCCACAGCGGAGTGCGTGCCAACTGACGCCGCTATGGGGAAACAACGCAGGAAGTCCCGGCAAAGAAACCGACGAACACTAAAACAACTCCCTTCTGTCCAAAACCAAAGAAAAAGATCACGGATAGCTCATGCACACCATCGGAACCTGCTGGCTTATTGTCCACGGTACCACCAAATGAATCAGGCCAGTCCTCCAAAGACACAAGGGGGAAATCCCGCGGTCCTGGCGGTAATTCCACGGCCCCCGTTCTGCCGACAGACGATCTACCAATAACCCAACTGTCCTCGCACAGCATGGCATATAGCTCAAGTTTTGATCAGTGCTCTGGAGTTCCAGCACTTAATCTGTCAAGTACTCAAGACAGTGTAACAAGTCGTACCCCAAAGAAAGATAAGAAACACGCTAAAAAGAAACATAAGCGCCAATACCGATCTTCATCGTCCTCATCAGGCGACTCTTCGACGGACATTCCCGTCGTTCACAGAAGAAAAAAGAGGTATCTACTGAGGTTTTTATGAAAGCCTTTCAGTCTCTCAGTGACTCTATATCCGCTCTTGCGGCACAAAGAGCCCCACCAGTTTCTTCGGGAGTTAGGCAGGAGGCAAGTGAAATTCCTTACGCATCCATTTCAATCCACCCATCTTCGCAGTTCTCTGACAGGACCGAGAACAGTGCTGAAAACTCAGAGTGGAGTGCCAGAAACCCAAACTATGAATCTCACTGGACGAAACTTGTTCGGAGTCCGATGATTTTGCAGACCAGGGGACATGTCTCTCGTCGAGACGCAACTCCGTCTGTTACAGAGAGACATGGCCCGAGTATTGAGAATACCAACAGTGGATGAAGCCAGTCAGCCTGAAAGTACATGTAAATTGTTCAAGCGTAGAACCAGTTCATCCCAAGCTTCAGCTCAGGACCCACTCCTTCCTCATTTACCATTGGACAACATGTGCATTGACCGCATGAAGAAACTCGCGGGTGCAAAGATGGGGAGACCCTTTTGTCCATGGGAAATAAAGTCTACCAGTTCGCTAAGGCAGACTATGAGCATTACCTGGTAGTACCACCAATTCCTGATACAGCTAAGGACAAATTGGTACATGTAGCTGATGGGAAATACCAACCATCTAAGTCGTCTTTCAAAGATCCTACCCAGAACAAACTCAAGGAGACCATGAAAAAGATTGACTCAGCGGCCAGATTTGGCTTGAGAATCAATTCCTTCCTTCTTGTCGGAATATCTGGCATTTGCAGTGGAAAGGAAGTCACAAATTTCCCCTGATATGGCAGTCGCCCTTCGTTGTCTTGAAGAGGCTTTACTGTCGAGTTTGGATCAGTTCACAAGAGTCTCCCTAGCAACCACGACAGCTCGTCGTAAGAACGTAATAGATTCCATCTATATTCCATACGCAGGGGCAGGAAAGAAACTAGAATCACTGCCCCTCCTGTCTAGTGACTTCTTCGATGGGAAATTCCAAGAAATCCTAGAGACAGAGGCCAAATGAATCAAAACCACTCAGAAACTGGACTTAAGCAAGGTCACAGCCAAACCACCAAAGGACAACAGGAAGCAACAAAAGGCAGCTCCCTCATTCCGTCCTTCTCATAAGACCTTCAAGCCGTTCAAACCTTTTCGTCAGAACGCAGCAACAGGGGCATGAGCCGGTTCAACGGCAACTAAAGCACACCCCTTACAACCAGTATTGCCCAGCCTACCGAACAAATCAGAATCGCTGCTGGCAATCGTCGGCACCCTGACAGACCGGAGGCTGGCGAAAATGACATTCACGTTTATACCGAGTTGGCCCCCAACCCCGGACCCATGGGGGGCCGACTCAGTTCTTTCGAAGGGTCCTGGCAAGAAATTACTTCCGACAAATGAGTTCTCGCAACTATCTCGCAAGGTTACAAGCTCAAATTCACGAGTACCCCTCCATCAGAAACATCCACTCGCATCACCCCGGTGCCAATGAACAAAGAAAAACGAAAGGCACTAGAAGAAGAAATTATTTCTCTGCTGGAGAAAAACACAATCCAGCAGGTCTCTCCGGGGCCTCGGGACACCGGTTTCTTGTCAACATATTTCCTTACCCCAAAGAAAGGGACCCGGCGAGTGGTGCCCCATTATAAATCTCAAACCTCTCAACAAATTCATCTGACCACGTCGGTTCCGGATGGAAACTCTAACAGTCGCACAGTACTAATTCAAACAAACAACACGACCGTAGTGTCGTATATCAAGCGTTAGGGGGGCACCCGATCGCCCCAACTGTGTTATCTGACTTGGGACATCCTCCATTGGTGCATCCGGGAAGAAGTACAACTTTCCCCTTCCCACATCTCGGGAGATCAGAACGAGACCCCGGATGCCCTGTCCAGGGGTTTGATAATTCCAACAGAATGGACACTCAACAAAGAGATTGTCCGTCTCCTCTTCACCAATATCGACAGACCCCACATAGACCTCTTCACAACAGCCATCAATGCTCAACTCCCAGCATTTTGCTCATGACGCCCAGATTCAAAAGCATGGGCAGTGGACTCACTAACAATAAAATGGAACGGGATGATCGCGTACGTTTTCCCACCAATATCCCTGCTTCCAAAGGTCCTAAACAAGTTGAAAAACGAGATGTGCAGAATGTTGTTAATAGCCCCATTCTGGCCACGCCAGCCCTTGTTTCCGAGGCTGATCAGACTGCTAATTCGCACTCCGTGGATACTACCTCAGAGAGCGGACATAATATTCCAACCATAGTCCCTTTATCTTCATCCAGCCCCCGGGGACCTCCATTTATTTTGTTGGCCTCTGTGCAACAGTTGTTCAGAGCAGCAGGCCTTTCTCAAGACGCTGCCACTCTTGCAGCACACAGCCGCCGAGCCTCTACAAGAAAAATTTACGACTCCAGACTTCGGCATTACTACAAATGGTGTTGATGGCAATCAGTTGATCCAACCTCAGCTCCTCTGACATTGGTCGGGGATTTTTTACTGTACCTTTATAATCGGGGTCTGACCATAGCGACTGTCAAGAACTACCGGTCTGCCCTTTTCATTATCCACAACGGATTTGAAGATGGTTCCGTAATCTGAAACAACTAAGCGGTGACCCATCTCCTCAAAGGAATGTTTGTTGAGCGTCCCCCAATAAGAAATCTTATACCTTCCTGGGACCTCAACAAAGTCTTACAGTCATTAATGAAGCCCCCCTTCGAGCCCCTGGGCCAGGCTTCATTGTACCATATGACTCTTAAACTAGTGTACTCCTGGCTGCCACTTTTCACAGAAGGAGTGAACTCCACTTCCTTTCTGTTAAACCTGGACACTTCCGTGAAACCAGGAGGCGTTCGACATATGCATTCCCACAACGGCATTCCTGACTAAAAACTAATCTATGGGTTTTACACCTCCGGATATTTTTGTACCAGAAATATGTACATGTACATTATCAACTATCCCTGCTGACAAAGTCTGGTGCCCTGTGCGGGCTCGTAAATGGTACATGAGCCAGACCAAGGCCCTACGTGAGAGGACCTCACAAGTGTTTATAACAACAACACATCCGCATCGTGTGGCTTCACACGACACCGTTGCTAGATGGATAGTGTCAGTGATTAAATTAGCGAACCCGCATTGGCCTTTGACAGATGAGGGTTCATATAAACAGAAGCCACATGCTCATGAAGTGCGAGCACTGTCAACATCATGGGCTTTCTTCAGGGGAGTTTCCCTAGAAGAAATCACAAAAGCAGCATGTTGGAAATCCTCTTCAATGTTCACATCTTGCTACCTCAAAGATGTGCTCCAAACTGAGGGTGTACCAGGCCGGACAGTCCTGTCAGCGGCCATGGCCTCATCAAAAGGGAGCATGACAAGAGAGGAAACCTCCTAGAGCATCAGGAGTACCTCCCTTGTGGTGAGTTTGTATTCTCTTAGAAAGATGGTTGACAAGTCTACGAGAGAACACAATACACCCATATGGGCCTCGCACCCTCCTCCGGATATAGGTGCTATTCTGTGCAAATGGAGTTGCTATTTGGGTAAGATGAACGAAGTAGACTCCCCCACAGTCGTGTGGGATGAGTCTACGAGAGAATACTTACCCAAATAGCATCCCACCCACCTCCCACACTCTAATCTCGGCTAGTTACCTTCTTGACTTGCACGAGAAAAGAGGCAGATTCATGGCGGCGACTCCGCATGGCATCATGGGTGGGCGCCAAGAGGCGCATTATTGTGCGATTAAACGCTTAATAGCGAATTGGCCTGCCGGCAAAGAGAAATATGCAAATGTAGTTGCTATTTGGGTAAGTATTCTCTCGTAGACTCTTCCCACACGACTGTTAGTCGGGGATGTTAGGGCGTTATAGGGGCTGTTTGGTTCAGATTCTTCCAAAAGCACCAAATTCGGCACAGATGTTGTCCATACCATACTATTTCGATTTTTGACGGGCGCCAAGACGGGCGCCCCACGGGGCCGCCATATTGGCAAATCTAATATGGCCGCCAACCGGGTCAGAGGTCAATCAAACTAAACGAGTTAGAATCAGAAATAATACCACTTTTCAGGTATTTTCGGGGTCGAGCAATCTGAATCTGATGTTATTTTAACAATTTGAGGCAAGACAGATGCCCCAAGGGACCGCCATATTGGCAAAATCCAAAATGGCCACCACACACCGCAGTTAAAAAAACTAAACTAGCTAGAATCATGAGTAATACAATTTTGTACTGTACTGTACTGTACTGGTCATCACCACTGTCCAGTTATGCACATGTCCCCATAATTTGTAGAGGACCTTGCATATCGAAACCCAGTGTTGTTGCATTTCTACCTTCCCTTGCATGAGGCAGCCGCAGTGCAAGAGAATGGCGCATGCCACTGAAGCATCATTGAGAGTGTGGTCCATAGTGGTTGCCATGTACTGGTACCATCTTTGTGCCAGCCCCACTCCATGAACTCAGGAATTTCTTGCTGGACCGAGGTGGCCTGCAGTAGCGGTTGCTTTATATGTTCAAACAGCACGGCAGGAAGCTGGGATGCTTCCGACAAGCTGCTTCCAGTAGTGAAGAAGCGATGTCTGGCCCATTTGACACCTGCAGCTGCACCACACCCCTTGCTCTGCATGACATGGCGAAGCAAGTTGTGTCGCACCATGTTAGGCTTTGGAAGAGGGGTGGTGCCAAGGACTTTGTCGGACCAAGATCGGAGTAGATGCTATGGACTAGTGTCACTGTACTTTTCACCACTTCTGAAGCCCACCCAGAGCTCCAATAGGCCGAGGATCTCCAAAACAAGCTTGAAATGATCTCGGAAGTGATCGCAGTGACTCTCAATTCTTCATGCTCAGTGGGTCGCATATCAAATTACTCCGGTGTGCCCATTACATTCTTACAATGCTCTGAGTAGGCGGTCTGCTTGACCAGGTAAAATGACGTGAGAGAGACTTAATGGGCGTACCTCGTGCGGCTGATGTGATGCTCATTGAGTTTGAGCGAATGTCAGGACCTCAGCCTTAGAAAGGACAGTGGCCCTCCCATCCTCCATGCCCAGAGTGAGGCAGGTGCTTCCCTATCACATTGATGAATGTCTTCAATATGCACTACGCTGCACGCCCATCATGGGTACAAACTTGTCTTCTCCTAAAAAAAATTGGTGGTATTGACTTTTGAGAGCAGCTTGATGATATCATACAGTGACTGATCCAAACACGCCGGTCTGGCCTGGATTGAGGAATTCAGTGCCCTGCATCGTCAGTTTCATCACGTACTTGAACACTGAAGATGTGGATGTGGCCTTGTGTAGGCATAGGGCGTAGATGCCGATTTCGGCAAGGGGCTTCGCTGACTCGTTTGCCACCACTGAGTTAATTGTATCCCAATCAGGTGATGATGTCACCATCTGCAGGCCTGCATTGCGCAGCAAGCTGGTACATGTGCCATCCAAGCCTCATCCTTTCTTGACCTTGTCAACTCGCACATCAAGGGATGGCCTAACTTCGCTTGTCAAGTCTGGGTGCAAAGACGTGAGTTCAATTTGGGGGAGGCTGGATCAAGTAGCCAGGTAGCTTTGGAGTCAGTGATGTGTCGGAGAGGTCAAGCTTGATGAGCCCGCTTCACTGCAGGGTTTCATGCGAGAAATGGATATTTACGGTTTGGGCATATCACTGGAACTCACCAAGTGAGAGGTTGCCCTGAGCCTCGGTTATCTGTGATCAACATCTTGGGTGGTGAAGACAATGAAACGACCGTTGGTTGATAGCATCACCCATCCTCAGCATGGCGGGCACACACAGCACGCGCCTGTACATCCTTACAATAACTTACGACAATTTTCTCGCTCCGATTTAAGATTGTTTCTGTGGTATGTGTAGAAATGTCAAACTTTCCGACATGTACAGCTAATAGGAAAGGTTTTTTTTTTATATGGAATGATGCACCAGAAACACCAGGTTTAACCCAAATGATCTCGAGTGGTAAACTTGACCTCAAATCATTAAAATAACATCAGAATCAGATATTTGACCCCCCAAAACCCATGTAGTTGTATTGTTTTAACTGCAAGTACCTCCAACCTGGGTGGCGGCCATATAGGTTTTTTTTCCAATGTGGCGGCCCCTAGGGCATCTGTCTTGCCTCAAATCATTAAAATGACATCAGATTCAGATTCTGTGACCCCGAAAACCCATGAAATGTGGTATTATTTAAGATTTCAGCTCGTTATTTGTTTAACTGTAATATGTTGCGGCCATTTTGGATATTGCCATTATGGCGGGCCCTTGGGCGTCTGTCTTGCCTTAAATCGTTAAAATAACATCAGATTCAGATTGCTCGACCCCGAAAATACCTGAAAAGTGGTATTATTTATGATTCTAGCTCGTTTAGTTTAATTGACCTCTGACCCGGTTGGCGGCCATATTGGATTTTGCCAATATGGCGGCCCCGTGTGGCGCCTTTCTTGGCGCCCGCCAACAATCGAAATAGTATGGTATGGTCGACATCTGTGCCGAATTTGGTGCTTTTGGAAGAATCTGAACCAAAATGTCCCTAAGACCCCTGACTATGTGGGGAGGGGGATTTAAATCTCACCACTTGTCTCAACTATAAACATTTCTTGACTGAAAATTTTTTCAACACTGTGCTATATTTCTCCACCATGACTCACTTTCAGGAGAGACCGCTATCCGCCTCAGCAATGGAACATCACCAAGCAAGGGCGTCCTTGAAGTGTTCTATAATAATGAGTGGGGCACTGTATGTGACGAGGGATGGGACGTCAAGGATTCCGAGGTCGTCTGTCGACAGCTGGGATATAACGGAGTCAAATACATGAGCTCGTTCGAGTATGTCATTTATAGTAAATCATTTTGTTTGTTAAAAAAAAAGTATTTGAAATTATAAATTAATATGATTAAGTACATTGAGTTGCCAGTTTCTTCCATATACCACTGTTACGAGCAGTGTTCTAACCAGATCATTACGTCAAGTTAAGTCTCAAGTCAAAAAAATAGTAACTCACGTGGGGTGTATGCGGGGTTGGGCGTTGGGGGTGGGGGAGTGTATTTTGGAGGGGGCTAAAATAATCTCTTTGATGGCATTCAGAGCCTCAGTCGGTAAATGAACCACCAAATCAAAATACAAAGCATGGGTCGTCCCAATCCCACAGATGTTGCTAGTATGGGGAGGGGGCAATTGGTTTTTTTCTTTGGTTGGCAAAATCATTGCCAGCTGTTGGCAAACCTTGGCAAACATGCAGTGTGGAAAAAAGCCACCTATTAGTCGAAAGTGTCCAAGATTGTTGAACAGCGCCGCTAATAGTCAGATATTGTTCCCTCCACCCCACCTGCCAACGTACCTCTCCCCCTTATTTTTGTATCCCCCTGACTTTTTTATCCCCCTGACTATAAGCGGGAGGGGGATATTGCGATCACGTATTCCTTCTGTGTGTATGTAAACACTGGCAATTGTGGACTAGGGACAAAAGGGTTAGGGCACAAACAAAGGGCCCACAATTGACCGATGTAGTCCACGATTGAAATTCTCTCCTTATTTGCAGGCTTTCGTTTGACTACAGCTTTGACCGGTTCATATCGGTCATGTTTAAAAATGTTGACTGCGAAGGCACAGAGGAATCTCTGTTCGACTGCCCCAAGTCGGACTGGTACGTTGATGATTTCTCGTGCACGAGCCATTATAACGATGTCATCTTGGCATGCAGTAAGGGTAAGTTTGCCATAAAATGAAGACACTTTGTCAACTGTAATGTCGGGCAAAAATATTGACGTTGTAGAGTGTAAGGTCTTGTAAAAGTTGTACCCACTAACTCCTGGCATGTAAAATTTGCATCTTTGCTTTAACATCGTTCTTGGTCAATGAAGTGGATTAATTGAGATGTGGAAAATTTATCAGAGAAACAAAATATTGAACAGTTGAACGAAGAAATTGACTGGAGCGGGGCTTGAACCTGCCACCTCCGGATTAGCATTCCGGTGCTCTAGATTAACCCTAACTGTCCACCCTGAATCCTTCAAAATCCTCTTTGCCAAAGTAGAGGAATTTGGTGGATTGAGGTTAGATTGCAAAAGTGCGTTACTGATTTCGTAGGATGCACTTTGTCAAGGTCTTGGGCTGGACCTTGTGTTGTTTTTGCTCAGCCATGCGTAAATATAGTCCTGGATTATGCCTGAAATCCTTAATACTGCTCCAGGATGTCACTGGCCAAGCCTCAACATATTGAGAGTCAGTGCCAAAGGATTTTGCAGGATTCAGGCAGTGGTCACCCCTCCGTGGACCATATTCAAGAAATAATGGAGGAATTCGCAGGATTGAGGCTATACGCTATTTTTCCATGAGACCAATTAGAGGATTTTGCAGGATTGCGGCTACATCATAGCAAAAAGGCCTAGGGAATTAGGGTTAAAATGTTAGTTCAAACTTACTTTCTTTAAATTAAATGTTTATTTCCTCCCATACAAGGTGTTTGATATTTTGTTTGTTCATTTGTGTATCTTTTTCTTTTATTTTCATGTCATGCGACTGGAATGAAACTGTCTGGATTTCTCATTGTGTGCTCTTTTTATTTGATTTTCTGCCACGAGTGTAGAAGACATCGATTTGAAGATGAGGGATCTAAATGTCGTAGAAACCGTAAGTGGCACTGATGTCTACATGATTTGCTCGACTGAAGATGTCTTGATGTATGTGGGTGAAGCGGAGACACCTGTATGGACGTTACCATCAGGCACCAAGCTTTCCGTCAGTAAGTAGTCTGGAATCATACACCCCTCCCCCGCTTCCCTCCCCCCACCGTTCCCCACTTCCCCTACCTTCCCCCGACCACCACTGACCCATTCACCCGTCTCCCCTACAACCCTTGAAACTCGAAGCACAGGGAACGCAACTTTAACTTTCTCATATGGAGAACTAGGGAGCATTTGCTCACTCGCCACTAGTGGAGCTCTGTTTACGTGGGAAGACTGGCTCATGTCTAGGCGCTCTGAGCAAACTTTCGTTAATATACGGAAATTGTGTTGGTTAAACTTACTTCCCTGCATCGCATCACAAAATATAGATTTTCCTCTTTAATCTTCATGATTAAAGGCGAATAATTATGTGCACTTTTCCATTGAAAAACGGGTAACTCGGTGAAAATTTCGCGTTTCCTATGGAGGTCACGGCACATTTCCCTGATTTTTGAGGGTGTGGGTTTACTTCTTCGAACAGCACACGTGTGAACCCGGTTGCATACAATTACCTCGCACAGTTTCTGAAAGATAACACAATAAGCTTTCCATTCATGTAACAACTGTTTTGATTGGTTGAGAAGAACAAGGGGCACTTTTCTTGTCAAATCATACATCGCTTTTGTTCTGAGGATCGATCTGCTGCTTATGTATAGTCCGGTCATCGCAGTGGAGCTGTGCAGGTCGCCAGGAATGCACTCAGAAATCAAAAATTCTGTGAGAGTATTTTAAAATGATGTGTGTCCTGATATTTATATTAAATTATTACAGGTGATAGTGAAGGCAACGTAAGAGCTGCTCAAATTGGAGTTAGTAGCAGTCAGCTGGTAATCACTGGTTTCACTGATCAACAGAACGCTGGTATATATCTCTGCACAGTGACTGGTTATCAGAAGAGCATCACACTGACTGAAGCTACTCTGGCTGTTTCTGGTAGGTTTAGAATGAGATGGGCATCAGACACTTCAGAAGCTAAAGCAATGAGTTTAGCTCACCACAAACCACTTACCAGTAAACTTTGCTGAGCAGAAACAGCCTACAGCCAAAACGTCATGCAGTGTACATTGTTAATTAAATATGTGATGCGATCAAGCTAAATGAGTCGTTTGACGGGAATTTTCATTTGGAGATACAGGCCAAAATAGGACCACTTCATCACATCACTTCATCACATCTTTTGGTGTTCAGACTTCCATAATTTGTGAACTAAAGATGGTATCAGCATGCGGTTTTCACATGAGTAATGCTGAGATTGTGCTCTTTTCAAATCTGTAATAAAAACATTTTTGACCAGGGTCGACAAACGACTCATTTAGCTTGATTGCATCACATATGTTTATGTGATGTTGGCTTTCAGCATCAATTTGCTATTAAATGCACCAAACTATTGTTGTCATCTCTTCTCCCCCCCCCCCCCCCACGGCCCCAGGTCTTATGTCGGGGTTTGGTCTCGTTTTTCAAGCCCCAGGGTGGGGATTTTGATCACTCAGAAAGTTTTTTGACCTCGGTCCACTAGCTGGAAGGGCAGTTAGTTTAGTGCAACCCACCCATGTATGTCAGAGATTGTCACTTAAATTTAACGGAGGGTATTGTGGTTTACTTGATTTCATCACTTCAGAAGTGACAATCCCCACATCTTGGGTGGGGGAAAGGGGGGAACAATTGATAGGCATTTTCATGTGCTATTGTCTTTCGATAAAGAGTGGTACAATAATTTCTTTCTCTTCAGTGGAATTCCCCTGTGCTGAAGATGAATTTAACTGCGGGGAACGATGTGTACCACGACGGTTCCTTTGTGACCAAGACCGGGATTGTGGTAAGTGGTTATCAACGAAATACTTCATTGATAAATGCAGGAGCTAGATTGAAAACCCAACTTCTATATGGCAAAGCAACCAAAGAATTCATCTTTGTTTGAAAAATCTTACACATTTCATAAAAAATCAATATTAGGTTGAAGAAAAACAATTACTGGAGTGGGATATGAACCAGCGACAGCCAGAACGTCGTACTAGTGCTCTACCAACTGAGATATCTAGCCCTATCCACCAATGTCTTTGTTCACGGTGCACATGTCAAAGGTTATTAAAGCAGTATACAGGGTGAGTGAAAAAAACCAAAACCCAAATATTAGGACCGTTGTTTTAGGGAAGCTCTGCACGTAGCGTTTCCAAAATCTAGGATATGAAAGTCCAATTCATAAGCTTTCTTTTATTACAAATATCATTCAAATCACTTATGTACTTTTCAAATTACGGAATTTTAAACACAACCACTGTTTTAAGGTTCTGTCCGCGGATCGCAAAAAAGTTCAGTGTTCTTTCAACAAATCACTTAGGGATGTGTGTGAATTGTTTTTGTTTTGCTGAAAGATCGCACACCTTTTTGGTGATCTGTGGACAGAACCTTAAAAGAGTGGTTGCGTTTAAAATTCCGTAACTTGCAAAGTAAAGTGATTTGAATGATTCTTGTACTAAAAAAAAGCTCATGAATTGGGCTTTCATATACTAGATTTTGAAAGGGCTACACATGCAGAACTTCAATAAAACAATAGTCCCTACATTTGGGTTTCGGTTTTTTTTAACTCACTCTGTATAGCCAGGGATTGCACCCATAGTTACAATACTAGTAGGCTCCGTAAACATGGCCATGTTTCGGTAAAATGTCAAGTTTACAATTTATTCAGTATTCGGTATATCAATCCATCCCGATGAAACTGTCAAGATTTCTGAGAGTGCACTACGGTTTCAGGACGGACAGCCATGACCATGGTTTGTCAAGAACATGGACGGATTGGTGAAGAATTGGGACAGTACTACTAAGAAAAATGACATTGACTCCACTGTTGTCTGCAATTGGGTCCCAGATGACCAGGGTTCTCCTACAAATGAAGATATTCGTAGTACCACCTTAGCAGAATTAACCCTTCCACAGGCGGGCATATTCGTAGGACATTCATAGCAAATTCATCGTGATTTCTACCACCAATGAGCTACGAATCTCCAAAAATATGTACGAATAACCACGAATAACACTGCAAATCAGTAGGGTTGTCCCACGGATGTCCCATGGTTGCCCAACGGATCGATTTTCATGACGCTTCACCATGGAAGGTTTGAACATTTTAAAAGTTTCGTAGCCCCTCCACAAATACTCGAGGTAGATGACGGATAATCACGGATGTACTAAGGATGAATACGGTACTCCCTGGGTTTATCATGAATTTCAAACCGTGGAGATCCGGAGCTCCAAACCATAAATTTGGGTACCTTTTATCAAATCAGGATGAGTTGACACCGAATTGATTTATGTTGCATTAAAACAGATGACGGTCGTGATGAATCGGAGGAGGTGTGCTCACAACCCATGCCAATTGTGTGTTCACGGTTGGAGGTGTTGTGTGACAATGACTCTAAATGTGTCTCCATGACTGCTGTGTGTGACGGAATCCCAGATTGCGATGATGGAACTGATGAAATGAACTGCAAAGGTAGGTTACAGCTTCAGTTTGTCACGTTGGAGAAACGTTTAGATTTTTGTTTCAAATGAGCGGATGCATGTTAATTAGCAATCAGGGATTCATCATAACAAGTCCCTGCTAATCTAGCTAGTCCTCCAGTCCAAATTTTATATCACAAGCTATTCCAATGAGCTTTGACAAAGGCATTCCTTAGTTATTGTATATATCCTCTGTTACTTTGGGAGTGACCTGGCTACGGCTTGCAGTAATGCACACGTCTTTGGGCGTTACCTGGCGACGGCTTGCAGTAATGCACACCGCTATGGGAATTACCTAGCTATGGCTTGCAGTAATGCACAGGTCTGTGGGAATTACCTGGCTACGGCTTGCAGTAATGCACACGTCTATGGGAATTACCTGGCTACGGCTTGCAGTAATGCACACGTCCATGGGAATTATCTAGCTATGGCTTGCAGTAATGCACACGTCTATGGGAATTACCTGGCTACGGCCTGCAGTATAGTAATGCACACGCCTATGGGAATTATCTAGCTATGGCTTGCAGTAATGCACACGTCTATGGGAATTATCTAGCTATGGCTTGCAGTAATGCACACGTCTATGGGAATTACCTGGCTACGGCCTGCAGTATAGTAATGCACACGTCTATGGGAATTATTGCAGTAATGCACACGTCTATGGGAATTATCTAGCTACGGCCTGCAGTATTGCACACGGCTATGGGAATTACCTGGCTACGGCCTGCAGTAATGTACACGTATTTGGGAATTACCTGGCTACGGCTTGCAGTAATGCACACATCTATGGGAATTACCTGGCTACCCGGCTAACAATAATGCACACGTCTATGGGAATTATCTAGCTACGGCTTGCAGTCATGCACACGTCTATGGGAATTATCTAGCTATGGCTTGCAGTAATGCACATGTCTATGGGAATTACCTGGCTACGGCTTGCAGTAATGCACACGTCTATGGGAATTATCTAGCTATGGCTTGCAGTAATGCACACGTCTATGGGAATTACCTGGCTACGGCTTGCAGTATAGTAATGCACACGTCTATGGGAATTATCTAGCTATGGCTTGCAGTAATGCATACGTCTATGTGAACTTGCAAGCCAAAGTTAGGCCTTGCCCCGAATTACTTGACAGTGGCTTGCAATTACACACGAGTCCATAGAAGCGGCTGCAGCCGTGCCCCATAGACTTGTGTGTAATTTCAAGTCATAGCCAAGTAAGTGTGACATGGTGCTACAATGACAAAGTATGACAGTGTGTGTTGATGTTTTGAGTTTGTCGATTTGTAATTATTTCACAGGACCTGTTGCTCCAAGGGACGATTGCCCCATCGGCCAAATCTCCTGTCCTACTAGTGACCAGTGTATCTCTCTGGGTACCATTTGTGATGGAAATGACGATTGTAGTGATGGGATGGATGAAATGGACTGTGAAGATGGTGGTCAGTTTTGTGTCTTCTCTTTCTTAAATCTAACTCTTTTGACAGGATGCATGAAGCTCCTTGAAAATGCCATATATTCCAACAACATACAGCAAACAAAAATTGCTTTGTTCTCCTAAAGTGACTCCTATAATAATGCATAGTTTTTAGAATTCGCACGTCTATCCACCAGTCTTGGTGCTGAAGGCGCAAATATTAGTTATCCCGCAAGCGCGAGTGGAACACGGAATAATGTAGTGCGTCTGTGTCCCACATACCACTCGGCAGAAGTGGTATGTGGGACACAGACGCACTACATTTTCCGTGATCCACGAGCGCGAGCGTGATAACGAATTTATCTTCAAGCAAACTTGATGCGCAGTAAAGTTGGACCATCGCTTTACACGAACCTTTTAGCGGTTTAGCGCTTGCAGCTGGAATGTCGCTCACATCTTGGAATAGCGCAATACGTAGGTTGCGATATGGACCGTGCAATACAGCCTCATATCACACTATTTTTGCCATGGATCGACCAATTAGGATCGAGGATACAAGTTTGCTTGAAGATAATCATTATCACCATGCTCATTGGGCCAATTATTATTATTATTATTATTAGTTGAATTATTATTATTAAATCAAGGATTCCTCAAAAGTGCCCCGGCACTGTAGCTCACAAGCCTGCAGAAACCTGTACAAAGGAGACAATGAGAAGAAGTAACAGTTTCAGAGGTGGGGTCACAGCGGTGGAAGGCGAGAAAAGTACCGCTACGCTAACTTGACTCCCCCAGTGAAACATTTCAAAAACCATCTCAGCTCCCTGGGGAGTTTCAGCTCGATGCTGCCATTTTGGCGCAAAGCAGCTAAAATCTACCACAATAACCATATCTGCCCTCAAGGTACTCATTTACTCGTGGGTGGAGAGAAGCAATTAGTGACAAAGTGCCTTGCCCAAGGGCACACGCTCCATAACCCCAGGCTGGATTTGAACCCACTACCTGCAGAATAACCCGTAGACCACAAATTCAATGTCTCAGACCACAAGGCAAAATTATCTCTCAAGTTTCAGACATGTAGTGCTTTATTTTTAGTAAAAAAGTAGTCAGTCTTGAACCAATGTGGCCCATCAGGCCACCGTGTATCTCCGGTTTTAGCAGCATTAAATGACTGAGAATAGTTCTACTCCCTCGGGATGAGATGCCAATCCATCACAGGTTGCTTCCCAAATAATGGTGGTACCCATTTGTACTCCTGGGTGGAAGAGGCAAGTGGGGGTGAAATGGCTTACCCAAGGACACAACATATGCCCAGCAGCTGGATTCGAACCCCTGACCCTCTGATCATGAGTCACAAACCCTAACCACCAGGCCGTACTCCCCCACTTACAATGCCATAAATACAAAAGAAATGTTTTAAACTTCTGGGGAGCAAAGTTACCATTACCAATTTTCATTTGCAGGACCTATTCCGGAATCAGAGTGTCCTATTGGTCAGATCGCCTGTCCATTCGATGACAAGTGTATTCTGATAACCGCCTTTTGTGATGGAAATGAAGACTGCACGGACGGAATCGATGAAATGAGCTGTGGAGGGGAAGGAGGTCCGTTTAACCTTCTTTTTTTTTTGAGTAACAATTTTTAGCGTTTAGTCAATCGTTCTCTAACACCTTGACCCATTCAATGAAATCTGGACTCTTTTAATGAACACTAGTTGGTGCTTCATCACTGCGCAAAGTGTACACGACTTATTTTATTCCAAGAGTGCACTGACCTGTATCATTACTTGAGGGTCAGACGCCGTGGGCAACACGTTGAAGAGTTCCTTCTAGAGGTCCCTCTTGACTTCTTCTTGGTGTTGAGGGGTACTTTTTTTTTTAAAAGCTGACTCCAACAGTGATGAAAGCTCCTCTAAAGTTGCTATGCAGTGTTCTTTAATAATGAAACACGATTACCTAAATACCTAAGACAGTTTATCCATTCCCCTTTGTTGAGGGCCTGTCAAGTGGCCGGTCTTAAATGAATAAAGACATGGCTAGCTGGTCTTAAAAACTTTTCTAGTGTCACATGAAATTTGGACTCCTATGAAATCCAGTGCCTTTTGGTTGAATGTTAGCAAGCCTCATGTAGGCATGCGTAATACCAGTGAGTGTCACATGAAATTTGGACTCCTGTGAAATCCAGTGCCTTTTGGTTGAATGTTCACAATCCTCATGTAGGCATGCGTAATACCAGTGAGTCATTATTTCACAGTCTTAAATTCACAACGCACTAACCACAGCTGCATCTGCGCATCAGCGCGCCAATCTCCATAAAAGGAGTTTTTAACCTTTTACTCGCGAGATGGACACTCCATTAAATAGCAAGAGGAGTGCTTCGAAAAAAACAGAAATTAAATTTGTTGAACAAAATCATTGGAAATTTTTAATTTTTGACTTGTTTAGACTTTTGGACCAAAAAGTTTTTATTTTTTGACCAAAAAAGAATTTATGAATGGGAATAAATACGTGCTTGGTTGTATTAAACACTATGTTTAATACCAGCCAAAAAGCATGTATTTATTCCCTTATTTACGACATCCACATGTAGTGGAAAATCAAACTCGTGTGGTATTCAAAAAAAGAAGACCTTCAGACTTTTTTCTTGTAATCTAGGCCTCATGGAATCTAATTTCATGGTTCTGCTAAGCACATAAGTTTCTGCTAACAGATGCTCCTATTTCATGGATAACGTAAGCAGTAGGCAAAAGGTGCGCTTACCTCGGAGGAAAACTTGCTTTAAACAATGATGTAACACTAGAAATCTCAATGCAAGGGCGGATCCAGGGGGGGGGCCAAAGGGGGCCATGCCCCCCCCCCCCCAAACGAAACCATTTTTTAATTTTTTTTATGTGACATCGCAATAAAGGCAGGCAATAATGAGTACACCACCATCTTTTTCTCAAAAAAACATTGGTTACAGTGGTCAGAAATTGCCTCAGATCGCACCACAGAGCATGTAGAATTCCAAAAACATTTCGGGGCCCTTAAACGGGCCCCGAACCCCACGCCGTCATTTTTTTGACCCACTTTTTTGGGGGACCAAAAATGTTTTGGGCCCCCCCAAAAATTGTGTTCTGGATCCGCCCTTGTCTCAATGCGCATGCCATGAAAAAAAGTGCTTAAGGTCAGCACAACTTTTCTGCTGTTCAGCAGGTTATGAAAAAGGCCCCTGGTGAACAATTTGAAAAAGAACAAAACCTGCAGTGGGCAACATTTAACACACTGTTTATAAAATCTTGACGCATCACTGACTTTCCAACTTTGGTTCTCCAGGACCATTTCCACCATCGTCATGTCCTGATGGCCTCATCCCCTGCCCAACAAGTGATCAGTGTATCCCAGTATCCGCCATGTGTGATGGCAATCCGGATTGTAATGACGGCATCGATGAGATGGCTTGTGGTGAGGGTGGTGCCGGTAAGATCTCAACATTCCTCATCATTAATTCTAGTCTGGGTCCAAGATGGGCTTTTCAAAGGGAAGGGGTTTTGACTTTTGGACCAAAAAGTTTTTATTTTTTGACCGAAAAAGTATTTATGAATGGGAATAAATTCGTGCTTGGTTGTATTAAACACTATGTTTAATACCAGCCAACAAGCACGTATTTATTCCCTAATTTATGACATCCACATGTAGTGGAAAGTCCAACTCGTGTGGTATTCAAAGTGGAGAGCTGAGTACGTACCTTCCTGGGACAAAAAAGATCTTCAGACTTATTTCTTGTAATCTGGGCCCAATTTCATGGCGCTGTTTGGCTCATAATTTTCTGCTAACAGATGCTCCTATTTCATGGATAACGTAAGCAGTAAGCAAAAGGTGCGCTTACCTCAGAGGAGGAAGTTGCTTTAATAAGTGATGTAATACTAAAAATCTCAATGTGCATGCCATGAAAAAAGTGCTTAAGGTCAGCACAACTTTTCTGCTGTTAAGCAGGTCATGAAAATGGCCCCTGGTCAACAATTTGAAAAAGAACAAAACCTGCAGTGGGCAACATTTAACACACTGTTTATAAAATCTTGACGCATCACTGACTTTCCAACTTTGGTTCTCCAGGACCATTTCCACCATCGTCATGTCCTGATGGCCTCATCCCCTGCCCAACAAGCGACCAGTGTATCCCACCATCTGTCATGTGTGATGGCAATCCGGATTGTAATGACGGCATCGATGAGATGGCTTGTGGTGAGGGTGGTGCCGGTAAGATCTCAACATTCCTCATTATTAATCCTAGTCTGGGTCCAAGACGGGCTTTTTAAAGGGCAGGAGTGTTGATAATTGTCCCTATTCGCTGCAGAATCTGAATTGTAAAGGACCCAATTCAAATTTCTGAGGTTCCAGCTTCAAAATGATCTTCATAGGTACTGTGACCCTATCACTCCTTGGAGAAGGATTAAGTGGTAAAAGCCTGACAACTCAATTATGAGATAAACTCATCATTTTTCTCTGGCAATAAAACCAAAAACTCCTCAAAGGTGCCCTAGGCACTGTAGCTCGCAAGCCTGAAAAAAACCTGTAGAGAGGAGACAATGAGAAGCAATTACAGTTCTAGAGGTGGGAGGAAAACTCCCAGAAGAAAATTCTGTGGAAGACCCACAGAATCAGGTAGGGACTGAAAACCCATTCCACATGTTGGCCCAGGCAGGATTCGAACCCAGGTCACAGCGGTGGAAGGCGAGGGAAAGTACCGCTGCACCAACCTGACTCCCTGACATGTATTGAAATGTTTTTTGTATACATTTCTACACACATTTTCTTTGACTTAATTGACCAAAAACACACTTTTGAATGATGGATTATATGTTTATATTTTGGGAAGTTGTAAATTTACAGCTACTGATTCAGAAAATATCAAAACCTTAGGATGGTAAGTTCCACCCCCCAGATGACTTTAAATGCCCTGTGTGCAAAAGCAACTTCTGCCACTCTGTCTGGGTTTCATAGGAGCAGATCTCATTTGTCATTATTTCCTCTACAGTTCTTTCAGGTGTTAACAACTGTCCTGATGGCAAGTTTCCATGTCCTGGTGAAGACAATTGTATGTCCATATCTGATGTCTGTAATGGAGTCAATGACTGCGCATCAGGTGTGGATGAAATGAACTGTAACGCAACCTGTAAGTCAAACAGTGTTATACAGTCGACTCTCGTTAGAACAAACTCTGTTAATACAAAATTCTGGTTATAACAAACATAAAGCCTTGGTCTCGACTGTGCATTTATGTGCACAATGAATGGGACTGATGTTCCTCTTAATACAAAATTCTGATATAACAAACAATTTGGCAAGGTCCAAACGAGTTTGTTATAACGAGAGTCGACTGTAGTTGCTTAATGCTATTTTCAAATTTCATCCCTCCAAAAAGATTCCTTTTCTAAACTGCTATTTTTCTAGCAATACAAAAGCTGTTCACTTTTGAATGAGATCGGCCCATGTTCAGTTGTCAAATTATTACTTGACACTTTCTAATTATTGGCTGCCAGACAAGAATCCCATTATCTCGGGGTAGGTTGGTTCCTGTCCTACAGTCACGTACTATTGATAATGTACTGACCGGGTGCCATTCTGTTCCCAAAGCACAAATGATTGTGCCCAAAACAAATATCCTTTTTCAGAGGGTTTCAGACGTCCAAAAAAAGGGATAAGGAGGTTGTTTGGTTGGAATGATTATTCAAGTTTGAAATTTATTAATAGACACAAATCAAATTTGCGGAAGAGTATGAGGAATGCAACGTCAAGAAAAGCATCCCTTTTAGATAAAATCCAACTTGACAGCTTGGTTTGTAAAACAGATCGAATCCTAGTTGGACTTAAGATCTGACTTGCTGAACTGGGTTGTTTTAAATTACCAATTTCTGGTTTTATTTTCAGCTTGCATGCCCATCAGCATTCCAGAATGTGCAGTCGGCTTGGATTACACGGAAACCATGTCTACCTACTACATCGGTCTCTCTCCCGAATACGTGGCCAATATGTTTAGTCGTCTATCGGTCATATTTGAGAGCGGCTGTGGAGCCTTCTTCAGACCCTTCATGTGCTCTACCTTTGTACCTCCGTGCAGTAATTTCCCACTCCCACCGTGCCGTGAATTATGTGAGGTAGCTGTCAGGAAGTGTCTGGAAACCTTCGAGGGAATGATGACGGAAGAGCAGTTGATGCCACAGGGAGGTTTGGGTGGCAGTGCTGGTTGTGATGCGCTGCCTAGTCAAGACGATGGACAGTGCTACAATGGTAACGCCCTATCTCAATGCATAATCTAGGACGAGTTCCGGACAAGTTGCGTGTGGAATCATTCGCTTTGTCTGGAAGAAGCTCTGCATTGTCACGGACATGACCCAGGGAAAGTTTCATTAGCATCTGCCTGACTCACCGATACTGATATGCGGGAAGGTTGCAGGGAGGTTATTCAGAATCTTGCAACTTGTACCCGATACAATGTCCGCAACTTGTCCTGAACTTGTCCTGGATATAAATTGAGATGGGCCCAAATCAGACAATGCTAGCTTAACGCTCCGCCTTCACATAGGCTGAAATAAGACACAAACACTGATCAGACGTAAACTATTGCACAGTCAATTTTGATCTCTCGCAATGCACTTCCACGCACTTGTGTTCTGCAGAATGTCGCAAACAGTTGCAAGATGTCCACTGTTTGACTGTAGTACATGTTTCACTCTCAGCATCAAGTTGTGCATCTTGGATATTTGAGCAGGGGAAATGTATACTGAAAAGTCTAAGATGAGAAAGGCATCTTTGTGTAATGCAACAGATGATATTTTTGGGGTTTATCAACTACAGCCTTGGTGCTGTTCATAGCTGCAAACAGGCTAGCTTTTTTGCACTACCCTCTACTTGTACATTCAGAACGTTGGCCATCAGAAAAACTCAAAAGAAGTTTTTTTTTGTGACTTTTCAGAAATACCAGACTTGCTAAACCGTCACACTTTAAGTGTTTGGCCCGATGTTTTCTCCTGATGCACCTTCTGGTGTCCATTTTTCTCTCTGTGCAGTGAAAGAGGTCTCCGTTGGTGATGTGGTGGGCTTGGGCTCAGAGGAAGGCGTCGGCATTTCCGTTGACTGTACTTACAACCTGTTGCCTGGTATCCAGCCAAAATGGACCACACCCGACGAATCCAGAGTCAAGACGGGTAGGCAATTCATTCCTGAAAATGATTAGACACTTCATGGATCCATTTTGACCCGTCTACTTGATCCTTCTTTTGTCCGGACGACCTGTGTATGTGCTCATAATGAAAATGGCAGTTAAAGATGCATTTTACCTTGAAAAATAGATTTCTGTTTTTGTTTTCAATTGCTTTTTTTCCCCAGCAATATAAAAGTTGTACACTTTTGAATGAGACATTGAACTAAAAAATCCACCGACGTTTAGTTATTGAAGTACTTCTTCACAAATTTGAATTATTTACCGCCAGACAATAATTTGGCTATCGCGGGCGGGTTATTTACATACAAATGGAACACTTGTAAGGGGAAAAACAAATCAATACGTTGAAGAGCATGGGAATGCATCTTTAACTGTCAGCCAATAATTCTTTCCATTTACTGGTCTAGTTTTATGACGTTCTTGCCAATCATACATTTTGTCTTCTTTTTTTGACATCAGGAGACAAAAGAAGGGTCCGCGCCGTCCACGTATCGGACACAGTGACTCGTTTGCAGATTGACAACCTCCAATCCAGATACAAAGGTGTGTACACCTGCTCCGGCCTGGAATACTCGGTGACTGTTGAGCTGTAAGATGGCAAGCACAAACACCTGTGCCACATTACTAATTGATTGGATTTGGTAGACCATGTCACCTGTTTCAAAAACCAAATGTTGTGGACACACGATGTCGACTTTCAGCAAACAGTACCACTCTGCACAGCATGTAGGTCTCTTAAAACATGGGTGGATTAAAAGACTCATTATTACTGTTTGATGTGGGAGCATTTTATAGTTCACATCACTTATGCAGTGTACTCGTAAATAGATATTGTTATATTTTGCATGCAAAACCGTCATTTTTATACGATGTATACTTGAATTTATTAACAACCAAGGTGTGAGTTAATTAGGCAGATGAGGGACTGCAGGTTTTCATAAATACAAATTCAACAAATAGTTCTGAAACAATTATAAATATAGTGTCGGAGCATGGTTAAAGTTCAGAAATTTATCAGAACTTGACACTGAACAAAATCTGTCTTTGTTACCGCTCACACACAAACACCCTTAGCGAAAAAATATATTTCTGACAGCAAAATATTAAAAATTCTGACAACTTTCAGACATGAAACTGTAGTTGTAACATGGAGGTTTCTGTCTAAAATGACATCACACTTTTGCTCATGAATATGGAAATTTGCATTAGCATAAAACCAAAAATTCACCAAATTACCCTTGAAAATGGCAAAATGGCAAAATGAAAATAGAGATACATGGACACAGAGGTGTATTTTGAAGGATTGCATTAAAACAATTACATTGCGGCATGGGCCTTTTAAGTGGTTTGTATTATCAATGCTGTAGTTTATTTTATATAACCGACATACAGATCCTTGTCATTTGATTGGTGGAACTCACATCACTTGGCATTCGTTATTACTCCCATTCACGCCGGGGTTCAAAAAGTCCCAATCGCCCATGGGGAATACTATTCAACAGTTAGGATCATTCTTGTTCCATGATGCGGTATTTGGTGTGCGCCTTCAGCATTGCGCATAGCGCGTATTGTTCCAAAGAGCCAGCGCTACAGAGTTGGGTTCAAACAGTTTCGTGAAGGGGTGGTTTGGAAGAGAGAAATACATTTCCACCAATTTTGTAGTGAAATAAAAGTTCAAATTATATCAAATGACAAGGATCTATATGTCAGTTAAATCAAACAAATATTGAGTGGCTTTAAATTATGAAATAGGAGGAATATCATCGCTCGGTAAAACCTGGACTTTTGAAGTTCACCCGGCTTTGCCTCGTGAAATGGAAAAGTCCAGATTTAACCTTGCGATAATATTCCTCCCAGTTCACTCTGAGCCACTCAATATTTGAATACTATTGCATGTCGCAAAAACTCGTGTTTGCCAATGACAATTGATCCTATTGTTTTAAATATCCGACTATTTGTTTCTATTTTTGCTCAGTAATTGAGAAAGTGAGTAGGGACCCAAAAAGTTTGTTTTTGTGTATTTGTGACCGCCACTGTAGCTTTTGAACCTGTACATTTTACTAACATTGTAATCCTGTGACTACATTGTAATCTTTGAGTGTTTATGATTGCTGTATTATAGTGCACAGTTTTAGAAGTGATGTTTATAAGTAAGCTTTATTATATTAACTTTTTTTCGAAAATTACTGTTTTACTTCGGAACCTGTGTAGAGCATTATTACACACTTTGAGAAAATAACATTTTAATATTCGAGTGTCTATATTATAACAATGCATTAATGTGTAATCCGACCTTGAAGTTTGCCACAAATAAAATTGATTTAGAGCTCAAATATGTACGAGTATAATACAATAAATACAATCAGTTTGGAGTCCAAAAATAAGTTCATTCTTTTATGTCAACCTCCTCCTGCATGCTAGAATGACTGACACTGTTACCTTTTTGATATTTTGTATGGTACTTATATTTTACGAAACAATAAAACGTTTTTATGCAAGACAAAAACTGCTTTGTGTGCGGACAGTCATATATTTGGTTTAATTGATGGTGACATTTGCATGAGATTTGCATTACATATGCATTCCCATGCTCTTTTATCAATGGGCTTTTTTCCTTCCTGACGTATTTTTTAATGTGTATGTTTTGTTTCAACGAAAAACTACTTTATGCAGATTTTGGGCGTCTGCAACCCTCTGAAAAGGAATTTCTTAGAGCCGAATTATTATCTAACAGCCAATAATTCGAATTTAATGAATTTTAGGCCAATATCATTAAATAAAAGTTGGTAGTTTTTTTTTGGTAGAAAAATAACAATTGCCAGGAAAATAGCAATTGAAAACCAACCAAAAAAAATTCGATCTTTTAAGGTGAAACTCGAATGTAGCACGAGGAATGCATCTGATAATGGGACTTTTATAAATATGGAGTTTTCCATTACTAATAATAATAATAAAATTGCATTTATTATGCGCATATACCATAAAATGTTCAAATGCGCATTACAAAATTAGCTAAAATATTAAAAATACAAATTCGAATTAAACATTAATCTTAAATGTAAAAAAAAACACTAGATATTTTAGAAAACACTGTCATAGCAATGAAACTTACAGTTACAAAAACAAGACCTACATTTAAAATAGATAATAGTAAAACCTTATACGAATGCCTTTGTAAAAAGAAAAGTCTTAAGCTTAGTCTTAAAAACTGTTAGAGACTGAACAGACTGAATTTCAGGCGGTAGCTGGTTCCATAAGCTGGGAGCGGCTTGTGCAAATGCACGATCCCCCATAGTCTTTTGCATTCTCCCAGATGGATAATCTAAAAGCAAGCGCCCATTGGATCGCAGGGAATACTTGGAATGGACCTTAACTATCAACATATCTATAATGTATCTGGGAGCAAGATCATGAAGAGCCTTGAAGGTCAACAGAAGGATTTTAAAGTGTATGCGAGATTGTATAGGCAACCAATGTAACTGATAAAGTAGAGGAGTAACATGGTTCCACGATGGTTTGCCACAAACAAGCCTTGCTGCAGCATTCTGAACCCGTTGAAGCTTAACTAATTGTGAATTTGGTAAGCCATAATATAGGCCGTTGCAATAATCAAGGCGACTGGTTATAAAAGCATGCACTAAAGTAATCAATGTATCTCTTGACAAGTATTTCTTGATTCTTCTGATATTGTGAATGTAATAAAAAGTAGTGGAGCATGTGGTAGTAATCTGCTTATGCATACTCAATTTTGAGTCGAACCAGCAACCTAAGTTACGAACTTGTAATGAAGGTGATATAATACAGTCTCCCACATTGATACCAGATATAGTCAGTTTAGATAATTGCTGTTGACTACCAATAATGATAAATTCAGTTTTGGCATCGTTTATCATAAGTTTATCTTGTAGCATCCATAGTCGTATATCCCTTACACAGTTTTCCATGGCAGTCACCGCTTGCTCTTGGTTGTCTGAACTACAAGGTTTAAATGACAAGTATAATTGGGTGTCGTCGGCATAGCAGTGAGTGTTAGGAAGATGTTGTTCTACTATGTCGAATAGTTTAAATGAATAAATACTAAAAAGGAGTGGTCCCAAACATGATCCCTGTGGGACTCCACTATTCAAGTTGAACTTATCCGACAATTGTCCGTCCAATAAAACACGTTGACTCCTACCAGTTAAATAAGAATTAAACCAGGTTAAAGCTGCACCAGATATTCCAATTTTAGACTGAAGGCGGTTGAGTAAGATGTTGTGATCAACCGTGTCAAAAGCAGCGCTAAGATCTAAAAGTACAAGTAAAGTAACATGTTGATTATTCATCTTCATTAAAATATCATTCTTCACTTTCAGTAAGGCAGATTCGGTGCTATGATTTTTCCTGTAGGCTGACTGAAGTGGTGGATACAATGAGTTAACAGTCATATGGTCATGGATTTGTTCAAACACAGCCCTTTCAGTTAACTTTGATATATACTGGAGATTACTAATAGGCCGAAAATTCTGTAAGTTTGTGGAATCTAAATTGTCTCTTTTCAATATAGGACGAACAAGGGCTTCCTTCCAATCAGTTGCGAATACTCCTGTTTCTAAAGACAGATTGATGATCCTAGTAATAACAGGCACAAGAACATCCAAACAATCGACAACCAACTGAGTAGGCATAGGGTCCAAAGAACAAGACTTTTTTTTTAGCCTTTACAATGAGAGCTCGCACATTGTGCTCAGTAAGTGGTGAGAATTGGTCAAGTGTTACATTACTAAAGTCTTCTTACAGTGTACAGTTGTAAACCAGAAACCATTTAACCTGGACAGGATCCTACTGAGAATTTGAACTGAAGGATACACGTATGCAGTCACATACCCACACAGCCATTCCTTAGACATAATTCACAGTATTATTCGCGCATGCAACTTTTCCTCGGATCTGCTAACTTCCTTTGATTTTTTTTTATAAAGTATCTTATAACACCGAAGAAGATCGCATGAGTTCAGACCGTTTATGGTAAAGTGGGGCAGCAAGACGCTGTAGACAAATTGGATGTTGTTGTCACGTGCCTGAACTTTTCTTACCTCATCTGTGTCTCACCTGTAGATGGCCAACTAACTATAGCTGTTGCCTGCAAGTTGGCTATGGGGTTAAGAGCCGTAGCTCGTGTTATACCCCATTTCCCCTAGGACCTTGTCCAGTTGAATTTTGAAGTGGAGAACTGTTGTTGCTGCCACACATTCTTCAGGTAGGCTTTTCCGGAGTACCCGCCACTCGGAAATACACCCCTTAATTCTCTGGCTACGAGGTTGGAAGGTTTATTGAGGGCAATCAACCGTGACTCCCTAATTGGCTACGAGGTGCATAGATCGAGTGGCGGGGTATTCTGCAATTGTGCCGCAGTTCACCACTCTCTTACTGAAAGAATGATGGCGTAGATTTAGACGACATCTCTTCTTTTCTCGTTTCATTGAGTGCCCCCTTGTTCTTGTGTTTGTGTTCTCTTCTGTACTGCATGCGTATCTCTTGAAGTGTGATTGGTATCAAAGTGGTGACATATACTGCTTGAAGTGGGCCAAACAACATGCAGAAGCTGCTTAAACGATTGGGTTGCCTGTCGGTGTATGTCAAGCATCCTTATTTTCAAAGTATAGGCGATTTATTTGCCATATTGGATGTTGTGGTAACGCGATGCCAACTTTCAGCAAACACTTCTGCACTGCATGGAGGCTCAAATAAAAACTAGTTTAATTTTCTTCTTAATCATTACGTTGCAACCGTATCAGCGAAAAAGAAAAGGAGGGGGTGACGGCCACGCCCCTCCTCCATCCACTTTGGGTGTGTCTGGCGGGTTGAACCTGCGACCTCCGGATAACGGCGTTGCGTTGCTCTTAGTCTTATTACCAACTGAGCTATCCAGCCATATATGTTGGGTAGCTGGTAATAAGAGCACTGGAATGGATATCCGGAGGCGATCCTAGGTTGGTTCAAGCCTGGTCGCTCCAGTCAATTTCTTTGTTCAACTTTTCAATTGTTATAATTCTTATGGTAGTTTTCCTGTGTGGTTCATTTTGAAAATTTGTAATTAAAGCTGTATCCTCTATGTGTGATCCCCGTTTGGACAGTATCAAGCACTAAAGGCTATAGACCAAGTGAATCTTTCCTGCCAAAACCTGTTAACATTGCAAGTGCAATTAGTACCGGTACATTGTACCCTCCTTCCTCCATGATTGTACAAAGATGTTCTTTAGGCCTATGTACCAAGACAAAGAGCCAAATAAAAAGGGAAAGTACGGTAAACTTTTGATTGTATCACTATGCATGCAATTGCTACAGGTTTTTTTTTATTTATTCCATCTCCCGTCTTGAAGTTATTTCTGTTTTCCTTAGACACGCGCCAACAAAAAGTGAGTGACTAGGCTAGGACAGCCAGGCTCTCTCTGAACCGTCCGATTAACCCCCTAACCTCGTACCTGTTACATACTCGTACCAGTCACTACCGCTGGCAAGCATGTGGAAGTGGTGGGAAAGCAGGCGAGTTGCTGCCTAGCGCGCTATCCGGATCCAGATTCGCTGAACTTCGTTTTCTGAAAGTCATTACATCCCAGCCCCATAGGGAGGAGCAAACGAGGGGAAATTTGACAAGATGGCTGTCCGGTCGAGAGCGGGAAGGATCTTGTTTTGTGGATTGGTATACTGGTCTTTGATGCTTCTCAGTGTGGGAGGAAATGAAGTTGGTGAGTTTACCTTTTAGATCTGTGAAGCTTAAGTCTGTAACTTAAACTTGAAAAGGTTGAACAGGTACTGTTGATCTTGTGTGCTCTGCTTTGAAAGCACAGCACACTGTTATACAGTACAGGGGCGGATCCAGGAATTTTTGTAGGGGGGGGGTTCATCAGCCAAAAAACTAAAAATGTACACAGGTTTTTTTCTCCGGACACTTGGCTTCCGTAAAATCAAGGGGGGGGGGGGGGCTGGTACCATATTTCAATAGGGAGCGCTGTTCAAATTCGATGATTATTAGCACTAGATTACAGAATAGTGTAGGGCCTACCGTATTTTGAACAGGCGGACATTATACCAGTATAATTTTTTTTTTTGGGGGGGGGGGGTGTCACAGCAGGGGGGGGCCGACTTATTTTTTAGGAATTTGTGTGATTTTTTTTTTTGGACAGAGCTGATGGGGGGGGGGGTTTTTGACCCCCCCCCCCTCCTCTGGATCCGCGCCTGCAGTAGCAGCATGAGTAGACTACCTTTCTACCTGGATAAATTTGCATGGCTTTACGATAGAGGACAGACACACAAAGGGAGAACAAAAGATCCTTTCAGTCCTCGAGCGTTTGGGCTTTTGTTGAAATCGGTCCTGGATCTAATAGTTTACTATGGGAGAGTGGGACAAAGGGAAAAACGAAACATTGTCCTCGGGTCTATAGAAATTCACGACTATGTGTGTTTGTTTGAGTTGTAAGAATACAATAATGTCAAAAGGAAAAGGATATGTACATGTAGCCATTGTGCAGATGAGCGGACCTTTTTTGGTCTCATTGTGCCTAATACGATCGGGTGATCAGGCCCCAATTAACCCATTGGGGTAGAATTCTATATATAAGCTACATGGACAGCACTCATTTCACCATGCAGCGACCCATCAGCCATCAGAGAGCGATAACATGTTCTAAAAAGTCAAATTTAGCAGGGAAAATTGAAGCATTTACTGAGAAAACATTTGGATTTTTTTCAGACCAGTCTCGTGATAATACTTTGTAGCCTGGGTGTCTTGTGATGTCCAGGTATGGAATTATTTCCATTACATGTATGTACTGTCGTTTAGCATGCGTCGGAGAGAAAACTCAACCCTGCGCAGCGTTTACACAAAATGTTTATCAGAACTCGCCAACGGTGGCCCTTTGGGCCACAGGTACTTCCCCGCACTACGCAAGACCCTATTCATGTCAAAACAACCAAAAGCCACGAGCCAGACAGTGTCCAGGCAGTTGCCAGACAGTGCACTTAAAAGATAATTGACTGGCGGCTGTGGTTTGCGGCTATGAAGGGAGATGGCTGTGTCAAGTTACAGGTGTTTGTATATGTTTCAATGAGACTTGGCAGGAGGCCTGGTCGAAAGTTTGTTGACCCGGCCTGGGTGAAGCCCTGGCTGCAAAGTTAATTGAACCAGCTTATTTGGCAAGGGTTGAATGAGGATTAGATGGAAGGTGACCGTCATTGGCCCTCAATTTTTTTTTATTCAAAATATTCGGTCACCTGATCGCAAAATGGAACCAGGTCACTCTGCGGAGGGTAATGTGACTTTTCCCCAGTATTTTTTTTTTTTGCATGGATAGCATTTACTAACCTAAAGCATTTTATGCAGTGTTTAGGTACATGTTTAGGTGCATGCCATCTGGGCTGTTTAAATAATCAATCCCTTTGTTTAGTCTTGGATGGAATTATTTCTCATCATGAACTTTATCTCAGTTATAGACATTTATGTTTTAAAAGCCTTCCTTGTTTCCCCTTCCTCGACCTGAATTTTCCAATGCGCAGAAAACTATCATGGAACATTCTTTCGACGATAAATTTCAAACTCCATTATTAGGCCTAACTCCCATGTAACTTGACCCAATAGTGGCTTGGTTTTACGTTTCAAAAATATCCACATTCTCTTGATAAATTGTGAAGTGACTTAAGCCCGGACTAATGCGAAACGAACTTGACAAAGTGAACCGATCCCTGCAAAATTCCCGGGGATTACTTTCAACTTCCAGGCTGATATTATGAGGGCTCGTTATCAACCTGACTTTTAATAATCCGCTTTCGATTTAGAGGGATTCAAGAGCAGTGGGTGCGAGGGCAGCACTTTCCACCTTCGTTGCCAGGACAACCTGCTGATTAAAGTGCAATCAGCTAACTTTGGACGGGGGGATACCGTCACGTGTGCCCAGACTAACCGGGGGCCCGTCAACGACACAAACTGCATTGAGCCCAACTCGTTTGCAATCGTTGCGGCAAGGCATCTTCGTTTTTCTTTCTTTTATATTTCTAAAGGTTTGCAGGTAGATGACTGTGTTGTTTTCTTTTCTGCTGAAACATTAGTGAAATGTTGTAATTGGATAACAATACTTTCTTACAAGTATAAGTGATGACTTTTCTTCAGTGCTTCGCAGTTCCGCTTCATTTTGTACGCTTTCTTACAAGTACATATTTTTTTAAGTCGAAAGAGGAGGAGGTTAACATTAATAGTTATATATCTCAACAAACTTGCTCAACCATTAATATGTTATGGGGCACAACACTTTATGCATTCTGTCTGTTCTGAAAAAAAAGGAATGTGTTGACAAACAAGTTTCTTCTTACAGTTTTTTTCTCTCTTCTCTGTTTTTCCCGATAAAAATCCATCAATGGAAAATTGACCAGATTGAGGATTTTATTCAAATAAAAAAAAACACCTTCCCATCAGTATTCAGTGCCCATTTTCATGCACAGGCATCACATTCCCAAATCACCACTTTTACTTACATGTAATCACCTTTCTGACCCTAAACACCATTCGTCATCACAGTGTCACCACCTTCCATAAGGTCTGTCCTCACCAAATTCCCTTTCGAACTCACCTCCATGACATGTTGATCAATCCTGGGGGTTTTTTTTACCATGGTAAATCTTACACTTTAATTTGTAGATGCCAAAGCTTGAATAGATGCGAGATTCCCATAAATACCGATGTCTTTGGGGACCCTTGCCCCGGAACTAGTAAATATCTTGAGGTCTCCCTGCAATGCAGACCAAAGCGTAAGTATTGGTTCTGGCAACAATATGGCGTGGAAAGCAGGAGAACCATAATTTGCATAAATAAGGAAGAATTAAAACCTCCTATTTTTGTTAGAGTCACAGTAGGAGTCCTAAGGCAGAATTTTCCTACAAGCTCATGATTTGTGTTTGTACAATGAACCATCCCTAAAAAGTTTCATGAAAATCTGTCCATAACTTTCTGAGTTACCTTGTCCACAAACAAACAAACAACCAACCAACCAACCAACAAACAAACAAACAAACAAACACCCCAACCAACGCCGGTGACATAACCTCCTTGACGACGTCGACAGGACACTTCGTAAAGGTTACCAATCTCTATGCCGATCGGGAAACGTGATAAGTATACCGCAAGCGCGTTTACCGTCCTATACTATAATTATACTGAACGAATATAGCAGGTATTTTGATTCACTCACACTTTTCAGCTTCAATGTTATTCAGCTGGACAAGTTAAATCACAGGACAAAACCTTCGAGATTCGCTTGATACGCACCCCTGGCCAAAGTGTAAGTGGTGAGGTCACAAGACTAGAAAGCTCCAAAGATAAGATTCCACCAATGAGAAAGCTGCTTGTTTACTGCAATCAATGAGACATGATCCATGTAAACCAGGAATGTAAACCTACCTGTAGCGGGCCGGTCCACCACATGGTCACATCATGGTGCCATAAAAACAAATGCCAAGGTCACGATGAACGATGATCGTAGGCGGTAGCATCGAGCTATATAGGAAATGGAAACATTGTGTAAACATTAGAGTTAAAAACCCTTGTAATGTCAACGCCATGCAGCCGAACCTCCTGGGGGTTGTGTAGCCCTGTGAGGTCTGATAGTCATGTCAAGGCTCGTGCGAACATTTGGCAGGACATGTACTGCTGCTTCGTCATCGCAAGCCAGGCAGTTGAGTTCTTTTCGGTGCCGAACTCGGCTAGTCGTAATTCAGGAACTTGGCCCATTTCTCTGCGGGTTTAGCATCACGGATTTGACACCATGGTTTCCAGATTTGTAGTTGTACCTCTTCTGCTTGTGGCTGGTGTCTACCTCACGACTGCCGTAACTCAGGAGCAGTCAGGTCAGATTCATAAAGTTCTTAAGAAATTTTGTTTGTGTTTTCGACCCTGGACCAAGCCGATTACTGAATCATTTGGTTTGTAAGTTTTTCTTGATTTCGTGCTGATGTTAGCCGTTCGGGTGTGCAGTGCTGCTGCGATTATTATTTGCACTGCCAATTTCTTAGCCCATTTGGGTGTTTCCTATATCCTATAATATATTGCATGTATGATGAATTTCACTTTTGTGGTTTATCAGGTTAAAGGGTTCATGCAATGTATTTTTTTTAATGCAGCCTTGAAAATGCACCTTTGTGTCTCATTTAAGCTTAATTTCAATTTTAGTTTTGCCATTTTCAGGGGTATTCTAGTACCTTTGTGGTTTTATGCTAAGTTCGAAATTCCATATTCGTAAGCAAAAGTGTGATGTCATTTCAGGCAGAAAACTCAATGTTACAGTTATTTCAGCACCAAAAGTTGCCAGACTATTTTGGATATTTTGCTGCGATGTCGTATATTTTCTATCATTTTTCTTTGGTGATTCGTTGTGTCAGTGCAGTAAGCCAGCGGCAATTTTTCTCACAAATATTTTCAGTGAGCACATTTTTGGGTTCACAATTTGAATAGAAAACCCCTAAACTGAACAATGTCTTCCTGAAATGACATCAAGGCGCCTTCAGTTGTTCCGGAAAAACATGGAAATGTTTAAAGGACGAGTCAGAAGGACAGAAGAAGCAAGCTGAGTTTCAAGCAGTAGTAAAAAACAGAGATAATCACGGGCTGCGAGAAAAAGATAGATGGCTCCATTCAAGGGCGGATCCAGGGGGGGGGGGCCAAAGGGGGCCATGCCCCCCCCCCCCCAAAAAAAACGAAACCAATTTTTTTTTTTTTTTATGTGACATCGCAATAAAGGCAGGCAATGAGTACACCACCATCTTTTCCTCAAAAAAACATTGGTTAAAGTGGTCAGAAATTGCCTCAGATCGCACCACAGAGCATTTAGAATCCAAAAAAATTTCGGGGCCCTTAAGCGGGCCCCGAACCCCACGCCGTAATTTGTTTGACCCACTTTTTTGGGGGACCAAAATTTTTTTTGGCCCCCCAAAAAAATTGTGTTCTGGATCCGCCCTTGGCTCCATTGCTACTTTCTCTGTGTTTCCTCAGAATTACAACATCACTTGCAAAGACAGAGACAGCAATTGTGGCGGTGACTTCTTTGGCATCCAAAACCCTCTTATTGTCACCGAACATCATGAGCTCGATTCCGACAGCGAGATTTCATGGGCAAATCTTCATTTTGTGTGCAACATCTATCTATACCTTGACAGCTTCTACAGAAAATCTAATGCTGGTCCGGCCTCACTTGAAGATTTAAATGCCTCTCTCTCAAGCCTGTTCTTGAAACATCCATGCATGCCCAGTTCCAAATCTTATAATTTGCGGAGACTGTAACTTGGGTGACATAAACTTGGAAACCTGGACCCCGGACTATGCAGATTACAAGATCCATTCGTGACAAATTTTTGCAGTTTATTGATGGAAGACTCTCTGGTGCAGCTCGTTCGTGACATCACTCGTCTTGCATCTGGGAAAGTTTTGGATCTGATTGTCACGTCCAACCAAAATCTTGTCAACAGCATAGAAGTATAAATTGTTATTTCTGATCACAGCAGTGTATAGTCTTCAACATTGACATGAAACCCATAGTGGCAAACCTCAGAGAAAGATATTTCTCGGAGAAAGAGTGGGTTACCACTGACTAATTTTGTACTTTATAACAAGAATGCTATATTCCTTCTACAAGTTCCTCCGGGTCACGAAACAGATCCAGAGTGGGTGCCCCCTTATAAGTTTTAAATGTTGTTTTTTTTGTAAGGCAGTATGTCTTCTTTTTTCTCCTTTTTCCTCTGCTATCAACTGGTTATTGAATCACTTCAACTAGACATTTGCACGCGCGTGAGCAAATACATTCCCCGCTTGTTTCATTCGGGTTTCGCCTCCATTTCCGCCCCCCCCCTAAATGTCCAGTGCAACTGCCACTGTGTCGTAATCGTGATCTTAGTATAGAGAAATATAATAACCTTCTGATCCCTGCACCCGAAAAAAGTACAAGCAAACCTTGTTGATCACATAACTCTGGAAGTGATAACACAGCTGGATAGTGACCTCACTTTTAGGTATACATCCAGGACAGTTTTGTCCTCAGAACAAGGGACGTGGCAAACACATGACACGATGCGCCACGGTTATAGATGTATCAATATTATTTGATGATATGAACAAATTATTGTCAAGGGTAAGTTACACCACCTTGGCGTGACAGAAATGAAAAATAAATTAATGGTAAATCCAGGGTAAAGCTGTATGCAACGTTTTCGTTGCATTGTCAGTGCATACTTATTAGAGAATACGTTTCCGAGTCATACCGAAAACAAACAAATTAATGAACGGCTCATTTTGTACTTCCCTGGCCCTCGAATGGACTACCTCGATTAATGACCAAACCACTATGGTTGGGCGAGGGGTAGATTCGGCACGGGCAGAGCACCTTGATGAAATAAAAACGTTGAATGACAAAAACTCAATTTGGCTAAAAATCGGGATACGACGGTTCGTGGTGCGACTGACGAGATGTATCAATATTATTTGATTATCGTAAAGGGTAAGTTACACCGCGTTGTCGTGACAGAAATGATAATAAATTAACGGTAAATCCAGGGTAAAGCTGTATGCAACGTTTTCGTTGCATTGTCAGTGCATACATAATACGCTTCCGAGTCCTAACCGAAAACAAAAGTGTACGTCTCATTTTGCTCTTCCCTGGCCCTCGAATGAGCTAGCTCAATGAATGGCCAAACCACTTGGTGGGCGAGGGGTAGATTCGGCACGGGCATGCAGAGCAGTAAATTGGCACGATTTTTACCCCGACTTCACAAATATTGGACTAATCAGAAAGCTCACAGGTGATCAAGATACATACAGCTTGACTAAATTTTACTCTCACTTTCTGTTTTTATTTTTTATTTTATTGTATTAATTTTTTTAGGGGGTGTTGAGGGTGGGGGTTGACCGTTGACTGAAGCCCTTCGCCATTTTGAGAAACGATTTCTTCATTGTGAGCGACTTTCGGCAGGTCTAGTTTCATTCCAAAAATATCACAGAAATACAAGTGCAAAGATGCGGTGTACAGCTGGGACCACCCTCGCGTCCACAAAACTCTCTATTTCAGGAAGACCAGTCAGATGTATAGCATTGTCCCAGCTATAGGTGTTGGTGACAAAGCGGGCAGCTCTTCGTTGAACCATCCCAATCTTCTGTTTATTGGTAGCTGTGAATTCCACACTGCATGCACAGTAATCAAGACGAGGGCAGACATGTATCACCCGAATCAAATTCCAGCTTATAAAATGTACTAAAAGTTTGGTAGGCTTGGAGTTTGATCTTGGGCAGGGCTGAACCTAAGGGGTCGTTTAGCTGTGACTGCATGACTGTCCGATGAGAGATAGACGCCAAGGTGTGGCTTTTAACTAAGCATGTGATCAGAGAGCTTGTAGGAGGATTGAATGATGTTTTTCTTATTGGAGAATCTGAGCACATTACATTTGTCCGAAGTTTAAATGACATCTGCCAGCGATGCTCCCACTCCCCTAGCGTCTTCAGGTCGATCTTGCTGAATAATATCGCAGTCAGATGAAGATGTAATTTTGCGATAAATGACACAATCGTCGGCGAACAAGCCCTTCAAGCAGTAAAGTTGATATAGGCATAGACCAAAAAGACGAGAGGGCCCACCACAGTGCCCTGTACCCCAGATATGAGACGTGGACTGATTGGGAACTGACTCCCTGGATGCACAACTGTTTGTCCTCTTTGGATTAGGAAGCTAGAAATCAATTTATGAAGTGATCCATGGATGCCTACATGATGAAGTTTCTTAAGCAGTCTCTGATGTGGTACATCAGTGTCGAACGCCTTGGCGAAATCGAGCACAATAGCGTCCACACCGACCAGCTATATAATTAATTGTGCCATCAGTTTCCCATGGAGCGATATCGATTGGTTGGTTCGCTGATTTAGCAGCGTTTCCGCGTACCCGCCTCCAAAATACTATAATTGTGAAGCCGCATCTAGATATCTGGGCATATTGAGCAAGAAACCCTCGTTTCATCCGCCTTGATGGTTCAAGTACCAAACCGCAAACTGTTTAAACTTGATTTAAAACTAGTGGGATTTGTCGTATAGAGGGCGTGGTGTCAACCGACTATTGGTGGCGCTCGGCGCAACACTTTCGATTTCTTGCACGTGGAGCGCGCGTAGGTCTCAGCACCACAGTGGTGATTTCAGCTAGCTGCTGATTGAACGTTGAAGACACAGGGTTAATTATAGCCCCTCAGTACTCAGTCGACACAGCTGGACTATTTGTCACACCTTATATCCTCGATGTACCGGTTTTCGAAGGTGTAAAACTTTGTTTCAAGCAAGAGAAAAACACCGACATAGCCTTCGGTTTCCAATTTTTTGGGGGCTGGCGGCAACCTGAACACTGACGTCCGTTGTTGTTGGTTGTTGTTGGCCGCATAAGATCCAGTGGGGATCATTGTACCGCTCCTTGGGCTGATTGTTTTCGGCGCGCCCGTCCTTCCTTGTGCCACTTCTTCTCCGTCGCATCCGCTCCCTCATGGACTGCTTTCCGCCACGCTCCCCTCACAGCACATAGCTCCTCCACTCCGCGTTCCTTGATCTGGCAGTGTCGTAGGTCGTCCCGTACGCGGTCTTGAAAACGGAGTAGAGGTCTTCCACGAACTCGGGCTCCAGTGCTGACTTCGCTGAAAAGAGTCCTCTTGGGAAGACGGTCTTGCGGCATCCTACAGACATGTCCAAACCATCTGAGCCGGCGCTCTGTGAGGATGGTATGCATGCTTGCGCCTTGAGTGCACTGCAGAACCTCTGCGTTTGACACACGGTCCAACCACTTGACACCTAGAATCCTCCTCAGATTGCGCAGGTGGAAGCTGTTGAGCCTGGTGATCTGCGCAGCATAGGCCGACCAGGTCTCAGACCCATACAGCAGTGTAGGCAAAACACACGCTTTGTAGACTGCGATCTTTGTCTTTAGCCTAAGCTTCTTGTTTGCCCACACACCTCCTGAGTTGTCCAAAGCAGCCCACAGCTCGTCCAATGCGTCTGTTGAGGTCCGCCTCCATGCTGGTCATACTTGAGATGCAGGACCCGAGGTAGCAGAACTCATCTACCACTGCTATCTTTCCCCGTTAACCAAGAGTCGGCGCATATGCACTGAGCAGGGACAAGTAATCGCTTTCATTGTGAATCCGGATCCTCATCAGCCGTGGGGAGATGCCCACAGGAGTATCTATGTGCTTCAGCAGGGAGTTCTTGCCTGCAAAACCAACACCATGCATTTGAGCTTCTGTTTCAGCCTTGCCATTCCAAAAGAGTGTGTAGTCCTTCTCTTTGATGATGCCCGTCCCCAACCATCTGGTCTCTGACAGAGCCACAATGTCCATATCCAACCGAGTGAGTTCATCGTTGAGAAAAATCGTCTTCCTAGGTTCAAAATCGCTATCCAAAAGCCGTGGTCTTGGTCCAGTCCAGTTCAGTGTCCGTATATTCCATGAACCGATCCGAAGAAAAGAATTGGTTGTGTCAGGAAGAAGAGGTGGGGTTGACTGTTTGACCCTCCTTTTATCGGGCCCTCCACGGATTGTGGCGAGCAGGCCACCCGTAAATACGGCTGCTCGGTCGCTGCAGCAGGACACGAAGTCTCCCTATACCCCGCTTGGAATGACAACGGCCTTCACACTGCAACCTTCGGCGCAGACGCCTGGGCGACATAGAGAGCACGTGCTTGCCCAGAACACATTTTCCCCTTTAAGGACCGACTCGGTGAACTCAGCGGCAGATGAATCCGACAGCTGCACCAAGAGGATCCCGTAGCTTTTTGCAGAGTGTGCTCTCTGGAGGATGGCCGTTGGCCCATAGGAGCTCATCCGCCCTTGACAGGTCATATTTCATTCTGCTGAGTGTCCCCACACCCAAGAATAAATGGTCTGGGTTTAAAATCAGAGTTTTCCTTCTCCTAGGTGGGTTGCCTTCCATGGCTTACGAGCCCCACCTGCCCGGGTTTGAAATCAGAGTTCCTTCTCCTAGGTGGGCTGCCTCCCATGGCTGACGAGCCCCATCTGCCCGGAGCGATCTGGTTTTAAGGCGCCAGACACTCGCCTTCACACCTCTGCCATCGGTTTTAAACAGGGTCGGTGCATGAAGCCAAGCAGTAGGAGTTTGGTTAGGAGAGGCTGTTGGAGACGCTGGCCATATGGGATACTTCATGGATAGGGGGTGGCTCAATTCCCTCCTACCATCCCGGCCATCCTAACCCTTTTGACCCCACTGACGTCCGTACCGCACACACAACAAGTGTGGTACGAATCTGCGCGCGTGCGTCGCTACAAACCTCGAAAACTTGATGCCTCGAAAACAAGTACACGGATGATACTACTGGGGAAAGATTTTCATATCTGGCCATCACTAAATTTTCCCTTCAGTGACCTATCACTAGTATCAGCCATCAGAAAGTGATAATATATGGGACAAAAAAATGTTGCAACCTGACGCCATTTCCGCGATTTTACACAAAGTCTATGGAGAGTCAAGAACATTTCCTAACAAAATTAGAAATGTTTCTCAGTCCCAGATTCATGCCTTATCATCATTTTTGCATTGAGTGACCTTCATTGAGACGATATATGAAGGAAAAAGTGGCGTCAGGTTGCAACATTTTTCCCATAATGTCCTAAAAAGTCAAATTTAGCAGGGAAAATATGGAAGTACTTACTGAGAAAACACTTAGATATTTTCAGACCAGTCTCATACAGTTTGTGCACAGGGTGACAAGTGATGACCAGATATGGGTTGCTAACTAGTTAGTAAGTCTGGTAAGTCCAATAACCTAAATGTGAATTTTGGGTGCTACACTACCCATTCATATATACTAGATTATTACAGATATAATTTGAGTCGTTGCATGTAAGTTGTGCCCTGTCTTGGTAATTTCAGTATTTTCACCCAAGCAAAATTGATCCAATCTTTCAATGGAGTTTTAAGTTTCAGGTTATTCATAATTTAATAAATCTGAGGCCAATTAAAAAAATCAGGCAGGTGTTCATTTTTAATTTTAATTTTTAAAAAGAGGGGGGGGGGAGGGGTCGAGCTTTCGCCTTTGCTTTCTTCAAATAATCTGAACGAGATTTTTTTTATGTTTTGCTTGGCCTTATACTTTATAGCAATGTATGTTGATGGGGTTATTACGGGATGCCTCTGGGTTGAGCGTCGAGTTACCACTGTTTAATTTTGCAAAATCTTTCAGGTTCCTGTGAGCCAATCAATGTGAAAACCTGCACAGGCTCAGGTGTCTTAAGAATGTTATATCTTAAGGTACTAGCTGTCAGAGCTACGTAACACATGAACCTAGACTGGGACCTTGAGTGTAGGAAAACATGCCAAAAAAAAATCAGGCAACTTTACTCACTCTGTAGTCTTAGCCAACAAAATTCTCCAAAGTTTTTATGAGGCAAAGACAAAGTCCTCAGCATTTCAGCAGCCAAGTTTGCAGTCTTGTTTCAGGTTTTTAAAGGAGACTTCTTTTCACAGTTTGAGAGTGAAGCCAAGTGATTTCAATTTGAAGCCCAAGACAAGACTGGTGCGTGAACCAACTGTTCGAAAAGATTGACCCTTAGTGGTCTGGTGGCAAACCACAGAGAGATGCGTAGAAACTGAGCCTTGGATGTTTCTTTTAGACACAGTTGATTGATAAGGTACCAAAGGGGTATTGGACTGGTTGTTTCATGTGCCAGTCTACTTTTATTGCATGTTTTCAACATTTTAAGTTGAGGGACTCTCATACACAGTATTGAGAGACTCAATTTTTTGGACTATAAACTATAACCTGTTGTGGGTCAAGAACTCTCATGTCTACTGGGAATGGAGACAGCCATTTTCATCTAGGCACCTGACATCGTCAGATGTAGTCCAGTGCCTAATTTTAACTGTCTTACACTCTGTATGTTCTTTTTAGGACACACTGAAGACAACTTGCCACCCCGAGTGAACCCACGTGTGGTGATTCGTACCTCTGATTCAATCACCGTTGAATGGAAAAAACTCAAACCGAACTTGATCCAAGGGTACATGTTAGGATATGGTAATGGCGAACTGGACATCATGATTGAACGTTTGCCTGCCACACAGTCTGAGTTCACCATCACTGGTTTAACTCCTGACACCTCTTATCAGATAATGTTGCGAGCGTACAATCTCGTGGGTGAAGGAGAGGTTACTGTTGTGAATGCAGTGACCAAGCCATCAAGTGGTAAGCCACGGTACCCATGTGGTTGATGTCTTATTTTTGTATTGGTCTTTGCTTTTGGTACAATCAGGAATGTTCATCAGATGGAATTTTTGCGTCATATTATACACTGTATACTCGATGTGTTACCTCCCGAGTGAAGTTGGAAAAAATCACTCGGGTGGGACTCGAACCCACGACCTCCTGCTTTCTAGTGTAGATGTCTTACCACTTAGCTTGGTGTGTTACCTCCCGAGTGAAGTTGGAAAAAATCACTCGGGTGGGACTCGCAACCACGACCTCCTGCTTTCTAGTGTAGATGTCTTACCACTTAGCTTGGTGGTCGAGTGGTAAGACATCTGCACTAGAAAGCAGGAGGTCATGGGTTCGAGTCCCACCCAGTGATTTTTCCAACTTTCACTCGGGAGGTAACACACTGAGTATGTTGTTGAGTTGAGTCCCTGCAAGTCCATCACAACTCCATCAGAATTTATACAGTCCTAATTCAACTCACAAGCTATACAAATTAAAATGAGCTTTGACAAAGGCATTCCTTTGTTATTGTTCAGCCTCTGTTACTTGAGACTGGACTTGTGGTTACTTGTGACTCGATATGTGTTGTGATGAACTTGAGATGGGCTCGACTACATCCCTGGTATCAATGATGCAATATGGGATTGGCAGCATCTTCATTATCAAGGCTGTACCCAAATTACCTGGCTACGGCTTACAGTAATGCACACGTCTATGGGAATTACCTAGCTATGGCTTGCAGTAATGCGAACGTCTATGGGAATTACCTGGCTACGGCTTGCAGTAATGCACACGTCCATGGCAATTACCTTGCTACGGCTTGCAGTAATGCACACGTCTATGGGAATTACCTGACTACGGCTTGCAGTAATGCACACGTCTATGGGAATTACCTGGCTATGGCTTGCAGTAATGCACACGTCTATGGGAATAACCTAGCTATGGCTTGCAGTAATGCACGCATCTATGGGAATTACCTAGCTACGGCTTGCAGTAATGCACACGTCTATGGGAATTACCTGGCTACGGCTTGCAGTAATGCACACGGCTATGGGAATTACCTGGCTACGGCTTGCAGTAATGCACACGGCTATGGGAATTACCTGGCTACGGCTTGCAGTTATGCACACGTCTATGGGAATTACCTGGCTACAGCTTGCAGTAATGCACACGTCTATGGGAATTACCTGGCTACGGCTTGCAGTAATGCACACGTTTATGGGAATTACCTGGCTACGGCTTGCAGTAATGCACATGACTATGGAAATTACCATAGACGCATATAGAAAGTCTTACTGTCTTAGCTCGTCCACTTAATGAAAATACATGTAAAGTTGTTAAAAACCAATACAGTGAAGCCTGAACGTACAGGTTTTGCTTTTACTGAGGCTACCCTGAATATACCAAATATACAAATATTCGATCATCAACTGAATATTCGAATACTTTTTTGCCGGTTTGAATATTCAAGAGAAAAAAAAACTATGTACGCGCACACACGACTGTGATGTTCTTTTAATCGTGGAGATGCTGAGCTTTATTGTCAGATGCCACTTTGTTTGTACATTGTAGACGGTGGTTCGTTGTTCCCATCCTTTTAGCAGGTTAAAGCCCTTGAATCTTATAAGATACTTAGTGTAAAACATTCTAGCTCGTGTCCATAATATTGATCGCTGTACGTGAATTTTAACCAACGCGCTTTTGCATGCAACTATGGACGGGCACGGCACACAGTTGCAGCTGGCGTGTGTAAAACTGGATTGGAGAGTTTCAAATGATCAAATATTCGGCGAAACGCAGTTCCAAAATAATGGAATACTTAATTATTCGAAAATGGACAGCCCTATTGTGTTCATATCAACAGAAGAGGGATCAACAGAACAGGGGTCCGCAGAAGAGGGAGCTGTTCGTCTTGTTAGCGGTTATGGTGTCCCGCATTCTGGTCTCGTTCAGTACTACAAGGACGGCCAGTGGGGTTACCTCTGCGCCCCGCTGGTATGGGACGAAGACAACGCTGATGTCGTTTGCAAACAACTGGGCTTCGGTCCAGCGCTGTTCATCGCTAAACTTGGACAGATGTTTGGCACTGGGGATGGTGTTGGGTACACCTCAGGGTCAGAGTGCACAGGTCAAGAAGCGACCCTGGCTGACTGTGCCATTGATCCCTGGGATATCAAGGCTGGATGCAATCACTATTCAGACGTTGGAGTCATCTGTGACACTGGATCAAGTAAGTCATCGGTATTTCATTTCATTTCAACAATTTCAGTTAATTTAACCAGTTTCATACTGACATTCTGGGGCCTTGTGGGGTCGGGCCCCCCTTGGCGAGCACTTGGCCCCCTAAACAGCAAAAGCCATGCATGTGTATTTTGTATTTTTTTTTTTACAGTACTTGGCCCCCTATTTGCTACTATGCCCCTCCCCCCCAAATGGGGGATGTTCCAGTTCTTCAGCATGTGTCACAAAAAATGGATGACTTACTTTTTAATCACTTCGCGCTGGGATTATTTTGACATTGACTGGACCCAGGCGTGCGATTGTTTTGACGAACCTCGATGCCAGGCGGGTTCAGGCCGTCATCTGCGGGTAGCACGCCCAGATATTTCTGGCCCCGCTCACTGAAAGCGGGTCGCAGACAGATATTACCGGCCTCACTCGTTGCATGTTTATCTGTCATCCAATCCGAATACCGCAAAACCTTTGTGTGTATACAAGTCATCTGACGTGAACTGGGTAAAAGGTTGGTCTCGAATGTCCAATTTCCAAAATCAAAACCTATTTACCGAAAGGGGGTCTACCTCGTTCATCTTACCCAAATAGCAACTACATTTGCATATTTCCCTTTGCCGGCAGGCCAATTCGCTAAGCGTTTAATCGCACAATAATGCGCCTCTTGGCGCCCACCCATGATGCCATGCGGCGTCGCAGCCATATTGAATCTGCCTCTTTTCTCTTAGTGACGCTGGCGAGATAGACGTGTTTTTTAGTCTTTCCAATTCAACGTAGCTAAGTATTAGTTTTCCTAGAAAACTATTCTGTAGAGTTTTCATCAGTTCTTCAAGTATTTCTACAATTATATTAAAACAATAAAAGTGTGTTTTGAGTCTTTTGTGGTGCGTTGTATCTCATTCATTTCTGGACTGTAGTGCGGCGTTCCAATTGTCCAGCAGCCCAGAGCGGGTAGAGACGATCCATCTACCCGGGGCTGGAGGCTTTACACACCATATATCTGCGGATAGAAACAGGGACAATCCCTTCCGAGCGACCATACACCGCTAGTGGCATATGTACGTTCGTAAGCCTATTCTAATAAGAATACATGTACGTCCGTTTTCGCCACAATGGTTTTCGACTCATAGAACAGCCGTCTGACTACGTCAAGGCAACGTCTGATCTGTGAGCGATTGACTCTATTGTTATTTTTAATTGCATTCCGGTGTGCAGTGCATTTTTATGTCACAACGCACCATTCATAACGAAAGTGCACTGTGTTCTTAGTGTTTTCTTGCGGTGCATCCAACTGAGTACAGTGTATTCTTTGCTATGGCATCGCGTAAAAAACACAGGGAACAGTCCCTCGATATAAAAACCCACAGCGGAGTGCGTGCCAATTAACTGACGCCGCTATGGGAAAACAACGCGGGAAAGTCCCGGCAAAGAAACCGACGAACACTAAAACAACTCCCTTCTGTCCAAAACCAAAGAAAAAGATCACGGATAGCTCATGCACACCATCGGAACCTGCTGGCTTATTGTCCACGGTACCACCAAATGAATCAGGCCAGTCCTCCAAAGACACAAGGGGGAAATCCCGCGGTCCTGGCGGTAATTCCACGGCCCCCGTTCTGCCGACAGACGATCTACCAATAACCCAACCGTCCTCGCACAGCATGGCATATAGCTCAAGTTTTGATCAGTGCTCTGGAGTTCCAGCACTTAATCTGTCAAGTACTCAAGACAGTGTAACAAGTCGTACCCCAAAGAAAGATAAGAAACACGCTAAAAAGAAACATAAGCGCCAATACCGATCTTCATCGTCCTCATCAGGCGACTCTTCGACGGACATTCCCGTCGTTCACAGAAGAAAAAAGAGGTATCTACTGAGGTTCTTATGAAAGCCTTTCAGTCTCTCAGTGACTCTATATCCGCTCTTGCGGCACAAAGAGCCCCACCAGTTTCTTCGGGAGTTACGCGGGAGGCAAGTGAAATTCCTTACGCATCCATTTCAATCCACCCATCTACGCAGTTCTCTGACAGGACCGAGAACAGTGCTGAAAACTCAGAGTGGAGTGCCAGAAACCCAAACTATGAATCTCACTGGACGAAACTTGTTCGGAGTCCGATGATTTTGCAGACCAGGGGACATGTCTCTCGTCGAGACGCAACTCCGTCTGTTACAGAGAGACATGGCCCGAGTATTGAAAATACCAACAGTGGATGAAGCCAGTCAGCCTGAAAGTACATGTAAATTGTTCAAGCGTAGAACCAGTTCATCCCAAGCTTCAGCTCAGGACCCACTCCTTCCTCATTTACCATTGGACAACATGTGCATTGACCGCATGAAGAAACTCGCGGGTGCCAAGATGGGGAGACCCTTTTGTCCATGGGAAATAAAGTCTACCAGTTTGCTAAGGCAGACTATGAGCATTACCTGGTAGTACCGCCAATTCCTGATACAGCTAAGGACAAATTGGTAGCTGATGGGAAATACCAACCATCTAAGTCGTCTTTCAAAGATCCTACCCAGAACAAACTCAAGGAGACCATGAAAAAGATTGACTCAGCGGCCAGATTTGGCTTGAGAATCAATTCCTTCCTCCTCTTGTCGGAATATCTGGCATTTGCAGTGGAAAGGAAGTCACAAATTTCCCCTGATATGATGGCAGTCGCCCTTCGTTGTCTTGAGAGGCTTTACTGTCGAGTTTGGATCAAGAGTCTCCCTAGCAACCACGACAGCTCGTCGTAAGAACGTAATAGATTCCATCTATATTCCATACGCAGGGGCAGGAAAGAAACTAGAATCACTGCCCCTCCTGTCTAGTGACTTCTTCGATGGGAAATTCCAAGAAATCCTAGAGACAGAGGCCAAATGAATCAAAACCACTCAGAAACTGGACTTAAGCAAGGTCACAGCCAAACCACCAAAGGACAACAGGAAGCAACAAAAGGCAGCTCCCTCATTCCGTCCTTCTCATAAGACCTTCAAGCCGTTCAAACCTTTTCGTCAGAACGCAGCAACAGGGGCATGAGCCGGTTCAACGGCAACTAAAGCACACCCCTTACAACCAGTATTGCCCAGCCTACGGAACAAATCAGAATCGCTGCTGGCAATCGTCGGCACCCTGACAGACCGGAGGCTGGCGAAAATGACATTCACGTTTATACCGAGTTGGCCCCCAACCCCGGACCCATGGGGGGCCGACTCAGTTCTTTTGAAGGGTCCTGGCAAGAAATTACTTCCGACAAATGAGTTCTCGCAACTATCTCGCAAGGTTACAAGCTCAAATTCACGAGTACCCCTCAATCAGAAACATCCACTTGCATCACCCCGGTGCCAATGAACAAAGAAAAACGAAAGGCACTAGAAGAAGAGATTATTTCTCTGCTGGAGAAAAACACAATCCAGCAGGTCTCTCCGGGGCCTCGGGACACCGGTTTCTTGTCAACATATTTCCTTACCCCAAAGAAAGGGACCCGGCGAGTGGTGCCCCATTATAAATCTCAAACCTCTCAACAAATTCATCTGACCATGTCGGTTCCGGATGGAAACTCTAACAGTCGCACAGTACTAATTCAAACAAACAACACGACCGTAGTGTCGTATATCAATCGTTACGGGGGCACCCGATCGCCCCAACTGTGTTATCTGACTTGGGACATCCTCCATTGGTGCATCCGGGAAGAAGTACAACTTTCCCCTTCCCACATCTCGGGAGATCAGAACGAGACCCCGGATGCCCTGTCCAGGGGTTTGATAATTCCAACAGAATGGACACTCAACAAAGAGATTGTCTGTCTCCTCTTCACCAATATCGACAGACCCCACATAGACCTCTTCACAACAGCCATCAATGCTCAACTCCCAGCATTTTGCTCATGACCCCCAGATTCAAAAGCATGGGCAGTGGACTCACTAACAATAAAATGGAACGGGATGATCACGTACGTTTTCCCACCAATATCCCTGCTTCCAAAGGTCCTAAACAAGTTGAAAAACGAGACGTGCAGAATGTTGTTAATAGCCCCATTCTGGCCACGCCAGCCCTTGTTTCCGAGGCTGATCAGACTGCTAATTCGCACTCCGTGGATACTACCTCAGAGAGCGGACATAATATTCCAACCACAGTCCCTTTATCTTCATCCAGCCCCCGGGGACCTCCATTTATTTTGTTGGCCTCTGTGCAACAGTTGTTCAGAGCAGCAGGCCTTTCTCAAGACGCTGCCACTCTTGCAGCACACAGCCGCCGAGCCTCTACAAGAAAAATTTACGACTCCAGACTTCGGCATTACTACAAATGGTGTTGATGGCAATCGGTTGATCCAACCTCAGCTCCTCTGACGTTGGTCGGGGATTTTTTACTGTACCTTTATAATCGGGGTCTGACCATAGTGACTGTCAAGAACTACCGGTCTGCCCTTTTCATTATCCACAACGGATTTGAAGATGGTTCCGTAATCTGAAACAACTAGCGGTGACCCATCTCCTCAAAGGAATGTTTGTTGAGCGTCACCCAATAAGAAATCTTATACCTTCCTGGGACCTCAGCAAAGTCTTACAGTCATTAATGAAGCCCCCCTTTGAGCCCCTGGGCCAGGCTTCATTGTACCATATGACTCTTAAACTAGTGTACTCCTGGCTGCCACTTTTCACAGAAGGAGTGAACTCCACTTCCTTTCTGTTAAACCTGGACATTTCCGTGAAACCAGGAGGCGTCCGACATATGCATTCCCACAATGGCATTCCTGACTAAAAACTAATCTATGGGTTTTACACCTCCGGATATTTTTGTACCAGAAATATGTACATGTACATTATCAACTATCCCTGCTGACAAAGTCTGGTGCCCTGTGCGGGCTCGTAAATGGTACATGAGCCAGACCAAGGCCCTACGTGAGAGGACCTCACAAGTGTTTATAACAACAACACATCCGCATCGTGTGGCTTCACACGACACCGTTGCTAGATGGATAGTGTCAGTGATTAAATTAGCGAACCCGCATTGGCCTTTGACAGATGAGGGTTCATATAAACAGAAGTGCGAGCACTGTCAACATCATGGGCTTTCTTCAGGGGAGTTTCCCTAGAAGAAATCACAAAAGCAGCATGTTGGAAATCCTCTTCCACGTTCACATCCTGCTACCTCAAAGATGTGCTCCAAACTGAGGGTGTACCAGGCCGGACAGTCCTGTCAGCGGCCATGACGCAAAGAAGCATGACGAGAGCATGACGAGAGAGGAAACCTCCTAGAGCATCAGGAGTACCTCCCTTGTGGTGAGTTTGTATTCTCTTAGAAAGATGGTTTACAAGTCTAGGAGAGAACACAATACACCCATATGGGCCTCGCACCCTCCTCCAGATATCATTGCTATTCTATGCAAATGTAGTTGCTATTTGGGTAAGATGAACGAAGTAGACTCCCCCCCCCCCCCCACAGTCGTGTGGGATGAGTCTACAAGAGAATACTTACCCAAATAGCATCCCGCCCACCTCCCACACTCTAAGCTCGGCTAGTTACCTTCTTGACTTGCACAAGAAAAGAGGCAGATTCACTATGGCGGCGACGCCGCATGGCATCATGGGTGGGCGCCAAGAGGCGCATTATTGTGCGATTAAACGCTGAGACCCTAGTCACACTAGAGGCAGAATGAGCCGGAATGCCGTCGGAATGAAAATTCTTTGTATATTCCTGGATGTTCGAAGTGCATTCTATAACTTCTGACTGCATTCTGAGTGCATTCCAAATATTCGGGCCCATTCTTGTGGCCGGCCCAAATGTTTTGCTCATGCTCAAAACTTTCGAGGTGCATTCGAAGTGGAGAAATATCGAACGGCATTCGAAGTGTATTCTAACTGCACTCTGACTGCATTCTACATATTCTTACGGCATTCCAACAGCATTCGAAACATTCTGATCGCATTCGAGGGAGAATCGAAAGGCCAAGCCACTTCAAATCCTGCCAGAATGTCCCGAATGCGCCTCGAATGAGCCGGAATGCACCTCGAATGCATCTCGATTGCTGCCGGAATCTATTTCGATATTGAAAGAATTCAGCTGGAATGCACTTCGAATGCCGTCAGAATCTTTCGATTGCCGCTCGAATGCGGCTCGAATGCAGTCGGAACGTCCCGATTGGTTCTCGAATGAGTCCGGACGTAATTCAGAACAACGCCGAATCGCGTAAAAACGCGGCCAGCTGCAGCTGGAACGTCAGTCTGCATTGAGAAGTCGCCTGGTCAACATCACGTCATGCCACCAAGGCTGAGACTGATAAAAATGCTAGATTCGGCAGCATTTTATATCCTATCGGGGACCATTCGAAGTGCATTCTAAATATTCGAGCTGCATTCTGTTTGAATTCTTGGACGTTCCAACCATATTCAGTGGCCGTTCCGGGAGCATTCTGACTGCATTTGAGGTGAATTCGTACAGCATTCCAGGCATGCACCTTCCAACCAGACTTCGAGCGATATTCGGGCAGCAATCGAAGTGCATTCTAAATATTCTGACCACATTCTAACAGCATTCTAAATATTCCAACTACATTCGAGCTGCATTCGAGAGCTAATAGTACACCCGGAATGCGCAAGAATCATTCTAAGTATTCGACCGGCATTCTTGCAAAGCTTGGTCAATTTGAAATTCCCTCCCGAATGTGGCAAGAATTTTGAAAATTCTTCATTCTGGCTGGTTCTGCTTGATTCATGCTGATTCCGAATAAGTGTGACGGGGGTCTTAGCGAATTGGCCTGCCGGCAAAGGGAAATATGCAAACGTAGTTGCTATTTGGGTAAGTATTCTCTCGTAGACTCGTCCCACACGACTGTGGGGAGAGGGGGGGGGGAATTTAAATCTCATCACTTGTCTCAGCTATTAACATTTCTTGACTGAACATTTTTTCATGTTTTTTGCTATATTTCTCCACCATGACTCACTTTCAGGAGAGACCGCTATCCGCCTCAGCAATGGAACATCACCAAGCAAGGGCGTCCTTGAAGTGTTCTATAATAATGAGTGGGGCACTGTATGTGACGAGGGATGGGACGTCAAGGATTCCGAGGTCGTCTGTCGACAGCTGGGATATAACGGAGTCAAATACATGAGCTCCTTCGAGTATGTCATTTATAGTAAATCATTTTGTTTGTTAAAAAAAAGTATTTGAAATTATAAATTAATATGATTAAGTACATTGAGTTGCCAGTTTCTTCCATATACCACTGTTACGAGCAGTGTTCTAACCAAGTCATTACGTCAAGTTAAGTCTCAAGTCAAAAAAATAGTAACTCACGTGGGGTGTATGCGGGTTGGGGGTGGGGGAGTGTATTTTGGAGGGGGCTAAAATAATCTCTTTGATGGCATTCAGAGCCTCAGTCGGTAAATGAACCACCAAATCAAAATACAAAGCATGGGTCGTCCCAATCCCACAGATGTTGCTAGTATGGGGAGGGGGCAATTGGTTTTTTTCTTTGGTTGGCAAAATCATTGCCAGCTGTTGGCAAACCTTGGCAAACATGCAGTGTGGAAAAAAGCCACCTATTAGTCGAAAGTGTCCAAGATTGTTGAACAGCGCCGCTAATAGTCAGATATTGTTCCCTCCACCCCACCTGCCAACGTACCTTTCCCCCCTTATTTTTTTATCCCCCTGGCTGTAAGCGGGAGGGGGATATTGCTATCACGTATTCCTTCTCTGTGTATGTAAACACTGGCAATTGTGGACTAGGGACAAGAGGGTTAGGGCACAAACAAAGGGTCCACGATTGACCGATGTAGTCCACGATTGAAATTCTCTCCTTATTTGCAGGCTTTCGTTTGACTACAGCTTTGACCGGTTCATATCGGTCATGTTTAAAAACGTTGACTGCGAAGGCACAGAGGAATCTCTGTTCGACTGCCCCAAGTCGGACTGGTATGTTGATGATTTCTCGTGCACGAGCCATTATAACGATGTCATCTTGGCATGCAGTAAGGGTAAGTTTGCCATAAAATGAAGACACTTTGTCAACTGTAATATGTCAAGCAAAAATATTGACGTTGTAGAGTATAAGGTCTTGTAAAAGTTGTACACACTAACTCCTGGCATGTAAAATTTGAATCTTTGCTTTAACATTGTTCTTGGTCAATGAAGTGGATTAATTGAGATGTGGAAAATTTATCAGAGAAACAAAATATTGAACAGTTGAACGAAGAAATTGACTGGAGCGGGGCTTGAACCTGCCACCTCCGGATTAGCATTCCGGTGCTCTAGATTAACCCTAACTGTCGACCCTGAATCCTTCAAAATCCTCTTTGCCAAAGTAGAGGAATTTGGAGGATTGAGGTTAGATTGCAAAAGTGCGTTACTGATTTCGTAGGATGCACTTTGTCAAGGTCTTGGGCTGGACCTTGTGTTGTTTTTGCTCAGCCATGCGTAAATACAGTCCTGGATTATGCTTGAAATCCTTAATACTGCTCCAGGATGTCACTGGCCAAGCCTCAACATATTGAGAGTCAGTGCCAAAGGATTTTGCAGGATTCAGGCAGTGGTCACCCCTCCGTGGACCATATTCAAGAAATAATGGAGGAATTCGCAGGATTGAGGCTATACGCTATTTTTCCATGAGACCAATTAGAGGATTTTGCAGGATTGTGGCTACATCATAGCAAAAAGGCCTAGGGAATTAGGGTTAAAATGTTAGTTCAAACTTACTTTCTTTAAATTAAATGTTTATTTCCTCCCATACAAGGTGTTTGATATTTTGTTTGTTCATTTGTGTATCTTTTTCTTTTATTTTCATGTCATGCGACTGGAATGAAACTGTCTGGATTTCTCATTGTGTGCTCTTTTTATTTGATTTTCTGTCACGAGTTTAGAAGACATTGATTTGAAGATGAGGGATCTAAATGTCGTAGGAACCGTAAGTGGCACTGATGTCTACATGATTTGCTCGACTGAAAATGTCTTGATGTATGTGGGTGAAGCGGAGACACCTGTGTGGACGTTACCATCAGGCACCAAGCTTTCCGTCGGTAAGTACTCTGGAATCATATTGTAGTAAAACTCGGTGTGGAGTCGAGGTTCAGGGGTGATGATTCAATCACATCAAATTTATTCGTCTATCTTCCATTCATCACAAAAAAACCTAGTAATCAAATACATTAAAAATAAATCAATATAAACCCACATAACTTCACATACATGTGCATGTATCCCAAAATCATAATACTTGTGTGTACAAGTAATACATTAACCCTAGAAAATTACATAGTTCAACCCAGATACAAAGAACTCCATTGAAAATACAGCAGCCTTCCCACAATAATGTACATGTATGACATGTGACCTCTGACCTGGTCGGCGTCTTGGAAATTACACTTTAGTTGATAGTAAAAGCCCCAAAATAACATGAAAATAATTCAATTCATCCCATACCAGCCAGTGCACGCAGTGCACGGGCTCCAGAGCTGTCTCTCCTTCCTCTGGTGTCTAGCAATACATTCCAGCCATCGGCTGTAGGAATAACTCGGTCCGTTATTGATAAGAACAAGGTATCTGCCGCTGTCACAAGTGCAGTGAAACCCAGACCTCGGAGAGAGTGCCCGCCAAACCCGCTTACGTAAACAATTGTTTAGTATTAAGGCGCACACGATAAAAACATCATCTGCTCTATCCTACCGGTACATTCACATATTTTACAATAACAGAAATTTATGTTTGAGAATACAGCACTTCATGAGAGATAAAACCCCTTAGTTATCTATTATCGTCAAAATATCCCCTTACTTAGCTGATGAATGTACTATTTCTATATCCTCATAACCCCTCAACAAATTCGCGGAAGTTTGACCAGTTAACTTAAACAGCGCCCTCATTTGACCTTATGGGCAACACAAATAAATTATTTCTAATCACTACATCTCTCCCCTTCTTTTGGTGATCTACTCCTGGGGATCAATTTAGGAAAACACTTTTTTTTTAAAACAGCAATAAAATGGGATCAGTTAACAAGAAAACATAATGCGACCAATCTGGCTCAGTTTACATGTACATTGTTATAACTCTAAAACCATACTATCTATTGAGCTGTCTGACCCATTACTTTAAGGCTCATTACATCCTCTTTCATTAAAGCACAAAAATGTTAATTTTGGCAGCGTATATAACTTAAACGGCCCTCCCGTCGTGACGGGTCTCATATACAATATAAATATACCCTTCTTCCTAAAATCTTAACTGAACTTTTATGGCAATACTCAAACTTTGAGTTAGGACAAACACATTGTCACTCATAGCAACATCAAACAAGTTACCATAATCACAGAATCCTGAATTCAAAAAACTTGATCAACTGTCTGAGAGTCCTCTCATAGTGAGCCATGCCTGCAGGGTTCAGATGCACACCATCCAGGATGTACTCAGGGTTCTTTAAGGCCCGGTGTTTCCACACCCACCATCTATCTTCTACAAATGTGGAACCCTCCAACAACCTGTTAAATGCTTCAACCCTTGCATTAAATTCATCAAGTGAGACTTGTGAGCTTCGCATGGCCCCAGTGCGGGCCAGCACAGGCAAAAATACAATAGCCTCAGGCTTGATATTCCAACTAGGAAATTCGTTAATAAGATTGCATAAGGAGGCATGCACTATCTCAGGTTGATTTTCTCTTGCACAGAGATCATTAGTTCCTAAGTCGAGGACCAGCACCTTTGGTGATATTATACCAAGTGGCCTCAAATATCGTCGAGGGTTTTTCTCTATTCGGTCTATAGTGAGACCCCCTTCCCCCAGACACTTAATCTCGTACGTTCCACCTGACAAAGCTACATAAAAAGATCCTCTCCTTTTATTAAGGCGTTTAACAAAACTATGTCCAAATAGCACAAAACTCATAGTAAATACAACATGAATAAAAAGGAGAGCCAACCTGGGCCCCAAAATATAGGAAAATATACCAGTAACATGTAACTAACTTAACTCTGTCATCTGACATTGTGAAAATTAAGCTGCGACGACATCGTACGAATGAGCCGCGCTGGATATGGTCGGTCTTAAGAGAACCGGATACCCCAGCCTTCTCCCAAAACGTTCCAGACCCCCAGCGACACCCATCCACCAACTGATGTCGTCCCATCACAGTAAACACAAGATTCTATCAATTTCAAAGCAATGCTGACCGGGGAAGTCCGTATGGGTTTCGGTGTACCCCCTTTGTCACCCTTTCGGATCTTCTTAGTGGAACAGAAGAGCTTGAGCCAGTGACTTGAGCTGGCTCCCCTACTTTTCCACTCCCTACTTCCCTAGAGCCATTAGCTGGAGGCCGGCCTGGCAAGCCACCTGTGTCAGACACGACAACATCACATAATGAATCCTCCTCGGACTCTTCCCCACTTTCAGACTCCGGTTCTGCTAAAGGGTCTAGTAGTAAATATTTCCTATTTACTGTCTTCTGTTCACCTCCCTTAGCCGGTCGAATGGAACACACATCCCCTTGCTGATTTACCCATACCACGATATACGGATCGCTCTCGTATTTATTTTGAAGTTTGTGACGGCCCCCAAATGCACATCTGCGCATGAGTACCTGCGAGCCTGGAACAACTGGTTTCACTGCTGTGCGCCCCCTAGCATCATATGCTGCCTTGTTTTGACTTGCCCTCTTAGCAACTTTATCCCCCACAATTTCCGAGGCACGGTTCAACATCTGAGATTGTTCCCTAACAAATTCTTGTCCCCAATCTGAGTCAGTTCTGCCCAACATTTGATCCAGAGGGATCAGTGGTTCTCTTCCGAACATCAGGGTATATGGTTCAATGCCAGTTGCTGTATGGGGGGTAGCATTATATACAAAAACTAAATGGGAAACAAGGTCAGGCCATTTGTACCTGTCTTGCTCATCGAGGGATTTAATCAATCCAAACAGGGTACGATTAAAACGCTCTGCTTGCGCGTTTCCCTCCGGATGATAGGGTGTGGTACGGGATTTTCTAATCCCGTACAATGAACATAATTCCCTCACGATTTCCCCCTCAAAATTGCGTCCCTGATCGCTGTGAAGTCTACTGGGTATCCCAAATTTGGTGAACCACTGGTCCCTAAGGACTTTCGCTACAGTAACAGCCAACTGGTCCCTACAGGGTGCAGCCTGTGAAAACTTGGTATAAACATCCGTCATGATGAGGATGTCTTCGTAACCCCCACGGCCCCTGTCCACTTTGACAAAATCCACTGCCAATATTTCGAGTGGTCGGAATGCCACTAGATGCCTCATTGGAACTCTAGGTTGCGGCTGTGAAGCCTTAGCAATTATACACAGTTTGCAGCGGCTTACATGACGACGGACATCCGCCGTCATTCGAGGCCAGTACACTCTCCTCCTTAGTAAAGAGCAGGTACGGGTCACCCCTTGGTGACCCCAGCCATCATGACAACCTTTCATTATCCTAAGCTGCAGACATTTGGGTAGGAGAATTTGGAAAATCTCGCCAAGTACAGGGTCCATCACCCTCCGGCACAGAACACCATTTCTTTCAACAACCCTAGACCACTGTCCAAGCCACAGTTTTAACTCTGGTGAAGTAGTAAACTCACAAGGCATTACCTCTCCCGGGGTCCACCTTTTGTCCCAAAGTTCCCACACCAACCCCAGCTCTGGGTCATCCCTTTGGAGGGATGCCATTTGTTCCGATGACCACGACGGAAACAACCCTGGGGGACCAGCAGTTCCTGGAGGAGCATCTCCACCAGACTGCGTAACAGTGACTGCATTTGCAGCAACATGGATTGGAACTGCACACGAGTGGACCTTGTTCTGCATGACTGTCTCTACCTCTGCAGTGCTCTGACTAGGATAACGACTAAGCGCGTCCGCACACCGGTTACTACGACCCGAACGAAACTTCACATCGAAATTGAATGCAGCTAATTGCGCCACCCAGCGCAATTCACTTGCCCCTAACTTGGCGGTTTGCAGATGTGCTAGTGGATTATTGTCTGTGAGTATGGTAAAGGGCACCCCTAAGAGATGGTCCCTAAACTTATCCACAACAGCCCACTTTAGAGCCAGTAATTCTAATTTGAATGAGCTGTAGTCTGGGTAATTAGCCTCCGCCCCCCTCAGACCACGGCTGGCATATGCAACAGGGTGTCTATTTCCTTCTAAATCGTCTTGTGCCAAACATGCACCCAAACCCTGTAGAGAAGCATCAACTTCGAGAACAAATGCACGCGAGAAATCTGGATATGCAAGCACTGGGGCCTGAGTGAGGGCCAACTTGAGCGAGTCAAAGGCTCCCTGTGCTTCAGTGCTCCACTCAAACTTTCGGACACTTTCCCGCACCTTCCCTTTACACTGAACTGGAGGTATTATTGCATGTAGCGGTGCTGCCAAACGGGAGAAGTTTAGGACGAATCTCCTATAGTACCCTGCCAGCCCTAAAAAGGATCGCAACTGCTCTGCATTCTGTGGCACAGGCCAGTCCCTAATCTTTTGGATTTTGTCATTGTCCACCGAGATTCCCTGGCTGTTTACCACATGGCCCAAAAATGAAACATGATCCTGGAGAAACTGACATTTCTTCCCCTTTATTTTCAACCCAAACTCCCCAATGCGTGTGAACACCTTGTCCAACCTTTGAAGGTGCTCTTCAAAAGTGGACGAGTACACAAGTATATCATCCAAGTAAATGAGGAGCTCTGACAAGTTCATGTCCCCAAGACACATCTCCATTACTCGTTGGAACGTTCCAGGGGCATTGACAAGCCCGAATGGCATACGGGTAAACTCGAACAGTCCGAAAGGTACCCTGAACGCAGTCTTCTCCACGGACTCGGGATCCATAACTACCTGGTGGTAGCCATGAGCCAAATCCATGGAGGAGAAATACTTGGCACCTTGGAGTGCCTCCAGGGACTCTTCTATGCGGGGAAGGGGGAACGAATCGCGCACCGTTTTTGCATTTAAGCGCCTGTAATCAATGCATAATCGCAGGCTCCCATCTTTTTTTCGAACGAGTACAATCGGGCTCGCATATGGGCTCGCACTGCGCTTTATGATGCCCTGATCTAGTAGTCGTTGCAGGAGTTCCCTCACTTCCTGCAAATCCCTGGGTGGAATCCTACGGTAAGGCTGGCCAATGGGTATGTTGTCTACAGTACGAATTACATGAGGTATCGTATCACAACAGCCTACATCATACTGGTGTTTAGAGAATTTTGTGTCATGTTTCTGCACTAGCCGCACCAACTGCTCTTTCTGATTTTCATCCAAACTACAAGAGGAAAAGGTTAATCCTGGGGGTAACTGATATTGGGTTCCATCCCTAAACACAAAAATCTCCTGTGAGGAAGGTTCTGATGTGTCTACTGACACATCAGACTTGGGCGTGGGCCCGACCTCAACATGGTCACTACCTACGTCTTCAACCAAAACTTCATGCACAGATACCTGTAATGCACGTATCTCTTCCTCCAGCCCTACTTGTTCAGAGGATACCACAGTAGCTTGTGCCAACTTTGTGTGGGGAGGAATAACCAATGCCTGGGTCCCAAGATTAGCAACTAGAATATTTACAAAGCGACCATCAGTAACCCCACAAGAATTGTATACCCTAAGGGTTGGGGAAACGTTTGTTGTTCCTTCGCTCCCCTCATTTATTTCTCCACTCTCTGTCAAATGACTATCCACAAGAATCATTTTGTCTCTGAAATCCTCAACTGGGGCTCTAATCTGGCATTTAATGGTTTGCACCTGCCTGGGAGGGACAGTCATGGGTTGCCCACGAGTGCGCACAGACACCGGTTTCTTTGATCCCTTATTAGATTTGTGTCGATCTTGATCATGTGGTTCTCTTGCGAGACGGTACCACTGCAGAGCAACGCTCAAAGCTTCTGCATCTTGCACTTTTGAGTCAATCGCTATGCCCTTCAACAGTTCTAGTACATTACAACCGATTAGTACCGGGCTCTTCCTGCCCCCCACCCCACACTGTGATGGGTCTTTCACAACTAGAAAATGTGCCATTACTGTGTGGTTATGCACCCCCATTGGGACCTCCACATATCCCTCCACAGGCAGCTCTAAGTGACCTACACCATATACCCGCAGGTACCGGCCCACTGGTTCAGGCCCACTCATCTTATCCGACAAATGTTTGCTAAAAAAAGATGAGCTCATAAGGGAGGTTTCAGCTCCTGTATCCAGTATACAAGTTACCGGAACTCCAGCCAAAGTCACATTAACTGAAGGGCTTTTATGTACCAGGCGAGTAAGAAGTTCATTTACCGAACGCTCAGACAATTCCCCCCTTTCACAATGCACATTGTCCCCAGGTGAGGCCATTTCAGAGACTCCCTCCATCACTTGGCCTACAGTGATGGAGGACTTGTGTTTAACTCACCACTAACCATGGATTTATCACATGGTGACCCCACACCATCCGATTGCCCCTGTCCCCCAGAGGACTTACTGCTAGCTGTCAAACTTTGGCCACTACCACCGAATCTACAATTAGCCTTGATATGCCCAGGGCGCTTGCATCTGAAACACACCACGCGCCGTCCCCCTTGACCAACATTAAATGGTTTTGGATCTGACCCTTTGATCACATGTTCCATCAAGGTTGTGAGCTGTTCTTGTTGTTTTAGAATCTGTTCCTGTTGATCCCTAATGCACTTCATCATTTCTGTTTGCTGTTGCATCACTTTTTGAAACTGCCCCCCACTAGGAGTACGAGCGGCCACGCCCTCCACTGAGACCTCAACTACCTCATTAGCACAATTCAAACCCCCCTGATTTTCTTCATCAGGATCATCAAACGGTGCTACGCCCACTTGGCGTACCTGGCTTCGTTTGACCTTTGGCCTATCGATATCCCTGAATAGGTCTAAAGCAGCATCTCGCAGCGCACTGAAACTTTGCCCTGGTGTGGCCAACTCAAGACGTCGTAGCTCTAAGCGCATGCTTTGGTTCTTGGCCCCAGCTACAAACTGATTAATGAGGACTTTATCCTTAAGTCCCTTCAATCCCTCTTTTTCTCCCTCACTCCCAGCCTCAATTATACGATCATAAAGCCTAATAAGAGACCGTGAATAGTCCATTAGGGACTCATCTTCCAGTTGATGACGCTCATACAGTGACTTCTGCAACGACTGTACAGTTTCATCTGCCCCAAATTGTCTGTTAAGTAGCCTCATCAAGGCCTTATAGTCACCTTTCACTGACGGGTTACACTTAACCTCATCCCGGGCCAACCCCCCTAAGTGATTATAGACAACCTGCGCTTTTTCTTTGTCAGGGATATGGCATTGTTGACAATATATATCCACCTCATCAATCCACTCAAGAATGGTAGGATCCCCTGCCCTACTTGGACGGCCATTAAACCTAGCTAATTTAATCGCTCGTTGTGTGGTTGGCTTATGATTTGACTTGATGGCCTCAGTCAGGCCTGCAACAAGGCGCTCAACCAGGCCAGCCTCCGCCTCAGCCATAGCACAGGAAACGCTGTACACAAAACCCCACGCGAAAATCCAAGGTCAGCCTAAAATATTTCTACAATCAACACGGCTAAATTAACTAGGTCCAATTAACTGGCAGATTACCCAATATTTTCAACCGATAATGCACTGGCTGGTTTTTGTTTTTGTTTCTTCAGTTATCACGACCACTTACTGCTGGCAACCTAATCTACAATGTAACTACTGATTTACATTTAAACTGTACAAGTAAACATGACACAGTCCATGCGTATGACTCCAAACTGCCTACCGCAACCAGTCTGTAGTTCCCTTGCAGACTCCCTGGTAGTGGTACTGTTACGGCATCCGTCCACGTTGCCTCCCCAGCAAACGCATGTAATTCCCCGCAGTTCTCCTACGCTAGGCTCAGGTCACCGTCCACCCGTTCAGTCAGGTCATTAGGTCAGCACTCAGCACCCCATCCGTGTTACCAATTTGTAGTAAAACTCGGTGTGGAGTCGAGGTTCAGGGGTGATGATTCAATCACATCAAATTTATTCGTCTATCTTCCATTCATCACAAAAAAACCTAGTAATCAAATACATTAAAAATAAATCAATATAAACCCACATAACTTCACATACATGTGCATGTATCCCAAAATCATAATACTTGTGTGTACAAGTAATACATTAACCCTAGAAAATTACATAGTTCAACCCAGATACAAAGAACTCCATTGAAAATACAGCAGCCTTCCCACAATAATGTACATGTATGACATGTGACCTCTGACCTGGTCGGCGTCTTGGAAATTACACTTTAGTTGATAGTAAAACCCCCAAAATAACATGAAAATAATTCAATTCATCCCATACCAGCCAGTGCACGGGCTCCAGAGCTGTCTCTCCTTCCTCTGGTGTCTAGCAATACCTTCCAGCCATCGGCTGTAGGAATAACTCGGTCCGTTATTGATAAGAACAAGGTATCTGCCGCTGTCACAAGTGCAGTGAAACCCAGACCTCGGAGAGAGTGCCCGCCAAACCGGCTTACGTAAACAGTTGTTTAGTATTAAGGCGCACACGATAAAAACATCATCTGCTCTATCCTACCGGTACATTCACATATTTTACAATAACAGAAATTTATGTTTGAGAATACAGCACTTCATGAGAGATAAAACCCCTTAGTTATCTATTATCGTCAAAATATCCCCTTACTTAGCTGATGAACGTACTATTTCTATATCCTCATAACCCCTCAACAAATTCGCGGAAGTTTGACCAGTTAACTTAAACAGCGCCCTCATTTGACCTTATGGGCAACACAAATAAATTATTTCTAATCACTACAATATATACACCCCTCCCCCCGCTTCCCTCCCCCACCCTCCCCCACTCCCCCTACCTTCCCCCGACCACCACTGACCTATTCACCCGTCTCCCCTACAACCCTTGAAACTCGAAGCACAGGGAACGCAACTTTAACTTTGTTGGCAAAAACTACATTTTTGACCCTCATGCACCCTGCACCTCCACACCCTCTAGGTATTAAGAGTACGCATGACAGGGCCAGATTAAGTGTTTCGTAGGCCCTAGGCACCAGTGTTCTGAAGGCCCTACTGCACCCTACGCACCAGAACCAATTTTATGTTGGTGCTAAGCTGTACAAAGCTAGCCAGGCTAAACTGGTAGCTATAATAGCCTGTTGGTACCGTGCTTTAGAACGACAAATTACCCGGTATGTACCAGGGTTTAACTTTTACTTTTTTTCACTAGCCAGCCGGGCTACTGGAACAGACTCTTAACTAGCCCGCGGGCATTTTCACTAGCCCGCGTGTTTTTCTTACATAGAGTGTCTCATGAACAACAATGTGCATACGTGTAAAACGTGTAAAACGTGTATCCTGAGGCAATCTTGTTAGTGTTTTTAATAAACAGATCCAATAATTTAACCTTAAACAGTTACAAATTTAGACACAAATTGATACAGGTTTTTGCTTTCTGAATTTAATGATTTATTTCTCCCTGTCCTTTCATCTTTGATGTAGCCCAATAATTCTTGACTCGCCAGCCGGGCTACTTAAGGAATAGTTTGACTAGCCCACCGCTGTTCTGACTAGCATTTGGCTAGCAGGCTACCGCTAACGTCAAACCCTGTATACATGCAGCTATGTCAGTGTCAGTTTAATAGTGAAATCAAAAATTCCGTGAGAGTATTTTAAAATGATGTGTGTCCTGATATTTATATTAAATTATTACAGGTGATAGTGAAGGCAACGTAAGAGCTGAACAAGTTGGAGTTAGTAGCAGTCAGCTGAGAATCACTGGTTTGAATGGTTTCACTGATCAACAGAATGCTGGTATATATCTCTGCACAGTGACTGGTTATCAGAAAAACGTCACACTGAATGAAGCTACTCTGGCTGTGTCTGGTAGGTTTAGAAATTGATTGGCATCAAAGACTTTAGAAGCTACTGAGCAAAGAATTTATCTCAACACGTCACTCATCACTCATCTTTGGTCTTCAAAAATAGCCAACAGCCAAAATGTCATGTCATTGTTAATGATATATAGGCTCCTGTGATCGTTGCTTTTGGCATTAACCCTTCGTGGATCAAGCCCAAAAACTTTACGTGGAATGGCCACGTGGAGAATTTTATCACCACATGTGTTTATAGGTCACTAACCCTGGCATGCTTGTACATGCACAAGATATAGGTCATTCACATGGCCAGGGATCGTTTACAACCTGTCTGAACTCTGGGAGGCACGAGGGGTTGACACAAAGGGATCGGCGGCACTTAGGGATTGGCCACTAAGATCTCCCATTACTGCACAAAGGCATTAGGCGCCATCTTGGCTTCTGTCTTTCAACACTCCTTACTCCGGAGTGGCTAGGGTCTGGCCAATGGGAGTCTACAGGCTTGTGGTGTAAAGTAGGGGTGAGGATTACATGGAAGCTTGGCCTAATTGGCCCATAGAAGAAAAAATATGCCCATATTTGGAAAATGTGGAGAATTTTATCGAGGCTCGGGTGCGCGAAGAGTTTTAATTTGCTAATGCACCAACTAGTGTCATTGCCCCCTTCCCACTGCCCGAGTTCTTATGTCGGGGTTCAGTCACATTTTTCAAGCCCCAGGGTGGGGATTTTGGTCACTCACAAACATTTTACCCTTTGTAGACTGGCTTGAAATTGAAGGCAGTTAGTTTAGTGCACCCCACCCATGTATGTGGGAGAATGTCACTTAAAATTTTAATACCAAAGGGCATTTTCATCACTTCAGAAGTGAAGCGGCATGGCAGCGATTTTTCTTTTTCCAAACGACTTCCGCATACATGGTTATTTAGGGCTCTTTACAATACTGTTATGCTGTTCTAACCGGAGGCTCCAGAGGATTTTTTGTGAAAAGGGAAATAAAGTCCGAATTTCAAAACGTTCGAATTCATTTCTAATTTTAGATTTTTTCTCATGTTTTTAGAAAAGTTAGTCCAAAATGCCATAGTGTACACCCATATGCGGATGTCGTTTGGGAGAGAAAAAAAATCGCCGGTCTGGCAGGGGGAGGGTTGAGGGAAACCATTGATAAGCATTTTCATTTGCTATTGTCTTTTAATAATAATTCCTTTCTCTTCAGTGGAACACCCCTGTGCTGAAGATAAATTTCACTGCGGGGGAAGAATTTGTTTACCACTACGGTTCCTTTGTGACCAAAACTGGGATTGTGGTGAGTGGTTATCAACGAAATAATTCATTGATAAATGCAGGAGCTTGATTGAAAACTCAACTTCTATATGGCAAAGCACCCAAGGAATTCATCATTGATTGAAAACTCTTACACATGTCATAAAAATCAATATTCGGTTCGAGAAAAAACAATTACTGGAGCGGAATATGAACCAGCGACAGCCAGAATGCCATACTATAGCTCAACCAACTGATATATCTAGCCCTGTGATGGCGGGTTCCCAATTTGTTAATGTCTTTCTACATGGAGCACACGTCAGAGATTGCACCCATAGTCACAATGCTAGTAGACTCCGTAAGCATGGCCATGTTTCGGTAAAAGGTCAAGTTTGACAATTCTTGTTCAGTATTCGGTATATCAAGTTTCCTTTTGTAATTCAATTCAGCGAGGCTAAAGCCTCGATCACACGTTGACCATTTGGAGCTACGAATGTCCTCTATTAATATCTCTCTTAAGACACCATGGTTTGTCAAGAATATGGACAGATTGGTGAAGAATTGGGACAGTATACTACAAAGAAAAATGACATTAGCTTCACGGTTGTCTGCAATTGGGTCGCTGATGACCAGGGTTCTCCTACAAATGAAGGTATTCAGAGTACCACCTTAGCAGAACCATGCACAGGTGGGCATATTTGGACGACATTCGGAGCAAATTCATCAAGATTTCCACCATGAATGAGCTACGAATCTCCAAAAATATGTACAAATAGCCACGAATAACACTGCAAATCAGTAGGGTTATCCTAAGCATGTCCCATGGTTGGATCGAGTTTTATGATGCTTCACCATGGAAGGTTTGAACATTTTAAAAGTTTCGTAACCCCTCCACGAATACTCAAGGTGGATGACGGATAACCACGGATAACCACGGCTGCACTATTGATAAACTCCCAGGGTTTATCATGAATTTCAAACTGTTGAGATCTGTAGCTCCAAACAATAAATTTGGCTTTTCTTGGGTACCTTTTATCAAATCAGGATGAGTTGACACCAAATTGATTTATTTGGCATTAAAACAGTTGACGGAGGAGGTGTGCTCACAACCCATGCCAACGTGTCCTGATGATGCAATTGCCTGTGACGGTGACTCTAAATGTGTCTCCATGACTGCTGTGTGTGACAGAATCCCAGATTGCGATGATGGAACTGATGAAATGCACTGCGAAGGTAGGTTACAGCTTCAGTTTGTCACATTGGAGAAAATTTGAGTTTTTTGTTTCAAATGAGCGGATGCATGTGAATTAGCAATCAGGGATTCATCATCATAATTCCATCACAAGTCCTCCAGTCCCAATTCAACTCACAAGCTAATCAGATGAGCTTTGACAAAGGCATTCCTTTGTTATATCCTCTGTTACTTCTGACTGGTCTTATGGTTTACTTGTGACTTGATTTGTGATGTGATGAACTTGTGATGGACTCGGCAGCATCTTCATGGAGGAGAAGAAGACAGCCTCTACGCGGCCTCCTCTACTAGTAGCTGTTTCAGCAAAACTAATGTCTTCACCCCGCTCCCAGCAACCTCAACATCCGAGGCAGCACACGTCCTTTTCAGGACGGACGGAACCAATCCGTTGAAAGCCTCGCAATCCTGCAACTCAACGTCGAAGGGCTCACCATTGCCAAGCTCGACGTCCTTGAACAGATTGCCACCAAGAACAAGGCAACTGTCGTTCTACTCTAGGAAACACACAAGAAAGATTTTCATATCTGGCCATCACTAAATTTTCCCTTCAGTGACCTATCACTAGTATCAGCCATCAGAAAGTGATAATATATGGGACAAAAAAATGTTGCAACCTGACGCCATTTCCGCGATTTTACACAAAGTCTGTGGAGAGTCAAGAACATTTCCTAACAAAATTAGAAATGTTTCTCAGTCCCAGATTCATGCCTTATCATCATTTTTGCATTGAGTGACCTTCATTGAGACGATATATGAAGGAAAAAGTGGCGTCAGGTTGCAACATTTTTCCCATAATGTCCTAAAAAGTCAAATTTAGCAGGGAAAATATGGAAGTACTTACTGAGAAAACACTTAGATATTTTCAGACCAGTCTCATACAGTTTGTGCACAGGGTGACAAGTGATGACCAGATATGGGTTGCTAACTAGTTAGTAAGTCTGGTAAGTCCAATAACCTAAATGTGAATTTTGGGTGCTACACTACCCATTCATATATACTAGATTAATACAGATATAATTTGAGTCGTTGCATGTAAGTTGTGCCCTGTCTTGGTAATTTCAGTATTTTCACCCAAGCAAAATTGATCCAATCTTTCAATGGAGTTTTAAGTTTCAGGTTATTCATAATTTAATAAATCTGAGGCCAATTAAAAAAATCAGGCAGGTGTTCATTTTTAATTTTAATTTTTAAAAAGAGGGGGGGGGGAGGGGTCGAGCTTTCGCCTTTGCTTTCTTCAAATAATCTGGACGAGATTTTTTTTATGTTTTGCTTGGCCTTATACTTTATAGCAATGTATGTTGATGGGGTTATTACGGGATGCCTCTGGGTTGAGCGTCGAGTTACCACTGTTTAATTTTGCAAAATCTTTCAGGTTCCTGTGAGCCAATCAATGTGAAAACCTGCACAGGCTCAGGTGTCTTAAGAATGTTATATCTTTCAGAGCTACGTAACACATGAACCTAGACTGGGACCTTGAGTGTAGGAAAACATGCCAAAAAAAATCAGGCAACTTTACTCACTCTGTAGTCTTAGCCAACAAAATTCTCCAAAGTTTTTATGAGGCAAAGACAAAGTCCTCAGCATTTCAGCAGCCAAGTTTGCAGTCTTGTTTCAGGTTTTTAAAGGAGACTTCTTTTCACAGTTTGAGAGTGAAGCCAAGTGATTTCAATTTGAAGCCCAAGACAAGACTGGTGCGTGAACCAACTGTTCGAAAAGATTGACCCTTAGTGGTCTGGTGGCAAACCACAGAGAGATGCGTAGAAACTGAGCCTTGGATGTTTCTTTTAGACACAGTTGATTGATAAGGTACCAAAGGGGTATTGGACTGGTTGTTTCATGTGCCAGTCTACTTTTATTGCATGTTTTCAACATTTTAAGTTGAGGGACTCTCATACACAGTATTGAGAGACTCAATTTTTTGGACTATAAACTATAACCTGTTGTGGGTCAAGAACTCTCATGTCTACTGGGAATGGAGACAGCCATTTTCATCTAGGCACCTGACATCGTCAGATGTAGTCCAGTGCCTAATTTTAACTGTCTTACACTCTGTATGTTCTTTTTAGGACACACTGAAGACAACTTGCCACCCCGAGTGAACCCACGTGTGGTGATTCGTACCTCTGATTCAATCACCGTTGAATGGAAAAAACTCAAACCGAACTTGATCCAAGGGTACATGTTAGGATATGGTAATGGCGAACTGGACATCATGATTGAACGTTTGCCTGCCACACAGTCTGAGTTCACCATCACTGGTTTAACTCCTGACACCTCTTATCAGATAATGTTGCGAGCGTACAATCTCGTGGGTGAAGGAGAGGTTACTGTTGTGAATGCAGTGACCAAGCCATCAAGTGGTAAGCCACGGTACCCATGTGGTTGATGTCTTATTTTTGTATTGGTCTTTGCTTTTGGTACAATCAGGAATGTTCATCAGATGGAATTTTTGCGTCATATTATACACTGTATACTCGATGTGTTACCTCCCGAGTGAAGTTGGAAAAAATCACTCGGGTGGGACTCGAACCCACGACCTCCTGCTTTCTAGTGTAGATGTCTTACCACTTAGCTTGGTGTGTTACCTCCCGAGTGAAGTTGGAAAAAATCACTCGGGTGGGACTCGAACCCACGACCTCCTGCTTTCTAGTGTAGATGTCTTACCACTTAGCTTGGTGGTCGAGTGGTAAGACATCTGCACTAGAAAGCAGGAGGTCATGGGTTCGAGTCCCACCCGAGTGATTTTTTCCAACTTTCACTCGGGAGGTAACACACTGAGTATGTTGTTGAGTTGAGTCCCTGCAAGTCCATCACAACTCCATCAGAATTTATACAGTCCTAATTCAACTCACAAGCTATACAAATTAAAATGAGCTTTGACAAAGGCATTCCTTTGTTATTGTTCAGCCTCTGTTACTTGAGACTGGACTTGTGGTTACTTGTGACTCGATATGTGTTGTGATGAACTTGAGATGGGCTCGACTACATCCCTGGTATCAATGATGCAATATGGGATTGGCAGCATCTTCATTATCAAGGCTGTACCCAAATTACCTGGCTACGGCTTACAGTAATGCACACGTCTATGGGAATTACCTAGCTATGGCTTGCAGTAATGCGAACGTCTATGGGAATTACCTGGCTACGGCTTGCAGTAATGCACACGTCCATGGCAATTACCTTGCTACGGCTTGCAGTAATGCACACGTCTATGGGAATTACCTGACTACGGCTTGCAGTAATGCACACGTCTATGGGAATTACCTGGCTATGGCTTGCAGTAATGCACACGTCTATGGGAATAACCTAGCTATGGCTTGCAGTAATGCACGCATCTATGGGAATTACCTAGCTACGGCTTGCAGTAATGCACACGTCTATGGGAATTACCTGGCTACGGCTTGCAGTAATGCACACGTCTATGGGAATTACCTGGCTACGGCTTGCAGTAATGCACACGTCTATGGGAATTACCTGGCTACGGCTTGCAGTAATGCACACGTCTATGGGAATTACCTGGCTACGGCTTGCAGTAATGCACACGTTTATGGGAATTACCTGGCTACGGCTTGCAGTAATGCACATGACTATGGAAATTACCATAGACGCATATAGAAAGTCTTACTGTCTTAGCTCGTCCACTTAATGAAAATACATGTAAAGTTGTTAAAAACCAATACAGTGAAGCCTGAACGTACAGGTTTTGCTTTTACTGAGGCTACCCTGAATATACCAAATATACAAATATTCGATCATCACCTGAATATTAGAATACTTTTTTGCCGGTTTGAATATTCAAGAGAAAAAAAAACTATGTACGCGCACACACGACTGTGATGTTCTTTTAATCGTGGAGATGCTGAGCTTTATTGTCAGATGCCACTTTGTTTGTACATTGTAGACGGTGGTTCGTTGTTCCCATCCTTTTAGCAGGTTAAAGCCCTTGAATCTTATAAGATACTTAGTGTAAAACATTCTAGCTCGTGTCCATAATATTGATCGCTGTACGTGAATTTTAACCAACGCGCTTTTGCATGCAACTATGGACGGGCACGGCACACAGTTGCAGCTGGCGTGTGTAAAACTGGATTGGAGAGTTTCAAATGATCAAATATTCGGCGAAACGCAGTTCCAAAATAATGGAATACTTAGTTATTCGAAAATTGACAGCCCTATTGTGTTCTTATCAACAGAAGAGGGATCAACAGAACAGGGGTCCGCAGAAGAGGGAGCTGTTCGTCTAGTTGGTGGTTACGGTGTCCCACATTCTGGTCTCGTTCAGTACTACAAGGACGGCCAGTGGGGTTACCTCTGCGCCCCGCTGGTATGGGACGAAGACAACGCTGATGTCGTTTGCAAACAACTGGGCTTTGGTCCAGCGCTGTTCATCGCTTCACTTGGACAGATGTTTGGCACTGGAGATGGCGTTGGGTACGCCTCAGGGTCAGAGTGCACAGGTCAAGAAGCGACCCTGGCTGACTGTGCCATTGATCCCTGGGATATCAAAGCTGGATGCAGTCACCATTCAGACGTTGGAGTTATCTGTGACACAGGATCAAGTAAGTCATCGTTAGTTCATTTCATTTCAACAATTTCAGTTAAATAGATATCTAGCCCTATATTGGTCCAATATATAGGGCTTTGCCAGGCCCATAGCTAAGGGGGGCCCTGATGGGGCCAGGGCCCCCCTTGGCGAGCGCTTGGCTCCCAAACAGCAAAAGCCATACTATTTTGTATTTTTTTTTAAGGTAGTGGGCTTCCTAGTTGCTACTATGCCCCCCCCCCATGGGGGATGTTCCAGTCTTCAGCATGTGTCACCAAAAAATGGATGGTTTACTTTTTAACCACTTCCTGCCGGGATTATTTTGATATTGACTGGACCCAGGCGTGGGATTGTTTTTCATGAACCTCGATGCCAGACTGGTTCAGGTCGTCATCTGCGGGTAGCACACCCTGATATTTCCGGCCTCCCTCGTTGCATGTTTATCTGTCATCCGTTCCGAATACCGCTAAACCTTTACTTGTATACAAGTCATCTGACGTGAACTGGGTAAAAGGTTGGTCTCGAATATCCAATTTCCAAAATCGAAACCTGTTCACCTAAAGGGATTCGATCGAATCAAGTTTTTAAAAAATCTGGATTTAAATCTCACCACTTGTCTTAACTGTTAACATTTCTTGCCTGAAAAATTGTTGAACATTTTGTGCTATTTCTCCACCATGACTCACTTTCAGGAGAGACCGCTATCCGCCTCAGCAATGGAACATCGCCAGGCGAGGGCGTCCTTGAAGTGTTCTATAATAATGAGTGGGGCACTGTATGTGACGAGGGATGGGACGTCAAGGATTCCGAGGTCGTCTGTCGACAGCTGGGATATAACGGAGTCAAATACATGAGTGACTACACGTATGTCATCAGGAAATTGTTTTGTTAAAAACAAAATTATTTGAAATTAAAAATTAATATGATTTTTACCTATATTGAGTCGCCCCTTTCTTCCATATACCACTATTACCAGCAGTGTTTTAAAGGGAAAATACAACATTTGCAAACATCAAAAAATAAAACTACCCAATCATTTTGAAATACCTTGCTGGACTGTTAGTGAATGACAGTGTAAAGCATCCTGTAAAATCATGGCACCTGGTGTACTGTCATTTTCAAGAAAAGTGGTATTTTTGAATCAATTTGTCAGGAAAATGATTGTTTTTCTTGGTTTTTATAGCATTTTTGAACCCAAAACCTCAAAAAAGTCAGTGTAACTATATTTGCTATATATTTCCAACCCCCCCCAATTCCATCCATTTCTGAAAATTACAGCAAAAGCAAATGATGTATACATTTAAGTCAAGTCTAGCTGGAGTTACCCAGCCCTGAATTTTATCATTGGGTTGTCATGTAGGGCTGGAGCTAATTTTTCACCTAACCGAGCAGCGTAGGTAGGTCCCAAAAAAAATTGTTTCATGCACTAAGGCCAAAAAACCTGTTTCATTTTGCCGACGCGCATGGCTACGGCGACGCGCGCGCATACCAGAAACTGGAGACTTTTTTTTTTTGGCCTAATATGAGGTTTACCACTCGCATCACAGCTTTGGTACTGGAACCGCAACCGATAGTGCATGAAACAGTCATCGGGTGTTACGCTTCCGCGTGACGTCATGCGCCAACAGCCAGCGCAGCCGGCAAAAACGAGTAGTTCTGTGCCTGGTAATCGACCGCCATTCATTGTACACAATTTTATTTTTTGTGCACAAACCAATTGCGGTCCTGGCCATGCCTGCAAGGTTGTCAGGTTAGCGGTTATTCCTCCTTTTTTCACTGCAATTGTAGGCTGAATCTTCATCGTGGATCGTTTTTTACTTCAAGGACCTGTGTAATGGTTATTCCAGGCAAGTTTGGGGTGAGTTGCAGTTGCAATTAGTGTTTTACGGAGACAAAATTGAACATTTTCCAAAAATGTTCGCAATTTTTTTTGGGACCTGCCTACGCTGCTCGGTTACGTGAAAAATTAGCTCCAGCCCTACATGACAATCCAATGATAAAAATCAGGGCTGCGTAACTCCAGCTAAGTCAAGTCAAGTTTCAAGTAAAAAAAATAATAGTAACTCACGTGGGGTGTATGTGGGGGGGGGGTGTATTTGGGAGGGGGCTAAAATAATCTCTTTGATGGCATATAGAGCCTCAGTCGGTGAATCGACCACCAAATCAAAATTCAGAGCATGGGTCGCCCCAATCCCACAGATGGTGCTAGTATGGGAGGGGGGGGGGGTAATTGTTTTTTCTTTGGTTGGCAAAATCATTGCCCTGGCGGCAAACCTTGGCAAATATGCAGTATGGAAAAAAGCCACCTATTAGTCGAAAGTGTCCAAGATTGTTGAACAGTGCCGCCAATAGTCAGATATTGTTCCCTCCACCCCACCTGCCAACGTACCTCTCCCCCTTATTTTTTATCCCCCTGGCTGTATGCGGGAGGGGGATATTGAGTGCGATCACGTATTCCTTCTGTGTGTATGTAAACACTGGCAATTGTGGACTATAAAGACAAAAGGGTTAGGGCACAAACAAAGGGTCCACGATTGAAATTAGTGTACAAAACCAATGAGAGCTATTGCTAAAAAGTTAAAAGTACAAACTAAGGAATGAGGATTCGGGACAATAGGAGGGGGTCCATGATTGCAGGTGTTTATACGCACTTGGGTGTATGTGTGTGCGTGTGTGATCTGATACACCGTGCCCTCTGGAGACATGCACACAATAGGGAACAAAAGATTGTATACATCTCCACAGGGCAATTTCTATAGTACGTCTCCACAATGCTTTCACGAAATAGATACATGTATATGGATTTTACTCAAAACGTAGGAATTTCCAAGGTATGTTGATCGGTCTCAAATGGTAGAGTTTTAGAAAAGGGATATAAAGTCCAAATTTCAGCCAAGGAAATTAATTCTGGTTAAAATAAGAGCATTTTGAAACTACACTTTCAAACTCGAAAACTTTACTACACGAGAACAAAGAAATGTCTCCACAAGGATACAAATTTCAGTATGTGTGTTCCATTTTGGTGAGGTTCATAATGTAAGTTCAGTCGTCAATCTCAACCAAACTTGATGGTTATTGTTCATGGTATCTATAGTAGGGTGATTAGACTCAGCTAGGCAACAGGTCATGACCTCCAGGGGCCTTGGTCCTAGGTATGATTTATCTCACTTTGATTCTCTAGTGTCGTGAAAGTTATTGTTTTGTAAGTAAAAGCATAGAGCTACAAACTCCCGGCCCCTTTTTAGCTTTACAGTTGTGGACTGTATAGTGATCTAAGGGTGTTCACTTTCACGTAGCCTATCTTCAGAGGCACACACAAGTGACACAACACTGCTTCACGGCTGCCCACCAATTCTTTGCCAATCCCCATTGCTAGTTATGACACAATTCAAATAGGTACACTGAAAAGTGTCCTAACTGCCCGTTGATGTATACAAACTGCCAGGATGCCAGAGGGATCGTGCAAGTTTTACTTGCATCATTTTGTTATATTTTGCCATGGCTGGCTGACTAGAAAAACAATTCTGCCTACCTTTTCAGCTTGGAGGGGCTGTTGGCAACTTTGTGGGCACACCCTGTCCCTCCACTTACTACGCCCAGTCCATGAGGTTTGATAGGAGAAGCCCCAACACTTGTGTTCAGATTGTAGTCTCATGCAAAAAGGTCTGTATGGCAGTGAGCAGCGGCTTTTCAGAAGACCTCTTATGATCTTTGAAATTCTCTCCTTATTTGCAGGCTTATGTTTGACTACAGCTTTGACCGGTTCATATCGGTCATGTTTAAAAATGTTGACTGCGAAGGCACAGAGGAATCCCTGTACGACTGCCCCAAGTCAGACTGGTACATTGATGATTTCTCATGCACGAGCCATTATAACGATGTCATCTTGGCATGCAGTAAGGGTAAGTTTGCCATAAAATGAAGACACCTTGTCAACTGTAATGTCGGGCAAAAATATTGACATTGTAGAGTATAAGGTCTTGTAAAAGTTGTACCCACTAACTCATGGCATGTAAAATTTGCATCTTTGCTTTAACATTGTTTTTGGTCAATGAAGTGGATTAATTGAGATGTGGAACATTTATCAGAGAAACAAAATATTGAACAGTTGAACGAAGAAATTGACTGGAGCGGTGCTTGAACCTGCCACCTCCGGATTACCATTCCGGTGCTCTAGATTAACCCTAACTGTCCACCCCGAATCCTTCAAAATCCTCTTTGCCAAAGTAGAGGATTTGAAGGATTGAGGTTAGATTGCAAAGCGCGTTACTGATTTCGTAGGATGCACTTTGTCAAGGTCTTGGACTGGACCTTGTGTTGTTTTTGCTCAGCCATGTGTAAATATAGGCCTGGATTATGCTTGAAATCCTTAGTACTGCTCCAGGATGTCACTGGCCAAGCCTCAACATATTGACAGTCAGCGCCAAAGGATTTTGCAGGATTCAGGCAGTGGTCACCCCTCCGTGGACCATATTCAAGAAATAATGGAGGAATTTGCAGGATTGAGGCTATACGCTACTTTTCCATGTGGCCAATTAGGGGATTTGCAGGATTGCAGTTACATCAAAGCTGTCATGGAGTGGCATTACACGGCCACCGTATCCATATTCTATTATGTTATTACGGGCTGTTAATAAACGTCTTTCGGTGAATGCTACACTTGAGTCCTGCCGTCTTTAGAACATGGTGTCAGAAATAAGCTGAATCCAGTGCCATTACCGCAAAGAACCGGCAAAATCTTCGGCAATCTTGGTGAATGGATCACAAGGCATCCGTCGGCAGCACAGACTGTTCCTTATCTTAAGGAAAGGGGATGTTATGGAGTGGCATTACGCGGCCACCGTATCCATATTCTATGATGTTATTACGGGCTGTTAATAAACATCTTTCAGTGAATGCTACACTTGAGTCCTGCCGTCTTTAGAACAATAGCAAAATGGCCTAGGGAATTAGGGTTAAAATGTTAGTTCAAATTTACTTTATTGAAATTAATTGTTTATTTGTTCCCATACAAGGTGTTTGATATTTTGTTTGTTGATTTTGTTTGTGTATCTTTTTCTTATATTTTCATGTCACGTGATTGGAATGAAACTGTCTTGATTTCTCACATTGTTCTCTTTTTATTTGATTTTCTGTCACGAGTTTAGAAGACATTGATTTGAAGATAAGGAACCTAGAGGTCATAGAAACCGTAAGTGGCACTGATGTCTACATGATTTGCTCGACTGAAAATGTCTTGATGTATGTGGGTGAAGCAGAGACACCTGTGTGGACGTTACCATCAGGCGCCAAGCTTTCCGTCAGTAAGTACTCTGGAATTGCCCCCTACCCTCGTTCTCTCCCCCACCCTCCCCCACCTTCCCCCCGACCACCGCTGACCCATTCACCTGTCTCCCCTACAAGCCTTGAAACTCAAAGCACAGGGAACGAAAATTTAACTTTGTTGGCAAAAACTACATTTGTCACCCTCATGTACCCTGCACCTCCACACCCTCTGCGTGCAAGTATCGGTTCCTGTATTAAGAGCATGCACGACAGGGCAAGATGAAGTGTTCCGTAGGCCCTAGCTGTACTAGTGTTCCGAAGGCCCTACTCCGCAGGTGTATACATGCAAGCTATACGTCAGTCAGTTTAATAGTGAAATCAAAAATTCGGAGAGAGCATTTTAAAATGATGAGTGTCCTGATATTTATATTAAATTATTACAGGTGATAGTGAAGGCAACGTGAGCGCTGCTCAAGTTTTTGTTAGTAGCAGTCAGCTGGCAATCACTGGTTTTACTGATGAACGGAACGCTGGTATATATCTGTGCACAGTGACTGGTTATCAGAAGAACGTCACACTGACTGAAGCTACTCTGGCTGTGTCTGGTAGGTTTAGAAATTGATTGGCATCGAAGACTTCAGAAGTTACTAAGCAAAGAATTTATCTCAACACGTCACTCATCACTCATCTTTGGTCTTCAAAAATAGCCAACAGCCAAAATGTCATGTCATTGTTAATTACATTAACCCTTCGTGGATCAAGCCCAAAAACTTTACGTGTAATGGCCACGTTGAGAATTTTATCACCACATGTGTTTATAGGTCACTAACCCTGGCATGCATGTACATGCACAAGATATAGGTCATTCACATGGCCAGGGATTGTTTACAATCTGTCTGAACTCTGGGCGGCACGAGGGGTTGACACAAAGGGATCAGCGGCACTAAGATCTAGCTCCCATTACTGCACAAAGGCATTAGGCGCCATCTTGGCTTCTGTCTTTCAACACTAGCTCCTTACTCCGGAGTGGCTAGGGTCTGGCCAATGGGAGTCTACGCAGGCTTGTGGTGTATATAATAGTAGGGGTGAGGATTACATGGAAGCTTGGCCTAATTGGCCCATTGAAAAAAAAATTATGCCCATATTTAGAAAATGTGGAGAATTTTATCGAGGCTCGGCTGCGCGAAGGGTTTTAGTTTGCTAATGCACCAACTAGTGTCATTGCCCCCACCCCACTGCCCTAGGTCTTATGTCGGGGTTCGGTCACGTTTTTCAAGCCCCAGGGTGGGGATTTTGGTCACTCACAAACATTTTACCCTTGGTAGACTGGCTTGAAATTGAAGGCAGTTAGTTTAGTGCACCCCACCCATGTATGTGGGAGATTGTCATTTAAAATTTTAATACCCAAGGGCATTTTCATCACTTCAGAAGTGGCAACCACACATTTTGCGTGGGGTGGCCTGGCGTAGAATTTTCTTTTCTCAAACGACTTCCGCATACATGGTTATTTAGGGCTCTTTACGATACTGTTACGATACGTATGTAGGTATATAATTATTTTTTTCCCCATGTTTTTTGCAGTGCTATATAGCTCAGTCGATACAGGGTCGTGATTTTGCACCGCGAGGTTGCGGATTAAAAACACGGTTTTGTACCGTCAATTTTTTTTCTTTTCTAACCTGAGGCTCCAGAGGATTTTTTTTTTAAAGGGAAATAAAGTCCAAATTTCAAAACGTTTGAATTCATTTCTAATTTTAGATTTTTTCTCATGTTTTTAGAAAAGTTAGTCCAAAATGCCATAGTGTACACCCATCTGCGGATGTCGTTTGGGAGAAAAAAATCGCCGGTCTGGCAGGGGGAGGGTTGAGGGAAACTATTGATAAGAATTTTCATTGCTATTATCTTTTTATAAAGAGTGGTACAATAATTCCTTTCTCTTCAGTGGAACACCCCTGTGCTGAAGATGAATTTAACTGCGGGAGAAGATGCATACCACGACGGTTCCTTTGTGACCATGACCGGGATTGTGGTGAGTGGTTATCAACAAAATAATTCATTGATAAATGCAGGAGCTTGATTGAAAACTCAACTTCTATATGGCAAAGCACCCAAGGAATTCATTATTGATTGAAAACTTTATACATGTCATAAAAATCAATATTCGGTTCAAGAAAAAACAATTACTGGAGCGGAATATGAACCAGCGACAGCCAGAATGCCATACCATAGCTCAACCAACTGATATATCAAGCCCTGTGTTGGCGGGTTCCCAATTTGTCAATGTCTTTCTACATGAGGCACACGTCAGAGATTGCACCATGCTAGTAGACTCCGTAAGCATGGCCATGTTTCGGTAAAAGGTCAAGTTTGACAATTCTTGTTCAGTATTCGGTATATCAAGTTTCCTTTTGTAATTCAATTCAGCGAGGCTAAAGCCTCGATCACACGTTGACCATTTGGAGCTACGATTGTCCTCTATTAATATCTCTCTTAAGACACCATGGTTTGTCAAGAATATGGACAGATTGGTGAAGAATTGGGACAGTATACTACAAAGAAAAATGACATTAGCTTCACGGTTGTCTGCAATTGGGTCGCTGATGACCAGGGTTCTCCTACAAATGAAGATATTCGTAGTACCACCTTTAAGCAGAACCATGCACAGGTGGGCATATTTGTAGGACATTCGTAGCAAATTCATCAAGATTTCCACCATGAATGAGCTACGAATCTCCAAAAATATGTACAAATAGCCACGAATAACACTGCAAATCAGTAGGGTTGTCCTAAGCATGTCCCATGGTTGGATGGAAGTTTTATGACGCTTCACCATGGAAGGTTTGAACATTTTAAAAGTTTCGTAACCCCTCCACGAATACTCAAGGTGGATGACGGATAACCACGGATAACCACGGCTGCACTAAGGATGATAAACTCCCAGGGTTTATCATGAATTTCAAACTGTGGAGATCCGTAGCTCCAAACAATAAATTTGTGACGGGGGCCTTTTTTGGGTACCTTTTATCAAATCAGGATGAGTTGACACCGAATTGATTTATGTTGCATTAAAACAGTTGACGGTCGTGATGAATCGGAGGAGGTATGCTCACAACCCATGCCAACGTGTCCTGATGATGCAATTGCCTGTGACGGTGACTCTAAATGTGTCTCCATGTCTGCTGTGTGTGACAGAATCGAAGATTGCGATGATGGAACCGATGAAATGTACTGCGGAGGTAGGTTACAGCTTCAGTTCGTCACATTGGAGAAAATTTGAGATTTTTGTTTCAAATGAATGGATGCATGTTAATTAGCAATCAGGGATTCATCATCATAATTCCTTGCAAGTCCACCACAAGTCCTCCAGTCCCAATTCAACTCACAAGCTATTCAGATGAGCTTTGACAAAGGCATTCCTTTTGTATATCCTCTGTTACTTCTGACTGGTCTTATGGTTTACTTGTGACTTGATTTGTGATGTGATGAACTTGTGATGGACTCGACTACATCACTGGTAGCAATATGCAATATGGGATGGGCAGCATCTTCATTATTACGGCTGTGCCCAAATTACCTGGCTGTGGCTGACAGTAATGCACACATCTGTGGGAATTAGTTATTACCTGGCTACGTCTTGCAGCAATACACACGTCTATGGGAAATACCTGGCTACGGCTTGTAGTAATTCACATCTATGGGAATTACCTGGCTACGGCTTGCTGTAATGCACACGTCTATGGGAATTTCCTGGCTACAGCTTGCAGTTATGCACACGTCTATGGGAATTAACTGGCTACGGCTTGCAGTAATGCACACGTGTATGGGAATTACCTGACTACGGCTTGCAGTAATGCACATTTATGGGAATTAATTGGCTACGGCTTGCAGTAATGCACACGTCTATTGGAATTATGGTACCTGTCTATGGCTTGCAGTAATGCACGTCTATGGGAATTACCTGGCTACGGCTTGCAGTAATGCACATTTATGGGAATTAATTGGCTACGGCTTGCAGTAATGCACACGTCTATTGGAATTATGGTACCTGTCTATGGTTTGCAGTATTGCACGTCTATGGGAATTACCTGGCTACGCCTTGCAGTAATGCACATCTATGGGAATTACCTGGCTACGGCTTGCAGTAATGCACATCTATGGGAATTACCTGGCTACGGCTTGCAGTAATGCACATCTATGGGAATTACCTGCCTACGGCTTGCAGTAATGCACACATCTATGGGAATTACCTGGCTACGCCTTGCAGTAATGCACATCTATGGGAATTACAATTAGTTTTCCAATTAGGAAAAACAATTAGTTTTCCTGCATGACTGCACAGGAGACAATTACAGGGGTCGGGTGAAATCTGACTTGTGCCAACTGGTCAGGGCTGGATAAGAATGAGACAACTTAAAAGAACACAACCATTGTCTTGGTTCTGGTCATGGATTGCATAATCAGTTTAGATTTGTTGATCTTGCATGCAAGAGTTTCAGTAGGCAAATCCGGATGACCTCCAGGAAAGGATAACTCGTGAAAATGACATTCTCAGACAAGACAGTAAGGTGATTTGCCGTGCAGTTGCAGGAATGATCCACCGAGCCCAGCTGTGCATTGAACGAGATGGTGGCTATGTTGAGGACTAAGACACCCTGGATTTTAATTGCCTTTTTAATTTAATTTAAACCTTTTAAATAAACACTAAGTTTAAAAGCTAATGAAATCCTGCTTTGTCTCTTTGTTAGACAATGGTTGTGTTCTTTTCAATTGTTTCTTTCTTATCCAGCCCTGACCAGTTGGCGCAAGTCAGATTTCACCCAACCCCTTTAATTGTCTCATGTGCAGTCATGCATGAAAACTGATCCAGTGAAAATGTCACCAAAAGAAGCAGGAAGAGTTACTCTAAAAGTACATATGAAATTATCTTATCTATATTGCTACATAATAAAACTATGGCCAATTTTAAAAGTGTACAGTGTTTTTTTTACTCACACTGTATGTCAAGTAATTGTTCTCCCTATCACAAAAAAATATGACAGAATGCAAAATGTTCTCAAAGAAAGAGACTCGCTCCGTGCTGCATGCAGTTGAAGGCCTACATGTGTAGTGTGTAAACATCCCGTAGTCTTCTGACCGTAGTCTTCTGACCGTGGGGGCACCCCTTGAAGACTTGGCAACCAGCTTCCTCCATCCCTCTCGATCCTCAGACTTTCTCAGGGAGTCACTCAGCATCAGGCCTGTCCACTCCGAGATGTTGTCCTCCCACCTCTTTCTCTGCCTACCTCTCTTTCTTCCTCCTTGTACAGTGCCTTGCAGGATCGGCTTAGCAAGTCCTGATAATCGTGAAATGTGCCCATACCACTTCAGTTTGCGCTTTATCACAGCGGTCAGGAGATCTTCGTAGGATCCAATGACTTGCCTGATTCTGATCCGTACCTCCTCATTGGTGATGTGATCTTTGTAGGAGATGCCAAGAATCTTTCTGTAGCATCTCATTTCTGTGGACTGTATTTTCTTCTCTAAGTCGGCTCTTAGAGTCCAGGTCTCACAGGCGTAGAGGAAGACGGAGATGACCAACGAGCACATCAGTCTGATTTTTGAGCTGAGCTTGATGTTCCTGTCATATTCCAGATGGGCTTCAGTTTTGTCAGCGCTGCTGTTGTGTGTGTGATCCTGGAACATATTTCTGGTTTAGACCCTTGATCACTCACAACAGCTCCCAGGTACTTGAAGCTTTAGACAGTGTCAAGCTTCCTGCTGTTGACCGTGATGATGCCGTTGATACTGCTAGTCATGAGTTTGGTCTTCTCTGCACTGATTTCCATGCCATAGGATGAGGATGTTTTGTCAAGGCCTTCCACTAGTTTGGCAAGCTCCTGTTCTTCTCCAGCTAGGCCATCGACATCGTTGGCGAAACACAAGTTGGTGACAGTCCTGCCTCCGATGCTGACTAGCTAGTACCTTCATGGTCTTCCAGTGCGTCCGTCATGATTCTCTCCAGAAAGATGTTGAAGAGCGTGGGAGAGAGTAGACAACCTTGCCTGACTCCAACTGTCCTGCTGCCGTTGAAGTATACTGCACTGGTGGCCTTGTCATAGACGAGGTGCTCTATTACCCTGATCAAGTTGGCACTGATGTTGTACAACCTCATGGTTGCCCATAAGGCTGCATGCCACACCCTGTCAAATGCTTTTTTGAAATCCTCAGTTGTCAGTGTCTAACTTCAACTTCAAGTCCATGCCCTGTCATCCTTTACACAAAATCTTACAGCTGTAAAGAGAGGCAGCCAATGGACCGATAAGCTCTGCCCAGTGCGCACGTGGGCAAATTAACACGTGCTCCTCTCCAATGCCACGTTGCATTTTCCTTCCGCGTGCATCATACGCGCGTGCATGCATGTTGGACTTTAGTGCACGGTCGTCGGACATAAATCACAGCTGTGATTGGTCAGAACACCATGGGGCGGTGCTTACTGGATCGGTCCATTGTCAGTGTCTAGCTTCAACTTCAAGTCCATGCCCTGTCATCCTTTAGACAAAATCTTACAGCTGTAAAGAGATCGAGGCAGCCAATTGTCAGTGTCTAAATGCAACTGCGTCCCAAATACTCAGCCTCTGAGAAGTGGAGTCGGCCATTTCCATCTAGGCTTGCGTTATTTCCAGATATAGTGCAGTAACCATGACTCAGCCTTACTTTATTTATTTTCTAAGGTCCCGCTAAGGATGGCACACCAGCCCCACTGGTCCTATGTGAGCTGGTTTCTTCCTCTGATTCAATCTTTGTGTCTTGGACATCTCGTGAAGATGAGAGAAACTCGATCCAAGGTTACATCGTGGAATTCGGCTCATCAGACATGATGATTGAACGTGTGCCTGCCACGCAGACTCAGTTCAACATCACTGGTTTAATTCCTGACACCTATTATGGGATTATGTTGCGAGCGTACAATCTCGTGGGTGAAGGACCACCTCTCTATTATCGCAGAAGGACCAAGCCATACAGTGGTAAGCCAAATGATTGGGTTTATTTCTTTATAATTTCATGATGTCGTTGTCAAGTCGCTACACCCTACTTATGTTGTGCAAGGGCCATGCAAACTGACCCGAAATATTATAGATATCAACCGAATCCAAACCAAAAACCGATTTGAACTCCCTAAAAACGATGCGACACAACCAGATAAAAAATTCAAGGAAATCGGCCCGAAACCGAACTGACCCTAAAAAAAACCACGATTATTTGGCTTGGGCTACTGAGTCCACATTTTGTGCCTAAACTTTCCCACGTCGCGTGAAAATAGTCATCTCTCTGTAACTGAATCATGCTGTACGGTACTCACAATGTGACCTGGGCCTATGTGTTATAGACTGTGCGTGGTAGACCGCAACCACATTTGTCATACTGGGCACAGTGACCCTGTGATAAATATTGCACCATGTGATTTTCCGAACTTTTTCGGTTTATTTCGGGGGGGTTTTCTAAAAAGTTTAACTGATCGACACGGAATTGAAGATTGTAGTCATGGGCTCCATCAATTTCTTGTAATTGTCTTTATTTCTTATTAGTCTTTGCTTTTGGTAGCAATCTTAGATGTATAGTTGAGTCCATCACAAGTCCCTGCAAGTCCATCACAAGTCCTTTAGTCCCAATTCAATCCTGGGTGGAGAGAATTGAGCAATGAGCAACAAAGTGTCTTGCCCAAGGGCACCATAGCCGCAGGCTGGACTGGAACCCACAACCTGCAGAATAACCAACAGACCATGAATTCAATGCTCCAGACCACGAGGCCATGACACTCCATAGGTGCTGAAATTAGGTATGTCATGAAAATGGTATAAAATGTGATTGTCAATTCTTAATCTATATATTTCACAGGACCTCCACGTGATTGTCCCATCGGCCAATACTCCTGTCTTACGAGTGACCAGTGTGTCCCTCTTGGCGCATTATGTGATGGAATTGACGATTGTAGCAATGGGATGGATGAAAACGCCTGTGGCAATTGCCCCATCGGCCAAATTATCTGTCCTATGACATTTGACCAGTGTATCCCTGTGACTGCCATTTGTGATGGAAACGACGATTGTTATAATGGGACAGATGAAACGAACTGTGGAGATGGTGGTCAGTTAATTTTGGTTTCTCTTTCTTAAACTTAACCCTTTTGATGCATGGAGCTCCTTGAACATGCCATATTTCAACAAAAAGCAGCGAACTAAAATTGCTTTTTACTCCTCAATGGACTCGTCTTTGACCTCTTAAAATGATCTCTCAAGTTTCAGACGTTTACTTAGTTTAATTGTAAGATGCTAAGTACAAAAGTAAAGTCTGTCACGAGTCAATGTGGCCCATCAGGCCGGCGTTTATCTCTGGTTTCAGTAGACTATCAAACAACTGAGAATATGCTTGTCTATTTCACCTGATGCCAGTCCATCACAGATTACTCGCAGGGCACAGAGTTGGGGGCATTGAGGCTGTGCCGGGGAGGGAGGGAGGTGTTAAGGCTCTCACAAGTGAAAAATGGCCTTATTTGAGATCAGCATTTTGGTTATTGCGGCGGGAAGCCCTCCGCACCCCCACCCCCATGGATCTGGCAAGAACACCAATAACTGCAGTGGCCGAATACAGATATCAACAAAACTACTTTGAGTAACAAGCCTTTAAACAAATACATACATATCTTGTTCATTTCTTTTTACCAGTCCATATTTAGCACAGTGTTGAACATGTGCGGTATTGAAAATGAAGAGCGATACGCACATTCCAGTCCACATATAGGAAATGCATAGGAGAAAAAAATGACCTCGAGACTTAGTTATTAGGATCTGGGCCCAATCGAATGGTGCTTCTACTTAAGCACACTATTTCCAGCTAACAGACCCTTCCATTATTTCATGCTTAAATCAGTGACGTAACAATAGATACCTGCTTACGAACACAAGTGTTGGCATAACCACGCCATGGGCAAAGTGCTTAAGGTAAGCATAAGTTTGTGTCATAGTCAGCACAATTTTTCTAGCTGTTAAGCAGCGCCTTGAGAATGGCCCCTGGTCAACAATTTGGAAAAGAATTAACAAACAATGCTGGGGCCATGTTAACATTTTGACGCATATCCTTCCAGCTGTTGTTACTCCAGGACCATTTCCACCATCGTCATGTCCTGATGGCCTCATCCCCTGCCCAACAAACGACCAGTGTATCCCACCATCCGCCATGTGTGATGGCTATCCGGATTGTAATGACGGCATGGATGAGATGGCTTGTGATGAGGGTGGTGCAGGTAAGATCTCAGCATTCCTCATCATTAATCCTAGTCTGGGTCCAAGACGGAATTTCAAAGGGTGGGAGTTGCTACTTGTCCGTTCTCGTATCAGAAGCTGAATTGCGAAGAACCCAATTTCAAATTTTGAAGGTTTTCAGCTTTAGATTTGGTGTTAGCAACATGACCCTATCGCCCCCTTTCATAGAATCAGATCTCATTTGTCATTATTTCCTCTACAGTTCCTTCTGGTGTTAACAACTGTCCTGATGGCAAGTTTCCATGTCCTGGTGAAGATAAGTGTATCTCCATATCTGACGCCTGTAATGGAGTCAATGACTGCGCAACTGGTGTGGATGAAATGAACTGTAACGCAACCTGTAAGTTAAACCGTGTGATTCCTTTTCTAAATTGCTATTTTTAAAGCAATACAAAAGGTTTGTTTTCACTTTGAATGAGACATGGACTGCAAAAAATCAGCCCATGATTAGTTGTTGAATTGTTACTTGACAATTTCAAATTATTGGCTGCCAGACAATAATTTGTTTATAGCTGGGTTGGCTGGTTTCCTCCCCACAGTCAGTATCCATAATGTACGGACCGGGAGCCAGTCTGTTTGCAAAAACAACTGATTGTGCCCAAAATAAATATCCTTTTTCAGAAGGTTGGAAAGGTCCAACAAAGAGTGGAAAACGAGGTTGTTTGGTTGGAATGATTCTGCAAGTTTGAAATTTATTAATAGAAACAGATCAAATTTGTTGAAGAGTACAGGATACGCAACTTGAAGAAAAGCATCCCTTTTAGATTAAAACCAACTTGTCGGCTTGGTTTGTAAATGAGATGGCATTCTAGATGGACTTGAGACAAGATCTGAATTGCTCAACAGAATTGTTTTAACTTTCCAATTTCCGGTTTTATTTTCAGCTTGTGTGCCCATCAGCATTCCAGAATGTGCAGTCGGCTTGGATTACACGGAAACCATGTCCACCCACAACAGCGGTCTCTCTCCTGAGCACGTGGCCAATGTGTTTAGTTCTCTATCGACCATCTTTGAGAGCGGCTGTGGAGCCTTCTTCAGACCCTTTATGTGTTCTACCTTCGCGCCTCCGTGTGGTCATGTCCCACTCCCACCGTGCCGTGAATTATGTGAGGTATCTTTCAGGAAGTGTCTGGAAACCTTCGAGGGAACGATGACGGAGGAGCAGTTGATGCCACAGGGAGGTTTTGGCGGTGCTGGTTGTGATGTGCTTCCTAGTCAAGACGATGGACAGTGCTACAATGGTATTAAAGGGCCCATCTCAATTTATAATCCAGGATGAGTTCCAGACAAGTTGCGGGTAGAATCATTTACTTTTTCCGGGAGAAGCTCCGCATTTGTCCCAGACGTCATTTCCGGGGAAATTTTCATTGGCATCTGCTTGACCGAAGGAAGATTGCGAAGATGTTGTTCCGAATCTTGCAACTTATATCTGATAAAATATCCACAACTTGTCCGGAAGTTGTCCTGGATATGAATTGGGGCAGGCCCTTAGCAGAGTATGCTAGCTTAACGCTCCGCCTTCACATAGGCTGAAATTAGACACACAAATGATCAGACGTTAACTATTGCACAGTTAATTTTGAATTTTGCAATGCACTTACATGTATTCTTATTCTGCAAAATGTGGCCAACAGTTGCAAGTTGTCCAATGTATGACTGTAATAGCACCCTCAGCATCAAGTTGGGCATCTTGGATATCTGAACAGAGGAAACGTATTCTGAAAAGTCGAAGATCAGAAAGGCATCTTTGTGTAATGCAACAAATGAATGTTTGGGTTTATCAAATACCGCTTGGTGCTTTTCACTGCTGCAAATGTGCTGGCTTTTTTGCACTGCCCTAGTTATACTTAAACGTTGGACATCAGAAAAAATCAGAAAGAGGTGGGTTTTTTTCTAACATCAGAAATACCAGACTTGTGTTTGGCCCAATGTTTTCTCCTGATGCACCTTCTGGTTTTCCGTTTTTCTCTCTTTGCAGTAAAAGAGGTCTCCGTTGGTGATGTGGTGGGCTTGGGCTCAGAGGAAGGCGTTGGCGTTTCCGTTGACTGTACTTACAACCTGTTGCCTGGTATTCAGCCAAAATGGACCGCACCCAACGAATCCAAAGTCAAAACTGGTAGGCAATTCATTCCTGAAAATGAGTCGATGCTAGACCGACCTGTTACGCCCTGTCTACTGCAAACTTGATTGCACTTTAGAATACTCATGTGGGGAAGATCTGTGTATGTGCTCATAGTGGAAATGACACTTGAAGATGTAGTTCGATAGACACAAAAAATTGATGTTTTTCTTTTCAGTTGCTTCCTTCCAAGCAATATGCAAGTTATACCAAATTGGCATTGTTGGCTGCTCACACAGAGATGATTTGTTTACAAACTGAAAGGCCTTTGGTAGAGGGTTGCAAACGCCCAAAATTGGAATAAAGTAGTTTTTCTGTTAAAATTACAAACCACAAAAGTTGAAAATTTAGTAGAAAAGAAAAAAAATCAATTTTTGGCTTGAAGAGCAGTTGTATTTTTACTGATGTAGGTATGTGATATTCTGGCTGGTCATACTTCTTTCTTTTTTGTTTTACATCAGGAGACACAAGAAGGATCCGAGCTGTCTACGTATCGGACACAGTGACTCGTTTGCAGATTGACAACCTCCAATCCAGACGCAAAGGTGTGTACACCTGCTCCGGCCGGGAATACTCGGTGACTGTTGAGCTGTAAGATGGCAAGCACGAACCCCTGCGTCACATTACTTAATTGATTGGTTTGGCAGACCACGTCACCTGTTTACAAATTTGGATGTTGTGGTAACGGGATGTCAACTTTCCGCATACTGTACCCATTTTGCACGGCGTTTATATCTCTTGAAATATGGGTTGTTTAAGAAACAACAACATTCACTGTTAAAACCCTCCTGTTGTTCGAACAGTCACAGTCAGTCAAACAAATCAATCCTTTTCCCCTGCCATGCCTTTTACACAGGGTAGTCAATAGCACTCAGATCATATTTCAAGCAAGCACTCTGACTATTCAAACTCAGTCACCAGACAGAGGCAGGCAGGAAGCAAACACAGCTGATTTATCAATCACCCACAGTCAAAGCTAGCTTGAAAACAGTCACTTGATTGATTTTGACTGAAATAACAACTTGGCGCAGAATGTATGTTTGCATAGGAGGGTTAATGTGGGCAAAATAACTTGAGAAAGTTGATAGCCCGTTGGCATGAATTTACAGGTGACATGGTTTATTCAATATTAGCAGTACCTATTTGAATATGTGTACCAGCATCAATCAATGAGTTGATATGATGTCAACAGAAGGAATTTTATAGTTCACATCACTTTTGCAGTGTAATTGTTGATGTCTGCATAGATACTACTTGCCTATGTTACATATTGTATACGCAACATTGTATACGCAACTTTAATTTTTATAAGATTATACTTTACGATGTGTTAATTAACCACCAAGGGATGGGTAAATTGGGCAGATGAGGGACTGCGGGTTTTCAGAAATTAAAATGGAACAAATAGTTCTGAAATAATTAGGTATGATTAGAAATATCGTTGGAGTATTTTTTATACTGGACATCAATCAAGATTGGAGACAAAATTGTCTTCGTGCTCCTGCACACAAAAACACCCCTGTGACTGTGATGTCAAGTTTCCCTTCCCTGACGTTCAAGCACTTTCTTCAAAACTCACTAAGGACCGTTAGAAATAATACGCGTACGGGACACGTGTGCGGATAAAAAAAAGTGCCTTTTGTTTGATAATTTCACCAGGCCCATATATCTACATTTCAATATTTTGATGCGAGATGTACAGGGTGAGTAAAAAAAAAGCGGAACCCAAAACCCATAAAATATATTTTATATTTAAAAAAAACATGTAGCACCAAAAATTATAATGACTGGAAAGCCAATCTCATAAGCTACTTTTAGATGAAAAAATTACTGAAATTGCTCAATCCGTTCAAAGAATATCACCATTTAAACGCAATGACCCTAAAACTTGTCTTGTCCCCCCAAAAAGCAATTCATTGTGTGTTTTGACTGTTTGGAACAACAAAGAAAATGACACAGAATACTTGCTTCAACAACTGTAGTACACAATATCTTTATTAACAACCCTGGTTAGGCAAACAATATGATTTATAAAGTCCACTTTTTGTAAAGGACGGGCCTTCAAAGGGATTCTGTTGAATTTTTTGAACGTTTAAACTGAGATTTTATCACTGGTGATGTTTGATGACAATTGCTTCTTAAAATCATTTTTTTTGGACGAGACAGGTTTTAGGGTCATTGTGTTTAAATGGTGATATTTTCTGAACAGATGGACCAATTTCAGTCATTTTTTTTTCATCTAAAAATACCTTATGAAATTGGCTTTCCAGTCATTGTTAATTTTGGTGCTACATATTTTTTTAAGTTTGGGTTCCGCTTTTTTTTACTCACCCTGTACATTGCTGATGATATGGCCGTTCAAATTAGAACGCAGAATAGTGATTTAACACATGAATTTTTTGAGCTACATACCAGTATTTCTAATGATTCTTACCATGTTTGTGTCTGGAGGGGCAGGTAAGCTATCTGATATTTTTCCTCTTACTACACAGGCAGAAAAGGGGTGGGGGTTTTCTGTCCCAAGTCATGAAAAATTTGTGAAACACAAAAATGTTTTAAATATTCAGTTATTAAATATCTACAGCATTATTCTACATGGGTGATACTAATTCTTTGTGCTTGCTGAATCCTAATTTCCTCTGACAGTGTGTTGTGGGACCGCAAGAAAAAAATTGAAATAGTTTGTTGCATATATACTGCAGTTTGTACTATAGCATTTAACAAAAATCATGTTTTGCTTACATGTATGACATTGTTTTGCTTAAACTGTGTACTTCTATTTTTGTTGGTACAGTGGAACGCCACTACATCCACAGAAAATGTTTGTAATAGCGATCGTTCGGTTTAGCGAATTTAAGCTGCCGGTGCTCCGGTACTCACTTTTCAATAAAAAGCATCCTTCAGAACTTCACCCTGAACACCCTTGTAGTTACTGAAAGACGACTTTGAACAAGTGCCGACTATTGAATTATGTAATTAACTAATAACACAGCTTGTAAGCAATACTACCTACATCGATGGGTGGCTTTCCCCCTTTATTCCTTTGGGAAATAACAGCCACTTGTCGCTCTTCTGTCCACGGTTTTCAACAACAATGTTCAGTTGGTTTTGTACACAAAAATCGGGAGGCAAGGACAATGTTTGGTATAGCTGAATGTTCCGTATAGCGGTGTTCGGTATAACGGTGTTCGGTATAGCGACGTTCCACTGTAATGAGAAAGTTAACATATACCAACATTTGTTCACATGTATTTGTGACTACCACTTTTTAAAGCTTTTGTACATGTACCTGTGCGTGTAACTACCTTTTTAAAGTGTTTGTGATTGCTGCTCCATCATACAGAATTTTAGAAGTGATTTTGTAAGTAAAGTTTAGTATAAGTTACTATTTTACCAGGATGCTTTGACAGTAGAACAGTATTACACACTTTGAGAAAATGACATCTAAAATTTCTGAGTGTCTGTATTGTCACAATTGTTTCATACATCACTGGACTCTGAAATTTGCCACACAAACAAAATATATGGAGAGCTCAAATATAATACAATAAAATATAATAAAAGTGCTTGTAGTTTAATGTCAATTTTCTCCCTCTGCGAGGCACACAATGACTTACAATGTTAGTTTGAATGCTCGTTATTTTAATTTGTTTCGTGATACCTATATTTTGTGATGCAATAAACATTTTTTTATGCAAGAAATTGGAAATTTGCATTAAGTTAATGTGACTTTTATAAATTTTCCCTTACAGAAGTCTTCTAAAAAGACAAAGTGTACACACCCACACAGCCATTCCTGGGACAAAATTAAGATCATTATTCAGGCATGCAACTTTTCCTCGGATCAGCGGATTTCCTTTCATTTTTTGGTTCCCATGTCCGCCATTAAAAATGGAAAAACCCTGTACAAAGTCTTCAAAATCTTAATATTTCCTCTCTTTTTTATATTTTTTTTTAAAGATTCCCATATATGGCCATCACTTGTCACCCTGTGCACAAACCCTATGAGACTGGTCTGAAAATGTCCGAGTGTTTTCTCGGTAAATACTTCAATATTTTCCCTTCTAACTTTGACTTTTTAGGACATATTAGTTTCTGATGGCTAATAGGTCACTGAAGGGAAAAATTAGTGATGGCCAGATATGGGAATCTTTCCCTCTTTTTTCCCCCTTTTTTTTACAAACTAGGTTATAGTGCAAACCCAGCGTGATTGCTGGTTTGTGCACGTGCACCGGTAACATTACAGTTCTGTAGCTGAAATTAGGTAAATATGTGACTGTTTTGGTACGGTTCATCGCATGATATTGTTTTTGTTTGAAGAGGGAACTAGCTTTTCCTCCGACACCCTCCCGAGAGGAAACCACACACCTGTCGCTTCCTGGGTTCAGGAAGACAACCTCTTACTGTTTATTATCACAGTGTCTCTGCAACAGATAAGCTTTTGTCACGCAAGAGAAAGTGAAAGTGCACAGCAAGGCTGCATCAGTTGAAGGCCAAACAAACTTTTGGTAATAAATAAAGAGTTGAACCTTGATGTACTGACATTGACCTTAATGATTAGTGGTACCTGGTACCTGGTACCAAGGACTTCCAGCTGACTAATATTGATTCAGATCGGAGTCACGTAAAGCCTGACATCACAGCAAGATGCGATCGATGAGACATATGCACATAGGTTAACATCATGTGAAGCATAACTAATGTTGACACATGTTGAAGAACAGAATCTCTCAGTTATTGAATGATGGACTGCATATGAACTCTCTTTTTTCGAAATGTGATCAATGCCACTTTGTTTCTTTTTAGAATGCCGCCCTCTGCTGGTTACCCAAAGTCAGTTTCAACAGCTGTTAAAAAATAGTTGGACTGAATTACAGCTAGACTACAGTAAAGCAATAAAATGTAGTTGCAAAAAAAAAAAAAGCAATCATACAATGTGTGTTCTATAAGTTTCAATACTCGTATTACATTTTTACCTTTTTTCAGTTGGATATATCATGGTTTGGATGAATGCCAATGTGATCACTCACAACTGAGTAAATTGGGGTTATCCCTACAATGAATAATAAGTAGTACACGTGATTTGGCGGTCATTACTGTGTCAACGTATCAAGGCTTAATACTTTGTAGTACACAGACATTATCATTTATGCGCAGGGCATTTGAAATTATGGGGATTGTTTTTGAATTTCACTGGAAAGTATGCATGTATAAGAAATGAAAGATGTTTGCTTATAAATAGTAACTCCATAATACACTCATTGATCAAACCATGTTTCATTACAATCTGCCTGTACTTTACTTTACACGATATGTAATAATGATAATCAATTCTGTTAAAATATCCCTAAACAATATGGAACCGTCTGATTACAGCATACTGACCTGCCTGGTTTTTTTCGTGCCCCAAATGCTCATTGCACATGCACAGACCCATATGTTAAATGTATTGCTCCACTCACGAGAGGTATTATTAGTTATCCCGCGAGCGCGGGTGGAACACGGAATAATGTAGTGCGTCTGTGTCCCACATACCACGAGGCCGAAGGTATGCGGGGCACAGACGCACTACATTTTCCGTGTTCCACGAACGCAAGCGTGATAACGAATTTATCTTCAAGCAAACTTGACGCACTAAAAAGATTGACCTCGCACGCTGTCTACAAACTTTTCAGCGGTTATCCTATTGCACATGCGTGTTGTACAGAATGGCGCTCGCATCTTTGAAAAGCGCAATACGCGGAGTGCAGTATAGACCGAGGCCGTGCTACATGGTTATATGTAGCACGGCTTGTTGCCATGGATCGACCAATCACAGTCGAGGATACAAGTTTACTTGAAGATAATACTTGATAAATAAATAATGTGTTATTAATCGCGACTGTTTATCGCAACTTGTTGCAACTACTAAAATTAACTAGTCACCCAGTTATATTGTGTAGACCCACAACTAGGGAACGAGAATGGGTGTGTGTGTATGGGGGGGGGGGGCTGCATTTCACATAGGTCAAGATCTGATTTGTACACTTTGTCCATCTTTTTTCACAACACCACAGCCCATGAAAAAAATATCACTTGATCATGGTTTGTAAAGTTCTGGGGAAAAAATGAATAGTCAACAAGATACAGAAGTCACATATCCAAAACAGGGGGTATAGAGGTGACGGGGTTGCACAAGACAACATTTGCAGGCAACTGCGACATCTGATAGAAATTCTGGTCCGTGAGATTCCAATTTTGCCAGATCATGGGATATCGGCAGAGCTGACAGGTTGAACACGTACAACTTCAACAAAGTCACTGCCGAACCAGCAGGTCACGTGAAGCGTGTCAACTGTGAAGAAGTACAACCGGTCCTGACAGTTATTCCGACGGTAGGTTGATCTCGGGTCAGCCTGCAGAATCTTGCAGATGGCTTGCTTAGCCTCTTGCTGGTCCAGAAGGAATTCCAGCTGGAAATTTGGATCTGAAAATAAATGAGAAATTATTGGCTTTACATTAAAAATGTATTCAATGGAATTTGGGGTCCACCTTTTTCCGTCCCTGTTACATCTGTTATCATGATGTACTCCTTAACGCGGTTGTTCTTTAAGATTGATTATGAATAGCAAACATAGGAAACAAATAAAACATTGTTTGAAGTCATTCTTAATGATACTTAAATTAGAAAGTATCAAGGTAACAGGGACAAGAAAAAAGTCACACTTTGGACACTAAATATATAGAATTACTCATTCACAATAAAACACCTTCCCAAGTGGCTTTCATTTTTGAGAGTTAGTGGAGGGTTGGTTTAAAACAGAGGCTGAAAAAAGATTCGATTTCTTTTTTTTGTATTTCAGCTCATCAAGGCATTTGATTTAAAACAAATCTAAAGTTCTTTCTTGCAATGGGCATTTCTCACTAGAGCATCACATTCTGCAGGGATGAGATTGTCAAAATTGAAAAGATAATCTCTAAATTGATGAAATGTCTGAAAAATGCTTATCTTTCTATACTAATTCTCTCTTTCTCTCGGATTCAAAAAGTCTGATTTCAGACAAAAATCTGAAAAATCTCACGCCTGCATTCTGGTGCTGGTTTGGTTGGCTAATTTGTTTTTGCTCAGACAGTGTTTTTGTTGTTCTTGTTTGTGTGGGTTTTTGTCCTTTTCTTTTTTGTTGAGTTTGTTTTTCTGTACTTTTAAATTTTAAACTTGCAACAGAACAAAAATTACTAGACAGATCTGAGCACACTTTGTTACAAACATCTCTGCTTACATGTACTTACCACTACTTTCTTTCTTGAACTTCCCCATTTCTGCTTCTGCATGTGCAGTGAACCTAACATCCAGCGTCCTGATTGGTGGACAGTGGATCCAATCAGCTACTCCGACCTCTGAACCTTGTGAATATTCATTGTCCCTCTGCCCTGCAGTGTTAGCACTTGCTGATATCTGACTGTGGGCCTTGCCGTCCGAGGTCACTCTGGACCCTGCCGACTCATTCAGTCTGTCTTGAGTGTTTGGCACAACTCGTTTCAGATTCTTGGTTGATCTTTGACTGCCCAGCGACAGGTTTTGTCCAGGCCCTTCTCTTCCTTCTGTAGACACTGCCTCCTTAGTATCACCCTGACTATCCCTTAATAATTCATCCTTGGGAGTTGGTTCAGAAGTATCGGGCGCACAACCAGTGTCTATAGACGACGACCGACCATGTTGAATACAATCAGGATTATCATAGGATGGCACATATGGCTTGATGTCAAGAACTGGTGTGCCATCGATGATATCAACACCGGACAGATGCAAGGTACTGCCTGAGATAGTGAAGAGAATGAAACACTCAAGGGCTACAATACAACAAAAAACATCAGCAACGAATAACAGCACTGATACCCAACAGGTTCTTCACAGGTTTAGCAAATAACGAATAGGTCAACAGCTCCTGTAAATTTAGAACAAAGCAGGAGTGATGAAATCATGCTTTTAAACTAAAATTCCATTTTTAAAATCTGAAAGGACAGATTCTAAAAAATGTCCCATTTTCTTCTCAGCACCTCAATTGAGACTCTAAGATTTTGTTTGCATTTTATAAGCACTTATTTATTATCATTGAACCCTTTGGATCAAACAGCACTACATAATTCAACTAATGATGTGGATAAGGCCAAGTAAAATAATAAACCAGTTTCTCGTACCCACCCGCTTCCTTTTTCCCACCTGCCTCTTCCCCCCCCCTTTTTTTAAATTCAAACATTTGCAATATATTTTGCACATACATTGTCAATATAGCATCTTTTTATTTGTTTCTGACAAAATTGTTGCTACGTATTAGAGTCAAGAAAATGGCAGTATCCATCTGCCACCTTGGAAAATCTGCCATCTTGGGGAAAAAAGTGCCTGCCTCCATTTTATCAAAAAGTGAGGAGGAGACACTATTCTTTGTTTTTACTTGGCCCCAAACAATTACAGATTGAACATTTGAATACCTTGAATTCTATCCAGCTTAGCTAAGGTCAGGCCGACAGGATTGGGTCGATGGGGACTGCGACTCGCAAATACCCCAACCTTGGCTCCATCCAAACGAGGCGGCTTGACTTTGGCCTTGGTGAACTTCCGATCACCATTCTTGTGGAAGATGAACAAAATCCTGTAAGACAGAAGAGGTGATTTGGTGTGATAAATTGATAAAAACATACAAACTGTGGCATATCCTTTCATTATATTTGTCAATAAATGACTTTATCGGATCAGATATATGTGTTTTGATTTTTTTTGGATGAACGATGGGGCTGTTTGCTATGAGACGTTATGTAATGAAGAAAATAAAAATCAAATTCCTCTGTGAAAAAGTTGGAGATATATTCTTAATTCGCTTTAAACACAGTATCCAGTAATACAAAAACCAATCCTTCCCCTCAATAAAATTGTCAACAAAAACATTTCTTCAGCCCTAACAGTCCCAAATCCTCCAATTTTAACCCCAAGTCCCTGGCATGATTTACTAGGAACCATATACCCATCCTGGCAAAGTGCAACATCATATGGGAAACTGCACACACATTATTTCTGACTTTGTTTCTGGGGGTGTGCCAACCCAATGTAAAAGACCGTCAGTTTAGGGGTACTGTGCCCATCCTGACGGATTCAAAACAAAACATGCTGTTGGGGTTTGATGGGTTGAGTTCTGTTAGGGTTAAAAATGTTTTTCACACACCCTAGTAGGGCTGTCCCTATTTGAATGTTCAATCATCAACTGAATATTTGAATACCATTTTACCTGTTTGAATATTCAAAGAAAGAAAAAATTATTCATGTACATGACTGTGATGTGATTTTAATCGTAAAGTTGCAGCACTTAATTGTCGGCTGTCGACAGCGACAGCAACTTTTTCGTCCACGGCGGTTTCATTGATCTCATCCTTGTAGCTGACTAAAGCCCTTTGACTGTTCAAAAATACTTACTGCCAAACACTACCTGGGGCACTTTGCGAGCAACATCTGACGGGCGAAACATGCAGTTGCATCTGGCGTGTATAAACTTGATCGGTGTGTTTCAAATATTCAAATATTCTGTCAAACGCAGCTTCAAATAATCGAATACTGAATTATTAGAAACCAGACAACCCTACACTCTAGTGGGTTAGTACCATATCCCAAACATAAGCATGTAAGGCCAAAAAAAAAATTCTCCGGTTTCTGGTATGCGCACGCGTCGCCGTAGCCATGCGCGTCGGCAAAATGAAAAAGTTTTTTTTTCAATGAAAGATGATGTCTCAAAACCGCCAAACTCACTGGTTTGACTGGAATCCTGCTTCTGCACAATTTTAACGTGTTTTTAGATGGGGTTATGATCGAGAATAAGCTTTATGTGGCCTCTCTGGACTCCCATATATTTGCACTAAGTTTAGTCGGGCACCATTTGCAATCATCAGCCGACATTTGAAGCAAAAGAGTCAGGTAAATAAAAAAAAAAGCCGCGTCGCCGCACCACTTTTTGGATAAGCTCCATACCAGAAACCGGAGACTTATTTTTTTTGGCCTAAGTGACAATTTTGAGCCTTACCAAACATGGGAAAATTGGCCCAAACCCTGAATGGAATGTTCGGGATTGGGGAAGACTTCTTTCAACACTGTCAGCTTTGCTCTTGAAAACGCACAGACTGATGGCTGCCGGGGCGTTCCATTCTTACTCTTGAAACACGACTGAATGAATCCGATAGGTGAGCCAAGGATATCCAGGTCATTGGTGGCACTAGTTGCTTCTGACTTGCAGTCCACCAGTGATGCATGGCATTGTCTGGAAGGAACTGGACTCTCTCCACTTTCCATGTTACAACAAGGTACCACGTTCCTCTGCTGAAAGATCTTGGTCGAGGTGCTTAGAAATCTTCTTACCCTAGAAGAAAAAGAAAAAAATCAGCAGCTTTTCATGAACATATGATGTAACTGAGATAACAACTCTCCAGTCAATTATTATTACATGTAGGCCTACATATGTAAATATTTACCTACTTAAGCCAACCTCACTCACTCTTTAGTGGACAAATTTCTCTAAAGTTTTCATGCGGCAAAGACAAGGTCCTCAGTATTTCACCAGCCCAGTTTGAGGTCTCAATTCAAGACTTTTTCTTCCACAGTTTGTACCCGAGAGTGAATCCAAGTGATATCAATTTGAAACCAAAGACTAGAGTGGTAAATGTCCAGTGGTAAAATGTTCCTATAAGGGGACAAAATCCACTTTATAGTTATTAGACCTACCAAACGACATTCTCAATAAACAGGTACAATGTATGTCACTCATAGATAGAGGGCAAGGTTTTGATTTTTTGAGAGAAATTTGGGGATAAAATGACGATGACTGTGCGGCGACAACACGCAACCCAAAAATAAAGATGGCGAAACACTGCGCCATGTACTGTGAGCACGCACGGCGTGCTGAATCGCAAGGCACAAACCGCGCAGGAAAATCGTGATTTCTACCCCAAAAAACTGTTCAAAATTGCAAAATGGGTGTCATTAGCCTGATTAGAATTGAGAAAAGTCTGCTTTTGATTGTAAAGGTGATTTTTGAGCAAAAAAAAAACCTTTTTGACTCTAATTTGATCAAAACAAAACAGGGGCCCTAGCTACACTAGTGTAATGTACACGATCGGACCTCACGATCGCCACAATTTTTCAGACCAGTCTCATACAAATCTCAGGGTTTGTACACAGTACAGGGCGTTAAGTGGCGTACGTATATGGAATTATTTCCGGAATTTCTATAAACTGAAACGTTTTTAGTAATTTTTGATAACCTAAGTTACAATATTATAGGCCTAGGCCTACCTTAACATTCCTCACCCGGCCCGGCCGTGCAACGCTCACCTGAATCCGCCCATATGGCGCTGCCATCTTACATTTTGTACAGCGCCCTCATTTGTTCAAAATGTTTACAACACAAACTACACGTAGAAATCAGATTATAAACTACACGTTAGAAATGATACTCCCTAGCAACATAGAAATAGTCTGGTGCATCATTTTGAAGACCCGTGACTTTGTGTATAAATACTCAGGACTTCATACCTAAATAATGAAGACGGCTGTAACGATGTAAATTATGTGTGTACCAAGTCATGGAACCCTACTTTTTGAGGTACCAAATGACCATGAAATATACCATTTCTTAGTTAAATCTTTATAATAGATCTGAGTATAACGAAAGGAGTGTTCAAAAGTATTCGTTTTAAGAGTTCTTGATTTATTCATCACTCTCAATTTACGGAAAAAGTTCCATACTCGGATGTCAATTTATCTGCTACCAAACATATTAATTGTCACCTCACCTTGTCATTTGAACCAAGAGAAATCCAGGAAGCTGTGTACAGGTGAAAAAAATTTACTCAAAATGCGTTTTTAGAGCACATTTTGGATGCATACGTCGTGCAGAATTAACTTGAAGCAGCCGGTCAAAACTGATTGAAGTGGCTGAAAAGACAGCGGTACGTTATACACGTGACATCAACAACCATGACGTCGCATGAGCCTGCCAATGATAGTGCAATACGCCATTATGAATATTTATTTTCTCATGAATATTTAGTTTATTTCAATGGATACTTCAAATACGTCCAAAGATTGATTATTGCAACAGCGATCGTGCGCGGCCTAGTGGTTAAGAGTCTCGTGTATCAAGCAGGCGTCAGAGGTTCGAATCCCGATGAAGTAACTGACTGATTAATAAATAGAAATTAGGGAAAGGAGAGGGTGAGAGTAGAGGAGGGAAAGTGGAGGAATAACCATAAGAGATGTAACTTTTGGCGCTAGAAAATTAATTGAAAAAAGTGACGTCCGAGTACGGAAATTTTTCCCAATTTACTTCTGGAATGCAAACCAAAAAACTTCACAAGGGATCCCTTCACAAGTTCAATGTCACAATGAATTTTGATTTTCTAACTGGATTGAATCATTGAATGTAACTGGAGTTACCCAGCCCTAAATTTTGTCAGTGGGACAACCCAATGATAAAATTTAGGGCTAGGTAAAAAAATGAAAGGAAAAAGAAGAAAACGTTTGAAAAGCTGAAGGAAATATATTTTCCTTGAATCACTCATTTAAAAAGAATATCATGTTGAGTAACATGGCCCGGACAGCACTTTCCATGCAGCATTCACTGCGTAGAATTTGGCAGGAATTTTTTCTACAACGCCAAAACTGCACGCTTTGGAATTCCCCGCTTGCCACCACAAATAAAGAGATTTTGTTCTGTTAATCAGTATGGTGCATGATCGTAGGCCAACAATATAATAAGTTTTGTCGAGGAAAAGAGTGGTTGCTTTGCTAAGGTTAAGCTACTTGATTGCAAAGCCTTATCTGCACAGAAATAGGAGGATTGAAGATAATATAGGCCGTACGTTACGGTAGCTGTAACGTGATTTTCGCATTGCAATACACGGGCGCATTTTGGAGTGAATGCATGATGACTTGGAAGCGCAAAGTTTTCGATTGATGATGCGTACACAGCAAAGCGTCTAAATTGGCTCTGCGTTGGGCTCCAATTTCTAGGGGTAGACATTAGTAGTAGGGGAGGTGGGGGTATGGGACCAAAATGGAAAATCTGCGGCCAGTCTGGACACGCTGCTCTCGATTCTAAAAATAGTTGGGGAAAAAATATAGGGGAATCCCCCGCGGCAAATGTTTTAGAAATCTGACGTCAGGTATGGGACCAAAATGGAAAATCTGCGGCGTGTCTGGACACGCCGCTCTCGATTCTAAAAATAGTTGGAGGAAAAAATATAGGGGAATCTCCCGCGGCAAATGTTTTAGAAATCTGACGTCAGGTTTGGGATCAAAAAAGAAAAAATGTGTGTCAAGTCAGGGCCTGTCGCTCTGGAGTTAAAAAAATAAATCTGTCGTCGCTAAAAATGAGGTGATGTCACCACCACGTGACTTTGAAAAATGTGTGAGTCACCACCATGTGACCTTGAAACGTGTTGAGGCATGATAGGAATGTGGCGTAAACAACGTGACCTTGAAAAATGTGTGAGTCACCACCACGTGACCTTGAAACTCGGGCCCATTATCTCTCGTCTTGAAGATCCTCACCAGCCGGTGAGTCTGATTGCTTATAAATCCAAAGTCTGCCTTCCAAAAAAAATGAGAAAAAAATATTATATTTTCTATAATAAAATGGAGAGTAATATGTTCAGACCGACTGTCAAAGGATATTCTAAATGGAACAAAGCCACGCTGCGTGATTACGTGCAGCGATATAATATACCGCACAATGAAAATGTTTCTCTTACTCGTAAAGTCTACATCGAGGGGATAAAAAATTATGAAAGTCAATTTAAAAACTTGAGGAAAAAGACACTACATGAGCTCAAACAGATTGTAGACGAACAAAATCTAAAATACGTACCGACGGGTTATAAAGGACGGTTTTTGAAAAAAGATTTAATCTCGGCGATTAAAATATACAGACAACCCGAAGACTTTACAGAGTCAGCTTTTAGAGAAACGAGAAGGTTTAGAAATTACTACAGAAACTGGGAATTAAACCCCAGACTTTATAACCACGATTTAATCAAGTTTTTTGATTCGCACAAGGAACAAATAGTCAATAAAATCAAGTCAGAATTGAGAGAGCTGAGAGGTTTAAAACTGGAGCTCACAATCAAAATAAAATACGAAAAAACCAAATCTGATGAGTACGATCTAAACTATCGAAGCGATTGATTAGAGCAAGCCGAAAGCCTTTTTTAATGAAAGTGAAATAGACCATTTGTTAAAAGAATATATCGAAGAGGTATTTAAAAAGGATGAAAGTTATACGAATCAAGGCTCTGGTTGGGTTTTAAAAAGATAATGGCGTTATACATCAACATCAACAGATATAATCCAGTGAGAGGTAGTTCTTACATAAACGTAGCCTTACATCTTAAAACTAAACAGGCGATGATAAACATCAAAAAACAAGGCTACGCGTTTTTGACATGTGGTTTCAAAGATGCGCTTGGGTTGTATACAGATAAAGTAAAAAATCAAATAAGAAATAATCCTAAATATAAAATTCATAAAGAAGAACCTGTTGTATACACCAAAGACGACGGACTCAGTTTTAAAGGCGTTGACTTTCCAACACCGGTCGATCAGATACCCAAGATAGAAAGACAAAATAATTTATCGATAAACGTATACGGTTATGAGGGTGAGATATATCCATTATACGTGTCTAAAAACTATAAACCAGAGTCACGCCCTATCGATCTGCTTTTGATTTCTAAAGGTGACAAGCATCACTATTGTTGGATAAAATATTTTACGAGGTTGATGTACGACGTTACGAAACATAAATGTAAGAAATATTTTTGTCGAAGATGTCTATGTCATTTTACCAATCAAAACAAATTAGACAGACATATCGCCGATTGTAAGGGTATAGATGCACATCCATCAAAGATTGTATTTCCGACGGGTAAACCAAAATACATAGATGGGCAACCAGGCGAAAGAGACGTACCGATATTAGAATTTAAAAACTATAGGCACAAACAAAAAGCACCATTTGTCATTTATGCTGACTTTGAATCCATACTACAAACAACAACAACACCCACACAGACACTAACATCTAAACCTACTCACTCAGACAAGGAGACAAACACAAAAAAGATTAACGTTCACAAAGCTAGCGGTTATTCGCTAGTTGTCGTGCGATGCGACGGTAAAAATGTGTATCAAGAGACTCATAGAGGCAAAGACGCTTCAACTAGATTTATAACAACGCTGTTACAATTACAAAGCGATATTAATTGCATATTTGAAAAACCCCAACCCATGACATTTAACGAGCGAGCTAAAGACCATCACGATACAACAAACGCGTGTTGGATTTGCGAGAAACCAATTTATCCCAATTACTCGAGCAACTGTCAGTGCCAGAAACCCAGAGAACCCAAGACGATAAAACAAAAGAAAGAACATCAGTACAAAAATAGTAAGGGATTTATCGAGTCTAAATGTCTAGACTGCAATAAGAGCATTAATAAATTTAGAAAGGTAAGAGATCACTGCCACGTCACTGGTAAATATAGGGGTGCCGCACACGCTTATTGTAACCTCAAACTACAAATTAAACCCGGTTGTACACCGATACCGGTCTTTTTTCACAATTTACAAAATTACGACGCGCATTTAATCATGCAGGGAATGACAGAATACGATAGCCAAACAGAAATACAAGTGATCGCTAAAAATTCAGAAAAGTATATTTCGTTTTCTATAGGAAATCTACGATTTTTAGACTCGTTTAGTTTTATGGCATCATCGTTGGATAAATTAGTGAAAGGTTGTCCAAAAGAGTCGTTTCATTTACTCAAAAAGCATTTTAAACATTCTGACTTGCTATTACAAAAAGGAATTTATCCCTACGAATACATGAACTCGTGTGATAAGTTTCAAGAGACCAGCCTACCACCCATCGACAAGTTTTACAGCAGACTAAAAGACGAACACATATCGCAACAAGACTACGACAGAGCTCAACGCGTGTGGAACGAGTTTAATATACAAAATCTAGGAGAATATCACGACTTGTACGTGACTACCGATACATTATTACTTGCAGGCGTATTCGAAAACTTTAGACGAACGTGCATAGAAAACTACGGGCTAGATCCAGCCAATTATTTTACCGCACCCGGATTGTCCTGGGATGCTCTATTGAAACACTCGGAAGCTAAACTCGAACTGTTGCAAGACGTCGACAAACACTTATTTTTTGAAAAAGCAAAACGAGGAGGCATATCTAGCGTGGGTGGAATGAGACATCACAAAGCCAATAATCAATATCTTGATGACTATGATTCAAACAAGCCCTCGAGTTATATCGCTTATTTGGATGCCAACAATCTGTACGGTTGGGCTATGAGTCAATATCTACCGTACAGTGATTTTAAATGGACACCCTCGAAACCGTTTACCGAAGAAAGAAAATTAACGCTTAAGAAAACGTCCAACACCGGCTACTTTTTTGAAGTAGATTTAGACTATCCGTACGATCTACACGCCAAGCATAACGATTATCCCCTAGCACCCGAAAATATCGTCGTACCCCAAGCGTGGATGTCTGATTATCAAAACGAGTTATAGGATACCGAACCTAATAGCGACGTACAAAAATTAACGTGTACGCTTAATCCAAAACAAAAATACGTGTTGCACTACGTTACGTTGCAGTCATACCTCGATCTCGGTTTGAAACTAAAAAAGGTACATCGCGTGTTAAAATTTAAACAATCGCCTTGGATGAAATCTTACATCGATAAAAACACGCAACTCCGAACAAAAGCAACCTCTGATTTTGAGAAAGACTTTTTTAAACTGATGAATAACAGCGTGTTTGGTAAGACGATGGAAAACGTTAGAAATCGAATAGACGGTTACCTACTGAGAGACAATAACGAGAGCGATCAAGCAAAATACAAAAATAATTCAAAACCGAGCTATAAAACAACAACGCCGTTTCCAGAGTGTGACCTGTCGTTTGTCGAAACATATAAAACGACAACCGTGTTAAACAAGCCCATTTACTGCGGAGTGAGTATCTTGGATCTCTCAAAGACGCTGATGTACGATTTTTATTACAACCGATTGAAAGACAAATACGGAGATAAAATCAGGTTAATGTATACCGATACGGACAGTCTCTTGATTGTCGTTTACACGGATGACATATACAAAGACATGCGATCTCACGGGCAACACTACGACTTTTCGAATTACAATCTGGATCACGAGTTATACGATCCAACCAATAAGAAAGTGATCGGTAAATTTAAAGACGAGTTTGGAGGTAAGGTTATTCAAGAAGCCGTTTGCGTAAGACCCAAGATGTACTCGATTTTAACCGCTGACATCAACTTGAAAAAGGCCAAGGGGGTCACAAAATCGGTCACTGACAAAAGATTAAAACACCGACACTATTACGACTGCATCTTTAAAAATAAATCTAAAACAGAAACGATGACTCAAATTCGATCGGAAAAACACATTCTTTACACCATATCTCAAAATAAACTATCGTTGAGTCCGTTGGACACAAAGAGGTACATTTTACCAGATGGAATACACACGCTCGCTTATGGTCACCGTAATCTAGATATTAATTAGGCGGTAATTGCGTGTCCTCGGGTACGACTTGAAGCTCTTGTCTCACAAAACTCCTTTTTGGGCCGTCTTGCAGGTAATAAAGAGTAGGACCCGTCGTGACTTTTTTACCGTCAATCATTTTAAATTGACTCGTTCTTTTTTCCACGTTGAAGATGTCTACGCTCCAAATGGGATCCGTGGCTCTTCTCGAAGTTCCACCCTCTTGCTCGCCCGGGTAATATAAATATCTAACCATAGCGTCTTGCGGTAATTGTTGCTCTTTTGTTTTAACGGGGTTAGCCGGCGATTGCCGGACCTGTTTTAGTTTAACCGCCTCTGACGGTGCTTTAGCTATTAATCTCGTCGTTTCATCGTTTATAGCTTTGATCACGCTGGGTAATCGCTCGACCCATTGCGTGTTTCTACTCTCGGGATTTAACATTTCTTGAGCGTACTGATGACCAAACAGTCTCTCGGCTAGCGTTCGATTAAATCTTTCTACGATACCCTGCGATCGGTGGTTTCCGGGTTCGCCGACGATAATCTCGGCGCTTTTGAGGCCATCCATTTTTAAATGCGCCTTTAAATTGGTACCGCGTCTACTCTCAACGTTTTAGGGTAACTCAAAGGCGACCTCGCGTAAATCTTGACGATAGCATCCTGGGTGGAATCCGCCGTTTTAGAAACCAAGGGTTCTGCTTCGTGGTATCGACTCGCAACATCGACAACCGTCAAAGCGTATTTATAAGTCTTGCGTTTTACTTTATCCCAGGGTAGGTATAGCACATCCATTTGGTGAAAGTCGTTTGGTGTTTCAAACTCTCGCGAAGTATTCGTAGGCCTGGGTATATACGCAGGACCCGCTAGATAAATTTGCCAAATTGCTTGTTTTTTAAGCCAATCTCTGATTACCTTTTTATCGATTTTGGTTTTATCGTGTAAATGGTCGACGGCGCTTTCACCTCTCCAATAACCACTCGGGCTATAATACAGTTTAGATAATGTTTGCATATTATTTAATATAAAAGACGTTTATAATAATATGGCTAGCGTTGCTATGATGATAGGAGGCGCGATCGTCAACGCCTTAGCTTTTACGGGTTCAAACTTTTTCTTTTCAAATCTGAAACAGAGCGACGAGGAGCGTAAGAGACACGATTTAGCGATAGAACAACTCTCAGCCGCCAAAGATAAGTGGCAACGAGAACGAACGAAATATCTAGATTTTCTAAACGAACGTATCAGACAACAAAATGCCTCTAAAGAAACATTTTCTAACGTAGACCGAGCGTTGCGTTACTACAACGAGGTGAGTGGACAATCTACCGAACTACCCGTAGGACTGCCACGCGAACCCAAACTCGAAGATTTTTACGAGCCTAGCGACCAACAAATAGAAAAAGAACTGGTGTTTATCGCTGGAGGAACGCTATTGGTGGGCTTCTTGGCTTACAGATACCTTTAAATTTAAAACTCGTATAAATAAAATGAATGCGTATGGAAAAAAGCTCAATCCCAGCAGGCTATTAAAAATACCCAGATCTATCAAGGGTGAGAGAAAAGAGGTGGTCATTACCCACAATCCCAGTAGTATATCGGCGGGGCAAACGCTGAGGGTCAAGTTTCCTCAATTGGGTGTAGACGACGTGATCGTACCCGGCACTTGTAAACTAGCTTTCAATTTAGAACTCGAAGGTGGAAGCGACAACAATAGAACCATTTTTGGTAATTTAGCCAGAAATTTAGTCAGCGAAATCAGCGTCAGGCTTCAAGGTCACGAAATTGTGAGTTATCGTCACGCCGACGTGTATCACAACTTTAAAGACAATTGGATCAACAGCTCGACGACTCGAAACATGGCGTACTCGGGCATAGAAAAAGAAAACGTGTCTAAACTAAGAACTGGGGCTGAAGATGCTAACGCGGGCGCCAACAACGGTAAGGATCAAGCTATCGCGGATGCCTATGGTAACAGATATTGTATTCCCCTAGACATTGACATACTGACTTCGCATCACCCTTTTTACCCCAGCGGTTTAAAACAACCTCTGACGTACGAGATAAAGTTTAACGATCACGAAAAAGTAGTCAACAGTTCAGATACGGCGGCGATGTATTCTATCTCAGACTTGTCTCTCGAATACGAAGTGGTGACCAACAGAGACCTAGCTATCACCATCAGGAATAAACACAAGGGGTTAATGCAATATCTGTTTGATAAAATCCACTCGCTAGAAGTTAGATCCGTCAACAAATCGGACACGCTTTGGAACGTCAGCGTCAATCAACCCATCAGGAGTCTCAAGGGTATTTTGTTTTTGTTTAAAGATCCCGCAGTCAAAAACCCGCAGCGATTTTACAATCCAAAAATAACCAAAACGTCGGTGACCGTAGAAGGTAAACCCAATCAACTCTACAGTCAAGGTATGTTTCAGTATCAACACTGGAATGAAATCAACAAGTTCTTTGGAGACAGTGATACCGAAAGCGGGCGTGGAGTAGCTAAAGACTTAAATTTGACGGGTTTTGACCTCGGAGACTACCTAAAAGACAAGTACGGTCTGTGGCTCGATTTTAGAAGTAACGACGACAATTCCGCTCACGGATCCGGTAGGAAACTCGGAGACGGAGGAGGCATCAACATTCAATTTAACAGAGAAGCCGAAGGTCAAGGTGACCTCACGATGTACGTCTTTTTAGTCATGGATGCTCAATTGAACTTGGAAGACGGAAATTTTAAATCTCTGTTAAGTTAAAATGACACAACCGCATTGCGCTTTAATCGTCGGCAAAACAAATTCGGGCAAAACCAAATGGATTTTGGATCTGTTAGAGTCAGACTATAAAAATACATTTGAAGCGATAGTCATCATTTGCCCTACCATATTTAAAAACAAAACGTACATCGAAAGAAAGTGGATTCAAGCAGATCCCGAGGTATATCTCTGCGATCCGGAATTGTACAAGATGACGCTCAACGAAGCGATCGATTTTTACAGGAAAATATTTGAAGGTGTTGCCACGTTGTTTATCGTGGACGATTGCTCTTCGGATCAAGAGATTAAATATCGTAAAAAGACGTGCGCGCTAAGCAAGATGGCATTTAGCGGAAGACACGTAAATCACAGCTGTTGGTTACTGACCCAAAAGTACAACAGCGTTTTAAAAGATTATAGAGAAAACACGGCTTGGTTGGCATTATTTTACTGCAAAGATAAAACATCGTTTGATCAAGCGTTAGGCAACGACGTCGTACCCATTGAACAACGAGATTATATAAAACGACGTTTGAGAGATGTGAAATATAGTAAATTGGTCGTATACACCGAACCTCCAGTTAGTTACAAGCTACTTGAGTAGCTAGTTGAGTAACAATTAATAGCTAGGTGAGTAACAATTAATAGCTAGTTGAGTAACAATTAATAACTAGGTGAGTAACAATTAATAGCTAGTTGAATAGCAACCTATTCAACAAACTACAATTTGTTAATCAACAAACGTCAACAAAATACATTTTGTTAATCAACAAACGTCAACAAAATACATTTTGTTGTAAGTAAATGATAGCAATATTTGAGTATTTGCAGTTTTTGGCTATTATCATCATATCGCTTAATCTATCGCTTTACACCTACGAATACCTTTGCTTTTGTAACAAAGTTGCAAAAGCTACAACAAAATTAAATTCGTTTCTAAATAAATGGAGGACCTAAAACTTACTTTAACGAACGAACAAGATCACAACGCAGAACATAAAGATCGTTTGTGCGGTGTCGTAGCAGCCGGAAACTCTAGAAAGTACTTGGGAAAGGAATACACCGTTAAACATATCGAAGCTCTTGACAGTAAAGAACTCGAAAAGCTGTATCATCTGTACGAAACTAAATTTGGAAACGAAATTGTTAAAACCGTTGGTAAATACACTTTAAGTCTATTTTCGAGAGTGTTAGCTGTTGTTACACCCGTACAAGTTTTAGGATATAACGTCACTATAGATTCTGAAGAAGAACTCACCAACGACTTGAGTTCTGATCCTATTATAAGCGCGAGTATGGCTGGTATGTTGAGCGACGTTTGTTACAAGTACGGAACTTTAATATCACCCCTAGTTGCTACGATTATCACAACAAAACATTTGAAATTTAATAAACCTAATATAATAAATGGAAGATCAGAAAGCAGCGACAGCAACGCCTGCAGCTCAAAAAGCAGAGACAGAGACGCCCCCACCGATAAAAACAACGACATCACCGACGGTAACGAGAGTGACCAAGACTAAAAATCCTAAACGAATTCAGCAGGGTAAAGCTTTAGCCGAGCACAATAGACAGATGAAATTAAAATTAGCAAAAATGAACGTAACATCGGATGAAGCTACATGCTCACCAGACTACAACTCTTGGGCGATGTGGGGGACTATAGCGTCCATAATAGGGGTGGGGTTGCTGGTACTAAAAAGTAAGGCAACTGCGCCGGTAGTACAGCCAGTGCCGGTAGTCACGCAACCCACTACACCCATCGCCCCCAAAACGCTAGACATGGAATAAACCAGCAATTTAAAAATTGTTATATTAAAAACGATGAGTAACTTTGACACAAACGGAATAGCTAATACGATTTACCACGGAGCCGTCATATCGGGTCTTTCGATGGGATACGCCATGGTAGGAAATAAACTACTCAAAATGAAAGCGCCGGATTTAAACAAACTAAGCGTAGAAGATGCGGCTAAATTGACGGGCATTATAAGTGGAGCTCTGGCCACGCAAAATTGGTTGGTGACCCAGGGTATACTACCGGGCAGTATAATGAAAACGGCATAATTTAAATAGGTTTATTAAATAAATGGCTGAGGGAGGATTTGACTTTGACCCCGTTGATGATTACGATTACGATGGCGATGATGATGTAGCAGAGACCAATTTGGACGACAACTTTGATACTCCTGTACCACCAATCCTCACTACCGACATAGATGACGTTTTAGATCAAGGAAGAAGCATGGTCACTAATGGGCGCGTTGATGAGTTTTACGATACTTATAACATATACAATAAACCAATATCTCCGAGATACGAAAAATTTATTCTCAACACAGAAGGTTTATTTTATGACACTGGCAAAGGCTTACTAAGGTTAACGGATCAAAGAAAACCAGACAGATTCTTGACTCTGAGGACTATAGAGTTAAATGTAAGAAAGATGGGTTTAAACGGTAGAGATTTTATTAGAAAGGAATTAGGCTTTACGCATTACGAACGTAAGACACTCAGTGACGATCAAAGTCAACAACTGCAATCGATACAACCCGAGAGTATCCCCATGACAGAACTACCCAGAGTCACCGATGAGGTTATCGAAATTATAGACGATTTAGAACAAGACACCGGCGCTCAAACGGAAGGATTGAATTACAGAGAACTCCAGGGTTTAGACAAAACTCTTCAGACGTTGAGAGGTAACCTAGAACTTAATTTAGCGCGTCTCACAGAACTGGACCGAGAGATTGCAGCCACGAGACAAGAACTCGACGAATCTCACAGCGAGGAGGGTCGAGAGTTAAACGATAAATTGAGCGACTTGAACGTTGAAAGATCTGCCAGATTAGAAGCCGCAAAAGCCAACGAACGAGGGCTCAAAAGTCAGATCGCTAGAATCAAAGAAACGATTAATAAAATATTAGGCGACGACACGACTCTGGCGGAAAAGATTAGAACTCTGTTTAGAGAACAAGGTGTGACCGTAGTGAGTATTTTAGCCGCTTTTAGTTTAGCCATCAGCACGATAGTGAGTAGCATCGTCGCTAGCGTGAGAGGTGCAGGTGCCCCACCCGCGCCATCGCCAACACCTGCACCAACACCAACACCAAAAGGTGGTATCAAAGAGTGGATTTCAAAACAACTCGCTAATTTTGCATCTGCTCTTCAAAAACTCGGAGTGAGCGCGTTGGGTGCTCTGCCGGGTATCATAGGCAGCGTACTCAGTTGGATATTTAACGCGCTGAGTAAGTCCGTATCGTGGTTGGCCGAACACGTGTGGGCTTTGTTTTTGGGTGTGGGAGCCTTGGTATTTGCGTACCTGCAAAAACGATGGTAGTAATAGTTGTAATCAAGTTTAAACCAAAAAAATAAGCCTTACCAGCACAAAGTTGGTAAGGCTTTTTTTTTTTTGTCTTGTGAGATTAGAGTGTGACTTATCGCGTTGCCTCGTAAGCTAAAATACCCATACCAACGATAGCTAATATTCCTACCGTCAACGATAATTTTTCGTCTTGGTGAGTTTGTAGTTTAGTGGGCTCTTGGGTTAAAACTGTAGGTGTTGGTGAGGGTGTAGGTGCAGGTGTTGGTGCTACAACATCGTTCGTCATAGGCTCTGGGGGTGTTGGTGGCGCGACGTCATCGGTGTCATCAAAAGAGTCGTCCGGTTGAGGTTGTGAGTTTAAATCTGGCACCAAACCAGTGTTCATACTCTGGGTAGCGATTTGAAGATTGTTGTTATAGCCGTCGTGCGTTCCAACCCTCAAGTTCATATCCGATGGAATTAAATACAACCCCGGTTTCACGACAAAATTTAAAGGCGTTCTGGCATACTGCAAAGAGTCTTGAAATTGATCGATACTCGTTTCCATGTCGTCTGCTGCATTGATGATATCTTCAACGATGACGTTAAATTGTCTCTGAGCGTCTAATCCGGTTCCCGGTGATAATACGCTCGTTTTTGTTTGAGCCTGCGCACCGAGTAAAGCGTACACGTAAGATCTAATTGATTCGTTGATCTTTATGATTCCCGCGGAGGTAAACGAACTCGTGTTGGGTATAAAATCTAACCAAGCCTTTTGTACCGATTCATTTTGTTCGATGTAAATAACCGTCCAAGGAACGTAAAGGCTTCCACTCTTTTTGGGACTGTCTAGACCGTGGTAGCCGCCGTAAAGAACGTTGGGTTTGTTGGGTAGTGCTTTATCATATTCACCAACCGCCACAAACTTGCCTTTATTAAAGATATATGAGGTACCTAAACCGTTAGATTTTGTGTCTCTCGTCTGTTTAAAAGACTTGTTTTGATCTATGCCAAACAACAAACAGGTATCGGTAAATGCTCTGTGATTATAACTGTTGTCTAGAGCGTTAAATGCGTCATCTCCCGGTAAAGGAGCGGCAATGTCGTACAGGATCTTTCTAACCGTAAAATATAAATGAAAGTTAAAGATGGCCCAAACGTAACGGTTGCTCGCATTGAAAAGATCGAATCCAATACCGCAGCCCGTAGTAGCGCAGTAGATCGCAAAATTTAACTGATTTTGATAAAACGACATGGGGTGTGATTTCCAACGATCTACATCCTCGTCCGTCTCAACGTGAGGCAATTTATAGTCCGAGGTTAAGTCGGGAAACATGGTTAAAAACCTGTTGGTATTATTAACTATGACCTCCAGTTCACTGGGTTTAGTGCTGTTTAAAAACTTTGCTTGGGGTGCAGCTTGATGTTTTAGCTCGTTTGCCTTGGCTACATTTTGATTTACTTGTCTCGTTACCTGATCGGCTATCGATTGTATCTGCTTTTAACGACTTAAAATCATTCATTATTTTAGTTTCAGTTTTAATATAAAAAGACTTTAAAATAAATGCATTCGTTTCACTTGTTTCAAAATGAGCAGACGTTTAAATTAGAAGACGTTGTAGATAATTTAAACGGTCAAAAATCTATACGCGTAAAAAGGGTGTTGTTTAACGCCGGATATTTTAATATTTCCAGCGCCACGGAGATTGATTGGTTTACGCAAATAGATGGGAGACCCGCGTTTACCACAGATAAACCTCCCCTCATACCCGCGGAGTTTCTTTCAGATGTACACATAACAACGCCGGATAGAGATTTTATAGAGCGATTGTTACCCGATATACCATACCACTATTTATTTAACGATGAAAATGTTTTACAAAAAACTATAAACGATCTTATAAAAGCGTACGAAGACGATAGACTAGAATCCGTTTTAGAATCAAACAAAAGAAAAAGAGCTATTATAGCTGAACGGCGAGGGTTGATTTTAGCCGCCATGAATTCAGAAATAACAAAAACTGAATTAGAACTAAATACGCTTCAATCTTTAGTAAGAATATTATTTGTTAGAGAAAGAAAAATCTTTGAAGGTGAGGAATTGGCTTTAAAGTTTATTGAAGGAGAAATGGGTGCTTGAGCGAGTTGAGAGATAGTAGAGAAGCAGGAGTGATTATAAGAGGAAGTCTTATCGTGACGGGTGATGATTTCGATTTTATTCCTCCGAGTCATTTAGAGCCGTTGCCACTCGGAAGTATCGGTTCGGTCATCATACCACCGGGGTGGTACGACGTCGATTGGTTCGATTTCATTTTAAATTCTATACCGGGTAAGTTTTCGAGTATTTAGAGAATCTAAAAAGGTGACGTTGGTGATAACCGACGTAAATCTCAAATTGCGCTTGAACAGAGAAGTATCTCGATTACTCAATTTACCCAAAGGAAGACTGGTACCCAAAGTGGTGTATACGGGGTATTACGACGTTAATCCGTTTAAATTTTTGTTTATTCGCTGCCCGCAATTAAGTACGAGTGAAAACTTTTTTAATGGTCGTCCTTCTGACATCTTGAAAATCGTACCCGTGGGTACGCGCAAACCCGAGCCTGATAGAGTCGAGGATTTCAAAAAACTTAAAAACGGTATAATCGACAAACTGACATTTTCTATCAGCGGTGAAAAGGACAGGTATTCAACAATAAGGGTGAGGGTATCATTATCGAGTTGGAGATCTTTTAATTTTAAAATCTTTTTATATTAAAAACATGAGTGTAGATGGTAAGGCGTTATACCCCGATATTTCTGGAGATGTACTCCGATTAAATAGTAACGAAGAAACAAAAGTGTTCAGACTTAAAAAGATTGAAGAGATTCGATCTTTAATCTTGAAAGAGAGAGACCACCGAGAGCGCACTTATAAAAAAATAAAGAGAGTGATCGACACTATTAATTACGTAGAGATAGGATTAGAAGGGTTGGGGGCTATAGCGGGGGCTGTCAGTATTCCCGCTCTCTTGGGTGTTATATCAGCCCCCGTTGGATTGGTGCTAGAAGGAACGTTTATAGGCGCTTTTGGTATAGATATTCTGCTTAGAATCGCGTCTAGGCGATTATCCGCCAAGCTGAAAAAGCACGACCAGATTAAAATATTAGCAGACTCCAAACTTAACACGATTGAAGAATACGTGTCTCAAGCCATCAACGACGGAGATATATCGCACGAAGAGTTCTTATTGATTACGAGAGAGCTCGCAAAATTTAACGAGCTTAAGCAAAAAATTAGAACAAAGACCAGCACAAAGCTTCAAAAAATTAAAAACGATACAGACTTTGAAAAAGAAGTTAAAAAACGGGTAGACGAACGGCTGACAAAAGAAAAAAAATCTCTTATCGAAAAACTTACAAGTTCAAATTCTCGGTAAATAAACATTATGAAAGCGATCCGCCGAGTTACACCTCTATTTCACCTCTTAGGGCTACACCCTCGGCCCCGCCTTTATTGTAGTGGTCATCGTATCTTTTTAGTGCCTTATTAAATTGATTTTGAGTCACTTTAAATACATCTCTAACTCGTTCTTTGTTCCATCCAACGACGTGATGGTAACACGCCGCTATCAACGACCGTTTAACGCAACCATTTCCCCTCAATGTTTTGTAATTAACGAGTTCGTTATATTTGTTGATTGTTTCTTGGACATCTTCTAAGTCTTGATGTGGACAGACAGAAAAAATAAGTTTCTCCACAGTTTTTTGTCTTCGACATTGGTTAGCATATCCCCCAAAAAAATTCCCTAAAAAATTAAAAACCCTGCCCTCTTTCCACAACATATTTGTTGGTTTTCAACATTGCTGCCTATTTTTGAGGTTATAGTTTAAAGTGGATTTCGTTCTATAGGAACAGGTCCCGTAACGTCACAATCACCTTATTCTGCTAAGAATGAAATATAAGGCCCTCCTAATTTCAGGTCAAGCAAGGCTGGGAGTAATTTTAGAGCTTTTGTATACATTCATATATTTCCAACATGTGCTATAAGTGTTATGGGGCAATTTGCTTTGTCAGACAGATTATCGTGAATGTATTTGGTCTAGTTTTATGAATAAAAAACCTGGAATAGTTAAGCATTAAACCAAAATCTTCCAGCCGTTTGAAATTTTACAGACTGCAATTACTATTGCAGAAGAAATGTGTACAACTTCAAATCATTTGTTATTGTTTTTTTCTCAATAAAATCTCTTCAGTATCATACATGTACTTCATTGCAGTTGAAAACTATTGGGTTTAAAGATATAGTCCATCATTTATAATTTGTGTATTTTGTTCGTTTGAAGCAACAAAAGTGTTCAAAATCTAATGAAGGATACCGAAAACAACTAACCTGATGAAGTTTCAGCTAAGCTTCAGCTGTATATTCCGAGAAAAACAGCATTTTAGGATCTCAATTTCAAATCAAAAGTTACTGAATCATGTTTTGAATTGTTTTGAAATGCAGCTATACGCGACGTCGCGCACTGATTCGACGAATTATAGCAATCGCGCACGCGTGTGCGTCGTGCCAATGCTTGCGCGCGCTTCGCCGAATAACAAAACGAACTACTAATTTAAATTTTCCTACGGTGCGTCTTAAGACGCACCGTTGGAAAGTTCTTTTTTCGTTGATTACTTCAAAATGACAGCTTGCCAGAAAGAATAATTTCACAGGGAGTTTAGTTCCCTTACTATCTTTCAACCAAGTTTGTTTTTCAACAATAATTATGCCAGTTACTTTTCGGATGGCTACAAAAGATGGACTATAGCTTTAAAGTAAAGTTGTTGAGCTGCGTTACAACCAGTGATGGTATGAAATGTTCAGTTTTTTCCCTTTTTCTTCATTTCAGTTTACTGTTGACTTCATTCCAATGAGTTAGCAACCATAAGCTATCGCCATGACAACTGTGGAGGGAGATAGTAAATCCTGGAGTAACGCCCAAGCACTTCAGAAGAAGGAAGAGCTATATACAATGGGCAAACTGGGCTTTGGCACAGTAAGTTCAGGTTTTGGAATTTATTGTTACTAATTTTAAACTATTCCATTCATTGTGTACATGAATGATGTGCAAAACTTGATAATCATTATTTTCATTTTTTTAAATTGGGTCCTTTAATTAGATCCTCTTTAATGTGAAGCGTTCACATAGAATGGATTGTTTACATCTCACTACATGTTGACGCCCGCCCTCAACCGATGTGTGACATGTACAAATTCACTAAGTTGGCCACACATTTGCCTACAAATCTCTCTTAAATACTTTTAAACATATGTGACGCGATCAAGCTACATGAGTCGTTTGTTGACCCTGGTCAATTTTTAATTTTTTACAGATTTGAAAAGAGCACAACCTCAGCATAACTGCTGTGAAAACCGCATGCTGATACCATCTTTAGTTCAAAAATTATTAAAGTTGGAACACCAAGAGATGTCATAAAGTGTTGTGATGAAGTGATCTTATTTTGGCCCGTATCTCCAAATAAAAATTCCCGACAAACGACTCATTTAGCTTGATCGCATCACATATTCCTTACAGTTCTCACATGAAAGTATACTCTCTGAGGTACAAGATAAGCATAAAAAATGTCTTTTTTCCGTTTCGAAAGTAGCGTCAGGTTGCAACATTTTTTTCCTGAAATATATTTGAAAAAAAAAGTTTCCAAGTGAATCCCTTTTTGCCACTTTGTTAAAGTTACTTTTGCAACGTTTTCCAAATGGAATCATCAGTAATCCTAGCATGCAATAATCTGGTTTGTCTTGTTTGCAGCGTGATTTACAGAAGCGTTATGAAGACATCTTGGGCCCACTGACCCTGTTTGCTCCTTATTTCCATGAGAAAGGTAAGTCCAGATCTTAATTGTCATCATTGGCAAGTATCTCGCTGTCGATGCTCTTGTTAATTTACCCTAACTGCCCTGAATCCTTCAAAATCCTCTTTGCCAAAGAGGAATAATTTGGAGGATTGAGGTTACATGGCAAAAGTGTGTTATTTTTGTAGAATGCACTTTATCAAGGTCTTGGGCCCGACTTTATGTTGTTTTTGCACAACCATGCATAAATAAAGGCCCCAGGATTACGCTTGAAATCCTCCGTACTGCTCTAGGAAGTCACTGGCCAAACCTTAACATATTGACAGTCACTGCCGCAGGATTTTGGAGTGGTCAGGCAGTGGTCACCCCTCCACCGACCAAATTCAAGAAATAATGGAGAAATTTGCAGGATTGAGGCTATATGCTATTTTTCCATGAGGCCAATTGGAGGATTTTGCAGGATTGAGGCTACATCCTAGCAAAAGGCCTACGGGGTTAAAAGGGAAAACAGTTCGACTAAATGTATTCTCTCTTCGTTTTGCACACAGCTGCTGAGAAAGTTGAGTTGGACATTGAACGGCCAGTAACTCCCATTGATGTAAGTTACAAAATTGTAGTTTATCCCTTTGGTGTGCAGATTGTTAAAAAAAAGTGGATTATCTGGCTTGGGCAACTCGCTTTTTGTTCGCTTTTTGTGCCTGAACTTACCCGCGTCACGTTAAAAATCGTCAACGTGATCTACTGTTGGGCCTACATGTTATACACTGTACATGATAAACTGCATTTGATATAGAAATAATAGTTACCTTTCAGAGTCTGATTTTGTTAAGCATGATGTAGCTTGCGAGGTCATCACGACCTCTTCATTCAGCGTTGTGGCTAAATCCCTCCGCTCACGTGACCACCTTTGGGGCGGTCACGTGAGAGCAGATCGTCATAGATGGCAGGCATAGATCCCGCGTCCCTGTTGAGTGTTGGGTTCTGGGTCTTGATCTCTATGGCCTCCCTGATCTTTCTGTTCCAGAAGCGTTCCTCTCGTGCTATGACTTGTACATTGTCCAACGTGCATTTGGTCATACTGGGCCCAGTGACTCTACAATAAATATTGCACCGATTCGGTTTCCAAAGTGTTTGGGGTTTTTTGGGTTTATTTCAGGGTTTTCCAAAATTAAAATTTTCCCACATTAACCTGTCATGTCTGACTTTTTTATGTTATGTTGAAATCTTCAGGAGAGTATCAAGACACCTCCAACTACATTCAGTCAATTAGCTAAGCTGATTCGTCGTAGGATAGCCGCTAAGCCAGAAGTCACTCACATCACCATGGAGGATCAACATACATTGGTAAGTTGGAAATAACTTTCTTACTCTTCAGTCAGTTTGAAGCAATTCCTTACTTCAGGTCCCATCAAGTTGTCGGATGAGTAGTGTGTCTTATCTTTCTACCGACAATCCGTAGTGCTGTGGTAAACTCGATGGTCAGCTTTCTTGCCTTTGCTAAGTTGTCTTGGCTGACTGTAGTCTTTCAAGCTTTGTAGACCAGGCTAGCACAAGTCCTCCCAAGTCCTCCAAAGTCATCACAAGTCCTTCAATCTAAACTCAAGTCTCAAGCTATTCAAATGGACCTTGATACAATAATTCCGTCATTATTGTTCATGATCTATGGTGACTGGACTTGTAGACGGATTTGTGACTGACTTTTGACCGGACCTGTGATGTACTTTTGGGGGACTTGACTACAACACTTACTCTTTCCTACTTTGTGGGCACGTGTGGTCTAGCTGTAGGGCAAGATTCATGACCATGAGATTGTGGGTTCTACCCCCGCCGTGGCCATGTGTGTTGTGCCCTTGAGTAAGGCGCTTTACCTCAATTGCTCCTCTCAACCCAGGTATGAAATGGGTACCGGCATTATTCAATGCTTGGAAGGTAACAGATTCGCTGTGGAGGAGGTTTGGCGATCCCCCCGAAGCAGCATTTCATGGACTCGAGTCTGACCCAATTGCTTCTAAAGAGAGATGGGAACTTAGCCCTCCTTTACCTTTATTCTTTTCATTTCCTACTCTGCATAGGCTGGTATCATCATGGGAGAAGTCAACTGCATCTGGCCAGATCTCAGACGGCAAGTGGACGATCCATTCCTGGTAGGTTGCATCTTATGATCTCTCTGCCCCTCTACGTGGAGTGTTTTTCCTGTACTTGCTGAACTTTATTCTTTGTTAAGGTGTGACAATGTAAATTATGCCATGAGCGCAAGTAAAAGGCAGAATAATGCAGAAGCAGACCATGTTGCTTTGTGTGACTGGTAAACAGCGGGTGTGATTATTGAACTTTTGTTGATAAACAATTAAATTTCTCTTGTCTCCCAACAATTTGAATACAAAATTCAGGGGTGATATTTGTCAGGATTTTTCCTGATTTCATGATTTCTTTGCCAGGATTGTACCTGATTTCAGGACATTTAAAGAATTCTTTTTGAAATCTGGGATGCCTGATTTTACAGTTAAGGCATTTTTATCTATTTAAGTTTTAAAGTTTGTAATTTGTAAGGTGTGCCTTTAGGCAAATACGAACATACACATATGCCATAGGCCCTACGTTGCTCTGGGACCCTTGGCGACCATCAAAACCCCTGCTGATTATTTTGTGGATTTTTCACTCCCCACCCGTCTGACCCCTCCCCTCCCCTTCCCAATATCACCCCGAAAATTAAGGCTTTTTTATTTTTCAGTGTGACAAACATTTTACACAATCAAGATTCAAGTATGTAATAAACTGTTTCTGTCTGTTTAGACTGCAAACGAGAACAAGGAACTACAGAGGAGAATCACGGTTCATATCGTCACAGTATGTGAGCAGTTGTTTCTACACTATGTGGAGAAAGCTAAGAGTGAGTAATATTGATTAGCTGCCTCTTCAGTCTCATGGCTTGTGCTTTTTTTGTTTATTTTCGAGAGAAAACAGATTTAATATCATCCCTGTGGTAAATGAATGGTCCTTCGGAAAATGGGGTTGGAAAGTCCTTATTGGTGCAAATTGCTTGGTAAATTACAAATTAAACAAAACACTGGCAAAAAGTGGAACTGCCAACAAAGCTCAGTTGGTAGAACACTGGAATGGCAATCTGGAGGTCGCAGGTGCAAACCCTACTCCAGCCAATTTCGTTGCTCAGCTTCTTTGAAAATTATGAAAAATTACTTGACAGAAATTATTTGATCAAAATGGGGAACAAATTACTATAGGGCTAAAAAAATTAATGAAGAAAATAAAATAATGAAGAGCACAAAAGTGTCCAAAGTTTTTTTTAACAAAATGTTATCCAAGCTAAATATTTTCTTCGAGATTACAAATTATGTTACAAAAAAAATATTTGCAAAACTTCATTTGATTACAGTAGGGATTTTTTTAAATTTTTTTTTTTAGTTTTACATGAATTGATAGAGCAGGACGATTTATCATCAGGATATTTCTTGGTGAAGCATATTTTGCTGCAAGGAAGTGAATTGCCGTGTTCTATGTTATATTTTCAGTTTTGGATGAGAGAGGAGTCTTCAGCAAACGAGCCAACATGAGCAGGCTCAATGCCCAACTCTCGCTGGATGTCAACAAATTGTAGGTGGAAATCTCCAACTCTCTCCGTCAAAGTCCATCGTTTTTTACCCCAAAAACATGCATTCTCCAAGAACATGATGAATATTTAGTATTTAAGTTCTTTGTGTTTTTGATTTTTTTATTTTAGTGAGTTTTTGCAATTACTTTCCTTGTGCGTCGTAAGACATCTTTTTTTTTTTTAGAATAAGTTTTGACTACAATCAAGACGGGTTGTAATGATTTCACTCTTTACACCAGCAGACATATCTGATATTTGATTTTCATTTTTCTGATGTTCCAAATTTGCAAACATGGTTGGTTATAACTAACACCCTTTTTGTATTGAGGAATTTTAGTAATGCTTAAATGATATGAAATTGATATTTGTCTTCCCACGTTCAGCCTGAACATCTTAGCTGTTCGTCGTCACATCGTTGCTGATATCAGAGGCGTCTTGTCAGATTCTGAGGAGGAATATCCTGACGACGCACCACCTGAAGAAGAAGTAGCTCCACTGTCGTACCAGAAACTGGTGAGTGGATCAGAGATAATCTTGAGACACCTATGTCCATGAGTGACATGCAAAGAAGAAAAAAATGGCTCCTCTTAATAAATTGCACTGAAAAACAAAATTCTTGCATTTGTTGATTGTTAAATTTGATTAATTTTGTATGCTCATCATCAAATTCTCATCAAATTTCAGCTTTTGGGATAAAAATCATCGATGCAAACCCACCAAGTTCTATTCACAGACATGACCATTAAATACTTTTGTAGAGGTTTTCTGATAATTTGTCCTGTTTTAAATTCAAATGAACTGACTAGGCGCATTAAAGCCGTATCCTCTTTGAGCGATCCCCGTTCACTATTTCCTGGGTTTGCAGCATTGCTAATGTTGTTATAGCAAAGTGACTTTGGGCGTGATACCTGGCTACATGGCATAGACGGGTTTATGGCTTCTGACTAGCACCCCTTGAACAAATTTATTGACAAAATGGGGAACCACCAACATAGGGCTGGATAGCTCAGTCGGTAGAGCACCGGAACGGCAATCTGGACGTCGCAGGTTCAAACCCTGCTCCAGTCAAATTAATTAGAATCACACAGCATACAGAAGCTGAATACACAAAAGCCTACTTAGCCATGCAATATGTAAACATGTCAGTATGTTTATCTGCTCGACAGATCGAGACAAGCCGTCCGAAGCGCAAGAAACGTTATCGTCAGACGATGGACCGTGAAGTGCGGGATTTGAATCGTCAGATGCCAGCCATACAATCCCATAAGGTGCTGGACTACCTGCCTGATGTGGATATCCTACAGAGAGGGCTATTGGAGCACAATTCTGCTCAGAGGAGGGCGTCGATACATGCTGCTAGGATGCAAGGAGAGAAGGAGGCACACAGGAGGAGGAGTATAATGTGAGAAAAGGAAGAAAAGGAGATTAAAAATGCCAGAACAGAGCTGAAGTGTATGATTTCCCCACTGATCTTCATATAATGACTGGATGGCCTAGAGAGATCCACAGAATGAAGTCATTTGAAGCTGTATTTGGGAGACGCGTTGGTGTTCTATAAAGGACAACTTGCCAACTCAGATTTGTTCTCAAACATTGTGTTTTACTTTAGTAATATCGTGGTTCACCTTCTGTCCACTGCAGTTCACAGTGTTTCAAACGTCGTGGTTCACTTTTTGAATGTCGAAGTTTACTTTTTGCGACGTTTGGAAATATAATCACGGCGGAAACTTGTCCTTTGTATATCATCATAATATGTGTACGTTAACAGCGTGTCAAAAATTCATACAGCATGCGCTGTATGGACGCGCATATTTGTATATATTGGCGGCCATATTTGGAAGACCGGGGGCGAACTGGTCAAAAAGCAACAATAAGTTGATGTACAGCATACTGGGCATACGCAATCCAGTCAGTATATAGAGATCAGTGGTTTTTTCTCTGGACTGCCATCCATTTCAAAGAGAAGTTAAGCAGTCAATGGTGTGGTCCAGTCCATCACAAGTCTTCAACACTTCTCACAGGTTAATATCACAAGTCCATCCAAAGTCCTACAGTCTCATGTCAATTCACAAGCTATTCAAATGAACTGTGACAAAAGCTTCCTTTGTTATTGCTCTTCCTCCGTTACTTGTTATCTGGACTTGTGATATACTTTGGACTGGACTTGTGATTGACTCCAGTACGAGATTTTTCAGACTTTTCATTGGACTTCTGTCTGAAAACAGACTTTTTGAATCTAAGAAAAAGACATAATCAGTTTAGATAGAAATGCATCTTTTAAACCTGTCATCCAATTTTCAGACCGTATTTTGCAGTGACAATCTCATCCCTATTAACTTGTGATAGACTTCACTAAAACACTGTAAGAAGTAGCATAGAAAAGGGCACTTTAATTTTACTTGAAGCTTGACCGAAATCCACAGAGCACTGCATAGTTTTGGATTAAGACAGCATAGGACAGTTCCTGAACAAACTACCAAAGGCTTAGGACTAAACTGAAAGAATAATGCGCTGGTTTTTTGCAGGGATCAAGAGAGAAAACCCGTCTTCCATCGCAAGATGAGAAGAGCTAAATCCTTGGAAGTGTTTCCTGTCGAGACCATCTTTGAAGACCTGGGCATTGAGTACAACACTGTTCATAAGCGAAGACCTAGCCTTGAATTCGACCCCAAACTTGTAAGTTCATTGAACCAATCATGTTTATTCCTACACATGCGGGCAGGGGATGATTACTGTACCCCATCAGGGCCCAATTTCATGGCACCGCTTACAGTTAGCCAAAAATTTCTGCTTACTGCAGCAGAAAATTTTGTGCTTACGGTAAAACTGTATTTCCCAGGTTAGCGAGGAATTTTGGCTTCTAGGCATGCATACATCCAATAACTAAGGATTTTACACTTACAGGGCTAGCACACAATTTTTCTGCTAGCGCGGTAAGCAAAGAACGGTGATCGCAAGCCCAGAATTCTGTGGTTAGCAGAGCCATGAAATTGCGACCTGGTATTAAAAAACTGGGCCTACACAAGCTATTAAAAAGTTGAAAATATTTCTAACAGAAACTTCATTAAACGCTTTGGAAATTAGCCCCCAAAACGTGTTAGTTTTTGTAGTAGTTATGTTTTAATTTTTAGACAGTTTGCCATTATTTTTCCTTTATTCCTCAAACTGATCCCAGTTTTCAACATTTTGTTAATGAGCCAGGACCCTATTTTTGCATTTAGAAATTCAGGTCACCCTAACTTAATAGTAATGGAACAATTAGAAACAAAGGAGGCTATATTTATTTTGTTGTCAACTTGCTTTTTGCCTTGTCAAGCCCCACAGTGGATTATCCCAAAGTCAGAAAGGCCACTAGCCATTGTAAAAATACATTGATAGCAAATATATCAATTGTCATTGACTTCTTCCGCAGCCAGAGAAACCAAAGACGACTGAAGAAGATGTCTCCAAATCCAAGGACTCCCGAGAGTACTTCCAGCAAGATCTGAAGAAGCTATCCAGATACCGATCAGCTAGGGATGAAGGGAAAGATGAGCAACTAGCTGAGGACGAAGATCTACCGCCTCTCTTGCAGGTAAGGAGGGTAGTCACCCTGGGTCCTTTTGGGAGTACCTTCTGAAGTCCAAAAGGAGCAGGAGTGTTCTTAGTCAAGAGACACTCCATGAGTAATTGGTTTATCATCGTTTGCGAGTTAGCTAAGCCCATTAGACAAACCTATGGAATTTTTTTTACGGCAAGTTTTGTTTGTCTCAGATGTTGTGCGTTCCGGGCATATTTGTATATCATGCAATTGGACATTATTTCACAAGCTGCGTTGACGCAATTCTAACGCCATTCTACCGCGATAGGTCAATAGCCAACTAAAACAGCCAACTTCAAAGACAGCTAAAATGTTGTTCAGGTTAAGATATTATTAAACAGTGAATGGGGTTTTTATGGCCCACAATTTTATGTCTGAATCTGTGACATACAATTATATTTTAAATTCAGCGTGACTACTTCCTTCTGATAACCACGATTTAAGGGATTATGCTGTTGTGAATTTCCATCTTTCTGATTAAAGTGGTGTCATTCTAGACAGATATTCGGTGTTGTAGCTGATAAAGCATTATTACTGGGTCTATTTCTCTTTCTTATTTCTTTCATGTCCCATTTGAAATTAAGAAGGCCTGCGTACTTTACTAAATGTACTTTTTTTCTTCAGGCAATCTCACTAACGGACAGAGCTGATGCAAGAAGGGAAGAGTTGAGGAAACAACTGAAGAAGATTGAAGAGGAACGAGCAATCCAAGAGAGAAATGAACGGTAAGTTGTTGATCAGCAGGTGTGACTTCTGTGTTCGTCTAAATGGAAACAGTTGTGCTGTGTACTCTGGCATTCTAGAGTTGCGACAAACAAAAGTTTTCATTAGTTTGACATTTGAAACAGCGATTTCACTTGCAAGTCGTTGAAGTTTGACTGTTGTAGTCATTGAACCACTTCAGAGCGTCTTCAATGACACATGAATACATAAAGTTCCCTCTGTCCAAAACGCAGAATGTAAGAGCAATTTCGGGCAAGGACCATTAGTCGACTAGTGGTTGATTTGTGACGTAACTTACCCCTGTGCACTAATATCAATGTGTGAACGCCTCTAGTCCAACACTTGTCAAATGCCATCATGAAACTTAATCCTGGCTCCCTGCTGTGCTTTATGATGTGTGCAGCTAATGCAGAGATGCCAGCCATTACTCCTTTGGAGTAATTATTAGGATTTTGAGGCATGTTACTACTCTTGAAAATTCCAGCTGTCCTATACGCCAACATTGTGGTTACTCTGACAAGTACTGTGGTTACTCTTAAACTTGACTGTTGTCTTATGTATTTACATTAGCATTACTCTTTGCGGGAAGAATCATTACTATTTTGTAGTCTGTAAAGTTGGCATCTCTGCTAATGGTAATCAGCTATGGAACCGTGCCCTGTGGTGGATCCGGTTCCTAATAGTTGACAAGTGTAATCTAACCATCCATCCAACCATCGAGCAAAGCTAGTCAATCTATGGTTAACTATATTTCGTACTCAAACTTACTCTAATTTGGTCCTCTAGTTGGCCCTAATTCTTTTTGGCTCACAGCGACTCTGGAATGTAAATGGTTGTAAGAGACCTGAGATTTCAATATTAAGTTTTTTGCCCTTCACCGGCGTATAAACACTGTATACTCAGTGTGTTACCTCCTGAGTGAAAGTTGGAAAAAAATCACTCGGGTGAAGGGCAAAATAGGTTGATTTAGGGCAAAAAACCCTAATATTGATTTACAGCACCCCAATGCAAATTCCATCTTATGAATAGAGCTGAGATATTTTATGATATAATTAGCCTGAAGAACAATGATAGTGTGATTTATTCTCTGTACTGCTCTAAACTGCCCTGCCTGTTACTCCCTATACTGCCCCAATACACCCAGCACTGTATTATTTTATGGATTATCATGGAGTATCTACAATATAATACAAGTGTTAGTCACTGGCATAGTCGTGACGTCACTCAGAGGTCAACTCGTTGCAACCATGGTTATTGGTTCATGTGCAATGCAGCGGCCCAGTGAACACGGTGGTTTCGCTATGGCTATTGCATGGGAATCCGTTTCATATTGGCTTGATTCCTCTTGTAAGTGAAAATAATTTGCACAAATGTGGTTGTAACTGATGTGGTGACAATCTGCTGAAAGGCAGTCAACCATTTTCAGGTGCTAATTTGTGAAAATGTTCTATACAAGTAGGATGGAAAATTGCTGTCTGTAATCGTGTGTGTTAAACGTACGTGAAATTTGTCAATATGGAATGCACATGAATTATTTTTGAGGAATGAGCCTGGGCAGGAGGTGATATCACTATTTCAGCATATAAACTGAAGCACCCAGTGGATAGGTATACTCAATTTCAGCATGAGTACTGTTAATTCTGGTTACTCGTTACAGTATTGAGATATCCGAGCCTACCCACCCTCAACCTGCAACCGTCACCACCAGAATGCCCAACAAGTCAGTCGTCCGTACCTCCGACGTGCGTGTGTCAGAGCGTGTCAGCCTGTCATCTATCACACTGAAACTCAACACCACTGTCTTCAATGAGCTCAACGATGACGTGAGTATTTCACAGAATAGTGACTCGTTTTTGCTCTTGAAAAATCAAAATTCTAACAGACGTGTAAACAAAATTGTACATTAAATACCGTCACAAAGTGGTTCCAAAAAAATGGACAGAAATTGATTTGCAACAAAAGCAAAATATTTGTCCAATTTTCAGAAACGTCACTAGCTTTGATGAGCTCCTAAAACAATTTGGAAATATTTTTCTTTAAAAGGCATATAGGATCATTTGCTTTTCATGCATTTTGTTTGTTTCCAATAATAACACCACTCAAAATCCAAAGAGGAATGTTCAAAACCTAACTTGTTGAACTTTCAGCACAGTGGGTATTACACTTTTCGAAAAAACTGTGAAAAACCATGCACAACCTTTTGATCACAAAACACAATTTGATCTATAGAACTCTTTATTCCAAAAGTCAAGGAGTGAACATTGGAAATCACCTAAATTTCTTGATTTCTTCTAAATGACAGCAAGCCAAACGGAATATTTCACCGAGTGTTAAGTATCAATCCAAGTAAGCTTTTCGACAGTAATTCAGTAGGGCACTTTTGGGATAAATGCAAATTATCCAATATGCCTTTAATGAGTTCAGGATATTGTAAGTAACAAATTGAGGACAAAGGAGGTTATTTGTTGTATCCAAATATTTTTAATACAGAAGTAACTCTTTGGTCTAACATTCTATTGTTATACTAATTAAAGAATATTCTGAGTATCAAGTCTCACTTTAGATAACTAACTTTGAATCAACAATTTGAATTTGTTTGCATTACAGGTGAATGGCAACACCATCAAGAAACTGGACAGTAACCTGTTCCGTGGTCAAGAGATTAATGAAGTGTACAGGGAGATCATGAAGACGTTGTCTACTGACCACTTAGCCTATGATCAGGTAGATAACTCACTGAACCCCTCCCTCCTTCTAAACCATGCCCCGCCCCTACCCCACCTAAACCACCACACCAAACTCAGCCTACCACACCCAGAAATTGGACAGTAACCTGTTCCGTGGTCAAGAGATTAATGAAGTGTACAGGGAGATCATGAAGACGTTGTCTACTGACCACTTAGCCTATGATCAGGTAGATAACTCACTGAACCCCTCCCACCTTCCAAACTATGCCCCGCCCCTACCCCACCCAAACCCCAACACCCAGAAACTAGACAGTAACCTTTTCCATGTTCAAAAGATTCATGAAGTGTATTGAGAGATCATGAAGACGTTGTCTACTGACCACTTAGCCTATGATCAGGTAGATAACTCACTGACCTCCTCCCACCTTCCAGACTTTGCCCCGCCCACATTCAACCCAACCCACTCAATCCGATCGTTCACACTTAGAATCTAGACAGTAACTTGTTCCATTCCCAAGAAAGTCATGAAGTGTATGGGCTTAGCCTATTTTCAGGTAGTTTGAGACATCGTTACTTGAGACCATTTGTATGTAGAGTAACTCAAGTCTTACCCAAATAGAATTTGATGTAAATATACTGATTTTCCATTGCCTAAACTCTGGCGTCATTTCAAACAACTGCAACACATGCAGTTGCCCCTAATTGTTTCGAACATCAAATTCTTATCTTGAAAATAATATAGTTTGACTTTGAATGACTGTTAGATCATATTTTTTTGTTGAATTAAGAGAATCGTGTGCTTAGATTGACATTGTTTTCGTTACTTTTATTCCCTGCATCTAGGATAAGTTTATGGAGCAGTCATCCAGCTACCACGCCTTAGCCAACCACACCATCCTAGCCTCCTCAATGCTGCAGAAACGTGGTCAAGATAGAGTGCTGAACCCAGTCCTGACTAAGACAGAAACCCCACCCTGGGGAGACGACAGAGAAGAATGGTCCAAGAGGTATGGCTGTGGCTAGCAGTAACACACATGTCTATGAGAAGTGGATTCAGCCGCTCACATATTAGCTTGTGTGTTATCACCAGCCGTAGCTAAGTAACTTATATGCGACCTATGTAAGATCAGAAATAACCTACTCAACCCACATTAGATTTGAACCAGCCAACCGACCCCGGCAAGCTCGGTGGTCGAGTGGTAAGACATTTGCTCTAGTAAGCAGGAGGTCGTTGGTTCGAGTCCCATTCGAGTAAGCTTTGTGGATATTTCCTTGGAAGCCGTCGGAAAACACAGAATATGCAGGGTTTATAAAAATGTTTTCCGAAAGTGCAAAACCCAGTATATAATCAACTAGACCTAATCCTGACTGTCTTTCAGGGTTCTACAGATTAAAATTTGAATGACAAATTCGGAATTATGCATTACCAGTGCCCCAAAAGTGGACAAATCCAATTTATCCATTTTCGAATAGCAGAATTGTAGGTTTTCTAGAAGTCGCGCAATCTGTTTTTAAAACTGTTGATTTTCTGCTGGCAGAAATTTGAATTTTTCTTTGACGACTCTTTTGGCACCAAAAAGTGGACAGCTAAATATCTCAAATTCCCACTTCCAGAAATTATGAAGCTCAAAAAGTGGACAACCCTACTTCCCCATTTTCTGCTAGCAGAATTTCAGTAGAAAATTTGACTTTTTTCATTTGTCCATGGAATTTCAAGATTTTCGAGGCAGCAAGATAGTCGTCAAAAATCAATTTCTGCCAGCCGAAAATTGACATTCAAAAAGTCCACTTCTAAAAATCTGACATTGGCTTGTTTACTTTTGGAGCTCCATAATTCCATCACAACTTACAAGTCAGTCATAACTCATCCAAATCAACTCACCAGCAATTCAGTTGAACTGTGACAAAGACGTTCCTGAGACAAAAGCGTTTCTTTTTTTATTGTTCATCTCCTTGTTTCTTGTGACCGGACTTGTGAATTGACTTGATTCATTACTGTGTTTCATGACAGTCGTAGCTCCAATAATCGTTGCATTTTTGTTCTCTTTATCCAGTCCCATCTTTAACGCCACGTTTGCCAAGAAACCCACAACCCAACAAGGCTACACCCTTGCCACCAGCACCCTCCTGGAATCCTTAACACCCAACATCAACCTAGGGGGTGGCACCCCCGGGCAGGACCTAGCTGGAACCAGTTCAGGCGGGTTGGATCTGGATGCAACCGGTATGGGTAAACCGGTCTCTCAAGGCTTGATGGACGACAGGAATGCGAGATCCTATGCTTCGTGGCTTGCCTGGTGGAAGAATACCATCAGCTGTGATGATTACACCAAGTATTTATCCACACAGGTAAAAAGTAGTTCTTTCAAAACTTGTATTTTTAAATGAAAGGAGTTTTTCGTCTCTTGAATGTGCTGTTAATTGCTCTAAAACATGTTTCTAAGGAAATGATACTAGAAGGCGGCATTTTTCAACATTTTCTCTGCAAATGTCAGACATGATGTGGATTTCCTGTGATCTGGACTATTGAAGCGTGGTCACTAAATGTGTGCAATCTTTAAATGAAAGTACACAGTTAACCTGTAGATTTTGCCTCCTGAGTGCACAACTGTTTTTATCAGCCTGAATATTTTTTTGAAATTTTGTTTCACCTGATGTAAGATTATGGTGGATTGCCAAAGTATTGTTTTATGCGAGATAAACTGATTGAAGTCAGTCAGTTTAATCAGTTAATGCATCAGTCAATCGATTGATTAACGAGTCTCTCAATAAATCAAATAGTCAATCAGTGTGACATTTAACTTTACAAAGAATCGCTAAGCTTTTACTACCATACCTCATACATATTCATGATCGAGAGCCAAATTCTCACTGGTCCATTCACCATCACGTGTCAACCGCTATTTTTGCTGTTTACCAAGCACGCTTGTGAGTATTTACGCACAGGGTAAATACGCATGCGCAGTAGACTGTCACACGGGTTACCCGTGACAATCTGCTACGCACGCGCTGTCGCACTGGTGTAGGATGCACACACGAACATCGTCCTAGCTATGCTAATGAAAAGATGACGGCACATGTAAAAATGTGATGCGATTAAGCTAAATGAGTCGTTTGTCGACCCTGGTCAAAAAAAAAAAAAAAGATTTGAAAAGAAGAACACAAAGAGCACAATGCTGTGAAAAAAAACCTGATGCTGATACCATCTTAAAAAAAAAAAAAAAAAAGACACTCAAGAGATGTGATGAAGTAATGATGTGATGAAGCTGCCCTATTTGCTGGATCCAAAAAAAAAAAAAATTCAAAGCGACTCATTCGACAAACATCACAAATGTTAATCAGCATTTTCCCGAGCTCAAATGATGCCGAACTGGAGAATATTGTGGACAATAAAGATGCCTCCTCGACCAAAAAAAAGTTGTCCACAATGCGGTGGAAACTGTTAGTGTATTGCAAAAGAACTGAATTTTTTCTGAGGTTGAGCAATTCTTCTGGTGAGCTGGACAAGTTTCTTCAAAGTTTTTATGCCAAGGTTGCATACTGCAACGGGAAAATTCTGCAACTGAATATGTACGAGGTATAGTAAAACATATAACATGGTTTGTTTGCCTCAGGAACTAGTTTGTTAACTTCCAATACCTTGGGGAGCTAATATCGACTGTCCACCCTCAAACCATGTTATATTTGTATATTGACCTCAACCTTCTGGTATATATCACAGGAAACTGATTTTCTGGGAGCAGTTTTTCACATGTACGAGAGTGACGATGATGAAGGGGACGCCAATAAATCTGATAAAGATGTCCTCAGCTCCTCCAAAATGGCCAAACAGAGGTGAGAGAACAGGTGCACGACAGGTGCACAATTTCAAGGACCTGCTTAGCTGAAAATATCGCCAGGCAAATGTTCACACTGAGCAAAATCAGCTGGGGACCAATCACAAACAGTAACGTCTAATGATATTTTGGCTGGTAACCTATTTTGGCTAAGCGTGTTTGGCACACTTTGTGCATAGCTCCAGCTCAATGAAAATAGCCCCAGCGCACATTTTGTAATCACCTGTGAGTACTTTATGAAGACCGATCATTTAATAGACTTGCTCATTGCATATGCAAAGTTCCCAGATGGCACCTGATGCTTATCAGGCTTAAAAATCTTTTCAAATACATTTTTGATACTAAAAAATTTCTTATTTGCAAATCAAGCTTTAAAAATGTGATGCGATTAAGCTAAATGAGTCGTTTATCAGGATTTTTTATGTAGAGATACAGGCCAAAATAGGGCCACTTCATCACATCACTTCATCACATCTCTTGGTGTTCTGACTTCCATTATTTTTGAGCTAACGATGGCACCAGCATGCAGTTTGCAAATCAGTAATGCTGGGATTGTGCTCTTTTGAAATCTGTGATAAAAAAAGGTTGACAAACGACTCTGTAACTTGACCGCATCACAAATATGGAAAATCAAAAGCGCCAAGAAAATCTTAATTATTTAATTGCAATTAACTTATCTAAATAACGCATGAAAATGTTTCAGAAAACTTGCCGGCGTAACCAGGTTTTGAAACACATTTTTACAAAGCAAGCTACATTCTTTTCTTGCAAACGCCCAGACGTCACTGAGTATGCAGTGCTCATAAAATTATGTTGTTAAAATATTAATAAATTAACATATATTCCTGAAGCAAAATTCTCCAAACAGAAGTGACATTCGTGTTTGCGTGCCATAAAAAATTTCAGAGAGCGAGACGAGAGACTGAAGGAACTGAAGAATCAGAAGACCGATTTCCAGTCAGGAATGTGGAACGTCAACTCGGTCTTGATGGGAGGACTTGGCAAGGATCCAGAAGTAGAAGGTGAAATGTTGCGCTACGCTAAAACTTTTTGACACAGGTGCCTTTGCAAAGAGGTTTCAGCTGCGTCCAAAGATGCATGTATATTGGCAAGCTGTAGCCAAGTAATTCGGATGCAGTCTTAGAGATGGGATGATGAAAGACCAAAGAAAAAACATTCAATCAATCAATCAAAAGAAATTTATAAAGCGCCAAAATCAAAAAGTTTGTTCTAAGGCGCTGATGGGGCACCAAAAAGAAGAAAAATTATTGATGGTACACCTCCTGAAACAGGCAAGCTTTCAGGGGTGTCTTGAATGTATGCAGTGAGGTGGTATCTCTAATGTATTCTGGAAGTTTGTGCCAGATTCTGGGGCCGTATACAGAAAAATGATCTATCAGCAAAAGAGACACAATGGGTTCTGGGCTCAACAAAGTGTAGTGAACAGGAGGTTGATGATCGAAGTGGTCTTTGCTAAATGACTGATTGAAACATGCGAATTGTTCGTGAAACTTGTGACCTGCCACAGTATAATGAGGAATAACTCCCACCTTTGACTTTTCACGTTATGTACATCATGTTTCAGTGCAAATCATTGGCTTTCCAGTGATACCAAATTTATTTCTGTTGCTTAAGTTGTTCTAAAGATGTGACGCAGGAACCTCACCAGTGTCCTGCCAAGTTTCGCTAACCTCATTTCGAGAAAAAACGGCTTTGGAAAAAAAAAAGACACGCATGGCGCTGCCAATTGCAGTGTTTGAAAAAAAAACATTCTTAATTTTTTCTGTTTTTGTGGGTATCTTTCCCCCAGCAAAAATGCATACGTGAATCTTTGATACCTTGGCTACTCAAAAAATGCGAAACAATCAATATGGATTTTGACAAGATTTTTCTAGTATATCCGACTTCAGGCATCGATTACTCAAAACAAGGTTTTGAGGGAAATTCCTCATTTTACCTCAGTAGGTCACATTGCTCTCAGCAGATGCCATTTGCCATTTTCCTGTAAATGTACCCTTAACAAGACATTTTTCTTCAAAAGTTATACCTTAGGGAGACAAGGTAGATTAAGGAGACATTTCAATGTCTCCTAACGTCACAACTCCTATTTAGAGGCAATTATGTATGGGCTAGATCGATTGCTCGTGGTCCAAAACATAATTGTACCAACATATTGTGGGGCTAGGATAAGGTAAAATGTGGAGTGGTGTGGCCTCGTGGTTATTTTTGGTCTGCGGGTAAAGCTGCAGGTTGGGTGTTCGAGTCCAGCCTGCGGCTATGGTGCGTGTGCCCTTGGGCAAGGCACTTTGTCACTCATTGCTTCTCCCCACCCAGGAGTAAATGGGTACCTGTAAGGGCAGAGATGGTATTAAATTAGCTTCCTTGCGCCTAACAGGCTGCATCAAGCTGTATACTCCCCAGGGAGCTAAGATGGTTTTTGGAATGTTTCAAGGGCCCAATGAGCAGGGCCAGGGTCACTAATAATGATGTAGCGCCGTAAGGGCCAGTACCTGGTGGATACGTGCGCTTTGAACATTTTTGTGCACAACCCTATGGGAATGTTTTCCTAAGTTACCATTCTCGGTAATAATAATTACCATCGGCATTTCAGTGGTAGATCCAGTTGGATAACAATTATGCAGGCAGGCAATACAAAATGAGGGCTGCAACCCCTCCTTTTCTATTGTTTGCAATCATACTGGATCACCACTACATTCATTGTTTTGGACGGAAAAAAAGTGGGAAGACAAATCAGCCTTTTTTATTTCAAAAATGCCCTTTTGGCAAAAGAACAGTGTGGAGATTAATAGGGTGCTGCACAGTGTTTCTGCTACCTTTTCAAACTCATGGCCCGTTTGCCTGAAAAGTAATTCAAATAAAGTCTACAACATGAGGATAAATGCCAGTAGCGTTACTTATTCCTCATTTATTGCGTTCTCTTTCTTGAAACAGAAGAAGAGGAAGAGCCGGAGGAATCAGAAGGAACAGACTCCAGAGCTCGGTCCCGCCGCGCTCACTCGCGTTACTTACTCCGGACTACATCAAGAGGCTCAGCTAAATCCACCACTAGCTCAGTATCCAAGAGTGCAACGTTGAAGGTCCCTGGATCCCGAGGAGGAGACGGAGGCAAGCGATCTGTCTCAAGATTGTCATCCAGGGCAACCATGAGGGATCTTACCAGTCGTCTGTCAAGCACCGTAAGCATTGAGCTCATCTAGTTTGATTGATATTTAATGGATCAGATATGAGTATTATTTTGGTAATTACCTAGGAGCATGCTTGATTTAGTGATGGTGCTATATAAGTTCAACCTCATTTGTGTAAACGGTCCCTTGGGGAGACACGTCATGATCAAAAGTTGTGCCTAGGGAGACAAGGTAGATTAGGGAGACATTTGAATTCCTCCCTGGTGTTTCAAATTCTTAGTTCCAGGCAAAATTTTATTTTACTGCGGCAAATAGCCTAAATCAATCCCTCGTGATGCACAACCCAAATTTACAAAGTTTGTCAAGGGTAGATTAAGTTAAAGTTAGGGTTAGGGGTCATTAAATTTCAGATTTTTGTGTGCGCAAGTCTATGGGAATGTCTCGCTAAGGTACCATTTCCCCTAATTATTGTTATTAATATTTTCATTAGTTTTTTTGTGTTTTAGTTCTGTGATAGATGAGATTTAATCAGTCTGACTACTCTTCGGACTCCTAATTGAAAAATGCATTTGACACTGGATCAGGACAAGCTTGTATCCCATTCGTTAGTGTGACGTCACCTCCAGCTTTTTGCCACGATTGGACAACCGGAAGCAGCAGCAGCTCGCGCGCCAATGGGTGCTAGTAATAGTAATCAATGCAGTGAGCACCGCGTTTTTAATTTTACTGGAGTGCAAAAATAGTGGCTAGAAAAATACAGTTTTATTTTCAATAGTTTTAGTTATTCTTCAATAACTCAAAAAAGGTTCTCAGCATTACCAATCATTTGATGAGTCCGGTTGGTTAGGTGGTACTTTCCTCACCTTCCTCCTCTATGATCCGGGTTCGATTCCTGCCCTGGTCCACTTGCGGATTGGTGGTTTTTTTAAGTTCCTGCTTTGTTATTATTTGTCTTAAGATATCCTCCCACCTCGAAAACTGTCATTTCTTCATTTTGTCTTATCTTTACAAGGTGCTTCAGACTTGAAGAACCATGTTGGCCTCGGGCACTTTTGAGGGATCATTTGTTTCATTACAAGAATTGAAATATTAATAGTAATGTTTCATTTTCCTTTCGGTGTTTTTGCAGAAATCTCTGCAGACGTCTGCCGTTCCTGAGCCGCTGACTTCCCAGGATAGATTGGAGGCCATCTGGACCTCTCTGCAGATGCCTGACAATCTCAAGCTAGACATGGCCATCAAATACAGCTCCGATGACCACATGGACAAACTGGAGAGTGTAAGTACTTGACAATGATCGAAGGCACTGGACTCAAGAATGGTCAATGAATTACACTGCAAACTGTTTCTACTGAGACATATCAAATAACTCAGATTCTCAGGCTAGAGTTACTTATCTATTGTAATGTGAGAGGTTTGTATATTTCATAAACTGTGTTGTGGCCTCCCCACCCCACCCCCACCCCACCCACATGTCTCTGACCCAGAAACTAAAACTCAAAAACAAAGGAGCTCTTGGTTTCAGAGAGTTTAAACAAAAAACTGTAATGATATCTTCAAATACTTTGTAGATGAAAGTGTATGCACTTTCTAAAACTGACATTTATATAATTGCCATTTAAACGAGTGCTACGTTGACTTTTAGTTTTACTTTCATTTTCCGAAGATCTGTAGCTCGGTTTAAGAATTAAAAAGGATTGAAGATCTTTAAGGAGGACAGTAATCAGGTTACAACTTAGTACAGCGGGAAAGAGTCGTGTGTGGGATCACTGATGCCATTAAAGCTGACGTTAACAGGCAAGGTGTCAATGTTTGATACTATTGGCTGTTACCTTTGGTATTTAGAGAGCACTGTCCATGCAAATGGTTTCTCATGACCATTAACTTGCGAGGATGTCAAACAAGTTGTCCGAACAGCTCGTCTTCTTTCATTATGCAGTTTTGTTTCAGTTTCCGCTTTCACTGTTTTTTATTAGGTTTGTATTCTCACATTCAGGCATGCAGTCCGCTGATTTCTTGTTTTTTACTTCTCATGAATACATTACGAATTGAAAAACACTGTACAATGTCTTGTGTGGTTTGGAATTTCCTCGTTGTTTTTCCTTCTAAATTCCCAGTTGCATGCCTTCTTATTATATTCGAAAAAGGGACTTAGATGCAATGATCCTTGGGTGAAAAGACACACTTTTACATCGATTGCTGAGGTCAGATGTCATGTAGGGGTCATTAGAGGTCATTGTTCAAATATGCTTCAAAAGTTTCTTTGTCTACAGAATGTGATGGATTTCAATGCAACTTGGATTTAATAGTGATCGTTGGGTGGGGGTTCATCACAACTCTTCTGAAATTGGAGGTCAAAGGTCATCTAGGGGTCATTGTTTAAAAATGCAAAACAAATATGACTTTTTCTTAAAACACAAAACATAAAGGGATCAACCGCGGAAAAGGCCACACGCGATCCGCAGATCACTTGCATCCATCTCACCCCTGATGAATATGATAAATAGCATACAGCACTTATCAGGTGCACTTTGTCTGCAAGACATTCCAAGGCACTGGACGAAGATGGAGAAGAGAAAACTCAATTCTGTCTTGATAGTCAATGTTTCTGCTCTACAACTAGTTCCATTTGTCAATTATCAATTGACTTTCTATACAGGCCATTGATGCTTGGGAGCTTGCAACTGAAGTCATCTTGCAACGAGAGGCAATCCTGACCAGACTGGAAACATTCGAGAGACTGGCCTCTGATCCAGACAGATTCTTCCAAAAAGGTTGGATAATCTCTCAATTTAAGTAATATTTGCGAGGCGTTCTAGCAAAATGAGACAGAACTGGGCAGAGGTCGAAATGAGGGTTTGCAGGTGTTAGGAAAGAGAATAAAATTCTCCCTACAATACTGTTTGTTGCACTTCAATCGGACATTCTGTTGACAAGTTATGGCTGTTTAAAGTTTGTATTTATTTATGTCAAAAAAGTAAAATACTGAGAAAACGGCCTTTCATTTTGAGTTTTATATTAGTGAAAATGAAAGATGCTGATTGCTTTTTCTTTAAAAAACAAAACAGCTTTATATCACGATTTTATATTTCTTATGTGCAGTAGACATATCAACAATTACAAATATCAAAATCAGAAAATTGGAGAAAAAAATCACCCCATTCTGTTTTTTGCATTTTTCTCCGCTACTGCCGATGCCCATTTTCCATCTCATTTTGCCAGAACGCCTCACATTTTTCCTTTGTGTTTTTTCTTCTCCTGAACCCTTTCAAACTTGCCGTCGAACCACAATCTCTCGCAACATTGCAAGTGTGAATAGAATTTGCCGTCTACCATTTAACAGTTGTTAAACTTCATTTATTGATGTTTTGAAACAAAATCCTGAAAATGACAAACAATCCTGAAAGCCTTGTTCTAATTTGATAGGTAGATTCATAGATTCATGTTTTATTAGTCATGTAAGTTAAAAACAGACATGAAATTCTTTTCCTGGTGTAAAATGCAATAAAATAAAACAACAAAAACAGTAATCAGCATATAAGATGATGAAAATCTTGAAAGTATCAATAGCTTAAAATACAAACTTCACATTATATTAATTACATAACTGAACTTAATTAATAAACATATGCCAGCAAAGAAAGATAAGAAATAATACAATGTCCCTCCAAACATACCTAGGATGACAGAGTCTTCAGGTAATTGAATCTGTGTCTTCCAATTTCTCCTACAGGTCACAGAGGTTCCTCAGTAGCACGTTTGAAGGAAGCGAGACAACGCAGCGAGCTCTACACAAGACTTCATGATCTGGACGTCCATGTCAGAGACAAAGTTCAGTTAGTCCACAAGAAGTTTGCTGACGTTCCCACATTCCAGGTATGAGAATCGGTTTGTTTTGGAGGCTGGACAACATCTGACTCTAGGTGGCGCTATTCATTGTAACAAAGTGTATCTACATTTGTTTCCAATACACAATATACACCATTTTGTTGCCTTTTAGAATCCTACCCTCTCCTTGTTGGCCAAAGTCAGTTTCGACTGCTCTTAAATACAGGATGGTGCAAAAACCCACTTTTGACAGCAATTTTCACATGCTTAATTGTTGAGCATATTTAAAAAAATTCAATTTTAATGGTATTAAAATATTGATCTTTAAACATAAGTGACGAAAAAATTATTGCATATGCATATTTTGTCTCTGAGATATGGCAGTTTAAAATTTCATGTGCCAAACCTGTTTGTCCATGGACAGCTTTATTCCATCCACTTGACTGAGCTCCGAAGCTTGATTTGAAGACAAAAAAACGCTGCACTAGACTTGCACGTGGACAACTGTGATTTTGGTGACTTGTATTCAAATTTGCATAATAACACTATTCTTGCGAGTTTTTTAAAGATTTTTCACCACGTATGGTTGAAGAGCTATACTTCACTACATTATAAAAAAAGAAAATTCAAATAAGTTAAGTATGTTAAAATTCCTGTCAATAGTGGGTTTCCATCTTTTTGCACCACCCTGTACATGTACTTAAACACAATTTGAGAGTACAATAAAGCAAAAGATTAAGTTTAGAAATGGCTCTTGTACTGTGTATGTTATATAAGTTTTCACAACTGTGCAACTTTTTCACTTTTTTCAAATGGATATGACACGTTTTGGAAATATACTCTTCACATGTCGACCCCTTTATCAGTATTTTTGCTCTTTTTCCTCAATTTTCCTTCCTTACTTTTTGTTGACAGTTACACAATTTTATATACAGGGCGAGTTTTTCCTTAAAAAGTAATTGATTTTGACACACCAATGAGGCATGTTTTAAAAGAGCACATTTTTTCATTCATGTGAAAAACAAAATTACTGAGATTGATCACTGCTATCAGAAGTTACGTCTGTTTTTCTGTACAAGTGTTTCGCTCATTCAGGGAGGTAGGAGAACCGCCATGGTTCATTGTATTTAAAGGGTATTCATCAGTACGTATCAGCAGCTGATCAGTGGTGGACAGCTGAATTTTGTGGTATTTCTATTAAAATAGAATGAGTATGCAAATAACATGAAATGTTCACAGTTAATAGTAAAAAAATATCTACTTTATTCCCATGTTATTTTTATTTAATGAAGGGAGCTATATAACTTTGTAATACTTTTTCTAACTCGTTCGCTGTCTTTTTGACTCACCCTGTACAAGTTTCCTGAATGGGGGTGTCAAACCCCGGTGAACTCAATGCACTCGTTTACACAGATATGGAGAAGGGAAAATAATGCATTGCCCAAAATGACTGGTGCTACACAAAGACAGTACGGCTTCGTGGCTTGTGCACACTAACTCCCTAGGGGGTGTGCAAAATCATATTGAATTTGGAGGATTCAGGACTGTTAGGGTTAAAAAAAATAGTAATAATCATGCGTATTTTGAACCTATTGTTTTTAATCATCGAGTTCTGAAATCAATTACAAGTTGTTTACAAATTTCCTCCTTAGGGTCGTCCTTACCTCGACAAGATGAAAGCGGACTGCACCGAGATGCTGTATTGGTTACAACAAGAGAGACGTCAATACGCTTTGGATCATTCCACGCTGGCGCAGGGGGTTAAACTCCCAGTGGCGGATCTCTCCTCTTTGTCATCAGTCACGGCATCGTCAACTGCTTGAGCTGTAGATTAAAGGGAAGATACAACATTTGCAAACATCCAAAAATGAAGTGATCAAATTATCATGAAACACCTTACTGGATTGTTATGGAATGACAGTCTAAAGCATCCTGTAAAATTGTGGCCCGTGGTGTGCTGACATTTTTTTAAGAAAACTTGTATTTTTTCCAACGATGGTCAGCAGACCAGCATTGGAGAAAAGTTTCTTTTTTTTTTAAATGCTCCTAATTTGTCATATTTAGTTATTCTGCATTTTCTTTGCAATTGATTACACACCTGTGAAGGGATACAAGCCTGCTAGACTGATTCTTTGACCTTACAATTTCCCCAAAGTCTATAAATTGTTCTGTTTATCTTAAATGGGGTCAGGAACCAGACTACAAGAATATGGTTGATTTTCTTGGATTTTCCAGCAAATTGCAGCAAAAGCAAATGTTGTACATTCCCTTTAACATTCTGTGACAAAAAACTAAATACAATGTATGTATGTGTAATTGTGACATCAGCCAACCATTTTCAGTTTTAAATGACGTTTGCTCTTAACCATATGCATTTGTTGTTGTTTTTGTTTAATTTGGTTTTGCCCTTCACCGACATATTTCTAAAAAGAAATGTCTTTTGTGATTCAGAGAATAGGTGCTGAGAAGTCCTGTTGAAAAGCTCAGAACAAATCTTAAAAGATATTTAATTTTACATGTTGCAATTTCAAATTTATTTGTTTTGCAGATTTGCCATACCTTTAAAATCTCATTCTTGTTGTTATTTAAGGGATTGGTACACTTGTTTTTATTTCTAAATAAGAAAATAGAGTGGCTGTCACAAAGCATCATAAATGTCACAAAGCAAGATTCATGTCCATGAATTGTATGAGCTAGGATGTGTAAGAAGTGGTTGTATATAAATCCTATTTATCATGTTGGTTAGGAAGATGCTAAAGTTTTCCTTGAGGTAAATTGATGTGTCTTCTCTAAAGCAAGAACTTTTTTTTTAAATGAACCATTCAGTGTATTATACGTGGCCTGTAAATTCAAGCTTCCGTATATTCATATTCCGTCCAGTGAACAAAAAGATGACTTTGTTTTCCTTAATTTTACAAATTATTGTAACAAAGATATATAATTCAGGAGATGATACTTTTCTGTAAAAAAACACTTAACTGTGTATTTGTTGTAAATAAGATTGCTAAGTTTGAAAGATTTTATACACTTTTGAAGAAGTTTTGAGATCATACCTTTGAAATTGATGTGTGAATATGTAAATTATAAAGTACGCCTTTAATATGCAGTTATTTAACACAAATACTTTATTTCCTTCAAATTAATCTCAGAAAGTGTTATAACTTTGCATTTCTTGATAACTTGTGTGATATATATTGCCAGGATTCCAATTGTATCCCCGTTTTGCTCAATTGTAGATGTTTGTCCCATACAATCGAATCTGTGTCACATGGCGATAAATTTCTGTAAAGTGCTTTCTGAATATTGTAAATAAAAGGTAATGTACTTGGAAATGACCGCCAGTGTATTTTAGTAACTATTTTGTTTAGCCTATACTACCTGAACAGCTTTTAGACAGCTTTTATGAAGCTGCCAGAATCTCTCCAGAACAATCTCTTGCTTGTCACCACTGGCAATTCCCCAAAACTCAACGGCTTTTGGTTTTCCACATCTTCGGATTTGTCAATTACATCTAACTAAAAAGGAACAGAAAAGTAAATGGTAAGAAAAGTACAAGGTACGAGTCGTCCCGGGTACGAGTTGTCCCGGGTACGAGTTGTCCCGGGTACGAGTCGTCTCGGGTACGAGTTGTCCCGGGTCACAAATTTGGGGTACGAGTCGTCCCGGGTACGAGTTGTCCCGGGTACGAGTTGTCCCGATACCTTATGAAGTACGTATGACGTCAGCTGTGGTCTTGATTGTTCAGGAATCAAACACCATGGTCAAATCTTCGTTCAGCACAAATCCATTTCTTATGGTAAGTATAGCTACGTGAGCTGAAGTCACACGACTTTTGTTTAGCACAAAAAGTCTGGCTTATAAAAGCGGGTTACCAGCCCAAACTCCATGTGATTTGCATGGTAAGCAAACAACAGCTGAATACTAATCACGAGCAATATACATCACGTGCACTGAGCACGGCCCAATTTCACTTCGCTGCTAAGCACAAAATTTGTTTAGCACAAAAAAGTCTGGCTTATAAAAGCAGGTTACCAGCCAAAATTCCATGTGATTTTCATGGTAAGCAATATACATCACCTGGAGTTGTGGCTGATAACATGCTTTTATTAGTCGGACTTTTTTTGTGCTAAGCAAATTTTTGTGCTTAGCAGCGCCGTGAAATTGACCGAGTCATGCTGATTTCCATTTTTTGAAGCAGAAAGATAATTTTAATTGGAAAAAAGTAAGAGTTTCTTATAGACCATGTTACCCTTGACGTCATACCGACATGCAAACCAAAAACGTGGCCCATATTAAACCGTTTACGTTACCACTTATACACCAATCACACTTCAAGAGACGAAGAGAAGAGAACTGTTTGCTGAAATTTGGCATCACGGTGACATCAACGCCCGATTTGTACACAGAATAAAGTAACCTGGTCTACATGCCCAGATTTATTGATGTCAGAATACAATATATTGAGCGTTAGATCACATCAACATTTCTTTGTTGTCACCTTGAAGCCCGATGAACTGCTTTTGAGCACTTTATAGTACCGTAGGCCTACGTCATTTTCCTTGAACATCAGCTTTATCATACCTCGTAAATATCTTGCGGTCACTTCTTGATTGTGTTTTCTAATGTTTTTGTATTACTTGTAGCCTGAGGTCCTTATGAGCTGAGGTTGTGATGATAAAAACCGCGGCTTTTCAGAAGAAAGATGATTTATGATATTTGTTTTTCATCAAGACGGGAGCATTTCAGACTCAACGATGGAGACCTTAATTTTGCTTGTCCATCCAAGGTATTCCCGGACAATTGACATTTATGTCTGTTATTAATTGAAACCAGCTAAACGTATCCTCGGCATGCTGTTTGTGGTGCTTTTATTAACGTTAATAATTCACCAAGAACGGGTTGAAGTGCAATCTCTGCAAACAATCCAAGGCCACAATTCTCATTTCTCTAGGCTCGATATTGAGGCAGGTCTTTCCGAAGCTTTTGTCCAGAAAAAAAAAATCGGAGCTTGAAAAAAAAACATGTTTTGTAGGGTTTGTCTGTTACTAGACTTTGATCTCGGACGGCGTCGGGATGTCTGGAATCCGGTTTTTTTTCTGAATACAGCTGTGGAGGTGGAGGGAAGCGCTTCTAACTTCAGGGGATATTGAGGGTTTTGACAATGTATATCGACTGTATCGAGGACGGTACTCATCCTCATCCCTGAGCTTACTTTATTTTCAACCTTGTTTCCAACAGTAAGCCATAGGAGGGAACTTACTTCCTGTATCCTGATTCGATACCGCTATGAGCAAGAAATTGAATTATATCGTGTATAATGACTTCTTGGTGTTGTTATTTTCAACGCGTATTACGTGTTTTCACGTTATTGTAATTATTACGTTCTGACCATACTTGTGGGGTGACGTTCCTTTCAGAACACATCTGGGATGTCCACACCTCAAAAATAATCATTTCCTTCCCAGTTTGCTCATATTAATATGAAATATGATACTGCATATTGACTGGATAAGATTGTAACATTTTAACTTTGAAAAAAGAAATCGTGTTCAGGCCGTGACAAATTGATTTTTTTTAACCACCAGAAACCACATTCAAAAACAAACGCTGATGTAAAGCACGGGACGGCACCAGACTATTCCTCATTTGCATACGGTATCTACAATTTTGGGATATGCAAATAAAACCAGGTGAGAGAGAGCAGGTAGTGGTGGAGCGTACTGCTCGACACCCTGGGAACGAGGTTGGGGAGTACTGTCTGCAGGGAACCGAATCAGATAAAGCTGAGTTTAACCGGGATGAAAGTGGGGCCTTTTCTTCGATCCCGGTTCCCACCTGATCCAAAGTCCAACTAATAAGTCGCACATGGGACGGCGATAGGCTTCTATCTTGAAAAGTAAGACAATTTTCCTCCCAACTTCTGCCTACTCTCCGTAGGTAAGATGCGATCATTAACAAAAGAAGCACCATCAAGGGAAATGAGCGCCTGCCCTCAATAATCTAAATGACTGTAGCAAACACCGATCGTAGCTCACTTGAACTTTGATTACTTCCTACTTCATCCCCAGTGCAGACGTTAAAGATGTCATCATCGTCCATAATACGACCCACAACAAATCATGCCTCCTCTGTGCATGTGTGAGAGGTGATTGAATCTTGATCGATTTAACTCTCTTGCAATCTCTTACACTGCAGCAACTGGGAATTTGATACCAAACTGTCAATAATCCAGCAGCAGTCAGATTTAGCAGGCAATGTGATGCTTTAGTGTTTGGTAAAACGATAAGATTTCCCGACATGATCGTGGGAAGCCAACGATTTCTAAATCGCCCTGTTTTCTGAAACTTTGTCAATATATTCCGTGAAATATACATTGATTACATGGCACTAACAAACAAAAACACCTGATTTATTCTGATCTCAGGTTCTTCTTGTTGTTAATACTATATATAGTGTTGAGATTCGTAATAAATTGAAGGTTGTATCATTTTACATACATGAGGATATTTTTAAAAAGAAGGATTCCGGGGAATATTTACATATCACCCTTGGTTGCCTGCCACTTCGATTCCATTTTGTAAACTTTCGGTTTTAAAAGACAATGATGAATTTTAAATTCCAAGTCCAATTGTCGTAATAATTGTCACACCCAACTAAATGTCTCTCCGTTTCCCTCGTAATCAACACCCACGATGCTGACAGCAAGCCCTGGTGACTTTTGCATTAAGACCTTGCCTGATCGTATTTAAAAGTATCGTCACAGGACACCGCTGTTCTATACGGTTGCGTTTTAGACCTACAAGCTGTCAGTATCAGCAGACCTTATGTCAATCGGCGCCATAGTCCACTTTCTAGCGTTGGATCATCTTAAGTTGGATTTCCGAACAACGTGCACGTGTTACTAGGATTTTGAATACAGCACAAGTTGCCCCGCACCCGTCACATGAATAAACGAAAACAAGCCGCCGTCTCGGACATCTTGTCACATCGTTACAGCTGCGGTTCCACTTTGAAACAGTAAATTATGCATTCAAATGTCGCATTGTGGAATCGTTGCAGCGCAGCTTTTCACACCATAAACCCGTGACATCTGAACATGACTTTTTTTTACCCAGAATTTCGTCAGATTAGGGATTCAGCGTGCAATTTGTGGCAAACGTTGCATTTTAATGTTATCAAGTGAAACAGGACAAGCAATCGTATTACTGTAGCCAAACCCCTCGTCAACACTAGGCTGAGGGGAGGGGAGTCGATTTTGACAAGTGTAGGCCCCAATGTAGGACACATGACAGCTCGACCTGGGGTTGATTGCAGCACCTCATCGTAGGGCCGATAACTTAATTACAATCCATGTAGTAGGACCTAGGGTGGGTCGTAATGCTTCGTGAAATATACATTTAAAGAAATCATTTAGTGTCTAGTTTAAACTTGACAAAGACAATGTAAAACCCGTTTGTATTCAGGCATCCTAATATCACACTAAAAAGGTTCAAGTTTAATCCTTTCAAACCCAACGTGTTAGAAAGAAAACAATGGAGGAATGATAGGGAAAGGGTCTCAAATTGGTATAACCATCACTCCCGCTCGGTACATGCATGTAATACAGACATTTAACTGCAGAAAAAGCCCTTTAAAAACCTCTAACGTTATATTATTTCTGTTATGTTATATCTGTTACCCCTTCAATAACCTTCGTTTTAATTTCATAGCTTTATTTTATTAACGATTTTATAAGATATTAAGAGACAGATTGAGCCTTCTTAAGAATTCGTAAAGGATAACCGTATTTCTATCTGTGCGTATTGTTTATAACGAAAAATATATGTAGTACAAGGTGCAAATGTACTGCAAAATAAACAGTGTATTTTTTTAATTTGTCATCAGCGTGGATCACTTGTCTTTGACTCAGATATATGCAAATGAGAATAGCATCTGACACTTGACACATGATAACTGATACCTTTGTTTGTATAATATTTCTGTGTAATCTCCATATTTCATTACATATCGAAGTATTTATATTATATTTCCTGAGTGTTCTACTTGTATTACTCGTCATCCGACGACCCCAGAATGAACTTTAACTTTTTGGCTGTAACCTGAGCTATTAATTGCAGTGAATACTTTTGCAATATTCTGCATGTAGGATATTGTGCATTCATTCTAAGAAATGCCTGCTTGCGCCTAAAAGAGTGTTTTTGTTTAAATATTGTTTTTTTTCTGGAGGAATTTGATTAAAACACAATTCATTTAAGTTCAGTTTGTTTGCTTGTTCTTTGCCCTCTTCAAAAAAAATTAAGAATAAATAAATTACTGATCAATATTTTCAAAATAATTTGCAAACTAAAAATGATGAAGAAATGTATATGTTTGACTTTTTAAGAGTATCATACGGAGTTATTTATAAATTTTAATTTTAATCCCTCGAGTTTCTAAACTAAGTCACTTTTTTGACACTGACGTTAAGTATCCCACCCACACACATGAGAGGAGAAGGAACTTGTCAAAGATGATGAGACACTTTGAAACTAAATTCCTTTGGCCTGTCCAGAGATGTCGTCAATTGTCCGAACGATATCCGATACAATCGCCCGAAGCTGCATCCATTAAATCTCTCTTCCCATCGCTTGCGATTTTCTATAAATCCAGGATTTGATTGGATTGTTAATAAGCGTCTTAAATAACGAGCGCTAATGCATTACTTTAAGCCCAATATTTGGCGCAAGATGAAGCCTTAATTCAGGGGATCTTGGCAGCTCGAAGCAACGGCAATCAGGCAACGTTTCACGCTTTTGCCTCTTTAAAGGGCATGCAATGTAATTATTTTAATGCAATCCTTGAAAATGCGATTTTGTGTCCTATTCAACCTTATGCTAGTGCCAATGTCCACATTCATGAGCAAAAGTATGATTTCATTTCAGGCAGAAACCTCCAAGTTATTTTTTTTTCTTTGCTGATTTGTTGTTGTGTCATAACATGGCAGTAAGCCAATGAACAAACTTTTCTCACATTTTTTTCAATGAGCAAACTTGCGGGTTCAAAATTTGAACAGAAAACTGAACAGTGTCTTTCTGAAATTACATCACAGCAACAGCGCCCTCTGTTATCCGGAAAAGCATGGAAATGTTTTGAAGGTTTAAAGAAAATGCACTTTAAACAACCAAAAAAGGCATGTCAAGTAGTTTATCGAATGGCCCCTTTAAATGACAAGTCTGTTTTCAACAGGAAAATACACGGCTCTGGGGTGGTTAGGATCGCTAATGTGGTCTATTTGTTTTGTTGTACAAACAAAAAACTGGATCACCCACAACAAAATAATGCACGTTATATGGCTTATTTGAGGGAGTGAAGCGTCAAAGAAATCCTGTTCATTTTCCCACGAAGAGTACCGAGAAATCCCAACGGTTTTAGATATTGTAGACTCCTGGGTCTAAATCTTGATGTTCGCGTCTCAATTTTCAAGGAGGTTTGGTGTTGCAACCAATTTTACATATGAAGCATGACTCTAAGGAAATAGGTTCACACAATGGTGGAACACTGAACACAGCGAAAGCAATTTTACTCAACTTTCTTCTGATGTAAATTGACCCCAAAACCCTTGGTGATGTCGGTTAAGAGATGAGCACGAGAGTTCCCAGTGAAAGGAAAGAGCTTTGACCTTTTCAGAAAGAATGCAATACATGTATGTCACAATAGAAGATGGGAGTTGAATAAGTTGGATTGAAGTGAACAAGGAAGGATACTTTGAAAGCAACATCTTGTGGGAATGTAGTTCGAACATAAAGATCTCTGTGTGTGTTACTTTTAATATAACAACAACCACTAACCCACCATCTCACCCAACAATCCACCCCATCCCCCACCCAACCCCAGCTCCCAAGAAAGAACAAAAGAAAATGAAAATAATTAAATAAACAAATACATAAATAAACATACACAAATTAAAAATTACCAATTCAAACGCTTGGAGCCAATCGAAAGCTGAAGTGCGGCCGGCGAATCTTGGTATTTGTGTCCTTGCGCAAAATAAACAGATGTAGGTGATAACATGCCGGTGGGTTAGGAGTGGATTGCGGGTGGATTGCAGATGGCTTGCAGATGGATTGCAGGTGGTTTAATTGCTGGTGGATTTCGGGTGGGTTGTTGGTGGATAACTGGTGGATAACAGGTGGATTGCAGATGGCTTGCAGATGGATTGCAGGAGGTTTAATTGCTGGTGGATTTCGGGTGGTTTGTTGGTGGATAACTGGTGGATAACAGGTGGATAACAGGTGGATTGCAGATGGCTTGCAGATGGATTGCAGGTGGTTTTATTGCTAGTGGATTGCGGGTGGGTTGTTGGTGGATTGCAGGTGGATAACAGGTGGGTTGCTAATGGATTGCAGGAGGGTTCCTGGTGGATTGCAGGTGGTTTAATTGCTGGTGGGTTGCGAGTGGGTTGTTGGTGGATTGCAGGTGGCTAACAGGTGGGTTGCTAATGGATTGCAGGTGGGTTCCTGGTGGATTACATGTGGTTTAATTGCTGGTGGATTGCGAGTGGGTTGTTGGTGGATTGCAGGTGGCTAACAGGTGGGTTGCTAATGGATTGCAGGTTGGTTTCTGGTGGATTACAGGTGGTTTAATTGCTGGTGGATTGCGAGTGGGTTGTTGGTGGATTGCAGGTGGCTAACAGGTGGGTTGCTAATGGATTGCAGGTGGGTTTCTGGTGGATTGCAGGTGGTTTTATTGCTGGTGGATTGCGAGTGGGTTGTTGGTGGATTGCAGGTGGATAACAGGTGGGTTGCTAATGGATTGCAGGTAGGTTTCTGGTGGATTACAGGTGGTTTTATTGCTGGCGGATTGCGAGTGGGTTGTTGGTGGATTGCAGGTGGCTAACAGGTGGGTTGCTAATGGATTGCAGGTGGGTTTCTGGTGGATTACAGATGGTTTTATTGCTGGTGGATTGCGAGTGGGTTGTTGGTGGCTTGCAGGTGGATAACAGGTGGGTTGCTAATGGATTGCAGGTAGGTTCCTGGTGGATTACAGGTGGTTTAAATGCTGGTGGATTACAGGTGGTTTAATTGCTGGTGGATTGTAGGTGTGTTGGTGGATTGCGGGCGGAAAACATGTACTATAGGTGGGTTGCTAATGGATTGCAGTTGGGTTCCTTTTCGATTGCAAATAAATTATTGGTGGATTGCAGGTGGGCAGAATATCATCCGCGCTGGATATAATCAAAAGCGGCTGGACGCCAAATGGCTATTGGAGGCACAGTGCAAAGCAGACGATATTGGACACCATCGGACAAACGAAGGCGCTCTTTCTTCTTTTTCTTTTTTATAACTCCTCCGGGAACCATGCACCCATCCTAAATACACCACTGCAGGTGGATTTCCAGTGGGCTATACGTAACAGTGGTGGATTGCAGGTGGATTGCTAGTGGATTGTAGGTGGATTAGTGGTGGATTCTTGGTTGAATACAAAATGACGCAGACGGTGTATTTGCAGGTATAGATTACATTTATTTTCCTGGTAAATTGCAGGTGGGTGACAGCAAGCGGTAGTTACATTGACGGTGGTTTGTAAGTTGATGATGGATTGCGGTTGTGTGCTAGTCGTTTGATGGTCGGTTGCAGGCGGACTGCTGATGGAATGTGGAATAATCGCCGGTGAATTGCAGCTAGTTGTTAAATTGCTACTGGGTTGCAAATGGTCCCTGATGGATTATAGGAGGGTTATGGCGGTGGGTTGCTGGTGGATTACAGCTAGGTCGGTGCTGGTGGATTAATTGTTGGTAGGTTGCAGGTAGACTGCGGGTGGTTGATTTTTTGGTTCGTAGCAGGTGGATTTCGGGCTGGTTGCGTGTGGATTGCTTTTGATTCCTGGACTGCTGATGGCGGGATTCATGTTTGTGGATTGTTGGCAATTTTAGGCCGATTTTGCTGTGGATTACCAACAGATGTCTGGCGCATTTCTGTCTGGTAAACAAAAATTGAACTGGAAAATGTATTAGCTAGCTAATACAGTTTAATTTTTGTTTCAGCTCACTAGCTTACCAATTTCTTGGATCAGGTAGAATACAATTATCAAATGAAGATTAACATTTCTGCCACTGAAGTGTGGTCTCTGCAGCTGTTGTTTTTGCAATACGTTCTCTGTGAAAAGGACGAAGTTCCGTATAAGACTTAAGAGCAGTAATCAACATGAGGTCATTCTAATGTGCTTTAGATCTCCCACTAGCCGTTGAGTCAGCTGCAAACAAACAATTAACCCGAATCATTGTTAAAGAGAACGACTAAAAAGAAAAACAGAATCAAGCAGACAAGCAGAATAACAGAATAAAGTCTTATAGGAAACTGCAACAAATCGACTCTCTCAAAGAACGAACACAAGATGACACGACCTGACAAGACGTGCCAAGACATTCATCTATTACACATGGGATATACATCCGATGATGCATCACCACAGATGGACGCTGTCACTTGACACATAAAACATGCAAAAGGCGGAACATGCATGCATTAACGTTACACATAATGTGAAGCAAGAGGGGGATAGAAGAGTGTACAGTACTGTCAGATAGAGAAATATTAAACCTCCGGCAGTCAATGAATCTTTAAAGGAATTTAATGTACGTCATGGAATATGTATTCCAGAAATATGTATTCACTGCATTGCTCATTCATTTGCGTTGAATGGAATCTAGATTTCAATACAACGGCAGTTGCGTAAATAAGGGGGCACCATGGGGTATACCCCCTCCTCACTCGAGGCGTGTCCCCCCCCCCCAGACCCACCCGCTCCTTGTGCCCCCACTCGAAGGCAAAAATGAGCCTCCTAATTGAAAACTATGCTGGGACAGGACCATTTTCTTTGCCAGACAAATTCGGCCTCACATCAAGCAACGAAAAATAAATGATCTCCAATATTGGGAGCTCAAACTGAGCCTCCAAATTTAACATAAAAGTTGTGCCACAACATAGCACTGCACAAAGAATATCCTGCTATTTTTGTGCGACTTAGAGATGTTGCACTTTTCAATTTGATCCTGCGCGTTCGTTACATCGGTTGATTACTAAATGATTTATCATTCACCATCCACTACATGTCTAGATCGTAATGGACTGTTGCCTGAATGTCTGTTTTTGTCTTCACCTAGTAGATTCCCTTGCTCTTATTTTCTCCCTATAAATTATCCAACTGCTCTCAAATATCAAGGTCGTCCTGAGAGCCAATTAATCAAGCCACTTAGACAGGTCCTTGGTATTTCTAATGAGCCACCCTATTGCAGTGTCGAGGTCCTTTCATTCATGCAAACCGCAGGTAAATATTGGATGACATACTGAGTATCACATCTGGTAACGAAGGCACGCAACCAACTAACCGTTTCAAATAAAAATCGAGGGGACAAATTGAACACCTTATAATTCGACAGCCAAAATTAACCAATTAATCAATCAACAAACCAAACTAGGAAAGTGAAGATAAGTTACGTGAAGAGAAAAGACAAATAACAAGAAACAAAGGAACAAACACTTACAGCTCAGCATCACACCTACCATTTTCAAAGCGAAAAACAAAAGAAAATCGAAAATCTGTCAAAGTCGCAGTCATGAATATTCATAATATCAGCCAGAACGACCAATGAACGAGCTGCTTTCATTTTACAGCAACGTCGTCATCTTTGACGCCGTTTTTTGACAGAAGTTATTGTGATTCTCATCTCCAAAGCGACAGAATGATACGGTCCACAGTCCACGGCACAGGTAGACGTGAAGACATGTCGACATGAGGCTCTTCTATATCAGCCAGCTTCAACCATGCCTAGACTTTGGATCGCAAGGTAAGCATTTATAACATCCAACTGTGACAAAATAGATCACCAGTGTTAAAACAGAAGAGCCTTGAATTAAACTTCCGTTGCTGAATGCATTCTCCTTTACAACTTATTTAGTTAAGTGAGCAGTTGTCAGCTTATTTTATCAAATAGTTCAATTCTGATCTTTAAATATCGCAATTTGTAGGCTTTATTTCACCACTTGTTGATTTAGCGTACACTGTTACGATGTATTGATTAAACAGCTGTATTTTCCCGTGATTGTATGCGGCACAGTGAACCCTAATCCATTTTGATCAATACCACGACGTTTGCACTGTCTTCGATGCAGAATGCCTTTGACTGCATTGTTTAATACTTTTAGTTTAATTGGGTTAAACTGGAACTCGTATGATCATTTGCAATTACCCGGAAAAGGACCTACTGATAGACTGACAGAAACCTAGCTCATAGTCAAGATAGGACTGGTATCAAATAGCCTGTGAAATTAATCCGATCGAAATGGTGTCGTTGGAAGAAAACTAACATTGAAGGTGGTTTCCAAATAGGGTGCCCGCGGCACACTTCCCTACGTGCGTTAGCAACGGAATACAGTTCAGAGACCCACCAAGAGGTGCTACAACTCTGTCTTCCTCAAAATGTATAGTATCCACTGAGCTGAAAGTTCAACAGACTAGTTGTTAAACAACCTATACTTAAGATTTTGAGCTATTTTGTTGCTTCAACTGAAAACAAACGCACGAAACGAAAATGATCCTTAGTGCCTTAAGTGTATTAGAACGGTGTATGTAGTGATATTATGCGTGAATTTGTGGTTAGCATAATCAAAATAAGCTTATTGGAAATCCAGTATCAGCCTAGATAACATAATGCCTCATGTGAAATATGTAATAACTGTATCATTTAGAAGTGGACGTGAACCATGCTTAGATTGCCTGCTTAATAGTTATATTTACAGACCACACGTCATTGTTAGACGCCTTACGTCACTGTTTGTCCCCGCCCCTTTTGTTGACGTAGTTACTGACTCAAGGCTTAGTGTTCTGGCCACTACTTAGTTTCCCATGAAATGTGTTGGGTTTTTTACAAGAGGATTGGAATGTGTTGAAGAGGTACGTTAACCTCAGTTTGAGACTGGCGTTCCAGACTCACGCTGAAGTAAATTATACCCAAGAATAGAATTACGTTTGAAATTTCAGAAAATAAGTATCGACTTCAAGCGGAAGATCGACCGTTGCAGTCGTTCGAAACGATTCCTGAACCCCGTCATTGGAAAATTAGTACATCAAGTTCGCCTGTCCGACACAAAATTCGATTTAGGTCAACCTAAATTCGTTTAGGTTCGGCGAGAATCTGAGATCCAAGCCTGGAACGCGTGTTACTTGTCTGTTTCAGGTTGCTTCTTACCTCGTACTTTATGTTGTCTAGTTGTTTTGACTTCCCGTTCGCGAATAGGCCCACCTGCCGACATACTCACCTTCTAAAGCTCTCCATCTCATTTTTTTCATAACTCTGTCCTATCCTTGAAAGCTTTGGCTGTCCGAGCATGTAAGATGAAACCTGTAGGACAGCAACAACATCATAATTTCCAGATGTAATTGGATATGGCGTAAATCCGTTTAGCTGCAGGCGCCGATTCTAATAATCATACCGAACCATACTCGTTCCATGTTCCGTGATCAGACTTCAACGGGTGCAACCAGTCATGTTTGATGCCCGCCTCTCCTCCTCAATAACCCCCACCACCCTCCCACGAGCTCTCGCTGGATTTCCGAGCCTTAAGAATTTAATTATCTCGGTGTTTGTCCGCTGTAATTGGTCTTTCCTTTGATGGACGGGACATGTTTACACCGCTCCTTTCCAGTAAAAACAAAACTGAAGAGGCGGTTATGTGTTTTGAGATTGTATTAATATTTTGCTCTAGGGTTACCCTGCGGGTAAATAATACCGTTTTAAAGTAAAAATCAATTCCTTGTATTTTGTTGTTAAGACTATCAAGTCGACTTGTTTGTTTTTCAGGAAGACAGAGAGTAAAATGTCAAATCCCTCTGGTCAAATTTACTGACAGATACCAAGTCAAAGTGTTATTGTTCACTTTACGTATAAAGACAATGAATCTAAAGCTTTAAATTCACAGGTTTCTACATCCAAATAGTGACAAGCAAAATATCCAATTTATAGTCAGGTGGCCTAAGGCATCCCTATTGGTTGATTACACAGTGTAATTTGTGAAGTGCATAAGGATTGTCTCCGGCTCTTGATTATGTAAATTCGCATGTACAATTTAAAACAACGCGTTTTAGGGCAAAAAGGGCTATTAAGTTGGTAAGAACTATTTGCAAATAAATATAAAGCTGTTTTCAGCGCAAAGATGAAAAGAAAATGTATAAAAACTTTGCCTGGTTTTGCCAGTTAAAATCGTGCTGTGGCGTATTCCCTGTAGAATTTAACCAAAGATTTGAACTCTTATTCAACTCACGAAAAGCTACACGTGTCGTCTAGATTTCGATTTCAAGATTGTGTTTCAAGCTTATAATTACGAGCGGAAACACCGAAGCGAGAAGTTTTAAATGTAACTTGCAAATGAAAGCGCAACGGTAAACAAAGATACAGAATGTTTTCTCTGAATATAGTGTTGCTGTTCAACTTCTTGTGAAAGTAACTTCCAACTTGAAAGAACGGCTTTATTTTCGTCCCTCCTGAATCCAATTGACAAGCACTTATAATTATTGGCAGTCGACATTGATCGTACTTTACCTTTGAAGGAAAGCATGGTGGTCTTTAATTTGAAATTCAAGAATTGCTGACGCTCTCACCTGGTAGATCTTTTCAAGATTTGGCAACACGAGACAGTCTCTAAAGAGATGCTGACCCGTTCTTCTCCTCTCATCTTTCCAGTATTTATTGATCTTCATTTGATACATCCTCTCATGGTAGGGGGAGAGGTGTTCTCATTTCACCTTAACCTGCTTTACTTCTGATTCTTAATCACCAGGATTTCTTGGTTGTAAAGGGAGGTCATTCAAAAGGCATACAAACACTAGAGACGTTACGAGAGCATGGAAGGATATGAGCGATGTGTCTATCACCTTAATGAAATTCTCACTGGGCGCAACCTGAAGCGCTCAGAGTACCAGGTCTCTAGGTTTTTGATCAACTTTGACAAGTCCAATCTCTCAAGCGTCTCGGGAACCATGTCTTGATTTCTGACAACAGTTGACAGCCTGTAGGGTAGATGTTGACCGCTTGTATCTGATCGGATGTAAAATATGGGATTGGGGCCGAAGAGAATGGGCCTTGGTAGAAATGAAGAGCAAGCATTGACAAGTGCAAGTATGAAAGTAACCGAAAAAGTATTGTGTGTTTGTAAATAAAGATATTTTTGGGATCGGATGTACAGAATAGATGATAAACAACACTTAGCGTTACTTCTCCCACCACCAAAAAAAAGAAGAAGAAAAAGAAAAGAAAACACAACAACGGCGTGAAAAGATGACTGTGATGACGCATGTTTGCGACCTTTTTTTACGAAGAAATGAACAACAACCACGTCAAATTGGATACTCGCCCGACCTTGTTTGCTTGCGCGTTAAAGTCAGGTCTACGACTGTGTTAAATTACGCATCAAACGATTCACCCAGAATTCCCTCGTTGATGCTTGAGCTGAACACAGACTCGTCTAGCGTGTTTATTAACACGTCACCAGCCAGGGACTTCGCACCCCCTTGAAACCGAATCAACTGAAGAAACTGTAATTTTACCCCCCCCCCCAAAAAAAAATGGCAATTGTGAGCATGCTCCAGTAACCGAGTTCTCTGACAATCAGCGTCACCTCTGTCTGCTGGAGGGAATTCGAGGCATCTTTGGAGTGTTGGGATTGCTATTATAACACGCTACTGCGACCACCTGCGGTCTTCCACCTGAGAGTCCCTTTTGGGACATAACTGATCTAGTTTCAGTCATTACGACGCATACGAACCCCAGGCATTAAAACTCCAAACATGTTGATTTTCCGGAACGTGGTACTGTTGCTTTGACGTCTATCTGTTATTTGCTTGGTGCCAAAAAAAAAAATTAATTCTGACGAATTTTTTACATAACGTGACGCTTAATGAAAAAAAGTGAAGTCATGTGAATTTGTTTTCTGAAAACAAATTCTAGCCATACAAGAACTTTTGGTAACAGTGTAGAATATTAACACCTAAATTTGTCTGGGAGGGATAGTGACCGCCCGCACTGCAATGCAATTAAAAATTAAAAATTTAAAGCATTTTTTAAGCATTAAAAACAGTGGGTGCAGGGATTTGCGACGATGTATACAGCCGGCCATGTTGTTGCGACGGCCGATTTCTAAAGGTTGTAATATTTTATTTCGATGTTTATTTTGATGTTCGCGGGCGAATTCTTTGAAAATCAACTTCTCCCGTTTGGTAGACTGCATCTTCATGCAACTTTCAGGGTTTGTTTCCCTTATAATGATGCAACTATAATGTGCTAAAAATCGTTTTTATATGTTCAGTAATTTTCTTTGAAATTGAAAAAAAAAATAGGCTGTAACACTGGTGTTTGCAATATCTGTCAATCTTTTCAAGCCTCACGAATATTTATAAGGTTCTTATCCATTATGTTGTGCAGTAAACAATTTGCCATATCGCCTCCTTCACACGTTATTAATTAATGAATATCCCCCTTTTTCCCCAGCTTCCATTGGTCAATATCGAGACCCACGCGAAGTCACCTCGAGCACGGATCCTCTATCCGTGCGCCGAGTCATGCTAATGAATTTGCTAATAATGCGCCTCGTCATTGTTGCGGCACAATCGGTCAACCTAAAACCCCGTGTTGTATTGGTCGGTAGAAAATCCTAGTCCAGCGAAATCATGCCTTGAAGATAGTTCAAGGTGTAACACCAGCGTTTGCAAAAACAGATTGAGCTTAAATTTGGAAAATACTTAGATGATATTAGTATTTAACTACTCGTGAAATAACAACTTGTGAGGACTCCTACAAATTGAGATAAGTAAAAAGATTTGGGGACCTTTTTGAAAAATATTCCACGATTTTTAGGTCAGCATTACCAGTGACCAGTAACGACGTTTCGGCATCAATAACGGCAATTTATTTTCACTGACATGAAGTTTAGAATTTCTTCTTCCGTTATAATCAAACATTTCAATCATACCGAACATGTTTTCTGAAAATCAGAACGTTAAAAAAGCCATGTTTTTAGGGGGTGCATTGATTTCACTGCTCTGTTTTCATACGCAATCGTATATTAAATTTGCTTAACAACGCTGGACGCAAAGCCTTCGCAACCACAAGGCTGTATACTTAAACACTGTTCTACTTAAGCAGCAGCTCGTTCGAACTTGATAGTGAATCTTCAAGAGGTTCTCTGACGTGTGTTAGAGTCCTGCCTCGGGGTTTCAAAGTCTTCCGAGTAATCTTTATTAACATGTAACATGAGCTGGACTGGCTCTGGGGATTCTCCTTTCCGCCGTAAACTACCTCCTTTGGTCCATCTGTTCCTTGCTCTATGTTTGGTCTCACTTCCCTGCGGGCAAAATGTGAGGCGATGTCGATGATTATAAGACGAAGTGTAGGCGTTGCTTCCTTCCTTTCCTTTCCAGAAGTCAGATCATATCGCAAAGAGGCTAAGTTACACTCGGGGTAAAAAGAACCAACCAACTTCCTAGAACAGCTAGAAGCCGATCGAGGTACTGGTAAGCCTATAAGCAGTATTCCAGCTGATGCTTGATGTGAAGTTTCGACTGAAAGTTAGTGAAGCAAAGTTTGTTATAACAGTATTGAATGCGTTTGACGATTGGTCAAGGTACCAATGGATAAGTATGGTAGCCCTGAAGGGACATTCATGCACATTCTGCACATTTATTTCAATTTCACAGTTAATAAAATCGGTGTATACTTAAACAAGAGTAGTGTATATTAAGTATTAACTTGAAATTAACAAAGGTGAAAATGGAGGCATGTCCCGGTAAGCGGTTGCTAGAGCTGGGGATGCCATACAAGACAAAACGAACAGACGGACAGCAACAGACAAAGACATTCGGACAAACTAAACATTGAATCAAGAAAAAACAAACAAACAAACAAACAAACAAACAACTTAATTTATTACGGGCCTAAATAGGGTACTATACAACAATATCTTAAGGATTAAACAAACTCAGAACTCAGTAAGGTAATACAGATAAGTAATTAACAAAGAGCAGTTTTACAGGTACATTTTAATTTTAGTTTTAAGTGTAGTTGAGTTTCTGATATGATTGAGAAGTTTGTTCCAGTTGATTGCGCCAGTATATCGAATTGTGTGTTGAAAAGGTTGTGTCCTATGTTTAGGGAGACGAATTGGTAGAGGTTATTGTGTTGTAGCTATGAATGTTGTAATCAAATTGACATCACACATTGCAAATATCTTTGCAAATATTCGCGAAAATATCTGCGATGTCGCAAATAGTATCGCAAATATCTTTGCAAATATTTGCGAAAATGTTTGCGAGGTCGTAAATTCTATCGGAAAATCAAATATCTTTTCAAATTCTTCGATCGCCGTGTCGTCAAAACGTACGTACGTACAATGTACGGTAGGCCTATACCCGACTACTCTCCCGTATGCACATGTTAGCGAAATGAAGGCTGGAGCTCAAACAGTTTTAAAGGGCCTGTCACATAGTAGCGAATAGAGCTAACTTATGCCTAGTGTACTGATTTTTTTCTCAAATTTGGCAAAGTCCAGATACGCTCAAATTCTCGGCTAAAATCTGGGTTTTTTTCCAGCGAACTCGATCCTGACGTATTGCCCACCGAATGAGGAACGAATGCTGAGCGTATAACTAGCGTCCATAGTAACGAATGACAGCGCATGCGTAGCGTCCATCCAACGAATGCTGCTGAACGTACGCAACGAATGGCCAACGTATGCCTAGCGTGCTGCAGCCGGTCACGTGACGTGTCTACGCTGACCAGCGCTCTCCAAGTCCCCGTCGTCACATTTCAGACAGTCAACATCTCCAGACCAGTTCCGCTAGAGTTCCAGTTCCAGCTCCAGCATGCCTCGCAAGAATCCTGATGGCAAGAAATGTGTCGGTATCATGTCCGAACAGCTGACGAAGAAGCAACCTACACCCAACCTGCGAAACGTTTACACAGCGAATGTTCAATGTACACATAGCGTATTTGATCACTGCGTTGTCGCCCGCTCAAAATTTTGAACATGTTCAAAAATTTTCCTAGACCCCAGCGCACTTCTGCGAACCCCTACGAACCGCTTACGAATACAACTTATGCCAAACTTGTCACGAACGATTGACAACTTACACGAACGTACACCCAAATTGCCAAAACGTCAGGCACACGTTAGCTCTATTCGCAAGAGTGAGATAGGGCCTTTATACCCTTCAGATTCTTGAAAAGTAACCCTTAGTACAAATATGCAAACTGTGCAACAAAGTATGCGACAAAGTATGTGACAAAATTGGCGACATCGCAAATATTTGCAAAGATATTTGCAATAATAATTTGCGACATCGCAAATATTTTCGCAAATATTTGCAAAGATATTTTCGAAGGTGTGATGTCCCTTCAGGGCTACCATGGATAAGGGCTCAATATTTTCAGAAAACCATGCCTGGTTCAAAGCAAGTTTTGAACATCAGATGAAACGCCTTATATACCCAACATAATTTGAAACAAGTATATTGAGAAAAAAAGACTTAAAGTCGTGTCGTAATTGGCGACCTTTTTTCAGTAACGCACGAATAAATACTTTGTCGAGAGAAATATAATACTGAAATATATCCATTTAGCAAAATGGAAAAAAACATTGTCAAAGTGTTTTCGTGGATAAGGGTGACATTTGGAACATGGTAGCGGAACGTGTGCCGCTTGTAAATCATTGGGATTACAAGTTTGAGGCCAAGAACACACCACAAAGTGGCTGGTCTGATTCTGAAGTGGACCACCAAACCAAGTCCATAACTGATTCCCATAGGTGAAAGTCACGAAGTCTTAGATTCAGACCAGAAACCATTATCGTTGATGAGAATGGAAGTAGCTTGGCCAATAACCGATTATTCCGTCGTAAGTCCATCTCATTCCACGTCGCCTCCGGCTAACACGAATTCCTTGTCCATTTCCCCGCTAGTTTGGAGAGAAATACTTCCCTGGTGCACTCTTTGTCAGCCTACATACTTCCTGATTATAGTTGAGGAGACCCAAGATGTAATCTGAAGGTTTCCTTTTTTCGTCGACTCATCTGAAAGGATGGCTTCCCCTATAGATTGAGACGCTGGTGAATAAACATGATGGGAAAGGGAAGTTTATCAATTAGTACAGTTTTATGAAGAACTCATCAATCCTCTTTAATCCGTGTGCCCATTTTGTTTCATTCATGCTAAAAAAAAAAAGATTATATAAGAAAGCTCGGCTCCAATTGCCCCGAAAGTGCTGCAAATGCTTGCAAAAAGGAATTGGCAAAAAAATCTTTCGAATCTTTATGTATATGGAATCTGCGCATCTTACATCAAAACGTTCACAGAGTAGTGATGTCATAATCGGCAACTTTTTTCTGAACCGTATACGTTTCCTGTAGCCTATGGGCATCATTTCATTTTTTTTTCATATTGTCGATCACAATCGGGCCTTTCTTTCTCTAATATAAGAACATTTCTTTCAAGTAAATTTTTAAGCAGGCTTAAAATCAACTTCGCCAACTCGAAAATCTATAACTGATTTATTTCTTTTTAAATGAGGGCACGGGTATTTGACAACGAAAACGAATAAAAGGAATACCGCCTTATATAATTCTCCTTGTCAAATGTTATTATGCTGTAATGACTTTGATCTAGTGAGTCAGTGTACCAGCATATACTGTAGACATTACCTCGGCACCCAGGTAATTAGTGAAACAACATTCAGATGGCGTTTTCATTATACAATCAATATAATTTCTCTCTTTGCGAGTGGTCCGTACTTATTGCACCGCAGGCTTTGTCTACAATACCGTGACTTGACTCGTTAATACGGCGGCTGCAGTCAGCGAATCACGCTAAGATTTAACAAGCTTCGGTCAATTCAGAGCTCGATTCAGCAGTCGTTCACATGTTTGCATCATTTTCCGGTTTTGATTGTTTCTTTTGTTACGAATTTGAGGCTGAAAAGGCTACACTTCACAGTTCAATCAACTCGCATCAAGCCATCACCATCAGCGTAGGCCGTAATGCATTAGGCTACTGGCGTCACAACATGACGCTGAAAATTAACAAAATGACGTAAAAGACTGCAAAGATCCGAACGGTAGTTTCACTGTAAAACATTTCAGTACTTTTTTAAAAGGAATACCTCTTCATAAGCGGAAATGATCTTACGACGCTGCAATTCAATGTTGTCAACACCAAAAATATTGATCATGACATTCACCCACAGGTCAAAGTTATTCACCATACTAAACGATGGCCTTATGCTCAAATTGTTACTCGAATTGTTTAGGAAAGCCAAAGAAAATTGTTTTAAAAAAATGTCTTCTGGTGTGGATTCGGCTGTTAATCAACATCAAAATGTGATGTCAACACCGACTCTTAATGTTTCTCAACATGTTGCCACAATCCTCCCACCAATTACAGGGTTATACCGTGGCTCTATAATGATGACCATGTACATCTAACTTTTTTTCTTCAATACTTGTTTGGCTATACCCGTTACTTGTGTATAAGCCGTAAAGGGGCACTTTTAAGAGTGCCCATTTTGACTCTAAAACGCGTCTACCAAGAAATTATAATGTCGGAAAGATCGTCAAAAAGTAGAATACGAACATACCTTGGAAAATTGAATTTTTCTTGTAATTACCGCGCGAAGAAATTTCGGGAAAATTTTTTAAAAAATGTTGGCCCTCAACAAATCGAGCATTTGATGTGTATTCCGGTCACACATTTCTTTTAAAAACTTTTTCAAGATCGTTGTGTGTATAATTCTGCAGTTAGCGTGGTATCTGATACCCCCAGTGAATCCCATAGTGGACTTAATACATTTTAAGCAGCGCCGGCGAGTCTTTTGTAGACAGCGCAAAACTTCGATACTTGAAATACGCGCAGACAAGGGTTAAAACCGCTGCCGCGTCAGATGCAAACAAAAAATGATTTCCTAACGTTTTCTTGGTAAATATAAGACATTATGTTGCACCCAGACTTTTGAAATAAGGTAAGTATTAAACAGTTTAAAACATGAAATCTTTACGAAATGTGGCCGAATGTACCCCTTTAAACATCATATCAAAATGTGTTCCTCCAGCTCCGAGGCAGCGTGAGGCAACTCCCGTCATCAATCACTTAGTTGTTTTGTTTCTTCGTCTGTTTCTCCTGCTTTCTTTCTGTCCTCCCACATCAAATGGGTGTCATCCTGGTAAGTAGGTCCTCCACAAGACAGAGGAGACCTGAGTTCTTTTAGCCCACGAGCATTTCAGCTGAATTCCAAGAATCCCATCTTCATCAACCTATGATGAGTTATCTCATCATATAGCGTGACTATGCATTGCAACCCTGGCGCATCCAGGCGAGCTCGGCCCCTTAGCTGTCACTCTTCGTCCTGCTATTTACCGGTCAACATTTTAGTATTTCCGACATCGGAAGTCAAGAGATGTTTCAATAAGGCGAAGACGACCGTAGCTAAGATTCAATTTAAGAAGAGAACTCGATTTACTGCATGCTGCTTTACCATTCACGTAACTGAGATGTAGGGCCTACACTCTCTTCTCAGTCAAGTTTGATAGTAATTAGAGCATTATTTTTTAGTTTTTATCGCTGGGAACAGTGATTCTCGTTTGCTGCGGTGCCATCTACTAACAAAAATAAGAGAAACGTGACTGGAATTTACCCTTAGTGCACTTTAAACATAACTGTGAATTAAGTCAATCGCACGGAACCTATACACGCGAGTGGAGAATTTATTTCAGAAGAAATGAAAGAGTTGTCACCTGAAACGTTTCACACAAACTTCAGAGGATGTTGTTTTTATTTGCACACTCTCACCGACCGAGGCAATTAAACTGAAGTCGTCTTTGCTGCTCAACGATAATCCGTTTTACCGCACCTCCAAATTCTGATAAAGGCCAATGCAGCAAATGCTATCCCGACAGATCCACAAAACACAATTTGGACTCACCAACCAGGCGTAAGAAAACTAATTGAAGAACCGGCATTGGTGCGCATGATCAAATTAAGATATCGCTATGCTCGAATGGCGGCTTTAAAACAAAATGAATCACCACGATACGAAGGAAATTACATTTTTGATAAGAAGTAACCATTGGATTTTACACAGTGACGTGACAATGACGACATAGACAATCAACGCAAGAGTAATTCTGCCAAAAGGCGGCAGAGAGACATGCGAGGTGTCGATGTAAAAAAAAAAGTAATTGATAAATCTCAAACAAAATAGCAAGATTAACTTATTTTACGGTTTCGAATGCCCTGCTAGTAAAAATAAGAACGCTGTCTCTTTGTTTCAGTCTGATGTCATTATTGACGAACTGCACTTCAACAATGAACACAGTCTGAAAATAGACAAACAGTAATATAAAATGATTAAGAAAGGTTCAAAATTCTCTAGTAAGAAAAACAAATTAGGAATGCATTAGAGCTTCCTTAACGTTTACACGTTACATGCAAGTCAATCTCAAAAAGATGATACGATTGAAAGCTTTACTCACAAAACTGTTTCTTTTATTCGTTTCAAATTATTAGTTTCCTCGGATTTATGTAAATTCTATTGGCGCTTACTTATCCATCATTCTTTTTGTTTGCTTGTTCGGTGTATCTGGAGCACTTAAGTTTCAGAAAACCCTTTCGTGTGTGCTTTTCTGGACAACTAAATGCATCAAGAAATTATCTTTGGGGGCGAAGGCTTTCATTTAATAATTAGGTTAAATTGATGTCGAGCAATATTTGAGGCATGGCATTGTTGCTTTGAGCTCGCCTGACAGGGAATACACAAAGACCCTGTTTATATTAACTGTCAGAAATGCGCGTCCGCATTTATGTATCTAAACTCAACTGTTTGGCAAATTGTAGGAGGTTTTTTGATTTTGTGTATTTTTTTTTAAAGGGCTGCCTGCATATTAGAAGCAAGAATCATCACTGCAGGTTTTCTAAGCCTATAAACCCAGAAAAGAAACCGACCACTATTGAATACTTGGAGAAGTGCATCAATATACGAAATATCAAGACAGCTATGTATTAATACGAAAAGCGTGGGCCAGTGGTAAGGAGCCCATGATCTGTGAATGACGTCTCAGTAGTGATGACAAATAATGTATTACTCTCTTCGAAGAAAACAAAGATTACCATTAAGTCTTTGATGTGACATCTAAAAAGCGTTTACTTATGGGTTAAGAAACCCTGTACATTGTTTTTCCCTCTCTTCTCAAAATAAATTGGTCCATTTCCAGAAATATATCGGTCTTCTTGATGCCTTAAATAATAGTTGACACCACACTATGCCGCCACTAAAACAAGGTGACACAAACATGACGAACCATAAACATGTCGATCATTAGTCGAGATTGTGTCGTGCCGTTTAGCAACGGTCAGTTTCCATACTCTGCATTTTGTTTTGTCTTGTCTTGATAAATGCTGCACCAACATCCCTTCTCAGGGTCACACGGGCAGGGTTGGTTGTGCGCATGAATTTGTTGTTTTTGCTGTTTACTTGGTTTATTTGGTTTCTTCTTTCTTAAAGATGATATTAAAGTGTGTGTTGATGGCGGATTTTCTTTCAAACTACTCAACTTTCTTTCAAACTGCTCCAACCAAATTCACAGTCCACTATACAAAACCTTCCTTTCAAAAGTACAGCTACACACAGAATGAGTTGATGAAAAACTGTTATTGTCCAATTTCGTGAAAATGAAATTAATCACGATCCTGGCGGGTTGGCGGACGAGAAGCGGCCATCAATATCGATGACTTCTCAGATCTGTTTGACTATTTCTCTGGATCAGGACGAGTCACGTTACCACCCTTGCTCAAATTTCCCCAAGAAATTGAATCAACTGTTTGTCAAAAGTACAAAATGGTCCGAGAGAGTTGCTTTGGAAACAAAAGGATCCTGCATCCACACTTTGACGGGAAATGTGGTCTCATTTTACAGGCTTTTGAAGCCATGTTGAATATCTTTATTCGATCGTTTCTTTTTATCACTTTTCTCTTTGAGCTTTTGTATTGGTTGGCATCAGGCATACATTTGTTTTTTACATCTAAATGCGGATATACGAATACAAAAACCCGAGGAGCCGGGTAAGTTTGAAAAATGGGGTTGAAATAAAATGGTTGAAATGTAAGCTAGGTGCTATTGTGGAACGTACAAACTAGGATGAATGGTCGAAAATTGACGCAAACTTTCCAGCACTTATCAAATCTTGCAAAACGCACGTTTAAATCATTTTTTTTTTTATATTTCTTCAAACTTTGAGAATAAAGACTGAAAAGACCCTCACAATTGAAGTGAAGCTGCCAATGCTTCGCTATGGCCGCTCACGACTTTGAGCATCGGCAAATTAGAAATTTCACATTTGAAATAATGTACAATACTGTATCATCTTGAAGATTTATATTTTTTCAATTGCTTTCGGTTAATTAAATTCTGATCAGAGGAGCTCGTAAAGCATGTCCACCGACTGAGGGCGCTGCATACCCCTTTAAACTCGGCTTACTGCACAATGAGAGGACATCATGATTGTATTTCGTGTGCTTGAATAAAAAAAAACACTGACGAAACTGGACCCATGTATATAAGGACAGGTTACGGGTGAAATGCATTATGCACAATAAACAACGGACACCCGACGGAATCGCTTGACTACTGCCGTATTTAGATTAATGCATTATTGATGATCAGCGGGCACCAGCTTCGAATCGGGTGACTAGTTCACGATCTAGTAATCAGCTTGTTTAATAGTAATCAATTATTTAAGTATCACAGTGCTCCCAAGGCAATATTGGTGTTTAACCTTTCAATTTGGTGATTTAATACTACGTCTTTAGAATATTTACAGATCGGTGATTCTGGAAAGCACTCGGCGTCTTCACGTCCTTGACCGAAGATGGTTTCAAAAGTTGGCATACCTTCTTGAGCAGCAATCATTTCATTTTTCAGACATTTCACCGACAGGAATCGCTAGCTGACAAAACTGTTGTCATCCAGTTAAAGATTTGATGTCATTTACACTCCTCATTTGGGATGTGAAGTACGCATCTCTACTATAATTGAATTGCCTACGGAATATGGTCCGTCAGAACTCAACGAGAAATTATTGTCTGACAAATATTCAGCAGATAAACAGTGTGCATACATGTGTTGGAAAATTGACAAACTTCAGGAAATATATCTGTAAATGAAATGTGTCTGGTCATGTATAAGAACTCTTAAGATGTTGCTAAAATGGAAAATTCGACATGTAAACAAGGTCACACCTACTCTGATGACGAAGGACATTCTGTCGACCTGACAGCTATTAGCGTCTGTGGTGCGGTGAGGTGTCAACATCTTTGGATGCGACAGACATGAGGAATTTGCAAGTCAAATCTTAGGCGTCGGGGAAAACAATGTCAGAAGAATGAAGAATGGATAGGCCTAATCAGCAATTATTGCACCAGGTGGGATTCGAACCGGCGACATCAGAGGTAGAAGATACCATTAAAGACACCTGAGCCTGCACGCATATACTGTTCAATAATAACGATTTTTTTGTCCATTGGAAATGATGCATTTTATCCCACGACGTACTGCATGACGTATAAGATGATAACCAGAATGACTGTGGACAGCCTTTTTCAGTTGGCTTCTCGTACATAGTGGACTCGGCCATAGTAAGTCTCAATAAAAAAAAAATAGTTAACAACAAAAACGGCAAACGAGATTTCCCTTTCTCACTGATATTCATCAACTAACCTTTTCCTCTTTTCCTTTGCTCGACGAAGATGAATGAACGATGAACTATACACTGTTAAAAAAGGTTAAATTTTGCCGAACTTTTTACCCAACGTTGGTACAATAGTCAACATCCACATCGTTTGGGCACAAAAATGTCCAGCGGCCGTTGGGCAAATACGTTTACCTAAAACTAGGGTAAAACTACAGACGGAACAGTTGGGTACTTTGAATCATCCATTGGTTGGGTAAATGTAAAGAACCAATATTGTTGGTAAGCCATTAACCAAAAAATGGTCAATACTTTTTTTGACACGCTGTTGGTTAGTTTTTCTCAATTGTTAGGCACTAAGAAGACTCAGATGTTGGGTACTTTGTCGTCGACTACAAGACGGCTGGTGACGAGACTAGGTTGACCAATCTATATTGCCTATATAGATTTGCTCAATTTTAGGCAATTTTGTTGACCAATGGTTGGTGTTTGCGGAATGCCAAAATTAGGGATACCTTCACAACGAGGCTTGTTTTTTTATATATTTTATTACAAATATCATCATCAAACAGCAAACTTGTGAACACTTTTGAACACTTTTAAACTTAAAACTTTAAAGCAAAACCAGTTAAAGCATTAACAGGAGTTCACTACCTGAGTATTTTTTTTTAATTATGATCTTATAAGACACAATGATCAAAATTAAATCTGCAAAGTTTCCCTTGATCAACTGACAATAATACCTCGAGGCTTGGTGTTCAATCATTTCAGAATTGAATATAACTCCAATCAAAACATGTTCAAAACACTATATGTTGATGACTTGGTTTTCAGTTACATGTACTACATAATTAAATACAACTCAAATCAAGCATGTTCCAATAAAACAACATAGAAAATGTCAGTTAATGATGATTGCATTCTGTTACAATTCACACTGTTCAAAATTACATTTGATATTGGAATTGGTTCTTTTATGTGCAAAATGGTAGATGCGTCTCAGGGTAACATGAGTTACCCCGCCCCATTAATTTTTACAAGTCTGTATTTGTCCAATAAACAGTTTTAAAACATGTCTTTCAATCATATATTAACCAATATATCTAGCACTCTTCATTTGTGAAGGGTATATTCATTGTGGGCTTCATATATTCATTTTTTTAAAGAGATGTTTTAAATTGAATCTGTATGAAGCCATGGGAAGGGACAGGGTGGATTTTTTTTGTAATTTGTTAATTCGTTCCCACGAATTGCTAATTCGTTCGCACGAATTGCTATTTCGTTCGCACGAATTGGTAACTCGTTCGCACGAATTGCTATTTCGTTCGCACGAATTGCTATTTCGTTCCCACGAATTGCTAATTCGTTCCCACGAATTGCTAATTCGTTCCCACGAATTGCTAATTCGTTCCCACGAATTGCTAATTCGTTCCCACGAATTGCTAATTCGTTCCCACGAATTACCAACTTGTTCCCACGAATTACTAACGCGTTCCCGGATGCGCGAGTTAGCAATTCGTTCCCACGAATTAGGAAATCGTGCGAACGAAATAGCAATTCGTGGGAACGAATTAACAATTCGTGCGAACGAAATAGCAATTCGTGCGAACGAAATAGCAATTCGTGCGAACGAAATAGCAATTCGTGGGAACGAGTTAGCAATTCGTGGGAACGAATTAGCAAATTACAAAAAAAAAAATTCCACCCTGTCCCTTCCCGGGCTTCATAAATCTGCAAAGTTTCCCTTGATCAACTGACAATAATAAATATTGATGAATTGGTGATTCAATTACTGCAGAATATAAATATAATTTCAATCAAGACAGCATTCTGAAGAAGAAAAAAAACGAAATGCAAAAAAAAATGTCAACTTACGATGATTGCCTTTTGTTTAACATTGATGGCCTTCATCAGAGACGGCTGAGGTAAATCCTGTTTCTTGATTATCACAAACACGTCTGTTGATTCCAGCACAGATTAGCTGTACAAGACTAGCACGTAGGGCTGGGGTGTTTTATCTCATCAATGATGTCCATACAATGTTGGCATAACGTCCTTCATGCAAAGAAAAGTAAAACAAAGACAAAATATGAAAATTAAATAAATCACTTAACTGAATAACTGCAAGTAGTTCAATCGCAAACCCCCACCTTAAAAAGTATCTATAGCAAGTGGGAAAATGCACTGAGATCCCTAATTAAAACCTGTGTAAATAAGAATGCATGGAACAAAGGGAGTTCAAACGATGTGTTTATTTGCACACGTGAAGTAGAAAGTTTATAAAAACATTCAACCATCTTTCAGGCATTTTACTTTGCCAATGTGCTGGGTAGGACATTTCCCCAACTTTCTGAGAAATATATTTCTCCGATTGCTAGTTTTTACTGATATACGTGAGTGTTGCTTCGTGGTGTCGGTGACGAAATACTATCCGGCTGCATGCAGAAGGATTGTGCGCTGATGGAACATGCTTTAATCAGAATCTTATTCGTTTGCGGTGCAGCAACTCGAATCAAACGTGAATAATTGGCCACTGTTTTGTAATAAGACCATGACATGTATAATGCTGGAAAAGCTGTTGTTCCCCCCACCCCCCAAAAAAAAACCGAAGGCGGATGTATCCACTGCTCTGGAACAAACAAATTAAAGCGCGCCCTCTTTTGTCACAGATTCACCGTGCTCTGCCACACCGTAGCTAGCTGTGTATGGTAGCAAGCGGTGAGTGACTACTGAGTGGCAGTTACGATCATGATCTCTACATGGAATGGTCTGCGGTGACTTAATACTCATCTCATCGACTTTGGCACGCAACTTTCATCCTCGCCAACCTACACTGCACCAATAGTTCCAGCTATCGTCCAGTTTTCGGACTTAACCACCTGCAAATTCAGGTATGTACCCTTTCAATGTTTTACTTGCAAAAACATTGTACTTGGACAACTGTTAACAAACGCAGATTTTCTCTTCGTTTGGATTTTGCTAGCATATGACATTGTCGCTTTTTGAAACGTGCACCATATGTATTTTTTTACAGCGGTCTTGTTTAGGTATAATTGAAGTGAAAAGTACTTTGAGTGGGAAACTTTCGATCTGCAAATAACTGGTCACAACCATGCCTCTTTACATGTTGGAGGTGCGACTCAAATTTTTGTTTACGTGACTAAGTTCAAAGGGTAATGAGCAGTCGCAAGTTGAGAAGCTTGTGCAAAAAAATTCTGCAGTGTCATGACACAACTTGCATGCAACTGTTCCTTGGATTTTTTTTTTATATACTTCTCATGAATGCCATGACAAATTGAAAACACTTCGATGTCTTATGTGGTTTGGACTTTCTTTTCTAAATTCCCAGTTGCATGCCTGCTTATAGCTACCCGTTGTTTCTATACCCATATCCAAAACTGTAACCGATCTTATTATAACGGTGCATGTTTTAGTTTGTGCGCCCTCCACGCTGCTCAACTTCTTCTTAAAGTAGCTCATGTAAATATTTCAAACATTCACAATTGCATTTACGTCAATTTGGCCCAAGAAATATTATGCAACGAAACGATTCAGACGCTGTTCTTTAAACGTTTTAATGTTGGCAACTCATAGGATTTTGCTTGACGTAACTCTTAGGATCTGGCTTGGCGTGAGCGGTTGATAACATGTCCAATATGGAATGTGAACAATTTAATGTAAATGACTGCCATCATGGACACTTGACGATGCTCTGCACGAGATTCGAAGAGTTCGCTCATCAACAATGCCATGCACACGCACATGTCGTGACTTTGAATTATTTTGGTCAATAGACGCGACATGCTCTACTTCAAGCTTTCAAAAATACAGTTGTGAAGCCTACCAATATTATAGACAAAATCATGGCCAACCTACTCATAGGTCCTCAAGTATGCATCAAGCGTAGGGGAGAGGGAGTAACATGCATGTAAATGTAAAGTAGAAACGTGAATAACAACGAAAGGAAAAGTGGCATGAATCGTGATCAACAAAAGGCTGTCTGAATTTTTGGCTTTTATTTGAGTAAGGTGACTTGCTAAAAGCTCGGTGCTAAAAGCATTTTTCAACTTACGTGATGTCCACATCTTATCGGAAAGTTACAGGCCACAGCATAAAACTGTGGTTTTATACTTTAGACATCGTAGATCTTACTGATTGACAGAAGTAGTGACACAAAGGTTCACAAGTAGATCCGATCGACCATGACTTGCTAAGAGTTGAGCTTGCCAAGCAATCGCTTGTTTATTTTTTGTGAACACTTGCCGGTTGTTGTGACCGCTTGTCGATGTTTCTGAATCTTATTGCCCATTGTCTGTGACTACGTACCGACCGTCTGTGGCCGCTTACCAAAGATCTGTGACTTCCTCAAGTCCGTGATCTTACCTGCAAATATCCAGTCTGTATATGATTGTAATATCTCTGACTGTTAACCGAAATTTGTGTGATTGCTTAAGTCTGTATAGATAGCTGCTTACCGAAATAATATTAAGTCCAGTCTGTATGCATGCTATGAAAGTATCTGTATAGTCTGTCTCTTCGTACAAAATGTTAGTGACTGTCTGCCGTGCTTTGATTGCTAATGCCGACTGTCTGTGACTGCTTGCTGATTGCTGTGACTTTTTACCGATAAATGTCACCAACTGCTTGTCGCTTTGTCTGGTATTGCATCCAAATTGTATACTCGACATGTTCCTCCTATTTCCATGCTGTTCAGTGGCCTTATGATACGAGTATATGGGTGGTTTCTATATATCAGGAATGTGGTGTAAATTCCGCACTACATCTTTGTGCCTTTGGTAAAGCGATAGAGTATAGTTACGCATGGTAGGTTACCTCGAGTGGTTGCGTATACTCCCCGGGGAATTGAGATTGATCCAATACAAATAATCAAACCATTGATCTGGGTAATGACATATGATAACTTTGATCTTTAGGTATTTTGCCGATCTGACAGGTTTATGGTTTTATGATAAATTGCCTGCCTAGCTTTTCAAGGCAAATGTGTGGGAATCAGAGGCACCCTGTTATTAGTTCCAATAATGATTTTTGTTCAAGGTGATCAGGCCAATAAATAGTACAAATGAACTGCACGAATTACTGACATATACCATTTCTACCAGCAAAAACTCTGGTAACAAGTATGAAATATAATTACGGAGGGCAACAAACAATTGAATAACCTGTTGAATCTCTAGGTCAAATGCGGCAGCGTCCACTTAATAGCCGTATCGTAATTAACAATATGTGCATTCGCACGTATTATGCATACACAATGTTAGCATTGTAATTTAGATTTTACAAGGAAAGCAGTATGTCCTTCATGCATAATACTCGCATCTGGAAATTGGACATACTAAAATGAAACAGTCTGGGTTGGCCGACTGAAGAATTTCTGAAAAGCTGCCGTGTATACGTGTTTAGTTAAACTCTACTTTTGTAACACCGACGTTAAGAAGCAAAATATTCCCTGCCTTGGGTTTTCCTCCTCAAGTTGATCTAACCATGGAGGAGGGAACATGATCTAAACCACCCTAGACTTTTTTCCCGTTAAGGTTCCATGCCTTAAAAATTCGCGACCCAGAAACAGTATTAAATCACCGGCAATATCAATATCACAGGCCGAGACTGTAGGCCTATTTCAAATATTTATCAAAGGTTCCAGTGACCGTGGCTCCAAAGGAGAAACATACGTAACATCGATATATGAAACACACGTCCCGCTTGTAGATCATAATGAGGAGGCGTTTAAATTGTTTTTCGCATTCTTCCACCATCTGGAATTACACTTGAACCATAGAGCAACTGCATCAAAATCACATCGACGCCGACTTCAAAGATTTGGACGCAGGACGGAGTTGGGATGTTCGTCTACTGACTGCGTTAAATACAATATAAAATCAAGGGCGAATCTAGAACCAAATGTTCGAGGGATATTGTTTCTTGGGGTTTTAGGGGAAGAGAATTAACCTAAGTATAACGGTGTCGTGCGCTTTTTGTCACATTGTGTAAAACTAAAAAGCATGTATACCTGATGGCTTCCGAGTTAGATACGCAACGTTTTATTTTATTTCCTGAAATGTTAGACAAAATGTGTTGTCACTCCTCCGATTTTTTTTTGGGGGGGGGGTGGGCATGGCCCCCGTTGTTCCCTCTCCCTGGATCCACCAATGTATAAAGTACACACCGGGTGCCTCATGCAAACCTACAAAATCTTTAAAAGAAAGTGTTTGTTTCTGTTCTTGGCAGGTTTCTGTGCTGAGCAAAATGCATGAAATTTGGTCCAGATGGGAATATTTGTAGAGTATTCGCTCTGTGTTTTTCTCTCGCCATTGTTGTGTATAGGTGACTGAGCTATAACGTCAGAACTATTCTTGTTTACCAATCCCGCAGCACGGCCTCAGTTTCAATCTAAAGTAACCGCGGAACGTGGTCGATCGTATTCCCCCATGATCGGTCCCAGCACAGAGAGATATTGTACACTCGATCGTATATCGGTTACCGCTTTACGACAAGTTACATGCAAATGGCAGCTCACTTTTCCCCCTTCGTCCCTCTGAGCATAAACCACGCGGGACTCATTCCATAGTGGTCTTCATGGTATACGAACCGCCCAAGGCAGGGAACGTGCCATACCAAGCCACACCAGCATTTCAACAAAGAATGAAAATATTCCTTTAATTCAATCCAAGTATTTGGTTAATCACAGCTAGGAATCCACGGCGTTCTCTCCATCCCCTTGCGGCCTGTTTTCACAATTTTGCGGGAGAAACGAGTCCCTAACGGACTAACATATTGCGCTTCGTTATTGCAGAATTTTTTTTAAAGGTTTGATTTTATTCATTTGGACCCCACAGTGACGACTAAATTAAATGCGGAAATTTCAAAATTTATGGCAGACGTTGAATAATAAGTCGGAATTTCTTTGAAGTTTTGCGCTGACGTTGTTGACGCCGTTGCCGTGGCAAATAATGACGCAATAATGTTCGGTTGTAGCAGACCAGTTACGTCATTAATATATTCGTATTTATTCGTTTATGAATAGACGGGGGTTTGTGTAAGCGCTTTCAAGTGTTATGCTGCATATTTTTCACACCACAAAACACCTATGTGATATCAATTGCGAATTTAAATTTCAAATACATGAACCATTACGTTGTGTTGATTTCTTGCCCTTCTCGACTCATGCATATTTCTCTACCGCTATAGACCTCTTGCGTTGCAGCCATCTTTGGGGTGTGTGCGTTTGTTCCAGAGTGACACACATGAGTACTTCTCTCGTACATTCATTGTTACTGTAATAAGGGGGGAAATACCTCAAAGGTGGCTTCTGAATGCATGGCGTCTGTGGGTCTGTTCGAGTAACTCACCCGGATCGACACGAGTTATCCCCGCGCCGTTCGATTAGCTCTGACGTCATTCTCGGGGATCAACCGGGTCAGCCACCACAGACACTGCTCGTTGAGCAGAGTCAGTAGCGGAAATACGTCACACGCATGCACTGTTCATTCCAAGAAACGGACAAAATTCAACTGTGTAGGCCTAAGTCTAAAGGTACTCACTTATTGAGTTCATTGCGACTTTAGAGGCTATAATTCCAGCCCAACTTTTTTGAGTTTTGCAGTTGACTGAAAAGCAGTCATCTCAAATTAAGACCCAGTCCGAAACGGGCATTTCGTCAGTGGCTACGGTACGGCCGCGGCTACGGACGTCAGTCATGTCACGTGAGGATCGTGATGGCCTGCGGTTCAGCGTTCGATTAGCAGGCTGTCGTGGCTAACCCGACTGTTACCCGAGTCGATCCGGGTAAGCTACTCGAACGCATCCGAATGCTGCCCAATTCTTGACCCTTTCGAAATCATACCTACCGAGCTTTCTCCTATCATTTTTGTGTTAGCGGATTAATTAGATCATTAACGGATTTACAAAAAAAGTGTGAGTTTGTTATACATATTTTTGCTGATACCTGAGGGGATCCTGTATAGACCATTATCATGTTGCAGCCATCTTGTTTTTTCCCCCATTCAAATCAACGTAACCAAAGCGAGGCTGGAAGGAAAAATAGTCTGGTTCCTTTTTGCACAAAAAACAATAACATTCAGTACCGATATTGGATACAGGGAACATGACTGAAATGGTGGCAGCATGACAAAGGTCTATAGTCCACTGTGTGTCTGACTGACTGACTCCGTGACTGACTGTCACTTGTGACTTAGACTTGTCTAAGTCTCTCTCTCACTCACATTGTCACTTGTACATTATACTGATTAACTATCACGTGTGAACTAGACATTCTTAATAATCTCTCACTCAATGACTGTAACTTGTGAATTAGACTGGCGCCGCTAATTGTTCCGTGTATATTCGTCATACATACAAAAGTTGATTTCCATTATGTTACCATAACTTCATTTCCATTATTATAACCACTACAGCTTACTCTACGAACTTTTTAGCCATTTTGAATATATTGAATATAATTGTGTTTGCTCTGGGTCAAGCTTCATTAGGCTTGCCTATCCGCTCCGTTCACAAGTACCCCCCCCCCCCCACCGGCAAAGAAAGTACAGTGGGGGTGACCGATCGACGCCATCTTGCCTGACTGCGATATTGCCGCGCGCGACGCACGGTCGTACCACTGCGTGTACATAGTACAAATCCCCTGGTGTACGTGCGGCACACACAAGGAACGGTGCGCGTCAACCAGCTAAATGTCCCGCCCATGGGACGTCGTTGCTAGGTAAAAGGGCGCCCTCTTTCGTTGGCGCACGGAGCACATAGTCTTGTTTCACAGGTACTCAAGTTTCGCAGAGATACTCTGTCAATTACCAAGGGGTCGGATAACATATCTTCTCTCCGTCCGTGACAAATTGTCCACCGACGGCAAATGTATGTGGGCAAGGACTTCTTCTATTGATGAGTTTGCTCTTAGGATGTAAGACTATACACACAGTCGGAGATTGAATATTTCTCAAGACGGATAACTCACCAAGCTGTCCGGTACAATATTGATTGATCACTAAGGTCAAAATAACAGCCTCAACGGTCAGATTGTTTGCATGGGCAGTGAGCAAGCGAAACACGTCAAGCTCGTCATTGTGGCCTGTTCAATATAAACAGGGCGAGTCAAAAAGAAAGTGGCCGAGTGAGAACAAAACATTTAAAAGATAGGTTGCCCTCTCCATTTGGTAAGAATAACATAGGAATAAAGTACATGTCATTGACCAGTAACTGTGAAAATTTTACTTAATTCGCATACTCTACTCACAAGTTATCTCTATTTTATTAGAAGAACCGCAATATTCAGCTGTCCACCACTGGTCAATTATACCGAGATACGCATTGATGAATATACCCGTTAAATGCAATCAAGGAAAACTTGCAATGGAAACCAGACAAAAATCAACATTCTCATTTTAGAAAAAAAAATTGATTTATTCCTCATATAAAAAAAACAGAAAATCTGACAGAAAAACAATGTCTCAGTCTTGACTCAATGTATATTAAATCTCATTTAAGTATTTTGAATGTCTGTATGCAATCTCTGGTCCTCACTCAGCTGATAGCTTCAAAGCATTTAGCATTTCAAGGGCAGCTGTAAAGTAAAAAAAAAATGGACTCTTTTAGTAAAACTTGCATAACTTCTGATAGCAATGATCAATCTCAGTAGTCTTTTTTTTTCTTCAGATGAGTGGAATAACATGTTCGTTTAATACATATTTCATTCATCTTGTGAACAACATACTTCATTGGCGTATCAACTTTAATTGCTATTTAGGGAAATAATCATTAATCCCGGCCACTTTCTCTTTGACTCACCCTTTATGGTAGGACAAAACCAAAAAAATACGTGATGTTTTTGCATAACCATAAGAAACCACTTCTGTGCTTGACAGAAGTGTGTTAAGTAACCATCTAAAACGAGACGACTAGTCGTCTCGTTTTAGATGGTTACTTAACACACTGTTGTGTAGAGCGATACGCTGGCCAGACTGTACATTATACCCTATTACAATCAGTTATTCATTGACGCAGTGATGGTACAAACAAAACAAAACTGTCACTACAACTGAATGTTTACACAGTGTGTTATACCAAGAACAGACATTTCATTTTGAAGACTTGAAGTATATACGTTTCATCCTCAAAAGAAGAGAGGCGTCATTAGGCGTTAGCCCAACTGTGTTTTTCAATAACACAACTTGATCTTAAGTGATAACATCACTTAAGATCAAGTGTCTTATTTGAAAACCCAGTTTGGCTATATTATTATTATTGGCATTGTTCTGTGTGAGAAGGCATGCTCTAGGAGTACTTTTCTTAATTTAAAATGAAGGAATCGCTCTCATAGGGTTTCATAAGGCGCCAGTTATTTTTGAGCAAGTATGCTTTAACTTTATGTGTGAAATTAGTATACCATATCGAATGTATAAACTTGCCGACAAGATTTCATTTTTCATCTCGACTTGATAATTGGCCCGACTAAAATGCCAGCATGTTCTGTCTTGTCCAGATGACTAGTTAACTCTTGTCAGTGTGTCACCTTTTTTTTCAGTGTTTGTTTCTGTAGCGTAAATATTAACATTGGTAAGAGGCTTCACCATTTATGACAGTTTTCGCTCCGGGCAGGCGTTCAATATTGACTGACACTGGGAAAAAGGGCATCTGTATTGCCTGCACGTTTTTATAATTACAATATCTAAAATCTTCAAAGTTCCCTTAAAAGTGATCGATATACTACTGTAAAGATGTGCTGCCCGTGTGCGTGTCATTCAACAAATTCGATTTTTTTTTCTCTCTATCTAATTTTCAACTTGTGTGGTTCATTCCAATATCAAAAACCTACTTGTTTTCATTGTTTTTAGGCATCTGCAGCTCTCTGAAAAAAAACTTTTACTTTGGGTTGTTTTTTTGCGCACTAACAGATCTATCTTGCGAGTAGACTGGTTCCCGGTCCTTGCATTATCAATCTTGATAGTGGGGCGGGAACCAGTTTTACCTTCGAGAACGGAATTATTGTCGGGCTGCAAAAAAATGAAATGCGTGAAGTACTTGTTTTATTTATTTATTTATTAATTTATTTATTTCGTGTTATTTTATCAGGGTATCCCCATCAGTTGTCAATGAACTGTTCTCCCTGGGGGCCCTGGATTACATGAAAACATGATATAATAACGACAAAAATTACAAAAACACAATAAAAGACATAATGAATACATTACTAAAAAATAATCCAAGGAATTAAAACCACACAAAATTAAAACCCTAAATTGAGACGATGTATAACCCAAGCAATTAAAACCACACAAAATTAAAACCCTAGATTAAAGCAGACGATGTATAGATAAACAGATTAAAAATTGAACATTAATCCCGAGTTTAAAAAAAAACATTGTCTTGTCTTAGTACTTGTTCTGTACCAAACGCGGGCCAATGTTTTCGTTTGATGCCTCATTCAAAGTGAAAAAGCCTTTTAAAAATGGAATCTATTTTGAGACGGGGTTGGTGAAACTAAAAGAAATTGGCTTGGAGTAAATCTTTACCGTGAGCTTCACTTTTATTTATTTGAATCCTTTTACTTCTTTGAGTCACTTTATCGACGGGGGCGATGATGAATGGACTTGATTAAGGATGATGATTTGTTTTTAGTCTTGACAAGCACGGAGAATACTTTGAAAAATGATGGCATCGTTACCTTCCTTGAACTTAGAATATATATGTACTCATTTATTCAGTGATTTGTTTTTCAATAATTACCAATTTCTTAAGAAGATCTGTCATTCCTGTCAGCTATGCAAGACCGAAGTGGTTACGAATCGTTCAAGTTACCTATCAAGTGAAATGATTTTGTATTCATAACAGCCACAGATATAACTTTACGCTATAAGCGGCACTGTGCAGACCCAACATTTAATAAGTTACCTGTTGGGAGTAATTCAAAAGATTAATTATCACAAGATTAATTATCACATACAACTTCATATGGACAATTAAACACTGTACGCAGCGACACAAGAACTTGTCTGATAGACAACGATCAATCAAAATCTTTTTGTCGTGCAAAATGGACGTTACCACAGGCAGGAATAAGTCATCCTTGTTCGTAAACATGATACAGAAGCACATTCATCATATGTGGTAAGTTACACACGGAAATTTTAAAGTTGTCTTCGTCACGCTCTTCAACAAATTAGACTTTGCTTCACCCACCTATACTTTTCACCCAACTAATTTGTATCTTTTATTTAAACGAGAATCTTTTTCTTTTTTTTATATATATATTTGGGCGTCTGCAAACCTGAAAGAGGCTTTAAATTTGGGTTGCTTTTACACCTCTAACAGGCAAAAAGATCCGCCTGAATTTTAGTCAGGCCGGAAATAATTTGAAAGTTATGAAGTAATTTTCTGAAATTACACAAAAATGCTGCAAACTGCTTGCTGACTGGATTGACCTAAAATAGGATCAAAACGTAAGGCCGTCCAAATTCGTGGCTTTTTTTAACAGAAATTATTATATGAGTGAACGTTGGGGGATTTGCTTCGTTCAATGTCTTATTCAACAGTGAGAAACTTTAATTTGTAGTGCTAGAAAAATAACAGTTTAAAAAATGGCTTTAAACTTGAAAATAGTACGGGAAAAAAGATGTGTTCCCGTGCTATTTTCGAGTTCACCTGAAAACAAAAACAGATTTGTCTTCAATTGCTTTTCCCCAAGCAATATAAGAGTTATTCACTTTTGAATGAGAAATTTAACAAAAAGATCTACCGACGTTTAGTTATTGAATTATTTCTTCACAAAATTCGAATCATTGGCTGCCAGACAATGATTCGGCTCTAGCAGGGCAGGTCATTTTGTGCGCAAAATGAAAGCACCTTTTTCAGAGGGTTGCTGACGCCCGAAATCAGGTTAAAGAAATTGTTTTCGTTAAAACAAAACGCACAAATTTAAAATTCGTCAGAAGAACAAAATCCGGCTTTTTGAAGAGCATTTTAAGGTGGCAATGCGAAAATTGCAAATGGTTAGGCACGAGATGTATGTAACGATAGTAAGTGGCAGATTTCTGATTTACGGCTTTCATACGATTGAATCTTCACCGCTGATCTTGGCTTTAAAGCTTTTCATGAAAACACATATATTAAGTTACGTTTCTCAAAGAACTCATTATTCCTTGAACCAATTTTCCCAGGGGCAAATGCCTTTTCAGGGTGGTGCAAAAAGAGGGAAACCCCCCTTTGACAGCAATTATTGGTACCTACTTACTTTAACTTATTTGAATTGTTTTTGTTTTATAATGTAGTGGAGTATAACTCTTCAACCATACATGGTGAACAAATCTGTAAAAAAATCGCAAGAATAGTGTTATTATGCTAGTTTGAATACAAGTCACCAAAATCACTGTTGTCCGCTGTAAGTCTAGGGTAGTGTTTTTTTGTCTTCAAATCAAGCTCCGGAGCTCAGTCAAGCGAATGGAATAATTTTTAACCACCATATCTCAGAGACAAAATATGCATTTGCAATCAAATTCTCGTCACTTATGTCTAAAGATCAATTTTTAATACGTTTAAATTGAATTCTTAAAATATGCTTAACAAGTAGGTGAAAATTGCTGTCAAAAGTGGGTTTCCTTTTTTTCTGCACAACCCTGTATGTTATTGAGAAAATATAGCCATTTTTTACCACTGCCAGATGACTGAACGATACCGCAAACATTTCATCAATGCAACCAACTCTTGCTGCGTACAGGATGACAACTTGATGATTTATATCAAGCTGCATCCAAGCTGCCGAAACATTGCACAAATGTTTCAAACAGGCTTTTCAGACCAAAAGAAAAATAAAACCCAAAACCACCCAAAAACACCAGTATATCCAGGGGAAATCTACCTGAAAAGCACCTCACCTGAAATGAGGCGATTGTCATCAGCAGTGCGTCTATGCTCGAGGGTATCCCCAAACCAGACAAATTGATCTCATAGGTTGAGCCCACACGGGTCCGAGACCAGAATCAATATCGATATGCTCACGTCTCTCTGCTCGGACAAATTTCACCTCTCGCCTTCTTGAGATAATTGATTGAAATCCGTGACTTGGCAAACACTTTCTAAACTATCTGACAAGCCAAACTTATGTCTTCTATGTACTTAACTCATGTCTTCTGAAGTCAGTGGTACATTTTTTCTGGTATTCGGAAACGTGTGACAACTTTTTGGTAAAAAAAAAATACGGTGCCAATCCCAAGAACTGTTAACCTTTCACAAGTTCTTACTATTACTGAACACCGACGAATACAGAAATACTTAATTGAACACGGGATTTCTACATTGATTTCAGCATGCCTATTTAATGGATCAATATGTAAAAATGGAGTTTCTAAAAAATAACTTGTGTAAGTCAAGTCCTTCCGAGTCATCGCTTTGGTAAATAAATATGAACATCATCATTGGCTGTGCTGTTCTTCCTCACACCCTTTTCCATTATCGCTCAAGACCAAAGAAAACAAGCTGCAAGACAATTTTGCTCCGTCCCACCAGGAATGATAAACATTTTTACCGATGAGTACCATCAATATGACTGTTTGATTTCCGTCTTAACTTCCTGCCCTAGCGTACCAGCTGTCTCAGACATGCCGTGTTACAAGCGCAGTAGACGGTCGAACATGAGCAAGAAACTCGCGTTAGTGCGAAGCGTCGTATATTGTTGATGATGGGTAAAGACAGGAAATCTCGAGAGGCCGGTGTGTGATGTTTGTCTTTGCATGTGAAACGCCACAATGATTGATGTTACTCTTACATCTGTGTTCAACGTTCGAAGGCACGATTCATCTTCTCATCTGTCTTTCTGTGTAGTCTGTTTCCTTCTTTATCAGATTTCTGGCTTGTTCCACTCTTCATCGCCTTTTTCAAGATTTTCTGCGTGCTCGAGTCCAAACTTTCCTCGATGATTATTTTTTCATTCAAGGGATTGTTTAGAGTAATGCATCTTGTGGAATACGAGACACAAAATGCCTCCAAAACATTTAAAGATTGGGTTTTGACTCAATTTTGACTTGCATTACTTTTATCGACATCATATATAATTTATTCAATATTATAAATTTTATATACGCATTTATTTGCTCTTTCACAATCTGTTGATTTGTTGCTCCAAGTAAGATTCTAGTTTGGAGATATACAGAGTTGACAGATGTGTGTCAGTCGTTAAAATGAAATACAGACCTAGAAACGAAAATAAGACTAACGTATCACGCCGGCCAATATCAAAGCAAGGACGACGGCACAGTGTCTGATATCTTGGCCTCAAAAGTATAATATCACTCATCCATTCTGGTTAATCATTATCACAGTTGGTTAATTTATCTGATGTGACCAGTGCACGTGTACCATAAGGCACAGGAAAAATACACAAACTTAACAGGTGAAGTAATCAGCCAATCAATTATTGATGAAACAGGAACAGGTGTAATTGCCTTTAAGACTAAAAGCGGTTTTCATATTGTGCTATTTGAAAAATCATGGGATTTTAGTTAACCTCAAGTCTGGTGATATATTCAGAGGGATAATTCCATCAACATCGGTGTCTACATTCAGCAGTTTTGTATTTAAACTGAGGCAGTAATGTGTTAAGGACTACAAAACCTAATATAAAATAAAAATGAAAATAGTACTCGCAGATTACCACGAGTATAATAAGAAAATTCTTTATTTTAATTTAGGAAATATTTTAAGATTTAAACAGTCGCAAACGAGCATTAGGAAGTTTCTGCATTTCAAGTTTACGACTCGTACCTATTAAATGTTTGGGTTTTTTTGTAATGAGTATTTCAACATTATTTTTATTTTCTCCTTCTCTCAAAGTTTTATATAAATAGAACCAACGGCCTCTTGTGTATACACCTGTGGGATGTCAATTAACTCCTACAATACCCTGAAATCCTGCACCTTTTGTAATTTTGAAACGTTATTGTGAAGCTACGAAACTGACATTTATACTGATAACTTAAAAGATCAAATGGCTTTTCCACATTCTACGTATATATCCATCGATGAACGCGAAACTCCCTGTAGTCTTCGCCTCAAGTCGCTTGTCATGTTATTAAGCGCACATAAAATCCACATGGATTTGATTTCCTGTATACCTGCCAAACATCCTTCAGCTTGGAGGGGATTAAAAGGAATGTACAGCCTGTCTTTGAGTCTATTCTCTGCTGGATGCGGAATTATTACTTCATTTCAAGCGGGATTTATCAATTGAGACCCTTGTTGTTCAGATGACAATATTTTGTTATTGCCTTGGGATTCTTTCTTCAATATCACCGTGAGCTCCATTCACTTCACTGTGACTGCTTAAAGGGCCATACAATGTAAATTGTTAAATGCAGTCCTTGAATACACCTTTGTATTCCATTTTACATGTTATTAATTTTTGTTGTACCATTTTCAAGGTTTTTTGGTTTTATGCTAATGCGAATTTCCATATTCGTGAGCAGATACAACAATGTTGCAGTTATTTCAGCACCAAAAGTTTCAGGAACAGTTTTGAATGTTTTACCGTCCATATATTTTCTGTTCTTTGGTGATTCGTTGTTGTTGTGTTACTAGTACATGTCATAAAGCCAGTGAGCAAACGTTTCCCACAGATGCTTTCCAAAAATAATTTTTTGGTTCACAATTTAAACAGAAAAACCCTATAAACTGAACAGTATTTTCCTGAAATGACATCACAGCAACAGTGCTCTTAGCTGTCAGGAAAAGCGTGGGAAATTTTAAACGTTTAAAGAAGTGCAGTTTTCAATAAAAATCAACCATAAGAGGGATTTCAAATAGTTTTCATACATTTCAGAGGAGTAGAAGGTTACGCAAAATGTGTTCCTCAAAAAGATTCATTTCATTGACCTTCATTTAATGGACCCTTTAAAAGACTATATCTTGCCTCTACAGAGTAAGTCAAAAAAACGAAACCCAAATGTCGGGACAATTGTGTTAGTAAAGTTCTGCATGTAGCACTTTCAAAATCTAGGGTATGAAAGCCCAATTCAGAAGCTTTCTTTTAGTAAAAGAATCATTCAAACCACTCATGTACTTTACAAGTTACGGAACTTTAAACATAACCACCATTTTCAGGTTATGTCCACGGATCACAAAAAAAGGTGCGCGTTCTTTCACACACATCGTATGTGATTTGTTTTCGCTTTTACCTTTTGTGATCCGTGGACAGAACTTTAAAACGGTAATTGTGTGTAAAATTCCGTATAACCTAAAAATTACATGATGAATTTGAATGATTCTTGTACTCAATGAAAGCTTATGAATTGGATTTTGAAAGTGATACATACTGAACTTCACAAAAACAATGGTGCCGACATTTGGGTTTCGCTTTTTTTGCTCACCCTGTTCTTGATACGACGTTGTCCTTACAATATACTCTTCCAGTATGATTGACAGATAATCGCACGGGTCTTGTGAGTTTGATTTTGCAACACCCTCGGGCGTTTCTTATCGTCTTGTGGGCAATCTCATTTTCAAACCTTATTTTTCACAAACTCAGGGCCTGTCACTAACTATCACCATGTGTAACGTGCACGCAATATCCCAATTACTTCAAATGAAATGGATCAATTTCTTGTCTATTATTTGACTTAAAAATGCTCCCCTTACAAACTCATGACCGATGATGACCCCGACACAGTTTGGAACAAAACCAACAATTTAAAACAGGTTTTCTTTTGCAAATTGGTTTTGTCTATGTGTCCTTAAAAACACACTTAAGGTTGGCGTGCTTTCGGTGAGCTTTAATCTGCAACATCCGTCTAGGTCTTAAAGTTTACAATTTCAAGTGATTGAGAACATAACAGTGGAGTTTGATAAATTTGAGCAGATGTTGAGCCGTAAGATGTATGGTTTAATCTGGAATGTTGTCAACTTAATGAACGCGTCTGATTTAATTCCACCGTATGAAGCCCGGGAAGGGACAGGCTGCCGCACGTATATATCGTCTTACTCACTGTCCTTTCTCTTAGTCGGATTTACAAACAAACCCCTGTCGTCAAGGTTGGCATACAGTCACATTCCCGTATCCGTGTAGACGATGACGCGATAAAATTGATTGGTTCTGAAGTCTGCATGATGTCTTCACGCATTCTTGCCCGTTTGGGTTTAACATGCGTCTAAATGTTTACATTCGATACATACACTCGTGTCATGGATATGTTAGTCTAGGCAAAGGCACATTGTTTCTAATGGTGACGGTACGTTACACAGACCACATCGATACACAATCCCAACAATGGGTAGACTTCAATTTGTCCTTTCAAATTCGAAAGAGAAGCAGTTGTACCGTTACAAAGTAATCGGGCGCATATTTATACAATAAGCCGTGAAAGCAGCTCAAAATAATTGAACATTCCTTGGAAATTTGCTTTAAAGATCGTAGCAACGGGAAAAGATAATTGCACTTAGGCCTAATGTACGCATGTTTGAAATAAGTTGGACCAAGAGACAAATTTATCTTCAAGGCGATACGTGTTCTATGCAGTACAATGGGGCAGATTCAAACAAAGAAACTTTCTTTGTTTGTTAAGAAACTGCTCTTGAAATCAAAAAGATCGAACTCTTTATAACAGACAAGTTACTTGAGAGAAGTAAGGTTTGTTAGTGTCACCGACCAAACAAGCATCTTAATGGAACTATGGGGGACCAATATAAATTTGTTTTTGGTTTTACTTTTTAATTTCCACACTTTTCACGACCATTTTGATAGGACTACAAAAAAAGAAATAATACTCAGTTTCATTTGTACTTTATTATGTCAGTAATGCGCACTTTCCAAGGACAGAGGCCATGGCAAAATCGTGAGTTTTAAAACATCATCGACGTTTCTTTTTCATAATCTGATAGCATATCTGACAGCAGATCCCTCATTTCAAGACTGGACCTCGACCTCTAATATTCGTATCTTTCATCGGTCTCCTTGTGTTTTCCAAGCAAGTCGTAAAACACACCCCGCAGTGTTAATGAGGTCTTATATTGATCTGTGAAACCGTCTTAGGGGTTTCACCTTGTACTGTACTTAGGATACAGCAATGAAAGTCATAATTTTTTATCCATCAAGCTACGGAGATTAGGAGAACAGAATTCGGTAGGCCTACCATTTCCTTGGAGATGTTTTACCATTATCGATAATTATTAAACGTGTCAGTTTTTTATAAGAGAATAAAAGCGATAATGAATATGACCTCCTCAGGTGTAAAGCGCCAACCATTATGTGTCAGGTTGTACTCTGAGGTATCTTTGAGATCACAATGATGAATGTTTATCTGTTTAAGAGATCTACTTTAATCCATTTAATTACACTGCGAATCATGTTGAACTCTTTGAGGTTCATCGTGTCTCGGTTATCATTCAAGAACTAAAATAAAAGACCTTACCTTCTGAGGTGTAAATTTGAAAGGTCATGCGCATATTCTGGGGGTTTTTTTGGTCGAGGTTACTGGAGATATGCAGCCGGTTTGGTTGAAATGTGAATGACCGCAATGAAGTTCAGGGAGAAAACTCAGCCGATCAGTTAAAATGGAGAGATTGTTTCAGTTGAAGATATCCGTTTTGTTTTATGGTGTCCTTGTTGAGACCTAACTTTAATCACAAACACTGCATGTATCAAATCCGACAGAGAGGACACTGCCGAAGCTTACCGTACGGGCAACGTTTTGCACACAATATCTTTGACCATCCAAACGTTTTATGCTAAAATATCGATGTTCAGTACTTTAAAAGTCAAAATACAAATTTATTTTCTTTTCTTGTAAACGCATTAAGAATGAGAAACCTGGCATAACGACATAAAAGAAAAAATAACTATCCGTGTTTGGCGAATTGACTTTCATGCAGTGCGATGACAATTTCTCGAAAATTCCACAGGTATACTTTAGGAAAATCGTCTTAATTTCCAAATTAATTTTCCAGGCACGGCGAGAGGTCACGTACGAGGTTTACTCAGGTCAAGGAGCCGTCCCTTCATCAGTAATTGCCTCATTAACGCCGCTAATGATTTCCAAGAGTGTTTACCCAAATGTCCAATCCATCGAGAGGAGTCCCCGACCCCGGCTCCTCATCCTCTTCAATCACACTTTTCTTGAACTCATGCTGAAACAAAAACAAATCACATTTCGTGAGTGTGTGCTGAAAACAGGACCACCTTGTCCCCCGGGGCTCTTGTGGGCGATTGTTAATTTTCGACACGTTCTGTGGTAATATTTACTCCTGTGCATGGCCCCTTCCGGCGACGAGGGGGGAGGGAATAAATAAACAAGACGACGATTGGTCGAGAAGTCACGGTCAAAAGACGTGGTTCCTACTCCTCATTTCCCTGGGGAGGAGAACAACGGCGCAAGGCGGCAAATTAAACATGTTCAGCTATACCCTCGCTCCCAAAGGGATCCGAGACTTGCCCTTCCCTGATTATGGGCTTACGGTTTCATATCCGTGGCTGAATGTCATTTTGTCCACGTTGAATGATGAATGCTCTGGATGTCATCGAGAAACATGTAGCCTATATAGGCAGGAACTGGGCCAAAACTGCGAATATTAAAGACGACATATGAAGTTGTCGATTGGTTTGTTACTACATCACATATGGTGCGTTTTAATTCACATATTCGTCGTCTGAACTGCACTATTAATGAAATTTCAGATGCTAGAAACCCATTATGAACACCATCATTAACGCAGCTCGATGTTAAATGTTTTACTATGATTTCCTTTTCTTTTTCGATTTCCAGTTTACTAGTATGTTGTAAATTAATGGATACAATTAATCAGAGAGATATTTCAGGATATTTTTTTTCACTCTGAAGTGTAATTATGAGTGTTCGACTACAAGTACAACAACCGTTGCGCTGCTGACATTTCAATCCTTTTGTCCAAATCATTTTGGTATTTAAACCTGGCATGAAGTCCGTCTTGAATTTCACCAAGATATTCGCCTGGGAAAAGCAGCAATCAAAACAAACAAAACCCTTCCAAACTCATATATTAAAAAAAATCCCTTAAACTCTGAAATGATTTTAAGATGGACCTCCATCTGTTTGTGCCCATGGCCGGTTAGTACAGCTCGAGTTATTAAGAAAATAATTAAAAAATAATAATAAAAAGACAGCAGGTTTACGGATGATTTCTCAGATTACACTTGAAGCGTTGATAGGATTTTGACTGCTGACATAACGGTTTTCCTAATAAATGTGAGCACGTGGCCCATCTCTTTTATAATGAGTCATGCCGTGGATTACTCCTTTTTGTTTTTGCCTGTCTGCTTCATTTCAGCTTTGACAGTCAGTAAAATTAAAAACACTCCGCAGGAAAGTACAGAACGGCCAAAAAAGAAGGCTAAGCTCAATTTATATTTATTATCATTCTTGTCTGAAACTATAAGAGTAAATTTCTTTTGGTACCAAAAGCGGCTTGGCGTGGATTTAATGGGCGTGGTAACGAGCTTTCTTCGAAACCTTAATGGGTCCGTGCGATGAATTTTTCTAAGGAACACATTTTGTGCAACTTTCTACTCCTTTTAAATGTATGAAAACTATATGACATCCCTTTCTCGTTAATCTTATTGAAAAGTGCACCATTTAAAATTGTCCATGCTTTTCGGGACAACTGAGGGCGCTGTCGCTGTGACGTCATGTCAGGAAGACACTGTTCAGTTTAGGGGATTTCTGTTCATATTGTGAACCCAAAAGTGTTCCCATTGAAAACATTTGTGAGAAAGGGTTGCTCATTGGCTTACTGCCATGTACCGACTCAACAACGAATCACAAGAAAGTTAAATTTACGACAGCAAAATATCCAAAACTCAAGCAACTTTTTTTTGTGCTGAAATAGCTGTAACATTGAGCTTTCTGACTAAAATGACATCACAGTTTTGCTAATGAATGTGGAAAGTTGCATTAGCATAAATAACAAAAAAGCACCAAAATACCCTTCAACATAGCAAAACGAAAATTAAATATTTAAGGTTAAGTGGGACACAAAGGTAAATTAACAAGGACTGCATTAAAAACAAATACATTGCGTGGGCGCTTTAATGATTTAAGAAGACCAAATATGCCTCCTATTGGTACACACACGTCATTAGCAAAGTAGAGTTTAAAATAAAATAGAGGTTAAAATTTATTATAAAGGTATGATTTTTCGTAGCATCCCGACTAGACGGAGATATCATATCGAGATGATTTTTTGTTTTATATTGTCTATTCATATCATGAGTCTTTTGTGCTTCCAGCATGCCGTCCCTCCACTGGCAGGTGCTGCTATATGTGTACGTGCAGAATCATTTGAATAAATCGTTGTCTTTGCATCATTTCCCTTTCCTTTACCCTTTCGTGCTCGTATACCCTCTCGCTATCAGAAGTGAAGTGCTATTTTTGGAGATCTTCTCCTTTGCTAGAAGTGTTTATCTTTAGTTTAAAGGCAACAAAAAAAGTGCTCCCCTTATTTTCTAACATAATTGGCAAGATCATGAGAAAAGTGAAGTGTTGTTGATTTTATCGATGTGAACAGGCTGCAGGACATTCAACTTCATTACTTCCAATAACATGATCGTCGACTATGACGTCAAACATAGAGTGTTTATATATTATAACGCCTGGATGAGGTCGGGGCTCCATTCATCATCACGGCAATATTAATGCTACGTATAAACGGTTTTTTTTCCTGTTTCCCCCCTTTTTATGTCACCCGAAATACGAGTTCAACTGAGTTGCATGATGTTTATCCACGACACAACTACAGACATGCTATAACACATACATGAATGCTACATTTTTGATATGAAATCTTGGTATATATTGCAAGATTGCATTTTTCCTAATGGATTGCTGCGTAAAATTACGGGAATATGATCCGAGGCTGCGTCGAATTCTTCACTGTTAGGATGTGGATGGCTTGGGAAGATGTCAAAGGCATTAACAGAGATGAGGCAAAGATGCTCCGTGTGCAGTAACCGTTGCTATTGTGACACTGAGTGAACCGTACGAAGACCATGTGTTTATAGCTAGCTCTGAGTCTAGGGCGACGAGCGATGGCAAAAGGGGAATAACCGTAAGGAGATTTATATATCTGAGAATGTGACCAAGACTTATATGATGCCAGGTTCGTATATGTTCGCCTATAGTTGGAAAGGACTTGGGGGAGGCTAATCGTCCTTACTTGTGGCAGAAGCCGAATTACGCAGCTACAAAGTGGTCCAGCCGAAGTCATGTAAAGGCACCTAAGGTTGCCGCCATACGACCCATATCTGCTACGGAGCACAGCCACATCGAAAGTGATGATTTTTGCGGAGGGCCAGGGAGGAAAGCCATACTAACCCGGAGAAAAATTCTCGTGACACGGGATGGGAGAGAATCAACGAACAACTCTACTCACATTATGACCAGATCCGAATCGAGACCCGGGCCATAGTGGTGAGAGGAGAGCGCGTAAAGCAGTAAAAGCACTACGCCACCCATTGAGGTATAGTCGTAGACAATATACGACCGTTGAATGGTATACAAATAATGAATGTTTATGAGTGCATGGTGAGAATATTTTCATGAGTTGAAAGATTCGCCTCGTTGAATGGAACATTCCATCTTTCAACGAATGAAAATATTATCACCACTGCACGAATGCAAAACATTCATTATTTGTTTTATATAACATCCAAGTAGATCTTTGTTATCCGATTGGAGGATAAAGCTTTAAGAGCCAACAAAACTCACAAAATTGCATCATATTCACTACTTTTTTTAGCTTGTTCAGGGCTAACAGTAACTAAGGTTTAAAATTCAAAACATTGACGATAAAATGAAGAAATAACATTGTAAGTTCTTAAAATAATGGAAAAAAATCATCAAGGCAACTGTATCAACTTCAAAGGCAAGTTACTGCTGTAACGCACAGCGCCGGGCCGCTGCGCGTCTTATAGCGTGCGCGCGGCGTACAGTAGATCTAAAGGGATGGGACGAAAATGCATAGTGAATGGAACCAGCAATGCACGGTTATGACATAGACCGTGCAGTGGTTCGTTTAACGAATGCCGCGTGACCTAATCAAATGACAAGGATTTACTTGAGTGTTATATAAAATGGTAGGTTGAATGAGCTTATAAAGCGGTGTCAGAATTATGTGACAACAATAATTATGCTTCCATTTTTAGTCGTTTCCAAAACGTACATCACTGCACCAATGAACCAATAAGCTCAATACCTGGCAGTGTTTAGGCCTAATGTATTATACCACTCGATCAATAAATATCCAATATATCGACACTTTGAAAGAATAAAATCGAGAACGTCCAGTGTTAAAGAAATTTGTTTTTGTTATTACATGACAAGTGGCACGCTTCCATGTGTTTTGGTAACTAAACACATGGGCTGACGCGCACTGGTTTGCAGTAAAAGTTACTGGAATCGCATCCGGAATAACCATTAGCTACGCCGTGCACCCTGTATCAATTGGGCCTACGTGACATCACGCACACGGGTGCCCATGATCAAACCGATTCCTGGATTCCTACGATTTAATGGAATAACAATTTGAGTGAAATTTTTGAAACAACGGTTTGAAGTCTCCAACTAGTTGGTGTAAAGTTCCACTCTGATTTGTCATTGCATGAGTTCGGTGACGTCATAGTGCTTGAACCAATCAAATCACACGGGTATCCTGACAAACTCAACAGCTATCGATGTGTGACGAACGATCATGGATCTAATAGTTCAGTACAGACTAGGCCTACTTGGACTCCGTGGTGGTTTGTTGTCGTTAGTTTATTACACGGAACCTGCACAACTCAACATGTGGTATATCCATACAGGAAGGTAGGTTCTTGCGTGTCCGGAGCCAGACCACCGGTTTATTATCCCGAGTTCAGTATAGCTTTTGCAGTACAGGTATTATTGTCAGTATGTCAGGGTTTCTAGAACAAGGCCGCGCTTTGAGTTGGTTGAATTACAGAACAAAATACGGTTGTTGGATGCATGATGACAGTCTTGCAAGCATGATTGTAGATCATGCTGTGTCTTAAGCTTCCTTGGACCGAGGAAGTCACAGTGACGTCATGATGGATATATACACCTTCGTTGATGGAGAGTTATTCAAATTAGGTAAGAAAGTCATGATGATGACGAGGAAATGGTGGAACGTGTGATGAGGGATTGTATAACGGAGTGTTCTATCATTGAACCGAGGAGCCTGATTGGTTTTATAGGGCAAAGTCCTGAGTTCGAATCCTGCCATCTCGGAATTAATAATAGCTTGATAATAGGAAAACTGAAAGAAAAACTTTTGACGGCCTGCATGTAATTTTTAGGGGAGTATGTATGCCAGGTACCGTGCATTTGTAGTTATTGTACATAATTATTCGTAATATTCTGTACCAGAATATAATTTCTATGTTGTTTGTCTCATTTCCTCGAATTAGCAAAAAGTAAAAGAAAGACTTTAGATGAGATAAAAGTATTGGTAGTGAACTTAGTGACGGGGTAATTGCCTCAAAAGTTGTTTTTGCAGTCCCAAAAAAGCACATTTGGGCATAACATCCCTCAAAGTCATTGCATCTGGCATGCAGGACGTCAATTCAAGGAAACCGGAAATCTATGCCGGAAACTTGAAAAAACAAGCTCATAAACATTGGTTTAAATCTCTGTAGTTCCTTTTAAAACGAACACGATAGCAAATTTAACAGCTGCATGATGTGGTTTGTTAAAGTACATCACTTTATTTGAATAGTTGAACATTCTTCCATAACGGACAACTTACATTATCAGCCAATTCTGCCTGATTACTGGAGCCCCTCTTATCTTAGTACAGCGCCATACCAAATTGGCCTGGGTGTCGTATTTCAACCTTACTTTCGGTCTCAGAGGAGCAAACTCCAGCGTAAGCAGTTTAGTTCCTTCTTAAATTAATATTTTTCTGAGTGCCTAAAGGGCGGTAAGGGACACCGTCCTACAAGTGTTTTATGGACTTATAGGCCTCTAAAACCTCGCGGCACGTGAACTTGATGCCGTATCGTAATTAAATCAATTGAGACTTGCGGCCAGATTGAATTATCTGTCTATTTTCCCAACCTTCCTAAAAAGTTCTTGTTAACTATCTCGCATCACTTCTACTTGTTTCAGCTTTCAGGGATGCACGGACGCGGCTGCAGTATTCCGGCGTTTGCATGTGCATACCATAAAATGGTCGTAAATTTATCATACCTTCATTGAACAGTCATCATCCCGTCGAATCCGTAGACGATACAACATTCCACATGACCCGCATACATGAGGCCCGAGGTTCACATTTGTTTTTATACCCCAAAGGCCCCCTCTATCGGTGACATGTTGAGGTCGAATTCTTGTTTATACCCACGACTGGGTGGCTTGGGTATAACAAACAACATCATGACAACTTCGAGTGTCTGTCACTGTGGGACGATTCGTTCATCTTGACTCGCCTGCGATCCATGTTAGCATAATATACATGCTCGATAATGCGACGGGGCGCTTCACTCAAATTGTCTCTCACAAACGTTACATTTCGTGTGTTATTATAACTAGATAAGAACGGGTAGGGCACTCCAGTCAGATGGGTGTTGTGTAGTGTCCACTTTAAAATGAAACACAAAACGGTTGAGTGCAGTTGAGATTATTAGCGTAATAATAATTACCCTGGATTTGATATTTGGGAGACATCCCCATAGACTTGTGCACACATTTTTTCAAACTTAAATGTGTCCTTTTTCCGCGAATTTCGGTATGTTTACTAATTAGACCAAGAGCAATTGCGACAGCAAAATTTTGCCTCTGAAAGGGGCTGTGACATTAGGGAGACATGAAAATGTCTCCCCAATGACCGATCGATGTCTCCCATCGTGCGGAGGAATTACGATAGCGTGTCTCCTTGATTGTACCATTACACGTATAAGACACACAAAACGTATACAGCAAAACAAAACAACACAATATCAGTTACAAAACTTAAAAGTTGCGATTAGGCCGGTAATCAATTAGGCCGGCCAATCAACCTTAACGTCTTGAGAGATTTCAATTCTTGAAACTCACGGACTGAATGTTTCCAGTAATATTCAGAATCACTCATCGCTTCAAAGATTTGCGAGAATTTCCGACAGAACGAGCAGTCATTTAAATTTATCCGTCTGTCCATAAAACGATTCGCTTCCAAAGCCTCCAATTGGTAACACGCGCATTCCAAATGCCGCTCACAAATTACGAAACTAACTAAGTAAAATATGACGACAGATTCCGAACGACGCGCTAGTCATTACCTGATGAGATCTTACCCCAGCCAAATCCATCAAGTTGGAAATGAAAAGCTCGCAGGGGAATTGCTTAATTCATGGATAACATTCCTGACAGTAACCGTATGACAAAGTATCCTCCTGCTTGCAAATTCCGAAAATGTAAAAGTGGTCTTTTGCCCAAATAGATTGATTCCTCTCTTAAATTACCGGTTGGACTTTCATTGATGCCCTATATTCGCTTTAGTGGTTTTTTTGTGTGGTATATTTCGCTTTTAATTAGCTTTTTGGGGGGTTAGCTTTTTTCGAAACTGATAACCACAAATCGTTGCAGGTAAAACAGATTTGATATTAATGTCTTTAACCTTTTATAACCCACTACGTTATCGCTTGTAATAACAACATATGGATACCAGTGGAAATTAAACTGCACTTTCTATCGCTGCATTGTGGAAAGAATGGGGTCGTTTCAAGGTTTTCTTTTGTTAACATGTGTCAACCATCCTTAGATAATGACCCAATTGTAAAATGAAAAAAAAATGTGAAATATTACACATGTCCCTGCAGGGGGAAATGCCCAGACAAAATTCGCACCTACATTTCAATACTTTTCATTGTATAAACAAGCATCTCACGGTAAACAAAAAAAAAACTATTCAAAACAAGACTGGAAAAGCCGATTAAAGCTGGCCCCAGGGTGTAATTAATTATCAACCATTGATTCAGAATTGGGCTACACAATGGGCCGGATTTACCTTACGCATTGTCATTATGGGGTAATACTATACGAAAGAACTGCCCGGTTCACAAGTGACTGTCAGTCGGATAGATACAAAGAGGACACTGACTGAAACTCTAGGACTAGCCAAAAAGGTATAGAAACGGTCGGTCAAATTTACGATTATTCCTGCATCTATATGTATCCCCAAAGGGGTCTGACCGATGTTCCCCAATACCTATGTTCCCAATACCGATGTTGGTTAGGGTTAGGAGGTATGCACCCTCCGCAAAGGATGTACAGGGTGACCTAAAAAATGCAACCCTAAAACATTTGCCTTTTAAAAAAAATAAAGATGGGTGGATTGTTATGTTTTGGGTATCAGATTAAAACTGAGAGCTTTTTCTTTCGAATATTGCAAAAATCATGAAAATAACACTTCGGGTTGCTGAGAAAATGCCAATTATGTAAAAGTAGTCATTTTTCATCCTGTACACAAGTACTTCAAACAGTGAAACGTTTTACTGTAAGCCTACTGTGCAATTATCCTTCATAGGTGCAATTTCTTTAATATTTTGACCTTTTTATGATGCTGAAAAGGTTGAACAGGGGATGAGATACCTGTTCAGGTGGAAAGTAAAAGGTATTTCTATCAAACTCATCTATACTCTTGTCATATTATGTGTTGTGTTGTTTGTAAGGATTAGGACATGCACAAATGGGTACAGTGACAATCCCTTACTGTGGTAATTTTGCGTGTGTACAGGATGACAAATTACTACTTTTATATAATTGGTATTTTCTCGGCAACCCAAAGTGCTATTTTCATGTTTTTTTTGCAGTATTTGAAACTGGAAAATACTCTCAGCTTTAATCTGATACCCAAAACATAATAAAATCCACCGATCCATTTTTTAAAGACAAATGTTTTAGAGTTGCATTTTTTGTGAGTCACCCTTTATATTTAAACTCTTTTGGTCAGTTTATCACTTAAATTTATTTCACAGCCTATTAAACGTGACCTCTGGGTAAGTACATCTGTACCACTTGTCTCATAATTATCTTTTTTTTTTCAAGCCAAAAACTGTTATCACTTGAAAGTAGCATACAGAACAGGACCAGCATAATTATTTTGTAGTATCTGACGATAAACTTGCTGAATTTCGCTGCATCTCTGTAGTATCACAATGAAAAACATCGGATAATTTTTTTTTTAATTCACAGCTGTCAAAGTTTGCTGTGGATCAGAAGAGGCCTAAAATAGCTTTAGGTAAACCCGCCATAAATTATAATTTATCGATTTGTGAAGTAACAGATGTCCCAGATATGTCAAAGCTGTATTATTTTTTTTATAATTAATGATTTTAATGATAAACTGCTTGTAATGATTATAAGAGCTATATAGATCCAGATGTGCAGATCGTGAAGCATTGTCGGTGTAATTGTAATTTAGTGTGCATGTAACGTGATATGTCTTGTAATATTTGCTTTCCAATTCATCAGTGTCATCCATAGGAACGAAGACTAACGACCCGAGATCTACGGTGTGTCCCAGAAAAAGCGGGCCCGAAAAAATGAGCATCAATATCTAAACAAATATTCATGCGAGACTAAATTGTGTTTGTGTTTTTTTCATGTTGTTGATGTTGGTTATTGCCTGTGGAAAAAAACTGAATTGATTGAAAACTTTTAGAGCCATGACTAGAAACGTAAGAGATCCTAAAATCGAAATTTACACTTTTTGCGGCATAAGCTTGTGCTAGTAAATTAGTGGAGAGAGGGAGACATGCACCTGTATCACACACGAACACTTTTCACATGCAAACAAGAAGAAAATGTGTGTTTATTCATAACACATGTACATGTAAATAAAAGACACCATCTCTTCTTGTCAGTCATTTCGCAGAAGTGTCTCTTCTTGTTTGCATGTAAAATGTGTTCGTGTGTGATACAGGTTCGTGGTCTCCCTCTCTCCACTATTTACCAGCACAAGCTAATGTCGCAAACAATGTAAACTAATTTCAATTTTATGGAGATCTTATGTTTCTAGTGATGGCTTTAAACGTTTTCAATCAATTCAGTTTCTTTTGCCACAGGCAATAAACAACAAACAACAGCATGAAAAAAACACAAACAAAATTTAGTTTTACATGACTATTTGTTTAGACATGGCCGCTGATTTGTCTGGGCCCGCTTTTTCTGGGACACAATGTATACCTGCACTTACAACCAAACCAATACGAAAACTATGATTCGAAAAGTGAAATAACGACATATGCGAATGTCCAAATTAAATGGAAAAATAAAGACAAATTTAAAATATAGACATACACATCCTTATTTCACGAGGAATCAATGCCATATGACTGGTGTGATTGAGATCTCTTATGCCCATTCTAGTGGTTTAAGTGCACATGAATCTATTTTGAGGGTAATATGATGTTGTTGTGATTAGTTCGTGCCCAGTCGTGCGCCTGCCTTGATAAAAACTGTAGATGTATACATGGCCCCCTTGTCGATAACAATCACCTACATTCTATTATTTAGGTCTCATAGAGATAACACCCGTTTCGATATTTCAATACACATACCAAAGTCTGTGTAAATAAACAAGTTACCTCCTGCGTACGTTTCGTTTTCATGCATACAGGCCTACGAAATTAATAATTAACTTCATAAGATCAGTGCACTTAATTCAAACGATGTGTAGACAATGCCTCACTCAAATTCGTCAGGTTTTGGTGATAAGAACACATCGAACTGTTGTAAATCATTTAGCTTTCGTACTTGGTCTTGAATACACGCTTGTCGACTATACACCACTTTAGTCGACTTTCTGGTGCGAGCCTGCGGGGCTAGTGGCATAGCTGGTTACCAATAGTCGCAGGTATAGCAATATATAGCGGGGAACCAGCGCAGACCTCGTGGTGACGCGTGGGTAAAGTTCGACCTCGGCGTGTTCTATTTCGGATATTATGTCCTGAACAAAAAGCAAAGTTCATTTTTGTTTCAGTTGACCGCCATGACACCATTTCTTCATGTCTTGAGCCAACATGATGGCGGGGCATCTTACTCCCACTCACTCAGAAAGGTACGTTAGGCCTATATACAGAAGCCTTTGTTTAAAAGCGATGTAAACCTCTGGCAACTTTGGCAATAAAAGCCTTTTTATTAGACCAAAAACTAGATCAGGTAATTCTCCTTTCTTGTGCCTGGCACTCGTGTGGCCATAAGTACCAATTCGCCCCATGCTTTTAGATAATATCCTTTCGCATTGCCTAACGATTGATTATAATGTGTGCATTAAAGGAGGTAATACGCATCACGTTGCAATACGTGAAAAAAAATGCTCAGGACTTGGGGGAAGAATTAGGTTAGAAACGTCGATGGTTGGCAATGGGGGGAATTAGGTCGTATAATACATCGATTTAGGCAGTAACTGGCACTCGAAAACAGTACGTGTCGATTTTTTCTGAGCGGTTATCTCACCCAACACTGCCGGAAATCCTGCCGCTAAGTCGTTTGACATTTTTTTGTGACACCTTAACGCCTGCAGGGGATCGTGTTTTGCCAATCGGGCCGGGAAGCTCATTGTAAATCAGAGAATGATGTGAGGCGCTTGGGTTGAGAGTTTCTTATTGTATCATTGGTTTCTGACGGAGCTTTGCCTTGCTGTCATTACGGCTTATATTCAGCTCCTCATAGCCCCAAATGCTCCTTAAGGGTCAGATTGTATCGCAACGACCCGTCAAATACAAATGTTGCTATCCAAATAAATGGCGACAGTTATAAGGTTGGTTTTCGATTCAAATTAATGTTACTTCAGTCTGCAGTCCCTGCTTTCCCCAGCCTTTTCTGCCTTCATCGTTTCCCGTTCTGGGTTTCTTTTACTGTTACTGTTCCACTTCCTTTATATATATTACAAGTGTGTTCCTAGTACATCCCTGCTCACTTTAAGAGCCCATGCAATGTCATCTAACAGCTCTTGTTATAAAGTCATGATGACGTAATCATGGGATTTTTTAATCAGTTGATTTCTAATTTTATTCCCACTCTGGCATATCTTGTGTACGTCTCCACAGTACACAGACTAATGTTAATACACTCGACTTTGATGAAACGCAAACGGTCGAGACAGCTCAGTGTTTGTCCACAAACACATTTCTAGTTTTTAAATGCGATCCTTGAAACGTTTGTTTCCCATTTCAACCTATTTTCAATTTTCGTTTTGCCATTTTCAAGGCTATTTTTGTGGGGTTTTTTTTTTGGGGGGGGGGTTTGCCAATGCAAATTTCCATATTCATGAGCAAAAGCGTGATGTCATTTGAAACACTGAGATACCTCAATATTACAGGTATTTCAGCGCCAAAACTTGCCGGAATGTAGGATATTTCGCTGTCGTAAATTTTCTTTCCTTTGATGATTCGTTGTTGTATCAGTAGCAGTAAGCCAATTAGCAAACTTTTCTCACGCATGTTTTCTATGAGGAATGTGGGGTTCACGATTTGAACAGAAAACCTCCCTGTTAAACAGTGTCTTCCAGCGCCCTCCCTTGTCAGGAAAAGCATGGAACATTGTAAATGCATCCTTTCATGGACCCTTCAACTTCATGGCTTCTTTTCTGTGATACCTGCCTCGTTTTACTCCGTTTTCTTGTTATCTTATATGTCATAATTTGTACTGCCAAAAAAAACACCCCGAAAACTAAAAGCGGACTGGTAATTTCAAACGTCAAACGATTGTGCCTTTTACTATTGGAAATTCATAGAGACCACTTTTTTTTAACTCGGAGACGGAGCGTCTCAGTCGATAGACTGGGCGTCGGAAGGAAATTGGACCCTATGGCAGGAAAACACCGTATGGCCCGGCGGAGTATCGTGGGTGCACTTGTTGATATTTTCTTACTCTGATCTGAGCGGTCTTGGATGACGGTCTTTTACCTGCAAAATTGACACAAATGTTGGCCTTTCCCCTCAAATTTACAATAGGGATAAGACGATTTAGAGTTAAAATCACTCTACAGAGTGAATTTTCCCTCCTTCGGGAATAGAGGGATAAGCTGCTATCAGTAACTCGCCAATATTGTATTTAGTTTTTCGTGTGAAGAAGAAAAAACTATTTGGCACTTAGGCCTAGTGCAAACAAGGAACCAGCTAAATCCATCTCTTTTGTTAATTCATTTTAACTACTTTTTAAGTCAAAAGCTTTAATGACGGTTTTGATTTGAAATCTTTGACCTTCAAAACATGAGACTCATCTTTTATTAAAATAGATGTTTGCAAAATTATCGAAATTCTTGTTTTTCGCTTAAAGCGAATTTTAATGATAACCTGTGACTTCCAAATGTTCAAAACATCCAGTTTCGTGAATATCATCAGCCATTGCATTACTTACAATTGGCACCTTATCAATGTAAGGTGCACGTGATACCAAATCATTCACATTGATCAGTCAACGTCATTCTGAGTATGCACGCGACTGCTTCAGAATGTCTTACTAAGTAAGGAGCAATCGTTCTGTCATAAATTGTCTCAGCATGTTGTACAATAATTGTAACGTATTCCTGAAATGTAACACATTCCTGAAAGGAATACTAAAAAAATATAATCGTTCCTGGATGATTCGATATTTTGAGTTTAAGCATAGTTTTCCGGGTTATCTAAATGTTCGTGTTCTGCAATGTCATAGTGGTGCCATTTTTGCTGCTTTCAGAGCGGGTCATCAGCCTATAATCTCTTTGCGCCTGCCTGACTCATTCACCGACTGACTGATTGACTGACTCCCCGACTGACTGACTGACTCCCCTACCAAATATTACTTGTGAACCGACCAGTGCTATCGTATATGATTACCCTGATACACCAATGAATAGGCTAATCCGGCCCATTGTGTTAACCATGCAAAGATTTCCATTGAATAGCCATTCTGAATAGCCTTGCTTTGTCCAATTTAAAATTGGAGGGAACACTGCAAAAGCTGCGGTGTTAATTATACACCATTGGTATCTATATATGACCATCTGGTGTTAAATTTTATTGGTGTTGTCCCATATAGATACCGAATGGTGTTAAATTAACACCACAGTTTTTGCAGTGAATTAAAGCAGGCGTTTTGGTATGAACGTCACAGAGTTGAACTAGGAGAGATAAATGGCACAGCAACAACTAACTATGACCATAACACCACTACCGCACCCTCGACGCCAAGCCGTGCCAGGAGTCATGTTTGCTTAATGTCTGCCTGATCGATTCCTCAGTGACGAAATATGATATGATATGTCGCCAGGGATATGAGCTTTGGCGAATGTGCTTAATGAGCTCGAACCAAAAAAAGTGGAGGGGAAAAGTGCAATAACTTGTCTTCAAGACACCTTTGATGTCCAAACCAGGACTTTATTTCATAGAGTGTATATTGAATAAATACAGGGATCAACTAGGGTTAATTACCTTCTTTGGGGCACCTGGGGTGCACACATTTGTCAAGAGGGCAATGAAGGAATATTACATATTTGTGTTCAATTCAAGATTTCAAATTGGGGGGGGGCACACCAGGGGCTCGGTCATCCGCAAGGGGAACGTGCCCCCCCCCTGCCCCGCCCCCTCCCCCTGTAGTTACGCCACCGCTGCTAAGCACTTAGATAAGCTGAGCATAATTTGCTGAGCACAAACGCGTCAAGCCAAGGCGTCACGGGATGTGTTTTGCTTGTTTTTCGCCTAGCGGTTGTTTTTCGCCTAGCGAGAAATGAAGAAGAATTTTCGTTGTAAAGCCCACACAGTCGATTTTGTACAGTGTCACACGAATATGCAATAGCGTACCCTGAAAACACTGACACCGAATTGTCATGATTCGTTAGCATTTTCTATTGGTTAAGTCTTGGATTCAGGCTAGGGACTTTCATCACTTTGTATGTCTTCATTCCTCAACTGCTAATTGACAAATGTTTCCAGGGTAAGAGGAAGATGACGGATCTGTGGTGCGGCGAGTGTTTTCATTCAGTGAAACACGATGCTTATGGAATCTTACCATTATTGTGCATGAACCGTGATACATCTTCACTAAGTCCGTACCACAATGCACTTTGAATCAAAACCGACAAAGATGATGGACCTTTGGCGGCGAGTGTTGAATTCAATAAGAATGTGATACATCTTCATTAAGTCCGTACTACAATGGACTTTGAATCAAAACCGACAAGCTTCTATCTTACACAACCGAACCCAAAGCATTAGCGACTTTTCGGTTCTAAATCACGCGAAGAAGCCAGGTCAGGCAACTCGCACTTAAAAGCAATGTAACACTTATTTATCGTGTCATTCTCTGTTGTTGGTCTCCGCAGATTCGCCAGGTCGCACAGCTCTCTATTCAGCGAGCACCAATCCCTGGATCCAGGGGAAATGTTCCTGCTGTCCTGCCACTGTAATTAAGGATGGAGTGAGAGCTTCTCCCTGAGAGATCGACGTAAATTAGCTGAGAGTACAGCGTGACAAATCGCGGAGAACCCCGCCGGGACTTTGCCATCATAAGGCCGGCTTAATTACTACACGGATCTGTGCAGCCACGAGAGAGATATCCATACGCGTTGGAACAATCAACGTTCAAAGTTAACTTACACCCACCATTCCATATTACTTGGACTTACATCTCTGAAGAGTAAACACGATAGCGATACCTGAATAAATGCTTGAATCTTGGCGCTCTGTGAGTTAATTTCGTAGAGTTGTTGTTCAAGGCAAACACATCTCCAGACAGTAGTCATTGCTCCAATTTTGCCACTCGTCCAGGAAATTGAACCAAGCGTGATCTTTTGCAGCGATCGACGCGACCGCATTGAAAAAAGGGTCAACTTTTCACCAACTCTTTTGTGTCAAAACTTGGAGCGATACTTTTGACGTTTGGAAATTTCTGCGTCCTTGATGGTACACCAGAAGTTTTTTTTTTTCTGGAAACGATCTGTGACTTCTGTTGGAAGTTTCCATCAAACCTTTACCCATAGAAACGTTCACCTGCTAGCCTTTGACACTCTGCTCTAGTTTCCTAAAGGAAGTAGAAGCAGGTGGATTTTAGTATACCGAGCACAATTCAGATCGATTGAGGGTTTTTTCAGCGATTCCAATTTTCTGCTATCCGTATGATTGCCCATCCAAACAGATTTATGGAGGTCACCGGCTCAGAGATGCCGCCCGATAATCAAACGGATGTCTACGTTCAAGATGATAGCTTGCCCGCACTAGCCATCGTCAACCTGATAATCCAGATTGTGGGGATTATCGGGAACAGTAGCGTAATCCTAATCATCATTGGATTTCGAGACATGAGGAACATTCCTAATCTACAGATCATGAGCATGGCAATCGGCGATCTAGTTTACCTCGTCATGAACGTACCTGATCTGATTGCTTTTAACTTTTTCAAGGTGTGGCCTTTTGGTGAAGCTTACTGTAAGATCACCCTGGCTTCTATTTACATTTCTCAAGGAATTTCGGTGCTTACTTTAGCCGCCTTAAGTGCCGATCGGTATTACGCTATCGCTCGCCCTATGGCTCGTCGTAAGATCAACGTAACGCGATACACACTGATTACAGTCATTATGATTTGGACTTTGTCATCTTTGTCGAGCATCCCAGCCTTTGTCCTGGGTCGATTAGATCTATATTGCCACCTGCCACGTGATGCCATCCCTTACCGTGTCTTCGTCATCTTACAGGTTATCTGTCTCTACATCCTACCTTTGGGGCTTATTACAATGTTCTACGCGCTTACGGCTCACACCCTCTGTCGTGGAATTGAACGAATCGGTCACAAAGTTCGTGACGGTAATGGTAGGCGTGACCCACACTCTAAAGCCCGTCGTCGCTTAGCGTTCATCATCCTAGTTGCCGTGTTCTGCTTTGCTGTGTGTTGGCTTCCTTATCACATCTACACGATCTGGATTGAATTCGAGATCAATGCTGAGGTCTTCATCACACCATTTATGCTGGCCTTTATGGACATGACGTATCTACTGGTTTCTCTGGCGTCTTGTCTCAACCCAATCATTCTTTACGTCATGAGCTCCAACTACCGACGTCATTTCAAGAGAATGTTTTTCAGTTGGTGTAAATGTTGTCGAGATAAGAATCAACCGCTGGGTCACACTTGGACGCTGTTGTCAGCCTTCAAGACAGCGGTTCCCAACTCTCGAAGAAGCAGTATGGAGTTCCAGATGAAGCAAAGTTCATCTACACTGGTTTCGCATAGCTAGATACATAGCCTTGAAACTTGACGTTCAGAACCATCCATTAAATGTCCACATTCCATTTCCAATGTGTTCATTTTCTATGCCGATTGGATTTGGAACAGTGGACCAGGAACATCACGTTTGACTCATATTAGTAGACCCTCATGTCGCGACTCTGTCTATAGGGGCCTACATGTTGCTACATGCATGTAGCTCGAAGAAGGTATATTTGGGGGAAAAATTCCTCAACTGACTTTCGACTTGAAGTTGAAGCTTTGGGTTAAGGAAGAACATTTCCCAGTTGCACTAATTTGCTTAAGTTATATCGCCGCACGTTCATTGCAACAAACTAACTTATGTTACGTTTCTTCTTTAAACCGGCGTCTCTTTTTCAAGTTAGATATAGAATACATTTTTTTTATTTATGGTATTTCGATTGTTTCGACTGAGTGAGCACAGGTATCAAACGTTGCTTTGCACATTTTACTCAAGCGTGAAAGCAACTACCAAAAGTACACTCATAAAGTAAAGTCTGCATCGATTTCCTTGTGAGGTTAAATCAATACCAGACAGCAACTAATCTCATTGCACAAACTATACCTGGAGATGAACACACGTGAATTATCTTTGTTTTAGAAATAAAATGGCGAAGCCTTGTTTGAAAAAGAAAACTATGAATGAGAGTCTGTAGATGGATATCTCTGGATTGAAGGTCATTTATGATTGCAAGTCAAAAAGGGTGACTATTTTGTACCGTGTGTTCGATCCAACCAAATTAAAGTTCGTGCTATGAACTCGATCGTATACGAAATAAAATGTCTAGGCATTGCAATTTCTTTGGAAAGGACTTTTGAATTTCGTCAAGGATTTGTCTTGATCTTTGTTTATTAGCCTATTGTTTTGGGGTTTTCACTCATTTGTTACTTTTTAACTATTCGTGTTGCATTCTTAATTGGTTTACGTTAAAAAAAAGTTGATATAAATAATAATGTCAAGCAGCTAGTTTTGTATAAAAATTAATACAACGCAACTGCTGCAAAAAATAGTCAAAATAGACATACTTTGTTATTTGTAAAGTAAAATCTTTCCGAATATTTTAAGATACTAACCGATTTATGGTGGAAGTGTTGGTATTATTATAGTAGTACTAGAACACCCTATCAAAAAAATATATATTTTCACTAATTGAATATCATTCTGTCCAGCCAGTACTGTAGTTGTCATTTCATAATAGTATAACTGCTACTATCATTGTGAGGCTACTACTAGCTGAATATTCTTCTTTTTATACCTGTCACAAAGTTCAACCCGGTTCAGCAGCACAGCATATTGACAATAATGTGGATGTCTTTGTGTGATACAGCTATAGGCAAGAGCCACACACATTTTGGAGCAGGATTTTGAAACCAGAATGTACTTACGACTAAGTTACAGTTCATTACCCAACAATCGGAGACAAACAGTGAACTTTGAGTGCACAAAAAAATACGGCATTGCAATTTTGCTATTTTTCAGATCCACTAAAATCAAACAAAGATAAGTTCGTCCGAGTGCGGCAAACTCAGTGAAGTCGCGGTCGCTGCTCTTATCATCAATCTCAATGAAACAGAATTAAGCATTTTGGAGTGATACAAAAAAAAAATCTCTCATCGCAGAAACAACAGTGTTTGCTCCACCTGACTTAAGTTTAATTTACGAGCATAAAATTGTGTAATAAAAAAAATTTAGTCAGTGTATTTAAGCAGTGTATATACAGCTCTTTAATGTTACTATAATTTGAATGTATATAAAGAGTATAATGGTGCATCAACGGTGTGGTATTATAAATGAATCAAAATGGAATATTCCACAAAGTATTATACAGAATAAAAAATTGACCTTTTTGTCTTTTTCAGCCACGAAACTGTAACTTTTAAATGTGTATGAGTTGTTCTAGACGGTTTGGTCAAGATTTTACGATTGACTTCAAATGTAGACGTTATCTTGAAATTGAGGCAATCAACCGATCTAATTTCGCCAATGTGTTACAATCATCAGTGAACTATTGTAAATGTTGTCCAGGGCTGGTTCCGGTCTGTCAACGTAAACTGTCTGCATCATTAAGTGTAATTAATCAAAAATTGTATCGTCCCTATTTCGCTGGTACCCGCCCCATGTAAATATGCATTTGAGGACTCATTTCTCTCTAGATTTTAACCCGTGACCCCGAGTCAAAATTTTGCAATGCGCATGCGCACGAACTTGTCCTGCATGCGTATTTTTTTTCCTAGGAGGGTTGGGGGCAATGTCATGAATAATTCAGTTTTACTTTGAATCATTGCAAGACTTAGGTTCTCGTTCCCCTTTAATTTAAAATTATCTCAGTGATAAATTTGGAGAAGAAAAATAGCTGATGAAAATGAGCAGCGACGCCGTGGATTCGAACCAGGGATCTTTGTATCCATAGCTCATCTCGCTATCCACAAAGCTACTGTGTGGTAGCTCGACGACAGCCGTTCTTTAAAATGCTTTAATGTATTGTAACTAGTTGAGTAACTAACAACAATGCTGTTGATGTCATTGTCCGTTCTCATGGATAAACATGAATTATTCATGACATTGCCTCTAACCCTCCTAGGAATAAAATTTACGCGTCCTGCGTCATTCATGGCGGTTAGCTACCCATAATCCTCGAGGGCGGATCCAGAACACAATTTTTTTAAGGGGGGGGGCCGAAAAAAAATGTCCTTTCAAAAAGTGGGTCAAAAAATTACGGCTTGGGGTTCGGGGCCCGCTTAAGGGCCCCGAAAAAAATTTTGGATTCTAGATGCTCTGTGGTGCGATCTGAGGCAATTTCTGACCACTTTAACCAATGTTTTTTTGAGGAAAAGATGGTGGTGTACTCATTGGCTGCCTTTATTGCGATGTCACATAAAAACAAAAATTGGTTTCGTTTTTTTGGGGGGGGGGATGGCCCCCTTTGGCCCCCCCCCCCCTGGATCCGCCCTTGATAATCCTTTGCTTTTTCTTCACAACATTTTGTGAAAGAGAATATAGCGATGATAAGCGCTATTGGTTAGTACGGTGGCCATGAGTGGACATCCCTATCGACACGGAAAATGCTAGACTGTTATCTTTCAGTCCCCCAATAAATGTTTGTAATAATTGTAAGTATTAACTAATAAGTACAAATAATTATTTGTGTGATTTAAACTATTGTTATCCAGGCAACAGTGTCTGTATTTATTTGTAAATATAAAAAGTGATATACTTTCTTGCTTCATCTGGTATTTAATCAAGATGAAACGCTAGTGACTTTTTAAAAGCTTAAATCGGAGAATCCAAGTGCCTGACATCCTGCTTTTACTTATAGGCCTAGTCACTTTTGGATTGGTTCAACCATTTAGACCAACAGGACTGTGATGTTTCCTGATGGGTGCCTTTCCAATATACTATTCGGATTCATAATACTCCTTGGTGAGAAGAAGCAATTGTAGCGAAGAACCCTGCCCAAGGACATAGAATATTAGTCAAAATGGGAATCAAATCCATATTCCTGACTGTTTTACACTTACAGTGGTCATATCACATCGCAGATATTCCAGTTGTCCCGTACAGCAAAAGTACGATTAGGTCATGGCGTGAGCTTTGTGTTGGTTGTTCAATATAACCGCCATATTCTTACACTTCGGTGGCCCACAATGCACTCCGAATATGGAGCATAATTGAAGTAAACAAACTATAAACATTTCGTTTATACTAAGTACAAAGCTTTAATGTGCAACGTTTCTCCCAATTTTAAATGAGTAGTTATTCATCTGCGTGCAATGCCTGAATAAATCCCCTTCATCTGATTGGTTGGTCATCACGTGTCGTTGGATATTATTATTCGTCCCAACGCACGACGCGGCTGCACCGCAAAAATAGAAGTTCATTCCAAGGAAAATAGAACTTCTATTGCACAGTCACACTTTTGGTGGCTCTGACCAGTCAGATGACGAGGATTTTTTTCAGGTGGAAAAATGATTTCATTTGGTAACGGTTGGAATGGAACATTCCATCTGTCATCTCATGAAATCATTCTTACCATTGCACTCATAAACATTCATTATTTGCATAACAAAAGCTTTACCGTTCGAAATCTTTACGGTTATTTTCTATAAAGGCATTACATTGTACATGTGTATAGAAAGTCGGATATGCGTGTAATACTATCTTAAATAAATTAATAAATCTGACAAGATTGAACAGAGTAAACTTTCCAGACCCCTTTCCTTGATTTCATAAGGTCCGTTATGGACACTTCAATTTTAAAACGACACCAAACAACCTACGTCTTCAAAACACTCAAGAGGTACAGACCGGATTTTTGTATGGTCCTAACCCTTAGGCCTAGGGATAGATACACAATTTTTGTCTCATGTTGTACATCTGAAACGGTCATTCGCTTTGCGGGATAACATTTCGGAGTCTCCAGCTTTTTAAGTCGTCCTGCGATGAAGAAATAAGATCCTTCTGCTGGCTTTACCAAAGAAAGTGATCCAGAGAAAGTGATCCAGATGAATTATCAGAACGAAGATGGTTTATTCTGCCGATCTAGCAATGATAAGTCTTGTCAGCGTGTACATGTGTAGATCTTGATCCAGATACATATTCAACCCAGATTGGTTTGATTTCAATGAAGGCAAATTCATGTTTTGACAACCCGTGCCTTTATTCATGAAGATGAGAGTCCAATCATTGTTTTGTCAGAATCTCGGCCGAAAAATGAGATTATGTGGACGGAATTAGAACAAAAAGTAATACCTAGTGAGATTGGATTTTCCGTCTGCATATTTTACAAGAGAACAACTTGCAGAAATCACATGATGAGCTTCCGTTCTGTTTTGTACTCCAATTTATCATAAGGAAAGTCTGTTCTTCCTGTATAATTTGGCAAACGTTTTACTACCTCCGCGCATGCGCTGTACACGTGCATGATGGGTAAAGTTCAGACTGCATCTAAAAAACAAATCACCGGGTATTGAATACATATACATTTTCTCGTCTGGCTTTAACTCATGCGTGAGATAATGCGTGAAATCACGAGAATCCATCCAAATGCCCTACTTTCGCAGAAGTGCAGTTAAACATTTGTGGGAAAAGCATATTGACAAAGTAGCAGGAAAAAATAAGGAGTGGCTTTCTAAATTTCAAATAAAAATTTACCCAAAATTAAATTAGGAACGGTTGTGTTGTGTTGTGTTGTGTATTTGTTTGTTGTTGGACGATCGGGGCTGCTTTTGTATGTATGCAGACTCCAACATGTTGGGAGGAAGCAAATGATTGAAGACGATATGCAGTTCTAGTTCCCAATGAATAATTCAAAATCACACCCATGACATTTAAAAATTAGATTACTGTCCGAGGGAGACATCGTTATCGCGTGAAGATGGTGTCTATATTACACCTTGCCGTTATATTTGCCCCGCCCACTCATATATCAGACAGATCATTTCCCGATTGTAATAAATATTTGATTACAATAAATTAACTGCGAATGGAAGAACGTAATGGAATATCACTCGAGTAAGGACTGAAATATCTAGCCGACACATTCGTCGGTATTTGGGGCAGAAACAACATAATGCTTTTTGGGGGTAATTGGGTTTATTGTGTTTTTCGGTGTGATTTTCGCTGGTATTTTCTTCCAGCTCTCGCAAATGGAAAAGATGAGGAATAGGATATTCTCCTTATAAAAATAAAACCTGATTTATGTATAATCCAAAGCGATGTGTCACTCGATCTTAGAACCGTCGAGCTACCAATGAATATTAAAGTTTCAAGAATGAAGGAGAGACTGGGACAGAAGAAAAACGTCATTTCCCAAAGCACATTTCAATGTTATCTCCCTTTTATTTCCCAAACGAAATTGAAGATGTCTTACTTCGTTTTCTGACAATCTTGTCCGTATAGTTCTCATTTGGGAGCATATTTCAATTTCTACATCTGACAAAGTCTTCTTAAGCGTGCCGTAAATCCATTACCCACCGCTAGCTCCTATATTCTTTCAATCAATTTAGCGTCACATTTCCACCAAACACCAAGCTGGTAACACCCCTCTCCCCCCTTGGGTCATTAATTCGAGGAAAGCATTCCCGGACCGAAACACAAATAAATCCCGACGAGAGGAGACAGGTGTCATTGTATCTTCATCAACCTGCAGATTGATGTTACTGAGTCTTATCTTCCCTCCTTAACACTTAAGACGAAACCTGAGACCTGATGTATCCCCCGATAAGTCACATGTTGATAGTTTTAAAATGTCACAATGGATTACCACAGTTGGTGATCTGGAGAGGGAAAGGATCTGTTTCAATTCTGGGTAACTGACTACAGGAACCATCCATGAAGCCAACACTCTATCTGGCGGACCTCGGCGCAACATTGGTTGAGAGTGAATCTTGACATCCGTGCAACGATGCATTACCCTACTTTCTAAAGACCGCGTAGGCTATCATGTAACTTCTTCAGCTTGTACAACTGAAACTTCGCCCTCTAGGCTTGTAAAATATCGCCTAGCAGACTTTAGTGCTAAGACAAAGCTGAGCTGCTGAGGCTCGGTTATATATATGATATACTCTTTGACAATCTGTTTTTTAAACAAATCCGCACTCACCCCCACCCCCCCCCCAAAAAAACCTTCCTGTCAAACAGTTTTCAAAGTAACGGTAATGAGAGCGTTCAAATTGTATTCTTAATCGTGCAAGTCTGAACCACTTTCCGTGGCTAGCTGTTTACCCTAATATCGTCATTTTCTTGAAGTGTCAATTTACATGGAGCAGAGTAACTATAATAGGGTCAAACTTCGGGGGGGGGGAGGTCACCTTGGGTGCATTAATTTTTCAAGAGTGCACTAAAAGCAAATGAAACATTTGATTTCAACAGCAGTATGATTTTTTTTTTCAATTCAAGAGTTGAAATTGGGGCGCCGGGATGAACACAGACATCCAATGGGGTGGGGGGGGGCGTGGGGGAAAGCCCCCTCCCCCAGCGGCCCCCTCCCCCATCCCCATGGCCTATATGGATCACTGACACTAGTGACATGGAGCTGTATTGTATAACTGGGAGGCTACGTGAAGGGAAGGATAAGGGGGATTCAGACACGTCCTAACGTGCTCAAGGAGTTTCCGTAGTTTGACATTGCATAATTCGAGGCTGGAGCTGACTTCATGCTGGCGTTGAATGCTCTGCTTTACTTTACCTATGAGTATCTGCACAATTTTCAAAGAACAAATACCTACAGGGTGAGTAATAAAAAAACGAAACCCAAATGGCAGAACCAATTTTTGAATGAGGTTTTGCCTGTAGCACTTTCAAGAGCTTTGTTTAGTACAAGAATCATTCAAATCACTCATTACTTTACAAGTTACGGAATTTTGACCACGAACACCGTTTTAAAGCTCTGTCCACGGATCACAAAAAAGGTAAGTGTTCTTTCAGCAAAACGAAAACAATTCTCATGCATCCCTAACAGAATGGGTTTTTTTTTTGCTGAAAGAACACTTACTGTTTTGTGATCCGATGACTGGGCTTTTATATCCTATAGATTTTGAAAGTGCTACAGGCAAAACTTTATTCAAAACTTGGTCCTCCCATTTGGGTTTCGGGGTTCTTTTTACTCACCCTGTATAGGCCTACATATTCCATGTTTTCTCCTTAATTTCAGATGAATTTAAACGTTGTTTACAAACTGTACAGTATACAGTAGCCCTCTACCCAGTCTAACTATGTTCAATGTTGATGAGGCATATCACCTCATTATTGCATATCCGCAAGCATTATTTCCAAGAAAATGTCAGATGTACTCTTGCAGCCACGCTTGGCAATCTCCCCGAGACACTCTGCGTGAGTTACGATGGTGGTTAAGGGTAATTGGTCTAGCGTATCGTCTAAACAGCTTGAGGCATGTAAAATAGGGCCTACCTACCAGGATATAGCAATACCGAAGTAAGAATTCTCCGTAATACCAAAATAATATCCAACGATGGTTCATTCCACATGCCCTTAATTTAGCTCCTGGTGTTTGATTAGGTTTTAGTTGAGTCATGATCGCTATAAAGATCTTTAGATGATTTTTTGTAAGCAGAGGAAGTAACCCCGCTAAGATGGTTAATTGTGGCTTCCATTAAACCTTCCAACGGTGAATTGCTTTTATCAAACCACATTTCTCTGAAATACAATTTCTGAGAACGTGATGAACGGTCATGACCTAATTTTACGTGTTCTTATGCCCTGCACATTGGTGTCCAATTTCATGCGTCTAATGGGCACTCAAATTGTGCAAGCGAAAACAAAGTTTGACTTGAGCAGCCTATAATATTATTTCATGTCATGATGTGACTTGCTTGTGACTTGCTGCCGACTGATGTTTCGGGTCCAAGAAACTGGGTCTCTGGCTAGAAGGCCAATAAATTCCATAACGTAGAGTTAGTCTCTATGGAGATGTTCCCGCGGTGTACTTTGAGTGATATATGCTTTGAAATATTCAAACGTTATGGTTAAAATTACGAGAGTGGAACCTCACATAGCGATATGCAGCCATGGGAGACATGAAAACACAGACAAGACACAACAAAACATCGATGAAGAATTCAGCTCATTACATGTCGAGAGCCGAGACATGATGATGAGGAGGATCATATTGATGATGATGATGATGCCATTAAGTAGATTAGAGATTCTTTTGCAACTCAGATTCGGCCTCAAGGGTATGTGGAAATTTGTGCCGATCAGCAAAAACAAAATTGCTATTTTAACATCAATCATCGAGTAACCGTCTAGAGACAAATATCGAGAGACGAACGTCGATGGCATGTGTTGCTCTCCAAGATAGAGTAAGACGGCCTCATCGAGGATTCAAAATATTCTCATCTCTTATTCATGACGTCACTGCTTTCGCCATGAATTTAAAAATGAACAGATCGTTTATTCAGATCAAAGGATTTCTTTTATTCAGTATACACTTAATACAAATCGATATAGATTGATAAGACAATTTACCCGATTAAAGTAAAAGAAACAAATATAATATAGAATAAAGAAATTGAGGGAGACAAAATGTCTGGGGAATAAATTAGAACACCTGTGAAACAAAAACACCATTACAGCAATTAATTCATCGCCAGAGTTGCATAGTTTCTTTGTGGGTATTTTTTTGTGTTCAATTAAATTATATAGGACATCTAGGCCACGGTCTAGTAATAACTTGTCATGTTTCTATATATAGCGACTTTGACTTTTCTATCTTCGCAGGTTGCCGTTGACTAAAAGTTCGTGACTCCATTAATTTGTCATTAGGCGGGAAACGGGAGCCAGTCGTAATGAGGAAATGGAATTTAATCGTCTCAAGGATAAAGCTTACAAAAGAAAGACAAATTATATGAACGGTAAAATATTGCGAAGGCCATGAAGAAAAAAAAACAAGTACGAGTGCGCAATAAGCTACAATTTTTGCTAAGTATTAAATTTAGTTTGTTTGCCTTTGTTTTGAAATTAAAATTTGGTAGTTATATTTTATAGGAAACTTAGGGGATCGGTTTGGGTCAATTTTCTGGGGACAGACATATGCAAAATAGACACGCATGCGCAAAGATCAAAACATGACGGTCTTCCAAAAACTTTCGGCAAAAGCATTTATATGACCACCGGGCATGGCATTTGGTCAATGTTTGGTCAAAATATCTTTGGTAATTTTCGGGGCAGACCGACCGACTGACCACCAAGTGCATTACCAGCACGTTGTCTTAAAAGTTGGTACCTCCATACTGTCTTAAAGGGAATGTACAACATTTGCTTTTGCTGGAATTTTCAGAAACAAATAGATTTGGAGGATTAGTATGTTAGAGAAAATATTGTTAAACTGACTTGTTTCACGGTTTGGGCTTGTAGATGCTGGAAAAACCAAGAAAACCTATCATGTTCTTGTAGTCTGGTTCCCTGACCCCACTTAAGATGAAACGGAGCAATTAATTCACTTTGGGGAATTGTAAGGTCAGAGAATCAGTTTAGCAGGCTTGTACCCCTTCATAGGTGTGTAATAAATTGCAAAGAAAAGTCAGAATAACTAAATATGAAAAATTAGGAACAGTTGTTGGGAAAAAAGCCAGTTTTCTCTTGGAAAAATACAGTTTTTCTTCAAAATGTCAGCATACCAGGAGCCACGATTTTAAAGGATGCTTTAGAATGTCAGTCCCTAACAATTCAGTAAGGTATTTCGTGATAATTTGATCATTTCGTTTTTTGATGTTGCAAATGTTGTATCTTCCCTTTAACTTGTTCTTTAAACTGGAACTTGCGGTCGCTGGCGAATTTAATTGAGCGTGATGGGGAGCAATAAATAACCGTCTGATATTTTCCACACAAACCCCCTATGTAGGTGGTTTTGCGTAGAAATTTTAAGATACCAACTTTTACGACAATGTGTTGGTAATGTGACATGTAGAAGCTTCTGCCAGAGCTAAAAAAACGGCCGTCACGGTTCGGGCAATTTTTGTCTTCGCACGAAATGAGTAAAGTCGGACGTTTTTTCAAACATTGGCAAGAGAAGCTAGTCGTCCACCAAGCAAATTTGTATTAAAATGATTTTCCATGTAACTTGAGCCGAGTTGCATTGATTTTTAAGTTGTCTATACTGTTTTCACGACACTAATTAAGTATTGAATCGTGACGTTGCCAAGACAACCACCACCGTTTAGTAGAAAATAGTATCTAACGAAAATCCTGTCCTAAAATATAGGGATCTAATCAAAATGGTATTCACAAACTCTATAGGTTAAACAATCCTTTAATATCGGGTAGATTTATTTCTAATATCACATCTACGTATTTCCCAATCAGGCACGACTAAACTATACAAACTGTAAACTGATATGTACGTCAATATGAATTCGTCCCCTGGCGTCCTTTCTGAATCTGTTAAAGCTCCAATTTACTGAGTGACCAAAAAAAAAACATTAGTCATATTTTGCCCATTTTACAACAAAAAATTAATGAGAAGAAAATGTCTGAATAAACACGTACTTTCCTCTAATGACGTGACTGACGGGCACCAGGTCCAGTGATTGTAGCCAAAAGGGAGTCAATTTCAATACTTTGGGATAAAATAATAATCATAATTTGCCGAAACGTGATCGTTCTATTCTGCGTGACCGATTTCAGCCGGGGCCGGCTGACTGCCGCCACTGGACGGGAAGAATACCCGGCGACTGGCGCGATTTTCACGCTTAACTTGCTTAACCTATTTAGGATCTGTATAAAATCCCTTTAGCGAGCCAGCTCTAAGTCGATGGGCGAACTGATTGCCACAACGCAGCCTATAATTTGAATTGGTAGACGTATATTGACGTGGTGTACTCTTGGCCGGAAAACTGGAGTAGAGACATACTCGAGTATTTCATCTGAGCTGTAGTATATACACTCCCCCATCCATCCCTCTGGCAAGCTCGATGATCGAGCGGTGAAGTCACCTGCACTTGTAAGCAGGAGGTCGTGGGTTCTAGTCCCACCCGACATTGGCTTACCGGGTCCAATGAGAGGGGGGGAGCACTTTGTGGCCTCATTTTCTAGAGGGGGCACTTAATGCGGTTTTTTTTTTGGTACAATTGAAAGCTCATCTTTGCCTGCCCCAAATGGGGTCACGAGAGAGGAGGGCGCAAGCCTCGAGAGGACCGTTCCCTTTGCCCCCCCCCCCCTCTTAGATACGCTACTGTCAACCGAGCGAACGTGTGAATATTTGTCTCGTAAGCCTTCGGAAAGCGCTGTGCTTTATCCCAAAAAGGGGCCGGGCGGAATCCCCCCCCCCCCTCAACTTTTTCCGCGATAGCTTGGGAAAAGAAATTCGCAACCCGAGCTGTTGTGACTTTTTAGCCTCGAGCCTTGCGCATCTTTTGATACCAAACACATTTTTTTAAATCGGCAACACGGGTTGCTGCGCAGCGAAAAAAATTCCGGCGCTACGCGCCGTGAAAACTGAATTGTCCCATATACGTCGTGTCCACAGAGCAATTACCATTCGTACATATGAATAATTAATTAGCCATAACTCCAAAACCCTTTGACCTATAGTCACGAAATTTCTTCAGTATGTTCATGATAAGTTGCTCTATGCATGTACCGACAATATTTTTCGTCACTCGATGGCCGAAATCTTAGGGGGGCGGAACCCCCCCCTCCCCCCCGGCTGAGTGATGGTCAAAATAACACGGCCCTTTTAGGGTTATACGATGGATATAAAACTCAATAATAAAAGGGTCTAGATTCTTGGCAGACATTTATCTTTCTTTCTTTGGAAAGCAACACATAACCGTGACAAATCAGTGAATGGATGACGTCAGAGGTGGCAGGTTTAAGTCTAGACTCTGTAAAACATCTCTTTTATTATCGTTCTGACATTTCAGAGATAAGACTCAACTATGCGTGCCGTCGCGGGCAAGACTTTAATTCCACGGTACAATGTCCGATGCGCGACACTCGTCTCAGGTGAGTGTTGTCCAAAGCACGAGTACTTCCCTGTGTTGGAAGGAGCATCCAATCTTTCACTTCGACCTTTGATCGAATCAAACCACAGGACCATATAGGCCTACTTCTCTTAAAGTTTAACTAGTATCCTCCCAGGATCGAGACATGTTGTACTGACGGGATCCCCAAGACTCGCATGCGCTTTTTTGCTCGAAAATCCAATTAAAAATAACTATGAACTCTTGCCGCATGGGTGTTCTTTTTTTTTTCCCTCAAATATTTTCATCTCTTCAATTTCGGTGGAAGTGCACATGACCCGTAAATATTTGAAGATCAAATTCGTTCTTGATGAAGGATCTTGGAAATGATGACAATCCATTCGTCGAACATGAGAAAACCTCGAGGTACTTCGTGCTCCGAAATTCGATAAAGAACAGCGTCTTGTTAGACATCAGTACGGGAAGTTTAATTATTAAGTTGGAATTTGCTCTGATGCTATTCAATACAAACTTAAATAAAATCTGATTCCAAGTTGAGAGAAATTAAAGATTTTTGAAGATGCACTTGCTCGAGGTCATCCAATTAATAGATATTAATCAATTTATTCTCTTGGCTTCTGTTAGGCTCCTTTATGTCTCCACGGAAAGGTTGACTGTGACAGTGTCAACTGTGACCTTTTCCATATACTTAACTAGATTAAATGCTGGTCTAGTTATTATAACTCGTTTAGCCCTCTAACAGGATTAAAGCACTGACGAGATTGCTCCTGAGCGTTTACTTGGGCCGTGGATTGCCTGCGTCGTCCATGGTTCACAACGTTGTGTTTAGAAATCAGTGCGAGGGACTAGCAGACGAGTTTAACAATAAATCAAATCATGTCTTAATAGGTTTTTATAGAATTGACTTCTTTTTAGCTGATTAAGTGCAGCAGCAAGAGCCTCGTTAATCTGTTTTTTTCTTCTCGTTTTTACCAATGGAAGAAGGGACAAAATAAACCAGCTGCAAACTACTTGTATGTTTCAAGACGATGATTTGTGAAAGGTATGCAGTGGCATGTCCTGTTGGGAGGGGAGGGGTGGGGGAAACTCCCCCACGACATGTTACCGTTTTTAAGGAAGTGAAAGAGCAAGCAACTCAACAACTATTAGTAGTAATACCACCTGCTTTTTGATGTCTTTCGTATTAGGTAATCAGGAAAGCCTAATCAGGGTTCAATGAACTTTTTTTTTACTTGGGGCCCTGGAAAGATTACTTCAAAGTTGACGATCATTCGTGTTGTTCACGGTCCGCGATAAGGGTTATTTCCTGTATCTTGCTATGGTAATTATATTGTTAAATTATACGCTCTCCCGCCTTCAACCATATTAACGAACACACCTCAGCCCCCCCCCCCCGCCCGCCCACCTTTTCAGAAGAGTTATATACACATTTTACTGCCTCCCCGATCAAAACAACTGCTGAGATAATGTAGGCCCTATCTACTTAAACAAAAAAAAACTCTTATGAATAGTGTACCATTCAAGAAGTTGTGCGTGACATTTTGAAGGCAAATTTTATAGATGGCATTTCACATTAATAGCGAAAGATTATACGTGGTTTACCTGCTTATGAACCAATCCTTCCATCCACCCACCCCATCCTCTCCCCCTGAAAACTCCGGCCTGTCTCACCGATTTGTTTCCTAACATTTGTTACATTGCTCTGTGATTTCAGTTTCAGCAAACATCAGTTCTTCTATGGCAAGCGTGAGGGTATCATTTAACAGATGATTACCGTACGATGAGACAGGAAATAACTCCTATCGTGGAGTCGTGGACAAAGACACGAATGTTCCCAAACTTTGAAGCAATCTTAGGAAATCTAAACGTGTTGTCACATCGTGTGCTTCAATCCTGTACACTTTACGCAACATATATCCTACTCGTATGCTTCTATGGCATGCACAGTGATTGAGCTGACTACATGTACATCAAGCCTGAGTTTCGAGCCTTTGGCGGCCGGCCACGGCACCAGAATTAATAACCGCGCTGCATGATCCAAACTACAATCATCTTCATCAGAACCAAAGTCCTCCTTTTAAACCTGCGAGCTCACTCGAGCTGAAACATTACAACCGCACGATTTTTCACCACGATTAACTCATCATCATCATTGTCGTCGTCTTATCCAAACTTCAATCTCCTAATGGCTGGGCTATTCTCATCAGGAATACTCCAGCTTGATATAAGATCAAAGCCTTGTGTTTTAAGAGGCGTGTAAATGTAAGTGCGCTCTATGAAAGCCTTGGAAGCGGTGACTGAAGATTGATCACGCGTAGGAATCTTGAAAGCTAAACAAATAATAAAAGGTCAAATTTAACTATTTCTAGTGCATTATTACCTCGACGAAGATGAAATTCAGGGCTCAAATATTCAGAATTTGGGGTGAAAGTTGCCTTCGTGTACAAGCAGTGCATTTTGGAAAAGCCTTATAAATTAGTGATTTTTTGTGTGTAAACAAGAAAAAGCGAGGCTTCATTGGGATAACGATAGCATTGCCCGGCTCCCTTCACCAGTCTACAACCTGTCTTAATCACAAGTGACAGTCGGGGAGTCAGTCAGTCATTCAGTCAGACAGTCAGACAGACAGACAGACATAGGTACAAAGAGCTTGTCCTCTGCATGGGACCAACAAACGCTATGAGAGTTTAACATGGCAACGACCTGGTCATCGTGGTGCTTGACCAACAATGAGCTATATACAATCACATAGAAACCATTAGACATCAGTCAGGGCACCTAGCCGTGTCTTCATCATATCGAATATTGATGAAGTATGATTACCGTAGTTACTGCAAAAAAGACAAGAAAATCTCATTTTATGCTCCAGAAATCCCGTCTTGAAATAGACGGGCATTCAAGCCTTGCATCTTGAAATCAGGCTTGAAGTGCTGGACGCAGGACGCATGATACCAGGCAGGCGTGCAAATAATTTCGGAGTTCGTGCAACTTGATTGAATCTTGAAAACATACAGTTTAGTTTCAAGTGATCATCGCAAGAATTCTTTTATGTCAATTTTTTTTTTCAATTTCAATTTAAATAACAATTATTTTCCTCAAAAAAATGAAACACAACAATTTCAAAACATCCTGGATTTCTAGATGGTCGCGAGTTTTTTTAATGTTTGGCAAATCGACTTTCGTTCAAATGGATAATTGTTCACCCTTAAACGGATTAAGGTACTAGAACTGGAATTCAATCGAACTTTTAGTTAGACTTCTCAGTCCCCAGTGTTTAATTCCATGTACCGTTGCACTAGTGATTTGGTTGGCGGTTAAATGCGTCTCCATCTCCGTACCATGCCTTAAGCTAATGTCATACATCTTCTGACACTCTTGTCTGGTCATAAATTCAACATTACATGTCCTCCCCCTCCGCTGACACGGCATGAATGTTAATGCAGCTTGAAACATTTATGTTTGCCATGGAGAAACATCTTGCGGCGACATGGGCAAGAGCGTGAACTTTTGCCCTCAAAACTCGCGATGAAATGTTGTTCAGTCGAGTCGTCAATTGATCCCACAAGTCCATAGTCGCCATTTCTTTGAATATCAAAGGAAGACTGTTCCAACCCCCGAGTCCTTAACACGTCTTCATTTCAGAAATTGTTGACAGTATCTTGAATCAGTAATAAAGGAATGTAACACCTTACGATGTATGTGTCTAATAAGATGCTCCCGGTATCCTCCATCCGCTAAAGGATTTCTGCAGGAGGGGGAGGGAACACTCTAGAAGTGAGATCATTTTATGTCACAGGTTCCCATCAAAATGTAACATTTGAGAGTCAATGCCTACCAGGAAAACGTCCTTCATAGGCTCCGTGCATGAGTACCCCCTCAACGGTTGACGAGGCTGTCGAGCAGTATGCGCCCACCACTACCTGCTCTCTCACCCTGTTATTGGATCATTTGCATGTCCAACATTGTTTGACACACATTAGGAATTGTCTGGTGTCTGCCTGTGCTTTACGTTGGCGTTAGTCTTTGTATGCGGTGTCTTGGGTAAAAACATAATCAATTCGTCGAGGCGTGAGATACGTACTAAACACGAGTGTTCAAAGTTTAAATGTTACAATCTTCTCCAGCCAATTTGCAGTATCACATTTCATATGAGCAAATTGGAAAGGAAATGATTATTTTTGGGAAGGTGAGGACGTAACACTTAAATTGAACGCGAAAACACGAAATACACGTTGGAAACAAACAACACCAAGCACACGATATGAATCCATCTCTTGCCAATTGCGGTACCGAATCAGGATACAGAAAGAAAGTTTCCGATCCAGGGCTTACTATTGGAAACGAGGTTGAAAATAAAGTAAGCCCTGGGGACGAGGTGGGCGGAGACATTTTGGAGCATTGATCTGGAGGGACATCCTCACGCGCCGCATTGCCGATGACGCCTGAAGCTGACGCGAAGATGCTGTGGCTTTGTGCAACATTCAGAAAAATAAATCGTGCGAAGAAGAAGCGCCAACTACCGTCCGCGTCCACTCGCCCATCAGAGTGAGCGAGATAATATGGATAGCCAAAACTACATGAATTTCTCATTTTCTTGCAGTTATATATTATTCCCCAACATTCCACAATTCCACAGACTAATGGTTGTTTCTTGTATACTTATGGCAAGTTAGAAATCCTTCCAATTTGTTATTTTAATCATTCCTCGTAGAACATGATCCCTGTTCGTACCGTAAGGGAACTGACAAATTGGACATCTGCTGCAGCTGTCCGGCTTGATTTAGCGGACAATCGTTAACAACTTCCCTGAGTATCCTCGCCGTAAACACCGATCATCGGCCACTACTAGCAGACCTCAGGCCATCGGATACCACTAACATGCTATAAGCAACACATGTGTGATAAATGCCGGAAGCAACTAGCATCATCCAGGGCATTGCTTTCGCGTCGTGACCGTGGAAGACCCTCACCGCTTCTTCGGGTACCGTCACAAGTCGGCAGCGCCAGCGGCAGACTTCCGCTAGGAAACTAATTTCTTTTTTTAATTTTTTTTTTATTGAGAGCAGATTTCATGAAAAAAGAGTGCACCCCGAATTTAGTAAGGATTATTTATATAAAAACCGCGGTGTTTGACAAAATGTGACCAGAATTTTGTCACATTTTGCCGGGAGCAACTTTTTCCGGTGTACCAAAGAAGTTTGAAGTGGTAAAAGGTGTGATATAGAGTTTTGCTTTTACGTGAATTGCTTCAGTTAACTAAGCGTAAGAAACTATCGTCACCTTTGCATGTTAACAACCATTTCGCCCTCCAAACCTAATTCTGTATTCAAAGTTGACTGAAGGATAAAACATTAATGTTCTTGTTGTTAGACGACAGTAAACAGTACTTTGATAACAAACGCTTTGACAAAATGCATAATGAACGATCGGTCTTTTCATTGACACAACTCTTTACTCTTCCAAGATCAACATTTCAAATTGCTCCCTTCTTCGGGTTTAGTTCTCGTTGTTTTCTCTCTCGTTCTCCGAACCTCTCTACTTCCATCTATTTTTACCATATACTTATCCCGTCTACATCCTTGTTACGTCTTCAAATCTCCATCAAGATTCTCCCCCTGCCTCCTCCGCATCTATCGCCCCACTTAAAGCGAACCGAATCGGAGTGTTGTCTCTCCCTTCCTCGGGAATCTCTTAAGAACCTCACTGACTTCTTCTCCATCTATACTAGTCTCTTGAGCGCACAATATCAACCTTGATTCACCTCTTGGCCTTTATTTACCTCTCCTAAAAGCAAACCATCCTCTCTTCTCTCCTCTGTTGAGACAAGCTTGTTCTTCGAACCACAACACTTAGGCTAATGCTCCCTCGGTGTATAAACCGTCTTGGATAAGATTGCAACGACCCCTTTGGTAAACATCTCCGTTTGAATTTGCATTCATGTGAGAGAGCGCCCGCCTGTAAAATGGAAGTCCATATGAGATGTAACGACCTCTCAATCGCTGTCATCGTACGGGGAAGACGACGGGGAATTCACTGCTCCCTGCCCGCTGCTTGCATACACATTGTTTCAATTAATTGGTAATGCAACAATTTTGCCATCAGAGTGTAGGGTCAATTTGATAATGCTCCTGAGAATTAATGCAAGTCAAAGTTATTTTGTTATCAATACTCAATACTCAAGAGGTGTTTTTATTTCCGTGCTTAAAAAGACAAATAGAATTCTGAAGAATCTCATCACTTATCCAGTTCGAATAAAACTATAGAATTATACAATAAAAGGTTAGGCCTCTACCCAAGTAGTTGTTCTATTTCCGTCTCAAAAAGCAAATCTGTCCTTTCTAAAAAAAAAATGTAGTTGCTCTTCCAGGCCTGTGTTAAAGGCATGTATCAACAAGATCTCTTCTATCAAATGAAAGAGGTTCATGTCTCGATTTGAATGAAATTCTGAGACATAGGGAAACAAAACAGATGTACATAAATCTACATACGTATGCAATGCTTTGCTCAGAATGTCATCCAATGAATCATCAATTCATGAAATTTGTTTACATTTTACTTTTCATTTCCCCATAGATTGTTGTTTTTATGCCCATCACGTGTGGTGCTTTTCATTCTGGTGACTGTAGGCAAAATGTGAAGGGGAAATTAATTCGCACCTTGTTTTCTTTTATGAAAGGTTCGGGAAGAGAAATTAAGTAAAAATAGACCATATAACAGCATCGCAGTAAAAGCTTGGAAAAAGCTTTTACTGCGATGCTGTTATGTGGTTTAAAACCACTTTACTAAAGCCTTTACTAAAGCCTTCCTTTACTAAAGCCTTTACTAAAGCCTTTTAAAAACGATACCAAGGTCGCAAGGTTTTTTGTCATTATTTGTTGTAATAACAAAACAAGGTTAAGTCTATTTCTGGCCCTAGTGCCTGAGCCAACAAAATTGTTTAATTGATTAAGGGTGGAAGTTCATCGAGTAAACAATTGGACGGATGTAGCCCATTCGAGGGGCATTACGGGGTAATCATATATGATGGCACTGCCCGACTCACAAGTTACAGCGAGTCTGGTTCCGGTGCTGGTCTCATACTGTGCAAACAGCATACATAGGGTTATAAATACAAAGGAACAGTGCTGCATGGCAGCAAAACAAGCTGGTCAGTCAGCCAGTCAGTCAGTCAGTTCATGACATACTCACATAGAGGACATTCAAATTCCTATTAGTCGAGAGCCCGTCATCTGGCCGGTCTTAAACGGATGATAAAGGCCAGCTGGCTGGTGTTAAACACTTTTTCAGTGTCACATGAAATTTTGACTCCTATGAAATTTATTGCCTTTTACCCTTTCATTGGTTGAACGTTCACAGTTCTCACGTAGGCATGCGCAACACTACCAGTGTGTCAGTATTTCAAAGTCCTAAGTTCAAAACGCACCGCCACAGCTGCATTCTGCGCGACAACGCGCAGTACGCGCGACGAGGGCGCCTATCTCCATAACGTGAGTTGTTTACGACGTAGTCGCGAGCTGGACACTCCATTATATACCTAGAGGGGTGTTTCGAAAGGCATAAAGTGAAAATGTTGAACAAAATCGTTGGAAATTTATAATTTTCGGATTTGTTTTGACTTTTGGACCCGAAAAGTTTAGATTTTTTTTACCGAAAAGATATTTATGAATTTAATCGCTATTAAACACTATGTTTAAGACCGATTGGAGTCCGGATGCTAAAGATTACCCTCGCCATTAGCATCTAGACTCGTACTCCAGCTGGTCTCTTAAACAGAGTGTTTAAAAACTCCCAAGCACACATTAATTCCCTAATTAAAAACTCGAACAGTTCACAATTGCGATCAAGCCAATTCATTTTGTTAATGAAATACATTTCTGCAAATAACACCCGTTTAACGACATTGCTACGTGAACTAAACACTGCCGTGGCATTTCCAAATATTGACTCAGCTCTAATAACTGTTACCGAAGTTCCATCAAATCAACTGGAGTGACTTCTTCGAGACCAGACGAGAGTCGCGCGTGATGAGGTGAGAAGGTTGCTAGGTAACACCGGGGAATCACGGGCATTTATTCAGAGGAGTAGACGAGTTATGAGTGTTACCATGGAACAAATTATCTTTGGAGATCATTAAGAGGAAGTCTGTAATGTTCCTGTATAAGGAACACCTTCCCATCAGTCTGACGTCATTGTGTGAAAGAAATCTGGTACTGATAGTGATCCACATGACGGTATCTATGAGGAGAAAACGTGCCAACTCGCTAAATGATGACGATGTCACACAATTATGGTTGTATCTTGATGACTGGTGCAATTTCAAGTTTAGTCACATTCCTAATTGAATAGACAGGCGTTTGGTTACTGGATGCTAGCCCTACGATAGATACGATTTACCAAGATAGGTTTCATGAGCTGACAACTGACATGCTGATCATACTATAAATAAGTAACTATCATGTTGTTTTTCGATATTTGTAAACAACCATGGACGTAAATCGGTATTTGAGGGAAGCAAATTTCTGGGGTCACCTTATTGAAGAAAAAAAACACCCTGAATCCCAAGTCTCCGACAGACGTACTCCAGTGTAAATGACAAAAAATGATGAAGAGGTTTCAATGGTTCTAAATCTGATCCATCAAATCTTTAAAGTCTCAATTATTATATTTATTTATATATTATTAATGTATTTCTGGTAATGAAACCAAGGATTCCTATAAAGTCAGAAGAAGACAATGAGAAGACCTTACAGTTTTAGAAGTGGGAGGAAAGCCCCAGAAGAATATTCTGGGGGGAAACCCACGAAATCAAGTAGGGACTGAAAACCAAATCCACATGCCAGGGCAGGAATCGAACCCAGGCCATAGCGGTGGAAGGCGAGGAAACTAACCACTGCGCCAACCTGACTCCCCTATTCCAAGGATTCCTCAAAAGCGCCCTAAGCACTGTAGCTCGCAAGCCTGAAGAAAGCTGTGGAGAGAAGACAATGAGAAGAAGTTACAGTTTTAGAGGTGGGAGGAAAAGCCCAGAAGAATATTCTGGGGAAACCCACAGAATCAGGTAGGGACTGAAAACCCAATCCACATGTTGGCCAAGGCAGAAATTGAACGCGGGTCACAGCGGTGGAAGGCGAGGAAAGTACCGCTACACCAACCAGAATCCCGTTTTATACTTTATAAACGAAGATGTACGTCTATTTTGGGGATGAAGAATTTGTCGGGGTTGACAAAAATCCCAAGTTTTTGACACATACGCCTACTACAAGCGTACACTTTTTTCAGTCCTTTTCATGTTTGTTTTCCTCGACCAAACATGTTCCATTCGATACATCAAATCTGTAGCCTAAAAACTCGCCCCAAACTTCACACTGAGACGTACGTGCTGGAAACCCGTTCTGATATTGTAACCAGTGTCTGTTTCAATCTGGTTTTGATATTTCGCAGCAATTTAATCCCCCGTGGAAATCCGCTATCTACGCTCTCGCCTCCTCAATTTCAACCAACATTTCCCCCAGCAGATTGCACACCGTCATTTTCTCTCCGCTGGGAGCTTAGACAGCATGAAAATGTTTCCTTTTTTTGAGCGATGCAAGTGTCGAAAATATCGCTGTTTTCTTTTTAGTATTGAGAAACTCATTTAAACAAAAAGCCCAAGTGCAATCCCGCCTGGATTTGTTGCTTTCTTTGTCGGCTTAGCACACTCGCTTTGAAACTCTTACGAAAGCCGTCCGAATCAGGTCAGATTTTATTCAGTATTGTTGGGTGAGACGGCAAAAACTGTGTTGAAATCCCGCGAGAAAGAGCGAGATGTACCAAATACATCATCGCGAGATTCGTATGCGGGCATCATCCAGCGTGCATCCTGATTTAAAATCCTCCAGAATTCAAGATCCTTCTTCTGCTCCGAAGAGCACGATGTTTGGTCCCACCCTCGTCAGAAGAAGCACTGAAAGCATTTGTAATATGATCCCTCTACGTGGTCATACCTGCCTCTTGCCGGGCGTCATTGAAGACAGGGATGAAACGAAGCATCTAAGTGGTTTAAGACAAAAATGGAGAGCTATAACAGGCAGGTGGCACGTTTTTTTGCATGCACATCAAGGCCTTCCCTGACGGAGCAAGTCCCTATTCAGAAATAGAAATAGTTGTAATGGTTAAGAAATAAAGATTTTAGCATAAAGCTTAACTATATAGCACAAAGTTCTGTGTTTAAAAGCTAATAGTTCTGTGTTTTCACCAACTTCACTGGCCTATCGGGACGGGTGGGTGGAATGAATCGTAAATTACGCGGGGGAGGCGTTGGTGAACGAGAATGAACAGATGCAGATTGCACACCGTCATCTTCTCTCCGCTGGGAGCTTAGACAGCATGAAAATGTTTCCTTTTTTTGAGCGATGCAAGTGTCGAAAATATCGCTGTTTTCTTTTTAGTATTGAGAAACTCATTTAAACAAAAAGCCCAAGTGCAATCCCGCCTGGATTTGTTGCTTTCTTTGTCGGCTTAGCACACTCGCTCTGAAACTCTTACGAAAGCCGTCCGAATCAAGTCAGATTTTATTCAGTATTGTTGGGTGAGACGGCAAAAACTGTGTTGAAATCCCGCGAGAAAGAGCGAGATGTACCAAATACATCATCGCGAGATTCGTATGCGGGCATCATCCAGCGTGCATCCTGATTTAAAATCCTCCAGAATTCAAGATCCTTCTTCTGCTCCGAAGAGCACGATGTTTGGTCCCACCCTCGTCAGAAGAAGCACTGAAAGCATTTGTAATATGATCCCTCTACGTGGTCATACCTGCCTCTTGCCGGGCGTCATTGAAGACAGGGATGAAACGAAGCATCTAAGTGGTTTAAGACAAAAATGGAGAGCTATAACAGGCAGGTGGCACGTTTTTTTGCATGCACATCAAGGCCTTCCCTGACGGAGCAAGTCCCTATTCAGAAATAGAAATAGTTGTAATGGTTAAGAAATAAAGATTTTAGCATAAAGCTTAACTATATAGCACAAAGTTCTGTGTTTAAAAGCTAATAGTTCTGTGTTTTCACCAACTTCACTGGCCTATCGGGACGGGTGGGTGGAATGAATCGTAAATTACGCGGGGGAGGCATTGGTGAACGAAAATGAACAGAACCCCAATACTTTGTAACGGTATAAGGACCGGTTGCATTTGAGAAAAGATGTTACCACGATCGGAACGTCAGTCTCCTGAGGACGGGCGGAGTAGACTGTCCAAAACGACGGTTCTCCCAGTCTGTTCTTTTCAGAACCACACAAACTCACACGAGACATTTCATGTGGCATCAACCGCCAGCTTAATCCTACAAACGGCAGACCCTGGTTCACTTCAGTCGGGGAGAAGAGCAGCTATTGCTTTTTAAACTATAGCAATATTAAGCTGACAGTGGATCGAGGCACGGCGGTCCTTTCTTGAACTTGTCTGTGCTCGGAAAGACGATGCGACTGTACCAACACGATTTCAAACATCCCCCACGCGAGAGCAAAGTTTTACAGCGATTATGCAAGACCCACGTGGCGATAAATTGATTTTGAATTTCCCCCGCACGAGAGAAGGAAAAACATCTGCCGTCGCAACATGGCTTTGATCAGGCTCGAAACAAAATTACTTTAGCTGGAACACCTACAGTGACGTGGCTATTGACGAATGTCCCCTTCAATGAACTAAGTCCGTTTCACTGGCGCATTGTGATCAAACATTCTAATCGAAATTCTTCATTTGGAAAGCCAAAGAGGTCTGACGTATGTTATCAATATCGGTGTCACTATGGATGCGCACCGCAAGGTGTTTTCAGCTGTTTATGGCCTGTTCTCATACCTCAATTTATTAATCAAAATGTCAGAGTTTATTCTCAAATTATTGATTTTGTCATTTCGATTCGGGAAATAAAGCTAGCATTTGCCTCAGCATGAACAATATTGCACCATAATGAGCTTCATTGTCCTCTTGAAATTCAACCTAAAATTTAACATTATTTGGGTGTACTCATAACGAGGCTACTGTATCTCAAAGCGAGGCTTGTATTATCTGAAAACAGTTTGTGTCCATATTCAGGAGAATTTCATCGAATGCCTGATATCTTGCACCTGTCTCATTGCTGTCAAAAAATAATATATTTCTCAAAAATACGAAAAAAGAGCCTTTATCGATTATTTCCCTATTTTTGGACTTTGAATGTTTGTTCACAAACATAATATAGCCAGCCCTGTTACCAATTTATAAGTATTAAAATCAATTTTTGAAAGGTTTACTTTAAATGGAAAATAATAAAGTTCCACATGTACTATTTTGACGTGTTCATGACGTCAATAGGTATACATGTAGTTTGTGTGAGTTTTGAACTCGAGCAGCGGACCTTCGATTTCATTCCTCCACTTCACTAACCATATGCGAACACGGGTTACCTGACTTCACTTGCCTAGCGCGTGCGCAGGAGGGGAAACAAATTATGAGCAATGAAAACATCGCGTGAATTGAATACAGTATATTTTAAGCTCCCCCATCTAAAAAAAAAAGGGGGAGGAGGGAATTGATAGTGTGAATCGTGAGAATAAGGCAGAAAAACCCTGTGAATTATTAAAACTTTCAATAATAATCCGGACTCGCCGGGAGCTTGTAAAAATACAAATTGTAGTATCCGACTAATTTTAGGTGTTGCCGAAACGCACGTAACATACTTTGACATTAAGGAATGGTATATTACATTTTTTGCGCAGCTTGAATTCTAAGGCAGAACGTCCAGAAAAAAGACAGCGCAGTCAAAATACCCAAGGGCGTTGTATCAGGCACCGTATAAGCACCAAAGCATTTAATATTTATATGGGGCTCATTTCCCACGGGCATTCAGGACCAAATCGGCTCATGCATCAGCCCAACGGAGCGTGGAAATAATAACGAGGAAAATTAATGTTTCCTTGAAACAGCCCGACTAAAAAAAAAACACCAGATATTTTCATAAAAACATTATCATCACTCTCATTACGGAAAGATTTTTAACGGATAACGTCATTCAATCAAATCGTTTGTTATAGCAATTTTCACACTCATTAAGTCTGCCGTCACCACCGCTGCTTTTTATTGTCAAGATTCGGCGTAAAATTTGGCATGCACGAGTGAGCTACGTTGCCATAGCAATCACTACAAAATTAAATACATAAAAGTTCATTAAGGAACGATACCCGGCCTTTTACCTGAAAAGGCAAGGCATACATAATTAGGCAAACGTTAACTGACGTTCCCCCAATTGACAAAAATGATGCACACCATTTTGTCATGATCGTAAGCTAAACTTCCCCACTCTAAGATGAAAATTCTACCCTATCCGTAACTTAAGCCACAATTTTAATTTTTCCTCAGATAACCCTGAATTAAAATATTGGTGAGATAATCAGTCATTTACTACATTTAGTAATGTTTGTGAGCAAAAAAGATTTTCCGCCAATGCACAGGGCTCGATAGCTCAGTTGGAAGAGCAACGCCTATCCGGCGGTCGCAGGTTCAAACCCCGCTCCAGTCAATTTCTGTGTTCAACTTTTAACAGATATTATAAGCACCTAGTCAGTTTCCGTTTGCGGCTTCTTTAAAAAGAAAATCCGGGCGTGTATTAAAAGTTATATATTTACGAGAAATATTTATTCCTAGCAAAAGTAAAAGAAGAAAATAGTCATACATTTTCATTACAACAGTGGCCGATTAATGTCAGGTTCATATTCAGGTGTATTTTTCATACTGTAAGACAAGTAAAATACAAGGGAAATACACGTTTTGTCACGGAAACTTTCCGGTTCAATTTGATACCTCACTTGGGAACAATATGTAAGAAATAACGAGAGCGCAAGCGCTTAAGCACCTGAAACCCAACAACTAAAAGTTGTTGTGTGTTGCAATGCCCATTGAAAATCTCGCTAAAGTGCAACTTTTAGTTGTGGGGTTTCAGGAGCTTCAGCGCTTGCGCTTTCGTTATTACTTATACGATGCAGTGAGGTATCAAATTGAACCTGAAAGTTTCCGTGACAAAAAGTATATTTTGGATTTTTTGTTCACCGTGAAATGTCCAAACAAGGACGCTTATAAAACCTGCTTAGTTTCTTTTTGTGCCAGGTGTATATATACATGAAGTTGGTCAACAATAGGTCAATGCTCGACTGACTTTTAGCAAAATAGCTCAAAGCAATATCCTTCAGCTAGATAAAAAAAGGACGGAATTTTGTTTTTAAATATCGCCAAAATATTACCAAACTGCAGGTTGATTGTGTGATTGATTGTGTGATTGTTTACCTCTGGCGCAGCGGTACGTGCTGGAGCCCCTGGGCACACAGTTCACTCGGTGTTATTTCTTGCAATCATGATTCTCTCACACAACAAAAATACAACCAATTAAGACGAATTGATGAAGGAATCCAAAATAACGATTTTGATTTCCACGGGGCAAATCACCTGACGTGTTTGAGAAAAAAACCGCTTAAATTGGTTTTCAATTTTCCAGTTGAATTTCTTGATAATTTGAACCCTTAAGGTACCGACTGTGCGGGAATAAGAATAGCTTCTTGCAATGATTCTTTTCACCTCGGGGAGAGAAAGATTGGGTGAGAATTAATTGCCAGTGTCTCACCAGGGCATCAATATAAAATTTGACATTTACTCGGGAAACTAAGTCTCCGGGTTTTATTCAATAACACACAACAGCTGTTATTTGATAGGTTTTACCGGTAACTCCAACGTGTGCCTCGACACGATGTTATTATTTCATCCACGTACGGACACTCAACTGACCAACAAGTGTCTTGAATAGCGCCTCGATGACACTGGATCGGCAGAGATGAAAACACGCTTTCTCAAAGACGCTCCCTCATAAATAAAATATCTCGTTCTCCGCGTAGTTCCGTTGAGAGGTTCAGATGACAGAACATAAATATTGCGCTCCTTCTGCAGCTTCCGAAATGATGTCAAATGACTGAATAAACTACAAATTGAGAAAAGAAATATGAGCCCATCTTTGAACATTATCCTAAAACTACAGCTCACTGAAGAAGCCTCATCACGGTCAATGAATGTCGGAATGATTTCTATTATATGACGCGCACATAAGTCAATATTATTGGCGTTCAGGGCGCCATATTATTATTATTATCATCACTTCTCGTCGTGCAAGCAGCACATTCCTTAGAAGCATCTCACCTCCCTAGGGAGTATACAGCAACATACTGCTATATCAGAGCATGGAGCATGATCAGAGAATGCAGGCTAAAGGTAAAGAGAGCTATTGACAACATGTCTGGCCGGGAATACTTGCAAATTCAAAGGCTGAAGTTGAAGCCACCATCCGCAGAAAAACCACGAGACCACGGTAATCAACTGACTGAGTGTCCTTCATTAGCTTGTCTCCAGTGGGGATATAGGGGCACGTGCCTCAGCGGATGTCCGTGCCCCAAAGGGTGCCCATATCCCCCATATCCCCCCCCCCCCCCCCCCATTTGAAGCCTTGAACTGCACTGTTGAAGTAATGCGTTTCATTTACCTTCAGTGCCCTTCGAAATATTGATGCACCCCCAAGTGCCTCAGAATTAAGCTTGTCCCTAGTTACGCCGCTGCTTGTCTCAACGGTAAGAAGTAGAAGCGGACCATAGCAATACTACAAGTTAATTGTCAGGAATTTAGATTATACTGTTTATACTTGAAATAACAGCCTTAAAAAAAGTTGAGTAGGGACTATACGACTACGAACAAGGAAGAAAACTAGGAACAACAGCCTTGCAAACAAGAAAAAATGAGTGAGTCGAGTACGACTAAGAACGTGGAAGAAAAATGTCAATGGAGAGCAGATGACATCTTTAAAACCAAGACCAATGAAGAGGGGGGTATAAAGCAAATTGTTGTTGTTTTTCTATCCCCTCCCAATTCATCCATGACTGCAATTTTGAAAATTGAGGAAAAATGCTTCACAAGACACAACTGATTTGACCCAAGGAGCGTGACCAACATGTACGAAGCCGGGAGGTCCTGAATTCATGTAACCTTTTCAACTTTCAGCATTGATGGATCACCATTTCTCATGCATGTCCCCAGTCTCCGAGTGTCTCACATCAAATGACAAGATTTGAAAATTACTTTCGTCAGCTCCGACGCTGGATTTACCAGTGTCGCGAAAACCCAGTGGACGAGAATATCAATATCAAGTATCATGGGGCTTCAACAGAACTGCTCGGGATTTTAATTTGTAATACGACTATAACTAAAAGACAAAGGTCACAACTGCACATGATCTTAGGTTTGCCTAATTTCCCGCGGGATGAAAACACAAAAACAGTTTGAAGGTATACAATTACCAAAATGTTTATTATTAAAAAAAATCACGGTAATCAACATTAAACAAATTATTTTACAAATCAGCTTTTTTTTTTTTTTTACTGAATAAAAGAATTCTTGAGCCGAAAATCAACACCTTACTAATTTCACCTTACTGATTGGTGACCTAGTGTTTTTAACTTTACACGTAAACAACACAATGTTTACTGCCAAGCCTCAAAGTTGCGTCTTATCAACAAATAACTACAACCAATTGCAGATATCAACATAGAACTTCTTGATATCTGACTAGCCCCGTGAAGGCAGTTTTATTAGTAGTTGTTTAACCTGCACTCTACCTATGGCGGACCGCGGACAAGTCAGGAATAATTGCTGTTGTGTTGACTGTCAAGACGGGGACTTGTTTACAATGCCTCAGGGAAGGACAGTAGAACACGGATCGGTAACCAACTCGGAAAGAATGCTGCGAATTCGCGTTAAAAGGGGGTACATGTAATACTTTAATGAATAGACTCCATAGAATCACAGAGCAGTGGAATCGATTCATGCACAGGCACATGAACGAGGAATAAATTCCGTGTTTAATTTGCCAAGTTTATACTATCCCCCAAATTAAAAAGAAAATTGTGTAATTGGATCACCTGTTTTAGATTTTCTTATTTTTTTTACGCCAAGACATTGGAGTTGGTATTTGGCCTTGTCTCCGGAGATAATCCAAAGAATAAATAAATACCAGTGGAATTAAATTCCGATGGAATTTTAATGGTCTACTCTCAAGTGACCATTACAAAAACCATCAGGAGACATCAGAAAACATCCTGTCGCTTTAACAAAACAATAATATCCACAGGGATGCTCCAATCTCAGAATCCAAATAAGCGTCCCAACTGTTCTTTGCTTCCAAGCGAATGAGTAGCTACAATACTTACGCTTGGCGCATCAAAAACAGGGTGGGGACCCATTCAATGTTTTGAATTGCCGGTGGGGGCGCTAGAGTCAACACATGGTATCAGCCACACAGATCAGGGCCGGCGGTCACGGCGCCAAAAAGCGGCACATCAAATCTGTTTGCATCCACTTATTGAGTTATGAGGGCGCTATTAAAATCGCAAGCTTGCATTGAACTGACAGATAAAAGAAAAAAAACAGGAGTCTGGGCGGCCTTTTCTTTTCTTTAAAAGAGTTTATTCTGAAAAATCCATACGATTGTGGTGGTCTCTAGTGTGGACATGCCTTTTACCAAATAAGTGTTTGTATACAAAAGGAAACTGGTCAATACTCCTTCCAATTTTTTACATAATCTCCTTGTATTATGGTCACTTTACAATGTCACTTTTTGGTACATTTTGACAAGTCTGTTACCTAGCTCTATGATACAATTCCCATTTAATGACATGTAGCATCGAGAGTTACTTACAAAATAAGAAGTACAAGTTTTGTAGGTGTGTTTTGTACAGGTACTGCATTTTGATAGATATTTGTAATGTAAATGCAGTCACATTGTGGGTCTTGTTACTTGCCCAGAATCAAGTTCACATGTATTAGAACATAGACTTTCTAGACCAAGTATAATTATATGATGCTCCATACTCAAAGGAAAAAATAAATAAAACCAAGTTTTGACAGATTTGTGAGCAATCACGTTCAGTGGTATTATGACATCAACAATTAATGCAGTAGATTATTACATTAACGAGTTGAAAAAATGAATCGATTACGACCAGATTTAATGCTGTATAATACAACACATATTTCTGTAAAATATTGAGAGTAAAATTAATCACCTGCACTCAAATGTTACTTCACAGTGCAAAGTAATGTTAGGTTGTAGTGCAACTTGACAAAACATGGACACAATTTCTCACCTTTGAGAACTGACATTGTTCAGTTATTCTTCCAAAGGCTTAGTTGGGTTCAAAAGAAAAGCAATAGTCTGTTTGAGGACATCATCATTGAAGTCTATAATCCTCCCGTCCTGTATGTCACCATACAGCTTCATATCTGGAGTGTACCAGCAAACGTTCCGTAGCGGATTGTCTCCTGAACGACTGCACAGTCCTAAGGTGTTCAGCTGGTAACAGAAGAATGAGAAGTTGGAGCCATCGGTGACTATCGTCTGACACGTCATCGGTTGGGTGACGTCTCTGTAAGGGTTATACACTGTGGACAAATAAAACAAGAAATCAAATTGAAGGATTCTGTTATTTTTATAAACAAAAACTGGTCTGTTTTAACAACTACACTTTTACAAGAAGTAAAACAGGTTTATGTACTAGCCATAGAAGTAAATTAAGTACAAAATTTGGTTGAATTCAATGTAATGCCTGGCTAATAGAAACAGATAACTACAATTTCAGGTTCACATCTTATGGTGCTTTCGTTTGATTGTAGCTTTGTAACATTTTTGATAAAGAGGAAAAAAAATTAACAAAAGGCTTACAACTCTGGTAGAAAGGTCAGTACTTACTTTGATATAAGGCAAGTCCATTCAGCCATCCAAATGAAGACGACATACCAATGCCCATCAGAACTTCTTCCAAGGTTTTATTTTCAGCACATTTTTTTCGGTTGAATTCTGACATGTAGATCTGCGTATGGCCGTAGGTGAATGGATTTCCAATCTTAAATCCTATCAAAGCAAGAGGAAATAGGTTGATATTGTTTAAGAAATACCAGAGAAGAGACGGACATCTCGTCGGGTGTACCACGAAGTGACGTATCGTCTATGGACTTTGTGCATGCGATACATCACTTTGTGGCAGAGATGCCACCAGTATATCAATAAAAAGCCTGAAACACTACTAGAAAACCTGCAACTACATGTACCCTTACCCCCTTTCAAGAATGTGTTTTCTGGATGCTTCAGACCAAATCCAGCACTTTTAATTTGTCACATTTTTTGAAAAAAAACCTGAATTCAGGTTAAAACCTGAAAAGTGGCATCTCTGTTGTGGTGCAACTGACGATCTGTTACATAATACAGGAAGAAACATTTATCAGTTACAAAAGACTGATTTTTGGGATGAATAACAAAATCAGTCCCTTTTGTGCTTACCAGGAAAGCAGACAGGGTTGATGTGTTGCTTGAAGACACTGACATTCTCTGGAGCATAGGACCATGACGGCACTTCACCGATGCATAGCTGCTCATCATCTCTGCTGATAAACTACAGAAAAAGGGGCACAAAAGTTAAATATACAAATACCTTTCAAAATACATGTATGGGAAAAAATGTTGCAACCTGACGCCACTTCCGCGCTTGTGTACAAAGTCTATGGAGAGTCAAGAAAATTAATTTTTTTTTAAAAAAAATAAATATTTCTCTCCCCAGATTGTCTTATCATCATTTTTTTGCAAGGCAATATTCATTGAGAGATGATATGAGAAAAAAAAGTCAAAGTTGCAAGCACATTCTTTCCAAAAGATGTAAAAGACAAAATATTTTACAAGCATAAATCAATTGTCTTCCTCTAATTTTAATTTGTGCATTTAGTTATTTGGTGGGTGTTTAAGAGTTTTTGTCCTAGTTTTAAATTTGAACAACTTTTAAATAAGAGCTTTATCATGTTTATAATTTAAAACTGTGAATCTCACCTCAGGAAGTGGTTCTTTTGTTCGAATTAAAAACAACGGATTTCCAGTGAACTGAAATTTGGTCTCATCACGTTTCCAGAAGGATTTCACCACAACGTCTTGATCTATTTGTGAATCTCTCAAATGCGGAAAGTCTCCAGCTAGTCCTGCCAACAAAAGTCGCATGACATTCTCCATGGTCTGTCTACCAGCAGTGCTATCTCTTTTTGCAGGATCACCTTTGTATCTGTACACGTATAACTGCTGCTGTAGAATGCAATCCATAACGTGTGGTTTCAACATCTCGACGGCTCTTTCTACCGAAGCACTGTTCGCCAATTCTACAATTTGCTTCGGAAGATCTTCCACCATAACTGTCTTCATACAGTGCTTGTACGAATCCAAGAAGCTGTAGTGGAAACACCTAGGGAAAATGTTGTAATGCCAACTTTGACGTTTACTCAATTCGTAGATCATTTCTGTGGCCGTTGGCTTATCGTTGATCCCTTCGATGATCAGTTTGGTTCGATATTCTTTCGTCTCCGCAGTTTTAGCGAATAACGGTGGAACAATCGGGGGATATTTCGCCTCTGGAACTTCCACTTGTGTTTCTGTACTTGTCTCGACAGTGGAGTACTCACACCTTGTCGACTGACATGCATTTTGCAGCGTAAATCGTGTAAACTTTCTTCCTAGAGGAAAAACGCGTCTGCACATGGAGGCCGCCATCTTGAATCAGGAATGTATTGCGCGCGCACCCTCGCTGGAAATTATATCCAATGAAATATGAGAGCACTCCCTTCACGCTTATATTTCTCACTATTATCCAATCACAATGGTGATGTATTTCTTTTATTTACATTGAAGGTCAGCTGATCAATAACTGTCACGTGACTTTTTCCAACAGAGAGGTGGAGTTCATCAGGCAGAAACTGTTGTGTTGGCAAAAGACATGCAGTGTAGACGTCGTGAAACAAACAATTTCCCCCGTCACAGTTAGATACGAAAATATATCAAATATGGCTGGAAATCCTAGAGATTGTCCCGAGATTGTAACAAAAGTTCCAAGCTCACAAAAAGAAAGGTAGGTGAAATAAATTGCAAAACCGGGCAGATGAAAATTCTGCCATTGTCATTGTGCTGAAAGTCATGAAAGTGAATCTAGTCTAGTTATATTTTTAATATTTATCAATCAGGTATAAATCCATCCGAAAGCTGTACATTGAGAGTTTTGGTACAGAGCCAGCCTTTTTTGCTAGAGCACCTGGACGAGTCAATATAATTGGTAAGAATATTATTATATTAATTAAAAATCAAAAAAGATTCCTAGACGGAAATGTAATAACGTGTTAGTTTGTTACACAGTTATTTATTTTCATATAAGGCCAAGTAAAAAACATATACCAATTTCTTTTCCCTGCCCATTTCCTGTTTCCTGCCCCTTTTTTATTACATTTGCAATATATTTTGCAAATGTTGTCAATATATTGTCCATGTATTTGTTTCCAGCAAAATTGTAGCCATGTAGAAAAGGTGACGGCTCCTTTGGACACAACTGTGTTTCAGCAAAAGAGTCGGGAAAATGGAAGAATTGTTATATAATGGAGATCAGTGGGCCGCCATCTTGGGAAAATCTGCCATCTTAGGGAAAAAGAAATGAAAAAAAGCCAGGACGAAAAAGTATTTTATTTTTTTACTTGGTCTAATTTTAAATGTGAAGTCAAGTAAAAACAAATACTACATAGGAAAAACAACTGCAGTCCTTTCAAATAAATTTTAAACATGTCAAACCATTTTCCCAATCTGACTAAATACACTCAGGTGAGCATATAGACTACTGTGGCTATTCTGTCTTACCGATGGCCATTCAACAAGACATCGTGATCGCTGCCGGACCAAATGCAGATAAGAAACTTGACTTCAAAAATACAAATCCAGAATACAAGTAAGGCATTGTATCATGTTGTTTATCAGTTTTTGTTATAGTATGTTTTGTGGGTTTTTTTTGTGGGGGGGGGTGTGGTTTTTTTGGGGGGGGAGTTAACTTGACAGCACTGCTTATTTTTTTCTTGTGTTTTGGGGCTTTGTTTTGTTTTGATTTGTGTATTTTTTAGTACATCCCCAGTTCCTCCAGTTTAAATAAAACAAATGTAAGCCTTAAAATAATAAAACAAAGGTATAGTAATCATGTAGTTTAGGACCCCGCCATATAAGAGAATGAAAATGTTTTGGGACTTACAACATTTGGCTATGATACAAGCAGGAAAAGTCCCTTTATGTGTTAAGAATCATCTAAATAGTTCGCTAAGAGCTAGCTATGTTTTGTGGAAAAAGGGCAGGGTTTTAATTACTGAATAGAATTTGTAAAACACAGATGTGTCCTAAACTACATGATTACCCAAAACAAGCTTCTTCTTTTTACCTACACAAGAAAAAAGAAAGAAAAAAACTGAAACTAAATTATTTCTCATAAAACAGTTTGTGTGATTTTCTCAATTCCGATAGGGATTTCACATCAAGCACTGAAGACTACAAGATCGATCCCAGCAACCCTCTATGGCATAACTACATCCTGTGTGGCTTTCGAGGCATCGTAGAAGCCGAGAGTGTATCTACACCGTCTGGTATGAACCTGATGGTGGATGGCATCGTCCCACGCAGTGCTGGTCTGTCTAGCTCTAGTGCCTTGGTGTGCTGTAGTAGTCTGGTCACTATGCATGCCAATGGGCTGGAGATACCTAAGGTAGGTGTAACAGTCTTTGCTGAAATAGGTCCTGATCCATGGGCAGATTATAGGGTGTGTTTAGAGTTGCCTGCCCAACTCCCTCTCCCCCCCCCCTTAACCTGGGCAAAAGTATCACATAGAAATAAGCCATTTGCAAGTTACATTTGAATAATATTTGGAACGCTGACTTAATCCAATGCTTTGCATGAGTTACATTTACATTCACCCGATCAAAGAGACTGTTACTATATCACGTGATTCGAGGCAAGCTTTATACTAGCAACCCCCAGCTCCGGTATGGTCTGGTGTCTTTGTGCCATTCTCACCCATTGTGAACAATGTATTGGTGCTGAGGGACTCTTACGTAACTATGCAAGAGCTTGCCCCAAATCATGTGATTAGCAACGGTGTCTTTGGTCTGGAGAATTCACAGTTAAAATGTGCTAAGCATTCTGAGCAAGTCAGTGTACCAGACGTTTTTCAAATTTAAATCCCAAAGGGTATAGGTCACTCTCAAATGGCTTATTGGCAATTGGTGACTTTCAAGTAAAAAATGTTTGTCTGGCAAATGCGACCAAATTAATTAAATTAAATTTTGGGGGCTTATCGGCTGTACTCGCAGCAGAACATTTGAAATTTTGAGATGAGGTGGTTTTAATACTTACTCACGAATACGTTAAAATTCATCCCATCCTCTTCTAAGTAATGATAACCTTTATTTTTGTTTTAATTCAGAGGAAATTAGCAGATATCTGTATGAGATGTGAGCGTTATATTGGCACTCAAGGCGGTGGTATGGATCAATCTATCTGCTTCCTGGCGGAAACTGGAACTGTGAGTCTCTTTTTTTCATTTCATTTTCGAATATTTTATGAATTTTAGTAAAGATAGATGAAATGTCCTTAAGACATTGAATCATTTTGCTGAACTGTCAACTCCTTTCATTGTAAAACATGTCTTGTGGTGAACGGGTAAAAACAAAGAGGTAAAAAGGAAAAACAGCTAAAACAACAGACAATAGAATGCTACCGAGTACCTAATTCGGCGACAGCCATTTTCTGAGATGGCGCCAAACTCGAGCGAATTGCGCTCAGGTAATACGCACGCACTCCGGGCTCCTTCGACCAATAGTGTTACCAAAATGTAGGCGTGCTTCGTCTTTAAGATTGCGTGTGGCATGAGCGCAAACGTGATGCCCCTTGAAAAATGGCTTCTAATTGTTTGTCAAAATAGTCCATTCAAAATACCTAAATGATAAACAGAGTGACCCGATGTCAAAATGATAAATTAAGACCGGATATTTTATTTTAACAGAAACGTTTTAAAAGCTTCTCTAATTCTTCATGCAACAACCCATTTCTGCAGTTGTATCAATATTTTTTTATCCAATATTGATCACATACAGGCCAAGTGGATCCAGTTTAACCCCATCCGAGCCACCAGCGTTTCCATACCTCCTGGTGTGTCGTTTGTCATCTCCAATAGTTGCGTGGAATTACAGAAAGCTGCAACGTCTCACTTCAATATCAGAGTGGTTGAGTGTCGCCTAGCAACCCAGGTAGAGTTACCATAGCAGCCAGTTTGTGAAAAATAGGGTCAAACTTTCATAACCAATAAAAACATGGCATAAATCCATTTTTAACCAAAATCAAACTGTGGCAAAGTTTCAAGACATTGTTGAGTTTCCTGCAAGGGTGGATCCAGAACACAATTTTGGGGGTAGGTAAAAAAAAATTTGGTCCCCAAAAAAGTGAGTCCAAAAAGCTACGGCGTAGGGTTTGGGGCCCACTTAAGGGCCCTGTAAATTTTTGGGATTCTAGATGCTCTGTGGTGCGAACTGATGCTATTTCTGACAACTTAAACAAAAAAATTTGCGACATCACTTAAGAAAAAAAAAAATTGGGTTCGTTTGGGGGGGATCATGGCCCCCTTTGTATATTTTCAATCCTTTTGTACTAGGTCTTGGCCAAGGCTAAAGGATTAGACTGGAAGCAGCTTAAGGTGTTAGCCAAGCTACAAGAGGCGCTAGGAGTCTCCTCGGAGGACATGTTGAGCATTGTGGAGGATGTGCTGCATCTTGAGCCGTACAGCAAACAGGAGGTTTGTGACATCCTTGGGGTGTCGGAAGAGGAGTTGAACAAGGAGAGCCTGAGCCAGAACACACTGGAAGGTGAGAAGATTGCCGACTCACAAGACGCCTTCACTGAAATCTTTTAAATTGGGAATTGAATTGGAGCATTAAAGCTTAAAAAACGACAAGCTAAAAAAAAAATTGGCAGTGTTGTCTTTCTTAGTTCATGTGTTCGTTCTATGAGTGGGTCTGGGTCTGTGAGTTGTGTATGGGCTCCGTGCACAAGTACCCCCTCAATGACAAGAATGGGAGAGTTGGGGGAGACCACTGGGAGAGACATTCAGATGCATTGCTTACGACGCCTGATGCTCACGCGAAGATGCTATCTTTGTGAACATTCAGAATACAATTAGTCGTGGGTACTGCGCACTAGTACGCGAACCAGTACGCGCATGCAGTATGTCCTGTCCACTCGGCTCTCAAAAGTTTTCAAACAGCGCCCTCTCTTGACTATATTTGTCAATTTTCTATCTTTGGCATCTATCAGTATTTGGAAAAGGTTGATCAGGAAATGTTTTTTTTAACAGAAATTGTTTAAAATAAATAATAGTTTCACTGCGTTTCTCAGCCAGATCACTGATACTTTGTCCATTTCCAAACCTCTGATTTTACAGTCACTTCGTTCAAGTTGCATGATCGTGCCAAGCATGTGTTTGGTGAAGCAAACCGAGTTGTGAAATTCAAGGAGATTTGTGATCAGGGACCTGCTGATGCCGCTACTCTGCTAGGAGGACTCATGAGCGATAGTCATACTAGCTGCCGAGACTTGTATCAGTGTAGCTGTGAACCTCTAGATCAACTAGTAGAGCTGTGCAGGTGAGTGGATTAGTGGATGGGGTGGGGTGGATAGTTGGTGGGTGGGTGGCAGGCTGATGCCGCTACTCTGCTAGGAGCACTCATGAGCGATAGTCATACAAGCTGCCGAGATTTGTATCAGTGTAGCTGTGAACCTCTAGATCAACTAGTAGAGCTCTGCAGGTGAGTGGATTAGTGGATGGGGTGGGGTGGATAATTGGTGGGTGGGTGGTAGCCTGATGCCGCTACTCTGCTAGGAGCACTCATGAGCGATAGTCATACAAGCTGCCGAGATTTGTATCAGTGTAGCTGTGAACCTCTAGATCAACTAGTAGAGCTCTGCAGGTGAGTGGATGGGGTGGGGTGGGGTGGTTGAGGCGATTGGTGGATAGTCAGTGGGTGGGTGGTAGGCTTATTATGTTGCTATGATTCTAGGAGTGATGGTCATACTAGCTGTCAAGACTTGTAGCTGTGAACCTCTAGATCAACTTGTAGAGCTGTGCAGGTGAGTGGGTTAGAGGGTGGGGCGGGGTGGGTGAGGCGATTGCTGGATAGTTGGTGGGTGGGTGGGTGGTAGGCTGATACTGCTACCCAGCTAGGACAACTCATCAGTGACAGTCGTACAGGCTATCGAGCAGAGTTGTAATGACTCGAGTCGATGACTAGACTGGAGTCCGACTCGAGTCACAATTTTTGGTGACTCGAGTCCCAAAGGGTAAATGACTTGACTCGACTTGAGTCACTGCGAGCAAATGACCTGACTCGACTCGAGTCCCTCATCAGAAGACTCGACTTGACTCGAGTGAAGGCTAATAAGACTCGACTCCCAAAAATAAAAGCGCAACCCTGCGAAAAGTATTTGCAATGACTTACGGTGCAAAATTTATGCTCACTTTACTTTGCGAATAGCAGTCATGTACAAATATACGTGTCACAGACTCCCACCTCATGGTTCTAGAACGCACAAAATACTATCCAGGAACCAGATTTTTAAACACATATTCTAATTCGCTGTTTCATCATTGGTTTTGGGCAATTTCTTATAAAGTTCTTGGATTCGAACGCTGGCTAAACTTATGGCCTCCTTTTATAAATTTTGGTATAGATAGTGTTCAAATAATAGTGACTCGAATTGACTCGAGCTAAATATTTGACTCGACTCGACTCGACTCGACCTTTTGATCCAATGACTTGACTCGACTCGAGTCACTTCTTTAAAATGACTCGACTTGACTCGAGTCACTTCTTTAAAATGACTCGACTCGAGTCACAAAAATCAGTGACTCGTTACAACTCTGCTATCGAGACTTGTATCAATGTAAATTTTAATTGCTAGATCAATTTGTAGAGCTCTGCGGGTGAGTTGGTTAGTAGATGGGGTGGGGTGGGGTGGGAGGGGCGATGGGTGGATAGATGCTGGGTGGGTGGTAGGCTAATGTTGCTACTCAGCTAGGATGACTCAAGAGGCATACAAGTTGCCGAGACTTGTATCAATGTAGCTGTGAACTAGTAAAGCTCTGCAGGTGAGATGGTTAGGGGGTGAAGTGGGAGGGGCGATGTGGTGGGTGGATAGTTGGTGGGTGGGTGGTAGGCTAATGCTACCTAGCTAGGACTCATGAGCAACGGCCATGACTAATATGCGATGGCCATACAAGCTGCAGAGACTTGTATTAATGTAGCTGTGAACTGTTAGATCCACTAGTAGAGCTGTGCAGGTGAGTGGGTTAGGGAGTGGGTGAGGCAATGCGTAAATAGTGAATGGAGGGGGGACTGTAGGCTGATGCTGCTACCCAGCGAGGACTTGTGAGTTGTCATACAAACTGCTGCTATATCAATGTAGCACAAGGCGGTTTTTGCTCGGCATTTGACAATCTAAGGACAAAAAGACAACGGCTTGCCTGATGGCAGTTTAGGACATGATTCATACAGACATGGTCAGTCAGTCAGTTACTCAATCACTAAGAGTACAGCAGGATGGCTCTTTGGGTCCATCTAAACGAATGAATCTCTTCAAAGTTCTCTGCAAATTTTGGTACGAGTTGTCCGATTCTTAGAACAATTGGTTGTGAACAGAGCATCCTGTTTGTCTTCAGGAGAAACTGCCAGCCTGCTGGAGATGCAGAACTTAACCAGCAGCCTTGGTGGAGAGAGGAGCATAGGGAACAGGATGCTAGGTGGATTGAGAATGTTAGCTGGAGATGGAGAATCATTCAAATCAATAATTTCTTTTTCTTTACTTCCACTGAAACAGAAACTCTGGGGCATTGGGCTCCCGTCTGACAGGCGCTGGTTGGGGTGGATGCGCCGTTTCCATGGTACCATCCGAGGGTGTTGATGACTTCATCAGCAAGGTGCATGCTGGGTATTACGCAGCTGATCCCAAGCTACAGGGACGTGTCCAGGAGAGTTTGTTTGCTACCGAGCCTGGCAACGGAGCCAATATCATCCAACTGGACGCCGAAACCTCTCTCTGAAATCAGGACAAAGTCCTTTAAAAAGTTTACAATGGAACAACTCCTTAAGTCATCAAGTTTCTTCACTTCAGTATTTTTGTTTCAAAGTACAGGCGATTATGACTTAGATGTAATTAAGTTAACATTCCTAAGATATTTTGTTTTTAATTTTAAAGTTGAACAAAGAAATTGACTGGAGCAGGGTTTGAACCTGCGACCTCCAGATTGCCATTCCAGGGCACTACTGATTGGGCTACCCAGCATTATGGTGGTGGTTCCCCATTTTGTCCATGTTATTGTTTTTTCATCCAAGAAACTGCCAATTTCCAGTACTTACATAAACAAAAAAACAGTAAACAGCATTTCCTTTCAATAATTCCTTGAAAGTTTGGTTTTGAAAGTAAATTATTCTGATATAGTTGGAGACACTATGCTTTGATTATCTTCCAGGTGATCTTTTATATCAAATTTTATCAGTGTCAATGAAAAACCGAGTCTGATTTTAATTCCACAGTGTACCAAGACTAATGTAACTGAGTATTTTATAGCTGTAGTGTGCATGCCAGCTTTAATGAGAAAAGTGCCTTGTTAGTTTTTGCTTTTTTTTTATTCCAAGCATTTACAGGTTGCAACAAGTTTATAATTGGTTCATGGCAACTGTTTAACCAAAATGAAGCCGTATTGGAATGCCATGTTGCTTCCCAGCTAAACTAAATCAACTTAATGTGCAATGTAGTATACATTTAGTAAACGCTGCAAACAAAAGAAAGTCAACACTCATTGGAGGGGTCATAATTTTGAATCTGATCGTCTTATGGTAACGTCATTTATATAGACCTTTGGGAAATGTTGTTAGCTACATTTTGATACCCGTTTGCTACCAAAGACTGTAAATCATCCAAGATTGACAACGGTTTATGAAAAATAATGCAGCTTGAAAAGTTGCAAATTTAAAGAGCATACGAGTGGAAATCGCTGCGTGACAATGTTACACTGCCCAAAACGAACAGCAGGGAATAATAATAATAATAATAATAAACCATTCTTATAAAGTGCATTTTACACGGGGTCCCAATGCGCTGAACATGGGAGCACGCGAAATTGATTTACCCGTGCTTTGTTTGGGCACTAGGGGCATGTGTGTTTGCGCTTAGCAATTTCTCCTCGCGTAATCTTTACATTTGCAACTTTTCAAACTGCATCATTTTTCATGAACTGCTGTCAGTCTTGGACGATTTACAGTCTTTGGTAGCTAACAAAAGTTCCCAAAGGTTTATATAAATGACGTTATATTCAGAGACATCAGCAGATTCAAAATTATGCCCCTGCAATGAGTGTGGACTGTTTTTTAATTTTATTTTTATTATCATTAATAGTAACAATTCAGGGCAAGAAAATGGCGGGGTAATCCAGGAAATTTTGTCAACACAAAGTGCGTTTAATCAACACCAAAAACCAACACATTTAGCCTCAATTTCTAATTTACAACTTGTTATAGTTTTAGCTGATACAAACTGCTTTCGTCACTCTATACAAAATGTACAATTAGAATAAAAATGAACATCTTTTATATACACATAAATATGTGAAAATGTGTGAAGTGATTTCTGGTTCGTATTGTCTGTGGTCTGTATCAATCATCATTTCTGACTAAAATCATGCTTCTTCAAAAGTAAAGATTGGAGAAGACTTGGCTGGTATTAAATACCCTGTTAAATTATTCCTTCTGGCTTGCTGACAAGAAGAAGAAATCAAGAAATGTAGGTGATTTCCAACGATAAGTCAATTGACTGATTTTTGGAATAAAGACGTATAATGACGAAATTGTGTTTCGTGATCGAAAGGTTGTGCATAATTTTTCCCTGTTTTCTCAAAGTGTAGTATCCAACGAGCCGAAACTTCAACAGGTTAGGTTTTGAAAAGTCTTCCTTGGATCTTGAGCCTAGTTTAGACCAGCATGCTGATCATCAACAGAATGTCTCCCTTCACCTTCGTAGTGTTTATCAGATGATGATGAGTTTTAGTAACCATCTGTCCATTGCCATTATTTTAGACTGTTTCTTTTTTAAGCTCTGACCGGAGCTTCTACATGTTACTTTGTGATCGGTCAGTCGGTCCCCGGAAAATTGACCAAAAACGGGCCCCCTAATTGACCAAAAATTGACCAAATGCAATGCCATCGTCGGTAAATGCACTCTTGGCGAAAATTTTCAGGACATGCCCCTTTGTCTCGATTGATGCGCATGTGCATCTATTTGCATATGAAGTGAGACATTCCGGAACCGGGCCAGAGCTTAATGTGCACTCGCGCTTGTTACAATGGAAGACTAAGATGCAAGTTGTAATCTGAGTTTAAGCTTCATCTCCATAGCCTTTTGGCTGGATGTTCAATATTTTACAATGGAAGGCATCACTTATCGTCGTCATCTTCATCTGATGAGCTGTAGCCACTACCAGTCCTCTTGTTTGGCAAAACTTGTCTTTCCTGTTGGTGGGAAAAAGAATTGAAATAAGAGATGAGAACCTCCACCTGGAGGCATCTTTAAACAGATAATAAGCCCAATCCATTTGGAATGCCGTGCGCCTTACAGGAAAAAACGACAACAAAATTAGCTGGCCTAATGTATCGGTCTTAAGCTAGACCTTTCTCAAAGGAAAAAAAAACACCACGTTTTTAACCAGTGATTTTCTGTTTATGGCATTGTTTCCCCCATAGAAGACTGTAAATAATTTCATCTTAGCAGTGAATGTCAAACTGAAAATGGCTGCATTTTCTTTTGAATAATTATGCCAATTAATTTGCATCAACAAAACTGCACAAGGTACAACTTATATTTGGAATTGACAAATTTTGTAAAAGAGTCTTTTAAAAACTTGTTTGTTGCTTTAGGACACGTTTTTTTGCTAAACTGCCCCAATTCTGATTTCTACAGGACAAATACTATCACATAGGATTACATATTAGGACAAAGCTTCCAAGCAAGAGTGCATGTACTAATGATGTCATCATGCTCATTGCCTTTTGTTAGCTGGCATACATGTTAATATTCTACTTATCTACTCACACGAGTTAGCTAAAAATTGATCACACAGTTTCTTCACAAATCTACAATGTTTACAGTTTTGCTTTAAAAAAATCACCTACATGTACAGGTTTGAATATAACATGGATAAAGTACACTCCATATGCTGGGTAATTAGCACATGCAATCTTGCATATCCTGCTAGATATTAGTTGGCAAAGCATTAAAGCTATAGTCCATCATTTGCAGCCATCCGAAAAGTAACTGGCATAATTATTGTTTAAAAACATGCTTGGTTGAAAGATAGTAAGTGGACTAAACTCCCTGTGAAATTATTCTTTCTGGCAAGCTGTCATTTTGAAGTAATCAACCAAAGAAGGCCTTTCCATTGGAAAATTTAAATTAGTAGTTCGTTTTGTTATTCGGCGAAGCGCGCGCAAGCATTGGCACAACGCACACGCGGTTGCTATAATTCGTCGGATCAGTGCGCGACATCGCGTATAGCTGCAATCGGCTCAGTGAGAACGTGTCTCAGATGCTGAATTCAGGCCCAATTCAAAACATGATTCAGCAACTTTTGATTTGAAATTGAGATCCTAGAATGCTGTGTTTCTCGGAATATACAGCTGAAGCTGAGCTGAAACTGCTTCAGGTTAGTTGTTCAGTATCCTTCATTAGATTTTGAACACTTTTGTTGCTTCAAACGAACAAAATGCACAAATTTCAAATGATGGCCTATATCTTTAACATAGCTACATCAACTGAACATATCTACCACACCACCAAGCTCGAGCACCACTCTTGTTTTATAAGCATCTTCATACTTGAAGGAGAATGTGGCTGATATTTCCCATTCCTTCGTTTCCCTCCACCCCGCATCTCTCCCCTTTTACCCTCGACAGACGCTCATACCCTTCATGCATTTTTATAACAAAGAATCCGCTTATCCATTGCCAAATGTATCACAACACGACAACCCTGCTATGTGATATGATAACATTTGGGGAATCAGGAATCCTACGACACATCATTTAGAATTCAGACAATCGCTACATTCTTCAATGAAATAATTATAGCAAAGACCAGTTTTGATGACAGCAGTATGGCATTCAATCATATGCTGCCCATGCATGACTTGGTGATGAAGCCCCCATACTGGCCCCTGCTGGCAAAAAACTGCAAACCCAAAATGCGTACTGCCAAAATGCACTAAAAAACATTGTTCAGTTAGTATAGATGTAGGATTGGATTAAGGATGTTGTGGGGGGGGGGAAACAGGCACAGTTCTAAAGTTTAAAAATGTATATTTTTAAAAGTTATCTATTTTCAAAATGTGATTTAGGATAACGTCATTGCATTTTAAGGAAACGTTTTAAACATGCTTTTTAATTCTTTTCTTTTTTTAGGACAAATTTAGAGTGTTCTTTAGGAGATGAAGTTTGTGTCGGAAAGATGTAAACTTTATACTGGGTTTTGCCCTTTGCCAATGTATTTTTATAAACACTGTATACTCAGTGTTGTACCGAGTGATTGCGAGAAAAAATCCCTAAGCTTACGCCGATGAAACTTGAACCCACAACCTCCTGCTTATAGTGCAGATGTCTTGCCACTCGACTACCGAGATTGCCAGGGTCGGCTGGCCGGTTCGAGTCTGATGTGGCAGCAGTTTCGGCAACCAACTGTTATGAGCAAAACCCAATTTAAAAATTAGGGTGGTTGGGACTATCTCATCTCATCTCCGTTGGTTAAGTCAGCAAAATATCCTGTCGGATACATCAACGCTAACTTTCACTTTGTGTGGACTATGGCCCTAGTAGCCCCCTTTAGAACCGTGCCTGTTAAGATTGATGATTTGACGGAGTCATCAAACCTCATATCCAGCTGCTTCCTTTAGTAATGTCATGATTCCATCCTTGCCCTTAATTGGCCAAAATTGAGCGTAACAAGGAAGAAAATAAAATTAACATTAAAATATTAAGTAATAGCAAATAATCAGGTTCATTTGAACAGGGCACGATGATTTGGAGAAAAAAAATTGCATGTGATAAGACTTTTTTTTGGGCCTAATAAAAACAGAACAGTTTCGATTTAAACATTAAAAATCTTCAGATGACAAGCGTATATAGCTGATGTAAAGAAACATTTTCAAATATTGAAATGTGTAAATAGTGTGGGTAATGTGAGTCTCATATCTTGGAATTTAGTTAATGTACTTTCCCGCTGAATAAAAACATGTTCCCAAGTTTTTTCTTCTCAAACTGAATGAAATGAATATCTTGAGCCCTCACTTTTTCATTCAACTCACCCTCATATCTAAGATCTTTTCACTGAGTATCTTGACGTCCACATTGCGGAGTAATATCTTCTGTTTCAGCTGCTCAATCTCCCGCGTCTGTTCTCTCTTCTGCTTCTCAATGGCCGCCATCTCACGCGCTAGCTCCTCTTTGATCCTAGAATTAAAACAAAAAGGTGTCATCGTCAGATCATCAAAAATAATCAATTGCATTCCTCATGATCCCCTTGCAAGAGCACAGTTCTTATCAAGAGGGATTTCTAAACAAAGTTCGAGTCAATTTTTATCACAATTTGATTCACTTGTGTCTGGTAACAAGCAAATTACAAGTCAATTCACAAGTCCGATTGGAAGTAACTAGGCAACAGGAGATGAACAATGACAAAGGAATGCCTTTGTCATTGTCCATTTGAACAGTGATAATGAACTTGACTAAGGCAGGATGACGCGTGATCATGACCAGTGTTTGACTTGTAAGGACTTGCAATGGTCTCTATTACTACACTCCTAACAATATGCATCCCTTATAATAGCACATTTCTTATAAACCAGAAATTGTTCAATGTGATAAATTAACACTTTATGACTTCCAGAATACTTTGAGCACCAATCTACACATCCAGGATAGGTGCAGGACTTAGGGGGACCAGTGATAATGAACTTGATAAGAAATATACCCGAGTACAGCTTGCAATGGTCCCTATATCACCCACACACCGTGATTACTCATAGCCTACATCTTTCCTTGGGGGCATGGTCTAGTGGTTAGTGTTCCTGACTCTGATCGAAGGCTCAGGGGTTAGAATCCAGCTGCTGGCCACATGTTGTGTCCTTGGGCTAGCCACTTCACCCCCACTTGCCTCTCCCCACCCAGGAGTATAAATGGGTACCGGCATTAGCTGGGGAGTAACCTGCGATGGACTGGCATCCCATCAAGGGGGAACAGAAACACCGGCCTGATGAGCCACATGGGCTCGGGACAGACTTTACTTACCTTTACTATATCTTTCCTCTGACATGTACTCACTTTTGATATTCTGCATTGAGTGATTTCTTCATTCGCTGTGTGTCTTTGATGACTTCACGATAGGTCAGAGCTGGGGGAGTAACTCCAAGGTTAAGGAAATCAATCAAAGTTGCTTCTTTGGGTAAAAATCTTGCAAAAATATCTTAAAAAGTGAGAATTTGTGATAGCAATGTACTTTTTTTCCAGTGTTCTTTCAGATCCTATCACATTTGTGAATTTAGTCTTAAGGACAGTTTGTCCCATTGTAGTTTTTTTATGCACGAGAAAGAGCAAACTTGGCACTTCTTTGGTATATATCGCGTAATTTGACATCCTGATGAATGCAGACATTTATGTAGGTGAAAACATTGACAGTTCCAATTCATATATATTGTACCAGATTTGTTTATGGGTCTGTATTACTCAAAAGTAGTTTTGCGGCTTCCGACTCATTTTTGGTTACATTTTTCACTCTCTTTATCAATGATAAAGACACTCTCCTTTTTCATTTAAAAAAGTTGATGACTTTTTACATGTTAAGTCAGATATTTTCATCTAAAAATGTTGTTATCTGTCATCTGTTATATGCAGCACTCATCCCATTTACAAACAGATTTGTTACGTTGTCTTTTTTATTTTGAAGTGTTATAACTCTATTCTAAACAGTATATTTTTTTGTAGAATGGAAAATAAAAAAGGAATCTACCAACCCTTGCCTAGAATAGTTATCAACAAAAATAAACTATTGAAAAAAAAAAATTCCAAGGATATGGCATTTTGGCGACCTCCGTCCTGCGGACATTACGTCCGATGTGTTCATTGCCAGCCAGATCCTTCATGTAGAGATAATGGGCGATAAGTGGACTACGGCCCTGGATGTTAAACAGTATTCTCTCAAAGTCTGGTCCCGGACCCATCGGATGAGACTGCACAAGGAGATAAATTGTATGAAACCTGTAAGTCGTGTTATAAGTAGAATATTCACAGAAACATCACATGTTTTTTTATCATTCCAAAATAACTTCTGCAACCCAAAACAGACTTCTCTTAATTCTAATAACCATATTTTTTGGTATTTTCAAGAGAATATCTTTTGGTAGAAAATGTGATTTTCTTATGCATATTACAATTGATGCCATGCAAATCAAAATGGTTTTATGCATTCACGGTGCGTCGCGGTGATCGCCATCTTTTTATCTTTTTTTTCGTGTTGCATTTTGTCGTCTTCATCATCATTTTACCCAAAAAATTTCCCTAAAAAAAAATCAAAACCCTGCCCTCTATCCACGACAGTGGTGTTGGTTTTAAATTTTGCTAACTAGTTCGGAAAGTCCAATAACCTAGAAGTGGATATTTGTTCTTGTGTAGGAATGACGCCTGTAGCTACATAATCCAACCACAAGTGTAATTTGTTGAAAGTTCCCCCATTGCAGTCGTTCAGAACAACTCCAGTATCCAGTCAATGGAAAGTAATACATACATCTCGCCAGTGTAAAACAAAAATCTATTTAAGTCAAACATCTCGATTCAGCCTGCCTCTGGAATGCAAAGCTGAAACTGTTGTTAATCATTGTGCTTGACTGATTCAAATTCACTTATCAAAGTCAAAGGCAGTGAAGATCATTTGCAGCTATCCAAACAGTTACTGACCAAATTACTATTAAAAAGGTTACTTGGTTTAAAGATAATAATGGCACTAAACTCCCATAAAAATTATTCCTTTTGGCACGCTGCCATTTTGAAGAAAACAATAAAAGAAGGTCATTTCCAAAGATGAGTCAAACGATGCATTTTTGGAAATTTCCATTGGTAGTTGTTTTTTTATTGGGCAAATCTGTGAATGGGTGCGCGCGCATGCCTTGACACTACCCACATGCATGCGCAGTTACTATCATTCGTCGGTTCAGTGTGTGACATCGCGTAGCTACAACCGGCAAAATATGACTTGGCAACTTTTGAATTAAATCGAGATTCTAGAATATTGTTTTCTTGGAATTTACAGCATTCACAGACCTAAAACTTCATCAGGTTTTATTGTTAAGCACCCGTCTTTAGATTTTGAGCACTTTTGTTGCTTCAAACTAGGAAAATGCACAAATGACAAATGATCTACTCTACCTTTAAACTTGAATGATTCATTTCAGTATTGAAAAAGTATCACAGTTAATGAAAGAAGATGGAATTTTTCAGAAATTCATAAATGCACAAATTTCTCTAAATATAACAACATCTCTAACCTCTTCTTGCATTGGCGGTACAGGTGGTAGCACCATCCTGGTCGTGTTCATCAAGCCTGACGGGGCGCCGGTCATGCCAGCGGTTGTCGGCTGGAATCGAAGACTCTTATTGGTCATCAGGGTGACTTCACGAGATAGGCCAGCCATGTTGGTCCCCTCGGACACTAGCTCATCATCATCAGGAACATCAACGCTGACAGAGAAATCAGCTATAAGAATAAAAAAAATATGTGACTAGTGACTGAAATTGTGGACTGTGTTGAACATCACATATCTGGTCTCATAAATCACAAGCAATTCACAATTTTTTGTGTGCATACGTGCCCTGAACAAGAAAAAAGCTACTCATGGTACATGAGAAATAAAAAGAGTACTCAAGAAACCTGAAGTTAGGAATTATCATTCCTCTTGAAACAGGACAGATCATAGGTTGGAGGGAAACAAGCACCAGGCAAGGAATTCCAAACAGATGCAGCACATGGGAAAAAAAAGCTTTTCAATTAATCAAGTCGAGGCCCTTTGGCAGCTCGAGCCCTCCTGATGATCTCGGTCCAGATGTCCCAGTCCAGCATGCAAGAGTGCAGCTCCTCAGCAGTGGTCAAGCTGGTGTTCCGTTTCAGCATGTCCACGAAGGAGAGATTTCTTCTCCCACGTGAGGCAGTGCCCCATGTGGGCTCCCAGAGAAAGATCCGGGAAAAACCTTTTGGAATATCCTTTAGTTCTGTATCTAGGTACTGCAACAGTGTATGGATGAGAACAGGTAAAAAGCCGAGTTTCTCTCTCAAACACTCTGATTGGAGGAACCAGGTTGGACATACTAGTGGAGCTATGACCATGAAAATATCTGTACAACAGACAGAGGGTGGCAACAGACCTACGGTGGGGAAGAGGCTGTAATGACGAGCCCAACTCCACCCCAACTGTCAGTGACAGGCAGAAGCTCCATCCCAACTGTGGCAGCAATACTCAATAAGTGTCAGGGAATGAACAACAAAGCAATGCCTTTCTCACAGATCATCCCAGTAGCTTGTGCACAAATTGACTTGAGAATGATTGACTAGCGATAGACTTGTGATGGACTTATGATGGACTCGTCTAAAACACTGATCATGTGACATCTGATCTGGTGTATCTACACCTGTCAACCTGCTAAGAATTCCCTGTTCTTTAATTCTTTGTTGATCTGTCCTTTTTTTATCAGCACTACTTTTTTTCTTCTTCCCTCTGCCAGGGGTGGGGTGGGGTGGGGTGGGTTTGGGTGGGGTTGGAGTGGGCAGGAGGCTACACCTGTCTATTCTCTGTATACCAGGCTGACCTAGTCCTCACCTTCTTTGTTGATCTTTCCCTCTTTCATCAGAACTACTTTCTTTTTCTTTTTTCTTTTCCCACTTTCTTCTGCCAGGGGTTGTGTTGGGGAGGTGTGGAGTGGGGAGTAGGGTTGACACCTTAAACGGTATTCTATGTATTTCCTGATTTAGTCCTCGCCATCTTTGTTGATCTTTCCCTCTTTCATAAGCACTACTTTCTTTTTCTTTTTTCTTCTACCACTTTCTTCTGCCAGGGGTGGTGTTGGGGTGGTGTGGAGTGGGGAGTAGGGTTGACGCCTTACACGGTACAACCTCTATATATTTCCTGATTTAGTCCTCACCTTCTTTGTTGATCTTTCCCTCTTTCATCAGCACTACTTTCTTCTTATCTTCCTCCTTCTCTTTGTTCATGCTCTTCGGTTGAAGTCGCTTGACATCCCAATGACTCCAAGCATCTGGCCCGGGCTTGATACCTACAACAGGGACAAGAATCCAAATAAACATGCAAACCTTGAATCTTTAAAATAATCCCTTGAGCAGTAAATATGGGCTCCGTGCACAAGAACCCCTCAACAGTAAATGGAGAGTTGGGGGAGACCACTGGGAGAGACATTCAGAAGCATTGCTGACGACGCCTGATGCTCAAGCAAAGACGCTGGCTTTATGTGCATTCAGAATAAAAATAGACATGCATACTTCTTGCCGTACGTGCATGAACTAGTACGCGCATGAACTAGTACGCGCAAGATGCAGTGTGTCCCCCACTGGAGCTTTCAAAAATGGTCAAAAAGTGCCCTCTCTAGTTTACATACGGAGCCCATTACCAGACATGCTAATCTTAGCCTTGGGTCCAAGTGCCCATTTGGTGTAAAAAAAACAGAAGCCATGTCATATCACACATCACAGCAGTCAACAAGTGTTAAACATGTCCTGCATGAAACAATTTGAAGCAATTTGTTTACAACTTTTGCTTTCAAAAAGTCTTGAGATGGTCACCATGGAAAAAAAAAAGTAAAACAAACTTAGATAAGAAAAGTGGTTTTACCTGCCACCCATTCACTGCACATTGTTGCGACTTTCTGCTTGAAATTTGCATCAAACGTCTTGTGTGAATCAATGAATGCTTCCCAATAACCAGCGAATATGGACTGCGCCAGGCAGTCTGAATACACCTGCAAGGAAAAGACGACATGATATAAAGTACTTGATCAACTTTAGTTTACAAGTATTGAGTGGCTCAGGGTGGAATGGGAGGAATATTATTGCGAGGTAAAATCTGGACGTTTCTTTTTCACGAGGCAGAGCCGAGTGAACTGGAAAAGTCCAGATTTTACCGAGCGATAATATTCCTCCCATTTCACAATTTCAAGCCACTCAATATTTTTTTTTATATAACTGACATATAGATCCTTGTCATTTGATACATTGGAACTTTTATTCAATACAAAATTAGTGGAAAATGTATTTCTCTCTTCCAAACCACCCCTTCACGAAAATGTTTAAAATGAACTCTGTAGCACTGGCTCTTTGGAACAATACGCACTATGAGCAACGCTGAACGCGCACACCAGCATGCATTTGCCCACAAATACCGTGTCATGGAACAAAGATGATCCTAACTGTTGAATAGTAAATCCCATTCACCACGGGCGAATGGGACTTTCTGAGCCCTGACGTGAATGGGAGCAATAAAGAATGTCACGTGATGTGAGTTCCATCAATCAAATGGCAAGGATCTGTATGTCAGTTATATAAAGTTAAATATTGGGTTTTGCCCTTCACCACTGAAATTTCATAAACACAGGGTTCTCAATGTTGTCCGAGGTCTTACTCGGGTGGGACTTGTCCCCATGACCTCCTAACTAGTGCAGATGCCTTACCAATCAACCAAGCTTGCTGGATCAGCTACCTGGTTCAAATCTGATATAAATAGTGACTTAAATCAAATTAGGTTTTTTGCCCTTCACCGACGTTTTTTAAACACTGTATACTCAGTGTGTTACCTCCCGAGTGAAAGTTGGAAAAAATCACTCGGGTGGGACTCGAACCCACGACCTCCTGCTTTCTAGTGCAGATGTCTTACCACTCGACCACCGAGCTAACGGGATCGGTTGGCCGGTTCGAATCTGATGTACATAGCAGCGGGTACCGCATAAACATAAAAAACGTCGGTGAAGGAAAAAAAAAAAAAAAAAAAAAAAAAAAAACCTAATTTGATTTATATCACCCCGACGCAAAAATTCCATCTTATAATAATAGTGACTTAACAAATATAGGATAGCTCAGTTGGTAGAGCGCCAGTACAGTGTTTTGGAGTTCAAGGGTCCAAATCCCCCAAAGTCAATTTCTTTGTTGACCCTCGTGAAAATAAAACGTAGGACTGAGAAGTTTCTTCTGAAATATGAAATATGTTATTAATATCAAACAGGGCATGCATTGTCTAAGCTCTTCCACAAATTTGATCAAACAACAGTGTGGACACCACCACTTATACAAGAATTTCAGGCCAACAGGCCGACATTTTTTCTAACTTACAGCAAAGAATTTATCTTTGATGTCTGGGTTGACGCTAGTGAAGAGCGCTACAAAGCTGTCAGCGATCCTGTTGAATACCTTGTTCTGCTCTGCCTTACGCTTAGGCTGTGAACGAGAAAAACATCAAGGTAAATAAAACTAATATCATCTACAAAAGTTGTGTTTATGATGCAGATTATAGTTTGCGGCACATTTAAAGAACACATTCATTTTTTTAAAAAGAATAACCCTCAATTGTACAAACCTTTGTAGATATAATTAGTGATGGGAATAATATCCGGATATTTGTAAATTCGGTTTGAATTCCACTATTTGGTTTGGATTTTGAAAACCAGATATTCAAAACCAACCAGTCACGGGTGTGAGCTGAATGAAAACTTCCGGTGAAATAGGATAACCGTTAAATTTGGTTTGAAAAAACTTAGGAAAATCGGATTTTGAAATCTCTGATTTCTCCCGCCACTAGATATAATCTACTCACCTCGTATTCTTGGATGAAGAACCACCAGAAAGCGTCCTGCATGACAGCCACTGAGGCTTCCGATAAAAACAACTTCTTCCAGAATTTACTAAAACCAGACTGGAGTAAAGTACATGGGAAAGCTTAGTCAACAAAAAATGAAGTGAAAGTTCAATCAACTTTAAATGTCTGTCATGTCCAAAAATTTACCAAAATTGTTTACACCTCGAAACCATGGTCAACGCAAAACATCACCTTGACATTTCAATTTTAGACTCAGGAAATGCATAATTTCCAGATAAAAGGTTCAGTTTACAGTTTTAGAATATTCCTAAGTTATAAAATAAACGAAGCGAATTTTAATTTCACTTAAAATTTTTCATCCAATAATTTTAAATTTTATTTTACAAAAGTTCCTTAAAGGTTCCTGAAAGTTATTCTTTGGTTTCATATTATTTTACAGGGGACATTTCACAACTGATCTGATACGAGCTTGCCAAATAAATCCATAGCAATAAATTTTAAGAAGCCATAAGAACCAGGGTGTTTACATTAAAGTCTTGTGCCTTGGTGATTCTGTCCAGTATCTGTGGTGCTTCTAACCCATGCGGTAACTCCGTCAGCTCTTTCCTACTGAACCCTGGGAAGGTGGTTGTCTGTCAAAGAAAAATAATAAACAAGTAAAACACAAAGATAATTACCCCATGAACAATACTGGAAAAACAGAAGTATAATTTTCGTAGGTTTTAACAAAACCGACAAGTGTAAAATGATGCTACTTTTGTCGGTCTTGATAAGCACTAGATTACGTACGTATTTTTTCTTATAAATACTTTGTCATGGAACTCAATATTTCAACCCAACTCTGTATCAACCATTTCAAACCGGGTTCCAGAGTCCCGCTGGTTCAAACTATGAGAAGGACTAGTTGACATAAATATGGGTCTCAGTCAGACGAAGTTTATGTATTAACTTTTCCAATGATTAGACTCCAGAGCCCAGACCTACCAAGCCTCACGCCTCTAGCATACGTCATACGCCAAAAGGTCTAGTCACACACTCACACGTCGGACAATCATAATCACATGCCTCACGCCAAATTGTTCTAAAAATACATTTGGGGGATTTTTTTCTTGTCTGGGTTAAGCGTTTTGGCGCCTTCAGTTCTGCGCAAAGATCGTAATAGCACTGCGCATCGTGGTTCTGCATGAATGAAACACATTCCTTTTGCAAAAACAAGACCCAAGGCCATCGACCAAAAAAGACACCCTCGTCCCCAGGGCCAGCCATGGTTACATTATGATGGTCTTTGCCGCTCGCACTGTCATACTCTCTCCCAGCTTTTGAGTGATCTTGTCACCTCTGGGATCCGGAGTTGTTCCGAGTGACAGCAACATTTGATCTTTCAATATTGGGTTTTGCCCTTCACCAACATATTTTTATAAACACTGTATACTCAGTGTTGTCCCAAGTGATTGTAAGAATAATTCACAAACTACAAATGTACATGTACTTTGGTCGGACTCGAACCCACGACCTCTCAATTTTGAATTTGCATCACCCCGGTGCGAATTCCATCTTATGAATAATAATCGATCTTTCATCACAGTTGCTCTCAACTGTTCCAAACTGTTCATGTACGTAATCCAAATTATCATCTTAATTTGGTTTGGTGCAACTTTGGAACGCCATTCTGAAGTGGGTGTAAATGAAGAAAGGTACAGACTACTTGACCACTAATTTACCTCCACACTTCTTGCTTTACTGCCTAAGATAAGAGCTCTCATTTCCTTGGTCTTGTCTTTCCGTTGTCGTTGACTGGCCTTCACTGCATTGGACTCTAATGCCTTCTCCATCACTAAAATAATCCAATTGAACAAAGTCAGTTTTGTCAAACTTTAGACCAAGATTTGAAGACAAATTTCAGGAAGACATTTCAAATTGAAAAATAAAGGAAAAGAGAAATAATTATTCGTGTCTAATTTCCAAAATGGCCTTTTCTGTCAAGGACATACCATAAGTAAAAGGATGAGCTTTCTTTTCAGATCAACAATCAAAAATTCCTAAAGTTGAAAGTGTTTGTGCCGAAACCAGGGTGCAGAACATCACACACCACATTTGTCAAGTGTGCAACAAACAGAAAGTGTGCAAAAAAAGAAGAAAGAACATATTTTATTATTTAAATTAGCCAAAGAGGAAAAAGGCCAATAACCAAAATTCGACGCTATCCCGTGAAATAGGGTAACCGTCCGCAAGCACATAATTTTCTGCTACACTTAGCGGAGATTTTTCGCTAACGGTGAGCATAGCCATGAACTTGGGCCCAAATTCCTCCAGGTTGATACATTCCTTCATTCCTTCACATCTTCAAATTGCGATTGTTAAGTTGTGACAATACAAGAATCACACAAAGAAAATATGTCAAACAATGTAAAAAGGCATATAGGTCCATTTGCTTTTCATGCGTTTTGTTTGTTTCCAATAAAAACACCACTCAAAATCCAAAGAAGAATGTTACAAACCTATAACCTGTTGAAGTGTCATCTTAGTGGATATTATTACACTTTTCGAGAAAACGGTGAAAAACCATGCATAACCTTTTGATCATGAAACACGATTTTGTCATTATAACTCTTTATTTCCAACGATCTGTCAATTGACTGATCGTTGGAAATCACCTACAATTCATGATTTTTTTCGAATAAAATGACAACAAGCCAGACGGAATAATTTCACATGGTGATGTGTACCAGTACGATCTTTAATACAAATAAGCTTTTTGACAAAAATTCACTAGGTTATATTTAGATATATGCAAATGATCCTATATGCCTTTCATGTTGGTAAAATTCAAAAGTGCATTCCCTGAGGTTTGTGGAAGTTGACACACTGAAAAAAAGCTCCAAAAATACACACGCATAATTCATGAAAAGTCAAGCTTTGTATACCTTCTTTATACACCACCAGCCCTGGTTAATGAAGCATCAGCAAAAAAAAGCAGCGTTAAATAAGCAGTAATTAGGACACAGTGGAAAGAAAGCATACAAGAAGAATAAAGATCAGCATTTTGCAAAGAAGTTAAGGTGAGTAAAAGGTTACTGCTTAGTTCTTGAAGATTACGTTTAATGAGAAAGAAAAGTTTCTGTATGAACTTTAACCCTCAACGAACTCAACCCATCAAAGTTCAACAGCAGGCTTTGTTTAAATCTGTTGGGATAGGTACAGTACCCCTAAACAGATGGTCTTTTACATTGGGCTTGGCATACCTCCAGAAACTAAGTCCAACAGTGTGTGTGTACAATTTCCCTTATGGGTGTTGGAATTTGCCAGAATGGGTATAAGGCTGGAAGTTAGGGTTAATAAAGTTAGAAAATTTCTCATTCAATTTGGAAAACTGGTAAAAAAAAAAAGAAATTACGAATTAAACAGTTATTTAAATTTAAGGTCAGAAAGTAGAGTGATCAAGAATACTTTGTTGCACAATAGAAACTGTCCCATCAGCTTTCCTTATCATGCAACTACAAAATGATTTTATTTGACATTTTTGTACAAATTTGCTTCTTTTGTTTGTTAAGAATGGGGCTGTTTTCCCCTACAAATGATTATAAGCATACGTAACCACCAATAAGTTGATCAAGTTGTTGTTATTATTACCCCTACCCATCGTACCTGTAAAGTACTACATGTAATAAAATGCAAGGGCGGATCTAGAACACACTTTTTGGGGGGGCCCAAAAAAATTTTGGTCCCCCAAAAAAGTGGGTCAAAAAAATTCCGGCGTGGGGTTCGGGGCCCGCTTAAGGGCCCTGACATTTTTTTGGATTCTAGATGCTCTGTGGTGCAATCTGAGGCAATTTTTGACCACTTTAACCAGGAAAAGATGGTGGTGTACTCATTGCCTGCCTTTTTTGCGATGTCACATAAAAGAAATTTAAAAAATGGTTTCGTTTTGGGGGGGGGGGGGCCATGGCCCCCTTTGGCCCCCCCCTGGATCCGCCCTTGATAAAATGTGTCCATACTAGTACCCATTTACTCCTTGTTGGTAAACAAGCAATTAGTGGCAAAGTTTCCTGCCTATATGCGTCCTAATGACACAGGTTGTACCCAAACCCCATCACAAGTCCTGTCACAAGTCAATCCGCAAGTCCAGTCACAAAGAACAGGAGATGAGCACAATTAACAAGGAACGCCTTCATTTGTCACAGTTCGTTTGAATAGCATGTGACTTGACTTGGGACGGGGTAACTGGTGATGGACTTGCGGCAGGACTAATTGATGCAGTTGCCTTGATGATTTTTTTTGCATTATTATTTTAAGAACTTACAATGTTAATTTGCAGTATTGTCAATGACTTGACTTTTAAACCTTTGCTAACCTCGAACAAGCTGAAGAAAAGGTAGTGGATATGATACAATATGTGAGTTTGTTTGTTCTTAAGGTTTATCCTCCAATCGAATGACAAAGATGTACTTGGATGTTATATAAAACAAATACTGAATGTTTTGCATTCGTGCAGTGGTGAGAATAGTTTGATTCATTGAAAGATGGGATGCTCCGTTCAACGAGGCTTCGCCTCGTTGAATAGAACATTCAAACTTTCAACTCGTGAAAATATTCTCGCCATTGCACTCATAAACATTCATTATTTGTACATTGTATACTATTGTACCAAAAACATTATGTTTGCTTACCAGCGCTTGGTGAATGGAATAGATTATTTTGCCAGCGGTAGGACGGAGCCTCTGAGGTAACTATCTGGCTGGCATAGACGTCTAAATGCTCTTGAAGTAGGTCCAGTTTAGACTCTAAGTTATCCAACATGTGCATAGGTAGAGCTGATCATTCATACATTAAGAAACTGACAAAACTGTTTTCTTTACTCCATCGTTTGCTCGTACCCCCCGCCCTGCAAACAGGACGCTGGGATACTCTGATGAGCTTCACAGAATCTTGTGAAGGAAGTGGCCTATGACCTATGTATAAAGCATCTGGCTGCAGCTGTTCACGACCGCATTAGCCAATGTGTGCAAATGCTATCCGAAAACTTCCCCATAGAATTACGCACATTCCATACTGGATGTGATTTCTGTTTCATTGCGGACCATGTGGACACAATTTTGAGCGTCGCATGATGCAATCCGACCGTTCGTGATTCGAAACGGAGCCTGAGCAAGTGACGGGAATTGTAAATTTACAACACAGATAAGTTTTACAGAATTTCCTACATTATTACGCTTTTCAACGAGAAAAAAAAACAAAAAACATCTCTAAACTGGAATAAAAGAGTAATGAATCAGTCTTAACGGCCGTTTTAAACCTTGCAGAGTCATGACATTGATGACGCGCAGTGACTGGTAACGCAAAATCCAACCAATCAAAGCGTGAATTCATCAGAGTATCCCAGCGTCCTGTTTGCAGGGCGGGGGGTACGAGCGAAGCTCCATCGGCACTCAATCATCAAAACATTCTTTACTACAACTCAAAGGTCGTCTCAGGGCCCATCTCAATTCATATCTGGGACAAGTTCTGCAGACATTGTGTCGGGTACAAATTGCAGAATTTCGAACAACTTCCCTGCAATCTTCCCACAATGAAAATATCAGCATTGGTGTGTCAAGCCGTTGCTAATGAAAATTTTCCCGGAGCATGTCTGGGACAAATACAGAGCAATCTTCCGGACAAAGCTCCGGGAAACTTTTCATTAGCAACTGAATACAGGGTAAGTAAAAAAACACGAAACCCAAATGTTGGAACTATTGTTTTATTGAAGTTCTGCATGTAGCACTTTCAAAATCTCGGATATGAAAGCCCAATTCATAAGCTTTCTTTCAGTACAAGAATCATTCAAATCACTTACGTACTTTTTAAGTTACGGAATTTTAAAGTTCTGTCCATAGATCACACAAAAGGTGTGCATTCTTTCAGCAAACCGAAAACAATTCACAAACATACCTATGTGATTTGTTTTCGTTTTGCTGAAAGAACACTTACCTTTTTGGGATCCGTGGACAGAACTTTAAAATGGTGGTTGTGTTTAAAAGTCTGTAACTTGAAAAAGTATGTGAGTGATTTGAATGATTCTTGTACTAAAAGAAAGCCCATGAATTGGGCTTTCATATCCTTGATTTTGAAAGTGCTACATGCAGAACTTCACTAAAACAATGGGCCGACATTTGGTTGTTGTTTTTTTACTCACCTTGTGTAATGCGTGTGGCTATTGCAACTAGCAATGTAACCAACCTCACTAGGTTGGTTGCAAATAGACATCTAGACTTGTCCAACCATTATTTATTTACCAGCAAACTATGGTTAACCTTAGTTCCTGATGCAACTTGCTCCAGGTTGCACATGCCATGGACAAACGTTTAAGATTAAACAACTCAATTCTTAATGATCATTCAGACAGAATCCTCAAAAGTCAAACTATCCTGTGAATGTGTTTCAAAACAATAGAATTTAACAAAAGATACGTGCATGATCACGTAACGTGTCCAAGATATCCCCCTTTTCTCCAAGAAGATTCTTCTCTGATGTCACATCAAACTTGCCGTCATCGTCCTCAATAATTGGCCAGTCCTCCTGACGAAAAAAAGTCACAATAATCAAAACATTTCATGAACCCTTTCACTGCCATATACAGTGAAATCTCGATAAGTCAAACTCTGATAACTCAAAACAACTGTTTAGTCAAAGAAAGAATCCATTGCCTTCAGTAGTATAACAATGATATACAACCCTGCTTAACTCAAAACTCTGCTTAAGTCAAAGTTTGAACCTGTTCCCTTCAGGTGTGACTTATCAAGATTTCACTGTAGATGAAATTCCGTGACATCCCATTTAGCCCGTGCCTGCACAATAAATAAATAATGTCTTTTACTTATTTTCCACTGGCATTGTCAATCCATTTTACATGGCGACTGATGGCAGTTATTGCAACATCATTAGAATTGTGTCCGTAACCCTGACCTTCTCAAATCCTCCAAAATCCTCTTTGCAAAATGGAGGATTTTGCAGGATGAGGCTATATGTCAAACTCAAAGTATGTGGCTGATTTTGGAGGATGCACTGTGTCAAGCCCTTAAGCCGGACCTTGTGTAATGTTTATGCTCAGTCGTGCATAACTTAAGAACTAAATATACTTGAAATCCTCCGCACTGCTCCAGGATGTCACTGGCTCGGCCTCAACATATTGACAGAAATTGCTGGAGGATTCTGCAGGATTGAGGCAGTGGTCACCCCTCCAAGGACCACATTCAAGAAATAATGGAGGATTTTGCAGGATTGAGGCTGTATGCAATTTTCACATGGAGGCAATTGGAGGATTTTGCAGGATTAATGTTGCATCCTAGCAAAAATACTTAGGGAGTTAGCAGTGTTGTTGTACTCGTACTCGAGTACTTTTTTTTTTAGAGTACTTGTACTGGAATGTCAAAGTATTCATACTCGAAATGACGGTATACTCATACTCAGGCAGCAAAGTACTCGTACTTGACATGTCGAAGTTGTACTCAAATTACTCAATCATCAAAGTACTCATACTTGAATAGCAGTACTTGGAAAAAATGGCATATAGCTTGACATAACATGGCCTTATTTTATTATCGATACACTCAGTTGGAAATGTTTGATTGGCTTGCAGAGAAAAAAAACGGTTTGTTCTCAGCTTTGCAGGTCCTACCCGTCATTAGTCCTCTTTTCTTGAGAATGACAGCATACCAGGCTCAACGATTTCACAGGATGTTTCAGACTGTTATTTATTTACAATCAAATGGGCTAGTATTTCATATTTTGGCAGTTTTGCTCTTGAGTGTTAATTTGCAAATTATCCTTTGAATGTCTTATATTTCGGTAATACCTTCTTACCAACAGTTGTACCTACCCATTTCATATTTTGTTTCTCCAACCACTCCTCTAGTGACCCAGGTGGTCGGGCTCGGTCAATCTGACTGCTTGTGATACTACTGGTTGCCATGGAACCGGGACTCATACTTCTCTCCAGTGACATCATGGCGTCGTCTACTGTGGGCTTTTACCTTACTAATGACAAACCTTAAGTCTTAGGCTTAGCATCTGTAGGTAGCAAAAATGAATATGTAGATTATAAGAGCCACATGATATCTAATTTTCGTGAAATTTCATGTTGAAATTTTGATACGCAAATGTGTGCAAACGAATCTGGAAATTTCACGAAAAATAGACATCTGAAAAAGGCAGCACTTTCTGATTAGCCTATAACTAAGTATAAGAGGGTATGATTCTAAAGCAAAAATAAACTACAAACTAAGCCTAAATTTGAAAATCAAAATTTGACAAAGTTCTACATGTTTTTGTACATGGTGGAAGTCAGTGTTGGAGCAAAGGCTTTGACCCTCAAGGCCAAGGCCAAGGCTTTGGCTTTGACCCTCAAGGCCAAGGCCAAGGCCAAGGCTTTGACCCTCAAGCCTCGAGGCCAAGGCTTAACCCTCGAGGCCAAGGCCAAGGCCAAGGCCCTGTTTTATGAAATGACCACTAATATAGAACTAATTATAGTCACATGAGTGACACATCATCACGCAAGGGCGGATCCAGAACACAATTTGCGGAGGGGGGGGGGCAAAGAAATTTTGGTCACCCCCAAAAAAGTGGGTCAAAAAATTACAGCTTGGGCTTCGGGGCCCGCTTAAGGACCCCGAAATTTTTTTGGATTCGAGATGCTCTGTGGTGCGATTTGAGGCAATTTCTGACCACTTTAACCAATGTTTTTTGAGGAAAAGATGGTGGTGTATTCATTGCCTGCCTTTATTACGTCACATAAAAAAAAAAATGGTTTCGTTTTTGGTGGTTTTTTTTAGGGGGGGGGCATGGCCCCTTTTGGCCCCCCTGGATCCGCCCTTATCATCACGAATTGCTCGTTACGAAAAACAACATTTCTTTAATTGCAATCAACATGCTCGCATAGGCCTACACCGTTTTATGACTGCATTGTATCTATTAAAGTATAAGTTCAGGTCTTCAATATGGTTTAACTAAACAAAATGATGATTTACTTCTATCTGGACACACAATTCTCCCAAGTGTAACAAAAGGGGGATTCAAGAAACTGATTTGGGAAATTTTGATTTGCTGGCCCAACATGGTCAGAAATATCAGCATTATCTAAAACAGATACATGCAAATCTTTGGCACTTATCAGGGAGACATATACAGCCAATCAGATCTATTCCATAGTTATATGCAATTAAAGTGATCATCTCATTAGCCCCACAAGTGTACGGAATATTTTTGCAGCAAATCTACTACAATGGTAACAAAATGTGATGCTACAAAAGTGGAAGTGTGCCCAACACACAAATCTATAGGGTGCTTCCCTCCTCCATGGTAATACGATTAAAATGGTAACGGCAAAATTTCGAACAGATTTATCTGGAAAATGCAAAAATCTATGGGCCTTGAAGAGCCTTGACTCAAAATTGCAAGGCCCTGAACCCTCAAGGCCAAGGCCAAGGCCAAGGCTTTTGCCCTCAAGCCTCGAGGCCAAGGCCAAGGCCCTAAAATCCAGCCTTAAGGCCAAGGCCCAGCATCAAGGCACTACATCACTGGTGGAAGTGTGGCCTTTATTTACGGAGGTAGTCCAGTAAATTGGCCACATTATGGGGCTAGGGTGTTTCTTATGAGACCTACTCAAAAAAAGACCTTTTAACAAAAGAAGACTTCTCTCAATTCTATTTTTCTAATCATTTCTAATGACACTTTTTTTGTAATTTTGAACAGTTGCTTGGGGTAGAAATTACGATTTTTCCTATGCGGTTTACGGTTGGTTCTGTGCCTTGTGCGTTCACGGACGGTACACAGGTACATCGCGCGGTGATCGCCATCTATATTTCGTGTTGCATGTTGTCGTCAATTACTCCTAGAACTATGAGGCTCCACGTAGTGGAGCCTCATAGAGTTAGAACCCCGCAAAATTGTTGTCAACACAAAACACTAATTAAGTACAAAAACGTCCATCCCAACCAAGCTTTTTCCCACAGAACCGCTGCACAGTTTGCCCCTAAACTCCGTACAATACCTCATGACATACTCACGTTATGTGCACCAAACAAACATCGGTGGATTCTGTCTGTTTTTAGGCCAAAATGATGAAAAATATGCCCTTTCCGCACTGAGCCAACCTGACACTTGAAACGTGCACGCGCGCAGAATGATCGCAGTCATTTTCGGTTCGATCGCTCGGAGCGCGCGGGGGGTACGTACTTGCACTTGTACGCATGCGCATACTATCGTTCCGCTCCTACACCATACCCCCCGCGGCGCGCTCCGAGCGATCGAACCGAAAATGACTGCGATACGGAAGCTTGAATTGCCTTCCGCGATACCGCGTTACCGTGATAATTTATCACAGAAATCCTGAATTCAGAGATAATTCCTTCCTCGTTACCGATTTGTCTTTGAATTCCGGATTTCTGCGATAAGTTATCATGGTAACGCGGTATCGAGGAATAGGTATCTCTGAATTCCGGATTTCTGCGATAAATTATCACGGTAACGCGGTATCGAGGAAGGGATTATCTTTGAATTCCGGATTTCTGTGATAAGTTATCACGGTAAAGCGGTATCAAGGAAGGAATTATCTCTGAATTCAGGATTTCTGTGATAAATTATCACGGTAACGGGGTATCGAGGAATATGTATCTTTGAATTCCGGATTTCTGTGGTAAAATATCACGGTAACGTGGTATCGAGGAAGGATTTATCTTTGAATTCCAGATTTCTGTGGTAAAATATCACGGTAACGTGGTATCGAGGAAGGATTTATCTTTGAATTCCGGATTTCTGCGATAAATTATCACAGTAACGCGGTATCGCGGAAGGATTTATCTTTGAATTCCGGATTTCTGTGATAAATTATCACGGTAACGCGGTATCGCGGAAGGCAATTCAAGCTTCTGTACTGCGATCAATCTGCGCGCGTGCACGTTTCAAGTGTCAGGTTGGCTCAGTGCGGAAAGGGCATATTTTTCATCATTTTTGCCAAAAAACCGACAGAATCCACCGATGTTTGTTTGGTGCACATAACGTGAGTATGTCATGAGGTATTGTACGGAGTTTAGGGGCAAACTGTGCAGCAGTTCTGTGGGAAAAAGCTTGGTTGGGATGGACGTTTTTGTACTTAATTAGTGTTTTGTGCTGACAACAATTTTGCGGGGTTCTATACTAGTTCTAGGAGTAGTCGTCAATGTCATCGTCCTTTATTCCAAATTTCCCTCAAATTTTCAAACCCTGCATAAGCTGTAATCTCGCCAACAAGTTTGGTAGGTCAATTAATTTAAAAATGGATTTTGTTCCCTTATAGTGGAACCGGGCCCGTAGGAAAGGATACACGATCGCCCAAGTTACTAGGGCGGACTAGGGCATGCAATGCTAGTCAAGCTACAACAAGCCACGTTCACGGGTCTAGTCAAAGCCCTGCGCCATTAGCTGGAGTTACCCAGCCCTGAGTTTTATCATTGGGTTGTCTATAAGGGCTGGAGCTAGTTTTTCTCATAAACGATAGTATAAGCAAAACATTTTTGAAAATGTTGAATTTTGTCCCCGTTACACACTAATTGCAACTGCAACTCACCCCAAACTTGCCTGGAATAACCATTACACAGGTCCTTGAAGTAAAAAACAATCCACGATCGGTTGCGGTTCCAGTACCGCAGCTGTGATGCGAATGGTAAACTTAATATGAGTGCATGAAACAGTCATCGGGTGTTACACTTCCGCGTGACGTCATGCGCCAACAGCCAATCGCCAGCCGGCAAAAACGACTAGTTGACAGCCTGGTACCGGTAACCAACCGCCATTCATTGAACACAATTTTTTTTTGTGCACAAACCAATTACGATCCTGGCCATGCCCGTAAGGTTGTCAGGTTAGCGGTTATTCCTCCTGTTTTCACTGCAATTGTAGGCTGAATCTTCATCGTGGATCGTTTTTTACTTCAAGGACCTGTGTAATGGTTATTCCAGGCAAGTTTGGGGTGAGTTGCAGTTGCAATTAGTGTGTAACGGGGACAAAATTCAACATTTTCCAAAAAATTTTGCTTATACTATCGTTTACGAGAAAAACTAGCTCCAGCCCTTATTATAGACAACCCAATGATAAAACTCAGGGCTGGGTAACTCTAGCCCCACTAGTGTGGCCGTCGGTATGCTGCGCTGAACCTCTGGCCACACACCGTGGTCATGGTGGTACCGCGGGCTACTGAGGACGAAGTTTTCATAAAATCTGCGGTCCGTTTCTTACATTCTCAGTTTCTTAATTTCTTATGGTTGTATTCTATGATGTCTCAACTATCACTTCTGGGATGCTTAGGTCTAATGATGTTCCATTTTCCGAGATATTCTTCAATCTTTCTGGAGTCCACATCAATATGCACTCGTGAAACGTCTGGCGGTGATGGCAGCCATTTTGAATGTGTCAAGAGATGACCTCAAGCTGTGACGTCGCGTTTATGCAAATCGCTTGTCGAGCGCGCGAGGGCGCGAGTTGCAAATGCGACGGCTGTTTCCTGTGCCGTAGATCCTGAATAGAGATCAGTGCACGTGGCCCCCTGACGATAAATGCATGGTACAGGAAACAGCCGTCGCATTTGCAACTCGCGCCCTCGCTCGACAAGTGATTTGCATAAACGCGACGTCACAGCTTGAGGTCATCTCTTGACACATTCAAAATGGCTGCCATCACCGCCAGACGTTTCACGAGTGCATATTGATGTGGGCTCCAGAAAGATTGAAGAATATCTCGGTAAATGGAACATCATTAGCCCTAAGCATCTCAGAAGTGATAGGTGAGACATCATAGAATACAACCATAAGAAATTAAGAAACTGAGAATGTAAGAAACGGACCGCAGATTTTATGAAAACTTCGTCCTCAGTAGCCCGCGGTACCACGGTGTGTGGCCAGAGGTTCAGCGCAGCATACCGACGGCCACACTAGTGGGGCTAGGGTAACTCCAGCTACTGCGCCATAGACTTTGTACACAAACAAAATATCTCCCAAAACTTCGGTTACGAATTCCTGCTTAAAGATACGACGCAGAACATTTTTAATTTTCCATTGTCTCAATGAAATATTCATTTAACTGCAGCTCTATACGCCTGTCGAAAATATCCGCTTAATTACCGTTATATGTTGTGTATTTGTCACCACTTTTGCTGCAGACGAACTCACCAAAATCGTTGTCAAGAACGCTGTTATTGATGACTGATCGGTACCTCGTGCATTCACGATGCAACTTCACTGAAGTAGAAAATGGTATCCGACTATCTTTACCACCGAAATACGACAACTGTTCAAACGCGAACGAATGTCGGATACTTCGCCCCATTTCCACGTCGCCCCACGTCACTTCGCCCCTAACCACTTCGCCCCATTCCCACGTCGCCCCACGTCACTTCGCCCCTAACCACTTCGCCCCATTCCCACTTCGCCCCATCCCCACATCGCCCCATCCCCACTTCGCCCCATCCCCACTTCGCCCCATCCCCACTTCGCCCCATCCCCACTTCGCCCCATCCCCACTTCGCCCCATCCCCACTTCGCCCTAGCTGTTACATGTAAAAAAAAAAAAAAATCTCATCTAATTTTATTGGCTTAAAAACAATTCCAACAGATTCACTAATTGCTAACCAACGGAAAGAATTAGCCCACCAACCATGGAGGAAGTCATGCACCAACATTGACCGAATAAACAATTCATAACCAACTCTCAAGCTATCACTCTCAATCCCTACCGAGAAAAAAAGCTTGAAGTAAAAAAAAAAAGATCCAACTTTGTTCCCAACCCGGATGTATATACATGTTGACTCGTCTCCCACTTTATATCTGAGAACGACAATACCTTTGACATCCTAATTTCACTCTTGGAGGAACCAATCTACATGTACATGGGGCGAAGTGGGGATGGGGCGAAGTGGAGATGGGGGCGAAGCGAGGATGGGGCGAAGTGGGGATGGGGCGAAGTGGGGATGGGGCGAAGCGGGGATGGGGCAAAGCGGGGATGGGGCGAAGCGGGGATGGGGCGAAGCGGGGATGGGGCGAAGTGATTAGGGGCGAAGTGACATGGGGCGACGTGGAAATGGGGCGAAGCGTCCGACACCCCTCCTGAGCATGTCATAAACAGTGCGCCTAATCGTTAATCATTGCGGCATCCTGCCTCACAACAGCTACCTTGGCAGTAACACGTTCTTGGTCTCTTGGTGGAGTGGTGTACACCTTAGACTTAACATGGCCTCACAAGAAAAAGTCCAATATGGGGTAAGATCGGGCATCTTGGGGGCCACTCGACGGGCCGGTTTAATGCCATGAAGCGATCGCCAAACAATTCGGCGAGACATTCAGTCACGATCCTTCTCCTGTGCGGTGGTGCCCCATCTTGCGCCCACCAGGCACGCCTAAACTGCCCACATTACGGACATGTTGTGCCCATTCTTGAAAATCACGCATTCTCGAAAATGAGCGCTCATTCTTAAGAATGAGCGCCCATTCTTGAAAATGAGCGCTCATTCTTGAAAATGAGCGCTCATTCTTAAGATTGGGTGGGAATACCACGTGCACAATTTATGAATTTTGCCCAATCTTAACAAACATTGCACGACATAATTATGTTAAATGAATTGTATAGCGGTTAAAAGGGAAACAATTCATATAAAGAGGAAAGAAAATGTTCCATGCTTCTGTACTCGTATAACTACGATAATTTGAATCAAATTAAACCTGTTATTATTGCTTTTTCCTGCCTACTTATGGGAAGTTTTGTAATAACGGAGGACTGGGAACTAGTCTGGGAAGTGCTTTGTTTAGGCTAGACAAGTACAAGTCCCTGTATGTATCATATGCGTGCCACGAAAAAAAAAACGATGTCCAGAAGCTGCCAAAATTGCTCTTTTGACTAGATAGAATCCAGCTCTGCGACGTTATGGTGGGGTGTGAACAATAAATTGGTGGCAATTTAAATGGGAAATAAATAGCATTAGCACTATGGGATGTCGCAGCATTCATTCTCATTCTTCACATTCTTCATTCTTACGCCCCCCCCCCCCCTCTTTTATTATTTCAAAAATCTGAATTCTTTCTTCTTATTTTTTCCCCTAATTATTAAGAATCAGTGAACGAGGATTCAGCTAGACTTGCCAAGCGCAGCCGGTGCTCGGCATCGACAAGACCGTTATCTTGTCGCGCATTCTCGAGAATGTGCGCTCAATCTGGAAGAGTTATTTTTTGCCAAGATTGAGCAAGGATCCAGTTGCACATTCTCGAAAATGTGTCTGCCCATTTTCGAGAATGCGTGATTTTCAAGAATGGGCACAACAGACACACTCTCGCAAAATGTGGTCCGGGTGCTTTCTATACAAAATCCTCGTTGGCTTGGGGTTTTGTATGTAAACCTTATCAGTCAGCCGATCACGCTCAATTGACTTCGGCCAAACCGCAGTCCCATCATAAGAAATAAGTTAACAATGTTATCCGGACCATTTTTTCCGAGAGTGTGTCTGTAATGGTTGATGGGCTTTTAAAAAGAACTTTTGCAAATGGGAAAGACACTTTGGAAAAATCCAATCAGTTTGAATATGCTTCATGAATTTCTAAATAAACGAGCACATTTTTAACAGTATGTAATTACATGTACTATTATTTTTTTGGTGTGGTGGTGTGGTGGTGGGTGGGGGAGTCGCTGGCTGGGGGGTGCCAGACAGAAGATATATCAGAATGGCGCAATAAGACCGACAGCGGGCGCAATAATTTTGATTAGGGTTTCAACAATTTCTACGCGTCCGAGTCGTTAATTTGCATAAAAAGTGCCCCCCACAATTTTTTTGTAAAATACGAAACCATCTAGTTTAAAAATCGGTGGAATCGTGCGAATATAGCCGAGGATCATCTCCCTAGCTTTTGGGCTATTATCTAAGAGCAGATTTGATAAAGTTAGGGTCCAAAAATGGGTCCTATTTGCAGTAGGGATGCAACTGGTAACTTTGGCAGTATGCAGGCTCAGCATTACCGGCAGGCTTCAAGCATTACGGACACACTCTCGCAAAATGTGGTCCGGGTGCTTTCTATACAAAAACCTCGTTGGCTTGGGGTTTTGTATGTAAACCTTATCAGTCAGCCGATCACGCTCAATTGACTTCGGCCAAACCGCAGTCCCATCATAAGAAATAAGTTAACAATGTTATCCGGACCATTTTTTCCGCGAGTGTGTCTGTAATGCATTTCAACTGCCAGGACGATAACGACAAAAATCATTGACATGCTGATGAGGGCTGAAGTCTGTGTGCAAAGAACTGGTAGCCACATCGAAGACTGAATCGTGCATGCATGAAGTGCAAACATTGCATTCCCTCATGACGATTACCATTAGGCCTAATCATAAGGTCATGCTGTTGTTAATGTTTTAAGGAAGGCGCAACTTGAGTCCAAACTTGGTGGGCCTGTGGAGGACTAAGGGTTAATTCAATTTTCTTGAAAATTTGTGAGCAACAAAGCACATGCCTAAACTTCCCTACCACGGTGTTTGATTATGTTTTAACCATTTCACTTTTGTGCGCAAGCCAGTTCAAATCTGATGAAAGTGAATAGCTAGTGTTCACTCATGCGGAACAGCTGAAGATTGACATGGTGGCAATTAAAGCATAAGACCTTGGTCCATCAATATTTAGTGACAGATTTTTGGAAAATTATAAAACATCCTTTTTTGATACATTTCTCTAAGTGTATACTTTTTTTTGATACACCCTGTATAGGCAAGCTTAATCAGAAGATTGTCTTTACTTTTGAAAAGTGCCTCAAAATGCATTAAATTTAACATAAAGCGCGAACGCGCAGAAGCAAGCATCGAAGGTAAGAAGTACAAGCAGTGCACGCAGCTGTTCCTTTATAAGGCACTACCTCTGTTACGTATTGCTTCAGCATTGAAAGCATACACCGAGTTCATCAACCAATTATAACAAACGACCATTGCCATACAGTGACTTAGAGACCGCCCACTCAAAAGTCTGAGCCAATGAGGTTTTAGAACAGTGGCCTATAATCGGACTTCTGGAACTTTCTCATCTATAGTAATACAGAAAGCGACATTATGACATAGAATTACAAGCACTGATTATTTTTAGGCACCCATTTTACATAAGACATAATGCATCCTGCTTGTAAAATCAGTCCCAGGTAATAATTGTGTACATTTGACACAAAGTGTCGAATTAGGAAACTTTTTAACTGTTTACACATTTTACAGAGTTTTAAATCAATTTGATTTCAGTGGGAGAAAGATATTAAAAATAATGCTGTAGGTTATTTTCTAAATCATTGACACATTTGATTCCAAGCAACACAATGACCATTGGAATTATTTTGTTCATAATCTCTTTAAAAACAAATACATGTATAACAGCTTCATTTCTCAATTATTGTTCAGTAATTCCTTAGATTTACTTGTATATACAGGAATAAATCACTAATGTCACGATAAAAAAAATCATTCAGTGCAAACAAAAAGAAACTGTGCAAGTTCACATGGAATAGGTAAAAGTGCATATAGCAATGCCATTATAATTTAGGATTTCCTCCCATGACAAGTAAAAGAGCTTGGCAAAATATCTAATAAAAAAAGACAATCCGTAATGCTTCAAATTTTTGAAAAACCTTAAAAAGATGGAAAACAATGAAACTTCTAAGCATTTTCATGACTTGTAGTTTCTATTACATCATTCATGACAAAGATCGATATCAAACTAAAACACTGAGGGAACTAGCGCCATTGATTAGTCTAAAAAGAAGGAGAGAGGATTTTGATACAGCAAATTACAAGAATTCTCTCACTTATTTAAACATATCGGGTGTCCCATAATACTATTCTTGAGTCGCATCTAAAAAAAAATACGAAAACAGGACAGTTTTCCACACGTGATGTCTTTCACACGTGATGTCTTTCACACGTGATGTCTTTCACTTGCACTTTTCTCTTTATTTAATCTTATTTCATTCAACGTAGTTTAGTTGACGTAACCGAGACTCGGTTTCTTTCTTTGCTTTGTTACTCTCATTTTCAGATAATTATTATCTTTATCTGATCGCTCCTGGCTTGAGAACAAGAAATCACGCAAATGATTGTTGTTCCCTCGAAAGTCACCTTCAGCTTTATCGGAAAACGTTCATTATTGATGCACGTACATCCAGGAATGATCAGATAATGTTTCATTTTTCAGGTTTATTTACTTTTTGATTATCAATAAGGCTAGCTAACCCTATTATAAAAGACACTTCTTTACTTTCAAAAACATTACCTTTCTTGTAAAAATGCAACACATTATTAAATATGACATTTGTAAAATCCGGAATTAATTTTGAAAGAATTGTCAACACAGTGTGCATTTTGTGATAATTTCAAGGGCCACAAAACTTCTTTTAAGATTGTATATAGTCCCTAAGAATCAGTGATACTCTTTGCATGCTAGCTCATTAGCAAATGTTGGTGGTAAAACCCTTCATGAGTGCTCCAAATAACTCAGATAAAATTCATCCTAATTAAGTTTAAGCAAAATACGAGGAATGATTCTAGACAAGCTGATAATTTCAATTCATTTTTAAAGCAGAGTTAGAGGCCAATGGTTTTGTATTGTGTGAAGAGGCATGAGTAAATCGTTTGTGCATTTTTTGTTACTCAATTTTATTGATAAAACAAAGAACGCCCTCAGAGATACCTAGAACGCATAAGCTCTGTGTTAACAAACTTCCGAATTCAAACAGGAATGGATTTGGTAGTGAATGAAGTGTGAAGCCGCAGACATTTTAGTTGCGCAGAAACTTTAGGGACGGGTGAAAATACTTCCTACTATAATGTTAACAGCATACTGATAATGGGATTTTTCTGTACGTGATGTTCCTCCGATGTTATTAGACTAACCTCACACTGGTGATCAAGTGTCTTTGGATCCTCCTTCTTGAGCTGCATCCTTTGGCCCAATCACAGACAGTTCTATCTTCACCTGTACAAGTTCTTGAGCTGCATCCTTTGGCCCAATCACAGACAGTTCTATCTGCTCCTGTACAAGTTCTTGAGCTGCATCCTTTGGCCCAATTGCAGACAGTTCTATCTGCTCCTGTACAAGTTCTTGAGCTGCATCCTTTGGCCCAATTGCAGACAGTTCTATCTGCTCCTGTACAAGTTCTTGAGCTGCATCCTTTAGCTCAATTGCAGACAGTTCTATCTGCTCCTGTACAAGTTCTTGAGCTGCATCCTTTGGCCCAATTGCAGACAGTTCTATCTGCTCCTGTACAAGTTCTTGAGCTGCATCCCTTGGCCCAATTGCAGACAGTTCTCTCTACTCCTGTACAAGTTCTTGAGCTGCATCCTTTGGCCCAATCGCAGACAGTTCTATCTGCTCCTGTACAAGTTCCTGAGCTGCATCCTTTAGCTCAATTGCAGACAGTTCTATCTGCTCCTGTACAGGTTCTTGAGCTGCATCCTTTGGCCCAATCGCAGACAGTTCTCTCTACTCCTGTACAAGTTCTTGAGCTGCATCCTGTGGCCCAATCACAGACAGTAGTATCTTCATCTGTACAAGTTCTTGAGCTGCCTCCTTTGGCCCAATCGCAGAAAATTCTATCTGTTCCTGTACAAGTTCTTGAGCTGCATCCCTTGGCCCAATTGCAGACAGTTCTCTCTACTCCTGTACAAGTTCTTGAGCTGCATCCTGTGGCCCAATCACAGACAGTAGTATCTTCACCTGTACAAGTTCTTGAGCTGCATCCTTTGGCCCAATCGCAGAAAATTCTATCTGCTCCTGTACAAGTTCTTGAGCTGCATCCCTTGGCCCAATTGCAGACAGTTCTCTCTACTCCTGTACAAGTTCTTGAGCTGCATCCTGTGGCCCAATCACAGACAGTAGTATCTTCACCTGTACAAGTTCTTGAGCTGCATCCTTTGGCCCAATCGCAGACAGTTCTATCTGCTCCTGTACAAGTTCTTGAGCTGCATCCTTTGGCCCAATTGCAGACAGTTCTATCTGCTCCTGTACAAGTTCTTGAGCTGCATCCTTTGGCCCAATTGCAGACAGTTCTATCTGCTCCTGTACAAGTTCTTGAGCTGCATCCTTTGGCCCAATCGCAGACAGTTCTATCTGCTCCTGTACAAGTTCTTGAGCTGCATCCCTTGGCCGAATTGCAGACGGTTGTACCTGAATCTGTACTGGTTTGGGTGTGGCATCTTTAGGCCCGATAGCAATTAGGTCTACCTGCTCCCTCACTGCTTGTGGTGCTGCATGCGTTTGACTTTCGCAGCGGCGAACACATTTTAAGAAAGAGGACGCTTCAACTACAGCAGCTCGATAGGCGGAGTTGGTGGCGCTGTAGACAAGGGAATTGATGGAACTGTTGATCAGTTCCAAGATGACTGCACTTACGATTACCTTTACTGTATTTAGTCTATATTGTGGGTCTTCGTTATACAGTAATACAATGGCCATGACTGTCCGGGTAATTCGCATCAAATTTAAAAGGAAGAACACAGCAGTGTTAATAACCAACATACGGGCAACCTTGCCGAATGGCTGTGGATGTTGCTGTGAGGCAGTCGTTGGTTGCCGTAGCTTTATCAGAATGTAGATGTACACAGACACAGTGACTGTAAAAGTTGATACCAAGAATATCAGGGACAGTGTGTGAAATATTGTGAAGCAAGTCCTAATAGTTGGGATATCGTCTGAGGCAAATTCTGGGTAGTTTAGAAGTGATGAAATCACTCCCAACACAACTGACAGAACCCAAAGTCCTGCAGATATCTTGGCAGCTCGAGTTTTGCTAGCCACTGCTTTGAACTGAATTGGATGATGCACAGCTGAGAATCTTTCCGCTGCTATGGCCGTCACAAAACAATAAGAAGCATAACGCCCTGTGCTATTCACTAATGCAATTATAATCGAATTCAGTCGTTGAGTTTCTCTATCCAGAGGTGTTGATGATGAAATCAGTGCTATGAGAAGAAGAATGGAGTCAGCCACTGCCAGGTTGGTCAAGTAGACATTGATGATTGTTCGCATTGATTTCACTCGCGCTATGACAAAGATGAAGGCAAAGTTTAAGATGAGACCGATTGGCGAAATGATTTGAGCAGCAAGAAGACTTGAATCGATGACTTGCTGCGCTTTAATGACAAAATCAACCTGCCCCTGTCTTTCTTCAACTGTAAAATTGTACATAGTTGCCTTCATCCGATTGTGTCATTTTCTAATGTGTACTCTCTCGAAGCTTGCAAACTTATGATATCAAACCACAGTTTTCCAAAGTTTGGGTTTTCTTTTATGACAGGAAATGACTTTCTCACTTAGCACTTTCACCATTTCATTTCAGTGTTTGTATTGCTTTGTCTTGAAAGCAAAAGTGAAATGTACTTCCCTGTTCACTATAGCTTAATATGATGAACAAGTTTTTGTTCTGGTTCTTGCGCAACTAAGTGCTTGCTGTCAGATTTAAAAGGAATGTTGTTTTTTACACACACAAAATAAGTTTGATGTTGCATTCAATCTCAGGAAATAAAAAAACACACACAAAAGAGAATTGTCGTTTGCTGTATTTATTTTGCTTTGTTCAGAGTTATCATTGCAGTACATCAAAAAGCGTAATAAAAGCTACAAACTAAAAACATCTTGGTTTTAAAATGCCGGCGGGTATAATTGAAATGCTCGTCTGTATTGTTTATATTCTTCCCAAACTGCAAACTCTTTTGGTCAGACACTTTTCAAAATTCCTCACGACCCATTAATATTCAATCTATTTCTGAAGTTATTTTGACAAAGTTTCTGCTAAAATAGGACAAACTGCATGGCCTCTTTATTGTGTCTTGAAATGTCAACCTTCGATGAAATAAACGTAATATTCAAACAGCCCATGATTCTAAAAACAAATCAGAAAGAAACTGTGGTTACAGCCCTCCCAAATGTATACAAAAAAAGGTAATCACACAGGTTGCCTTTGCCAATACAGCAGTGTGGTCCCCACAATTTTAAAATGTTAATTTCAAAAAGCCCATCTTTCTCTGTTAATTCCTAGTTGGCAAAGAGGAAAATATAGATCAATACAATGCATGTTTTCTGTACAGTATTTAGTACAACTGTAGCCATCTTAAAAACAGCTATATACAAATAAATACATTGCTGGAACACTGCAATACTTGCAATAACCATAAAATAAAACCATATTTGGATCTGGATAAGCATAAACCTACGTGTTTTACAATAATCTATATGAGTTGAAATTCCAGTCAAAGGATATAGTTTGCACAATGAAAAAAAGAAACAAAGTTTCTATTAAAGTACTATGGGTGCAGACCAGTAAATTGACTCGCATAGCCCTCAGTGATAATTACGCGCACGTCAAAAAATGACTATAAAAATACAAATGTACTCACAACTCTTCAAGGTGTTTGAGACACCCATCATAAAGCTTATCATATTTCATTTCTGTTCAAATTTTTGGGAGGTAATCCAATAACATCTTTAGAGCAAATACTGTCCAAAGATGATCACCACTCAAAGTAGTCCTGTGGCCATCGCCATTTTGAAGAAAAAAAAGATGCCAACGCTCCATTGCAAAATTGAGCAATTTTAGGGCCCAATTTCATCCGAATTTCACAGAAATATGAGCTCACAGACCTGTGCATGGCTTCCACCCATCTTTTTATACAAACTTTTAAGTTCATGGCCCACAAAATGCTCTAATACTAATAGCCAAGTAGCCAACAACTTGTGGGCATGCAAATCGTCATTTCCCTGGTAGGCAATTTTGGGTCTATTTACCGGTCTGGGTTTATGTCTGTGGTGTGCACATGGGCTCCGTGCACAAATACACCAGAACATGTCTTCCTATAGATGCGACATCTTTAACAGCACATGCATGTGGAAGAACGAAGCTGCCTGCTTCGTAGTTGTCTTGCGGAACAAACTATCAAAAGCGGTTATATGTTTCGTAGTCAAAGACACTACACAAAAAGTTCAGGTTACTTTCAAAAGTGACAATATTTGTTTCTCTATATTCATCAATACAATTACATAAAGTGAACCATTTTCTCGCAAGAAAAGTTGAGGTTGAACCTCGAGGATGACTTAATCTCCTTAATATTTCAGTAAGTATTTTCCTCGAGAACTAGAAAATGCCTTGCCTCGGTATTAATCGTGTCACTTATGGAAATCCGCAAGGGATAAACAAACCTGCAGAATCTTAAATGCGCATGCGTGGTTGAGTATCAAGCGAGGTGTTTCAAGGACATTCAAATTGTTCGCAGAAACTCGACTTTAATATACATTCTCTGTATATAAGGAATCTTAAACTATTCACAACTTTTACAAAATATTACATCAAATCGATTCCAGTGAACGGTGATACATTTAAGAACAAAATATCTTCCTTTCTCGATTTAACTAAACTAAACAAATCATGGATTCATTCGAAGCAGCACAATGAATAATTGTTGTTTAATTATCTCTTGCATATTAAGCAAAAGCAACTTCATATAACACAATACCTCACCCATTTCTTAATTACCGGTACTGTTCAGTAACTCTTCAGATTCATACATACACAGAAATAAGATTAATGTCTCTCAATACAACTCCATTCATGGTAAATAAAATAACACTGTACAATTTGAAATGGATTCCATACAGCAATGGCTTAATAATTCTTCTTTTGCGTATCGACAAGCATAAATTAATTTGGATAGTAGTAGGACTTCTTTTCATGACAAGTAATAAAGTGGTTTGGAACAAAAATGACAAATTATACAAGGAAGACGACGAATCCACACTCTTTCAGATTTAAGACTGCCAATGAATCCATTCTTCTCCTTACTTTTCTTCGCCTAGATGGTGGAAAACTGACATTTACAACTATTTTATTAGTGCTTTTAAAATCTTTTCAAGTGTTCTGTTTCTTATATAAACATATCCCTTGGCACTATTTTAAAGTCGCATCTTACATGTATATTAACGCAAACAGAAAGTTTGCAAATCACCCACACGTGATGTCTCTCACTTGCACTTTTCTCTTATTTCATTCAACGTAGTTTGGTTGACGTAACCGAGACTCGGTTTTCTTTCCTTGCCTTGTTACTCTCATTTTCAGATAATTCTTATCTTTATCGCAGAACAAGCCACGCAAATGAGTTATGACAGACATTTCATTTTTGCAGGTACATTTATGGTAAAGCAAGTGTTGAAGATAACCAAGTATATAGGCAAGCTTTAACCAGAATATTTCTTTACTTTTGATTTTTTTTTTCAATTTTTAATTCAACTTTATTAAGTGCAATTGCGCACAGAAGCAAGAATCGAGAGCAAGAAGAACAAGCAGTGCACACAGCTGCTGATTTAAAAAACAATATCTTCGTGAGATTGAAAGCATACACAGCATTAAAAGCATACACCGAGCCAATCGACCAAGTATACATGTACAATAAACGAGCATGGCCATACAGTGACGTAGAGACCGCCCACTTAAAGAGGTTGTGGAATGCTCGAAGACATTTCCGTCATTTTTCGGGTATATGTAGCCTAAGGTGTGATGAAATAAAAACGACTATTGTTTCTGTCATTAAATGAGTACAAAAGGTACTTTTGAGAGCTGTTTTTCAGGTCCAGTTTCGACCCGAACGTGCAACTGTGCAAAAGTCGTCGTTGCGGGCAGCAAACAAAACACAGTAAATCGTGACGTAATAAACAGGACTCCCGATGCACAGTAGCATAAACGTCATTCATGTTTTTGGACAACGGCTTTTAACTGTTTTCCCTTCCACATGTCCCAAAACAAACAAAAAAGTAAAAACTTTACCCGAGTTCCAATGATTTTTCCTTCAATTGGAATTGTAGGTAAAATTATTTCCAATCTGAAATTTCTACTTCCATGACTGTACTTGTCAGTTTTGTGCTTGAAGTAGCCCCCATGACCCCAACTCGATTCCACCCTACAAATAAAGTCACTAATTCCCCAACCCAGCCTCAAACCCAATAACAGAAGACAACACAATACAACAGATTTAATGCCAAATCACGTTCAGCTTTATTTCCCCATGCCAAATAGTAGAGCATACACAATTTAACACAATTCATTTTAAAACAATACACATCAGTTACAAGCATATTTTCAGGCTTAAAAAAGAAATTATACACACTATTTTCTGTAACCATATTTCTTTCCAAAAGAAAGTAAGAAAGACAGAAAAATCATAGCTGCAGCAAACTGTAACTGCTTTGGAGATTTGACAGATTCAAAGAATTTTTAACAAAATAGCAACTAAAATTATGACTGCTTATTGTTCTTGGATCATGGGCTACAATTTCATTCACCAAGCACTGCAAAGTTTCCAAGGAAAAACTGCAAAACTTTTCTTCAACAAAATGATTATTCCAATCAGATCTTCTCATCCATTTCCAACTTGATGCGGAGATGAAGCCAAGTCCTTCACAAGTCAATCACTGTCCTATCTCACATTCATCTTAAGAGGCTTCTCAAATGAACTACAACAAAAAAAGGCGTTCTTTTTCCTTTTGGCACTGCCAATTCCCTCTTACTTGTGATATAACTAGTGGATTTGACTTGTGACTGTCCTATGATAAACTTGTAGAAATATTGTCTTAGCAATAATATTGAACAGGTTGTAACAGATAGGGGTGTGCATTTACGGATAGTACAGGAAGCGGATACCCGGTTGGAAAAAAACACGGGTACCCAGGTACACATGAAAGAAACCTAACCCCAAAATGTAAAACTCGGATGCTGCTGTTCAGATTGTTCATAAAGGTCCACACGATAATACTGCCACATCGGTGCGCCAATGCAGCAAGATACAAGCGTGTAAAGTGAGCTAGTACATTCAGTGAGTTGTACGATGTTGCATTTTCGCAAGCGTCATCAAGGTGAATCTTTATTTGTTTTGCCATGTAGCCTGGTTCTCCTTCTGAAATTTCTCCACAAATGACATTCAAAACCCTTCTTTTTCATTGTCTGAGAAGTTACTAAGTACCTTGTCAAGTTGGTTATGGGTACCGGATCCCATAATTTGACATCAGCAGTTGGGTATTTGGATACCTGGTTCCGAATGCACAGCCCTGGTAACAGGTATGATGAATTTGGCATGTTTCTTGCAAAATTATAAGTCAACATAAAAAGAACACATTCTATGCACCATTAAAAGTACAGCAAAAGAAAAGGACAAAAAGAACAAAACATACGGTTTTCTCTTTCTAATTCTGAGTATTGGCAAGTAAAAAATGCTTAATTATCAATCACTTCTTAATTATTCTAAGATAGACTAGTACAAAAATAGAACCATGGTATCTTCTGCTAAAAAAAGGGTCTAATTTGAGGATAAAAACGTTATCACACATACATACTAACACATCATAATTCCGCAAAGTTTGGGACTGAAATAAGCAGGAATTTTAAAGAACATGGAACAGAAACGTACAAAGCAAATTAAGAACCATTTTGATAAATACTTCAAAATGGCTTATCTGCACAACGTTCTTATGAAGATTGTCTTGATATTAATGCAAAATATACAAATTTGTTGCAAACATCCAACCTAAAAGAGATCATTTCAATATCTAACTTGATGCTCACAATAAATACAGTAAAAAATATCTTTCTTGCACATCACGAACAGCATAGAAATACTCATGGAAACAGTTTCGAAATTTCAAAACTCACGATTTTCTTCCCCGTGAAGTTTCCAACCTTGAATTTTTTTAACTGCAAAAGTTAAGGTTTAAATGCTGTTTTCGCTGAGCAAAATTGTAAAATGAATAAGAATCATGATGAATTCCGTTCGAAATCAGAAATATAGTGTTTCCATTGGTAAGAAAGAAAATTAATTTATACACATTTTTGTACAACTTTTATCATGAACTTGCATGTTAGATTGGGAATAGCATTTGAAAGTTTCCATGGCAGTAGCAAATATATACAGCTGTGATTACTGTGCTAAACCTAAGCACAAAATCAAACTTTGGCTCAAAATTACTTTTGCTAAACATGAGCACAGAATCACTCTTAAACTTCCGCTCACTGATTCTAAAATAAAAAGGTTTACACAGGTTGCCCCACAAAGAAAGTCAAAAACTAATTAATAAAGATATATTGCATGTGAGTTTTGGAATATTTTCAAATTACCTCTTAAAGTCAGATAAGGCCAAAAAAAAAAGTCTCCGGTTTCTGGTATGGAGCTTGCCCAAAAAGTGGTGCGGCGACGCGGCTTTCTTTTTTTTTTTTACCTGATTTTTTTGCTTCAAATGTCGGCTGATGACTGCAAATGGCGCCCGACTAAACTTAGTGCAAATATATGGGAGTCCAGAGAGGCCACATAAAGCTTATTCTCGACCATAACCCCATCTAAAAACACGTTAAAATTGTGCAGCAGCAGGATTCCAGTCAAACCAGTGAGTTTGGCAGTTTTGAGACATCATCTTTCATTGAAAAAAAAACTTTTTCATTTTGCCGACGCGCATGGCTACGGCGATGCGCGCGCATACCAGAAACCGGAGACTTTTTTTTTTTTGGCCTAACCAATCTACCATACACACTTTATTTCATTCAAATCGATGCATTGGAACAAACGTTATGCTTCATCGAACTCAAGGGATGAAAATCGTACTGGGCCACTTTCCTTGACAGCAAGAAAGCGCAGTTAGAGAAACACCCAAAGGATTTTTGACCTGGTTCAAGAGTAACGTGTGACTTATTCTACCGGCTTCGATCTGTAAACTTGATAAATAAAAAAAGTGGCCCAAGTGGTTTTTCAAGTCCCGTATTGTGATTGCTGTATCTTTTGAACAAAACATCCTAATGAAACCAACTAAAAAGCATTTGGAAGACCAATTATTCTACTCAGCAATACATTAGACACGATTTTGAATACTACCCCCACTTTTCTGAAAACATGCTCGATTCGACCATTAGGCTTTTTGTGGGACAACCTGTAAAAAGAACATATTATGAAATGATAAAAGGTTTTTGGAAAAGACAAGGAAAATATTGTAACAAAACATACAGGCATACATGATTGAAATTTTCTTACGCATGTGGAATATAAAACAAAAACATTTTACATAATGAGTGGATACACACCATTTTGATTATAATGTACACAAATCCAATAAAATAATGTTCTACGAAAATACTTGGGGGAAAAAATCCATCCTGCATAAACTTCTGCTTAACCGTATTCTGTCAAAATTAAAAGTATCCCCAGTTATTGCATTAAACTGCGAGTTTGGAATACACTAGCAACCATTATTTTTACCGTTCAGATTATAATTTGGATCTTATATTAATTACACACTTGCACAAACATGACACTCCCGACTTTGGACTTGTCAAATTCAAATGTTTTGAATTTACTCCATTTATCTGGAGGCAAATGAGGTATGGTGCTGTCCACACAGGATGAAACCCATCCTGGTGGGAGCTGTGGAAGAAGGGGGAAGGAAAGTCAACAACCTTGGACTTGAGTAAGCAGTCACTATTCTGGGTACACGTAGGGCTGTGTCGGTTAAACTGCATATTTGAATATTTGATCATCGATCGAATATTCGAATAGCACTTTTATGATTCAAATATTGAAAAAAATGTGAGCGGTCTCAAGCAGATGATGAAAACTGTCCCCAATGTTATTTTAATCGTACAATAAGTTCAAAGCCACTTTGCCCATGATTTGACGGCTTATTTGAGAAATGTTAGCTCAACTTTCTTCTCTAAAATCGTTAAAATACCAGCCATTCTGCTGCTTTTTCTTTACACTATTTTCAAAAGCTCGTTTGTCAATTTTTGACAAGTGCAGGTGCCCACAAAACCCGATTGGCGGCCAGTTTAGGCTGGTGCATTTGTTACTTGATCAGTGCATTTCGATATTGAATATTTGAATATTCCATCAAATCAAGTCCAAGTTGGAATAATCAAATACCAAATTATTCGTCAACGCCCAGTCCTAGTATCCAAACCAGCGCTCGAGCACTAGGGCCAATTCCACTGGGGCCAAGTACTAAGCACAAACAATACAGGGTGATTCCCAAAACAGTGCGCCATCATGAGGTAACCACAGTCCACCAAGAGTCAATTTTTCACAGTGCATTGTGGGAGACACACGTGACGTAAAATTGTAAGTTTGTCCGATCAGTAGTTTCGTAAGCGTACATTTCAAGTATCTTTTTCTTTTTTTTCCTTTTCTTTTTATCAAGATGGTGTTTTTTCTGTGAGGCGGTAGAATGCTTTGCCACGATCTATCAAAATATTCCTCAAGTTGTCAACTGACATTCGTCCAAAATCGCAGCAAGTCCGCCATGTTTTTGTCGACCGTAAACTTGAATAATGGACCCTCCGTGGCAACCTCTTGGTGGCGCTCTGTATTGGGAATATCCCGTATTCAGTGCTAAGCGCAGACAATGTATGCTGACCGTTTACCAGCCAAATTGTCATGCAATGTATGCTGCATGTGACTGGTTCCCATCTGGTTCTGGCTTAGCACATTTTGCTTTCTGCTTATCTTTCTGTTTATCTGAAATTGGCAACCGTTGTCACTCAGATCCCAAGTTTGAATGAGAAATAAGAAGGAAGAAACATTTCAGTTTAAAATTACATGTAATTTAAAATACTTGCTTTTGCTGTAATTCAAAAATGGATGGATTTGGGGGTAAGTATTTTATAGCAAATACTGTTACACTGACCTGTTTAACTTTTCTGTGCATAGATGCTGGAAAAACAAAGAAAAAAATGCTGGTCTTGTAGTCTGGTTCCCTGACCTTACTTCAGATGAACCAGAGCAATTATAAATGTCGAGGAATTGTCAGGTCAGGGACCCTGACTAGCTGGCTTGCACCCGTTAACGGATGTGTAACCGACAGCAAAAAAAAGGGGACTAACTAAAATTTGATAAATTGGGACAGTCAGGTTTTTTTCCAACGATGGTCAGCCGACCATTGTTGGCAATCGATACAATTCCACTTTTCTTGAAAATCACAGGATGCTTCAGACTGTTATTCACTTACAGTCAAGTAAGGTATTTCATAACAATTTGGTAGGGGTTTTTTTTGGTTGATGTTTGCATAATGTTGTACATGTATATTGCCTTAAAGGAAAGCAAGGAAAATTCCTGATATAGCCGATATTCATGATGTACAAGGTGGGATGTGAACCTGGGCCACTGCAGGTGGACGATGATGAAAGTACTACTGTACTATCACTGACAGTCCATGCATCAATCATCTCAATCTCAGTACATGCTAAGAACAGGGCCAGCCTGATATCTGAGTTAGTTTCGCTACAAAAACAATATTTTGCTAATTTCTCAACATGAAGTAGGTAAAGCTACTAAAATAAAGTCAATATTGACTTTTGAATAAAAAGTAAACATTAAACATGTGTGATTGCATTTAAAAAAAAAAAATTGAAGAACAGAAAATGAAAAAGCAACAGCTGGTTTATAAGCACCGTCGATATATCGTATTACTCGATTATTCGATATTAATTTTATATCAATATCGCCGATAGCAATTTTTAAATCATATCGAAATATCGAAACTTTCAATATTAAGGAATGATATCGTACCTATCGAAAATGCATCAAATGATCTTTCGAAATAAATCTCCTGTTTGTGCTTTTACTTTGTGTTTAACATTCGCTGTACAATGAAATAAAATTTGGTGGCAAGCTGTGCTGCTCAGCGTTCGTTGGAGTTCGCGGTCTCCCTAATGTGAAATCTCGAAAGAAACCGCCCGTTCTGGACAAACTCTCAGTGCTGAGATTTGTTTTAAAAAGTTTGAGCAATATGCTCCAGAAAAAAAAAACACGGAAAATTGGGACTTCAGATTGTTTTTTTTTTGTATCATAGTGCACCTACATTTACACGGGATAATTGATATATCGAATATTCTCGATATTGAATTTCCAGTATACTGATTATTGAAAGTTCCAATATCGACGATGCTTATTGGTTTAAAATCTTCATGCTAATCTTTAAAACGGTTAATGAGGAAGTGATGACCAACTTATTGAAAAGTTTTCTGTTCCTTGTTTGTGTGTTTGAGTTTAACAGCAAACGCTCTTGATATAAAAAAAAAACCAACATCACATTGGAACAGCAATAAAGACTGTTTGCAGAATGACTATCTTTTACAATGCCTTAACAATACAGAGGCACGTTTAATCTAGAGGCAAAATAATGACTTTTTAAACTAACGCTGATGGGGAAATGACAGCACAAAAAGCTCATTTAATCGTTTTGTTTTTGGCTTTCATTGGTTGGGAATTTCCTGAGGTGCATTTCAAGAAGAATACAACTTCCAACGTTTCTGTGAATGAAAGAGTTCACGGTGCACCCTGGAGCATTCTGGGTCTCACTTGTGGGGAAAATAAGTAACAAAACAGTAAAAAAAAAAAAAAACCACAGCTGCATGTAGGGACATGCCGTAGAAATGGTCAACATAAAGAGTCTTCTCAATCACAAAACGCACACATTTTTTTTTTATCAGACTGGCCGTGTGTCAAGTTGCATCAGAAGACCAATAATTCCACGATTTGATGTCTGACCTTCCGGCCTTCTAAGACGCTGACTCCATCCCTCGCTGTTCTTCTTTTAGTAAGCGCCTCAGTTCCATCACTCTGGATTCGATCTGGCGAAACGTTGGTCTTTTCTCCGGCTGTAACTTCCAGCATCTGTTCATGACGTCATAGACGGTGTCGGGGCAGTCGTCAGGCGGCTGCATTCGGTTACCATCTTCCACAAACTTTATGACGTCATCTGCAGGCTACAGTTAGTCAATAAAACAAACAACAACAACAAAAGACTTAGAAAGCACTCTATCTTGTCTCTTCTCCTGAAGACCATCAGAGCGTACTGATCGGAACGTCGAGTTTCACAACCAACCGGTTCTTTTCAGAACCACACATCTTCTGAAAAGAGATTTCCACATGGTGTTACCGCACACCTTCACTACTTCATTCTAATGAACTAAATTTTGGCAAATTATGGGGTGTTCAATAAATTTGAAGTCCACTTTTTTTCTTGTCCCTGTAAAATCTGATATAGACTATTTACTAATTCTAATACACTTTTTAATGCAGTCGTCCTTCGAGAGTGATTATGAATAGCAAACTACCTACTCAACAAATAAAAAAATTGTTTAAAGCTATTCTTAATGTCACTTGAATGGCAAATTACAAAGTACCAAGGTAACAGGGACAGGAACACGCTCAAAATGATCTCGGAAGCTGCCGCCCAACTGTAGACCTGCTGTAGCCTATAAGTCATGTACAATGTAAATGTCTGTTCTTATAATGTACAACTACTCACGTGGTCGTGACTGTCAATTGAAAAGGATCCCATTATTTTGTTGAATGTCAGTTGGTGCATGAAGCGTTTTATAGCATGTGGAACACCTGATTTGTGTGCAGTACAGTGCTAACCCCAACGCGAAATGAGTGACCTCGTGACCCAATTTTCCATGACTGCAATAAATTGGTAACTGGTACTGGTCAGTGGAAACCTTAAACACGTGTTGTTGCGAGGGCCTACGAAAAAAGGTAATTGGTTGCCAAAGAAGGCATGTGCTGACGTTTGTTACTAACCAACCAACGGAGAGACATGACAATCTCTTGAGCTACTTTCTGCAGCTAAAATGTCACATTGTGGACCGTCAATTTATTGAAGGACCCAAATGTATTTAGGACAGGAATCTAAAACACCTAAAGGAATCTCAAAAGTGTTTGGACTTACCACACGAGGGTAGGGTACTCTTCCAAAGGAGTAGAGTTCCCACATGAGAATGCCATAACTCCAGACATCGGACTTGGTGGAATATATCTACAAAAAAAAACCCCAAAAAACATATAAAACTGTATGAACAAACAGATAAAAATAATAATAATAATAATAATAATAATAATAATAATTTGGGAGGCTAATCATCCTTACTCGCAGCTGGTATGCTGAATTGCGAAGGACACGGCTACAACATGGTCGGGCCGCTGGCACGTAAAGACGCCTATGGCTGCTAAGCTATAAAGCCCTTCAGACAATTTCTGAGATTTGAATTTTGGGGTTAGGCTTCTTTACCCGTGTTTTACTTCAATGGGGTTCCCCGTTCCCGTACTACCCATAAATGCACACCACAAAAGTTAAATGCATTGGCTTTCTCTTGAATTGCAAAAATAAGCTGTAAGAGTATAAACATTGCTGTACATGGTATAGCAGATAGGGACTAAGTTCAACTTTTGTTCAGGTCCGTCGCCAGCCCTGGGCATCAAGGGGGGCCAAAGTACCAACTAGGGGTGCCCACTACCATCAAAAATACAAAAATACATATGTATGGCTTTTGCCGTGGGGTGGGGGGGGGGGCAATTGCTTGCCAAGGGGGGGGGGGGCCTTGTCAAGGGGGGGGCCTGGCCCCACCAGGTCCCCCCCCCCCCCGGCGACGGGCTGCTTTTGTTTTAGCTTAAGGTTTGAAGAATGTGGTTCTGTTTTAGTGTGTATGTCCCTAAGCAACTCACTTTATCATAATAACTAGCCTTCTCATCCAATCTTACCCTCACTCTAGTCCATCGTCAGGCTGCTTTTGATAAATGAGATTTTGTAAAGATTACAACAAAGACCAACACAGCTCTTTCTTAACATTTTGTTTTTGTTGACGTCCCATAAATCACTCATCCTTGTAAATCAAATGATCTCTAATTGGGCCGGTACCCAAGTTGGGTACTTACTTTTTTCCTGACTGCCTCCGGGGCCGTCCATTTGACAGGAATCTTGGATTTCTCGGCCTTCTCTCTGTCATGTTGGGCCAAACCAAAGTCTGAGACTTTGGCGACGTCTTCTTCCGATACCAGGATATTTCTAGCCGCAAGGTCTCGGTGGACAAATTTCCTCTCTTCGAGGTAACTCATTCCACATGCTATATGTCTGAATAAACGGGAAATAAATTGAAATAAAACTGAAAATGTGAATGTGCTTTGTAACTTCCTCTCAATATTTAAAGGGCCATGGCATGAATTTTACTTGGGAACATATTTTGTGCATTTTCTACTTTGTCTGAAATGTATGAAACTATTTGACATCCCTTTTTGGTTAAATTTATTGAAAACTGCTCTTTTTAAAACGTTAAACATTTCCTATGCTTATCCTGACAAATGAGGCTGCTATTGCTGTGACGTCATTTCAGGAAGACACTCTTCAGTTTAGGGGTTTTCTGTTCAAATTGTGAACCCAAAATTTGCTCATTGAAAACATTTGTGAGAAAAGTTTGCTCATTGGCTAACTATCATGTACTGAAACAATGAATCATGAAAGAAAAGAACATTTACGACAGCAAAATATCCCAAATTCTGGCAAACATTGGTGCTGAAATAGCTGGAACATTAAGGTTTCTGCCTAAAATGACATCACACTTTTGTTCATGAATATGGAAATTTGCATCACCATAATAACCAAAAAAGGCACCAAAATGCCTTAAAAATGGCAACATGAAAATGGAAAGTTAGGTTAAATGGGACACAAAGGTGTTTTTTCAAGGATTGCATTAAAACAATTACATTACATGGGCCCTTTAAAGCGTTAGTTGAAAATTCGTCATTCGACACCTTAAATAACATTCTCCATCCTTTGAGAAGATCTTTAGGCAGCAAACATAGCTTCGTCCACGTCCAACTTGACAGCCAGAGTTGTCATACTCTTCATTGCTAATCAAACTTAATTAATACTTACATAGAAAAATTGATTTGGTCGAGCTGTCTGATAACTGTTCTTCCCCTGGATCTCAAGTAGTCTAGTAGATTACCCTGAAAAAGAAACAAGTATTCCAGCTTTTTTCTCAATTGTGACTTTTGAAGTAATTCCCGATTCAACAAAGCAAGTCATAGTAAAATAGAAGCAAATGCATTAATCACTTACATATTAAAACAAGATGATACAAGCCGACTATGCAATGGGCCGGATTTAGCCGTTCATTGGCATAACAGGGTGTTTGTTCTTCAAACTTTTGGGCAAAGGCGAGACATGTAAGCAAGTCTAATTCACAAGTGACAGTCAGGGAGTCGGTCAATGAGTCAGTCAGGTACACAGAGGACGATAGGCTGGCTCTCCCAGGAGCCAGCCAAAAATATCCACTAAAACTCCTGATATGGAGTTTTACTGAGGGGATGGAATGACTGGTAACAGTCAGAGTAAATATAAGGGTTCCCCCATAATTTTTTTTTTCCCACTAGCCAGCTGGAGTATAGTCTGAGTATCACCCGTTATCCACGGAGCAAAGTCCTGTATAACGTCTGATATGTCTTGACATGCAGATATATGCAAGCCGCGCGCCAGCCAATCGGAGTCGACCTAACTAAATCGTGACGTCATTTCATTCCTAAATCAGGACTAAATGGTTTGATTGGTCAACTTGAATGTAATGTTTTGTAATACAACAACAGCCGGGCGCGATATCGCGTAACACGATACAGAGCGCTTGACACATTTTTTGTTATCCATTGTCTATGACGCGCAACGGGTGAATGACCAAAGACCCAATATAGAAAGCGCCCACTGACTGGTCAAAATCTAGGAGGTCAAGAGGCGGGATCTTGCCTAATCAGCGAATCTGTTAACACATATGGCTTTCCCCATGGTCCATTACATAGACAAGCCGGACTAGTGAAATAGACTCTTATCTATTCCGCTGGCCTTTTCACTAGTCCACAATAGAATTTTGTACCAGAATTTCATCAACAACAGTGTTATTTACAATAATTTTGACTAGCCAGGCAGACTACTGAGGAATGGTTTTACTAGCCAGGCAGACTACTGAGGAATGGTTTTACTAGCCAGGTAGACTAGTGAGGAATGGTTTTGACTAGTCCGCCGCTGTTTTTACTTGGATTTGGCGAGCGGACTACCGCTAATGTTGAACCCTGCTAAATATGTATTTGCACCATGTGATAAGTTATCTATTTTGTGGTTTTCTGAAAAGAACCGGAGAAAAACTCAGTGTTTCATGTGACACAGTGCAATGGCAAACTACTCTTAGTCCCATTGCTGACTTCATCGTGCTGACCTTTAATCTTTTGTGACTGGTAAAATCATCGTCTTTATCTGAACTCACCTTGGACATAAATTCCAGTACTATCCATATGCTAGTTCCAGGTGATACGCCGATCAACTGAACCAAGTTGTCGTGCCTTAATTGTCTGCAAGGTGACACATGCCAGAAAAAATCATCATATAAAAACAACTTATCAAGCCAGAAAACCATTGAGAGATCTCAATTCTAACTGATTTTATTGCATGGTTGTTTGATACTTTTTAAGCTATTGGTCACTTTGACATCAGAATGAACGATGAACAAACGCGATCCATCATTCAAAACCATCATAAACAAACCTCTCATTAACCCTAATCCTCCAAAATCCTCCAGGTAGTTTAGGAGGATTGAGACTGAATGGCAAAAAAACTGTCGGTAGATTTTGGAGGACGCATTGTGTCAAGTTCGAAGGCTGTACCCTGCATTGTTTATTAGCCATACATAACTGAGCCCTGCATTATGCTCAATATCATCCGCACTGCTTCTGAATGTCATCAGCATTGATTCAACCCATGAACAGTGATTGTTGGAGGATTTTGAAGGATTGAGGCAATGGTCACCGCTCCACAGAACAAATTCAAGAAATAACAAATGACTTTGGAGGATCGATGCTGAATGCCAGTTTTACATGGTGGCAATTGAAAAATTTTGCAGGATTTAGGATGGTTCCTACTCAAAAGGGCCTAGGTGGTTAGGATTAATAAACTAGTACTGGTGCATTTGTGGCACACGAGCAATGCAAATTTTACAATGCTGATTGTCCGCAACTGCTATCTGCCCACACGATTGTACTTAAGATTAGTTTTCAGGTACAAAAACACAGTTTGTAAGTGCTACAAATTTACAAATTAAAAAACTTACTTCACAATTTCTGACTGAAACAGAGATGCCACCAATATATCAATAAAAAGCCTGAAACACTGATAAAAAACCTGAAACTACCCTTACCCCCTTTCAAAAAAGTGTTTTCTGGATGTTTCGGACCAAATCCAGCACTTTTAATTTGTCACATTTTTTGAAAAAAAAACACCTGAATTCAGGTTAAAACCTGAAAAGTGGCATCTCTGCTGAAAAGTGCAATGATTACATACGGTTACAAGGATAGCTACATGTATCTGTATCCATACGCGGTTAATAAACTTAAATTTTAATTTGATCAAATAACAATATTAAAAGGACAGGTCGAAAGTCTCACTTTGGATCATAATTTGCATGGGGAAGACTATTCAGTTAATAGTTTCATGTTGTACACAAATAAGAAATCTCAATTTTGTGTTAGGTTTCATTTTCAGTTTCCATGGCATTGAGTTATGTTACAATGTGCACCAGTACTAGCTCTGAAGACAGCACAATTAACTGTAATAGATTTTATTACGACCCTTCCTGCCTTAACAATTTAAACGATCCCCGAGGTGACATGGCTACCATCAATAAATAAAGTTATAATTATTATTATAAACATTTTTTTGGTGCACAAGAGTCAGAACTTACGTCATGATAGATGCCTCAGAAAGAAAGCTCTGCGCCTGAATCTTGTCATCTTTCGTCACTTTGATGGCCACGTCTTTCCCCATGTACGTTCCCTTTCTCACCTCTGCAAAAGGAATAAAACAAGAATTCTTTAGGTCAAATTGCCGACTGAATGTCTCATTACAAGTAGCAAGTATTAAGTCACAAGAAGCATGCCATTTATGGTCTTCGTATTTCTCGTTTTCATAACTGAAGGAGAATGTACCAAGTCTAAAGCTTTTTTCACTTTGGGCGATTCCATCATTGCAGATCAATTTCAAAACAAAATAAAATACTTGCAGTTGAAAAAAAATATATATTTTCTGTACAACTCTAGCTTAGGCCTTAATGTATGACATGACATGGTTAACATAGTGGTAACTGAATTAATTAATGACATAGAAGCACTTTAAGCGACCATTATGGACATTACACATTCAGACATAGGTTTTGACTTTCAGCACGCCTTGGAGTCTGTAAAGTTTCTTGCAAGAATTTAACCCTAATCTTCCCAAATCCTCCAAAATCCTCTTTGCAATATGGAGAATTTTGCAGGATTGAGGCTATATGGCAAAAATGTACCCAGTATGGCTGATTTTGGAGGATGCACTGTGTCAAGGTCTTGGGCCAGACCTTGTGTTGTTTATGTTCAGCCGTGCATAAATTTAGGCCTAGATTATCACTTCAAATCCTCCGCACTGCTCCAGGATGTCACTGGCTCTGTCTCAGCATATTGGCCGTGATTGTTGGAGGATTTCGCAGGATTGAGGCAGTGGTCACTCCTCCAAGGACCACATTCAAGAAATAATGGAGGATTTTTGAGAATTGAGGCTGTATGCAATTTTCACATGGAGGCAGTTGGAGGATTGAGGTTGCATCCTAGCAAAAATAGATAACTGTGGCATGGTAGATATATAAACTCTATAAACTCTACCACAGCATTCCACATAATATCTCCATGACAAGAGCCTTATCTCAAAGATGGTCCCAGTACAAAAGTGCTACTCTTTGGTCAAGGTGAAAAACTAAATTCCTCTCAAATTCCTTCAGACTTAAAGATGGAGAAGTTACCTCCAAAGTTGCCTCTGCCAATGACTCTACCAGATGTGATGAGTTTCCTGTCAATAGACCAGCCAGCTGGAAAGAGGAGAAATTCGAAGAGACACATACAAATTTATAAATGTTTTATTCTTTTAGAAATATTTTTACACGTAATTAAATCCCAAATACTAAAGTGTTTCCACAATTTAGTGGAAACTAGATCCTCTTCTGCAATTTGAAATTATCATAATAATAATAATAATTACCCTGGATTGGACATTTGGGAGACATCCCTATAGACTTAAATGTGCCCTAACCCAATATTCCCTTGTCCTTTTTCCACGAATTTCGGTCTGTTTACAAATTAGACCACGAGCAACAAATATAATCTAATTGCGACAGCGAAATTGTGCCTCTAAAGGGGGGCTGTGACATTAGGGAGACATGAAGAAATTACGATAACATGTCTCCTTAATGGTACCATTACACGAATAATGTGGCACCAAAGGTCTCAAAGTGCTTTACAATTATTACCCCGTTCACCAGGCCATGGGACCACGCGGCAGCCGATATCAGCGCTCAATCAGTCTTTGACCCTCACGGTTACCCATTAATACTCCTGGGTGGAGAGAGGCAATTGTAGTTAAGTGTCTTACCCAAGGGCAAAAACACCTTGTTCCTGGCAGGATTCGAACCCACGCACCATCGTGCGAGAGTCAAACACCGCAACCACTGGACCATGGTGTTCTGTCTTGCCCAAGAAAACAAGCACCATGTTCCTCGTCAGGGTTCGAACCCATGTACCACAGCAAGAAAAACTGTAACCATTGGACCCAGCATTGCACATAATATCTCAATGACAACTGATACTCAATTAATTTTTGAGCCATTTGATGCATTACCAAACAGAAATGGAGCAAAATCCCGATCAAAAAAACAAAAATGATGATAAAAATGAAATAATGCATTGATATGGTAATTCACTTCAATTCATATTTTATTTTTTTTAGCCCTAACCTCTATCCTCCTAAATCCAGGATTGACGCTGAATGGCAAAAATTATTGGTTGATTTTTAAGGATGCACTGTGTCGAGTTCGTAGGCTGTATCCAGCATTGTCTATAAATCAGTCCTGTATAATAGTCCTAAGACATAATGACATCACCCTTTGTTTACATGTGCACTTTCCTACGAGAGCCAGGTGGGACGCATCATGCATTATGCTTGATATCATCCGCACTGCTTCTGAATGTGACCCGCGCTGCCTCAACCCATAACAGTGATTGATGGAAGATTTTGAAGGATTGAGGCACTGGTCACCCCTCCACTGAACAAATGCAAGAAACAACAGATGATGTTGGAGGATTGCGGCTGAATCCAATTTTTACATGGTGGCAATTGGAGGATTTTGCTGGATTGAAGATGGTTCCTAGCCAAAAGGGCCCAGGGGTTAGGGTTAAAGGATTTGTTTGTGGTTTAAATCTTACCTTTTTCAAATTGTTTGGAATATCCGTCGCCTCCAGCTTTATTGACAGGAGTAATGAGACGGCTTACTAGTCCATCAGCATCCTCTGTATAATGCTATCGGGAGACAACAAATATGAATTAGGTTAAGACAAAAGCTTCACGAAATCCAAAATACACAATATTCCCTTCAGTTGATTCAGAATGGATGTTCACTGGAAATCTTTTCATGCAACTAGTCTACACAATGAGCTAGACTTAGCCTATTCATCGACATTACCAAGGCATCCTATATGAAAGCACTGCTCAGATCAAGTGACAACTGACATTTAGTTGTATAGGTACAAAGAGAACACTAGGCTGACTCTCTGGGACCAGCACCCGATTTCATGAAACTCATCGTAACTTACACTGAGTTTCATGCAGCAGCTGTGATGAGTCGTATCTCCACGATGCGTCGCAGCTGCAACGCGTCCTGCGATCCATTTCACAAAACACGTCGTACGTGCGACGCATCGTATGTGTATTTATAGCACAACTCGGTGACTGTTTTATGTATCAAGTCAGCGTACAGTAAATAGTCGTCTGATATTCAACAAAGAGTCGTCGGATCTCAGCTTGAAATTTGTTAAAACGTTAAACAAAAATGGTGGCCGTGCGACGCAATTTTGAAGGAAAACAAGCTCTCAGTGGACTGTATAGCTACTTTGAAATTTCAACTGCGATATTACAGTCTAATTCATAATTATTCAATGAATTTTTTATTTACAACTTTACACACATTGCCTTGGTATTATAATCTCATTTATGTAATGTTTATGGCATTAAACTGGCTAAGAAAGGGACTCTTCTTATTTTGCGATGACCACTAGACACGTCGTAACTTGCGACGTGTTTTAAGCTGTTGTCAAGGAACTTACGACGCGTTCAACACATTGCAACTTTCGTGAAATGGTGTTACACGGCGTAAACTCGAGTTGCGACACGTCGCAGCGCTTCGTGAAATCGGGTGCAGCTAAAACATCAAAAACCATGACGTCCGGCAACACATACATGTACATGTATAAAACAAAGTGAAGAATATTTTCACCAACTTACAGCAACCAACTCCGGCAACGAATCGAAGAAGACTTCCTCGTCGATGGTCAGTTTCCGCTGATGATCCTTTATCACACGATAATGTTCCACTCTGTTGTCGGTGCAAACACACAGTGTGTAGTCTCCCGGGTAATGCGTGCTCTCCCTCACTAGGAACGACCCGGTTACCCATGGCTCCAGTAACTGTTCGGCTTCTTCCCTCGTGATTTTCCCGTGAAACCATCTAAAGAAAGGGAGAAAAGTGCAATATATGACATTGTGTATATCAAGTGTTATACCCAAATAATAACAGTACGTAGCTCGGCCCATCCACCCTGCTCATTGGGCCAATGAAACATTCCAAATACCATCTCAGCTCCTCGGGGAGTATACAGCTCTATGCTGCCATTTAAGTGCAAAGCAGCTAATTCAATCACAATAACCATCTCTGCCCTCACAGGTACCCAGTTACTCCTAGGTGGAGAGAAGCAATGAGTGACAAAGTGCTTTGCCCACGGGCACACGCACCATAACCCCAGGCTGGACTCGAACCCACAACCTGCAGAATTACCTACAGACCACGAGTTCAATGCTCCAGACCACAGGGCCATGGCACTTCACAATTCATGATAAATCCTGACCCAGCTAAAAAAAATAAGCGTTAACTGACCAAGCTAAAAAAAGCTAACATAGGACGGGGAAACAAAATCTTTTGAGCTCCATTTTAACAAAATTCTTGATATGGTGTACATGCATGCCAATAATCAAATATAAAATGACCACTCCCCCATCAATGTGTGTGGACCCCCCCCCAAAAAAATTTCTGATAAACTAAAGACATTCCATAATAGATGATGACAACAAGAGATATCCCATGAGATGATAAAACCCTCAAAAGGTACAAAATTATGTCAGTCATAAATTCAGTCAATCCAACTGTGAATTTGTATTCATCAATCATTTTACTGCAAACTGCGGCCAAAACAAAAATAGTTCTGCTTCCGGTTTCCCTTCCTACCCTATTTTGACAGCCCCTACCCTAATTTTTTGGGGGGGGAAATGAGGAAAAACCCTAAAAATCATCAATTACTACATGTACCTTTTACCTTTGACTACACGCAGACACCTCAATATGATCGTACCAAAAAACAAATCTGTAACTACCTACCCTATTTTCAAATGCCATGTACATGTAATCGGAAGCAGAACTATTTCTTTTTGGGGGGGGGGGGGCCTAAACATGCAAACTGGTACATGTATTTGTCATGTTTGAAAGTACAACTACATGTACATGTATCTTACACACAGAGTTAGCTCTACATTTACATGTATCTTGCATGCTGACCAGCCTACGCTGTCTTCAAGTTTTCACTGCCACATTTTTTAACATTAAAAACAAACATTTATTCAAACTTAAAATATTCTTCAGTGTTTATCAGTTCTAGGACATCTGCCGAACACACCCAAATTGTGGACATCTGTAGGGAAATTACCTCTGACAACAGATGAGGAACAATAAAGCTTGCAACCACGACAACACGCACTCTACTTATATAAATCATACCTGATCTCTGTTGACACAAAAGCTACTAATGGGTTTACAACAGGAAGGGAAAGGATACCATGCGTCATGGAGGGAATAACGAGCTCCAACTACAAACATTCGTTTTTGATTACAGTTATATCCCTGAACAAAAATCCATATAAATATCATGTTTTAGGAGGGTTTGTTATGAGAATATATATTACATGTATTACAACGTACCAATTAAAACAAAAACATTTCGGTTTCTCTTGACTATCAAAAATATTTTCACTTTTGTAAAATTATATAATTCTTCCAACATTACAGCATGGGGAATAGCAAATTTATCAAAATTTGAAGAAAAAAAAATTCATAAGAGTTTTTTTTATGTCCACAAACAAACTAAGGGTTTTCAATTTTATTGTAATCTGAGTTGTAACATTGTAATGCTTAATACATGTACACATCAGGGCCCAATTTCATGGCGCTGGTAAGCTCAAAAATTTGCTTAGTACAAAAAAAGACTTGCTTATAAAAGCAGGTTACCAGCCAAAACTCCATGTGATTTTCATGCTTAGAAGCAAACAACAGCTGAATACTAATCACGAGCAATATACATTACGTGGAGTTTTGGCTGGTAACCTGCTTTTATAAGCCAGTCTTTTTTTGTGCTAAGCAAATTTTTGTGCTAAGCAGCGCCGTGAAATTGGCCCCAGTTGCTTTCCATACACTGCCAATTGACAAGACAGAGGGGTCCCTTGTGCAGTCAGTTCTTAATTGATTAAAAGGTTGTGCACCTGTCAGCAGGTTGATGGATACAACGGGATGTGGCCTCAAAAATGAGTAATGACTATCAGGCATACAACACTGAATTACACATGTACATTGTACATGTACATGTACATGGCTTACTAGATACATGTACTTAGGCCCAAAAAAAAGTTTCCGGTTTCTGGTATGGAGCTTGCCCAAAAAAGTGGTGCGGCGACGCGGCTTTTTTTTTTTTTTTACCTGATTTTTTTTGCTTCAAATGTTGGCTGATGACTGCAAATGGTGCTCGACTAAACTTAGTGCAAATATATGGGAGTCCATAGAGGCCACATAAAGCTTATTCTCGACCATAACCCAATCTAAAAACACGTTAAAATTGTGCAGCAGCAGGATTCCAGTCAAACCAGTGAGTTTGGCGGTTTTGAGACATCATCTTTCATTAAAAAAAAAACGTTTTCATTTTGCCGACGCGCATGGCTACGGCGACGCGCGCGCATACCAGAAACCGGAGACTTTTTTTTTTTGGCCTTACTTTTTTTTTTTGCCTTTTGTAGGTAATTAAGAGAACATCACACATTTTTGTAGCTTGTTAAGGATTTCTCTTCTCTATGTAAAATACATGTACATGTACACTTGCTGATGAGGTAACATTCATTAACCCTAACATACCTGAATCAAAATCCACACCCCTGTTTTTTTGGAGGATTTCGGCGGATTCAGATTCGGCGGATTCAGAACAATAAGCCTAGCGGTACTGCAGGATTTTGATGGATTCAGGATACCTCCATATTGAGCAGCTGGGGGATTTGGATGGATTCCGGATCTCAACACTTAAATTCCATGTTTGGTGTGTATGAGGCATATGTACACAATGTACATGCATATATGGATGTGCTGCGTTGTGAAGGATTCAGGAAGCTTTGCCACGATTTCCTTGCAAAATGTCTTTGGCTACATGCAACTAAATGCAAATGATCTCAGGACTGCAACTAGTCCCACTTCACTAAGAAAATTGTCCTGACTTCTGAAAGTAAATAATTTACTCTGCTCGCTGCGCGAATTTGTCAAGAACCTTCCAGAGCTCTCCGCTTTGCAGGAAACAAATGAGACATTCAATACTAAAGAGGCACCATCCTCCCAGTTCAAGTTCATGTATTAATATTGATCGAGCTCTACCTCCTTTAATTCTCCCAAATCTACTTTAACCCTCCAAGTGTATTTAAAGAGATCAGGAAGGACTGTAGAGTTATTATCCTGAACATACTGCAAACCCAACAATATCAAGCCACAAAGTAACTTAATGGAATGAACCTGTCAAATAAGAGACTTTAAACTTGTTAAAAATAGATCATCAACTAAAAGTAAAACTCCTTGAAATATCTGTATAATTAAATTACATGTAGGTTATAGGTAGCATATCAGAACAACCTCTGCAAAAATTAGAAAGTGAAACTACCAAATTATTATGAAATACCTACTTGATTGTAAGTACATACGGTAATTGCATGCAACTGGGAATTTAGAAAGAAACGAGGAAATTCCAAACCACACAAGACTTTGTAAAGTGTTTTTCATTGGCATTTTGTATTCATAAATACCTAAGACAGTTTACCCATTCCTATTGGTCGAGAGCCTGTCACGTGGCCGGTCTTAAACGGATGATAAAGACATGGCTAGCTGGTCTTAAACACTTTTCCAGTGTCACATGAAATTTGGAAACGTCTAAAAATCCAGTGCCTCTCACTGTTTTATTGGTTGAACGTTCACAATCCTCACGTAGGCATGCGCAACACTACCAGGGAGTCAGTATTTTATAGTCCTAAATTCATAGCACAACGCCCCAAGTGCATTCTGCGCGACATTGCGCAGTACGCGTGATGCACGCGCCAATCCCCAAAAAAGGAGTTGTTTACATCTTACTCGCGCACTGGACACATTATTATTTAGCTAGAGGGGTGTTTAAAAAAACCGAAAAGTTTGGATTTTTTTATGGAAAAGGTATTTATGAATGGGAATAAATATGGGCTTGGTCGGTATTGATCACTCTTTTTAAGACCACTTGGAGTCTGGGTGCTGATAATTACCCGAGCCGATTATCAGCACCTAGACTCCAAGCGGTCTTAAACAGAGTGATTAAAACCTCCAAAGCACATATTTATTCCCATTCATAATACCTTTTCCATCAAAAAAATCCAAAAGAAAAGAAAAAGAGGCGCGAAGTCATAGTGGTGTAAATTTAATGAGTTGGGGAGGGAGAAAATGACCCTGCCCCGCTCTAAAACTGATAAATCGAGAATGTGTTGGAAAAAACAGGAATTTTTTGGAAAAAATATGTTTTGCCCCCTCTAGAAAAAAATCCTGGTGACGCCCATGATTGCAGCTTTAAGGATACAGCCTTTTACAGAATTTCATAATGTTCAAATCAATATTTTTTGATATATTTTAAAGGGAAAATACAACATTTGCAAACATCAAAAAATATAACTACCAAATCATTTTGAAATACCTTGCTGGACTGTTAGTGAATGGCAGTGTAAAGCATCCTGTAAAATCATGGCACCTGGTATACTGTCATTTTCAAGAAAAGTGGTATTTTTGTATCAATTTCCAACGCTGATCAGCCGATCAGCGTTGGAAAAAACTGGCTTTTTTTTTCAAATACTGGCCCCAGTTGACCATCGCACTTGTTTGCAATCGATTACACACCTATGAACGGGTACAAGCCAGCTAGACTGGTTCCCTGACCTTACAATTCCCCAATATATGTAAACTGCTGTTTCTTCTTAAATGGAGTCAGGGAACCAGACTACAGGAAAATGATTGTTTTTCCTGTTTTTTATAGCATTTTCGAACCCAAAACCTCAAAAAAGTCAGTGTAACTATATTTACTATATATTTCAGACCCCCCCAATTCCATCCATTTCTGAAAATTACAGCAAAAGCAAATGATGTATATTCCCTTTAACTATATGCACTTTGCAAAATCTGTAATGTGCTAAAAGACCCTGAACCTCTCCACATTAGTCCTTTACATGTTTCATAGATAATCCATCCAATGCACAATTTAATGAAATTTGTGCAATACTCATCATGTTCTCAGACAGGAAGCGAATGGACAAGCACAGGTGCATATTATTACCTGTAACGAAGGACACTATAGAACAGAGAATAACTAACTATACCGTAGTGACTCATCCCGTAGCTCCACGGGAAATGCTTCATTCCTGGTCCCCATCGTCATTACACATCTAATCATGACTTATTATCTGGGCACCAGCTATCTCAAATTACCTTGACAAAACATTCTTCACAGAGCGTGTGAACATTTGGGTAATTTTAGACCGCCGTCATAAAATAAAATGAAGGCTAAAAAAATCTGCACTTAGTATGGTTTTTGTAATTTTCTTGTGTTGTTTGTCCCAGAAAGCTTTGTTTTCTTTTGAAAGAAGGACATAACTAAACAAATCCAAAGCATACATGTACATACATACAGGTATACGTCCACGTAATGAAATGACAGTTCAACTTCTGGTTAAAAACAGGTACATTTAGTGGTGGGATTAATTATTTTATTGTTATCATTATTATTTATTTCTGGTAATGGAACCAAGGATTCCTCAAAAGTGCCCTAGGCGCTGTACTGCTGTGTGGGGCCGGCGTGTGGTAAGCCTAGCGTGTGGGTATCCCTTTGTGTTATAATGCAAACGCAGATCCATGAACGCCTTATCAGTGGTTTTAATGGATAAACAAACAATGCGATTAGTCGCGACTAGTCGAGACTATTTATTGATAGTTGCCGCCCAGGCCTAGTGACTGTAGTGTGCAAGCCTGAAGAAACCTGTAAAGAGGAGACAAGGAGGAGAAATTACAGTTTTAGAGGTGGGAAGAAAAGCCCAGAAGAATATTCTGGGGAAAACCCACGGAATCAGGTACATGTAGGGACTGAAAGCCCAATCCACACATTGACCCAGGCGGGATTCGAACCCGGGTGACAGCGGTGGAAGGCGAGGAAAGTACCGCTACACCAGCGTGACTCCCCAACATTTAGATTTTATAAACTTCGGTTTGAATTCACCTATTTGGTTTGGATTTCGAAAACCGGATATTCAAAACCAACCTTAATTAATCAAAAATTAAGCCCTCCACCTTTTTTAGCACAGGCTAAAGAAAGCAACTGGAACATCTCCCAAGAAGACTCTGATATCTCCCACCACCAGTTAAAATTCATTGGGGGAGGGGCGGAGGGAGCTGCTATGAACAGCCAAAAGCATTCATCTGATAAGTGGTAGGCCTAATGGAACAAGCAGCAACATACATGTAGTACCTGTATTTGGATCAAAGAGGAAATCCATTGAATTAGGCTTTGGTAAAGGAAATTGTTGAAATGAAATTCTTCTCTTTTCATCCTGTTCACTGAACCACGTTCACCAAAGGTCAATCTAAAGTAGTTCCATTATTTAAAAATATACCATTGAAAATCATTTGGAACTTCAATACAATTCCCCCAAACGGAACTTCCTCATCATTTCAGTGTACATGTATTCACCTTTTTTGTCAAAACTAACACACTAAAGGTACAGACTCTTTATTATGGGGAAGTATTTTGAGAATTGTGCAGTTTTACTCTACTGAGGGTGTTTCCTGATACTTCTTACAATGTACACAAATATGTGGGACTCTCCCTAGCACAAATTTCAGGATTCAGTGTACCGTGACAATTCTGGGGCAAAACACACTGGTACAAGTACCGGTATAATGGGAGCATATTTATACATGTAGGTCATTTTCAACACTTTTCCTTTTTGCAATGTACATGTACATCCATTGGAACATACACTATAAAAAGAGAAACTAAGTACACACATAGCGGTACACATGTACACAATATAGGTACATGCATGGTGTACATAAATGCACTAAGCATTAGGTACAGTACACACATTTTGTGGGGGGGGGGGGGTTTCAATCATATTTTGCATGTTCATAAATTGTTTTTTATTTGTTTAGGATAAGGCCAAACAAATTGTTCTGCTTCCGATTACATGGCATTCGAAAATAGGGAAGGTAGGTAGGGAATTTTTGGGTTTTTTTCAATTTTTTTGTGTACGAAAAATACGGAGGTGTCTGCGTGTAGTCAAGGGTAAAAAGTAGTAATTGATGGTTTGGGTGGTTTTTTTCTCATTTTCCCCCCAAAAAATTAGGGTAGGGCTGTCAGAATAGGGTAGGTATGGAAACCGGAAGCAGACATTTTTTTTTTTTGGCCCAACTATGTTTCATTTTCATATTTTTCATAGTGTTTTTATATTTGCTTTCCTGTTATAAATTGATATGAAAGTGTTTAATACCACACAGGGAAAAATTATCACGAAGAATGAAGTTTTGAACAAAGGACGAAGTTCTCACAATTGAAAGGAACTTCGTCTTTTACGCATTTTCCAGTTGCAGCACCTTCCTTGATTTTCTCAGCGTAATCATGAACCTGATCGCAGACAGCCATCGCCTGGCTCACAGAGTCTCTAGAGGACGTACTCTACAGTACCCGTGAATGTCATTTGCAATACTACATGTACCACTTTTCTGCCTCATAAATCTTCACATTACTCAAACCTTCACGTCAAACGATTGTTCTTAAAAAAATATCCAACTTCCCCTTTCGCTTTTCTTTCTCAAACAAATTCACTTTTCTCCCTGAAGAATATGTGTGTAAACTGTAAAGTCAAAAAGGAAAACGGATATTAGTTACTACATACATGTACGGTACATTACAGATATGAATGTAATTTAACAGTTTTTATTTTGGGGTTTTTGTTTCAGTTTTTTTGTACTTTCAAAAGAAGATCAATCAGATATATCTGATTACTCTTCCTTGAAAGGACAAAATCATTTCATTGGAACAGGACTTGAACTCTGACCTCTAATTTGTCACACTTGTGTTCTTCCAACTGAGAGCTCTAGCCAAATACGTACACTGCTGTTTTAGTTTGTCAATTCGAGACACTGCACTCTAAGTCATCTTACAAGTTACATGTACTTAAAGGGAATATACAACATTTGCAAACATCGAAAAATAAAACTACCAAATCATTTTGAAATACCTTGCTGGACTGTTAGTGAATGACAGTGTAAAGCATCCTGTAAAATCATGGCACCTGGTATACTGTCATTTTCAAGAAAAGTGGTATTTTTGTATCAATATCCAACGCTGATTGGCCGATCAGCGTTGGAAAAAACTGGCTTTTTTCAAATATTGGCCCCAATTGACCATCACACTTGTTTGCAATCGATTACAAACCTATGAACGGGTACGAGCCAGCTAGACTGGTTCCCCGACCTAACAATTCCCCAATGTATGTAAACTACTCTGTTTCTTCTTATATGGAGTCAGGGAACCAGACTACAGGAAAATGATTGTTTTTCTTGGTTTTTATAGCATTTTCGAACCCAAAACCTCAAAAAAGTCAGTGTAACTATATTTGCTATATATATTTCCAACCCCCAATTCCATCCATTTCTGAAAATTACAGCAAAAGCAAATGATGTATATTCCCTTTAAAGTTAAAGCAGGGTAGTTAAGCATTTGTAAACCTAAAACAACTAGTTACGTAAGTGTAACTACATTGTAAGTACAGTAATAGATCATCTGATGCAAATTACGCAATGCACAATTTGCTCATACTGTCACCTAAATGACCTAAATCTACTCTCTTAAAAAATACAAGGTTTCTAATAAATTTAAATGTTTCAAAGATACGTGTAGGAGTTTCTGTTTCTGTTTCTGGGCAATTCCACGCAAAAGTTGACACGGCTTGAAAGTGGAAACTTTATGAAATCTTCCAAACTACAAGCATCACAACATCACATGTGGTGTCAAATTAAAGGGGACAACAAGATCTTTCATTTGAGTGGTGTGCTAATGAGGTGGAATGTAGTTAAGTGTGATTTCAGGTAAAAAAAACTTGGGGTTTTTTTTGCTAAAATCTTGGATTTTTGGTAGTCATTTTGGCACCTCGTTTTACAAAAAAAATGTTTTAACATGCAAAATGTGACTGTCATTGAGAGTTTTTGTGTGTAAGGCAGAGAGAAAGGCTCATATATTATAAGAAAAGAGTTTTATGCCGTGTTAGAAACCATGAAAAGGAAGTAACGTTATTAAATTTTGAAGTAGGACTGTCCGAAATGTCACGCTAATTTTGTGTCATTTCAGAACAAAGTCTTGAACACAGCGTCATGCCAGTCTCTTAAAGTGGTTTTTAACAAAAGATTAGTTAAAAAATCAGTTCTAAACTTTTACAGAACATTGTAAAAAATAGTAGCATCACAATTTAAAAAAAAAAATCTAAATCACTGAAAATTACCCCCTGGCATTTTTGCTGCTGATTCTCTGCCTGGTTTTGGCATACCACGTCCCGTTTGTCTAATCTCAATAACACCGAGAAGCTGAAGCTGTCATCCGAAGAGACTTAAGTAGGTATTAGTGGAGGGTACGGCGACAAATCTATGATTTATTTCATTATTCTCCTCCCATTATCCACTAATACCTACTACTTAAAACCTAAACTACAACTTCAGCAAGTCCCAATGTTGAAATCCCAAACGAAAGGTTCCAACAAACTTATGGCTGAGTTGTGGCCATGCATGATGACACTACTCACGGCATGAGATAAGAACAACACCCTTTGCCAGTAGACAGGCCTCCAGCGCACTGCTTCCCACCAGTCTTTCCCATACTAGAAAAGTCTAGACTAGTCGTAGTAGGCCTAGTATCGTCCACCAATGATCCCTTTGTCTCATCAGGATACTGGTCAGTCTTGTGCTGTCCAATAGTTAGGACACTGTCCGCCTCCCCATGACGAGAATGAATAATCGACTCGATACCTACACAGTCGGCTATCCACCACAACCCCCCTATGAACTGCATCATGGTTGACAGGAAGAAGGAAGGGGGGAAAGTGGAGGAAATCAGATTAAAATTCCAGGGGGAAATGACAGAGGGAACAGATGATGACTGACTAGTGAGCGCTGACTTACGGTTTGTCGTCAAGTTTGACTGCGTCTCTGTGAGGGGTTTCGTCCCACCGCGTTACCCAGTCATTGCCGTGTCTGCTCATACTTGATGGCCGTGTCGTCCCTCACCTGTCAACATTGGGATCCTCCGAAAGGAGTTCTGGGAAGAGGAATTCATTAAGGAAGGTATTAATTTCCATTCATAAATACCTCAGACAGTTTAGCCATTCCTATTGGTCGAGAACCCGTCACGTGGCCGGTCTTCAACGGATGATAAAGACATGGCTAGCTGGTCTTAAACACTTTTCCAGTGTCACATAAAATGTGGACCCCTAAAAATCCAGTGCCTCTTACCATTTTATTGCTTGAACATTCACAGTCCTCACGTAGGCATGCACAACACTACTAGTGAGTCAGAATTTTATAGTTTTATAGCTGATAATTACCCTCGCCTCCCGCTCGGGTAATTATCAGCACCCAGACTCTAAGCGGTCTTAAACAGAGTGATTAAAACCTCTTGAGCACACATTTATTCCCTTAGTGATTCATTCTGGTTTGTCATGTGACACCTACATGTAGATATACCTGTGAAAACATAGGGAAAGATGTCCATACCTGGACATCACTTGTCACCCTGTGCACAAACCCTATGAGGCTGGTCTGAAAAATTTCTAATTGTTTTCTCAGTAAATGCTTCAATATTTTCCCAGATAAATTTGATTTTTTAGGACATACGTGTAGTACCATTTTCTGATGACTACAGGACTACAGGGAAAGTTATTAATGACGAGGTATGGGAATCTTTCCAAACAGAGTGTTTCTACATGTATGGATGTTTGGTAAAAGTTGTGAAAACAACTCACATGGAAATATTGTTTTTAAATGCCAGCAGCTGTCTTCGAGCTGCAGCCATGGATTGAAAGATCCCTGGTTCGAATCCTCCAATGCCCATTTTTCATCTAGTATTTTTCTTCTCCAAATTTATAGTTAGGATTTTTTTAATTTCAGGGAAAAGTCTAAAGAAGAGTCAGAGAACCTAAGTGCCTCGCAGTGATTCCATCAAAATTACTGACACAGGCTAGGTTCTCAGAGCCCACTCACAGCAAATTAGCGTTAGGGGAAAGATTTCCATATACGAAGTTCACTAATTTTCCTCTGTATTGACTAACAAGCCCCCAGATAGCAATTTCATGTCATCAAAGTCAATTTGAGCAGTGAGAAAATACAAGCATTTTCTTAGAAAACACTTAGAATTGTTCAGTCCACTCTCATAGGGTTTGTACACAGGGTGTTGAGTGAACTTCTTATATATGGAAATCTTTCCGCGTTAGGAAGTATAATGTCGGTCACGCCAAAATATCCACTAAGTAAACTGAAATATTTAGGTGTTTGGTATTTGGTAGAAAAAATAATGTACAGTTCGGACTTTACTACTGACATTGTGTGGACAAACATAAATATGATAAAAATGTAACTTTCTCAAGCCCAAATTCAGATATTTTTTACAAGAGACACCATGATGATACTGCATCCTTTTTGACATTATGGAAAAAAAATGTTGCATCCTGACGACACTTTTTTCTTCATATATGTAATAATAATATCATCTCAATGACGGTCATTCATTGCAAAAAATGATGATAAAAATTAAGATATGAATCTGGGACTTGGAAACATTTCCAATTTTGTAAGGAAATACTTAGAAAATTTTCTTGAATCTCCATAGACTTTGTACACAATCGTGGAAGTGGCGTCAGGTTGCAATATATTTTCCGACATTACCATTAGGCCTATTATTTAAATTTCAATTCAAAAAAAAAAAATTCTATTTAAATCAAATTTATTTGCAATTCATAATTTACTTTTTTTAATAGGCCTAGTAGTAGTACCAAAATATCAAAATAGTGAACATGTGATTTTTATTACTAATTACAATCTGACAATTAGTATAGTCGTGTTCCCTAACGTGGCGCACTTCGAAGCTTACCCAAATTTCCTCGTGTAGTGTTGCCAAACCTCTTTGTTGACAAACCTCAAATTCATGCAGTGAAATACTGGTACTTTTACCTTATTAATGCTTGCTGTTTAACCTCTGTGAACAATTTCGGTTTCATAAAATTTAAGCCGAAATTAAAAAACGGTGGTGTCCGGAAATTGGGCACAATTTGGCGGAGTGTTCCCTAACGTGGCGCACTTAAATAAATCTCGGAAAATTCCAAATTAACATTTAAGAATTTCTGAAAACTTGATAAATTCTGATAAATCATTATTATCTCTACTTACATACCAAGCCAGATGTTTGTCACAAAATTATTTTCTTATTTTTCGGGGCATTTTCAAAGGGTTCACTTTGCACTTGAAAATAAAATCGGAAAATCACGCCAAAATAAGTTTTTCTTTTAACTTTGTAGCAGGTAAATAAATTCGCGATTTATGAACGGGAATGTTTATAACTTGATGAAATTTCACTTTCTGTGAAATTTCAGTTAAAACTTTTGCTCTAGCTAGGCGCTACAGGCAAAAAATCAAAGTGCGCCACGTTAGGGGCCGCGCCACGTTAGGGTACATCAACAATAATTACAAAATAAAACAACCATGACAACATGATTTCATTGCGTAAGTATTAATGGAAAAAAATAGACTAGATAATTTATTAATTAGTAAGACGTGTGCATTGAGCAAAGTGCACAAAATGCATAGCCTAGGAAAAGTGATATGCTGACAAGCGGTTGGCATGGTTGGGGCGGCCGGCGGTATATAATGTGTCACTGCACTGTCACTTGTCAGTCACCGACTTGACAAAGAGTAAATCTAAAAGACATGACACATTTCTCATCAACATATCAAATTGAATCTAAACAAATCATATGGAATAAGACACTTACATCAATCTTCGCACCTGGAGTTCCAAGAATTTGCTGATAAATTCACACCGCCAACGAACTGAGTCACTAAGGAAGAGCCCGGGAATTTAGAGGAGAAAAATTATGCGGTACAACTTCCGCGTTCCAGACAGAAGTGGCTTTTGTACACGAGTTTCCTCGTCCCCAAAAACGCTCTTGGGATATGTGATTTGAGTAAACAATTTGGTAACGAGGTTAAAAGCATCTGGCATCTCGACTACACCTCCATGATTATTGAGCGAAAAAACCTGGAGATAACCTAGGTACCATTCTATGTGTATACTTTCAGCCTTTTTGTTTTACGACGGAAATGTTAAGACAAATTGTGTTTTTTCCCCATTGTTCTACAGACAGATGACTGAGGTAACGAAATACATGTGTTCGTTTATTTACAGTAAATCGGTAGACATAAATCACAATGTTATTAATTAGTCTGACAATCAGAAAATTGGCATGACAAGTAAAAAGTATTACTTATTTTGCCTCGGCCAAATAATTCTGGCCACCACAAAAAAAATATTTGTTTGTCACGACTCACGAGACACGAAGCCTTTTTCTCTCGGGTAGATATTTCATCTTCATCAAAAATTCCATCTTCAGTGATTGGAATAATGGAAAGGGGACTAATCGCCATATGTTAATGTTAAGAAAATTTCCTCAGGATTTTGCTCTTTTTTTATAATAATTATATTTTATAATTTTCTCCACAAATATAAAATTAAAACGTGGTGCTGTCGAGCGCAAAGTGAGTCCCCCGCGCAAGTTTAAACTTGCGCGCGCAAGTTTAAACCTGCGCGCACGCAAGTTTAAACTTGCGCGCGTATTCACTTCCTTGCTACAAATTGCGCACGCAAGTTTAAACTTGCGCACTGCATAGATTTTCCCGGCCACGCATACAGAGCCGCTAAACTATTTTGCCCCTGGGTATACATGCAGATATGTAACATTATTTTTAAAGCAGATTTTTTTCTCCGATTTAATAGCATCACTGAGTTTCGGGAGACATTGCCTTAAATGCCTTTTTTTAAACATTTGATTAAATTCATTAATTAAATCATTTGCAAATTTATTTACTTTTTAAAATAATTACCATTTTATATGCATAGCGTTTTTAAGTTGTAAACATTTTTTAATATGAATTATTGAGCCTGCAATAAAAAATATTTGTTAAAGTAATACATTTAATTAATTAATAAAATTAGTAATGCATTCATTAATTTTTTTCAAATTATGTATTTTTGAAGTGTACACAGCGCTCGAAATGTTATGCAAGTATTTCTAAAAGCAATATGAATTATTGTACCGTACAATTTATTAATTGTTAAATTAACTAGTATTTTTTTAAGAGTAAGTACTTTTTTAATTGTAGAATACATAAGCATTTTAAAAATAATGTAAATGATTAGTTTAATGTCAAAACTTGAACAATTGAAGGGATCATGATCATTCTTTTTACGTTAACAGCGGGTTACACCTAGGAAATTATGATTTATTTACATTCAAGAATATAAATAAAATGCTAATTAGGTTTACAAAGCAAAAAACTTGAAGCTGGTCTCCATTTTTGAACAACTTCAGTGCACTTTCCAAGCAATCGCCGCTAGTGTGCTGAAGTTGATTGCTTGCCCGGTCCCCTCCCTGGCCCCGCCCCACGTACCCTTAAACAACTTCTCTGATAAGCACTGCTAAATCTCAATGTTTCTTTTCATTGATGCTAATTGAATTCCCCTTTTTATTTATTTCTTTATTCATTCATTTATTCCATTATTTCTCCATGTACTCGTGTTTTGAAAAAAAAAAATCTTCATCTGACAATGAAAATCCCGCCCGCAAAAGAAGGTTGCGATCGCCTTTGCGCAAGTTTAAACTTGCGCACGCAAATTAAAATGGCGCGGTGTAATTTGCGTGCTTCAGGAGTCCCTCGCGCAAGTTTAAACTTGCGCGCGCAAGTTTAAACTTGCGTGGGGGACTCAAATTGCGCTCGACAGTGCCATCACAGACTCATTACAACTTAAAACCATTGCAAATCTACATAACATTTGAGCCTATCAATAGCCACTGTGTACATTCTTTTTCATCATATTTTCACTACAAATTGAAAAATCAACCTATAAACATGATAAATGCCTGGTTCTCGGACTTGACTTCCCTTAAAAAAAATCCTTCACTCTTCAGGGCGGTGGAGCCATGATTCAGAAAGAAAAATTAAATCAAACCTTACTTCAATAAAAAGTCAGATTGGATACAAAATAATAAAACAATAAAAATAAGAAAATTACTTTTGGGAAATTAAAAGAAAAAGTTTTCACAGAGATTCGAACATTGCTACCAGTTACCGGAGCGCTTCAATTGATGCAGGAATTAAAAAATCTCTTATAGATTCACAATGTTATGTTGTATGTATTATTATTATTATTGTTATTATTTATTCGGCCAAATTACAAGGTACAACAAGCAATCCACAAAAGTAAACAAAACTAAACAAAAACAATCCAATCCAAGCTGGCCAGGATTGACAAAAGTATAATAAAGGCAGTGTATATTTTGCCGGAGACGGCAAACCTTTAGTAAACGTTAGTTTGCCGGATATGCACTGAACATGCGCAGTTACTGTTTTTTTGTACTTAAACATTTTCCGGTGACAAGTTTTAGTCTGGCTCCATGCCAAAATTATCGTTGTTACCTCGTATTCACAAGATGGGATTCAGACCATTTTATAATTTCGGACTTTATTTCCCTTTTAAAAAAAATCCTCCAGAGCCACAAATTTGAAAAAGAAAATGTAATACTCTGCCAAAAATGTTTGAGACATGTTAAAATAATAAAAGAAGAATATTCTTATTTATTTGGGGATGAGAAAAAAAAACTTAAAAATGTGGTGCGGTAGGAATCGAACGCGAGTCATCCCGCTTACTAGAGCCTTTGCTTAACCACTACACCAAACGTGCTACACACTTTTGGTGGGAATTTAATACGTATTATAATTCAGCCCTATTTTAAAGAGTACAGCGCCCTCTGTTGATATGGATTTCCGCCGGCAAACCTTTAGTAATCGTTAGTTTGCCGTCATTACCTCCGGCAAAATATCCACTACCTATAATAAAACACTGTGACTCGAAAGCCTGTCAATCCTAACTTGAATGGTACATGTAACATACAAAATATATTAAAATGTAATTCCATATTGCCGTTGAAAATTAATTACATGGGCCCAAGGCCTATATGCAGAGTTGTAATGACTCGAGTCAATGACTCGATGACTTGAGTCCTACTCGAAGTCACAATTTTTGGTGACTCGACTCGACTTGAGTCACTGCGAGCGAGTCCCTCATCAGAAGACTCGACTTGACTCGAGCGAAGGGTAATAAGACTCGAGTCCCAAAATTTTTTCTTGTGCTTTCATAAAGACCCCAGACCTGTTTCTTCCTCCACGCTCTGTGCAAACACTCTATTGAAAATCAATATTCTTCTTTTTCGCAGCTACCTAATGACGTATAGGTGAGAATCAAGTCCGGAGCCATGGACCAATCCAACGTACCCTATCCTGTCAGTATCAGCGTCTGTACGCATAACGTCTCATCATGCACAATCGCCAGTCCCACATCGGTCATTGGCTTTCAACTCCCAGCCAACTCCAATCCGGTGGCCGCCTCGGACAGTAAAGTTCCGATATCAGCGGCCATCCCAGCCATGTTGACTACATCGTTGGATTACGGTAGCGGCCAGCCAACCATTGTCCATGTTCCACCGTCTATGATGGCTGTTGATAGAGTCTTGAATTCACTGAGTGATCAAGATCAAGCCAGCTCCGACCTTGAGGTCCAGTCAGTCATGTGTCCAGGTACATGTACGTTCAACATCAGTCATGTAAATATCATCAACTTAAGTATTAAAAAAACGTAACAGATTGACTCAATTGGTTCAAACCCCACTCCGGTCAATTTCTTTGTTAAACTTTAAAAAGTTTATTTGAAAATTTGTAATAAAGGGTCATATTCTTCCTGAGTGGTCCCCGTTTGCTATTTTCTAGGTTTGCAGCATTGCTAATGCTGCTAGCCAGATCAGAAAAAATTATGAGTACATGTAGCTTATTGTAATTGTAGTTACCTTGGTTCAGACCAAATTGTTTAACCGAATCAAAAAAATGCAACATCTTTTTTTTTATTTCAGAAACCAGAAATTTACTGCCAACACTGAAGCCAGTTTGTCCAAGCAGGTCTTCATCTTCAAGTAAATCCAGTAAATCCAGCTACTCTCCACTCAGGGTAAGATTTAGGCATTCATAGATTGTTTCTGTCTGTTGATGTTCAGTACTTGAGAATGTTGCAAATGCTACATGTAGGTGGCAATATTCAGACTGACCAAGCCTTTTCTATATGAGGAACATTATTGAAATGCCTGTATTCAAAATTATTCTGAGTACAGTCATTTCTGAAGGCAGTATAGTCGTATTTAGTATAAATACCATAACATATTCTTTTAAGAAGGACATAAAACAAACTTGAGCTATACTGTATATCAATTGATTAAAGGAAAGTTCTTGCAAAAATGCAAAGAGGCAGTTGGAGTTAGAGTAACATCCAGTTGTGGGAGTAATTCTTGATTTAGCAGTTGCTTCAAATGTGATAGAAGGTCTTGGTGCTTTGTTCATCTCAGTTACAGGTATCAATGACTAATACAAAACGAGGTAACGTCCAGAGTGTCACACCTACATGTTTGTATAGTGAGTATGACATCTTGCTTACTAGATTAAACTTTAAAAGACTTGCCGGCTGTCTGGCTGGCTGGCTCCCCGGTTGGCAGGCTGGTTGGTGCCTGGCAAGCTGGCTGGCAAGCTGGCTGGCTGGTTGGTGGCTGGCTGGCTGGCTGGCTGACTTGCTTGCTGGCAGACTGGTCGACTGGCTTACAAGCCAAGCTTGTTTGATTGCTGGTTTGCCAGCTTGCTGTTTGACTTGCTGGGTGGCTGGTTATTTACAGGCTTGTTTGCTTGTTTGCTGGTTGGCTTCAAGGCTGGATTGTTTGCTGGCTGATTTGCCATCCATACCTAAAGATGTTTGAAACTAACCAAATTTTCCAGTGTCTTGCCGCTTATGAAATAAAATGTCAGCCTACTCATACCTCCCCACGCATTTTGCACCCAGATTACAGCGTGCATCAGCTAGCTGCCCAAGGTGAGATTGCAACTCTTGAAGAAAAGTTCCAAGAAGACATTGACATTGATGAACTCGACTCGGTCGGCCGGACCCCCTTGATGTGGGCGTGTGCCCATCAGCAGACAGATATCGTCCAGCATCTTCTAACTCACGGTGCTGACGTGACCAAGGAGAGTTTAGATGGTGAGACTGCACTAGCGTTTGCTAGCAGTGCGGGCAGCATCGATATCGTCCGTACACTGCTCACTGAGGGAGCCGATGTTAACAAAGCCGATTGGGTAAGGGACCGTAAGGAATGATCGAAATTTGGAATAAAGTTCAGAGTTTGTTTTGGAATATCAGAAGTGAGACCTTCTTGTTCTTGAATACCCCCTTCTATAGCGTGTCCCAATAAACATTGTGCATGAAGAAATCGCTGATTTTCTCAAAAGTTGGTCAGACTAGCTAATCAAATTTTACGGCATTTTCAAACCTATGTTCTTGTTTGTAATTGGTGAAAAATCAAGAAAATCCAATGATGCAAACCAGAGATATCTTTGATTTGGTGAGGCTATGTATTTTTTGACCTGCACAATGTAATTTTCACACTTACTATTTGCTCGTATATACCAATTATTGGGTTATTGGTATGTGTTACGCAGTGCTTGAAATATTGCATGGCCTGTATGTTGCATTTGGATTAGGGTGTTCACAGATAACATTCTGGGTACATAACATAATATAATCAAATCTAAAACCACTTGGGATGCCTAATATCAGGTGTTTAGTCTTGGACAAAGATTTGAAAAGGACAATGAACATGCAATCTTCTTTGACAGCTGAAATGTATTGTGCAGGATGAAAAATTATACAGCCTTACACAATCAATGATATCTCTGGTTTGCATTGATGAATTTTCTCGATATTTTCACCAATTATAAACAAGAACATAGGCTTTAAAATAATATAAAATTTGATTAGCTAGTATGACCACAATGTTTATTGAGACACGCTTTAAGTCTCTGCCTAATCTTTTACCAAAAATCCTCTGTGGGTCAATAATACTTTGTGTTCTGCTGCTTTCTTGTGCCAGAATGAAGGAACGCCGTTGTTGTATGCTGTCTACAACAACCATCCTATCTGTGTTCGTTTGTTATTGGAGGCTGGAGCTGACTTGACTGTGCAGACAGAAGGAGGACACACCCCTGTCAGTCTTGCTGTCGCCATGGGCCATAGAGAGGGTAGGTGATGATTCCATTCCTACTACAGTCGACCCTCGAAAATACAGACTCTATTTTATTAAATACAAATTCTTGTTATATACAGGGTGAGTAAAATATAACGAAACGCAAATGTCGTGACTGTTGTCTTAGTGAAGTTCTGCATGTAGCACTTTCAAAATCTAGGGTATGAAAACCCAATTCATAAGCTTTCTTTTAGTACAAGGATCATTCAAATCACTCATGTACTTTTCAAGATACGGAATGTAAACACAAGCACCGTTTGAACGATTCTTGTACTAAAAGAAAACTTAAAAAATGGGCTTTCATATTTTGAAAGTGCTACTTGCAGAACTTCACTTAAACAATGGTCCCGACATTTGGGTTTCGTTTTTTTTTTTACTCACCCTGTAGTGAACATAACTCTTGGTCCCAACTGTGTATTTATGCGCACAATGAATGGAACTGATGTGGCTCTTAATCAATAGAAAATTCTGATACAACCACCATTTTGGCTTGGTCTCACTGAGTTTGTATTAACGAGAGTTGACTGTATTACTCTGGGCAATAGCAGTTGAAGGTATTGCATTCTGTTCCTACTGTTACTCTGGGTCATTGAGGTGGTTGGGAACACTGATGCCCAAGTCGTAGTTTTGTCACAAGTCAATCACAAGCCCATCACAAGTCCATTACAATTTCAATCACAAGTAAATTCACATGTCAATCACAAGCCTATCACAAGTCAACTCACAAGTCAGTCACAAGTCAAATCACATCAGTCACAAGTCAAATCACAAACCCATCACAAGCCCATCACAACTCCATCACAAGTCCATCACAATTTCAATCACAAGCCCATTACAAGTCAACTCACAAGTCAATCGCAAGTCAAATCACAAGTCAATCGCAAGTCAATCACAAGTCCATCACAAGTCAATCACAAGTCAATCACAAGTCCATCACAAGTCCATCACAAGTCCATCGCAAGTCCATCACAAGTCAATCACAAGTCAGTCACAAGTCAAATCACAAGTCAGTCACAAGTCAAATCACAAACCCGTCACAAGCCCATCACAAGTCCATCACAAGTCCATCACAATTTCAATCACAAGCCCATTACAAGTCAACTCACAAGTCAATCGCAAGTCAAATCACAAGTCAATCACAAGTCCATCACAAGTCCATCGCAAGTCAATCACAAGTCCATCGCAAGTCAATCACATGTCAATCACAGGTTCATCACAGGTCCATCACATGTCAATCACAAGCCCATCACTAGTCTATCACAAGTCAATCAAAAGTCCATCACAAGTCCATCGCAAGTCAATCACAGGTCACTCACAAGTCAATCAAAAGTCCATCACAAGTCAATCGCAAGTTAAATCACAAGTCCATCACAGGTTCATCACATGTCAATCACAAGCCCATCACAAGTCAATCACAAGTCAATCACAGGTCCATCACAAGTCCATCACAAGTCAATCACAAGTCAATCACAGGTCCATCACTAGTCTATCACAAGTCAATCAAAAGTCCATCACAAGTCCATCGCAAGTCAATCACAGGTCACTCACAAGTCAATCAAAAGTCCATCACAAGTCAATCGCAAGTCAAATCACAAGTCCATCACAGGTTCATCACATGTCAATCACAAGCCCATCACAAGTCAACTCACAAGTCAGTCACAAGTCAATCACAAGTCCATCACAAGTCAATCACAAGTCAATCACAGGTCCATCACAGGTCCATCACATGTCAATCACAAGCCCATCACAAGTCAACTCACAAGTCAGTCACAAGTCAATCACTAGTGAAATTGCAAGTCAATCATAAGTCAATCACAAGTTAATTACAAGTCAATCAAAAGTCAAATCACAAGTCAAATCACAAGTCAAATTACTAGTCCACACCAAGTCAATTCTCAAGTCAAATCAAAAGTGAAATAACAGATCACATTCATGTTACATCACAGTCAAATCACAAGTCAATCACAAGTCAGTTAAAAAAACGATCTCAAGGAATCCTGTCAAAAGTAGGTGGAGATTAACAATAACAAAATAAATCCCTTGTCACAGTTTTTTTAACCAGTCACTTTGTTTTATCATGAAGGACTAATGATTAATTTGTGATGGAGTTGTGGGGAATTGTGAAAACTTGTGCTGACTTTACTACAACTCTCTGATTCATTTCCTACTGTTATTCTGCACCTAAGTGTGGACATTTGATGGAAAATGCTTCTGTGCCCTCTGGTAACAATATATTTGCAATTTATTGTCCCCCAAATTAAGTTTTGTTTGTTGTTTGTTACAGTTATATTGCTTTAATTCTTTCCACACAGTGCAACTTACAATTGAGAAGCACATGATATCGCTCCTACAAAATGGCTGACAGTGTCACTAGAGTACAGCTGAAGATGTAAGAAAAACAACGACACTGCTCCCTGCTTACCTCTAGCCCTTTCTCCTTCCAACAGCAAAAACATATTTCGTACATGAGATCAACACAGTCTTATAATAGTATACAAATAATGAATATTTATGAGTACAATGGAAGGAATAGTTTCATGATGTGAAAGATTGTTATTGCCTCGTTGAATGGAACAGTCAATCTTTCACCGAATGCAAATATTCCTTCCACTGCACAAATTGAAAAACATTCATTACTTGTTTTATACAGGGTGAGTAAAAAAAAAACGAAACACAAATGTCAGGACCATTGTTTTAGTGAAGTTCTGCTTGTAGTACTTTCAAAATCTAGGATATGAAAGCCCAATTCATAAACTTTCTTTTAGAACATGAATCATTCAAATCACTCATGTAATTTTCAAGTTACGGAATTTTAAACACAACCACCGTTTTAAAGTTCTGTCCAAGGATCACAAAAAGGTAAGTGTTCTTTCAGCAAAACGAAAACAAATCACATAGGGATGTGTGTCAATTTTGTTTTCGTTTTGCTGAAAGAACGCATACCTTTTTTTGTACATGAGTGATTTGAATGTTTCTTGTGCTAAAAGAAAGCTTATGAATTGTAGATTTTGAAAGTGCTACATGCAAAACTTCACTAAAACAACAGTCTCAGCATTTGGGTTTCGTTTGGTTTTTTTACTCACCCTGTATAACACCTCAATAGATCCTTGTCATTTGATATTTTATAGAAAAAATAGTTAGGCTTAAATTCAATTTTACTTCATTTCCACAGCCATCTACAACAAATTGTAGATCCACCATTATCAGATCAGGGTTCTTGTCGGTCTTGGTCAGTCAACACGTATAAATGCTGCAATCTCATATCAATAGCAAAGTTCATGCCCGCGATCGATATCGAGGCGTGCGTGCAACGGAGCGAAATGAATGGAACCAACATGCACGGTAAATGGAACCAAATTGACAAGGATCTCTTTAGGTGTTATATAAAATGATATGGTGGAGTTCCTTTTCTGGTTCACATGTTTGTTGAATGGTAGAGTTGAACAGATATTGTTGTAGAAATAATTTCATCCGTTGTAGAAGAGAAACATAACCAAAATTTGGTATTAAAGGGAATGTACAACATTTGCTTTTGCTGTAATTTTCAGAAATGGATGGAATTAGGGGGTTGAAATATATAGCAAATATAGTTACACTGACTTTTTTGAGGTTTTGGGTTCAAAAATGCTATAAAAACCAAGAAAAACAATCATTTTCCTGTAGTCTGGTTCCCTGACTCAATTTAAGAAGAAACAGAGAAGAGCAGTTTACATACATTGGGGTAAAGGTCAGGGAACCTAGCAGCTGGCTTGTACCTGCTCAGGTGTGTAATCGATTGCAATGCAGACAAGTGCGATGCCAGGATTTGAAAAATAAAAGGAGGTTTTTTGGCCGATCTGTCGTGGAAATCACGCTGGAAATTGATACAAAATACTACCACCCAATCAAAAACATTTTGAAAATTTGAGACCAAATTCCAAATTAAAGATTGAATTATTTTCAGAAGTTTAATTCTTAACTTTACAGTATTATTAATTGAGAGCATTAAAGTTCTTTGTGGTGATTGTCTTGTGCAACTTTTTTGTCAAACAAAGAATTAGTTTTAATTGTAATGATCCAAGTGTTTCTGGAGAAGGTTTCATCAGTTTTGATATGTTCTAAGTCACATTGTAGCTGTTCAAGCTTTTTTATTTGTAATTTTTTAACAATAATGTGTGGTGCTCATATAGTGCTTTCCACTTAAGGTGGGTCTCAAAGAGCTTCACAATTATTACCCCTGTTCATCAGGCCATGAGACTATTTTTTTCTGCAGCAGCTCAAGATCAGTGCAATCTGGTCTCTATCCTCATAGGTACCCATTTATACTCCTGGGTGGAGATCCAGTAGTGATATTTCACAGAATAAGCTATTCTGAAAAAAAAACATTTTGTTTTAAATACTGGGTGACACCTTGCACAATAAAAAATTCAGTCAATTTTTAGGACCATTCCTGATTCCAGACCCGCTACTGTGTGGAAACCCCAGGACTCTATAACTTGAAACTTTCAAGTTCAATGTAAATTTGAAGTGGTTTGGCTCTTCCTTCAATCCTGCAAGATCATCCAAACCTCTTTTTTGATGTTAGCAGGTAGACTCTATGGGCCATGCAAAGCATATTTAAGAAGTTGCACCTGAAAATTGTTTTGGAAGAGTGCCTAATTTGCATATATCCTAAATATTCTAATAAATATATTACCTGGCTTTAGGATTTATGCAAATTAGGCACCTTTCCCAAAAACAATTTAGGTGTCGCCCATTCTAAATATCTTCTCTAGGGCTAGAAGAATCTATCTTTCCAAGTTTGGTGCCTTGGACCAGTCGGTCACGATCTCATTAAAAACTGGATCTAAGCAACCTGACCAAATTACAATAATACGTGTGTGTGTACAAAAACTAACTAGTGAAAAACTAACCTATCTTTAGACTTGTTTCCAGTCTTTTGTGTAAGTTGAATTGTTTATTCACTGTGAAGTGTGTACAAAAATTAAACTCAGGGTTCAGATAGAGTTGTGTACAGATTTTGATAAAAACATTGTACATGTAACTTAATATTAAATTTGAAAAGTTGAACAAAGAAATTGACTGGAGCGGGACTTGAACCTGCGATCTCCGGATTGCCGTTCCGGTGCTCTACCTATCCAGCCCTATAATATTAAATTTAGTAGACCATATGCTCTTACGGTGTTAACTGGACTCACTGGGAAGAATAGCGTCACTGTCCAGGCATTATTTGTGTTGATTTTTATTCATTTTAATAATGAAGTACATATACTCCAAAACAATAAAAGACCATAGACCCATCAAAATGTGGTTTATTACAGGGTTGGTTACATAAAATAAATAATACACATTGAAACGAACTCTTCAACCTATTTAATTTTTTTTTTATGTTAGAGGTGTAAATATAGAAAACAACTGAGTGTACATAATTTGATTCCCGGCAATGATACATAGCTGAAATAAAGTATTTATTTTCATGAAATGTTCTTTTGTGGTATGCTTTATTTTCTCTTTATTTTTTCGTGTATATGGGAGTATACATTTGTTCGTTAGTGCATGTTTTGGGGCTTTTCTTTGTACTGGTGTTAGTTTGATATTTGTGGGGGAGGAAGTTGTCAATTTTGAGGGATATTCTGAACACTATAACTAGGGGCCTCACTTTCAGGAGTGGGCAGTGGCACACCCAATGGGGGGGGCCTCGGGGGCTTGAGCCCCAGACGTAATTTTTTATTTTTTATTTTTTTTTGGGAATTTTTTTTTTTTAGTTTCATGATTTTACCTGATATGTACGTGGCCTATTTTGGAGTAGTATAATAGGGGTGTAAATGGCACCACCAACGTCAAAATAGTCAGTCCCCACCAAAAAAAACCAAAAAATTTTCTGCAGCCCAAAATTTTGGGCAAAATTTTTTGAACAAATTTAACTTCCAAAAAAACAAACATTATGAGCCCCCCCCCCCCCCCACACCAGATCCTGGGTGCGCCACTGGGAGTGGGCACGTACTCTATGGGTTTGGTCACAGTTTCAAACAATGCAAAGCTATTGTTTTCTTCTCGATCAGGCCTTTAGCCGGGTTGGGGGGTCCTCAATGGTGCCCCTTCCTAGTTTAATTAGGTTGCTGTGAACACATACACATGTATTTGATTACAAACTATTTTTAGATTTTTAGATTTTTATTAGAGGCAGTTCAATTCCTTCATGGTTCAAGTGTCCCCAAACCTTACCAAAGCCTCATAATCTACTGTATTATCATGGAGGGGCTTATTCCTCCATGGTATTATCCAGTCATTTTGTTCCCATAGTTCAGTAATGGTGCAGATGCGTAACTTGAGGCAAGAAATAATTAATATATTCCTTATACTAAAACAAACAAAAAAGCCTCTTCAGTTAGGTTCTCTATTTTTGGTAAGGTAACTATGTTTGTTATCATAAAAGACTCTTCTTCTTTTTTTCTCTGCATGCTGGTTCTTATTTTTGTTAAGTTTATTATTCCACTTTTTGTCGCTTTTTTTTCATATACTTCCGAGCACATTTTGCGCATGCCATTATTGGCGAGCTTCCCCTTTTACGTCAATCAATCGACAGCTGATTCGGGCATTTACACATCGTTTCAATTTGTTACGTAATACATCCCTAGTGAAAGAAAGCGATCAAAACAGCGCATTATTCAGGTTGCCCACCCCTAAGTCTGAAATGGAAGCGCCTGCCCGTATCTAAGGCGTTGCATTTCTGCACCTGTTTTGTCACGCAGCACCGACCAATCATCGGCCGTTGTTGTCGTGACCTGACGAATCACGTTATTCCCGCGGCTGTTCGAAAGGTACATTACGTGCGCATATTGCATGCGGTCATTTCTCACATTGGACATTGCAGAAGCATACGGACGGTGATTTAAAACCCCGGCGGAAGAGATTTCACAGGACTTTGGAAAAAAAGTGCTCGAGATTTATCGAAGAAGAAGCTTGAATTTGTCTCCTCAGAACTCGCATTGGTTACAATATGTCTCTGAGAGTGAGAGGAACAACGGTAAGATTCTAATCTTCGTGAAAAATAAAATGATGATGGATTGATGATGATGAACTTTTCTCATGTTTCTCGTCTGCCATGTCTGCGTGCGTGTACAAAAGAATTTTCCGTACAAAACGCATGGATGGGCTTTTTCTTGGAAATTAACAAAACATTGTTCCGAGTCATTTTAAATTGATAAACCAGTTAATCATAGATGTTTAATATTTCACCTCCAATCTGCATTTGTTTCATTTTTTGTGGTAAAAAAAAGAAATTATTTGATTAATTTCATATTTTTTTCCCCAACATTTCAACAACATGATGAACACCTGAAGGTCCTTCAGAAACAACTTCCAAAAGTGACATGCATTACAAAAGAAATTGTGTCCACCCATTCCCACATATCTAGTTACAAAAACATTTTGATTTACGTTCATGTAATTTTCACTGATTGACTGAATTTTTTCAATGTTTTTATTAACACTAAACAGCGACAGTTTATTCAAGTTGTTCCTGAACAGGCATGACAGGTCGGGGACCAGCGCTAAATCAAGGGACGTCGCTAGATTGTTCTACAGCCACTTGCGACGATGACGTCATTCTATTCTCAAGATTTTGAAAAATTTTGGGACTGTCGCTTTATTTAGCGGGTCGTACTAATAATATTACTAGCGTCAACACAGCATCAACACATGATAGAAGCGTCAACACACCGCCAACACTGCCAAAACGCATTCTGAATTGACAAAAAAAAGATAGAACTGATAAAGTTTAGATTTAAAGAGATTTTCGGTGGGTCAGAGGTTAGATTTCGTTTACAAAAATGGAGGGTTTTTTTTTCACACGAAAAAATGATTTCTAAGCAGCACCGCCGTTGTCCACCATCTTGCCTTCGCACAGAGCTTGGACTACACTAGTCCCACTAACTGGGGCGCTAGAACTCCTTTTTTGACATTTTGGATGTTGGTCTGTCGTACTAGCGTCCCACTCAGGAAGTATTGCCAATGTTACAATTTCAAAGTTCACCACAAAAATCACGCAAAATACTTGACAAAAATAACTTTGAAAGCACCTACTGGCATTTCCACATGTCAAAGATGAAGAAATGGGGCTTCAATGATACTCACGAATATTTTTTTGGGTTGAAAATCCGTGAAATTCCACCACTATTGCACAGACATTATACAGCCATCGTTCAAAAACGTTATGGCTTTTTTCTACTAACGCATTGTCTATGGTAGTATGGACGTACATCATGCACCATACAAACACGTACGTGACCAGTGCCGAAAAACAAACTCCGCATGTAGATCGGGGGATGCGCCTACGACTGTTTCATGACAAAGCGCGGTACAGGAATACTGTAGGGTTGCACACTACTATCGGTTGAGAGATTGGGTAGCGTATAATGTGGTGTGAATGAGGCCAATCATTGTCATTTTTATTGAAGTCTTGGGCCCATTATGAGATCGAGGTCATCCGAGAGCTATGATCTGAAAAATAACTGAAGAAAGACGTCATTGTCGCACAATCAAGCGGCTGTTGTACAATCTAGCAACGTCGCTAGATTAAGCGCTGGTCCCCGGCCTGCTGAATGTTTGATATTGTATTTTGAGCAAATTTCAGAGGCTGTGGCTGTCGACATGCTGTACTTTGGAAGATGAAGTTTACTTGGCTGTGTCAGCACTTGCTGAAAGCACAGTTCTGTTTTTTTAACCATGTTAACCATATTCCAAATTTTGCAAGGCCAGTTAAATCACCTCATGAAGTAGGCCCTACCGCTAATGTGAACATCTGGACATGAAAGAAAATAAGGAAAGACCAGACAAGCCAAACCTAATTTTACTTATAAAAAATATTGGAAAATGTGCTTTCCTGATGCCACGATAGGCCAAGTTGTTGTGTACAAAAGTCATATAATCATGTAATTTTTCAAAAGAATTTAAACCTGAAAACAAATAAAAATGAATCAAATTGTTTACTGAATGGAATGACCTATAATGCTTGAATCAAAAAGTTAGCCTAACGTTGCAATTTTTGGAAAGAATGTTGTATCCTGACGCTTCTTTTTTCATCATGTAGGCCTATTATCTCGGTGAAGGTCAGTTATAGCAAAAATGGTGAAAAGACGTGAATCTGGGACTGAGGTTTCCAATTTTGTTAGGAAATACACATGTACTTTAAAGATACACTCGACTCTCCATAGATTTTGTACGCAACCGAAGAAGTGGTGTCTGGATGCTACATTGTTTCTCAATTTTTTGACAAAGACTTTTGACAAAATGTGGCCAAGATTGTAATGCCATGTCTAACTTAAAACTTTTTTAAAGTTTCTTCCACGATCGGAAATGTTTCTCATTCAAAAATTCATCTTTCTGAATTTCAATAGTATAGTTGGCCATGTATCCATCCGGAAACCACCATCTTTGTTTGAAATAAAATAAACGACCATCATTACGGTTTTGGGATACTCATTCGACCGATTATTTAAAGTTTCAAGTCGAGGTAATCCCATGTATTTTGAAGAATGATTGCAAGTTCTGAATTTTGTTTCTTTTGCAGAACATCCTTGGCACTGCCAAGCTTGGCATGCTGAACAGTGAAAACGCTGACGCCAGAATGAACGGAAAGATGGTGACCAGGGCGACAACAAAGACCATCAAATCAACATTGGGAACAAGAGGCGCTCTGGAGAACATCAGCAATGTAGCAAAGAACAATGTACAGGCTGCAGCTAAGAAGGTATGGGCCCATCATTTAGGCGATTATGGCTTCTAAATTTTGTGATTTTCAAGAAATTCCAATACTTGTTAAAACATGTTGTTTTCATTTCAAATGTTTTCAAAGCATTTTTCTTTATTTGTTTGCAGGAGATCAAACAAAAGAGAGGAATGACCAAGTCCAAAGCTACAAGTTCTCTACAGTCGGTCATTGGTCTCCATGTAGAGCCTGTAGAAAAGGTAAAATTTGTCGTGAAAATGTCAAAAATAGGCGTGAAAAATAGAAAACATAAAAAAAGGTTAACGGATGCAGCAAAGAGACTGGGAATAAAACGTTTGAATCGAAAAACAAGAAAGGGGCAAAATTTTGTTATTTTCTGTTGAAAAAAAAAATGTCCTAAATCCTGAAAGCTACTATGGTATTTGGCCACCAATAAAAGTAAAGGAAAAAGAAACCAAGAGATGTACAGTCGAGTCTCGTTAATACAAACTCGTTCGGACCTAGCCAAATTGTTTGTTATATCAGAATTTTGTATTAAGAGGAACATCAGTCCCATTCATTGTGCACATAAATACACAGTCGGGACTAAGACGTTATGTTTGTTATAAGCAGAATTTTGTATTAACAGAGTTTGTACTAACGAGATTCGACTGTACTGATTTGGAAGTAAAGAAATAATCTCTATTTAGCAACGCTGGGTTTCTATTTCCTAACAAACTGACTGTTACATTTGACGTCTCCAGGTCCAGTCGCCAGAGCCCATGGACATGAGTGAAGTCAGCAATGCTCTGGAGGCTTTCTCACAGAACATCCTTGAGATGGGCGTCGATGACATTGACAAAGATGACCATGAAAATCCACAGCTGTGCAGCGAGTATGTCAACGACATCTATCACTACATGAGACATCTGGAGGTAACTATAATTAATGGTGTTTTTGAAATTTGACCTTTTTTAGTTTTTACATTTATTGAATCATTGAAAATTACCAGCAGTGAAGCTTTTCAATGCAGTCGTGTGATTTTTCCTGATTTCAACCTTTCAGTATTTTGCCTTTAGGTAAATACAAACGTCGTAATCCCTACATTGCTCTAGGGCCCTCAGCTGCCCCCCAAAAACCTCCGGGGATTATCTCATGGATTTTTCATTTACCCCAATGTCACGCTAGTTTATGTTATAGACCCTGGCCCTGGTCTATGATATGTAGGCAGATTTGGCGGCACGAGTAGCATTATTGTACAGTTTTTTTGTATTACAAAAATGTACAACGAAATTGACCAATAAAACTCTTAGTCCAGATTTCGGAATGAAATGACGTCACGCATGCTTAGATACACATGTACAGTGGAATCTCGTTAGGACCTAACCAAATTGTTTGTTATATCAGAATTTTGTATTAAGAGGAACATCAGTCCCATTCATTGTGCACATAAATACACAGTGGGGACTAAGTCTTTATGTTTGTTATAACCAGAATTTTGTATTAACAGAGTTTGTACTAATGTGATTCGACTGTACGTGTATCAGACATTCTACTAGAGATGGAGACATTGTGTGCGAGGTCTTTTATTGAACAATTGTCCCCTTGTAAAAGAAAAAGTCCATATTTTTAAACTTAAATTTGAACTTTAATCCCTGCAGCGCGAGTTCAAAGTCAGGACAGACTACATGGCAATGCAAGAGATCACGGAGCGTATGAGAACGATCCTGATTGACTGGCTGGTCCAAGTACACCTCAGATTCCATCTTCTACAGGAAACCCTCTTCCTTACCATCCAGATCCTCGACAGATACCTAGAGGTACATATGTCATCCCTGTATGCCAACATTGTAGTTATCCCTCAACATAACACATTGCAGTACAAATGTTTGTACTGATTTGTACAGATTGTTTAAGCAAAGCGTGGTGTCACTATGTCTTGGGTCTATTCCAGCATTATCAGGCATGCAACTTTTCCTCAGATCAGCTGATTTCCTCTTTTTTTTTTTTACTTCCCATGTGTGCCATTGAAAATAGAAAAACACTGTACAAAGTCTTGGAAAGATTTGAATTTCCTCTTTTTTTTGTGACTTTCCAGTTGCATGCCTGCATTATGTAATGTCCACAACAGCTTTTAAGAGCTCATGGGAATAAACCTGAATGTTTTTGCAAATCTTATACACTTACATCCATCCTTTAGTAATGGTCAAGGAGATTGCAGACTAGAAGTTTTGGATCATTTCTCTGAATCATTAATAAGATATCATGGTTAATTGGCTCTGTCACAGACATTACACTTCCCTTCATAACACTGTAATTGCTCGCTTGCAAAAGTTCTTGACAACCATTTTTATTAATACTGGAACAAAATTTCATGGATGTGTGCATAGAAATGATGATTCGTTTGAATTGTTTTTTCCCACAGGTGCAAGCAGTATCAAAGACCAAACTCCAGCTGGTCGGTGTGACCTCCATGCTGATTGCTGCCAAGTATGAAGAGATGTACCCGCCAGAGATTGGAGACTTTGTCTACATCACGGACAACGCTTACAGCAAGGCACAGATCCGTGCCATGGAGTGTAACATCCTCCGGAAACTAGACTTCAATCTGGGCAAGCCACTCTGCATTCACTTCCTCAGACGTTGCTCGAAGGCTGGTGGGGTAGGTCACATTCGTATTTTGTTTGGGTTAAACTTTTAGGACTTGAATGATTTTAGAGATATGTGCAGCATCTTTCTGTAAAGGAGATTCGTACTTAAATGGGGCTCCCCAAGATGACAGTGGAACAAAAAAAAATTAAGTTCTCGATAAATCTGATTTTAACCTCAACCTTCCCAAATTCTCCAAAATCCTCCTTGCAAAACGGACGATTTTGCAGGATTGAGGCTATATGGCAAAAATGTGCGCCTGATTTTGGAGGATGCGCCATTTCAAGGTCTTGGGCCGGACCTGGTGTTTATGCTCAGTCGTGCATAAATTTGGGTCTATATTGTACTTGAAATCCTCTGCACTGTTCCAGGATATCACTGGCTCTGCCTGAGCATACTGACAGTGATTGCCGGAGGATCTTGCAAGATTGAGGCAGTGGTCACCCCTCCGAGGACCACATTCAAGATATAAAAAAGGATTTTGCAGGATGGAGGTTTCATCCTAGCAACAGTGCCTAGGGAGTTAGGATTAATCTGCATAAAACACCAAAATCACGATTCGTTTCAAAGACTAAGCACAAAGAAAAAACTCATCTCTGAATTCTGGCAACTGTAACCCTCAATGGTTTATTATGCAGAATCTTGTTGAATGGTTAAAGCATGGTTAGGGTTTTAAATTCCAAAGCTATAAGAATGTGTCCTTGTGTGTGGGCAATGTTTTGAAGTTTACAACATTTCTATTTTTTATTTTCCTGACGACAGGTTGATGGTCACAAGCACACGCTGTCCAAGTACATCATGGAGTTGACGTTACCAGAGTACAGCTTTGTCAAGTATGATCCATCGGAGATTGCTGCTGCAGCCCTCTGCCTATCAACCAAGATTCTGGATGAGGATATGGAATGGGTATGCATGCTAATATACCTCAGATTTTTATTACCTATTTTATCCCAAATATCCATAGAAAATTTAGAAAAACTTATGAAGCATGTACTTCTCCATTACTTGGCGACTCACTAGTTGTAAGTCTGTAGGTGAAAACTTGTTGCGGCTGTAAGAGTATTAAAAGGGCGTATTTGCTATATGCCTTAATTCCGAGTTCGTCAAAACGGCCAAGCAGTGCCGATTTTTAAAACATTGGGTTTTGCATTTTGATTAACCCTCCTGCTGTCTGAACGGTCACAGACGGTAACAAAAAATCAATCATCTCCCCTGCCATGTCTTTTACACAGGCTAGTCACCAACAGTCAGATCATAGTTCTATGACTAGCACTGTGACAAGTCAAATTCAATCAACAGACAAAAGCAGGAAACTGGTGGCACAGCCGTCTTATTAATCACCTACAGTCAATGCACAACTGCATCAAGTTACATAAACAGTCACAGCCAGTCAATCCTGCTTTATGTAGGCTGGAAGCTCTTAACTGTTAAAAACAGTCACTTGATTGATTTTGAATGAAATGACAACTTTGTACAGAATGTATGTTTGCATAGCGTTGAGCATTTTACTATAGCCATGTATTATTTGAATTTCTAAATTTTTCTTTTCTTCAGAACAAAACCCTGGTTCACTACAGTGCCTACAGTGAAGGCCACCTGGCACCAATTGTGCAGAAGATGGCCGTGCTTCTCAACAACGCACCCAAGTCCAAATTCCAGGTATGAATCGTGGAATCATGACTCGAATAGTAGACAATACTTGAATTCTATTAATGTTTATATTTTGGTCATAACAATTGAGAAAAATAAGCAAAGTTGCGCACACATAATAGAACATGTAGCTTGCATGCAATTTTTTTCCTCTGCGTAATTCTTCACGTTGAGATTGGGAAAAACGAAGAAAATATCAACAAAATAATCAGCAGCAGGTTTAGTGTTGCCGAATGCCCCCGAAGCAACTTGAGGACTTATATTTACGTAAAGGCAACCTTAAAATATCTTTGTTCTGTATAAATCTTTATACACAGTTAATGAAACCTTTAAGGTAAAATTTAAGAAATTCAAGAATTTCTTTTTAAAATCCTGAAATGCGGGGAAAAATCCTGACAAATCTCAACCTTCAATTCTCACTTTTCAACTGAAGCCTTTTCTTGCAAAACATTGCAGCCGTAGTAGTGCTCATCACATACATTAGTGAATAACAACCTTTAATAATCCCCATTTTTGATCTCTTATCAGGCTGTCAGGAAGAAGTATGCCAGCAGCAAGTTCATGAGCATCAGCAGCTCCCAAGAACTGAAATCATCGGTAGTCACTGATCTTGCCGACGAGAACTGCTGAGCTTCCAATCGCCCCAGCTTGGATTGTCATGTAAATAGTAGTAAATAGTAGTGTATTATAGTCTTTAATTAAATAACACCCCTCCAGAAGTTGACAAGTTTCAGCATAATTTAAGCAACTCGAGGAGGTACTCTGATTTTTTCCCCCTTGGTTGTCATTTTTTAAGTTGGCAAGTGCAGTTGAATCTATTTTAATCCTGTATAGATAGCAATGCTTGTACTGCCATGGAGGCCAAAGGCGTAGATAGAATTGTGCATGAAAGTACAATGTTGTTGAAATCGGGTGGAGTGGGATTATTTGAATGACACGACTTAACATTTTGTGCCAAATGACCAGACGCACTACAGCATGATCCGAGGTCTCCAAAGTAAAAAATTATGGCCTCAATCCTAACATTTTGTAAGCATTGCATGTATAATAGCTTTTGCAAGTGCAATCAGATTTCTGATCAAAGCTTAAAATACCTCAAATCTGTGACGAAAGCCCTTCTGATCAAGCTTACTTGTAATATGAAAAAGGGGAAATTGACTTCTGCAATTTATTATGCTTCTAGAATTTTTACTCGTCCAACTTTTTGTCTGTCGTTTCTGACTTTTGTGCTAGATATCCGAGACCAATTTAATTCTCCAAAGAAAAAAAAATAAACATGAGGTTGTTTGTCATGAAGTTTCCCACACAACTTCAGATGAACAGCTCATCAAGTTGTCATTTGCTTGTTCAAAAGTTAAAACGAAAAAAAATCATGTCTTAATGTTTTATTATTTAATATGTAAAATTGAATGATTCTTGTTGCAAATTTGTAAATGCTTTTGTCTGTCAGTCTTTGTAAATAAAAGTTAAATGGAAATAAGAACACATCGCAGTGTCTGTTTTCTGGAGTGGTGAATTTTTAACAACTTTCCGAGGCAACCTGAACCCGAAAGTCTAGGACATTTATGCAGTTGAACCTTGATAAGAAGAGCACTGTTAATACAACATCCTCCTTATAACGGGAAATGTTAGGCCCTATGTCTTTGTTTTCCTTTGTTTTCCATTACTGATAATACAAGGTACCTGTTATAACAGGTACATGTAATTTGTAAAGTACCAAGGACCTTGTTTTAAAGGTGTTCAACTGTACATTGTATAAGGAAAAAAATTAATAATACAAACTAATACAGTCTCCTCCATTTACATGTCCTTGTTAATTAAAAAAAAAAAAAATATAGGCTTGTTTTGACCATCTCGGAGTTACAATTTACAATGTATTTTATCCCACAGGCCCATCCTTGATTAGTCGGAGTATCACCTGTTGTCCAAGGAGCCCGGTCTCCTGTCTAACGTCTAACGTCTGATGCATGTATATGACGTCACACTTTGTTTACATGTGCACTTTCCTATGGAGCCAGTGGTCCGCAGTCCGCCACTGGCTCAATAGGAAAGTGCACATGTAAACAAAGTGTGACATTAGCAGAGGCTTATCGGGGTCGACTTGACTAAATGGTGATTTCATTTCATTCCCAAATCGGGACTAAACATTTGATTGGTCAATTCAAATGCAGTGTTATGTAATACAACGGTCGGGCGCGTATTGTGTAGCATAATACATTGTAGAGCGCATGACCACAGCCTTTGTTTCTGTGTCTAGTTTTTTTTTATCAATGTCTATGATGTAACAACTGGTAAATGACCGAAGACCCGATATAGAAAGTGCCTGCCGATTGGTCCAAATCTAGAGGTCAAGATGCGGTTGTCTTGCATAATTAATCAGCGAATCTGCTCAAATATTATAGACCATTACATAGACTTATCCTCGACATCGTCGGTGCAAAAATTAAACTAAATTTTTGAGAAATACGCATAATTAGGGTTGTGTTGGCTTGCTAAATTTTTGCATCTCATTAAATTAAAAGATAAAAGTAACCTCCGGAAGGTAATTTACTCAGAAACATGTTCAATATGTTAAACTCTTTATCACGTGATTTTAGATAAAAACTTTTAAATGAAGGGAGATAAACATGTGAAGTTTTTGCTTGAAATGACGCGCTATGTATATTTTTGTCATAATGTTACTCATCGAGAGATGACGTTTTTGCATGAACACACAATAATGCCCCACTACTTTTATAGCACGTAGGGCTTAAATCTGGTGAAGTCACAAAATACATGTACTTTTACTGTATCCCTAAAAACAGCTCAGAATTGAACAGCATACTTGTATTTAGCTTGTCCAACTCAAGTTGTTTATAATTCCCAGTAGCATCTTATTCAGTGTTCGCGTTAGTCCCTAGCTGAATATTTCTTGTATTTTCCATTTACTTTGTGTTTGTTTCTTCGTATTTTCCACATTTCTGTTTATATATTTCAAAATAAAAATACTTTTGTCTTATTTTCTAATTCTGATAATTTGGTTTCAAGAAAATGCTAAAACAAACATAAACAGTGTCAGATCGGTACAAACATGAATTTTGATGACTTTTGAGATACGTTTTTGCAGAAACATGACGGTATGGCATTTTGCATATAAACGTGCTGAGATACGTTTTTGCTTGCACGTTCAGGCTCGTAATCGAGATACACCCTTATGACTGGAATCAATTACGTCATAATGCCGCAATATTTTTCAGTGAAACTCTCCTGTAATAATCTATGGGTAAATCTTAATAAAAATTCACAAAAAGCTGAATTTTGACAAATTTGACAGTTGTTTTTTTGCACTGACACAACAATACATCATTCACACAAGCAGTACCCCATCAAGGCCAGATCCAGTACACAATTTTATTTGGGGGGGGGCCCAAAAAATGTTGGTCCCCAAAAAGTGGGTCCCTTGTACTTGTACCCCATTTCTTGTGCATAAATCTGAAATCTGTGTATACTTGATTTATATAATTCATAGAAAGGAACTCTATCTAGTTTGTCACATCTTGAGAAATGCAAGGTTTCCAATTTTTCTACTGATGAAACCCATTTTATTCATTAAATTTCACATAAAAATTAATTTTCACAAACTTCATCAGTTAAAACTTTAATATTTCCGACTTTCAAATGAAGTTAAAAATGCTCTATTGCAATTAAATTACAATTTACATGTATGTTGTAAAATGGGACAAAATTGTATACATGTACTTGTAATTCTTAATAAAACCATTTCATGTACATGTGAATTCAATTGCTCTTCATATTGAAGGAGCATGACTTGTCTTATTACCCAAAAATTGGGTACTTAATGAATTTTTGAAGTTTTGTTGGCATTAATGTTAAGGGCACCAGTTCAGACATACTACACATGTTTTTGGTACATGTGCATCTAGCTGTGAAAGGAACAAGTCGTCCGAAGAAGGTCGGGCTATAAATCAACAGCAAAAGTAAAAAATAAATGAATCCAAGTAAGAGTCAACTTCATGTGTCTGTTGATGTGATGCCACAGTGTTTAAAGGTAGGGTTCATTTGTCATTTGTGCGTATTTTTTCATTTGAAGCAACAAAGTGCTCAAAATCTAAAGACAGATGCTTAACAACTAACCTGATGAACTGTTAGCTCTATGAATACTGTATATACCGAGAAAACAATTTTCTAGGATCACCGTTTCAATAAAAAAAATTGCATGTTTTGAATTGTGCCCGAAATCAGCGTCTGGGACACATTCTCATTCAGCTGATTGCAGTTACGCGATGAACCGACGAATAATATCAACTGCACGTGCGTGTGCGGTGTGTCAACGCTTGTGCGCACCCATTTCATGGATTTGCCGAATTACAAACCAACTAACAGAAATTTCCAAAAATGCATCACTTGATGCATCTTTGGAAATGGCTTTCTTTATTATTTTCTTCAAAATGATAGCAAGCTAGAAAGAATAATTGAGTGCCATTACTATCTTTAAGCCAAGTAAGCCTTTAAGCCAAGTAAGCCTTTTAACAATAATTTCGTCAGTCACTTTTCGGATAGCTACAAATGATCTACTCCATTTTTAATGGAATAATTTCTTTTCATATTGAAGGACCATATCTTGTGACTCGCTGCACAAAAACTGGGTACTTTAATGAATTTTTGAAGTTCATTAGCATTAACATTAAGAGCATCAGATCAGAAATACTATACATTTTTTTGTACACATGCATCTAGCAGTGAAAGGAACAAGTTGTCCAAGGAAGGCCGGGTTATAAATCGACTGCAAAAAGAAAGATAAATGTATCTGACTATCTGAGTAAGAGTCAACTTCATATCTCTGTCGACGTGATGCCACAGTGTTTAAAGGGACACTTTTATCCGGAATGCACCCTTTTTGGCCCTTTTACTAATAGTATCTGGAAAGATGTTAAAAGTAGAATACACAAATGTACTGTACAAACATTCACACAACTGCGCATGTACCTTGATGAACGTTTCTTGAGCATTTCTTTTAACTTCATCCAATTCTCAAATTGTTGAAAATGCAGTGACTGAGATTTTCTGATGAAATTTTGAAGGCACTTCATTATACTGTACAAATTCCTTATGACTCTGTTCAAGTTTGAATTTCACATCTAGGTGGTTTACAATGCAGGTTGGTTGATTCCGTCCCAGCTGCTATAAGCCGGCTCTCCATGATGGTACAGCTCTGTCAATAAACACACAAAAATTCCATGAGTACAAGCAGGTAGCAAATTGACCTCGAGCAAACTTGGCAAACCAGCCAACACCGGCAAGATCTGTGTTGATAACCCGTCTGCGCCAGTAAGCAGGAGGACTTAGGTTCAAATCCCACTCTTGTAAGCCGTCAGACAGCACGAAGTATTCAATGGTTATAACGTAGAAGAACATGACCCAGTACATGGACATTTATCTTCAAGCAAACTCAAATCCTCAATCCTGATATTGGGTGGTATTATTCCATTTACCCCGGCTTATACCGCACTCCGCGTATCGTGCTATTCTAAGATGTGCGCACCATTCCTGCTGCACATAACTGTGGATAACTGTGGACAAGTTCATGCACAGCGTGCGAATTCCATAATTACAGTGCGTCAAGTTTGCTAGAAGATAAATGGACGCACTACATTATTTTTTATTTCAAGTAAACTTGACTCCTCGATCCTGATTGGTCGATCCATGGCAACAAGCCGTGCTACATATAACCATGTAGCACGGCCACGCGTCCGCACTCCGCTTAGGGCACTATTCCAAGATGCGCGCGCCATTCCGTACAAACACGCACGTAATAGCATAACCACTGAAAGGTTTGTGTACAGCGTGCGTGTTCAATCTTTTTAGTGCGTCAAGTTTGCTTGAAGATAAATTCGTTATCACCTTCGGCCTCGTGGTATGTGGGACACAGACGCACTACATTTTCCGTGTTCCACTCGCGCTCGCGGGATAACTTATATTATCTTCAAGTAAATTTGAATCCTCGATCCTGATTAGTCCATATCGCACCCTGCGTACTGCGCTATTCCAAGATGCGAGCGACATTCCAGCTGCATGCACTAAACAGGCTTCATGTAAAGCATGATAGTTCCATCTTTACTGTGCGTCAAGTTTACTTGAAGATAAACTCGTGGAACACGAAAAATGTAGTGCGTCTGGTGTCCCACATACGCACTACATTATTCCCTGTTCCACTCGGGCTCGCTGGATAACTAATAGTGTTCCACTCGCGCTCATGGGATAACAAATAATAAAATTTACGACGCCAACATTTCACCCTACAAATATCAAAACTTCAAGTTTTCCTAAAGATATGGAGGATGTTACTCACCTATGAGGCATATGTAAGACTGGTCCATTAGACGCTGAGGTGGTATCCTTCTTGCGTTCCTTCCAACCTTCTGTTAATCTATAAAGTCTGGATGGATCTCGCTCCACTTGAACCTCAACCTGTGGACAGCATGGCCAAAACGTACATCTCAACATCTCAACAATTGAAATTACAGATAAACCTTGATACGAATTAAGAAACTATATAAAAATAAAGATAATAAAAACAAAAAGTGAACTGCAACTTAATTTCATAACATGACAGCAGCCTAACCACAGACATCTTATGTGCACCTCATATTTGTAAATCCAATTTGCATTATTTTTTTAATGACACATTTGCCCTCCATACCTGACCCTTCAACCTTTCCAGTCTCTTGCTCTTTTTCCTCTGCTCTTCTTCCTTAGCTTTTTCCTTGGCTAGTCTCTCCTCCAGTCTGCGTTGATCTCGCTCTAGGAATCTCACTCTCTCCTCTCGACTCATTGTCTTCTTTTCTTCTTCTTGCACTGCTTTCTTAGACTCCACCTCAAGCCGCTGTATGGCATCTTCCTGTTGTTTCCGCTGGAGGTACTCTTGAACTTGATTCCGAACTTCAAGCTAGCCAAATGATTGGAGTAGACACAATAAACAGTAGAAAATGTCTTCATGTAATAAATGTAATAATAGGTACTTATTAAGTGGGCGAAGTCCCTGAGACTTTTTCAAATTAACATTGGCACCATTTTCTAGCCGTAGTCAGGCAGATTGGTGCACAATATGATGGAATTGTTCATTTGATGATAAAGGCATGAAATTTGGCACACAGTCAGGGTATGTCATGCAAAAGATATTTGGCTATTGGGCCATCGCAGATTTGTCCTTTGAAAAAAATATAGAATAAAATGCAATGGCTGCCATTTTGAAAAATATGAAAATGTCTTGTTATTCTATGATATTTTTTCAAAAGACAATCTGCGATGGCCCTATAGCCAAATATCCTTCCCATGATATACTCTGACTGTGTGCAAAATTTCATGCTTTTATCATGAAACTGAACAATCTTATCACCAATCTGCTGTACTACCAGTAAAAGGGGCTTACTTCAGCTGATGAAGACATCTACATGTACATGCTATGTGCATGTATCTGCAAGCCAGTTATAACTAGCTGCTCTGTACTAATTATCGGACTGTGCTCCAGACCTGACTTCAAAATTCCCTAGGCCTTTTTGCTAGGATGTAGCCTCAATCCTCCAAAATCCTCCAATAGGCCTCATGCAAAAATAGCATATAGCCTCAATCCTGCAGATTCCTCCGTTATTTCTTGAAAATGGTCCATGGAGGGGTGACCACTGCCTGAATCCTGCAAAATCCTCCGGCTATGACTGTCAATAGGTTGAGGCAGAGGCAGTGACATCCTGGAGCAGTGCGGAGGATGTCAAGTATAATCAAGGACTAAAATTGTCAAGTATAATCAGGGACTAAATACTCCGAAATTAGCAACGCACTTTCGCCATGTAACCTCAATCCTGTAAATTCCTCCAATTTGCAAAAAGGATTTTGGAGGATTCATGGCGGTTAGGGTTAAAAGAAATTCTAAAATTACAGCATTTCAGTTTCTCTGTTGGACTTTCTCACATTCCTTATCTCTGGGGGGTGGGGGAGGTGGAAATGCTGGCCACATCCCTCCTTGATTTGTCAGATCTAACATGATATCATCCTGTACCTGTCTTAGTCGTTCCTTCTCATATTCCTTGGCTCGTCTCATCTCTATCTCCATTTGTTTCTCTTCCTCCTTGGCTTTTATCAGTTCCTTCTGGACCTGTTATCAGTGCATACAAACATGTTGACAATTATTTCTTAAAGGGAATATACAACATTTGCAAACATCGAAAAATAAAACTACCAAGTTTTTACGAAATACCTTAATAGGATGTTGGTAAATGACAGTCTAAAGCATCCTGTAAAATTATGGCACCTGGTGTGAGGTCATTTTCAAGAAAATGGTATTTTTGTAAAAATTTCCAGCAGTGGTCGGCCGACCACCGTTGGAAAAACCTAACTATTTTTCAACTGCTGCTCCAAATTTACCATTAATTTAGTCCAAATTTTGTTTGCTATTGGTTACATGTTCATGAACGGGTGCAGGCCAGCTAGACTGGTACCCTTACCTTACAATTTTCCGGCATCTGTAAATTGATCCATTTTACATTTAGTGGAGTCAGGGAACCAGACTACTTGAACAGCTTTGTTTTTCTTGGCTTTTCCAGCATTTTCAAACACAAAACTTCAAACATGTCAGTGTAACAATATTTGATCTATTATACAAACCCCTCAAATAGTTCATTTCTGAAAAATACAGCAAAAGCCAATGATGTTTATTCCCTTTAACAATACTCCCCATGATGAACAAATGTCATAGTTTTAAGGAAGGTTCAGCACTCATCATGATCATCATGTCGGCCACAGCCAGGCTCTGATACGACTGCCCCACTCCCTCCGGTCCGCCATAAGGGTGGCAAGCTCGCCGGCCGTCTCCACTCTAGTGTCCCTCTTCAGCACCCCCACATGGGACATAGCTTGTCTACCCCGCCTCTTCCTGCCATGTTTCGGCTCCCACAGAACCACCTGGTGAGCCTTGAGCTCAGGGTGATGCTGACGGTGCCCCGCCAGCTGCATCTGGTGAGCCGCTATTTTGTTAGTTTAATAATCTTGCTTTTAAGTTGCGTTCTCGTGCTCTTCAACAAATGAAATTTGTTTTCTATTAATATATCAAAACTAAACATGGCCTGATTTTTTTTTAGGCCGATGTCTCATTCAAAAGTTAACAAACTTTTGTATTGCTAGAAAAATAATTTAGAAAAGCAATCTATGTTTTCAGGATGAAACTTGCAAATAGCACGGGGAATGCATTTTTAAGTTCAAGTATCAAACCCAGAAATAATGCAGAATGTTGCAGGGATAAACACAATCTTACCAACCAAGTTTATTTCAGTGAGTGATCATTTATTACATTGCTGATTACTGAGTGACATCTCACCTTCCATGCATTCAGTCTGTCTGCCTGCTCCCGTCTCTCTTCCTCTAATCTCCGAGCTCTGGCTCTGGCTTTCTGTTCTTCTTCTTCTTTTTTCTCGTCTTCGTCCACCGCTGCTTGAGTTAAACACTCATCCTTCTGAGCCTTCATCCAAGAAAATGACAAAAAGATGGTGAATTAGTAAAACTAATTGTAACGATACCCAAAGGTTTCTCAAAACAATGGGACTACTCTGAGACTCAGTCAGTCAGTCACCGACTCAGCCAGAGGACAAAATCAGTATCCTCAAAAAAGATCATTAAGCTAAAAGGGACACTATCTCCTGGAAAGCACCCATTAGGCTAACAAACGCGTTTTAAACAAAATGGTATTGATTGGAAAGAGCAGTTAAAAGTAAGATATAAACGTCTACACAACCATCCTTTAAAAATTGGGCATTTTTTGTGTTATTCTTGGGAGAATGAATTTTGGGGGGGGTCAAAACTTTGACTCTCAAAAATCATGCTGTTTGGGTGCTACTCGTGATTTAACTGAGTCGCACACGTCCAACCAATGCATTGCATTCTGTGGACGTACGAGAAATCGTGTCCATAATGTGTCTCAAAAGCACGACGTGTACTGTATATTTTCCCACATTGAATCGTCTAACATCATGGACACAGAAGCTGGGGCATGAAGGAGATTTCTATTTACAGCTGAAAATACGTATGTGTATGCCACAAAATGTCTGCCGTGTCAGAAGAAAACAACAGGGTTTTTTTTTCATCTTTTCTCCAAAAAAAATGTGACATTAGGCCAAAAAAAAAGTCTCCGGTTTCTGGTATGCGCGCGCGTCGCCGTAGCCATGCGTGTCGGCAAAATGAAAAAGTTTTTTTTTCAATGAAAGATGATGTCTCAAAACCGCCAAACTCACTGGTTTGACTGGAATCATGCTGCTGCACAATTTTAACATGTTTTTAGATTGGGTTATGGTCGAGAATAAGCTTTATGTGGCCTCTCTGGACTCCCATATATTTGCTCTAAGTTTAGTCGGGCACCATTTGCAGTCATCAGCCGACATTTTAAGCAAAAAAATCAGGTAAAAAAAAAAAAAGCCGCGTCGCCGCACCACTTTTTGGGCAACCTCCATACCAGAAACCGGAGACTTTTTTTTTTTGGCCTTAGGTTAGTTTCCTTTCAACAAGGATGAGTAAACAATCTAAAGCATAAACATTTTGGCGATTTCAGGACGATAAGTTTAGACGTGTTAAGTTTAGAATATAACAATTTTTCTGTCAGTTGGAATGTACGATAAAGTGCAATGAAAGTGATCATGCCACGTTTTGTAGTGAATTGATAACATACGTCTTAAAATGCCTCCAATCACACAATCCCATCTAAGCTACACACATTGTATGGTGACAAGGATTCTGCTGAATACCTCTTTGACAATCTTCCATTTCTGTATCCCATCTTTCTTTTTCTCCATCAACGTCAGATATTCCTGGTACCAGTTTTCATGCTGCCGTACGTCAGTCATGTTACGACCTGGGATGGAGGTTGCTGCCTCGTCTAAGAAGGCAGACTTGGCCTGAGTTAGAAAAGCAAATACATTTATGTATAAATTCAACAAATATATGAGATTTTTTAAAATGGTATGAACAGTACACGTATAATAGACATTGACTACTGAGGCTTCCTCTAACTTTGAACATAGAAAAACAAAATTACAAAAAAGACGCATTCTATGTTCTTTCTCCACCTTCCTGAGTTCCATAAATGCTTGTAAATAAATGTTTATGTTTCAGTGATAATTTTTTAAAGTTAAACAAAGAAATTGACTGGAGCGGGGGTTTGAACCTGTGACCTCCGGATGGCCGGTGCCCTACCAACTGAGCTATCTGGCCTGAGCTAGTATCATGTTGGGGGTTCCCCATTTTGTCAATGTCTTTGTTCAAGGGGCGCTAGTCAGAAGCCATAAACCTGTATATGCCATGTAGCCAGGGATCACGCCCAAAGTCACGATGCTAGCAACATTAGCAATGCTGCAAACCCAGGAAATAGCAAACGGAGATCACTCAGAGCCGTTACGGCTTATTATTTTAATTTTTCAAATAAACCACAATAGGAAACCGACTATGCAGCATTATAATAATTTTTGAACAACTTGAACAAAGAAATTGACAGGAGCGGGGTTGAAACATGTTTCAGTGAATTTAGATACTGATGATTTGTTCATGTATTTGTGATATCTAACCTTGAATTTATTCCTGATTCTAAGGAATGTGCCGTGGTCATATTCATCCCAGCCTCCTCTGTGTCCGCCGGTCTGTAGTAAGAACCTCTGTCATCAAGAAACAAAAGAAAACAACCACAATGTTACTTTGTGTAAAGGTTACTGAAAAATGAAACACTTCTGCAAACTGCTACTACTGACTGGATTGACCTGAAATGTGCAAATCATAAAAGTTAGACAGTCTGACATTTTTTTATCCTTCCACAAAGATTAAAAAAGATCTTTCTCAAAGTTTAAAGAAGAATCCGTCTCAAAGTTTAAGAAAGGATTTTTCTCAAAGTTTAAGAAACGATCCAATTAAGAAAGGATCTCATGAAAGATTGAGAAAGGATCCGTCTCAAAGTTTAAGAAAGGATCTTTCTCAAAGATTAAGAAAGGATCTTTCTTAAAGATTAAGAAAGGATATTTCTCAAAATTTAAGAAAGGATCAGTCTCAAAGATTAAGAAAGGCTCTTTCTCAAAGTTCAAGAAAGGCTCTGGTCTCAAAGATTAAGAAAAAATCTTTCTCAAAGTTTAAGAAAGGCTCTGTCTCAAAGATTACGACAGGATCTTTCTCAAAGATTGAGAAATTACAACTGTTCAAATTCCAGAAATATGATCTACAGATTTTTTTAATAGAGGGTGTAGTGGGGGGAGCTATAGCCCTGGAAATTCTTCACAACTCCCCCAAACAGCCCCTACTTCAACCACAAACAATTCGGCAAATCACATCACTAAAAATAAACTCTAAAAATAAACCAAATTTCAGCCACAGTCCCCCCCCCCCCAAAAAAAATACTTAAGTTTGTTTTGACAGTAGGTTATGACTTCCTTACTTCAAATGCTGCAACCTCAGGAGGTAGATCAGCTATGACATTCCTTGCTGATGAGACAGGCTTGGGTTTCACTGACTTGGTTTCTATGGTAATAGGTGGTGTCGATGCCCAGGACTCTAAACGTTTCTCCAGAGCCGTCACCTCTTGATTTAGAGTCTGTTCCTCGCGCAAAAGGTCTTCATAGCTAGGTAAGTGGGAAAAAAAGATCAATACAATGTAATAAGAAAAATGCACAACAGAAAATTTCAGAACCGACGAAGGAATTTTGATGAGAGGCAGTTATAATTAAGGAAATTAAGGAAGGTTTCCCTCCAGGATTACATTATTCAAAAATGGATAATTTCCAAAGGAATGTACTTGCAATTCAAAAAAACTAGTGCAAGACCCGTCGAAAATGTGCCTATTCAGAAGGGGCACAGAACTGCTTATACAAACAACGCACACGATTCAATGATTGCTGTTTTCACAGGTTGAACGCACGCTGCACTTACAGGTTAAACGCACACTCAGAGGTGGTTTTTTTTTACATTTTACATTTTTTTTTACATGTGGACAGACAAGTATATAGTAATGGTCTATCCACCTTTAAAAAATAATGAGCAACCATCACTGTAGGCGGTCGACTGAGGGGTTGCTCAGTTGACCGCCTACCGTGATGGTTGTTCAGTCGACTGCAAAATGCATGTGCCCGTGCAGCCACTCACACACATACGTACGTGTACATGCGGAAACAGATATGCAGTGCTATTCAACCACACTGGAGAGTGGTATCGCCTCACAATGCATGTGCCCTTCTTTTTTCCATTGTTGCGTCCTAGTGAGTACGCGCGCTTTGGTTTAAACATGACGTAAACAATGGAAAAGGACGGCAGTTCGTGTTGGTCTAGGCTATCATACTGCCTTGTTTGCTTTTTGAGAACCGCTCTCCCAAACAACTTTAAACTTGGCACTGCACATTCTGTCATCCTGAGCAATACACCTGCCGATTTTCAACTTCATACGGTGCCCGGTTCTGGAGATAATTGACGTACAGACAGACAGAGATTCCTGGAATTATAGTATAGATACTCATGGGGGAGTGTGGCCTAGTGGTTATTAGGGTTTGTAACTCCTGATCAGAGGATCAGGGATTAGAATCCAGATGCTGGCCGTAATGCTGTGTCCTTGGGCAAGCCACTTTACCCCCACTTGCCTCTCTCTTCCCAGGAGTATAAACGGGTACCGGCATTAGCTGGGGAGTAACCCGAGATGGACAAGCATCCCATCCGGGGGGAATAGACAAATTCTCAGTTGTTTCATGCCAAGGAAACTGAAGATAAACGCCAGCCTGATGGGCCATATTGGCTCGGGACAGACTTTCCTTCCTTCCCTTCCCTGGAGGATAATACTTTTGAGGCAGGAATGGGAATGGCCATCCACTCTCCCATCTCTAAAGATATGCTGAAAAGGTGTTGCAAATTTGTGTTGCAAACTTGTTTGATTTTCTTTCAAAGGAAACAATTCTTGCTAATTATCAACTGCTGTCAGACTTACATTTGTTTTTGCTGTTCTTTGAATTCACTGACGACTGATTCGATCGTCTCCATTATCTCCTTCAATTTCTCAACAACTAGAAACCAAAACAAAAAAGACAGTCTTTTATTTTCTTTTATTCTCTTGCAATGAACACAAAAATAGTTTTCAAGGTTTCTACTTTTCTGTTCTTTGCTCATAGTGTTCTTTCATTGACTGGACTCTCACAAATTCACAGTTTTTGCAACAGGGTGACATTTTCATACATATTTTTGGCATTTGGTATCTGTTTTTTTCTTTATGAATACTAATGAGTTACAATGCTACCCACTCACATTCAGGTGTTGGTTTCACATTGTGCAGTTCTCGTTGAAACTTAGTGACACTGCCTCGCATCTTATTCAGCTGTTGACGCAGTTTGGTCTCTGTACAGTAAATTGAGAAAAAAGCATTATTAACAGGACACATGTAGGAATTGATTGTTCTTTTAAATGACTTTGTTACATTTTGCTCGCTTAAAAGCGGAAAAACCTTTGTTTTTGTTCTGATTTTCTTTTCTTTCTTTTTCTTTTTGTTCCAACCCAAATCCCATCGACTTTGTACATGTTTTAGTCAGCCCCCCACTTTTGACACAAAACAAAGTCATAACCCAACGAAACTTGATATAGACAATGACGTTATTGGTAAGACCTATGTAGAAGAGTGGCGTCATGATGACGTCATCATGGGTCACGTGACGTCATCTTAAAGGTGCATATTTTATAGTCCTATATCTTCAGAACTGTAAGTCCGATTGAAACTTGGTATGCAGGTAGATCTGATAGGTAAAATTGGAGGTTACGTCGTCATGTCCAAAATGCATACTTAAAGTCATAATGAAAAAAAAAATTATGGAAATACAAAATTATTGGATGACAGACTAATCATTTTTTACTTTCAGATTTTCTGTCCGAGCTCAACTTGAGTTCTTGTTCTTCCAATGTGCAGAACAGCTTGCGGAAATCACTGCGTTTATTGTACAGATGCACACCCTTCTCCCGATCCAAGTTATTAATCCTGTACAAATGAAAAACTGTTTGTCAAGCTTGAAACATGAATTACCATGATTACACCATTTTATCCCAGCCTAGAGACAGACAACTTTTCATAAACTTACTTGTTATACCCTGATGGCCTGGCTTCAAATCCCACCTGGTGACACATTTATGAGTTGGTTTTCTTTTAATTAACGCATGAAACAAGTGCACAATTTCACAATTTGTTTGGCCATCAGTCATTTGTGAATCTGGATCTGATAATCTGATGACTAAGTCCAAGTAAAAAAAACTATTACTACTCCCCACCAACTTCCTCCTCCCCCCCCCCCCTCGACCGGCCCCTTTTGGTGGTTTTGTTTTTGTCATACTTTTGCAATATTTTTGCAAATATGTTGTCAATATACTGTCTTTTTATTTTCTTCCAACAAAATTGTAGCCATGTAGAAAGGGTGACGGCTCCTTTGGACACAACTTTGTTGTATCAACAAAAAAATTGAGAAAATGGAAGAATCTATCCGTCATCTTTGAAAATCTGCCGTCTTGTAAAAAAAAAAGGGGGGGCGCCTCCTTCATTTTTTCAAAAGCCCGGAAGAGGAACTGTTTTTCTTTTACTCGGCCTAATGACTTTTCATGTATCTAGAAATGTTTGCACTTCCATTTTAAGTTTGCCTATATTGTTGTACAGTACTGAACCCGAGGGTGAACGTCTTAAAAAAAAACCAAGAAACTTCTTGGGTTATTGTAAAATAAGTTAAAGTTTTCACTTACTTTTGTTCCAGTTGTTCAATTTCTCGGAGTGCTTCTACTTTCTTAGCATTCTCTGTCTTAGTCTTCCAAGCCCATGACGATCCGCCTCCCGCCTTCATCTCATCCCCGCCCCCTCCTCTTGTTTTGTCTCCGTCTTCTTTGGCTTTTCTTCTTCCACTCTCTTGCCTCCGTTTTGTTGCCAAACCCTTTATTCAAACATTTTTTTGGAAACTTTTAATTAGTTTGGTTTTCTACTTTTTGAATAGAGAGCATTCATAGAGCACTTTTGATGGAGGCTGATTGCTTTGAGCACTCATTAAATAATTGTTTATTGGGGGTCAACAAGTTTTCAGTTCTCATTTGACAAACTGTTTACACGCTGACGTGGTCAACCCTTCCATGTGACAGTGTGTGCATGAAGCATTAACTTTTGAACAATAATATTTTATTCGACAGATTGACATATATACACACAATCACAATAAATACATAAAATTTTATATTAAAACAAAAGGATATGTATACAAATAATCTGGTAATCTTATGACTAAGGCCAAGTAAAAAAAAATATTAAAAATATATGTCCACGTCCACTTCCTCTCTACACCCTCTTCCCCCACTCGACCGGCCCCTTTTGGTGCGTTTTATTTTTGGTCATACTTTTTTTGCAATATTTTCGCAAATATAGTGTCAATAAACCGTCTTTTTATTTGCTTCAAGCAAATGTTCAGGCGAAGTAAAAAAAAAAAACATGTTTCTCGTCCCCGCCCGCTTCCTTTTTGGAGGCCGCCTGGATTTTTTTATTATTTTTTATTTTTGAAAAAGCCAGTAACAAAACACCGAAAAAGTCCACAAATTCATCAGAAAATAAATTGTAGACCAATACAAGTCTAAATGACACTGTAAATATGTTCAGTTCTCTTGCCCAACTTATCTTTCATTTTAAAAGTGTTCTTGAACAGTGGAAACACCAACAATTGCAGGAAATGTTTAAATGGCGGCCATCTTGAAACAAATAAAAATTTAAAAATAAAAAGCCCCGCTTCCTCCTTTTTTTCGAAAACCCGGACGAGAAACATGTTGTTGTTTTTATTCGGCCTAATGTTATTGTGTTAATGTTGGGCGCAATCAGTTGAACTGTGTGATTGGACGATCAAATGATCGGCAATGCTTTTCGTAAGCAACGATCAGTGAATTGTAAGGGATATCTCAGACTTTAATTAGGCCTATTTACGTTTCTAAAAAAAATCTTCCAAAGCCATCAATTAGAAAGAGAATGCACTTGACTAGTGGCAGCGCAATCAACTGATACTACCGTCATGATAGACCGATAGTGCAGTGCATGCCAATTTGCCATGCGATCATGCACATCAACCGATTGTGCCCAACATTGTAATATTCCTTCACATTCACAAGATTTTGTGGAACGGATTAGCCCCATCCAGCGCCCTTGCATATTAATGATGTAATCCCAAGGATTACTGTCACTGATTTCAATAAAAAACCCTGTCCACACTGAGGGCGCTCTAACAAGTTACATTCCTTCCTCCATCACTGCATGTGTCCATAATTGTGCAAAATTAATTCTTGACAAGTGAAAAAAAATGACATGATATGAGTCACAACTGGAAACAAACCTTTGACGCCATATTCAGTGTCTTATCAACAGGGAAAACTACAAATTGAATGAAAAAAACCAAGAACTTTCGTTCGGGTTACTGATCCAAATGGTCCAAAAAGCTAGCAGCCGACGACATTCTAAAACAATTTTAACAGGCTTGTTCTGAGATCATTTATTATTCAACAATAAATTTCAATGTATTTAAAATTTAAATGCAAATTTCCAGCATTTTATTTTGCTGCATTTATAAAAAGCATTATATAAAGATTTATGTTGTTAATAGTTTAAATTAAATTTATATTTATTAGATTGTAAAAACTTATATATGTGACAAAGACTTTTGTGTTCGTTCAAGCATGATTATTGACCCCAAGTTGACCTCGTACACACCTGACACTGGCATAGCAACAGTAATCATCCTTGGACAATCTAGCTGAAAAGAACACAACCTAAATACGTATTTTTATATCCGAAGTAGTCGATAATTGTAGGATTTCTCGGATATTGAGACAGTGAACATTGACTGCAATCATGTCTGTGCTAAATCCGTCAAGAACTATTTATAATTCAGAGGGAAAATGTTTGCTAGAAAACTGGGTCGAGGAGGTAAGTTGTCCATCATGTCCATTGCATTGCATTAATTGCGGGTGTGCTTTTTTTGGGGGGGGTTCAGTTTCCTGTCTACAACATGTTTATGTTGGGCGCAATCGGTCGATCTGCACGATGGGTCGATCGCGGTGCACGATGGGTGGATTCTGTAGGCATGGTAGGATATCTCCGAGTCCGGCTTAGTTGTAAACCTTTTTAAAAACAAATCCTCCAGACCAGAGTTGTGAATTTTATTCATATTATTTAGAAAGCAAAGTTGTTCGACAGGTGGCACTGCAGTGGGATCGACCAATAGCGTCATGATCGACCGATAGTGCATGACACGGAAAGATTTCCATATATGAAGTTCACTTATTTTCCTCTGTATTGACTAACAAGCCCCCAGATAGCAATTTCATGTCATCAAAGTCAATTTGAGCAGTGAGAAAATACAAGCATTTTCTTAGAAAACACTCAGAATTTTTCAGTCCAATCTCATAGGGTTTGTACACAGGGTGTTGAGTGAACTTCGTATATGGAAATCTTTCCAAATAATTGTCTCAAATCTAAAGGCTTTCATAACACATGTTTGATGAAAAAGTGGTGTTTGTACTCTTTCCACAATAACAAATATTAATTAATATTAATTACAATCTTGTGACTATTTTTTTCAGCGTCAAGTGCAGGAGCGAGGCCTGGACAAAGTTCCCAGCAACATGAAATATGAGAATAAATCTCTACCGTTTAAAGATGGTCACAGTGCAATCTTGTCTACACCAAAATATCAAGATGCAGGCACACCATTATCCACATGCACAGAGTCATACATGCTACCAGAAAAACTCAAAGTCCGAACTGTTGGTAAGAAGAGCCTGAGTTTTGCAAATTTTAGCAATCCAAGTTAGGGTTGTCGTTATGCCCCAACTATAGTCATGGTCTCAACAATGGTTCTGGCTATCCCAACTATAGTTAGAATGCACTCGGATATTGAGTACTGAAAAACGTGCAAAACAAAATCAGGCCAAATTTATTCACTCTTTAGCCAGCAAAATTCTCCAAAATTTTCATTGGGCAAAGAAAAGGTCCTCATTATTTCACCAGCCAAGTTTGAAGACTCAAATCAATTTGTGAAGGAGAGTTTTCTTCAGTATTTTGCACATGGAGAGAGAAGTTAAGTGATTTCAACATGAGGCTAAACTGTTGGAGCAAAGGCTTTGACCTTCAAGGCCAAGGCCAAGGCTTTGACCTCAAGGCCAAGGCCAAGGCCAAGGCTTTGACCCTCAAGCCTCGAGGCCAAGGCCAAGGCTTAACCCTCAAGGCCAAGGCCAAGGCCCTGTTTTATGAAATGACCACTGATATAGAACTAATTATAGTCACATGAGTGACACGTCATCACGCAAGGGCGGATCCAGAACACAATTGGGGGGGGGCAAAGAAATGTTGGCCCCCCAAAAAAAGTGGGTCAAAAAATTACGGCTTGGGCTTCGGGGCCCGCTTAAGGGCCGCGAAAAAATTTTGGATTCGAGATGCTCTGTGGTGCGATTTGAGGCAATTTCTGACCATTTTAACCGATGCTTTTTGAGGAAAAGATGGTGGTGTACTCATTGCCTGCCTTTATTACGACGTCACATAAAAAAAATGGTTTCGTTTTTTTTTTGGGGGGGGGCATGGCCCCTTTTGGCCCCCCTTGGATCCGCCCTTATCATCACGAATTGCTCGTTACGAAGAACAACATTTCTTTAATTGCAATCAACATGCTCGCATAGGTCTACACCGTTTTATGACTGCACTGTATCTATTAAAGTATAAGTTCAGGTCTTCAATATGGTTTAACTAAACAAAATAATAATTTACTTCTATATTGACACACAATTCTCCCAAGTGTAACAAAAGGGGATCCAAGAAACTGATTTGGGAAATTTTTATTTGCTGGCCCAACATGGTCAGAAATATCAGCATTATCTAAAACAGAAACATGCAAATCTTTAGCACTTATCAGGGAGACATATACAGTCTATCAGATCTATTCCATAGTTATGTGCAATTAAAGTGATCATCTCATTAGCCCCACAAGTGTACGGAATATTTTTGCAGCAAATCTACTACAATGGGAACAAAATGTGATGCTACAAAAGTGGAAGTGTGCCCAACACACAAATATATAGGGTGCTTCCCTCCTCCATGGTAATACGATTAAAATGGTAATTTCGAACAGATTTATCTGGAAAATGCAAAAATCTATGGGCCTTGAAGAGCCTTGACTCAAAATTGCAAGGCCCTGAACCCTCAAGGCCAAGGCCAAGGCCAAGGCTTTTGCCCTCAAGCCTTGAGGCCAAGGCCAAGGCCCTAAAATCCAGCCTTAAGGCAGCCTTAAGGCCAAGGCCCAGCATCAAGGCACTACATCACTGGGCTAAAGACTAGACTGGTACATGTCCAACCATGGTCCATCTGTTTGAAAAGACTAACCTCTTCATTCATTGTCATTAGTCTGGTGGCTGACTGTGGAGAAATGTGTGGAAATAGAGACTAGTAGTACCAGACATGCCAGTTGATTGATGCAATACTGAAGGGTTGTTGGACTGGTTGTTTCATGTGCCAGTCTATTTTCTTGTATTGCATGTTTTCAATACCATTAGTTTTGGGACTCTCATACACAGTAATGACAGTCCCAAATTTTCGGTCTAGTTAGGATGGTGCTATGTTTGTCTCATAACATTCTCAATTTTCAAATGCCAAAACTAAAGCAAGAATACTTTAAAGTAGATTATGGTGTGAGAAGGATGTGAGAAAGATGGTATCTTGTTGTTCAGTTGGTATTTTGTGTTTTCAATAATATTTGCAGGTTGAATACGGCTTAATACGTCCCCTGCAAACAGCCTTACAGGGAAACACTCCCCCCCCCCCCCCCCCCCCCCCACCTCTCTCTCCCTAGGATTCCATTCATCAAAAAAAAAAAAAATTCCAGTAAATGACCCAAAACGTCGCACAGTAAGGATACCTCAGTGCTGAAGAATGTGGTGTGACTTGCATGCTATTTGCTTGTAGTTACTTCCCGTCAAACTAATATATATGTCATTTTTCTGCTTGTAAGAGAATTTGGTTAACTACTCGCAAGTACTCGACTACTCGTGAGTGATTTGTTTGCGAGTACTCGGGTAGAAAAATCCACTACTCGCCCAGGCCTACAAACAAGTTTGCATTTTTTTTCCCACAGGTAAGAAGAAAGAGTTAATGGAGAGAGCCCTGTATGCCAAAGTTGCCAAGGAAGTTCAGGCTGAGATGGATCAGCCACCACCGATGCCTGAATACCAATCGGTCACGCAGAAAGACTTTGATGTTGAAGGATTCGTCTCAGAGCTCCCGCCTCCGGAGTTAGAGCACAACGTTGCCAACGAGCAACCCGTCACCTTCTGGAGTGAACACAAACAGAAGATTCCTGTAAGTAGAATGTTCATTAGACTAGCTAAAGGGTAACAATGAACACACAAAGGTTTACTCATGCCTATCCCAGCGTTACAAAGCTATTGCCCCCTGACTCCACCTTAATGCACAAGGTCTATTAGGAAACCAGTTACATATACAGCCTGTCTCAAAAAAAATGGTACAATCAGAAAAAAAAATGGTTAAATTTGAAATTTCAAAATAAGTCATTCTTACTTGGCATAATATTAAAGAACAAAGACTGGGCTTTCCAATAGTGTTTGTTTGATCTTATTTGCTTTTGTCAATTCAGAGATATAATCAATTTAGTGCGATACAACAGAATCAATTTTGTGCCATGCTGTCTCGAAGCTCACAAAAGATTGCAACTTGGCAAAAGAAAAAACTCAATTTTTGTGTTCCGCAGTAAACTGGAGTTATCTCTGGATTGACAAAAGCAAATGAGATGAAACAAAAAGTATTGGAAAGCCTGGTCTTTTTTCTTTAATGTGATGCTCAAAGCCAATTTTTTTTGAGACAGGCTGTACATGTACCTGTGCACTTTTATGCAAACATTTCTATTAAGCCATCATAAACAAACTAAGCTCGACTTGTGATTATGTCTTCATCTTACACCATTTAAAGTATTTTGAGAAATTTTGCCCAACCCCTGTCCAGTTTTCTATTCAACTCTACCCCACAGATATTCGCCACAATTTGTCTACAAATAATTTCTTTTGAAAAGTTGACTAGCTTCTGGCTAGCGCCCCCTGAGCAAAGATATTGCGTAAGTGGGGAACCGCCAACATAGGGCTGAATAGCTCAGTTGGTAAGAGCACCGGAACGATAATCCGGAGGTCGCAGGTTCGAGCCCCGCTCCAGTCAAACTCTTTGTTCAACTTTTCAATTGTTGTAATTCACCTAGTCAGTTTCCCTGTGTGGTTCATTGGAATAATTTCTTTTGATTAACAAACAAAAAAATTAGCACCATGAAAATGCTGGGAATGTTGAAAGCATGAGTTTTGTCTGATCAGCATTATTTAAGTTTGATTTTTAATAAAAAACGATGTCCGTTTCTATTCCATCACAGGGAGTCACACAGATGAAGACTTTAGACACACCGTTCAAGAAGAACACGTCCTTCAGTAAACCCATCGATGAATACTTCAATGAAGCACAGCCCTATGACAAGGAGGGTTACCCATGGATGTGATGCTCATGCTGTATAGCTTAGGCCCCCCCCCCCCCAAAAGGCTCCGGTTTCTGGTATGCATGCGCATCGCCGTAGCCATGCGCGTCAGAAAATTAAAAAGTTTTTTCAGTGTAAGATGCTGTCTCAAAACCGCCTCACTGGTTTGACTGGAATCCTGCTGCTCCACAATTTAAAGGTGTTTTTAGATGGGGTTACGATCGAGTATAAGCTTAATGTGGCTTCTCTGGGCTCCCATATATTTTGCACAGAATAGTCAGGCACCACTTGCAGACGCTGTTGTATTTTTGTGATTGTGTGTGTGGAAGCCAGACGTGTGTGTGTGGAAGCGATGGTCGTGTATCTGGAACCTGTAAACGCTTTTTAATTAGCGCAATATGTAAGGGAGCAGACTAATGACCAGCCTGGCAGCACAGGCATGGTGTCGATGTTGCTGTATGGTCTGGCATTACCGTTTTCACTGATTTTTCTTGACTATCCAAATTTCCCGAAGAGAATGTTTGTGTTGGTCGAGATCGTAAGTGGGTGCAGAATTCTCAAGCCTTATGGCCTTTCTGAGGTCACCTCAAGCTCCACCTTGAAGGATATTTTTGAGGGTTTTAAGGGGATTAAAGCATCATCTGCAACATCAGCCGACATTTGAAGAAGAAAAAAGTCGGGGGGGAAAAAAAAAACTGCCGCATCGTCGGGCCACTTTTGGGGTAAGCTCCATACCAGAAACCGAAGACTTTTTTTTAGACCTTAGGGATTCTTTACATCAATGTCAAAAATTATTTTAATAGCTCCGGGTAACTTTCAAAATTAAAAGGGAATCTTAAGTATTTGAGGACAGTTTACTTTCAATATTTTTGTGTACATATTTGTGTGTTGAATTTCTACACGTATTTATAATTGTAACAGGGCAGTTTATCTATTGTTGTCCAGGTTGTGCCAGTGCTGATTTAATTTGATGATTCTTTCGCTTGAAGTTAATGCTAGGATTATAAATTTGCATGAAACTCAGTTCATCGTTTTAGATTAAAGCCATGCCCATGAGAAGTGTGCATAATATTTTTAATGGACATTTAATATTTCAGTGTAATTTTTTATTGCATTATACCCACCATCTTATTCATCTTTTATTCATCATCGGGGGCGTAAAAAGGTCATTTTTATTGGGGGGGTGTTAAAATTTCTTGAAAAGGGCACTCGCACTTCCGTGCTGAAAGGTAGGACACTTGACCTCCGTAAAATCGAAAATTGTGAAGTGTGTGTGGGGGGAGGGGTGGGCTGGTGGCATGGGGTGATGTTCCAAAAAAAAAGGCACGCTTTAGAAAAAATGGGAGGGGGGATGGGTAAGGTAAATGCTGGTGAACATGGGCATTTGAATCGAAAAGGACAGTCTTTACAAAGTATTTTTTTCTTTTTGGGGGGGGGGGAATACCTCCCTTTTTCCTCCTCCCCCCCCCCCTCCCGGCTACGCCTATCATAAAAGGTTTCTTGTAAATCTGTACTGTTCCAGTGGGTATTGTGATATGGCTTGGTATATTTGGCAAAATACTTGTTGTTTTGAATTAATACAATCGCGTGATGCATTGTAAAGTAGATTTTCGTATTCACCACAGGCTGTTAAATGCTCGAAACCGATCATTTACTTTTGAACTGGATATGATCATTTTTATATTTTCTGGTTAAATGGATATGATGATGATTAATATACACTTGTAATTGTGATTTAGAACTTTTATTTGTATGTAGCGTGAAATACAGTGTCCGTCCAATCAATTCTTTTATGAATGTCGGTGTTTATCAACGAATAAAATGTTTCATATGCTCTTTTAGTTCTCTGAGTATTCAGTACGATCTTTCCAGTGTTTTTTTGGTATTATTCTGATGACAAAATACGGCGTTTGCCTGCGTGTTTAATAACCGGATTTCATCAGACCCCGTCCATTTACACACAGATCCAGAACTAGTTCTTCACACTTGTGACGTCAGTCATCTCCTATAATCATTAAAAAAAAATATTGCCTCTTATTTCAAACATTTTATGCCGAAAGGGCCTACGGCTCAATTTATTTATTTAATTGCTCCAACAGTAACTGGGAATTATCATTTTAGCCTCAGTGTTTGGATTTTTAGTGCGAATCATATATGAAGCTCAGTACATTCTGACGTCTTAATTATACTAATTTATTGTGACGTCATTCGAAAGTTTTGTGACGTAGACTCGAAAGATGATGCTCACGCACAGCGCGTATCTCTGGACGCGCGTGACCCTAGATACGTGCGTTTTCATGATGTTTTATGCGCACAGTCACCTTTGAACGCATTATTCGGACCGGAAGGATGGAGCCCAAGTTGGCGGTCAGCCGCTACAGGGCGGTGCCGATAATTTGCCCGTCAATAACGCCACCACCAACGGCGGGAAAATGAATCTCGGCGATCATAAACCCCTACCACCTCTGCGGTCGAACAAGGTGATGCAGACACCGCCGACGGGGGATAACACCCATGGCTCAGTCAGATCGCCAGATGAACACTCAACGCAACATCAGTTGCCGGCTGTCGAGGAGCGAATTTCCTCAACCTCATCAGATCCTTCTAAGGTCAGTTCTTCGGGTCTCAAATCTTCCATCAGACATGATGGACCCAAGTCGGGAGATGGGGGAGAGAACGGTCCAGGGCACGTAGTGTTCGACATTGAAAACATGGATGAAGGAAGCAGTGAGGAAAGATCTAGGGAGAACAGTAAAGAATCCGTCAAGGCGAGTCTGTCACTTCTTGGGATACCCCAGCCGCGCAAGGACAATGACGGTCAGTCCGGTCTGAAGAACACGTTCATACGCCGTCAGCTGTGGCAGATGCTGCAGCCGACTGACAACCGGCTCTCCATGAAGCTTTTTGGGAGCAAGAAGGGATTACAGATAGAAAAGAAGAGGCTGAAGGCAGCTGGATTTCTCATCGTTCATCCGTGCAGTGCATTCAAGTAAGCCTTCTTCCGCTTTTCGCTTTCATAAGTTTTAACTGCACTACATGTACATCCTGCAAGTCATTGACGTCCCAAAAATCGCATCAGTCTACTCAGTCTTCTTGAAATCTGGTTTCATTCGTTCCAAACCTTAAAAACAAATCATGGCAAACATTATTATAGAACCTATTAGAATTCCGTTTTGTACCATCTCCTGTGGCCTAGGTTCTAATCCGACCAGTTGCATCATTTGGAATTGGATCTCAGTTCCAATGCGATCTCCAATACGTTGTCTTCCTCAAATAAAATTATCTGATAATTCCCAACACATAACTTACATTGTGTGATCTCAAAAGAACGATTGCACCATTACATGTATAGTTCACTCTTTTCACTGCCAAAAAAAATAATGAGTTTCCGTTGTGAAATACTGACACTTCTTGTTACAGGTTTTACTGGGATCTAATAATGGTCTTGCTGCTAATAGCCAACTTGGTGACCCTCCCTGTCATCATTGCCTTCTTCTACCAAGAGAAGCTGAGCCAGAGCTGGTCAACTTTCAACTGTGCCTCGGATTCTCTCTTCATCCTTGATGTCATCATCAATCTTAGAACTGGCTACATGGACCTCAACACTGCTGAACAGGTACAAATTTACAAATTTCAGACGATCAAAATTTAGTGAGTTTTTTCGTGCACATAATCTTTGGGATCACCGTTACAATTGGAGTTGTGAAGGCGTTTTAAAGAGAAACGCGGCCGACCTGAAAATAAATTGTGTTTTCTGTTCAGTTTGGAAATTTCGTTTAGGTTTCCTTTTGCTAAAAAGTTGAAACTTTCCAAACATGATCGATATCGGTTTCCAGAGAATTATTATTGTTGGCCAACGGTTCAAAGTATGGCACCCAGAAGCTGTGAACTTGTTATGAATGATAATACACAACATGGACACACTTTATACCAATGTGGTTTTTTTTTCATTCTCGGAAGGTGATACTGGAACCCAAGAAAATTGCAATTCACTACCTGAAGAGTTGGTTCGCCGTAGATTTGGTCTCCTCCATCCCCATGGACTGCATCTTTCTAGCCATCGACGGCGGAAATGATAACAAACTTTACGAAGTCTCCAAAGCTTTCCGTATCTTCCGACTGGCCAAGCTTCTTAGTCTTGTTCGGTTGCTGCGTCTTTCGAGGCTGATGCGATTCGTTCGACAATGGGAACAGGTAAAAGACCGCATTTGTAATTAGCTCACATTCAGATTATGCTTGGTACCGGGTGGTTTGTGGTGGACTTGTGAGGCATTGTGATGAATTCGACTACAACACCGCTGAAACATGCAGTAATATTGGCTGATGGAGTAATCTACCAGGACTGTCATAGGCCTTCTTGCTTTGATGTGCTCCATACGGAAGACATCCATTGATTTGACAACTTGACCGTTAGTCTTAATTATCATCATTCTTCCTTGACCTGTCAGGTGTTCAACGTAGCAGGTGCCGTGATTCGCATTGTTAACCTCATTGGTATCATGATACTCGTCAGTCATTGGAACGGATGCCTCCAGTTTCTTGTGCCGATGCTGCAGGAATTTCCTCAAGATAGCTGGGTCAGCATCAACGACCTGGAGGTGAGCGTGGTCAAGATTACCAAGAGTGATTTGCCATATTTGGATTACTGACGTAATTTATTTATAGAGGAACATAATTCCTTTGTCAAGAATTTAAAAACTCACTCCATCGTCGTCGGCTATATTGAAGTCGATATAACGTCGCCATTACCTCTAAACGCAGTTACAAACGAAGCATTCAGTTAACAACAGTTAACAAAATATAGCAATTCGGTGAATACAAAAAAAAAAATCCTCAAGGCTATAATGCGAACTACATAGCTGAGTAAGATTTGCAACATCCCATCCAAACGTAAGGAAGATTAAAGCTCCAAGATACAACATGGATCTTTTCTTTATTCACAATGGCCGATCATCTGTCGGACTTTATGTCCGGCATTTTCAGATTTACTTTTTTGTTTTGCTTGTGTGTACATCGCCGACACCACGAAGTAACACTCATGTACATACCAGTAAGAACTAGCAATCGGAGAAAACGGCATCTAAAGTTGAACGCCTTCTAGAACAACACTTTGCGTCAAAACTGCAGAGTATTTTCAGTTGGGTTTCTCGTTGTGGACACTTGATGTATTGATGTTATTAAATTTGCTGTTTTTGACCCGTTTGTATATTAAAAATACACGAAATAAGAGAAAAAAAGGTTAGTGCTAGTTCGTGAAAAAAAAGCTGCGAAACTGTACAGTTTCGTTTTCACGACGTAGCACTCTTCAATGTATTACAACACTAGTAAAGTGTTTACTTCGTGGAAACGGAGATCAGAGCGCGTGATCTCAAAAAAAGGAGAGTGTTACTTCGTGAAAACGTTTTTGCTCGCTGAGTGCGCGCCATGCATTTACAATGGTAAATGGAACTTGAGTAAAAACGAAAATTGTCACTTTCGCGCAAAATGTTGCCATGGATAATTAGCGTACTTATTAAAGTAAAGCTCTTGAAGCTTTGAAACTTCGTGCAATAGTAGGCCCTGATGAATAATGTTTAAAAATGTAACAAACTGAAACCGAAAAAATATGGTTTAACACGTGGAGTGTTACTTCGTGGCGTCGGTGACGATATGCCTGTGGGCAAGTTTGTCTTCTTCGGTCAAGTCGTTCTTTTTGGTCTCACGTTGTTTTCGAATCAGCACGCCGATTGGTGGGAACAGTACACGTGGGCCTTGTTCAAAGCAATGTCGCACATGCTGTGCATCGGCTATGGACGTTTCCCGCCACAAAGTATGACCGATCTATGGCTCACAATGATTAGTATGATCTGTGGAGCATCCTGCTTCGCGCTCTTCATCGGTCATGCTACCAACCTCATCCAGTCAATGGACTCGTCCAGTAGGCAGTATCGAGAAAAGGTTAGTGGAATGTACCAATCACTATAAAGGGTCAAATATGTTAAAACAAGATCAAATCTAACAGCTTTAAATAACCACTTTATAATTCTGCAAATTCTACCTCACTTATTTGAAGTTTGGATAAGAAATAAACATTTTTCCACTCGATATCATTTTTTACGATTTTTTTTCAACGTGTCGTCGACCAAAAGAATTAATTTGAATAGCTATGTAATTCAATTAATTATTAAATTCTAATTACATTTGTCAATACAGTTGAAACAAGTGGAAGAGTACATGGCCTACCGCAAGTTGCCAAGCGACATGAGGGAACGCATCACTGATTACTATGACTACCGTTACCATGGCAAGATGTTCAACGAGGAGGTTATATTCAGTGAGATCTCGGTCAAACTTAAAGAGGTTTGTGATCAATCTAACTTGAAATACTTGTTTTGTGCACAATCATGTTAAAAGTAAAAGTTATACCCAGCTAAATTACAAAAAAATAGGCCTATGTATACGTCTTTCGGGAACTGAGTTTCATGGATTTAAAGTAGTCTGCGTTAGAAATCTACGAACAAGCCTCTGTACTGATGACATGGAAGTATGATATGGATGATATGGAAGATAAAATTAACGCCTTAGCAACATCATGTTACCGCATCATGTTGAACATCAGGCGAATGGACAGAATTCCAAACACAACTATCTACAACCTGACCAACACGGTCCCTCTTGTAGTCCAGCTAAGAACCCGCCAGCTGAAATTCCTGGGGCATGTTCTGCGCATGCCCGACGATGAGCCGGCGAAGGTTTATGCACTGTACACTCCACCGCATGGTAAAAGAAAGCCTGGCCGACAGCGAACATTATATTCAAGATATATCCAGAGCCTTCTTGGAGACCATGAGGGTTACCTGCAACCGGACCAAATTACATCCTTAGCCCAGGATCGCAGCAACTGGAGGAAACTTGTGGTCGCCTGCTCCGCAGCCGAATGAATGATGATGACTGATGACGTCACATTTTGTTTACATGTGCACTTTCCTATGGAGCCAGTGGGGGCCCACGGTCCACTGAGCACCATAGGAAAGCACACACGTAAACAAAGTGCGACGTCATCAGTACAGAGGCTTATTAAACGTCTTCTATTATGATTTACATTTCTTTTGCTTCGACTTAAAAAAATATATAGGCCTATATAATCGAAAACACTCAACAAGTGGAAATTCCACAGAGGTTCCCAAACAAACCATACGGTTGAAACCCTCCTCTTTCTTGCAGGATGTTGCCAACTACAACTGTCGTGACCTGGTCGCATGCGTTCCTTTCTTCCAAAATGCTGATCCCAACTTCGTCACTCGTGTGGTGGTCCTCCTCATGTTCGAAGTCTTTCAGCCAGGCGACTACATCATCAGGGAAGGCACATTCGGGGATCGGATGTTCTTCATTCAACAAGGCGTGGTGGATGTGATAACGTCCGACGGGGAAATCGCCACCACATTGAGCGATGGATCGTACTTTGGAGGTGCGCATACTTTGAAAAGTTGATTTTAACATAATTATCAAAGCCTGCAGTGCTGTTTTACCGTTTTTCAATTCGAATCTCAATTTCGTCATTGTGGCTACGTGAATATACGGACGTTATGTTATTGTACGTTATTATTATTCTAATGTATTTTTCTAAAAGATTTAAATTTTATCGCATAGCGGAAAACTACGGAAAGATGATTTAACATTCAAAGAGGTCGAAGATGCGAACAGTCGGTCTTCAATCATAATTTCATTAGTATTATTTCATGTTTGTAAAAATATTGAAATTGATTTCATGATCCTTGATTATCCTTGAGTGGATGCACGTCTTTCATAATAATAAAGGGCATTTATTATTATTAATTATTATTACCCCTGTTCAACGGGCAAACCATACTGAAACCTTCTCAACTCCCTGGGGAGCATAGACGGCCGGTATAGTAGGCAGCCATTTCAGCGCTCTTGGCCACATTCAACCTCTCACAGTAACCAACTCTGCCCTCACAGGTACCCATCTACTCCTGGGTGGAGAGAAGCAATGAGTGACAAAGCGCCTTGCTCAAGGGCACACGCACCATAACCCCGGGCAGGACTCGAACCCACAACCTGCAGAATTACCCGCAGACCACAAATTCAATCCTCCAGACTAGGTCATGGTGTCATATGAAAATCGGACTCGTATGAAAATCAGACTCTTTTCCCCTTTTATTGGTTAAACCTTCTCACGCGACTGGTCCGTCTCCTAATTATCTATGCATGAGCATGCGCAATACCACCAATGAGTCCGTATTTCATAAAACCTAAATTCATGCTACAATGGCACTCCATAGCCTATTCATAGCGAATAACAGAAAATATTGTTACCGTTAAATACTTGCCAGAATTTGAATATATGACTTTTTAAAATAATAGTTCTCTCTCTTATTTTGGTCAGAAATTTGTCTTTTGACCGAGGAACGCAGGGTTGCTAGTGTACGGACCGACGGTTATTGCGCTCTCTTCTCACTGGGGGTAGAGAATTTCCACAAGGTAAAAAAAGGTCTCAGACAAGTGATTGCCTTCTGTTCTCCCTCAAGACGCTAACAAAAAGTTTAGAAACGATAGAGACTACCAAAGATACGTTTGGCTTGCTTTGAAAAAAACCATGCAATGCCTTTGAACAGCATGATTGTGGTAATAACAGATCTTGACTCACTGGAGAAGATAAAAAGGCTGATGTGGGATATCTGGCGAAGGAATCCATGCACCATAAGTTCTTCCCGTAATCTGAATCACAGTTTAACCTTATTGCTTCCGAGTGAAACTGAACATTAAATACCCCGCATTTGATCAAAAAGTGTCTACCAGTTGCCAGATTATGTCAGTAATGGCTGCCTACATGTTTTGTAATTGGATTTGAATGATGCATTACCAGTGGCGTAGCCACGGGGAAGCGTGGGGGTGACAGCCCCCCCCCCCCTGAAACCTTGTCACCCCCAGTCGCCACCCCCATTGAGATTTTGAGTTTCTAAAAAAATTATCATTGATCTACATGACGCCCCCATGAAATGTTACAGCCCCCCCCCCCCCCACCTGAAAAATTCCTGGCTACGCCACTGTGCATAAAACAAGTCAAAAGCTCAAATTTTGAAATCAATTTCGCGCAATTTATCAACCAGGTTCTCAGAGAATTTCCATCCATGAGAAAAACGATGCAAGAAGTGGCACTAAGACGCCTCAACAAGATCGGGAAGACATCCAAGGTTTTAGTAGCTGCTCTCAGACATCACAACACTGCGTCACAAAGCTCCACCATGTCATCAAACTTACTCTTCCCGCTTCCCGAGTCGTCTTCATCTGCCTTCGGGTGAGATGTACAATATAAAACATAGCCTTCACTCAAGACGTTTCACGAGGATCAACATGATCAGAATTGTGCTATGCTATTAATTTGCATAACTTGCAACCAAATATTGAATTTACTTTCATTTCACTCGTGCACAAGAAGTTGCGAGAGTATATGCTTGTCCCTTGTTTTTTGCGAAAATTGCGCCCAAAGTTTCGGCCGTATCCAGCATGATCTGGAACGTCACGAATCGTGTTATAGACAGTAGTTCAAGTCTTCTAGACAAGACTCGGATTGCACGCAATCTTAATTAAATTTCTGGCAAAAAGACATGAACCCATTTAGAAGGAAATTTAACCAATTTACGTCTATAAGCCAAGGATCCTGTGAGAGAAGGCAATGTCAATTAGTTTTAGATGTGAGAGTCATTTTTCCGGGAAAAAAAATAGAACCGTGACATGGGCGTCGCCAGGATTTTTTCTAGGGGAGGGGGGGGGCAAAAACAATTTTTGCCCCAAAATGCTTGTATTTCTCAACACATTCTCCATTTATCAGTTTTAGAGGGGGGAAGGGAAATTTTGCCCTCCCCCAACTCATTAAATTTACACCACTTTGTCTTCGCGCCTCTTTTTCTTTTCTTTTTTTCTTTTTTTTCCTTCCTTTTTTTCTTCCTTTTTTTGGGCAAGCATGGGCGGGGGCAGGGGCGTCGCGGCAGGGGGGCAAAAAAAAAAAAAAAAAAAAAAAAAAAAAAAAAAAAAAAAAAAAAAAAAGAAAAAGAAAAAAAAAGGCGTGAAGACAAAGTGCAAAGAATTTAATGAGGGGGCAAAATGTCCTGCCTCCCCTAAAACTGAGAAAAAACTGAGAAATACAGAAAAAGCATTTTTTGGCAAAAATTTTTCCCCCCTCTAAAAAAATCCTGGCGACGCCCCCTGGGGCCGCCCTTGTAATTCCCGACGCCCATGAACCGTGATAATCAAACTCATGTTGCACTCTGGGGGATAATGAACTATGTGCATAAGTTAGAGGCGGTCACCAGAGTTCCCGGCACCAGTCTGAACTAAGTGCAAAGACTTTAAGCATGCAAAACACCTGCGGCGTGATGTCTGACTGGATAATTGCAACTTCCTCAGATATCAGTGATGCGATATTTTTTTCTAAGTTTGTCATCATTGAGTTGATGTGACAGGATTTTGTTAACAGTTGCCTAAAGTTATATACTACCTCGACCTCGTGAACTTTTTACCCAGCTTTCAACATGCACAATCTATCAATTGAAAAAAAAATATCATCCTGATTATCATGTGTCTGTATATGGCCCTACTGTTTGTAGAGCGTGTTATTGTCCATATTCTCATTCTCCGGATTCTAAAAATCCATGCAGATACTTAACAGATAATTACATTTTAGGCTAAAAGAACTGAAATGCTGGAGTTTTTAAGAGGAGAAAAGTTCCGAGCTTGCGCGACATTCATGACTTGTTCTAATTTGGATTATGTTCCAATTTAGATTATGTTCCCCCACTTGTCACGATATTTCCTCGGCTAACAAAGCTGAGTGTGCCGAATCTAAATGGATGCTATAGGAAGTCGTGTCCAAAATAGTTAAGCTGAACGTTGATATTGCCGATCCATTGGAAGTAGGAACATTGAAACTAGAACATGAACAAAGCAATCAGAAATGTAGGGACTTTTTTAGGAACTGCCGAAAGGATCCCAATACGTTTTGTTTTTGTGTGTGCACAAATACGTATATAAACGTTTACGAACAGCGCCTCCAGGCGTCAAACCATGTCCCCCCCCCTTTTTCGATTTTTCCGCAGCCGGCGACTTTTTCAACGCTTCTGATGAGGTCTTTGCCCCTCTCTACAAAAAAATCCCGGCAACGCCCATAATTTTTTTCTTTTTTCATAATGTTGTTTCTTCAATTTACAAACTTGACAGAGAAAGCAAACAGCAGAGTGAAGATGATTTGGAAGAGGAATCTAGTGAGCGGATACTTCGAGTCAACGAGGGGCCGTCCCATACTCCGAGTCACCCGCCGACAACCTGCCCTTATAGTGCCGTGGATAAATTCCCACCGCCTGTATGATCAATGATACTACACGTCAAATTGCTGAATTACAATTTTTGACAATTAACAGTCAGTTAGTATAAGATACGATTAGAAAGTATCGATTCTTTTACAATTTTTGGTCCAAAACGCGTAAGTCCGTATGTCATATGAAAACAGTTTCGTTTATAGCTCAGACATTTCTTTAAAATTTGTTTGAAAAGTACGTTTTTTTGGTTAAGGTCTAGGGCCATTAAAAAAAAAGCTTCGCAAAGATACTTTGTCCAGCTCCAGATGATTATTTGAGCTGCTCTAAAAAAAAAAATATGCAATTTAGTAAATGAACTTCATATTTCGAAAAACATTTTAAAAAAGGGAAAAGATAGTTCAAACAAAAGCTAATATACTCGAGATGGGGTGCAGCAGGAATACAGTATCAGGGAAACTGTCATTCTAAGCGGACTGCCGCTCTTAGATGTCGTATCATGTCTAATTGAAGAACTTCATTTGTATGATTTGGATAATGTGGACAAACAGTGCCTTTATGAAACTGCAAATACAATCACTTTTTTATCAAATATTTAGACTTGATATTTTAATTTTAAAAAAAAATCAACAGCAAATGTCCATGTAATGTATCAAACGAACTTCATTCTGAAACAAATAGCCGTCGTGAAAGTTAACTTTTATATATCCTATACTGCAACACAATGTAGATGTGTGACTGAAAAACGGTAGACTTTTTTTTGTAATAAAGTTGTGACAGCGTTTCTTTTGTGTCATTAGTACTGCATGCACATCACAAGGGTCACCTAATCTAAAATAATTCCAACACTTATTCAACTTTACTCCGGAATGCAGACGATCGATAATGATGACAGCGGACCGCTGCGACGTTTGCACCTGTTGACTGGAAAAGGCCGACGCTGATTGGTCAAAAGTTAAGCATGTCGCGGACGGGGTGGGGGAGGGGCTACTAAACAAACTGCGCAATGTGCATTTGGTATCCCACAATCCTCTTTGTTTTGAAAAAAAAAGATACAGGACACACGATGATTTTTTTTAGCTCGTTGAAATATTTTCTTCGTCGAGAAAATACGGCATTCAGTGTGCGCTCGAGCGCTTATTTCCGACCTTTTTTGGTGGGCAACTGCATGCCCTCGAGCCCCTTTCTCGGCAGCAAAGTTGACTGACCACCAGGACATTAAACTTGTATTAGCGTTGCAGCAGAGTTCCCTTCACCAAAGGATGTGATACCGCTATTCCTTAACGATTCCGAATGACATTGCGGTGACAGACAACACACAGGGGACTCAAACCCAACGGATAGAAGTTCACGAACATGGTGAGAGTTTTCCATTCACGCGTTTTTAAAATAAAAATCAAGCGAAGCACAGGCGCTCGTAAATCCCGTGGGAAAAAAGACAACTATTTTATTCGATAGACCCGAACATTTAATACGAATAAGACCTCCAACATCAACGATTCGAGTCAATACTTGCAACCAGGACCTTGTTTTTTCCGGTATTTTTTTTTTTTTTTTTTAAAGATTAAACACGTTTAGTAGCCTAATACGAAAATGAAAACGACACCAATAACCACATTTCTTGTGTGCACAGTTGTTGATTAAACATTTATGTTTGCTTTTAATTAACTCACCTTTAAAAGAAGCTTATAAATACTTTGAATCAAATATTTAGTTCACTGATCACCAGACATACACAATTTACATACAATTATTTCAAGACTTAACTCCCTAAGGCTATGTGCTAACACTGAGTTTTTCTTAACTGGTAACGTGTACGCCTACCACAACCTTAGAATGAGAAAAAAATCTAACTACTCTTAAAAAAACTTTTTTTTTTATCCAAACACAAAATCCGATGCAATATTTTCTAACTATGCACCGCATGAGTACAGTTTGTATCTTTTAATTGTGTATAATAGATTTTTGCTGAACAAGGATCAATATGTAAACAACTTGACTATTGTGTTAAAAATTATTGCCATAATAAAAATCCAAAATCGTTTTCTCTTTTAGCTTAATACCAGTGGCATGGTGATTCGCCACTAGACCCGCAGTTTTAAGATAACACTTCTTATCTAACTGTTCCTGACATACTAAAATTGAAATATAAAATAACGTATTTCACACTTAATCACACAAATTGCTTCATGTACATGTACATACCAATTGAAATAGTCCCTTTACACACTACACATATATATACGCAATGAAAATGCTATGAGAGCGAAAGTTCGAAAGTGCAGTTACAGAAACAGGTGTATAAGTGTCATTAGGTACATGTATATAGGCAGGTGCAAGATTGGTCATTCATTACACTTTTTTCTTTTCAAAGCGAACACTGTGACAGATCAACATAAAAAACGTGTACCAAACCATAAACAGAGTTGGATATAACATGTTAATTAACATATAACCCTATAACCTTAATTTAATTTGCTAGAAACTAGTTTCGAGGAAAAACAAATTTAATGCCGTGCAAGCAAATGACAACTTCCTTTTAAAAAAAAGGGACATAAAGACCAGAATATCCATCAAAATACTGCAAAACCTGGTTTGCAAAATGACCTCATTCATAAGATAATGAACTCGGGCATAAGGACAATAGAGCTGTGCGAGGTCCAAATTTGCGCTAAACACGGCCATTCCAAAAAGGGATTAATAAAAGACTGCTGTGCCGATCCTAATGACTACCTAACTGAATAAACACAACTTTTTTTTTCATTCTTTGATAACCCCCAGGCCTTCTCTTCTGGCTAGGAGCCTTCCAAAAGTCTCAAAAATCAACCACTGTACACTACATGAACCCAGTGTCACATGTTCTCAAAACTTGAACCAATTCAGCATCTAGCCCCATGTAAAGAAACAGTGGCTGGGCTCTACTTTCCTCAATCTTGCAAAATCCTTTACAAAAACCTCCTGTTGGAATTTTAATAGAGTATAATAAAGATGATAAAGTTAACTATGACTCTGCAAGTTTTATCAGAAAAGTAGCTGGAAAATGTACATAGATGTAAGACGGACTTAGTACATGTATCAGACGAATGATCTACCCTTAAAGAATTTCCTAAAAATAAATCAAATTAGGTTTTGCCCTTCACCGACGTTTTTAACACTGTATACTCAGTGTGTTACCTCCTCTCGAAAAAAAAAAAAAAAAAATCGGGGTGGGGGACGACCCCCCACCTCTCTGCTTCTCTAGCAGATGATGTCCCCACACCACCACCCTAGCGAACGGGGGGGGTTGCCGGTTCGAATCTAATGTGTACAGCAGCGCATAAATAGCTAGCTATTATAAGATGGAATTTTTGGAAATTATTCAAATTAGGTTTTTTTTTTCAACACTGCATAACACTGAGTACTGTATACTATAAAAGTATACAAAACAAAAAGATCAAAAAAAATAAAAAATATTTCACCCCATCTACCTTGACATAAAATAATTCCTAAAAATAATATTTATAAAGTTGAACAAAGATACTGAATGGCGAAAGGGTCTGAACCTGCAACCTCCGGATTACAGTTCCGGTGCTCTATACCAGCAGGGCTATCTAGTACTATGTTAGCGGTTCCCCAATTTGTCAGTATCTCTGTTCAACAACACTAGGCAGAATACATCAACGAAATTCAATAGTTTTTGTTAGTGTACCAACCGTCATAAATCTATTAATGCTAAAGGAATCAGCCAAGGGCCAATGCAATTTAAAAAAAAATATATATTATTGACATTCATCAATGTGCAGTAACATGTTTTAATATGTATCGCTGTAGGAAATCTAATCTACTACTGAACATTGTTTTTTTTTTTGGCTAAGATACATGTACGTTGTTCATGATCAACGTTTTGTGCAGCTACCAGTGCAAAGTTCTACAAATCTTCTAGAAGAGACCACTATGTACAGAGTGCAAAGTAAGTGTCTTTTCAACAGCGATATCTAGAATGCAAAGATTTCTAAGAGTCATTTTTATCTTGCAAATTTCTGATTAGTTCTTGTCAATGTACAAGCACCTTATAATTTCATTCTTTCATGATTATTTGTCTGGTCTACAAATCAGGGTATATTATTATCATCGGATCAGGGTCACTTTTATGGAGGCGCAAAGCTTCAACATTTAGCTAAGCACAGAGCGTTTTTGCTTAGCAGTTACTGGTTACCAGCTAAAAATGTCAATGATGTTTACTGCTTGTGACTGGTACTCAGCAGAGTTTTGCTTATCACACAAAGTTTGCCAAGCAATATTTGTCTGCTTAACAGCTCCATGAAATAGTGCCCTGGTCTATAATTAATTACATGGTATCCCCTCGCTCCATGAAATAGTGCCCTGGTCTATAATTAATTACATGGTATCCCCTAGCCTAATATGATCTAATTTAGTAAACTACATCATGTTGGCTACATCTTCCACAGGGCATGGCGAAACTTGTCACTCAGCAGACACACCTTATTGCCAATTAGAAACCGAATCCATTGGGACACCGGTTACATGAGAATGTGCTTAATTGGAAACCTAAATGAGATGTTAAGGAACAATGGGAACATTAGGTTTGTCTTTAGATTGTACTTCAAGGAAGGATGGGGAAAGGAAGTCGGGCCATTTTAGAGAACTTTGCAGCAAAGGGAGATACAATACATTCAGTGTGGTCCTATAATATTCCAGGACACATTGGAGGATGATTCGGAATTTGGGGATTCAAAAAAAAAATTAAGAATTTGTTTAATAAAGGTGGTTGGTGTATGTACATGGTGACTGGTGGGAGAACAGTTTCCTTCACATTATGTTAACACAGGAAATTGGTTCTTTAAGGAGTTATCTTGTTCCTTCAACCAGTCTAGTATTAAAGAGATTTTTAGCATATGTGATGCGATCAAGCTAAATGAGTCGTTTGTCGACCCTGGTCATTTTTTTTTAACAGTTTTGAAAAGAGCACAATCTCAGCATTACTGATGTGAAAACTGCATGCTGATGGCATCTTTAGTTAAAAAATTATGGAGGTCTGAACATCAAGAGATGTGATGAAGTAATGTGATGAAGTGGCCCTACTTTGGCCTGAATCTCCAAATGAAAATTCCTGACAAACAACTCATTTTAGCTTGATCGCATCACATATAGCAGCTTTTAGTACAGTAAATGTCACTGGAGATGGCTAGATGCCACACACTCTTGTATCACTAAAGGTCTGGTTCCTTGACTCGTACAGAATGTTGTTTAAAATCGCAAATGCTTCACATGAACACGCAACTACTCACAATCTCTCACGTGTACTATTTTACACCATTCAAAATTCTAAAGTCTCACTATTAGTATTAAACACACCTTTTGAATAAAAAAAAATATTATTACTAGTCCCGTCACCACAAACGACAGAAACAGAAAAAATCCTAGCCTATTGTTCAATGTACAAGCTTCACACAATGAGGCAATAGAGAAATGTATGGAATAACAACTTATAGTAAAAAAAAGAACAAAATGTGCATATATATCATCTTATGTTATACAACCCTCTGAATGCAATTAAATTATGCATACAACACATCATTTGTTTCAGTGTGCAGGAGTCACGGTTCACCATCTTTGCATGTAAATGGATATTTGTTCGACTCCTGAATTGTGACCTTTGCTATATTTCCGGATGATGGATTATATGGATATCGTGCGATAAATTTAAAATACATGTAGGCAACAGCTCTGCCATGTGTTCCAAATGGAATATTTATAAAAAAAAAAACCGAATCTCGACATGTTATGTGTTAATACTGATAATGAGCGATAACCTGTTACATATAATATGGAACCTCAATATTGAGTTTTGCCCCTATAAAATACATTGGCGAGGGGGCAAAGCTTAACATTGGATGACCTTTTAATCGTTTGCACGTCTCATTAATTTTCAGATTATTGCATTTTCACAAGTGAGGATTGACCGTTTTGAAAAAGTGTTCATAAATACAGCATACATGTACATGTATGTTCCTTTTTCCAACACTCATTTTTTCCGCTTTTAAACATGACTGAGCCACAAATGAAAGGCAAGTGATTTGGTTCGTGGGAATAAAATCTTCCTTTGAAAATTTTCTAGAGAGAGTTGCAAGTATAAGTACCAAGTGTGGCCTTCAGGACAAGATTTCATTCAAATTTTCGAATTTATGTTGCAAAAAAGCACAGGGGTTGCAATTTGGTGTTTTAGTAAGTATTTTTTTTAGTCTTTTTAGTTTTGAGGATGACAATACATGAAAAATCTCCGTAACCACAGATAAAAGCTCTACTGCAAGTCTGATTATCTTACTTTTGGGGACAATTGTTGATGTGGGTAAGCAATTACATCATGATCATTAAGATATCTAGAATAATAAGAAAACTGTGTTAAATTTAACAGCTTTTTTTTTTCAAATTTTGGTAAGGTTTACAGAGAAAATTTCTGGTGATGTTAACCCCCTATATGGAACTAAACCCGCTGCTAGAATTTCAAGGGGTGATTAATTGGTTGGTATTATGATACTGGTTTACCAAAGTCTGCTTTATTGAGGATGTATCTGCTTCGTCTGCTTCGTTGACCACGCCCTTTTGGTGAGTCAGGGTTTGCTACTCCTCATGCGCATGTCTCCTTCGCCATCAAGACTTATCTTCTCCTTCTCTTTGATCCTGAAAAATGACACAAAATGTCCCATAAAAATTACAAATAGGCCAAAGGAAAAATTGTGTGTTTAAAGCTACAGTCCATCATTTGCACCTGATCCAATAAGTAACTGGCGAAATTAGTGTTGAAAAGCATACTTGGCTTAAAGATAGTAAAGGGACTGAACTCCCTGTGAAATTATTCTTTCTGGCAAGCTGTTGTTTTGGAGAAAACAATGAAAGAAGGCCATTTCCAACGATGTGTCTAAAGACACATTCTTGGAAATTTCCATTAGTAGTTTGTTTTTTATTTTTGCGAAGCCCGCGCAAGCATTGACACAATGCACTTGCGCGGTTGCTATAATTCATCAGTTAAGTGCGCGACATCGCGTGGCTGCAATTGGCTGAATGAGAATGTTTCCCGGACGCTGAATTCAGGCACAATTCAAAACATGACTCTGCAACTTTGGATTTGAAATTGAGATCCTAGAATAATGGGTTTTTTTTTCTTTGAATATACAGCATTTACTGAGCTAACACCTTATCAGGTTTAAGCACCTGTCTTTAGATATTAAGCACTTTTGTTGCTTCAATTGAACATAATGCACAAATTACAAATGATGTACTCTACCTTTAAGGTATTGTATTACTAATTGTCCGGGTAGGTAGGTTGGTAAATATTGTTATTATGTTACTATTTTATGTTTGCATATTGGTCTTTTATACTCACTTTAGGACACCTTTAAATTCTTTTTTAATTAACCGTTTAATTCTTTAATTTACCAATAACACAAAACCTGCATAGGCATTTCAATTTGTGCTCAAATGTGGCAATAACAAGTATGAGGTCGGCTATTTGGTACTGTAGGTTGGGTAGGTTGAGTTATCACATAAATTGTGGACTTATGCCCTAAAAAAACCAAAAGATGTGATAAACAGGAACAGTATCACTCACGAAAAAAAACACAAATACCGCAGGGTTATAAATAAATGTGAATGAGGCATTACCAGAATTAACAAAAATACATGTACACAGAATACTGATATGGTTCCCAAATATCTAAAAGACTTTACTCAATTATCAAAAAGTTGGTAACCCGAATATTTTTCCCCTTTGAAATGCGAGTCCTGATTTAGAAATTGTAACAAAGTGTGGTATACACAGCTTCATGTTTTAACAAGGGAAAGGAAATCCTTTACCTTTTTGTAGAATAAAACTTCACAACTTTGAAACAAAATTTAGGGGATTTGCATTCAATAGACATGCAACTGGGAATTTAGAAAAAATGAGGAAACTCCAAACCACACATGACTTTGTACAGTATTTTTCAATTTGTAATGGCATTCATGAGAAGTCAAAAACAAGAAATCAGCGGATCCGAGGAAAAGTTGCATGCTTGATTCAAATGCTGAAGAAGAGTGAATAATATTTTGTTATTCACAGAGTTTTAGACATTTCATCTGAATTCTGGTGAAACAAAATGATCCTGACCAAAGGATAAAGAGGACAAAAATAAGTATTGCATTGAGTTCAGTGTTTGAGTGTTTCAAATTAACTATGATGCAGTGTTCCGACACAAACACATGTAAGTCAAACGAAGTCACTATCAAAATATCCCCTGCCACACAGAAATATACCAGCAACACCTACTAATATAAATACTATCCCTTTGAAATCAAATATATCTTTCCCATTTTTAATGTATGAATAAATATCAATGTGTTATTAATGTCAATTGTATTCACAAATTCTGCCACTGGCGGCGAAGAGTGCAATTAAAATAAACAATTTATAATATCAACATCTGTGTCTATGATCACCATCAGGATATTATTACAATGAACAGACGGAATATTCTGTGCCAGTCAGATGTAAGGCTTTACCTTACGAACGTTGTATTGATGCTAAAGTGTTTCAAACAGCTGGATCCATTGGATCATTAGGCATGACCTTTTGTGGTACAGGAAACAACGAACAAACACCCGGGAACATGTAATTTAACACTTGAACTGTTTTTTAACTTGTAAACAGGAAATTAACAGCTCATTTCCTCCGGATTAAATAACGGGTTGTTGGAATGGGAGCCTGTGACGTCAATGGCAAATACCATGAAAAGTCATTCAAGTTACGCTTTAAAATGAACATAAATTATATTCAAACTGTTCATATCGTCAAATTTGTATTAAACATACTATGGTAAAGTACGGGTATCTCCCACTTGGGAGACATTTTAGCATCAAAGTCATACCTTTGGGAGACATGTGGAATTACGGAGACATTTCAATGTCTCCCTAATGCCTCAGCTCCTGTTTAGAGGCAGATTTTACTGTCGCAAATAGGCTAGATCGATTGCTCGAGGTCCAATAAGTAAAATACAAACATTTGTGGGAGTAAGATAAGGTAAAATCTACTGTTAAACAGCTCCATGAAATTGAGTCGGGGCTTAAATCCCTAACTTTTTGTCATGGGGCTTTACGGAAGAGGTAAAAATACCAGATGCAAAAGAGGTAAGTTATTTATGTCATAAAGCGTCAGACGATGAAATTAGGGTCAGACATCTGACATTTTTTTTGAACTATATTTTTCCAATCAAATGTCACATGAACGATTGTGAGGCAAAACGAAACAGAACTGGGCGGAGGCCAAAGTGAGAATTTGTGGGTATTAGCAAAGGTACTGTTTGTTGCACTTCAATCACACATTCCCTTGACAAGTTAGGGCTGTTAAAAGTTAGCATCCATTTACATGTCAAAAAATGAACTGAGAAAAAGGCCTTTAATTAACATTGAAGTTTTGTAGTCATGAAAATGACAGATTCCAGGTGTTTTACCTTCACTGCACTTTTATTCCACAAGTTTCATATTATTTCTGTAAAATATGTGCAGAAGTGATCAAAAAATGACAAATACCAATAAAAATCAAAAATCAAAAAAATCACCCGCATTCGTTTTGTCTTCATTTTTCTCCACTACGGCCTCAGCCCAGTTCTGCCTCATTTTGCCAGAACGCCTCACAATAATTATCAAATGGAATGCTCAAACAAATTTTTTACACGTAACAGCTCCAACCTCGTCCCCAGGGTGTCGAGCAGTACGCGCCCACCACTACCTGCTCTCTCACCCTGGTATTGGATCATTTGCATGTGCAAGATTTTTGAACACGTATGCAAATTAGGAGTAGTCTGGTGCCTGCCTGTGCGTTACATTTGCGTTCGTTTTTGTATGCGGTGTCTGGGGTAAAAACAGAATCAATTCGTCGCAGCGCGAGCACGGCGTGAGTTACAAAAACATGATTTTATTTTAATTAAACTGTTACGATCTTAACGAGACAACATGCAGTATCACATTTCATATTAATATTAACAAACTGGAAAGGAAATGAATATTTTCGAGAAGGCGTGGACGAATGATCGCGAAAACACGTACTGCACGTTGTGAATAACAACACCAAGTACACGATATAAATCCATTTCTAGCCAATTCTAGCCTATCCAGGGTTTACTATTGGAAACAACATTGGAAATAAAGTAAGCACTGGGGACGAGGTTGGCAACAGCTCATACTTCACAGTCCTAATTCACTCTTTGCCAAGTATGTGTCAATTGCATCCCTTGAAGCGTGATTTATAAATATATGTACAGTCGACTCTCGTTCGTACAAACACTGTTAATACAAATTCTGGTTATAGCAAACACAAAGCCTTGGTCCCAACTGTGCATTTATGCGCACAATGAATGGGACTGATGTTCCTCTTAATACAAAAAATCTGATATAACAAACAATTTGGCTAGGTACGGCCGAGTTTGTACTAACGAGACTCAACTGTAGTCCAAGTGACTGAGTGTCAATAAGTCGAGTAGTCAGTGAGCCTGGCGCTTTGGGTCCAGTACAATCAATCCCAAACTGACTGGTTAGAAAAATTGAAAACTTACGGTTCAGCAGCTTCGTCCTCTTCATCTTCTTCACCGATGTCGTCTCCTTGAGTGCACTTCTCATGGATGAAGATGATGATAATGAGAAGGATGACTTCACTCATTATACCAATGAAGGGCCACAGGGCAGCTAGACGATCTGGAAAATAAAAACGACAAGTCTACTGAAGCTGGTCCCAGAGTGCACACATTTTGTGTTCATTGATTAAAGGGGAATGTTCAACATTTGCTTTGGCTGCAATTTTCAGAAATAAATGGATTTGGAGGATAAGTATGTTAAAGCAAATATTGTTAAAATGACTTGTTTCACGTTTTGGGCTTGTAGATGCTGGAAAAACCAAGAAAACCAATCGTGTTCTTGCAGTCTGGTTCCCCGACCCCACGTAAGATGAAACGGAGCAATTTATAGACTTTTGAGGAATTGTAAGGTCAGAGAATCAGTCTAGCAGACTTGTTCACCTTCACAGGTGTGTAATCAATTGCAAAGAAAATGCGGAATAACTAATTATGAACAATTTGGAGCAGTTTTTGAAAAATAGCCAGTTCAAGAAAAATGGTATTTTTCCAACGCTGGTCGGCTGACCAGCGTTGGAAAAATACCATTTTTCTTGAACATGTCAGCACACCAGGAGCCATTATTTTACAGGATGCTATAGACTGTCATTCCCTAACAATCCAGCAAGGTATTTCGTGACAATTTTATCATTTCATTTTGTGATGTTTGCAAATGTTGTATCTTCCCTTTAAAATGGCTATTCACTGGAGGTCGTTTTAAGAAAGACCTTTTAAAAACAACTTAAAACCTATCCGAGTTTAAGGGCTCATATGATGCTCACATGCCTTGTAATTTTAAACCTAACCCCCTTGAGTGATTTACTAGGACCTTTTCTCACTCTTGCAAAATCCAACACAATATGGTAACTCAACACCCAAACTGTTGGACTGATTATGGTGGTATGCCTGACCCCATGTAAAGCATAATCGTTTTACTAGTGCGGTACTCACTCCAACAGATTCCATCAAAACATGCAGTTGGATTTTGAAGGGTTGGGGGTGGTTAGGGTTGAGACAATAAACTTTAAGAAAAGTTTCCAGTATATTTATTAGATCCTCATAACCACAGAAACAACACTCTTACGTACCTCTCACCCTCAACTGTACTGTATGCTGAACTGTTGTCACACTGCTCACTGCCGTGCATGTGTAGTTGCCAGTGTCGTTAAAGACCACGTTGGTCATATGGAGCACGGAGCCGATATCCCACTTGGATTTCCGGATCTCAAAGCGGCCCCCTTCCTCAACGTCGCTGACGACAGGCACATTGTCGATCTTCCAAGAGAAGTCGGGTTCTGGATCGTCCTTTTCAAGAATGGCAATGCACTCAAAGCGAGCACGTTCACCTTCAGTGAACTTAATGGAGTTAGGAGCCTTCAGTCTCAATACACCTGTCAGGAAAATAGTAATGAAATGCCACCGTCAATCAAATGGTTACTTTAGGCCAAAAAAAAAAAGTCTCCGGTTTCTGGTATGCGCGCGCGTCGCCGTAGCCATGCGCGTCGGCAAAATGAAAAAGTTTTTTTTTCAATGAAAGATGATGTCTCAAAACCGCCAAACTCACTGGTTTGACTGGAATTCTGCTACTGCACAATTTTAACGTGTTTTTAGATGGGGTTATGATCGAGAATAAGCTTTATGTGGCCTCTCTGGATTCCCGTATATTTGCACTAAGTTTAGTCGGGCACCATTTGCAGTCATCAGCCGACATTTGAAGCAAAAAAGTCAGGTAAAAAAAAAAAAAAAGCCGCGTCGCCGCACCACTTTTTGGACAAGCTCCATACCAGAAACCGGAGACTTATTTTTTTTGGCCTTACATTACATTGTCATTACAAATTGTCTATATCACAATGAGCTGCATGTAAGTCATGTTAGTGCACCATGAAGTGACTAATATTATTTTTTGCTGCACCACCGAGTGATGCATCATGTCACTTTGTGGTGCGGCAACTATCCATGATATTTAACTTTGTGGAGCCATCGACAAAGTATACAAATTAATCACCTTGCAAGAGAAATCATAGAACCTTCTATTCAACAAACACAACTTGGCAGAAACAGGCAACCATGACCGCGCAAATTACAATATACCATCAAACAAATTTTAAAAAAATAACTGATGATCTAGTTCAAAGAACTGCAATCAAGTGCAATGATTTGTGAAAATAAACCAGAATGAAAATCCTGCTGAGTTCACGACAGTAACCTTGTGTTTTTTTCCAAACATATTTAAAAATAAAAACAATTATAACATGTCCTTACTTCATTAAAATTAAAAGAATGGTTGCTATCAGTGTTGGAGCAAAGGCTTTGACCCTCAAGGCCAAGGCCAAGGCCAAGGCTTTGACCCTCAAGGCCAAGGCCAAGGCCAAGGCTTTGACCCTCAAGCCTCGAGGCCAAGGCCAAGGCTTAACCCTCAAGGCCAAGGCTAAGGCCAAGGCCCTGTTTTATGAAATGACCACTGATATAGAACTAATCATAGTCACATGAGTGACACATCATCACGCAAGGGCGGATCCAGAACACAATGGGGGGGGGGGCAAAAAAAATTTGGTCCCCCCCCAAAATGTGGGTCAAAAAATTACGGCTTGGGGGGCGGGCTTAAGGGGGCCCCCCAAAAAATTTAGTTCGAGATGCTCTGTGGTGCGATTTGAGGCAATTTCTGACCATTTTAACCGATGTTTTTTGAGGAAAAGATGGTGGTGTACTCATTGCCTGCCTTTATTACGACGTCACATAAAATAAAATGGTTTCAGGTTTGTTTTTTTGGGGGGGGGGGCATGACCCCTTTTGGTCCCCCTGGATCCGCCCTTATCATCACGAATTGCTTGTTACGAAGAACAACATTTCTTTAATTGCAATCAACATGCTCGCATAGGCCTACACCGTTTTATGACTGCACTGTATATATTAAAGTATAAGTTCAGGTCTTCAATATGGTTTAACTAAACAAAATAATGATTTACTTCTATATTGACACACAATTCTCCCAAGTGTAACAAAAGGGGGATACAAGAAACTGATTTGGGAAATTTTTATTTGCTGGCCCAACATGGTCAGAAATATCAGCATTATCTAAAACAGATACATGCAAATCTTTAGCACTTATCAGGGAGACATATACAACCAATCAGATCTATTCCATAGTTATATGCAATTAAAGTGATCATCTCATTAGCCCCACAAGTGTACGGAATATTTTTGCAGCAAATCTACTACTATGGTAACAAAATGTGATGCTACAAAAGTGGAAGTGTGCCCAACACACAAATCTGTAGGGTCCTCCTCCATGGTAATACGATTAAAATGGTAACAGCAAAATTTCGAACAGATTTATCTGGAAAATGCAAAAATCTATGGGCCTTGAAGAGCCTTGACTCAAACTTGCAAGGCCCTGAACCCTCAAGGCCAAGGCCAAGGCTTTTGCCCTTAAGCCTCGAGGCCAAGGCCAAGGCCCTAAAATCCAGCCTTAAGGCAGCCTTAAGGCCAAGGCCCAGCATCAAGGCACTACATCACTGGTTGCTATAACATAAGGTCAAACAGAAACGTTTACATGATTTGAACCATTCAACGTACATGTACAAGTTTTCACTTACCCCCAACAGTAATATTACCGGAAACCTCTTTGGTTTCATAGAGAGCAGAGCAAATATAAACACCGCGATCTTTTTTTACGTTAGCCGCTTTGATGGTCATGGTAGAACCCTAAATCAGAAAGATAAGAGTGACAAGAGTGCATAAAATGGTATTAAATCGATTCAGAATGTCTGTATCGTATCACAAATGTTTGGTTCGTGAATAACAAACACAGAAAATCCTGTAATTCAGAGATGAAACTGGCATATGGGGAAAAGAAAATCGGAAAATAGGCCGAACAGAAATACGTGTCCGATAAATCTGGGCATGTATGTACATGTATGTACAGTATGTACATGTACCGTATGTACAATACACTTTATGCTCAATTTCCAGAAGGGCATAACCCTCAAAACCATAGCTCTCGTTATCATTCGGCCGATTTTAATTATAAAAATTTGAATAGGTACGTAGGAAAAACTACAATGACCCTAATTAAATTTTCTGATTAAATATTAATTCTCTTTATTAATACAATTTCATTACATGGCAATTATTTTTGTTTTTGGCATTTACAGTTGTTTTTAAATGTCTTGTGTCTCTGTGTTCATCTGTGTACATAGACCTTTATCATGCTGCCACCATTTCAGTCATGTTCCCTGTATCCAATTACAGTAGTGAATGATAATGCTTTTTGTGCAAAACGAAACCTGACTATTTTCCTTTCAGCCTCGCTTTGGTTACGTTGATTTGAATTGGAAAAAAATCATGATGACCGCAACATGATAATAGTCTATTGTCTGAAGGTTGTTCTCTACGAGTATTGCATATTAAAAAAAAAATTACCTCGCCTGTGTTTCAAATAATGTTGCTTTTTGTGCTGCTGTATTTTTCATAGAAGTGTGGAATTACATATTACATATTGAATTGAATTTTATTTTACATAACCTCCAAACAGTGGAAGACACCAACCTCAATTTCAATCTGAGGCAGAGTTATGGAAGGGAGCTCGATGTCTCCCTTCTTCCAGGTGACGTTATATGAAGGGTCTCCCTTCACTAAGCAAGTGAACTTCTTATCGGTCTCTCCGTCGATCACACGACTGCCGTTGATTGCCACAACACCCTCTATAGATACGAAACAAATACAAATATTGGTGTACAGTCCAACGTCAATTCAGTATTGTGTTTTGGTCCTCACCAAATTATACTCAGTGTTGTTAAAGGAATTGCAAGAAAAAAATTCACTCGGGTGGGACTCGAACCCACGACCTCCTGCTTACTAGGGCAGACGTCTTACCACTCGACCACCGAGCTTGCCGGGGTCGGTTGGCTGGTACGAATCTGATTTTGGTTTCTTCAAATTTTGTAGTTATGTTTTTTTAAATTTTATTCACAAACATGTATGATTTGAAATGCAAGTCTTAAATACTTGTAAGTTTGCACAAAAAAAAGCTTCTTTTTCACAAGTATCTTCACATGTCCAGTTGTCCTCCAAAGTTATTACAAGTACACATGCATACTGTGTTCATGTACATATACTTTAAGTCACATGACAGTGCTATTAAGTCTCACCAAAAGTCACTTCCAAGATACCAGTTGACTGGCCAGTTCCATAGTAGCATTGATAGTGTCCTTCAGAGGCCACCTTTATGTCAAAGATCCTCAGTATATTGTGGATGGTGTCGTTCTCACTTGGTACAGTGGCTACCTCAAACCCGGGGCTATTTGCATTGATGTCAACCAATAGCTTGCCATCGGCATTTTCTTTCTTCCAGGAGATTTCACTGCCTTCTTCAACGGTTGCCATACAGTGGAATTCCACATCGGTGCCTACAACGCCTATGATCTGAGACGGTGCAACCGAAGGTGCTACAAAACAATACAAACAAAAGTATTACATTTTAGAGATTTCTCTCAACATACATGTCAATTCAATTTCATTTCATTGGTTTTACTGGTAAAATAGAAAAAAGAAAACACCAAAACAATCATTTGAAAAAGACGGCTGGACAGTTTTATGTGTCACCTTGCATGTCTCTTAGGACTTTTTTGTAATTTCGTTTCCGTCAGTGTCAATGAAAGTACAAATATTTACTCATGCGCATTGCAAAGAGACAAAGCACTGTTCCCAGTCAGGGCACTCAAGATAAATTGTAAGCCCGCCCCATTCCCCCACCCCCCCCCCATTTCCAAAGAAAATCCACTTTAAGACAAAAGTTAAACGATAAACTTCTAGTTAAGAGGTTAGAGATGAGAAAGTCATGCACAGATGAAAAGTCACATACCAGTACGCGTTCATCTAAATCTAAACATGGAAACAAACAAAAACAGAGCCAAATTCTTCAACTTTAAGTTTTGTACCTTTTTTGGCCTTTCCCATAACCAAACAGGTCCAAATAAAGCTGCTTCTTTTCATTCCCAACATAAAAGTGCCCCCCCCCCACAAAAAAAATAGTTATTAAAATCACTCATAAAATTGTGTATAACAAACAAACTGAAAAGAAACATGTTGGGTATACGGCAATACACAACATTTTTATTAGAAAGACACCAAAAAAGACGCACTTTTCAAAATTAGTTATCTGAAAACTATTTTCTGAATAAAAAAAAATAACAAATTGAAATTGTACAACTGGGATGCATACATGTACACCAATACTATGGCATCTATCTTACCATCTTTATCATCAGGAGGTTCTAAATTAGCAAGAGATAGAAATGAAAGATAAGAGCAAGACATCCAATGAATGGATACAGTTACATTCATGAAATGCACAGACCACCAACGGCAGAAATGATGAGCTTTTAAACATGTACTTTAATACCCTCAACACTTTAGGTATTATCGCTCGGAAAATTCCTAAATGGGCAATTCCACACTAATGTGCCCAAAAGTGTGACATTTAAGAAGACCTTAAGTTTTTTTTATGATAAAACTACAATCTTGGTTTCTCAATTTTTGCTGTAAACATTGCAAGCTTTGAACAGATATCCTCTCCTGCAAATGATATAACTGGTTTTGTATTTTAGAAAATATAGTGGATATTGTTTTTAAAATAATAAAAGTGTTACGTTAAAAGTGTTTAAGTGGACAGACATTTTAGATAAAGTCACAAAGTAAGCAAAACATTTTAATGATTCCCTAATGTTGACTTATTTAAGAAGATGTACCCTGGAGGAATGCTATCAGTCAAAACCTAGAAAACTCAGAGTCAATGTGAAGAATTATTTGATTTTTTATAATCAGGATTTATACGTACGAACAGACTGGACATTTGTCACAAAATGTCTGTCCCTGTTCGTACGTAACCCTAATCAGTAATCACATCATAAATTTGAAGCGGTTGTAAAAACTCTTGTATTTTCGCTTGATAACAATGTAAAATGGCTTAATATACAATGTCACTGGAAGAGCCTATTAGAAACTGAATTTGTATTAGGCACCCTTTTCCTTGCAGTGTGTCTTTCCATGTTACATATATGCATCACACAGAAGAGATGCATGTTATTTTTTCAAATAAAAAAGATATCATCTCTTGTCTTGTCTTGTCCTAGTCACTTTCACCTTAGCAAGATAAAGGAAGAAACTGAAGACAATACTAGCTCATCTTTTACCCTTTAGGCTATATGCAACATCCATAAAGTTATCTAATTGGCCCATTAGTGTGAAATTGCCAAAATCCTCTAAAAGCCCTTTTCACACTGTTCCAAATCTCTGTGTTGGATCCAGGTCAAACATAGGGATTTCAAAAACACTCCACTCACACTAGAGCGGCTTCTGAACTGGTTCAGTATCGTATGAGGGTAAACTTCATCTCTACAGCCGACCCATGTACATGTACAGGGTGAGTAAAACAAAAAGCGAAACCCAAATGTCGGGTCTATTGTTTTAGTGAAGTTCTGCATGTAGCACTTTCAAAATCAAGGATATGAAAGCCCAATTCATACGCTTTCTTTTAGTACAACAATCATTCAAATCACTCAGACTTTTCAAGGTACGGAATTTTAAACTCAACTACCGTTTTAAAGTTCTGTCCACGGACCACAAAAAAGGTGTGCGTTCTTTCAGCAAAACTAAAACAATTCACACACTTCCCTACGTGATTTGTTTTTCGTTTTGCTGAAAGAACACTTACCTTCATGTGATCCGTGGACAGAACTTTAAAACGGTGGTTGTGTTTAAAATTCCGTAACTTGAAAAATACATGAGTGATTTGAATGATTCTTGTACTAAAAGAAAGCTTATGAATTGGGGTTTCATATCCTGGATTTTGAAAGTGCTACATGCAGAACGTCTCATGGTCCCGACATTTGGGTTTCGCTTTTTTTTTTACTCACCCTGTAGTGTACACCCTGGTGTATAAACAGTCGCGTAATTTTTTTTCCTAGGAGGGGTTAGGGGCAATGTCATGAATAATTCAGTTTTTCCTTTGAATCATTGCAAGACTTAGGTTCTCGTTCTATTTTCCTCTTAATTTAAAATTATCTCAGTGATAAATTTGGAGAAGAAAAATAGCTGATGAAAATGAGCAGTGACGACATGGATTCGAACCAGGGATCTTTGTAGCCATAAGCTCATCTCGCTATCCACTAGGCTACTGTGTGGTAGCTCGACGACAACCGTTCTTTAAAATGCTTTAATGTATTGTAACTAGTTGAGTAACTAACAACAATGCTGCTGATGTCATTGTCCGTTCTCATGGATAAACATGAATTATTCATGACATTGCCCCTAACCCTCTTAGGAATAAAAATTACGCTGCCCGGTCCTAGCTCTATGGTTCAATGTAACCCGGTTCTGTTGGGTTGCTGACAGTGGCCCACCTTGATATCAACAAGGATAGACAGGACAAAAGCATGAAAAGGCCTTGAATTCCCCCTATGTGCTCTGCCTTTTCGGTGCATTCTTCGTACTTAAACCCTTTCACTTTGTGACGACCAAAAAAACTTGCTCCCAAATTGAATTGCTTTTTCTGCATTGCAAGCAATGAAAAACCTTTGATTTCCCCCTTCGTAAGAAAATTTCAGTCATGCCCCTTAAATTTTCAAGCACCCAATTTCATGTAACTCCATGCACCGGTACTTGTACAGTACTAAAATATGTTGCAAAAGAAGTACATGTATTGTAAATTTAGGTACATGTACATGTACTGTACTTGAAGTAAAAACATGTGAGTGCAAATGAATTTGCAACAGTACACTTTATTTAAACTTTTACACTTACATACTGTGTAATGTATGTCGTAAATACATGAATGTATTATGTACATTGTGTGTGCATGTACAGTCATGTACTGGCGTGCACTCACAGAAGCCCCCTTGTTGGTCCAGAATGCAATGTGCAGGCTATATTGTTCAGATAATTAGGTCACAGGGAGTTGATTTGCATATGCGACACAATGCTTTAGACATTGAAGGGGCCTCTGTGAAATGAATGTACAGTGACAGTAAGCTTGGAATAGGTGGGGGCGGGCTGATGTCATCCGATGAAAACATCTATTCATTTCCACACCAGTTTTCATCGGTTGCTACGTGTTACCATTCAGCACTCCAGACTCAAGAACCACAGAGTTTCATTTCAAGAACATAGGTCTGTGGAGTGCTGTGGCCTCGTGGTTAAGGGCACTGATTCGTGGTCTGTGGGTAAAGCTGCAGGTCGTAGGTTCGAGTCCTGGCGGGGTCATGGTGCGTGTGCCCTTGAGCAAGGCACTTTGTCACTCATTGCTTCTCTCCACCCAGGAGTAAATGGGTACCTATGAGGGCAGTGATGGTTATTGTGATTGAATTAGCTTCCTTGCGCCTAACAGGCAGCATCGAGCTGTATACTCCCCAGGGAGCTGAGATGGTATTATGGAATGTTTAATTGGCCCAATGATCAGGGGTAATAATAATGTAAAGCGCTTTGATCTTAGTTAAAAGCGCTATATAAGAACCTGTTATTATTATTATTTTTATGGAAGCTAGATACATGTAAGCCAATGTACAAATTCATGGATGCCCGCCACGGACTCTGCGCCCACCTATAATCTACTGGATTTAACATGTGAAATGTCCTTGAAACAGGGCACTTAACAATGGTTCACCAGCTGAGTACACAGATAGCCCATTTATAACCAACTTGTACCATAAACCTGAACAGCACATGCCCTCAGCGATAGAGAAAAAGTAAGCTTTTGTCCTCCAAGAGTGATTATGAATAGCAACTACCGGTACCTATCCAACAAAATTAAATTTGAATGGAAAATTTCAAAATTCCAAGGTAACAGGGAAAAAAAATCACACTTCGGACCCTTAAAGGGAATATACATCATTTGCTTTTGCTGTAATTTTCAGAAATGGATGGAATTGGGGGGTTGGAAATATATAGCAAATATAGTTACAATTACTTTTTTGAGGTTTTGGGTTCGAAAATGCTATAAAAACCAAGAAAAACAATCATTTTCCTGTAGTCTGGTTCCCTGACTCCATTTAAAAAGAAACAGAGCAGTTTACATATATTGGGGAATTGTAAGGTCAGGGAACAAGTCTAGCTGGCTTATACCCGTTCATAGGTGTGTAATCGATTGCAAACAAGTGCGATGGTCAACTGGGGCCAATATTTGAAAAAAAGCCAGTTTTTTCCAACGCTGATCGGCTGATCAGCGTTAAATTCATACAAAAATACCACTTTTCTTGAAAATGACAGTATACCCGGTGCCATGATTTTACAGGATGCTTTAGACTGTCATTCACTAACAGTCCAGCAAGGTATTTCAAAATGATTTGGTAGTTTTATTTTTTGATGTTTGCAAATGTTGTATTTTCCCTTTAATTAATAGAATGACCCAAATGTACAGGATGCAACATGCCGTTCAAACCCATAACCTACATGTACATGTACTGTACTAGTACTTCCTAGGTTTATAGAGTACACCGTGCAAGGTGTTTGATGACCCCATGTACATAAATAACTACATGAGCATTTACAATAAAATTGCAACAAGTGTGAAAAATGTCATTGCATTTTAAAGGCACCACAATGGTAGCCCTGTGTGTCAAAACAGTAGAACATGTTCATTCATGCAGTGGCGTAGCGAGGGTGGGGTCCATGACCAAAATATAGGGGGGGAGGGGGACGGGCTAACGGGAGGAGGGGTGTAGCCGCACACCTGCTCAATGCCCTACACGCTGTATCTGCAAACAGGTGCGCTGTACAATGTATGTGGACATGGTTTGAACCATCAGTCTCAGGCCATTCTCAATCCCCAGCCTGTTTTACCACCGTGTGTGTATCAAATCAACATTTAACACCCACTCCATGAAATATTTCTCACTACGCCAAATGCATACAGGTACAATAATACATGTACATGACACACGTACACTTGTTTATGTTTAATACCACCTTAATACTTTTGTGTGCATTTCTGTACATGTTTCCCACATGCATTTGTGCTTGTGCATACCCCGTGACTGTGTAGGAGACCTGTTCCCATAAACGCAGAAATACAAATACACAGGTACGTGTCGTTTATGTAAGGAATTACTGACCTCAATTACATGTTGACTGATGTAATAATGCAAGGCGCCATCTTTTTGGGACAATGCCTTGCCACAGGTACATGTACTACATGTAGTATAGTTAGCAGCCACCATTTTTGGTTTTTGCAAATTTAATGCTGCATTCAAATTAACCTTTCATAATATTACCATGGAGGTACATGTAGGAGGCATGTTTTTGTCATGATACATCACTCAGACTAGTTTTTGTGATTAGTTGCCAGACATTTTATGATGTATGCACTAAGCCAAAACAATTAATTTAATCAGAATCAAATATCTTTTATGGGAACATGTCTCATTTCCATTATGTAAAATTATTTTAACTTACCAGTAGTGTTAGGAGAGGGTGTACCTATGTATGGATGTAGATGAAAGCAATTGTAGTTACTAGCAAAATATGCATTTTGTCCACCAAAACTTGATTTTATGATTCTGATTTTTTTTTCCATAATTTGTGCAACAAATGCTGTCCTACTAAACATTTTGAAGTCTATTAAAAAGTGGGCTACCTGTATTTTTTTACAAGAATGATGTAAAGACTAAATTGAAACAATTAGGCCAAATAAAAAAACAAACATGTTTAGCGCCCCAGCCGGCTTCCTTTTTGGAGGCCGCCTCTTTTATTTAAAAAAAAAAAATCCTCCAAAGCTACGGATCACTAAGGAAAAAGATGAAATCTACTTAAATAAAGGTAGCATTTGATTAAAAATAAAGTAAAGAAAACTATTGAAAGAACACCCTCCCCCCCAAAAAAAATTCTCAGAGCGCTGCATCGATCCTGGGACCTTCGACATGGTAGTCAACGTTCAACCAACTGAGCTAGCTAAAAGCGCTCGGTTGGAAGGACAGTTAGAAATGTGATATAGATTCGCAATGGTATTTTTGCAATGCTGTAATGATAGCAGTTGAAAATCGATAGCCACTACGTAAAAAGAAATACACCCTCATACATTTTGCACACAAACTTAATTCATCCTGCATAGTCAGACACTGTCTTTCCCCTCGAAACTTTTCCATTTCTAAAACATTAAATCTTTTCTTTTCACTTTTTCTTTGATTTTCAGCACTTTTGTCAGTAACGTAGGAACGGAATGGACAAAAAAAATGTAGTTTTATTTATTGCATTCTATTCCATAATGCACATCATCACATTCATCTATCGGCGATCGTGTAATGTATTGTAAGGCCCTTCTTTAGTTTTGATCAAATTAGGGTCAAGGCTGTTCATTATCATTCCAAAATGACTTTTTCAACCTAAAGCAGACTTCTCTCAGTTCCAGTGACACATTTTATGTAATTTTGAACAGTTTCTTGGGGTAGAAATTGCAATTTTCCCCCTGGCTGACTCGCCCCCTAGCTGACTCGCCAACTCGCCTCCTAGCCTACTCTATCCCTGACCGACTAGCCCCCTGACCAACTCACCCCCTGGAAAATTATGCACCGTACGGGGACATCGTGAAATAAAAATAAAGACAGTGCAGGGGATGGGAACACATTGCCCGGTCGCAACGTGAAACTTAATGGAGCCAAATAATTCAAATGCCAGTTTGAAGAATTTCCTTACTTGCACTTGTACGCATGCGCATACTATCATTCCGCTCCTACAGAACCCCCCACGGCGCACTCCGAGCAAACCGAAAATCTTCGATCGATCATGCGTGATGATCGATCACTTTCAAGTGTCAGGTTGGCTCAGTGCGGAAAGGGCACATTTTTCATCATTTCGGAATAAAAACCGGCAGAATCCACCAATGTTTGTTGGGTGCACATAATGTACAAAAACGCCGTACGACAGTATGGGCTTTGAACATCGGAGCACGTATCATTACACGAAACAGTCGTTGATAAAGCGCGACTTGTTTTTCTTCGCGATCGGAGCAATGACGGTGACGTCACGTCAGACGCCCTCATGGACAAGCTAATTCAAGAACTGAGCCTCCATGCAAACATATTGAACTGTAAGTTTTCGGACTATTTTGCTGTTTTTTTTTCCAAAATGTTCGCTGTTTGGGAATGTCGAGCGCAAAGTGAGTCCCCCGCGCAAGTTTAAACTTGCGCGTGCAAGTTTAAACCTGCGCGCACGCAAGTTTAAACTTGCGCGCGCATTCAATTCCTTGCTACAAATTGCGCACGCAAGTTTGAACTTGCGCACTGCATAGATTTTCCCGGCCACGCATACAGAGCCGCTAAACTATTTTGCCCCTGGGTATACTCATGCAGATATGTAACATTATTTTTAAAGCAGATTTTTTCTCCGATTTAATATCATCACTGAGCTTCGGGTGACAATGCCTTAATGCCTTTTTTTTTTAAATATTTGATTAAATTCATTAATTAAATCATTTGCAAATTTATTTACTTTTTCAAATAATTAACATTTTATATGCATAGCGTTTTTAAGTTGTAAACATTTTTAAATATGAATTATTTAGCCTGCAATAAAACATATTTGTTAAAGTAATACATTTAATTAATTAATTAATTATATTAGTAATGCATTCATTAATTTTTTTTCTTCAAATTATGCATTTTTGAAGTGTTCACAGCGCTCGAAATGTTACGCAAATATTTCTAAAAACAATATGAATTATTGTACCGTACAATTTATTAATTGTTAAATTAATTATTATTTTTTGAAGAGTAAGTACTTTTTTAATTGTAGAATACATAAGCATTTTAAAAATAATGTAAATAATTAGTATAATGTCAAAACTTGAACAATTGAAGGGATCATAATCATTCTTTTTACGTTAACAGTGGGTTACACCTAGGAAATTATGATTTATTTACAATCAAGAATATAAATAAAATGCTAATTAGGTTTACAAAGCAAAAAAATTGAAGCTGGTCTCCATTTTTGAACAACTTCAGTACACTTTCCAAGCAATCGCCGCTAGTGTGCTTAAGTTGATTGCTTGCCCGGTACCCTCCCTGGCCCCGCCCCCACGTACCCTTAAACAACTTCTCTGATAAGCACTACTAAAATCTCAATGTTTCTTTTCATTGACGCTAATTGAATTCCCCTTTTTATTTATTTCTTTATTCATTCATTTATTCCATTATTTCTCCATGTACTCGTGTTTTGAAAAAAAATTCTTCATCAATGAAAATCCCGCCCGCAAAAGAAGGTTGTGATCGCCTTTGCGCAAGTTTAAACTTGCGCACGCAAATTAAAATGGCGCGGTGTAATTTGCGTGCTTCAGGAGTCCCTCGCGCAAGTTTAAACTTGCGCGCGCAAGTTTAAACTTGCGTGGGGGACTCAAATTGCGCTCGACAGGAACAATATAACTGGGGTCTCATGGAATGTCAAGAATGTATAGATCAATCCAGGATAACTGTCTCTCTCATTTGTAATCTCTTTACCTTTTTTGGGGGGTCTTTTTGTCCTCGCGTGGGTTTGTGACTCTGCTACTGTGATGGTGCCCCGAAAGTATGGTGAATCGGTGGAGCGTTGGTATGGAGGGGTACCCGTAATTCAACGCTCCACTCAGTAGAGCTAGGAGTAGGAGGAAAGGGAGTCCACCTGGGCTAATTGACTTACCTGCTTGAACACTGCAGAACGACACGAACACACCTACAAATAGCACCAATAATCTCATCTTTCCAGAGTTCTGTCTGCGACTGAAAAATCACCGAATCGATGCTTGATCCCTTCAAAATACAACTACCTTTAGGTCCAAAAGTTGGGACCAAAATCAACGGCCTAATTTAGATGACGAAGTAGAAATGTAGATCGCGAGAAAGATAGACCACCGGGATGCATATGATCTACATTAAATAGTCTGATCCACCGACCTATCAAGAATAGGTACTTATGATGCAATGAAAAGAGGCCATGACCAGACCAGAACCTTGAAAGTCAGGTACCCACACCGAATTACAGTATTCGAAGAGGATAGACAAGGGTACCCGCCTATGTAAATTCTATTAAACTGGTGTACTGCCCGAACATTAACAGCAACGGGAAAGTTTGACACCTCCCAACCCCCCCCTAAAAAAAAAACCGCAGTGGCAAAATTTCCCAAAGTAAGCATGATATAGGCCTGTGTTTCCACATTCGGAGGAAGTATTATGAAAATTATTTCTTGTATTTTAACATTTTCCATGCTATGCGTTGAACGCATTACCAAAGACCCAAAAATTGATTAATTTGTGAGAACCGTAAAACTGGCAAAATTCATGCATCTCTATCTGTGTCAGGTTTTCACCTGTATTTTGTGTTTGTTTGTTTCATTTGTTTATTCATCGAGAGTAAATGACACTCCCCTCCCTCCCCCCCCCCCGGCCCGTCTTCTTTTTTCTTTGATCGTCATTAGTATACACATCATCACTCTTTTTTTATAAGAGTTGTGTCTTTGGCACATTTCGATGAGCTTGGAACGATATAACTTAACTAGGATTTTTTTTAAATTAATTTATTCACTGATAGGCCTAAAAGATAACCAACCAAAAACTTACGCCCATAATTATGTTGCGAAGACTAGCTGATGAGGGCGCCCTGCATGATTAACGGGTCCGGGTCCGGGTCGGTCTGCGCCGCGGTCGGGATGGACGTGTTACGTTTGGCCATCTACTAAGCTTGCAGACTGGGATGATTTCGGGAAGCAAAAAAACAAACAAACAAACAAACAAACAAACAAAAAGAGTGGCGGCGCCAGGCTCTAAAATTTTGGGGGAAAATTGGGGGGGGGGGGGCTATAAAAAATGCAAGTGTGGCGAGTTTTGTCATAAGTACCAATGTTTGAATGCTTTCATTTGCCCCAAATTTTATGAATCTTAACAGCGAAGAAAACATAATTAATCTGCTTGTGGATAAAGTGTTCAAAGAAAACTGGGGGGGGGGGGCCTAAGGGGGGGGCAAGGACAAAGGGGGGGGGGACAAATACCCACACCCACACCCCCAGCGCCGCCGCTGAAAACAAACGACGGCCAGTCATAATTACAGGCACATTAGATTGCTCAGCATAACATTAGAGTACATGTAATAGGAAACAACTTCCAACAAAATGAAAACAACTAAACTAGGTACATGGACAACAATGAACGAAATGTTGAAGTGAGTCCCAACCATATAGAACTGTATCAGCTCTGTGGTCCCAACATAAATTGTGTTCCGTCATGGGTGGGTTGTTCTTTGCTGGGCATTTAATTTATTTTGATTGCGGATAGCAATCATAATCCATTGTTTTATGGACCGTCACAGAATTGCCATATGTCACGTCAATCATCAGTTTCCGATTAGGTCTTCTGGTGTGACGTAGCTTATCTGAACCAATGTCTGAATAGAAGATAATGGAGGCACTAACAGCAACTACATTTCATTAGTGCCCCGCGCGCGCCCAAAAGCTGTCAACCCCGGCTAAGCAGAGAAACTGACGAGGATATTGTTCAGTGTTCATTTATTTGTTCATTTATTTTCCACAGTGTCACATTTTTTTAATTATAGTAATCATGATACAAAAAGGTACTTTAGAGACAGATGGTGAAACTGTAGAGGAACCCACTAAGAAGCTAAGCTTGTAATCGTAGGCCCCTTAAATTTAAAGTTGCTTTTAACACATAAAACACAGTTTTATAAAACAAGAAAACACATGTTTTGACATTAAACAAGAACGTTTTTATTGCTTGTGACTTCAGTTTAGATGATTCTATTTTTGCTTGAATAGCAAATAGGTTGCTCAGCAAATAAATTAGTTTTGTTTTTAAGTTGAACAAAGACATTGACTTGAGCGGGGTTTGAACCTGCGACCTCCGGATTACCGTTCCGGTGCTCTACCAACTGAGCTATCCAGCCGTAGTCAGTTTCAAGGCTTTGTGGTTCATTTGAAAACGAATACATTTATTTATTCATTTATTTATTACATTTGAGCGAACGGCTACGTATTGAAAAAAAATTTGATAAGGAACTCATAAGGAATTAGGATACGCAAACGTGTGACAGGGGCTTTCCCCAGGGTATGCCCAATTAACAGTTCAAAACTATTTCCATTGGGGCCCTGCATACAATAAAAAATGACTATACAAACATGTATACAAATACAATACATTACAAACACAATACAATACAATACAATACAATGGGATTTTAGTGGGTACCAAATTAGTTAATTGAATAATAAATTGAATAATTTCAGTGGCTAACTTTCTATAAAAGATTAAGTTTCTGTGGCTTACTTTGCCAAAAAGATTAAGTTTCTGTGGCTTACTTTGCCAAAACGACTAAGTTTCTGTGGCTATCTTTGCCAAAAGATAGGGAAAAACAACTTGACAGGCTTTAGTCTATAAATAATATGATAACCCGGGCAGTATTTTTGCCAGTGAAAATTAAGTACGGCTTGTATTTATTCACAAGTAACAATGAATAGATAAAAGGAACCACCTGGGTTATCGGTAAAAGTAATAATTAAATGCGACGTCACCGTAGCTCACCTAATAAATACATGTCTACGCATAATCGGTGATAGCCAGATACTCAAAATGGCAGTGAAATGCTTCACTGATCAGTTAAGTAGAGTCTTTTTCCTGGAATCCATGACCATGTTGCAGAAACCTTTTTTTTTCATGATGGATTTGACAAATAGGACCAATATAAAGAAACCACAGCTCCTACACCTCCCAAGAGTGACGGGAAACTTTTTATAGCATTTTTTTTCCAAATTGGCCGCCGACACCATATTGAAATTACATAACAAGTGATATCTCGGGAACCCGATGAGCCATAACGATAAATGAGGTGTCGATTCCAACGTTTTCTGGCATGACAAATCTGATAAAATGGTATTCATTACGTTTCGGACCATCGTAACCTCACAATTCAAAATGGCGGCTGGTAGCCATCTTGAAAAAAAACCCAGCATCTATTAGACATATAAGATGTTATTTTTGATTAATTGGAATGGTTCTTTTGACGTTCAGGGACTACCATGACCTGCTATTTGAAGATGACTTCTGTCCGCCATCTTTCAAAACGTCAATCTGCAATGTTATCTCTTGCGCCAGAGGCTTTTGGTATGAGGAGCCATCCCATTAAATCCACCATCTACCTAACTTATTTGAGTGGTTATTTGGAGTTTTATCTTGACACCTATTTCTTTCTGTTATAACTTCTTACAATTTGTTTTAAATTAATTTGTTTTACTGGTTTAAGTAAATTTGTTCTATATTGCATGGTTTATCATTCACACATTTTGTCCTACATAATTATAGTTGCCATTTGCTGAAAGAACGCACGCCTTTTTTTCTGATCCGTGGACAGAAATTTAAAATTGTGGTTGGGTTTAAACTCCGTAACTTGAAAAGAACATCAGTGATTTGAACGATTCTTGTACTAAAAGAAAGCTTATGAATTGGGCTTTCATGTCTTAGATTTTGAAAGTGCTACATGCAGAAATTTACTTAAAAAAATAGTCCCAACATTTGGGTTTCGCTTTTTTGACTCACCCTGTATTCAACAAACACAAATTGGCAAAAACAAATTACACTACTTATAGGCCCTACTGCGTAAAATATGTATTAATTGACCGCTTAAGGGCCCCGAAAAAAATTGGATTCTAGATGCTCTGTTGTACGATCTGAGGCAATTTCTGACCACTTTGACCACTTTTGTTTAGAAAAAAAATGGTGGTGTTCGCAGTGCCTGCCTTTATTACCGTCATTAAACAAAATTGTTTGGTTTGGTTTGGGGGTGGGCCGGTGGGGGCCATTGCCCCCCGTTGCCCCCCCCCCCGACCCGCCCTTGAGCGAGTTCACGAAGGGACTTATTATTACGCCAAAAACCCAAAAAAAATATCAAAATTCTGGTTTTGCAAAATCAGATAAAATCAACGAAATCATGACAATCAATGTTGGGAAAATTTCACCTGAATCGTCTTTTGAGTTTTCACGAAGAGAGAAATTCGAACTTTATCACGTTTTCTATGCGGCAAAAACAACGCGTGTGTGGGATTTTATATTTTCACAGAGAAATGAATTCGCGCAAACGGTATTGGCAATTTGCCGACGCGAAACAACAGGCGCGTGGGATTTTAAGTTTTTACGAACAGACAAATCTGTTATTCTGTAATTGGTACATCTTTGAAGTTTAAGATCTCAGCTTACTATCTGCATCAAAAATTAGTCGGCATAGTAATTAGTAGGCTTGTTTTTTAAGTGAATAATCAATGAGTATCTTTTTTAATTAATCACTTTTATTTCATAGAATATTAATATATAAATGCTTAAGCATTCAGAATCTTGTAAATGAGTCTCTTGAAGCAGGAAGCCGATGGAGCTCTTTCCGGCGGGCAACCAGACATTTAAATCATCTTCAGTAATATGAATGATATGCAACACCTTAATACAATCATCGCAGAGAGGGGTCTTGCGGAAGCACATCCTACACCACTTGCTGAGTCTGTCGGCCATGTCGGCAATTGTTCCAATAGAAAATAAAACAGAAAAACTTTACCCTTAACAACTGAAACTTAAACTGAAGTTAACTGCAAAGATTTGCATGTTGAATGATCGTCATGATTTACTCTTTTTGGCAGGCGCGGTTCTAGAACCAATATTTTTTTGGGGGGGGGGGTAGCACGGTGGATCCAGAATTTTTTCAGGGAGGCGTGCTGAAATGTAGACCGGTTATTTTGTTCCAGACACTTAGGCCTCCGAAAATCAAGGTGGGGGATGCCGTATTTTCAATGGGGAGCGCCAATAAAATCCTAAAATCATTCACACTATATTAACTAATGCACAATGCACCCTTGTCACGGCTATTTCTTCTTTAGGGGGAGACCGTTCGCATGTACATCACAATCCTTCTTTTTGCAAATGCATTTTTTCTTTTTACGGAATTTATTTTTGGGGGCTAGACAAAAATTTGGGGCTAGCCCCCCCCCCCCCCCCCCCGTAGAACCGCGCCTGCTTTTTGGATTTTTTTTTATTGACATTGGGCAGACATGTTGGACTTTTTCGGTGATATTTCTGAACACAACTGCTCATGGTTGCAAATGAGATGGATTTTTTCCCTCACCTAACAACAATTACATTAGATTTGGTATTACCTTTATATTTATTCATAGTGCCATATCTTCATTTGTTACAAACCATGTATTTCCATAGTTACCAAATTTGAAGCAGACTTATTTTCGAAACATATAATAAGTGGCGGCCGCCACATAAAAAAAGTGTGAAAATATTTTGTTTGTACAGCGGCCGCCACTTATTATGACGACTAATGTGGCGGCCGCCACTTATTATCTGGCGGCCGCCGCTGTACAAAAAAATATTTTCACACTTTTTTATGTGGCGGCCGCCACTTATTATCTGGCGGCCGCCACATATGAATTGAGTGGCACTATCCGTCTTCCGTAACATGTCCTCACTTCATTAAAATTAAAAGAATGGCTGCTACAACGTAAGGTCAAACAGAAACGTTTACATGATTTGAACAGACGCCAAGCATTAACCATTCCACATACATGTACAAGTTTTCACTTACCCCCAACAGTAATATTACCGGAAACCTCTTTGGTTTCATAGAGAGCAGAGCAAATATAAACACCGCGATCTTTCTTTACGTTAGCCGCCTTGATGGTCATGGTAGAACCCTAAATCAGAAAGATAAGAGTAACAAGAGTGCATAAAATGGTATTAAATCGATTCAGAATGTCTGTATCGTATCACAAATGTTTGGTTCGTGAATAACAAACTAATAACAATAATTCAGACATGAAACTGGTATATGGGAAAAATAATCGGAATTACTGATAGACCGAACAGAAATACGTGTCCGAAATCTGGGCGCCCTGCAGTTACACATGTACATGTACATAAATGTATGTACAATACACTTTATGCCCAATTTTTTGACATCGCCTCCCGGTTTGTTTGTTTGTTTGTTTTTAGATCCAAACGAAATTACAATTGACATAAACTCACATATTGTGGAAAAAAATTGTCAACAAAAATTAACTTTTGGGACAAATCGTGATAAATCTGAAATTTTGTTGGAAAAGACAAAAAGACGGACTTTCAATTAAAATCAGAAAAGTTTGATCTCTGATAATTGTAGGGGACTTATATCCCTCAAAACTAAAGCCCTCTTTATCATTCGGTTGATTTTAATTTTAAAATGTGAAATAAGAACGTAGGAATTACAAAATTGACCCTCATTAAATTTTCTCAGTGTTGAAATATTAATACTTTATATTAATAAGGGAATAAATGTGTGCTCCGGAGGTTTTTATCACTCTGTTTAATACCACTTAGAGTCTGGGTGCTGATAATTACCCGAGCCGGAGGCGAGGGTAATTATCAGCACCCAGACTCTAAGTGGTATTAAACAGAGTGATAAATACCGACCGAGCACACATTTATTCCCATTCATAAATACCTTTTCGGTAAAAAAAGATCAAACAATTCATTCAAAAATCCTGATTTTGTTCAGCAAGTTCACTTCATGCTTTTTGAAACATCCCTCTAGCAAAATAATGGAATGTTCAGCTGGCGAGTAAGATGTAAACAACCCTTTTATGGAGATTGACGCGCGCGTAGCATGTTCTACGCGACATGGACGCGATGTCGCGCAGAACGCACCTGGGGCGTTGCGTTTTGAATTTAGAACTATAAAATTCTGACTCGCTGGTAGTGTTGCGCATGACTACGTGAGGACTGTGATCGTTCAACCAATAAAACGGTAAGAGGCACTGGATTTTTAGGAGTCCACATTTTATGTGACACTGGAAAAGTGTTTAAGACTGGTCTTAAACACTTTTCCATGTCTATCCATGTCTTTATCATCCGTTTAATACCGGCCACGTGACGGGCTCTCGACCAATAGGAATAGCTAAACTGTCTGAGGTATTTATGAATAAGGGAATAAATGTGTGATTCGGAGGTTTTTATCACTCTGTTTAAGACCACTTAGAGTCTGGGTGCTGATAATTACCCGAGCCGGAGGCGAGGGTAATTATCAGCACCCAGACTCTAAGTGGTCTTAAACAGAGTGATAAATACCGACGGAGCACATACTTATTCCCATTCATAAATACCTTTTCGGTAAAAGAAAATCATATAATTCGTTCAAAACATCCGATTTTGTTCAACAAATTCACTTTAAGTTTTTTGAAACATCCCTCTTGCAAAATAATGGAGTGTTCAGCTGGCGAGTAAGATGTAAACAACCCTTTTATGGAGATTGACGCGCGCGTATCATGTTCTGCGCGATGTCGCGCAGAACGCACCTGGCGCGTTGCGTTTTGAATTTAGAACTATAAAATTCTGACTCCCTGGTAGTGTTGCGCATGCCTACGTGAGGATTGTGAACGTTCAACCAATGAAACGATAAGAGGCACTGGATTTTTAGGAGTCCACATTTTATTGTGACACTGGAAAAGTGTTTAAGACCAGCTAGCCATGTCTTTATCATCCGTTTAATACCGGCCACGTGACGGGCTCTCGACCAATAGGAATGCGTAAACTGTCTTAGGTATTTATGAATACAATTTTAATACATGGCAATTATTTTTGTTTCTAGCATTAACAGTTTATTGTAAATGTCTCGTGTCTCTGTGTTCATTTGTGTATAGACCTTTATCATGCTGCCACCATTTCAGTCATGTTCCCTGTATCCAATAACATAACTGAATGATAATGCTTTTTGTGCAAAAAGGAACCAGACTGTTTTCCTTTTAGCCTCGCTTTGGTTACGTTGATTTGAATGGGGAAAAATCATGATGACTGCAACATGATAACAGTCTATTGTCTGTAGGTTGTTCTCTACGAGCATTGCATATAAAAAAAAAAAACATACATTGCTTGTGTTTCCAATATTTTTTGCCTTTTGTGCTGCTGTATTTTTCATAGAAGTGTGGAATTACATATTACATGTATATTGAATTTTCATAACCTCCGAACAGTGGAAGACACAAACCTCAATTTCAATCTGAGGCAGAGTTTTGGAAGGGAGCTCGGTGTCTCCCTTCTTCCAGGTGACGTTATATGAAGGGTCTCCCTTCACTAAGCAAGTGAACTTCTTATCGGTCTCTCCGGCGCCATCTATCACACGACTGCCGGTGATCTCCACAATACCCTCTATAGATACCAAACCAATACAAATATCGGTGTATAATCAAACATCAATTCAGTATCGGGTTTTGGTCCTCACTAACATATACTCAAGAAAAAAATCACTTGGGTGGGGCTCGAACCTATGACCTCCTACTTACTACTGCAGACGCTCTACCTCTCGATTACCGATCTTGCTGGGGTTGGTTGGCTGGTTCGAATCTAAGTTTGTTTTCTTCAAATTTTGTAGTATTCACAAACGTATTTGAAATGCAAGTCTAAAATACCTGTAAATTTGCAAAATTTTATGTCCTCACAAGTTTCTCACATGTCCAGTTGTCCTCCAATGTTATGTACCTGTACGTGTACAAGTACAAGTACACGAACATACTGTGTAAATGTACATATGCGTACTTTTATTCACATGAAAGTGCTACAAGTCTCACCATATTTCACTTCCAAGATACCAGTTGACCGGCCATTTCCATAGTTGCATTGATAGTGTCCTTCAGAGGCCACCTTTATGTCCAAGATCCTCAGTGTATTGTGGATGGTGTCGTTCTCACTTGGTACAGTGGCTACCTCAAACCCGGGGGTATTTGCATTGATTTCAAGCAATGGAATGCCCGCGGCATCTTCTTTTTTCCAGGAGATTTCACTGCCTTCTTCAACGGTTGCCATACAGTGGAATTCCACATCGGTGCCTACAATGCCTATGATCATAGATGGTTGAACTTCAACCGACGGTGCTACAAAACAATACAAACAAAAGTATCAAATTTTAGAGATTTCTCTCAACAGACGTGGAAATAGAGAAAAACACCACAACAATCATTTGAAACAGACAGATGGATAGTTTTATGTGTCACCTTGCATGTCTCTTAGGACATTTATTGTAATTTCGATTCAGTGTCAATGAAAGTACAACAAAGCCGTGTTCCCTCACCATATTTCACTTCCAAGATACCAGTTGCCCGGCCAGTTCCATAGTCGCATTGATAGAATCCTTCAGAGGCCACCTTTATGTCAAAGATCCTCAGTATATTGTGGATGGTGCTGTTGTCACTTGGTACAGTGGCTACCTCAAACCCGGGGGTATTTGCATTGATTTCAAGCAATTGATTGCTATCGGCATCTTCTTTCTTCCAGGAGATTTCACTGCCTTCTTCAATGGTTGCCGTACAGCGGAATTCCACATCGGTGCCTACAATGCCTAGGATCTGAGACGGTGCAACCATCGGTGCTACATGGACAATACAAACAAAAGTATCAAATTTTAGAAATTTCTCTCAACAGACGCGGTTTTACCGGTGAAATAGACACCACAACAATCATTTGAAACAGACAGATTGATAGTTTTATGTGTGACCTTGCATGTCTCTTAGGACATTTATTGTAATTTCGATTCAGTGTCAATGAAAGTACAAAACAAAATATGCGCATTGCAAAGAAACAAAGACCTGTTCCATGTCAGGGCACTCGAGATAAATTTGTAGCCCCGTCCCCTTCCCCCACTTTAAGACAAAACTTAAAAGAGAAACTTATAGTATAGAGGTTAGAGATGAGAAAGTCATTCACAGATGAGAAGTCACATACGAGTTCATCTAAATCTAAACATGGAAACATAACAGAGCCAAAATCTCCCACTGTATTCGAGTTTTGTACCTTTTTTTTTTTTGGCCTTCCCCTTAGGCCAAAAAAAGTCTCCGGTTTCTCATGGAGCTTGTCCCAAAAGTGCGGCGACGCGGCTTTTTTTTTTTTACCGTTTTTTTTCTTCAAATGTCGGCCGATGACTGCAAAAGGTGCCCGACTAAATTTAGTGCAAATTATATGGGAGTCCAGAGAGGCCACAAAAAGCTTATACTCGATTTTGGGTATACCGCAATACACATTTTCATTAGAAAGGAACAAAAAAGACGCACTTTTCAAAATTAGTTATCTGAAAGCTATTTTCTAAATAAAAAACATTAACAAATTGAAATTGTACATCTGGGATGCATAGGCCTACATGTACACCAATACTTTGGCATCTATCTTACCATCTATATCATCAGGAGGTTCTAAATTAGCAAGAGATAGAAATGAACGATAAGAGCAAGACATCCAATGAATGGATATAATTACATTCGTGAAATTCACAGACAACCAACTGCATTGAAATGGTGAGTTTGATGTACTTTACCCAGGTGTTAATGGGTGACAGGATTATTCAAAGCTGGGAAAGACTCGCTGTGGAGGAGGTGTGGCGATCCCCCACAGCAGCATATGAGTCTGGCCCAATCGCTAACGAAAGAGAGATGGGCACTCCGTTCCTGTTAACACAGGTTCGCCCCCTTTACCTTTTTCTTTTAAATTACCTTTTTTTACTTTACCCACACCTCTTTTAAGGCATTATCGATAGGAAAATTCCTAAATCCTCTAAAGGCCATTTTCACACTATTCTAAATCTCTGTGCTGGACCCATGCAGGTCAAACATGGTGGTGGATTTCAGATACTCCATTTACACTAAAACGGCTTCTCGATGGGTTTGGTGCTCTACCATGCAGGGTAAAATTCAACTCTACAGCCCACCCATGTACACACTGGTGTGTGAACAATACATTGTATGGCCCGCTCCCCTCTTTTATGTAACCAGGTTTTCAGTGCTGACAGTGGCCCACATTATAATCAGCAAGGGTAGACAGTTCAAAACATGAAAAGGCTTTTGAATTCCCACTTTTTTAAACCCTTGCACTTTGTGACGACCATAAAACTTGCTCCCAAATTCTTTTCCTGCGTTGCAAGCAATGAAGAACCTTCGATTTCAAATTCGTGGGAAAGTTTTAGTCGTGCCCCTTAAATTTTCAAGCACTCAAATTCACTGTACAGTATACTAACATATGTTGCAATACAAGCATATTTCACGTATTGTAAATGTAGGTACATGCATGTACTTGAAGTAAAAACATGCAAGTGCAACAATACACTTTCTTCAAACCATTATAGGTAAGAGTCATGTGTAATGTATGGATGTACGTAATGTATATACATTGTGTATGTGCATGTACAGTCATGTACTACACGTGAACATTAACATGTACATGCTTGAACATGCAATTCTCAACCGTGAATGTCATCAAACACAAACAGTGAGTTTGACTGATTCTATCCTAATCTGGCTAACGCAACAAGGAAATATATTTGGCAGGCATGCAACTGGGAAGTTGGCAAACTGGGATCCTGGAAATGTTGTTTTATTTTCGTTTCCAATTCTTAATGGCATTTGAGAGCGGTAAAAACAGGGGAATCGCCTCATAGGCCTTCAGAACTAGAGTGTAGGCGGGTCACCTGTCTAAGATGTCATCGGCAATTTGACTGCTTCTCCTACACTGTTCGATACACTTTGTGTCAAAGTTAGGGTTAGGCCTAATGTTGTACAACCGCAAAATGTTGTTTTTAGTACGATTGTCTCAGGACGAGTATCAAGTGATTCATATATGTCCTATATCTGAAACCAAAACAATCATGCAACCTCTAGTCCTCAATAACTGATCATCAAACATAATTCTGGCATCCTTCATTTTTATGAGGCGCCATGTGTAAATACATTATTTAACAAACTTATTTATATATATATAGCTCATTATTTATTATATAATTGAGTTTTTCGGCTTATTTGGGCTTATTTATTTATAGGCATTATTTACATATCATAAATTTCTTCTCGGACAAATACTGTTTGGCAGTTTGCATTATAAATAAACTCATTTGCCACTGCATATAGGCCCTATTTGCTAATTTTTTTTGCGAACTATAATTATTCATATATACATTGTAATTTTTTACAACCTTATATTTACATATTTTTTTGCAAACAATAATTATTCATATATAATTTGTTTGCAATCTTTTTTATTGATTTATATTTTTTATCACAGTACTAGTAATGAACTATTATTGGCCTCTGTACTGTTCGAATACGCGGCTGAATACACGGAAGTATCTGGCCGAATACGCGGCCAGCCTGAGGTTCAAGCTGGTGAAATTATGTAGGCCTCCACGGAGCAACTATAGAATGCAGGGCCACGCCGGAGCAAGGTTTTTTATTTTGCTTGGAGGCGTGGATGGATAGGAGTAATACTAATACTAATAGATATGCAAACCTGCAAAAAGTGCTAAGTACAGCGAATGCACTTGTCTTCTAAGCTTCTCATGAAGGATCGGAAGGGAGGGCGTGCTTGTAAATGTGTTGGGGGCACGGTACGGATCGGAGTCGCGGAGTGGCGGAGGCGCGGAGGCGCGGAGGCGTGGAGTCGCAGAGTCGCGGCGCGGAGACGCGGGGCACTGGAGTGGCGGAGGCGCGGAGTCGGGGAGTCGCAGAGACTCGCGCCGATAGAGGGCGCAATTCTCGGCGGAATTTTTTTGAGAACGAAGCATCCGTATCCACTTTAAATGGGCTCGCAAATTAGGAAGGGAGGAGGGCGACGGGGCACTGTCTGGAGTGGCGGAGGCGCGGAGTCGTGGAGTCGCAGAGTCGCGAAGACGCGGGACACTGCGGAGTGGCGGAGGCGCGGAGTCGCGGAGTCGAAGAGACGCGCACCGATGGAGGGCGCAATTCTCGGAGATATCGACTGCGTACGGAAGCTTGAATTGCCTTCCGCGATACCGCGTTACTGCGATAATTTATCACAGAAATCCAGAAATCAGAGATAATTCCTTCCGCGATACCGCGTTACTGCGATAATTTATCACAGAAATCCAGAAATCAGAGATACCTATTCCGTGATACCGCGTTACTGTGATAATTTATCTCACAAATCCAGAAATCAGAGATACCTATTCCGCGATACTGCGTTACTGCGATAATTTATCTCAGAAATCCAGAAATCAGAGATACCTTTTCCTCGATACCGCGTTACCGTGATAATTTATCACGTGACACCGCGCACTCATCGATTGTAGAGAGGAGACACATCAACCTCGTCCCCAGGGTTTCGAGCAGGGCGCCCACCACTACCTGCTCTCTTACTATTGGAAACACGGTTGGAAATAAAGTAAGCACTGGGGACGAGGTTGGAGACACATATGAATTTAAAGCTCCGTATACGTGATAAATTATCGCAGTAACGCGGTATCGAGGAATATGTATCTCTGATTTCTGGATTTCTGTGATAAATTATCGCAGTAACGCAGTATCGCGGAATAGGTATCTCTGATTTCTGGATTTCTGAGATAAATTATCGCAGTAACGCAGTATCGCGGAAGGAATTATCTCTGATTTCCGGATTTCTGTGATAAATTATCGCAGTAACGCAGTATCGCGGAATAGGTATCTCTGATTTCCGGATTTCTGAGATAAATTATCACAGTAACGCGGTATCACGGAATAGGTATCTCTGATTTCTGGATTTCTGTGATAAATTATCGCAGTAACGCAGTATCGCGGAATAGGTATCTCCGATTTCTGGATTTCTGAGATAAATTATCACAGTAACGCGGTATCGCGGAAGGAATTATCTCTGATTTCTGGATTTCTGTGATAAATTATCGCAGTAACGCGGTATCGCGGAAGGAATTATCTCTGATTTCTGGATTTCTGCGATAAATTATCGCGGTAACGCGGTAACGCGGAAGGCAATTCAAGCTTCCGTAACTGCGGCTCCACGACTCCACGATCGATTTTCGGAGGTAGGCACTGCGTCTCCACGCCTCCACGCAGCCGTACGGAGGCGCGGATGTAGAGTAAAGTGGCCCTGCATTCTCCTCCACAATGTGCATTGACTTACCTGCTTGAACGCTGAGGCAGAGCGACACGAACACACCTACAAATAGCACCAATAATCTCATCTTTCCAGAGTTCTGTCTGCGACTGAAAAATCACCGAATCGATGCTTGATCCCTTCAAAATACAACTACCTTTCGGTCAAAAAGATATGACCAAAATATACGACCTAATTTAGAGGACGAAATATTTAGCGGGTCGCGAGAAAGATTAGACTTGATGCCAAGTCGTTAAATAGTCGTATTTTGTCCGTGAACTTCAGTCGAACTACTAGAGGCGCGGCTTGTATTTATAAGACGAGTGCGTAATCGACTTTACGATTATGTTCTCGCGCCGTTATTCATATTATGTAAGCAGCGCAATATGCAGTGCAGTTTTGCAGTGAGATCTAATCGCGCACGCGCTATACGCAAATGAGACTCATTCATTCCATTAGATGGGGAGTTCTTTACAGATCTGGCGACGTTTTAACGACCAATTCACTCAGCTTGGTCAATTGTGTATACGAAAATAAAATGTATCATAATTTGTGATATACATGTACTTGATTTATTTGAGTCGTGTATGCCCTTTAATGAATTTTGTAATGTTACACAACACAAGTACAAACCCTCGAAGGACTCCGCTCATAAGTCCGTCGCCTCATAGGTCCAACGCCTCATAAGTCCTACGCCTCATAGCTCCGACGCCTCATAAGTCCGACAAATTAAACGTCTCGTTTTTCTGACGTCGGACTTGTGAGGCGTCGGACTTATGAGGCGTCGGACCCATGAGGCGTCGGACTTATGATACGCTGCCCCCCCCCCCCGGCCCGTCTTTTTTTCTTTAATTTCCAAGTGACAGTGTGTACACATCATAACTTTTGGAATATTTCGATGAGCTTGGAACGACCTAACTAAACTAGGACTCTTTTGGGGGATTAATTTCTTCAAAAGACAACCAACCAAAAAACATACGCCCACATAGCTACGTTGCGAAGTCTATAGCTGATGAGGGCGCCCTGCATGATTAGCGGGTCGGTTTGCGCATTCTTTACGTCTATGGTCTGCGCCGCGGTAAAGGTTGGGTTGTGGCGTTTGGCCATCTTACAGACTCAGACTGGAATGATTTCGTGATGCAAATCAACCGATGCCAATCAGAATTACAGAGCAAACTCGATTGCTGAAAATAACACCAAAAGAACAGGAAACAACATCCAACAAAATGAGAAACAATTAAACTAGGTAGGCCTACATGGACAACAATGAATGAACTGAGTTCCAACATAAATTGCGTTCCGTCATGGGGGTGTTCGTTGCTGGTCATTTAATTTATATTGATTGCAATCATTATCAATTGTTTTATGGACTTTGTGTGGCGTAGATTATCGCAATCAATGTCTGAGCGAAGATAATGGAGGCACTAACGATGTCTAACAGCAACTACATTTCATCAGTACCCCGCGCGCGCCGAAAAGCTGCCAACCCGAGGCTACCTAGCAGAGAAACTGAAGAGGACATAAAATAAGAACTTTTGTATGGCTTGTGACTTCAGTTAGATGGTTCTATTTCAGCTTAAATAGCAAACCGGTTGCTTGGCAAATAATTTTTTTTTTTAAATTAAACAAAAGGAATTGACTGGATTGAGGTTTGAGCCTGCGACCTCCGGATTACGGCTCCGGTGCTCTACCAACTGAGCTATCCATAAGCCCCAGTAAGTTTCCCTTTGTGGTTCACTTAAAAACGAATAAATTGGTATTCAGGTCTGCGCATAATAATCGGTGAAATGCTTCACTGATCAGTGAGTAAACAGTAACTCCTTGAACGAATTCAATTCAATTCAAGTTCGATTCTTTATTGTCCATGACACAAAAATTGAATAAAAATTACATGCCGTTGTAAAAGCTTTGGCAATAAACTCTCTTCCATCCAAACCCCATCCAGGTCACTTGAAGATATAGTCGTGGCGAAATCTTGTTAGGATGCGGATGAAAGTGATTACAGAAATGGTTTGTTGAAGTAAACTCAGGCGCCTGTCAAACTATAGTCATGATGTAGCCTCCGGATCACCATAAGTGCTGAGATGCAAGACTCGACATTATCGTGAAACTCGGAACTGCATCTGAATTTTATCGTAATGACTTCTTGAGCGTCAGGCGTTTTGGCATCCTACAGGTCGTGCATGGTCGGCAGTGGAGCCACGATTAGTTTCAACAATTGAAACATATCGTGATGGTCGGCCAAAAATACAAAACGGTTCAGAGTCTGTTCTCTGTCTGTACTCAAACGCTTGTGCTCAAATCTCATGCATCTTGGCGGGGTCTTGGTCTTGGATATGTGACAGGGGCTTCAAACGTGAGTTATCCGGGCTTGGGACTGTCGGGTCAAAAAAAATCCCCAATATATTCGTCCGTAAATTCAAAGGATAGGAGGTGGGTGTTGGCTATGTAGGGTACCTGTTTATTGCTACATTGTATCGCTATTTAAATTTGAAGGTCAACATTGTTCTCCATGCCGATCCACTACTGGATGTAGTTATTACTGGTAAAACAGTGAGGTATCATAACAAATATGGGGTGGGGTGGAGGCGGCTTTGTGTGCCATCCGCTCTCGGCGGCTTGTAAGTCTAAAATGGCTCGTTTTAATGGTAGATGTTTGTTCTGCTTACGAATTTCAAACTTGTATTTAAAATTGGTATGGGGGCCTATACGTGCTTTTGGGGTGTGGCACCCCCAAAAATAGATTTTCAAATTGAATTCAACATTTTCTAGCATGAGCTTTCAAATGAGATATCGCACGAAAAAAAAAAATCAGCCGACAAAAAGTAACCAATTACTTAATTTCAACTTGTGAATTAGAAGCGGGACGCCTCTAATTCGAATCTGAGGCCAGCGGGACCTATCGCTTTTGTGATAGTGCAGCTTATACATAATAATTTCAACAGCTGTTCAGATTGAATGTATACACAAATGTGCGTGTGCGCCGGATACGTCACCATAGATATGAATACATTTGTATTTATAGAATTTCGCTTAAAACTTTCTGAACTGAATTAGCGCGCTATCAAAAACCATTTATTACACTGCTAAAATGCCTGCAAAATGCAAACAAGCAATTTTATTTGTTACAGAACATTATATTGCTTTAAAATTCGTTCGGAAAAGAAATCAAAATTTTGAAAAAGTTACAAATTTTAATAAGTTTTTATTCCATAACTTAATGTGGGACGATGTATTTTGTTCGAAGTTTCATTCAATAGTGAAGAACTTCTTGTGTTATTAGGAAAAATAGCATTTAGCAAAAAAAATGCGCAATTAGAAAAAAGCACCGGAGGAGCAACTTCAGTCTTCAATCCGTAAAACAAGGATCATGATCGGACAAGACTCTTCCCTTAAGAAAAGGAAAACAATACAAGAAAAACAACATTACTGTGTTGATTGCAATTGGTTTATTTATTTTAATACTGTCAAGTGTCAATTGTACCGTATACAAAAATAATAATCATTCTGAATATAATGATTACATCGGAAAGAACGATATCAGTGGTTCATGGTTCACTTTTTTTCAATTGGATGGTACAAGGACCTGAACCACTCGTTTATTCACAGAAAATTTAAATCGAACTCACGATGAAACGTGATACATCAACAACAAAAACACTTGGTTTAATAAGTATACAATATAGTAAAAGCTTTCTTGTGCTATTCAAAATTTCAAACACATTAACACAGTCACATGAACATTGGACTAAAACTACAGGGTGAGTAAAAAAAAAGGTGTTCTTTCGGCAAAGCGAAAACAATTCACATGCATCCGGGCCCTATATGGAAATTGTTTTAGTTTTGCTGAAAGAACACTTCCATTTTTGTGATCCGTGGACAGAACTTTAAAACGGTGTTTGTGTCCAAAATTCCGTAACTTGAAAAGTACATGAGTGATTGGAATGATTCTTGTACTAAAAGAAAGCTTCGTGACTGAGCTTTCACATCCTAGATATTTTGAAAGTGCTACAGGCAAAACTTCATTCAAAAATTGGTCCTGCAATTTGGGTTGCGTTTTTTTTTACTCACCCTGTACCGCCGACCACACCCTGCAATGTAACTCTTACTGTTACAGTTCAGTTAGTGAGATGTAACAAAAAAAATATGATATGAAAAAAACAACCCATAAAATATGATATTCAAGAGTTTGACTCTTTTTGCTGCTTCCAGGAGGTCAGGCTTTTGTCCTCCTGTACCTGCGTGTATCTCTCGGACTGACTGACTGACTTCCCGACGGTCATTTGTGAGCTGTAGAGGAATCTAATTAGATTGTCCGGTAATGCAAGTGAATGGCCTAAATCCGGCCCACTGTTTTGATCAAAATACATGAAAAGACTTCCAGTGAAAAGCCATTCTAAATCAGTTATTGATTAAATTGTTTACTAGCTGTTCCTTGTCTTGTTAAACAATCACAGGATAATGTCATATTAGGCACAAAACAATTGCTACACGTAGAAAATATTCAGCTAAAACAGGTTACTATCTAAATCTCAGCAGTTTTTGTTTTTAACTCGTCACATAAACTTACCGAGCAATATTTTCGGATGGACATCTTTAAATTATGTCAAGATAGATTCTTTAGCTAATCTGCTATTCTGAAATAATAAATAAAATTTAAGCAAGAATTCCTTGCAAATTAAACGAATACTTTAATATTAGAATTACAAAAGTGAGGTGAAAGTGTTGTTTTGTTTTTAATCTTTCCAATTTCACAACCTTTCAACTGCCCTTCAAATTAACTCCTCAATTATTTCTTACTCGAAAAATGGCATTCATAAATCATTCTATACCAGCACATGACACAGCCAGACAGTTGACGTACAACTTTCTTCTTTTTTCCCCCCGCTGGAATGACCTGCCCAATTACTTCTGATCACCTCAATCCGATTTCTGATTCTTTATAAGAATTCTGTCCAGTAAAAGACCAACAACTTTTCTATCCGTTTGTCCACTGCTATGCCAACACCCTTGTTTCAAACAAATCCAAACTTCTTTCCTCATATATTTTCATACAAAATCAATTTCATTATGTGCAATCAATTACAGAAAAGCAGGTGTAAAATCTGTGTTATAAGACAGCTGTACACTTAAATATTGATATTTTACAAATTCAGTTTATTTCAGTAAACATCACTTTCTTTTACACAATGGCAAGTTTAGTTCAATTTCGGAAATATCCAATTTCAATTCAGTCAAGGATGAATTGAAAGTATTATTGAATACAATGCAAATAACCTTTCATTTCTCGTCCATCTACCACACCACAATAATCCTAACCAGTACCGGGGACAACATTGAAGAGAATGCAGTCATCAATTCTACGTCATAAACACCTTCTATTTAAACATTCTATTTTGTTGAACTCTGTTCCTAGACATTTACCGTAGTTGAGTGAGCAAGGCATTGTGAATGACTACATAATACTTTACAGAGGACACAAATGCCAACGATGTAGGCTTCAAAATGCCCGCTACTTAAACAATATTTATGCAGGCAAGCTTTAAAGATATCTATTCAAACACACAAGCGGAAGTTTTTGGGGAGTTTTTTTTTCAATTTGCAAGGCACCAATATTGGTCCCATCTGTAAAACCACAGGCCCAGTTTTATTTTTCCTGCCAAGAAAATGTTTATTGAATTAACTGTTGAAACTTTGGCTGAGAACCGGTCTCAAGCCAAAATATCACAAAAACAATTTTGCTAACCTAACTAATTTCTGCTGCCAAAGGTCTTCTGAGATCAGCCAATTTGTGCGCACTGCAGCTGCATCTTGACAGTCTTATAAAACTAACACCTTTTGTGATTAAGTTTAGTACAAAATAGTGAGGTATCAAAGTCAATTTTCAAATTTGGAGATGGAAATAAACTATTTGGTAGATTTACTTCTCCTCGGTGATGATAAATCTTTACAAGTTTAAAGAGAAAACAATGACGCAAAAAGACTGCGAGAAAGCCGACAAGAAATCATTTGCTAGATGCAGACCCTCTATCTTCTGCCATTTCTAAACAGATGTAAAGATGTAGTTTCTCAAGTTGAGAGAAAAAGTATAAAGACACAGAAATTGAAATGTATAAGTTACTGTTGGATAAATCTCATCAATTATCTCCCAGGTGCTGACAATGTCTAAATCACCCGCCCACCTTTACTAAACACTGCTTGTTGAGTTTCCTTTTCATTTTCCAATATTTACGAGAGGCCAAAACTGTTTACGGACCATTGTTAGCCATATGTTACAGCTGCTGTCCTTCTCACTGGTCTCGATGAAGAAAGACATTCCAAACCATCACCACTTCTTCTCTGAGCCATTTTTGTTTTTGTTTTACAGTCGAAAGAGAAATTCTTACTGCAAACCTTAAACAGTTTACTTTAAGCTTCAAATCTTACTTAATTAATCTTGTGATGAAAACACAAAGGACAACGGACAAAATCTTAGAGAAACAATATCAATAATTTACTACCGTTGTAAACCTTACTGTTGCATTGACATGTATGTCTTCTTGGAAAATAGCAATGGTAAGTAGTTATACATATTTCCCTATGAGGGCAGTTTAATTACAACTATCCCAGTTGTTTGTGACAGCATCCGCTTGGGATGAACGTGTTTACAATTTCCAGTTACAAGTGTGGACCCTTTCAAGTTATTTATCTGTACCTGAATGTAAATGCAATGCATGCACAACTCAGTGTAATAGCGCCCTCATTAGACAATGCACTCATCGTATACAGAAAATGTCACCATACCCACAATGGTGATCATTTCAAAGCTCATTTCCCACATGTGTAGCATAAATGGATACACACAACTATTTTGAAAGTTTTTTTCTGAAAGAATGCAATTTTTAAAAAAAGAAGAAGTTGTTTCTTTTAGGAATTCCACCTTTGATATGTACACAATCACTTTCAAGTATATACATGTATTCACTGTACTGAACATTTCAAATGCATGTTTTTCATGAGGAAAGACAAGTAAAATGTCTGTACAATATTTACGTTACGAAAGAGAAATGCACGTGAGAAAAAAATCACAGAAATGCCTTTCATTACACAAGTGGCTGACAACACTCAGTCAAGGCATTGCAAGGCAGCTTCCAAACTTAAATAATATTTGTGCACAGTGGATCAGAAGGAATGAGCATAAACATCTGTTCTTGCTTCGCAATCTGGTTGCCATAGAGACGAGTCATCGTCAGATACTCTTTCTCTCTCTCTGCATCTGGTGCGGCAAACCAGGTAGCCGCTGCCTAGCTCTGGCCATCTCATTGGTTGCTGTGACCCATTACATGCAATCTGATTGGTCAAGCTCACCAGCCAAGAGGCATGCTGTAACCATCTTTAATTCCATCTGACCCTGCAAGGTCATCGTATCAGAAAACTGTCATGAAGCTCTGACCGATTCCTGACACTAGATATAAATAGCCGCAGTGGTCATATAATGGCATTTATATATAAACTCCTTGATTTCAATCTGAATGGCATATAAGAACTCCTCCTTCGGTTGAAACTGACTGAGTTGGTCCAAAATCTATAAGACTGATCACAAAGCCTCGGCACCAGGGAAGTCACTGTCACTGCTACTGCCGATGAGAGCAGGGGCACTTTGGTTGAAGCTGTGTCGTTTGGGATTCCTCCCGTTACTATCAAGTGGATTATGAATAACCCGACACGTGCAATGTTTAGCCAACTCTGCTTGACTGACCGGAGCACACAAACAAACCACACCTCTGTCGCAGCTGCCTGGCGGCCTGCAAGCTCCACTGGTTTCACCACTAGTCTGTGAACCATTCGAGCTCACCAAAGCATCCATGTTAACAACAACGTCCGAACTGCACGTGCATGCTGTGCTGTTCCGGTTGGAATTGGATGGTCCCGGAGCGTTCTCATCGTCCGGATGAAAATCAGAGTCCATCGAATCACGCATGTGAATATCCAGCTTATGCACCCTAAATTTTGTGGAATGAGGACAGAAGGGTGACGTTCCCGTACACTCGGTCACAGAGTTCCGATTACTCTTTGGGGAATGTTTCAGAAGGGGTGAATCCGAGGACCGCACTGACGGGCAGGTGCAAGCCTCAAATTGACAGGTGCAACGGGAACTCCGTTTAGTCCGCGGAGAGCCGTTGGATCTGCGATGGTTGCGCGGCGAGGTACGTGGTGTACTATGGGAGCGGGAGGCGAGGCTACCATGCCTGCTGTTAGTGTCTCGTATACTACCTTGATGACTTTGTTGACTGTGATGACTGCTGGTACGCTGATGCTCAAAATGCTTCCTACGCAATCTGCAAAGAAAAAGATGACAATGTTCACTGTCTTTTTATCTTCATGGGGCCAACTTCATGACGCTGCTTAGCAGTAAGCAGTAAAGCCTTGCTACTTATGGTATAAAAACTATGCTAAAATTATGACTGTGAGAGAAGACCATAACAAAGCTGCCTCCAATAAGAATAATAATAATAAAAACAATAATACCAGAGTCTTATATAGGGCACGTATTTACCAACAATTAGGTACTCAAGGCACTGGAAATTATGTCTATTTTTAAAGACAGGTAAATGAAGTTTATGAGAAAATAAGAGACCAATTATGTAGCACCTTAATAAGGGTTTACAAGGTGCTGCAGCGCATATTGCAGCCACTGCCAGAAACACTGCTAACATCAGATACAGACTAACAACCCAATAACCTACATTGTACTCATAACAATTATCTTTTGCTTTCTTGGGTCCACTTCAGGACACTGCTGATCAACAGTTAGCAACAAGCTGTTAATAAGCAAGTTTGGTATTCCAACTGTGCATGTGCACATCAGGATTTTACAATTTTTTTTGGGGGGGGGGATAAACATTTCATCGTATGCGTGCAAAAGTAAAGCGGGGAACCAGCAATTTTGAAGAGATCGTCCTGTTCTGAAGTAACATTTGCAAAAAATGTTTGGACAGCGAAGTGTTTTTAGGTGTCTTTGTGTCCAAACTTTTGTGAGAACGAAAGTTCCATCTCTTTTCGATTGCACGAAAAATTACAGAGGATGCAGATTCGGTTGCCACGTCCCCCATAGCTTTGTGTGCATTTATCTGCCGCGTTTATCCTGAAGAAAAATGGTCAAATCTTGCACCAGACTATTTTTGAATACCGAACTGGCTTATTGCAACATGAAAATTGTGCCAACCTTAAAAGTATTTTAAGGCCACAAAAAAAGTCTCCGGTTTCTGGTATGCGTGCGCGTCGCCGTAGCCATGCGCGTAGGCAAAATGAAAACTTTTTTTTTTCAATGAAAGATGATGTCTCTAAAGCAGATAGGACAGCAAATGAGTCGTCTCATTTAAGAAAGAATGAAGAGCCCTACAATCAAGAATGGAAAATGATCACAACACATGCTTTACCAGGAACGATTTGAACCAAGTTTAAGCACCGTCGATATATTGAAGAATAATATCCAAAATGAGTCAGATTACCGTCAAAATACACTCCATTTGTGTTTTTACTTTGTATTTAACGTTTCCTGTATGATGAAATAAAATGCGGCGGTGAATTGTGCTTGTAAGTACTCAAAATAAATTATTGACAAAATACAAAGTGCCATTGCTTTGTGCTCTGCGTTCGCTGGAATTCGTGGTCTCCCCGGTGTACTAAAAACCTCAAAAGAAACTGCCCATTCTGACAAATTTCAGTGCTCAGATATGTTTTAATAAGTTTGAGCAATTTTCTCCAATGTAAGCCTACAAAGTTGGGACTAAAGATTGATTTAAAAAAAGTGCCATCTTTATGGTCTTTAACTTTTACATGGGATAATTGATATATTGAATATTCTTGATATTGGATTTCCGATATATCGATTATTAAACATTCTAATATCGACAATGCTCAACCAAGATCACCCATGGTTGAAGGTGAAAAAGTACTGCTGTGCCTACTAGGACCACTCCCCATTTCCAACCCCACCCAACCCCACCCCACCCCAAAAATATAAGTTTTTACTTACTGGCCTCGCACCAAGAAGTACCACAAAACAATAGCCAGTAAGACAAGCACCAAACTGCCTGCTGACGCTGCTACAGGTATAGTGGCTTGGTCTTGACCTGTGGGTTGCCCCGTAGCTCCAATCCCTGGAGAAAAAAAAAGGAAGGAAAACCCAAGATAAAGACTGAAAAGCCGAACATCATGTCATCATGGGATGGATGAGAACTATAGGGTAGCTGACATGCATGGCAATACCTTTGTGCCATATCAGTGGGATGAACAAAGCTAACTCCTCATTAAAAAAAAATCACGAAAGGAAACTGACTAGGTGCATTATAATTATTTTAAAAAGGAAAGAAATTGACTGGAGCGGGTTTGAACCTGAGACCTCTAGATTGCTGTTTCGGTGCTTTACCAACTAAGGGCAAGTTCGCAAAAGAACTATTGTTGACCAATGGTTAACCATTGTTCGACTAAAGTTAGTCCGAACTCTGTCTAGTCAACGACGGTTGACTATGCCAGTCGACCATGGCCAAGTTCGGGCAAGGACCATTAGTCGACTAGTGGTTGATTTAAACTTCTGGATCCTGGGCTGGTTCCAAATAGTCAACTAGCGTAGTCAACCACCGTTGACTAGACAGAGTTCGGGCAAACGTTAGTTAACCATTGGTCAACTATAGTCCTTGCGCGAACTTGGCCTATTTGGTTGCATCGCTGGTAACCCATAGCCGCGCGCATTCATAACGTGCAGCAGGGTGCCAAGACCCAGAATTTTGCGATGACATTTTGACCAGCGTTTGACTAGAGACGTTCGCACGTTGCTATTAGTGCGCAGGCGTAAGGACACAAATCAACCACTAGTCGACTAATTTCCTTGCCCCAACTTGTTCTAAGCTATCCAGCCCACTGTTGGCGGTTCCCCACTTTGTCAATGTCTTTGTTTAAAGGGCACTAGTCAGAAGTCAATTTGTTCATTCAAATTAAAAAATTATTCCTCAAAATTGAAGAAAATTCATCTCATAGATATTGAACTAAAAACCATCCCCAGAAGTTATGCAAAAGTCTCTCTTTATTTTTAATTGCATAAAAGGAACGTTTAAAACAAAACAATGACAAAATCAGCTTATAAAGGAAATATCACAAAGCATTATTTACCGTTGGGTGGAGGGGGTACTATAGTGGTTGTATTATTCCCTGTGGCCATCATCATAAAACGCTGAAGACTGCGAATACACTGCTGCTCCTCAAGTCTTCAGTGGGTCGTCATGGAGACACTGAAAAGTGTGACTGACCTCCTGCTGATGCCTTTCATTGGTAACCCATCACACTGAAGTGGGTACTCTGGCCGGATATTGGAATCACGGAGTACCGGTGTAGATAACTAATATAACGGCCTTTGTTGAGACTGAAGTGGTGGATGGGTTCGAAAATCTGTCAGATCAACGAAAGTGGAAAAGAGCAAAATAAACAGAGAGAACAAAAATCAATAGTGAATTTGCTGTTTGACATGCAGGTCACAAAATGCTGTGGTCCCGGTGTACGTGTACATGCTTGATCGACAGCGAGGGATATATAACCAGCGACTAGCTGAGCAATTCATTATCCAAACACGAAACAGGCTCCACTCTCCCGAATTCTCATCCAATACATTCATGGTCACAGAGTCGTTGGGTCAGTACGTGGTTCCCACAGGTTCCTGATGAGGTCGCATCTGGTTTTCGGCTGAAATAGTGTTAAATATTTAACATTTGGGCACAATTATTCCAAAGCTATTAGTTCATGAGGAGAAATTCACTACATTATTGATTGAATGTCTATAGATTACTGGATCACACAAAATTAAAGAGGTTGTGGAATGCTCGAAGACATTTCCGTCATTTTTCGGGTATATGTAGCCTAAGGTGTGATGAAATAAAAACGACTATTGTGTCTGTCATGAAATGAGTACAAAAGGTACTTTTGAGAGCTGTTTTTCAGGTCCTGTTTCGACCCGAAAGTGCAATTTGTGTAAAAGTCGTCGTTGGGGGCAGCAAACAAAACGTAGTAAATCGTGACGTAATAAACAGGACTCCCGATGCAGCGTAGTATAAACGAGTCCTGTTTATTACGTCACGATTTACTATGTTTTGTTTGCTGCCCCCAACAACGACTTTTACACAAATTGCACGTTCGGGTCGAAACAGGACCTGAAAAACAGCTCTCAAAAGTACCTTTTGTACTCATTTCATGACAGACACAATAGTCGTTTTTATTTCATCACACCTTAGGCTACACATACCTGAAAAATGATGGAAATGTCTTCGAGCATTCCACAACCTCTTTAAATTGTTTCTTTCAGTTACAGATGCTGTTGAACTTTAAATCTTAACTGGTTCAACCTAGCTGGCTCCTACATGTATCTAGAATGAAGACCTGACTAGTTTTATGAGGATAGGAAACACCATCAAAGCTGCTGAAATTGGATTCATTGGCATGCGCCACGGCAATTTTGCCTCTCCTGTAGACTGTAGTAGTTTGACACACGTTATCACGTACACAGAGTCTTGTTCTGTAGTTGTGGGGACATGCACTTGTCTGTACGAGGTATTTGTGGGGACCGAAAATGCTGTGGGGACAGCAGAAAGTCCCCATAACTCTGTCCTAATTTGCCTAACAATTAAAAACTTCCCCATAATGCTGTGTAGGCCAGGGCACATGTACTCACAGAGTCATGGAACGCAGATGTGTGCCTACTTACGTTGTATTTTTTTACATGTGTGACATTAACCCCCTGAAAGGCTGGGTTGTACGGTTCTATAAAAAAAAGGGGAGGGGGCAAAAAATGGAGTGGTAGCCACTAGCCACACTCTGATCACACCTGATCTTACTTACCTACTGTGGACATATTTTGTTTTCGAGTAGTTAAGAAAAACCGGAGAAAAAACTCATTTTACTCGCACTGTGAACATTCTTTCAACCCAAATGCTTCATCCTGATTTCCTTGAGTGTTCCTCTTCAATTTGCGACGGATGACCCTTACCCCAAAAATGCCTCTAAACCTGTTTTTCAGAGAGGGGGAAACCTTGTGTGGACTTGGCTTAGTCCACAGAAGGTTCACACAACCTGCATCGTGTGGACCTGTTTTGTTTTCAGGTCCACACAAAGATGGCAAGGTTGCACAACGTGCTGAGTGTGTTCTCTGCACATGTGAGGTACGAGGTACGCTTTAAGGTAAGGTAAAGGTAAAGGGGATGAACCTGTGTTCACAGGAACGGAGTGCCCATCTCTCCTTCATTAGCGATTGGGCCAGACTCATATGCTGCCATGGGGGATCGCCACACCTCCTCCACAGCGAGTCTGTTACCTTCCCAGCATTGAACAATGCCGGTACCCATTTAACACCTGGGTTTAGAGGAGTAATTGAGGTAAAGCGCCTTACTCAAGGGCACAACACGCATGGCCACAGCGGGGCTCGAACCCACAACCTCACGATCATGAATCCTGTGCTCTACTGCTAGACCACACATGCCGCTGTACATGTATGCGGATGTTGCTTAAACTACATGTATAGTCTCAGGCCCTTTTGCAAACCCACAATTTGGTTAAACACCCCCCCCCCTGAAAAATTGGGGAGGGGAGCCTTTGCTGGTGTTGAAATTTCGAGAATATGAGGCATAAATTGGGCAAAGCACTACACTGCACATGTACATGTAGGCACTATGAATTGACAAACATGATCTCTTGTTATACAACGACTGGCATATTTCCGTGGCAAAAATAACATTGTGCATTCCAACACCCTATTTATCAAACTGGAACGATGATTTATATAAACATCATGACAGAATGGAATGATGACAGTTTAGAAATGAAAAACAATTTCATGGGAAAACTGTTCTTGATATTAAAGTTACAGTGAAATTCCAACAACAAGTATACAGCGTAAAATCCAAAAAACCTGTACCATAAATACAGTTATAGAGAAAACTATCGCTATATAGCATACTAAAAATATACAAATATACCCTACATACCCTACATACCCTACAAATATATCCTACACACATGTATAAAAGATATTGATTCCTAAAAGGAATTCATTATTATTAGGCCTTGTAGATTTTCCTAAACTCTTGTGGTAATTGTTTTGTTCCATCTTCTACCGGGTATGTCTTAAAAAATGTATACTGTATTTCTTTTGATCCGATTAGTGTCAGTGTACATGTATATCTTTTGTATGACAATTTTTGTAAATTTTATGCAAATGTAATTTTTATGCCAAGGTATTTCTACTCTGCTTTTTTATTGCAAACTGACTGTAACTCAGCCTGTGGCTGCAAAAGTCTTTAAAATAAACCATTAATAATAATAATAATAATAATTATTATTTAAACAAGCAAAAATAAAGTGATAAAATTAAGACGAATTTTTAAACCAAATTTAAATTTCCCATCACATGCATGTTCATCGTTTTCCTTTTCTTCAAAATTAGGCATAAAACTGACAGAATTCAACCCTGATATTTCCAAATTGACAATGAGGGACATATTTTGATAGATCACGTTTTCATACACAATGTGGCTTAATGCGCCCTTCATTAATTAATGAAACGCCGACGTATGTATATATATATTCCATTAGTCCAATACAAGACCTTGTCCATTGTCCAATAAATTATCCATTGTTGTTTTGAATTTTTCATTCTGCAATTTCTATTTTTATCCGGAAAAGGCCAATCTGTAGGCCTTCACAAAAATCCCTAATGGAGAGTAATGGAGTGAGCGTCATATACATTGGTGTACAAATAAAAATAGTCTTAATTGATATGAACAAAATTCAAATGGGTTACCGGTAATGGACAACACAGGTTTTTAGCACGGTGTGTGTGTGTGGTGAGGGGGTGAGGGGAAGAGAGAGAGAGCAAAAAGCCTTGCCCAAAAATATCTTGGCTTCAATTGAATTACACCCAACCATTTGAAAGCCTTTTTGTTGACTCTTTCATATTAGGTGGCGTCCCCTCGCACAAAATAATCCATTTAGATGGTTTTTCGATGGACACTTGATCAAGGGTTTCCTGGGAGTTACTCGAAGAAAGGAAACCTGACGGCCATTACGGAGTGGGCATGTGGGCCTTGAAATCTTAAATGAGACGGCTGTAATTGTACAAGTGTAGATATTATTTCTTTAGCCGATATGAAATGAAAGAGACAGTATATCTGCGACACTTAAAAGACAGGATGGGGGCATGAATTCAGATGGTATTTTGAAATTTTGGAATCATAATGTAACTACAGGTATCAAAGAGGTATTGTTTGTCTTATCTCCCACCCAATCCTCTTACACGCAAGCATGTTCTAGGAAGTAACAAAAATATAGGAATTTTAAAGCCTTGCAAGACTCTCTGCAGTGCTTTACAATTTTTTTTAATGGCAAAAATGGGAAGTGAAAAAAAGAGGAAATCGGCTTATCCAAGGAAACGTTGGACGCCTGCACATGTGCAGTCATCCATAGAGGTCAGGTTCTTAATTCTTCTTTTTGGGGGCGAGGCAGGAGGAGGGGTAGGAAATAACCCCTTACCACCATATCATGAGAAGTTGTTGAAACATCTCATAGCTGAAGAACAATGAAGAATAAATTAATTTAAGACAATTTTTAGTAAAATGAACAATTCATTTAATTAAAGTGCAACTGAGATGGAAAGAATCTTACCCAATCGGTAAACTTTATGGCCAGAAAGATCTACCGACAATGGATGTTAGTTTATGAACAGAAACCCTATCCAGTTGGGCAAAAAAAAATAAAAATGCAAAAACCTGTCTGGTTTACTGAACAAATAAGAAAAAATACATCATTTGATAAATTTGGGGTCCAATGTTTTTTTTTATATTATTGGTATGAAAATACCCTTTATTTTAAATAAATGAATAAATAAATACATAAATAAAAATGTCATTCTTAGGACATTATCCATCTTTATTTTAACATATAAAAACAAAACTCAGTGGAAATACATATGTACGCAAAAACTGGCATGTTGCACAGATATACATGTATACATTAACATCATATCATGTGAACTGCATACCACATGCAAAACAATTCTCCCCCCTACCGACCCGTAATTTTGGTGATGTTACCGGAAACACAACATTAATTTTTTTGGGACCAAGTTAAGTGTCTATTTCAATATTAACAGTGTATGAAAGGCAAATATACAATAACACAATTAAGTAGCAAATATCACCAAAGTACAGACATTGAACTTACTTGATCAAAAACTTGTACTTTCAAAACCAGCAGCCCGAAATTCCACAAGGATCAACTGAACGAACACACAGTTTCATTCATTCAAACCAGTAAACGATAGAACCAGTAAACGGGATTTCATCACCATTAATTCAATTAATTCATCCATTAATTTGTTTTCCATGCAAACAAAACAACCAATTTGAACAGGAAATTACCTCAACATGAGCAAACACAGTACAGCTTAAGTCCGCAAAAAATGTCTTGACGTCATTCACAAAATGAGAGAATTTGTCCTGGGAGATTTTCCTCCCTCTATTGTAAGCTTCTATTGACAATTATGTAAATTTCGTACAACCAACAGGCCAGCAGTTCATGCCCAAGGGACCAATGTTTCATACGCTCAGTTGCGCATTTCATATTCTCCCCCCGTCCCCTGCGAGATTTCTTAATTCCCATGTCCTCTTCTCGGGAATTGAGTGGCACGTTTCTGTTTGGCAAGATTTCTCGTGACTTGTCGGTTTTAATAAGAAGCCATGTGCTTCACATTTTGTTTTTTCAGCTGTGTTTACGCGAACCCTTCTCGAATAATTGAATAAAGAATAAATTTAAACAGTGCCTGCCTGCCACTGCCTCGTCCTTTCAACATTATCTGACAAAAGTTGCCTAGTATATGGTTCGAGGATTCAAATATGTATCTTCATAAGATGATTATTCCTTTTTTTTTGTTATGAGGACCGCAATACAATTATACTGAATAGTCAGTACCTTCATCTGTCTGTGGCTGCATCCGAATCAGCTGTCTAGAGCTAGATCTAGGTCTGCGCCTCAGTCTATAAAAATCCAGACCAATGAATGCACTCTTGAGGCATTAGACAGTGATTGCTGAAAAAAAACCCAATCAGATTGAGGTTTGTGATAGCACCATTTCCCCAAATTTCTCAACAATAAGATAAGTTGTTGCGGTAGCACCATGTGGCAAAATCTCTTTTGTGAGTATGTGTGGTTCTGAAAAGAACCGAAGGGGACTCTCAAGTTCAGTAACCCTTCGGAGTACGCTACCCTCGGATTCTTTTCAGAACCACACATACTCACAAAAGAGATTTTGCCACATGGTGCCACCGCAACAACGTATCTTATTCATACCCTTTCCCCATGCAAACCTTCGAATCTCAAATTTCTCAATGTTTCCAACAGTCTCAAGCAGACAGCCAGACTACTAGAACGTGGTTTGTGGACTCATATCATGAGAAAGGTATCACAATCAAAGCAAACTTACAGTTTGACTGTCGACACTTTCTTGTGGCTGAACAGCAAAGTTAGTAGATGATGTAGATTTGTCTTGTAACATCAGTAACGGGTGCAGAGCAATAAACCCTGTGATGAAGAACAAACAAACCAAAAAAAAAACCTCATAAGTGCCAACCAGTGCTCGTTACCCATACTATAGTTGAGTAAATTCATATGAACTCATGTTGATGTAATCATTCTCAAACTTATCAAAATTGTACTCCACTTTAAAACACGTAAGGTGCATATGAATTACTTAGGCCAAAAAAAAAGTCTCCGGTTTCTGGTATGCGCGCATGTCGCCGTAGCCATGCGCGTCGGCAAAATGAAAAAGGTTTTTTTTCAATGAAAGATGATGTCTCAAAACCGCCAAACTCACTGGTTTGACTGGAATCCTGCTGCTGCTGCATTTAACGTGTTTTTTTAGATTGGGTTATGGGTAGAGAATAAGCTTTATGTGGCCTCTCTGACTCATATATTACTAAGTGTTTAGTCGGGCACCATTTGCATTCATCAGCCGACATTTGAAGCAAAAAAAAAAAAAAAAAAAAAAAAAAAAAAAAAACTTTTCTTTTTGGCACAGCACCATACCAGAACTTTTTGTGGCCTTATACAATGTACTTGAACTTGTAATCAACGAGTACTCAGTGAGTACTTTCTGAACTCAAACGAGTCCTGCCCATACATGTAATTCTTCAAAAACGATGCTACAAACGAACTCTTCATTGAACTGCGAACTCAACTTTGAAGTACACTCACCAAAAATCTTGGAATACAGTTTCAACAGAATGAAAGTATGATCTTCACTTGACAAATTGAAAGACTGAAAAATGTGCACTTGACAAATTGAAAGACTGAAAAATGTGCAGTTTCCATTTCCAGCTGCTAGATCGACAACACGATGAAACGTCTTCAGTGTTCAGTCAAGACATGCCCTGTACAGGCATCTCTAACCTCATGATGTGAAAGTGACGAAGCAATTCAGAAATTCACTCAGAACTTGAAGACAGATTGACAGAAAACCAGAGAAATATCGCAAGACATGCACACTACTCACGTGAAAGGAAAAAAAACCCTCCGTTCTTCCTCTGAAGCAAAAGCGAAAAATGTTGACACTTAATCCAGTTGGTCGATGCCAAGTGTCTCACAAAATCATTGAAAATGCAGGAAAAACAACTGTGAAGTAACGACGAACGTACCCATACAGGGCGCCAACTGAACAATGACACAGGAAGAGCAGTGCAGGTGGTGTGGGTTCCGAGCCAGCGTTAAGACTGCCGAGGTGACTATCGGAGGCTCCGATTATAAAAGATTCCGAGCTGACCTTCTTGTCTCCAATCCTTCGTGACAATCAGAGAATGGGACGGCATCCTTGGGTATAAAAGAAGCAGGTGGAATGATGTATAGAACACTTTCACTGTACCTACCGCATCCGAGTTTTATAAGAAGAAAAAAAAGATGAAGTGTTATGTTGCCATGACAACCCGCAGGCATCCACATATTCTGGGAGACTGACGTCACTGTGTGTCAATGTGAACAGCAATTACACGTGAATAGCTCATTACACGCATTGACACATTATTTTCATTTAATAATTTATCAGTTTTGTGACGTGTTTGTTTTTCACAGATGTGCAGAGGATGAAGACTTTTACTCAATTACTCATCGTTAGAAACATTAAATGTGACACACTCATTTGCCGTAATTTTATGAACATAACATGTCATTTATTATTTAATACATTTGATGCATCAGAAGTATAATGTGTGGTTTCAGTGAAAAACAAGTTGACCTAATTTAAAACAACTCTAAATTTTGGGTTTTCTGTTTGTTTCTTTCTTTTGAATACAGTCTGTAAAAACGGTACATGGGCAATTTCATCATTATGGACTTCACAGTCAGAGCCTAAAACCAATTTGAAACAACAAAGTAAAATATTTGCAGTGAAAGAAAATTTTCTATTTTTTTTTTTATACAACTCTAGCTTAGGCCTTCATGAACAACATGATGTCGTTAATGTAATGTTTGCTGAATAAATTAATGAGATATAAGCGCTGTAAAGGACAATTACGGATCTTACGCAGAGTTTTATCAGTATCCACTGATAAAACTTTGTGAAGTTTCTTGCCAGAATTTATTGAAATAACTGTGTTGTGGTAGATATAGGTTCACTCTATAAAAACACCAATGACATTTTACAAAAAGGAACTTTGATGTCATGGAAATACCATGCTTTTGTTATTACCGACAGTAGATTATAACGTTACGGATGTTACATGTCTGAAATCAACTTATAACACGTGAAAAAAACGTACTGCATCATCCACTTTTCAGCCATGTCCACTCTGCGTGGAATTGCCCAAATATGTTTACTGTTTGCACTGGTTGAATCCAGGCCCCAAGAAGAACACTTTTTAGATCAAATTCTAATACGGCTCAAATCCAGAGCCAATTTTATAGCAATGAGCAAGAACTAGTGTGGATAAGTATATGTGATGCAATCAAGCTAAATGAGTCGTTTGTCGATTTTTTTTTTTTTACAGATTTGAAAAAGAGCCCAATCTCAGCATTACAGCTGTGAAAACTGCATGCTGATACCATATTTAGTTCAAAAATTATAGAAGTCAGAACACCAAGAAATGTGATGAAGTGATGTGATGAAGTGGTTCTATTTTGGTCTGAATCTCCAAATGAAAATTCCCGACAAACGACTCACTTAGCCTGATCACATCACATATGTTGCAGCACATCTCATGGCTGAAACTAGACGATGATCTGATTGCCTCACTATTTTAAACAAGGCCGGGATGGCTTATTTTCTCCTCTTTTTTTTTACAGACAGTGTTTATATCCCATAAGACGCTGATGTGGATTGGTTTTCAGTCCCCGGTCGATTTGGGTGGATGCTCTGAAATCTAAGATTTAAGTCAGAAACTGAACAATGTCTGAACCTAACCAACATTTCTCTTCATCAACTTTTCTGTCTGCACAGGTTTTTCCAGGACTGTACAAGCTGAGTGCCTGTACCTCCGAGTCAATATTTACTCTCCTTGCCTCAAGTGTTCTGTGCAAGATACCCGGAGATGCAAAAATTGTAAATGACTACCACACTTTGGGTTCCAATCCTTTTAAAAAGGTTAGAGTTTCATTTTCATTGCACTTCTTTACGTTATTTCAAAACATTTACAATTCTCTGTGGAAAGTAACAGTGGCGTAGCGAGACATTTTTCATTGGGGGAATAGATTACAAAATGTTTCCCCAAAATATCAACAGCCGTTCTGATGGTTTAAGCCATGTTCGCATACAGGTGCGATGCGCAAACGGGTCGTGAGCAGAGAGCGAGTTGATAAGATGAATGGCCACCCCTCCCTTTTGTCCTTCTTCTCCCCCAACCTTTTTTTGTTATTTTTTATATTTTTACAATATTTTTTTGTCATGGGGATGGTTTCAAATGGGCTGACATTTTGCAAGACCGCCCGGTACTTTCATCCAATTTATTTCTGTTGTCATCACTAATATACTCAATCCATTAGCTCCAGATAATCAAAGTCCCAAGGGTACATCACAACCAAAACAAAAGACGCAAAGAGGAATTGGATGTAAACACTTGAAAGCATGGCATTATGAGTACGCATTCGAAGCACCTGCTACCAAAGATAATTGCCTCTTCACTGTCTCTCGTCTGTTTATGATTATTTGATAAAGCATGACAAGATAATGATGTAAAGGGTATGAATTCACCCCATCTCAACCAAACACATTTATCAACACAGATAAACACAGCATATCAATACTCGGCGGTCATATAAACCAGGCGTGCACTTATCCTAATAGTTTGACAAGATGGATGAAATGGTGGCACTCAATTAATTGGCACCTGTTTTTTTAGATAATTATTTGCTCGTGTTTTTCATCTGTAGGTGCGGTGCAGAAATACATAGTGCATTGCATATATTCAAGGATGGCTTCATCTTCCACTGCTGTTTTTCTAGACTTGATGACAAGTCGTTAGATAAAGTCGTATTTTGTCAGTGAACTTCAGTCAAACTCCATCGGCGTGGCTGGTATAAGACTAGTACGTAATCGGCCGTGTTGCGACAAATCTTTGAAAATTTGAAAACTTGCCACACGATAGTTGAGTGTGTGCATGCTCAGAATTTCTGGCTCCTAAAATACATATGAGGCCCATAGCCGGGGGGGTTGAAAAAAAAAAATCCCATCGGCCACGTGTCCTTTTTCCTCGCAATTGATATTTTAGATTTACTCAAAATGTGTATGTGTGTGCTATCTTTGGAAAAAGAATTCTTTGGTTACGCGAGGATAGTTCAACAGGAAATATTTAGCAGAAGCTCCATCATGCACTACTTTATAGCCTATGTATTAGTCGTCACATCGCACGTAGCCGTATCGTGTTTCTGGTCTGCGCTGTAGTTGTAGCAGCGCAGGGCGCACGGCTAGCATCCTGGTCTATAATAGTCTCCACATGATCTGTCCGAAAGATCAGGAAAGCGACACAGTGATAGTACTGTAAAGGTCCACTTTAAGGTATAAAGGTCAACTTTATGGTCAAAACAAACCCCACCCCCTTTCCACCAGGCTGGCTGCTGTAAAAGCCTGCATATGTATTTCTGAAAAATTGCCCTCTAATATTGGTTCCAGCAGCTCCCTTTAACTGGAGCGCCCCAGCCACAAAAAGTCTAGATTTGCATACATGCGTATAACTGGATATACATGTATTTTGAAAGTCGTGATTGGCCTGATTTTTAGAAGCCGCACACAATAAAATGCAAACAAAAAGTCTCACTGACACAAAGATTTCAATCATGTTATAAAGTCATTTGGTGTTTACACAACAAGTGTAAACAGTAAATGATCAACCCAGACCATCTACAAAATTGTGGACGGCAAAATCATGCATCTGACTGGAAGTGTAAAAAAAAGATGCAGCATTTACAAGACTGCAGGTGGAGATGGGATGCAGTCTCTGGTTACCATGGTATTGATAGTATGTAGACACACGAGACGGGTACACCATTGAGAGAATGTCACTTCCTTGCTAAAAGGTTAAATCCGATAGGAGCCGGCGGCCAAAAGCAAAGAACTCCGACTCGTAGAAGGTGAGGATTTCTTCACATGAAACCTACGAAACGTCTAGCATGTTGGACTTCTTATCCATTGAATTCAATCTCTTTGCTTCGAGCTCATCGTGGGTGGCCTCAACAAAAGGTTCTGGGTTCAACTTAACACTGACAAAAATATAACACTGATGAAAATGAATAAATTTACGACGTGGGAAGAACGAATGTCGGACAAATTTCAGCTGGGAGTGTTAGGATTTTTGAAAGCATCTAATAAACCACAAAGGGAAAATGACTAGGTGCATAATAATAATAATAAAGTTAAATAAAAAAATTGACTAGAGCGGGGTTTGAACCTGTGACCTTCCGATTACCAAACCAGAACTCTGCAGAACTGAAAATCACTTCAACTCTACTTGAATTTGTTTCAATCATATACACAAGGGGGAGCTTTTTTGAGTATACAGGGCGAGTCAAAAAAAAACCATCCAAATGTTGGGACCATTGCTTTATGGAAGTTCTTCATATAGCACTTTTAAAATGCAGGATATGAAAGCCCAATTCATAAGCTTTCTTTTAGTACAAGAATCATTCAAATCACTCATGTACTTTTCAAGTTACAGAATTTTAAACACAACCACCATTTTAAGGTTCTGTCCACAGATCAGTGTTCTTTCAGCAAAACGAAAACGAATCACATAAGGATGTGTGTGAATCATTTTCATTTTGCTGAAAGAACACACACCTTTTTTGTGATCCGTGGACAGAACCTTAAAACGGTGGTTGTGTTTAAAATTCTGTAACTTGAAAAAGGCATGAGTGATTTGAATGATTCTTATACTAAAAGAAAGCTTATGAATTGGGCTTTCATATCCTAGATTTTGAAAGTGATACATGCAGAACTTCAATACAACAATAGCCCCGACATTTGGGTTTCATTTTTTTTTTTACTTGCCCTGTAGATATCTCTCAAATGACCACACTGCCTATAGATTGTCATGTGCATCGGCATTTTGGGAGTCAAAATGTTCGTTGCATACATCAGCTGTGCAGTATTTCAAAGAAATTTCGAGCAACGTACGCGCGTGTTGAGAACATTTTGCACATGGCGTTGAATATGCAGCTGTAATTTTCCTACGAAGATGGCTACCTGTGAGAGGGGTCTATTGATAACACAAACTTTGCAAAGGCTGTTTATTATTACTGCACACATCTTCAAAAAAAAAAACCTATCTTTTACAACCCAATTTGTCATGCATTCTCGCACCTTTTCTTTATTGGCATCTCAGCACTGCTGCACCCTTACCTCACAATATCCAAATTGAATTAATCAAACGGCAATCACATCACCTCCATGCATCTGCGAAAACATTCTCAAGGCAACGATACTCCGCACACATTCATCTCTAAAGAGAAACCATATAGCACACAGAAATGCAGATGTGATGTTTTATAACGAAGGCACAAACTTGACTCTCTCCCGGGATTTGAGGACGAGTTATTTTTGTTACTGGAAGGCCAGAGGGCGGGTTGGCGGATTTTATTCAATGAGCGTGATAAATCGAGCGACATGTCAAGTCCTGTTTATTAGATGTTCTCTGCTCCGGAGATAAGGTGACAACGAGTTGAAACTAGAGTCGGAATATTGGCCACAATGTTTAGTCAACCGATATCGGGGACGCATGGTTCTTGAAGATTGCCGGAGTCTGCCCAGTGCCCAGGTTACAAATGGTAGGGTGATAATACTTTTCATTTGAGGTTTTGATAATCAAAGCAGATTATATATTTATGTAGATCAGCTGTTGCTCTGGGGATCCAAAGGTCAAAGGTCAGATTGTGTAAAAATAACCCCACCTTTGACTTTTCAGTTATACATCATGTTAAAGCGCAAATCATTGGCTTTCCAATGAAACCAAATTTATTTCTGTAGCTTAATTTATTCCAAAGATACATCACAGGAACTACAACAGTGTCCCGTCAAACTTCGCCTACCTCAAGTCGAGAAAAACAGCTTCGAAAAAAAAAATAATATGCATTGTGCCACCAACGGCAGTGAAAAAGGTCTTCAGTTTACCCACTTCTGGGGGTATTTTTTCCCAGCAAAAATGCAAAGTGTGAATCTTGGATACCTTAGCTACTCAAATAAACAAAAAACTCAAAAATTGATTTTGACATGATTTTTCTAATATATCTGACTTCAGGCATCCATTATTCAAAACAAGGTTTCAAAGGACATTCCTCATTTTGCCACAGAAGGTCAAAAACGAGGAGGAAATTCATGATTTTAACAAATGGTGGGGGGGGGGGGGTGCAGGAGCAGAAGATTTCTGCTGACCTAATGCACTTTTTCACAGCATAGAAAGTCTCCCGATGCACTAACCCGATATGCAGACATCAACACACAGGCAAAACAAAGAACTGCGCTGCAAAGTATCCTGATTTTAATCCTATTTGTCAATTAGAGAAGTTTCTTATGGTTGTGTAATGGAAGCTGGAGGTTCAGTGGAGCCCCACTGTGAAATCCAAACTCCATGTAATTGATCAGACTCCCTCCTCTACTCCTTCAGTCCATACACAAGGGCCCAAACAGCATCATCCGATACGATAATGAGCCATGCATGCCAGCTTATATTCTAAAAGCAGAGATAAAATTACTCGGAGTAAGATGATTTTGCCAGCTTTTCCCCTCATATTCAAATTTGTTCTCGAAGTCTGAAGTAGTAATTGATACGTCCTCATCCTCCTCTGTTCAGATAATGCTACATACATGTTATGCTGCAAATGTTAAAGTTGAATGTTTTGTTTTTGCTTTTGAGGTTGATAGACGCTGACGTTTGTTACATATATGTACATATGGAGGAATTAGCTTTGAAATTCGTTTTGACAGTGTGAAGGAGTGAAGAGAATTGAACGGAACAAGATCAGGGCCCAATTTCATAGAGCTGCTTAAGCAGAAAATTTGTTTAAGCACGAAAAAACATTGCTTAGTAAAATTAGGTTACCGGCCAAAACTCCATGTGATGTACATTGCTTGTGACTGGTATTTAGCTGTTGTTTACTTAGCATAACAATCGCATGGAGTTTTGGCCGGTAACCTGATTTTATTAAGCAAGACGTTTTTGTGCTTAAGCAAATTTTGTGCTTAAGCAGCTCTATGAAATTGGCCCCAGATTGCAATGCATGTAAGCGAGAAACTACAGTAGACAACCATTTTTACAAACAAAACCATCATTTGCAGCACTTATTTGAAAAATGATTAATCGTCCAAATAAGTGCGCGTGTAATACTCATCACACACTCGACCCATAATGTGCACGTTCCATCACTCATCTTATCTGACAAGTTGATAAAATTAATAAAATGTTGCCTCCACGAACCCACTCCACCACAGGCTCTGAAGTCCACCTGTGATTAAATCACAATAACCCTTGAATGATTCAACTGTGGCAAAGAAAGAATTCCATCGCGCTACTTGAGGAGACAAACTCTCCGAAACTCTCCCCGCTCGTGACATCTTACAATCTATCTGGGTCAAAAAAAGGAATTTCACAAACTAAAAGTGGGACGAATAATGGCCAAAGCTCCGGGCTGCAATACTCCGAACAACGAGCCCTACATGTAGATAGAAAGAAGACAATTAACGAGCCTCCCGAAGGACCCATCTGGTCTGTGTGCGGACGATCCTGCGGCGTGCTCAGCTGAGCACGGGATCGTGCACCTATCAAAAGATGCTCCGAGCGATACACGACAACCGTTTGTTCAACACGGCACTGCGAGAGACCAAAGACAAACTGCAACAACTTTTTCATCATTAATTCAACAGGACATTTTGGTTCACCCAACAGTGAAGCAGGGCCCTGATGTGATGCGGGTAGCCGTTTTGTCGGAGTATAATGACCCAGATCCAGACCCAGATCCTAAAGAATTCAAATGTTAATCAAAGGGAATTGATGAATAGCGATACTTGTCTTTATTTGCACATCTTTCTGACACCTTTTTGCATTTATTTTACACAGTTAAAATACATGTTCATAAATAAATTTAAGTCCAAGAAGGATTGATTACATGTCCAGTGTCTAGTGAGGAAAAATATTCATACGTGAGTTGGCTTTTTAATTTTTTTTCTTCTGGCGCTGCAGAATTTAGTCAAAATCTCTCTACATAATTGATGAAATCCAGATCCTCTATACAAGCACAAACGACTCGTCTGAGCTTGTGTACAAAAGGCACGGAACGGATTGTCCACATGCATGATATGCCCTGTCCGCGCATAGAACAACGCATAGAACATGTAGAGCAATGCAAGGGCCATGAATCCCTGGCAGCTGCAAGCGTGCTACATGAAATCCAGTTGAAACCCATCAGAAATTTGACTGCAGTTGCATGCCGAGTCTCGCGCACGCAGCACGCGCAAGGACCGTATCACGCATGTAACCAGAAATTTGGGGAAGTCGTTTATCCTTGTGTAGAGGATCCGTGATGAAATCAAGAGAATTATTAGTACAATAAACTGTGTAAAAGTGACGATCAAGCATCAATGACAAGAAAGTCATTAGAAGACTTTAAAAACAAGATCGCAGTGCTAGGAGATATTCCAAACACAACTGAAAAACAGCCCCCCATTAGTTTACTCTTAAGGTGTCATAAAACTCTGCAAATACAACTCCCCCTTCACTACCGCCAGTAATTGAAGACGCACGCCGCTGGCAAAATTGCTTTTGCTGGCACGTCACGACCCACTAAAATGAGCTAAATCTAATCAAAGGCCAGCACCGCTGCTTCCATCAATTTCGCAAGGCAGTTTTGTAAGGCATTAGTGATCCGGAAGGAAGAAAAAAACCAACAATTACGTTGCAGTTACTTTCAAATGGGTTCTGGGGCTCAACAGAGTGTGAAGATGGTTTTCAAAAGAAGCCAGGTTGAGGTTGGTAATAATACCGATCGCGAGTAGTCTTCTGAGAAAAAGTACCGAGAAAAGTTTGTTCAGTAGTTTCTGTTGACATCAACTATGATGTACATATGTACGGTACATGATGCACTTCAAAACAGGATTTCATGTTGTCACACTGTTCTAAGAGTTAAGATAGATGTGTCGATAATAGTGTTTTATGTGGGGGAGATACATGTACATGTATCTAATTATCTACAATTGTCTAAAACTGGGCTTGCCTGAATTGGGCCATCCTCCATGAATGGGCATTCATACTGCTTTTCTTTGATCTGTCTGTGTCTCCATCATCCCATCTCTCACGCTCCATGGTTTCGAACATTATGATTTAAAACATCATACCATTATCCGATTATTGGGCCATCTTCCATAAACAGGCATAAATTCTTCTTCTATCCCAATAAATCTTCTCTTCAGTGCACGTTGCTTTGTTCATACAATTTCGTCCTAACACTTGAGCTTTTCTCAATTATGACAAATCAAGCCATACCATTGTCTCAATTGGGTCATACTCCACGAATGGGCATACCTGTATGTCCTGCATGCTTCCTCTGTCCTAAGATGTCTTCTCCTGTGCATACCATCTCACCGTCTCATCCCTCATCTCAGGTTTTATCTAAGATGACTAACATGACCAGATCATTGTCTTAAATGGGCCAGTTTCCACGAACGGGTATATTCCTCTGACTTAAGACATCTCCTCAATGTGCTTCACGCCGTGCATATACCGTCTCATCATCGCATCTCCCGCACTCTACAATTTTTCTACGATGACTAATCGCTCCAGATCATTTATAACATATGTGTCAATGGCTAAGTGCTTTCAGATGTCTTGGCTTGACAAAGCTGGTTGTATGATTATCGACGATCACGACCTGAAAATGGTTTGTATTAACTGAATTTGCATATCTGTGCGTATCTCCAAAACTGGTTTATAAGGCCAAAAAAAAACAGTCTCCGGTTTCTGGTATGCGCGCACGTCGCCATAGCCATGCGCGTCGGCAAAATGAAAAAGTTTTTTTTTCAATGTAAGATGATGTATCAAAACCCTGCTGCTGCACAATTTTTAACGTTTTTTAGATGGGGGTATGGTCGAAGAATAAGCTTTATGTGGCCTCTGACATAATATATATTTGCAAGATTATTAGCACCATTTGCAGTCATCAGCCGCATTTGAAGCAAAAAAAAAAAAAAAAAAAAAAAAAAAAAAGCACCACTTTTGCACAAGCTCCATCCATACCAGAAATTTTTTTTTTTTTTTTTGGCCTAATGGTATGCATGTATTTCCTAGAAGGCTTCTACTTGTTCATTCAATTTTTGGTTTTGCCCTTCGCCAACGTAATTTCATAAACAATTTGTACTCGGTGTTGTTCGAGAGCATTGGAGAAAAAATATCTAACGCTTACTCAGGTAGGACTCAAACCCATGACTTCCTGCCTACTTGTGCAGATATCTTGCCACTGGCCTTCTGAGCTTGCCGGAGTCTGCTGACTGGTTTGAATCTGATACAGCAGATGGTACCACAAGAATTGCTATTTTTTATGATGGAATTTACTACTACAGGGCGTCCTGAAAAAAATAGGGCATGTAAACCCCTCCATTTTTGCTAATTAACAACCAAAATTTTTCGGCAAATGTTTATACCATCTTCAAGGTAATAGATTTAGCTTGAGAATACCGTTTGTTTCATTGAGATTGCTTTTGTAAATCCAGAGATATGTTTGAATAACGGCAAAGCCAAGAAACCCATTTTGTGCCACGTTCTGTGAAGCAGTTAAAATCAGTAAAGTCCTAGTCTAAAACCAAATCACTCTTTACTGTTAGTAAATTGAACTCTTTCATTGAAGTTTTAAAGAAGTGAACCTGTCTGTGCTATTAAATTGTTTCAATATAAGAACAAAACCCTATATTGTCATGAGAATGGAATGTTTGTCTTAGACCCATAGGGATAATCTTATCAAAAGAGCCATACTGGCATTGTCTGATCTTTGAAGCACTCGCTTCCTAAAAGTGGCACAGAAAGTTTTTTTTGGCTTTGCGGTTATTCAAACATATCTCTGGATTTACAAAAGCAATCTTAATTAAACAAACGGTATTCTCAAGCTGAATCTGTAACCTTGAAGATCGTGTAAACATTTGCAGTAAATCCCGGTTGTAAATTGGCGAAAATGGCGGGGTTTACATGCACCGTTATTTTCAGGACACCCTGTACATGCATCAAGTCTCTAATTTTTTTCAATGATTTAACAATGCGGAATATTATGTCTCCCCTACAAAACTATACAAAACTAATAATTTACACACAGTTTGGGATCTGAGAAACAAAGAAAGCAATGCTTTTTCCTAACTTACAACTTGAACGTGCTCTTGCAGTGTTTTCAAGACACATATTCCTACGAGAAAGTAACAAAACTGCCTCATCTAGGCACTGCTATGAGCATTTATCGGCACGGGAATACACTACACAAGAGAGTTCACTAAAAGCTGATATGTCTCATAAGAGTCTGAAGATAATTCAAGGGAAGCCAATATTGACATGATTCAGGAAGCAGGAATTATCTTGGGAGTGCTCGAGCAGTAAGGAGGAGGAGAATCAAAATCAAGAAGATCAAACTCTTTTGTCTACTGATCCAATCTCAAACGGATGGCAAATATCCCCCAACGGCACGGCGGACTCGCATCCCATTATTCCAGACCTGACAAAGAATGACAAGCCAGCTCCATCTGCACATTTCTATTCAATTACATTTTCCTGAGACGGAGGTAGGAGCTCACCCTGAAATTCTTCCAAAGAAGCTTGGCTCGTCTGGTTGCCATGGAAACCATGGACCCGATGATGTAATTGTACAGCTTAAAGTTGTTGTGACAGAAAATTTCAGGGAGACTTACTACATGTGGGATGGAAACGTTGTTTGCCAACGTCATGTACTATGGTGTTTTTGCAACATGTTCAAGTTTTTATTTCTAATTTCTGCAATATGTTTAATTTTTCAAAGATTTCAAATCTAGCCAAGGATTTCTCAATGACTTTTTTTCAAGAGATAAATCAATTGTTTAATCCCCATGGTTTCTCCCCCCTGTTGTTTATCATATTTTGAAGCAGATACAATTGACAAATTTGTCCATAATTCTGTGTCGCAACTACTGATAGAGCTCTGCACACAGCGATGACGCGTGCAACTTTTGACAATGGGTCTTATTCACAAGTCGGCCATATTGAATTGAAAGTGAGGTAAAATCTTAACTTTTGGAAGTTGCGAAGAGAAATGAAAGCAAGTCAATTCCTAATTAATTCCAGTCTGCTTCAATGAATAATTTTAAATTTGTAATCAAAAATTACCTACCTTTAAAGCCAGATAAAAAAAAAGAAATGAAGAAAAAAAAAAGAAGAAAAAGAAGAAAAAGAAAAAAAGAAATGGTAAATAATGCTGCATTGTGCCTGCATAAATAGTCTAGCGCCATCCCATTGAACAGTTGAACACTTAATGAAATATGTTCAGGGAACTTGACAAAAATGGCCAACTCATGAATAAGGCCCATGAAGGTTCACGATGCACAGGTTTATACCTGCACATCATAGCACTTATTGTACTTGTAAGCTTACTTTCGTACCAAACTGGCATTTAAAATCTAACATACATTGGGGACAATTTTGCCAAAATTTGTTTTCGCGAGAAGAACAAACTTGATCACCTACACAGGATGGAAAACAGTGCTACGCCCTTCACTGTAATGACTCCTAGCTAGAGCCCCTGACGGCACTTAACTACATGTATCGGAAAAGCAATTGTCCGGGTTTGAACGCTTTAGAGCTATCAAATTAATGCACTAATCTGTTAAAATATTTTCTCTCTTGAAATTCATCCAAGGTTCACAATTTGTAGCTTTTTAAGCGTTTCCCTTGTGGTGTAGTTTACCTTGGCAAAGCTCTGGCATACTTAAAGGGGCACTAGGTCCTGAAATCCCCGAAAATTTCATGTTTTGGATTGTTTACTTATCCTCTTTCAAACATGTGGTTGAAAGGAAACCAACCTATTGTCTTACCATTCCTGAGAAAAGACGAAAAACCCCGCTTGTTTACATTAGACACGACGGAGTACGAATATGTTTTTCGTGTCGTTCTCATACAGTGTACGATATACACGTTGTGTGCCTTGGCAACAGCGGTGACCAATCACCAATGCAAAAAGTGTGGTTTCTTCAACGTCCGCAAAAGGCGAACACTTTACGCGTACGAATGAAGTCACAACTAGCATCCAAACGGCTCAAATTTATTGGGTCGCAAAAGTGGACCCCGAAATTCGTTCTCACACACATAATACAGGAGTAACACAAAAACGCCTAGTTTTGAAAGGATAGCTGTGTGGATGTTTATATCCTACTTTTAAAAGTTATTTCCGATTAACATAATCTCATTCAAAGCGCGTTTTGTAGCCCAATTGGGCTGTTCCAGGACCTAGTGTCCCTTAAAAGTCTGGTCTACAATATCATTATCAGTTCTGGTGGACACGGTCTCATTAACAAGCAGATATTGTACCATAAAAAAAGCTGTAAACTCTCCTGGTATTCATCAATGCCTTCTGGTCAGGCACCACTACTCAATCACACTGCCATATAAATGACACCGGGGATAACTGCCTACGTGAAACCCATGTATTATGTACTGTCTACGTGCAAAAACTACTCCAGATGATGGCCTGGATGATTATGCCCATCCAATAAGTTAAAAAGCAATTTTGATCTAATTATCCTACAGGGAATTCTGGAGGTTAGATTGACGATAGCCATGGGACATCACACATGTGCCCAGTTCAAAATTGCTTCAAAATTGCATGTTGGTCTTTCAATGCATGATACATGCAGGTTGCAAAATCGCTGGCTGGCTGCCAATTCCAGAAGCGCAATTTAGGAAATGTAGTAACAAGTTTGCAAACACAAATGAATAAACACATGTAGAAATGTATATTTATACAATTCTTGCAAGTTGTAATGACAACTCTCGAATGTCTTTTTCTGTATGACACATTTTATAAAAAATTCTGTATGAAATAATCATAATGTTTAGCAACATGACACATTTAAAAACCAGTTCCCATTTTTATGAATTTTTGAGAGGCTTGAAAATGACTTCCTCAAATGCCAATCTCGGGATATGACAGATTTCTAGGGTTCAACCCCAATCATTACTCACAAAAATCCTATTCATCAACTAACACCCGAGTCCAACAGCTCACTGCGTTGTGATGCCAAGCTGATTTCTAAATGTCACCAGGCTTTAGTTTAAGCTTCCGTAAGACAAAAAGAGATGGAATTGGGCGTCATGGCACGAGCCCGTCTCACCATCTCATGAAAGAATTCTCTGAAACTTGAGCCACCGAAGCTGTAACGGAAACCATGTTCCTTGATAGTAGGTGTCTGACGAATGATGGAACCCCTCAGTTCAGTATGCATTGAAAATGGAATATGTCCACAAGAAAAAGTTGAAGTCGGTAAATATCCATGCTTTATCTGCTGAAATATTCGTCCTCCCTGCTCAAGAATTTAAAATGTTTTTACGGATTGGAAAAATAAACTTCGAAAACATTCATTGTGTACTACTGTACCGGTATGTGGGAATAAATAGTGTTTGGAATATATATACAGCAATTAATTAAAATTATAACAGATTCATTAAAATTATAACTTATTTTAATAGTTGACGTCAAACATAAGATTGCCTGTATATTTTCTTTTGATTTTCATTTCGCTACTTTTTATTTTTTTGGCTCTAATGTGATTAGTTATAGGACGGATTAAATTCCAGCAAGTGATCAGTCTTTCCCTTTTTTAATGAATAATTTTACCAGCTTGGCCTTCCCATTTAGGTATGAATTTCTCGCCTAAAGCTACTACCATGGAAACCCATCTCCTTATTAATCCTTAATTTTATTTACTTCTCTGGCTGAGAAATAAGAACGCCGTGTGTCCATGGCCTGTAAGTCATCACGACTTTCTAACCAACTCATAAACAGCTTCGGTTTCAAAAATGTTTCACTGGCTAGGTAGCGTAACATGCACACGTATTTTCAAACAACATTCTCTTGCTACATGGCACATTGTACATATCTTGCACAGAACAGTTGTAAGTCCCTTACGCTGATGACAGATTTAAACAATTTGCAATGTACATTCCTGGACAACAATGTATGAGCTACGAGTACATGTATGTCAAAGATTTACCTACAAAAATGTGCAACGATCGTGCGGCCATATCATTCAGTAACTTTAGTCACATTGAAGGGGTCCTCTTTTGTAACTACCCGTCCCTTTAAAACATCAATTGTAGAATCCCTAGAGCAAAAAACTTACATGCACAATCAGCATACGGTAGTTCAGCACAATCGATACTTACCCGAAGCAGGTACATGCAGGAGAATTGGTCGACTGTCTCTGATCCACGGCTTCTTTTATAAATTGTGAGTTCAAACAGTAGACGGGGGAGATGACAGAAAACACTGATGACATACCAAATGGATGAAGCATCCGATTCAGAGAACAGCAAGACGATGATCTGAACAAATCATCACTTGATGATCATTGATCGGGTGAGGCACTATGAAACGAGAAACACATTCAACATGAAGACGACGTTCGTGCATGATCGTGATAGATGTCTGAATGCTATACTACCGGTACAACATTATCAGATGTCATCAAGTCATTCCCAGGAAGAGTCCCCCCCCCCTCCCACTCAAGGCCAGACTAATGACACACAAGGCAATCAACTGGACGTTGAACTACGAGAGCATGTTGCTGAAGCTAACTGGATTTCTGCATCTTTGTCATACATGTCTGTCTCCATCAGCACTCAATTCTCAAAGAATTTCAAAGTTGCGTTTCTCGGGCTCTTCAAACATACAATTCTTTTCTGTTAATAAAAATGTGTATGTTTTATTCCTACCAAAAAAAACGATTGTTTCCTCTTTTCGACGTCTGCACCCTTCTCATATAAGATTCTTGGTTTGGGCACAAACGGATCCACTTTGCGAGCAGACGGGTTCCCGGTCCATTCATTATGTGACTGTGGGGAGTTATTGTCGGCAGCCAACAATAAGCCTTTTCGGAGGTTCCAACTGCGCGCGCATTCGTAGCCTGTGACAACGCACATTATTTGTCTCAAATGCCCTTTGACAGTACCCACAATGCACAAACAGCCTTTTTGTAAAGTCAGTGGCGCGATGTTGTCAAAGGCCATTTGAGACAAACAATGCGCGTTGTCACAGGTTATGAATGCGCAGTTGGAACTCCGAAAAGGCTTATTCAAAATTGTGAAGTAACAGTTCAATAACTAAATGCGGGCAGCTTCTTTTCCGGTTGATGTCTCATTCAAAAGTGAATCACTTCTGTATTGCTAGAAAAATACAATTTAAGAAAGACATACATTTTGGGGGGATGAAAACTCAAAGGTAACATTCTTTATCCTCCAAAAAAATGTGGAGGTTACTTTCAGCTCTCTTCATGTAAGAACACACTGCCTATATGCTTTGTCAAAGTGGCAATCAATTGTATAATTTTCCCTTGGTAGTAAATTTTCTTCAGCCCTGGTCCACATCGACCACAAATCACACCGCAAATTTCCAAGAAAGCAACTGGTCAATGACGGCGGATGAATCACATTGTTTAATAACGAGCGTACAGTGTACATAGCATTATCATTCCATAGAGTCCGTGACCAGACCCATAACTGCCATACAGCAGATTCCACTGCATGCCAAGATTGGTAGCTTGATACCTACGGCATCATACCATAGACATAGCAGAGATTGACGTGAAGATGAAGTTTCCTGGAAGTATTGTGCATCACCTGGTGAAGTGACTATGTGGTGCAAGGACCGTGGAGAAAACAGGCAGCCTCTACAAAATACCAACGGAAATGAAAACTAACTGAAGTAAAATTTACTGATAAAGAATATTAGTTAATAGTTAATCACCCAACTCAAAATACCGGTATAGCACAAATTGTGGTCAGAATTGTTATTTTTCATTTAGATACCGGTATATGAACATGCATGTTGATTTTTTTTTCACTTCCTGATTTCACAGGCGATGCAGTTGTTGGAGGACTTGTCATAAGGAGCTGGGTAGGTGATTATTAAGGACAAGTATCAACATCTAAGACATTGACAAATTAGGAGATTGACAACATACCATCTAGAACTACAGGGTGAGTCAAAAAAAAGTGGAACCCAAACCCCAAAAATTAAATTTCATATTTAAAAAAATATGTAGCACCAAAAATAATAATGACTGGAAAGCCAATTTCATAAGCTACTTTTAGATGACAGAATTACTGAAAACGGTCGATCCCTTCAAAGGATATCACCATTTAAACACAATGACCCTAAAACCTGTCTCACCCAAAAAAAATGCGATTTTCTTTCAATCATCGTCGTCTCCTCAAACATCAAACATCGATGAAATCTAAGTTTAAACGTTAACAATATGCAACAAAGTCCTATTGAGGCCCGTTTTTTTAAAAAAAGTAGATTTTATAAATATACTGTTTTTTAACAACCAGGGTTGTTAATAAAAATATTGTGTTTGTGTTTTGTGCATTTGCTGACAAACAAAACTGTGTCATTTTTTTTTTTGTTGTTCAAAAAAGTCAAAACACACAATAAATTGTTTTGACGTTGGGTTTTTTTAGGTTCATTGCGTGAACGGGAATGGTGATATTTGAACGGATTGAGCAATTTCAGTAATGTTGTTTTCTAAGTAGCTTGGTTTAATTTTGTTTTATCATTATTATTTTTTTTTGCTAGCCCATTTTTTTTAGATAAATATATTTTTTTGATTTAGGGTCCCTCCCGGTACATGCATCATCTTTCATTGAAAAAAAAACTTTTTCATTTTGCCGACGCGCATGGCTACGGCGACGCGCGCGCATACCAGAAACCGGAGACTTATTTTTTTGGGCCTAAAGGACCCTCGTTTGGTCATGAATATGGCCAATTAAGAAATCTTCCACTAGACTAACAAGTTTCCATCAACTACTCAAGATAACTCATCTCTTATAGGATTTTCCGCTAATGCAGACATGACATTTAAACACATCAACCACTTATGTCGATCCATTTAGTGAAAGTACGATGTTATCGCAGCAAGGAATCCATTATAAAACTTGCTGTCGTCACGAACTCCCGTAAAGTGAACTCCTTAGTCTCTGCATTGTGTATCTTAAAGAACCTCTCCATCTCGGGTAAATGTAATCTCAAGCTGGGAGAACGACACTGCCAACATTATCAATTGATAATTGAATCCAAGAGGACTTAAGAAAGGCAGGTCCTTGCCTCGGCAATTTAACGGTTCTTAAAGGATTACTCACCACTTGAGAAGCAATTAAACGCTGACGAGATTCAGCGGTTCATTGACACTTAATATCCAATCTAGTAAGCAAAGACAACTTGCCAAGACTGTCAACTGAACATCTTCATGCTCTCTTGATCACGCCGCAACGACAAGAGCTTTGATCACACCTTATCTCTCCAGTGACAAATCTTAAACATGTGAGAGAGATGTAGCAATGGCCTGAAGGCAGAGTGCAGAGATGTGGCAACGTCCGAAGTAGAAGTGCGAGACCGTAGAATTGAAAGATCTTCCGCATATCCGAGGAGACAAACCGCTGTTAGTTAATTTCTTAAAGGTCAGGAAATGCCAATCCGCAGGTGCGCTGGTTAATTGTTTCTGGCCAATGGACATTTAGAGAGAAAAAAAGTTACTAATCAAAAGCGAAGTGACAGGGTGGAAACGACGAAGAGCCTGAGAGACAAGCCGATACTTCCGTGGCTTAGGCTGTTTCTGTAAAAGCACAATTCCAGCATCACAGACGTTACAAAACAGACATTTCTTTGTACTTTAGAGCTCAGTGAATAAGCCTGAAAATGTATTTTCAAATCTTATACATCCATCGTCTTATCTAGTAACAGTCAAAGAGATTACAGACTATAATTTTCGAATTAACTCTCTGAATCATAAGTGATGCAGATGCGGCCTTAATTTGTCAGGCCTCACACAAACTTTCGTATCAGTACATTCACATACTAATTTAGAAATTCCAGTGTGAACGATGTTACACTCTGAACTGAACCAGGCAGCCTGAAGCCATAATGGAACATAGTCTAGTAGTCAATTATCTAGAAGTAATGTAGGTCAGATTGAAACACGTGTGTGGAAGAAGTGTGGAAAAGCCTTACACTTGAAGAAGTGTGAAAAAGCCTTACACTTGATGTGATAAACCTGTAACCTGATGTTCACCTCGTTCACAATGAATCTACCGGTAGACAGAGTTTGCCTAGAAGCAAGTCCCTCTTTTCTCTGATCAATAACTTCACACTTTCCAAGCAGGTGCTCCTGTCCCCGCTACTTGTATGTCCTCGATGATACTTCCTGACCTTTTCTAGGAGCCATGTTCTTTAGTTCCTCTGGGCCTTGGACGATGGAAATTTCTCCACTCTCGGCTTTAGCAGACCTAGAGAGGCAACTAGACATGTTGGGAGTACCCCATGGCCAATTTGAACACTCTGTTTTTACACCGTGTTCACTATAAACTATTTCGAGACCAGCAATCCTCGTCAAAATAAAACACTTTATTTTTCAATTCCTGATTTAACTTTGCTTAAATCCTGCCACGTGAGACACTGCCTAACTTGTACCTCCAAACTATGCCTTTGTTTTAATATACACCTGTTTTGGTACACCCTACAGAGTAGTGTATTACATTGTATCCTCAATATTACTGTCGTATCTATGAACATGGATCCGAAAGCACATGTATTCATGAATACAGAAGAAAGAGCAATGCCATCAAGCACATTCATAGTTCATTACACGATTGCAGCAATCCAATGATGTATAGATGGTAGGGCTGTCCGAAATATACCAAATATTCAAATATTTGATGATCAACCAAATATTCAAATTTGGCAGTTTGAATATTCGAAAACCAAAAACAATGCATGTACACACACGACTGTTATAAATGCTAATTTAGCGTGAAGTTGAGGCGTTTTATAATCAGGTGCCACTTTTGTTTGTCGACGGTAACTTTTTTGTTGATGTCAGTTCGTTGTGCCCATCCTTTTACAGGTTAAAGCCCTTGAGGTTATAAAATGCTTACTGCAAAATACTCCTGCTAACCATATCAATCGCCACACACAAATTTTAACCGGCTCAGTGTGAAACTTTTGACCAGCGCAGTACGCAGTTGCAGCTGGCAGTTTTGAAAATATCCAAATAATCAGTTTTGAGTAATCGAATACTAAATTATTTGAAAATAGACGGCTCTAACGGACGGCAAATTGAGCATCATGTACCTCTGTACGTACTCATTACGGGACGTTCAGCTGCAGAACTACATGTAACTTACCTTTTAGACATCAGTCCTACCTATAAAAGCAGATGTCAAAATAACTCTTGCTCCAAGCAAATAAAACAAAACGTCTTGATGTAATGATGCACTTTGTGAGGTTATCAAACAACAAACACGGACAAATCTCAAGACAGATGACTAATGACTTACAATGATCTTTCCTGAGGTACATCTGCACTAGACGGAAATTGCCATCATCATTTACATCTCCTGTTAGCACAAGTGCCTCTAGAAATTCATTGGTAGTACTACATGTACGGTACTAGCATTTTGCGAGCCATCATATTCCTAATTTCCCAAACGTGCATCTTTGGCATTTCTGCAGCAAATGAGCCCAAACGAAGACTGGACTTTGGTAGATGGACTAGAGGCATCATGATTGGGGGGGGGGGGCACTTACCAATTGAGAAAGCTCAAGACACTCATCAGATCATCGTTGGAGGTTCTCCTGCCTTGAAATGATAGTCAGTCTGGTTCCACTAGCTGCTACAATAATGACTGCACCACCTGGGCATCTTTAAGACTCAGTCAAGACGTACTGGAGCATGTGCATGTGGAGCGAGTCCTGCATTTTAAGAGAAAATGATTACAATTTTAGATTTTCCTCTTGGGTCCGTGGCTGAAACTCAAGAGGAGTTGCCTTATCAAATATACATGAACCTTTTCCCCATCTCTACATGCACCTGTTTCAGTGGGAGAAGACATGTCCATGCGGGTGGTTTTTCTTGTCAATCTGGGGTTTTTTTGACAAACAGTTTTTTTTGCAAGGAAGTTCTTTACACATGTGGAGCATGTACTTGTGTTGAAGATTTATTTCAGTTGTATATATTTAGGACCCGTTCTGGGCCCTGTATTTTTTAATATGTTTGTCAATGATATCCCTTCCATTTCCGATCATCGTTCTCAAAGTCTTTTGTTTGCTGACGATCTGAAGCTGTTTCGCACGGTCCGGGGGCCTGATGATGCTCAAGTCCTTCAGGAGGAAGTGGACAGGCTCTCTGCATGGTCCTCAACATGGAGGTTAACACTGAACCTCACTAATGTAAAGTCCTTACTTTGACTTTAACGAAACAGCCTGTTTTGTTTGATTATGAACTCATTATCTCATTCACATTTGGAAAGAGTCACCGATCAAAAGGGTCTGGGTATTTTAATTGACTCTAACTTAACATTCACTCCACATGTTGACTACGTTGTTGACAAAGCAAATCATATGTTGGCAATTTTCTGGCGTCATTGCAAAAATCGGAACCCGAAAACAAAACAGGTGCTTTCCTGTTCTCTTGCAAGACCCAGTCTTGAATTTTCTTCAGTGTGTTGAACTCTATATCTGCATCTTAAGCAGAGCGCATCGAGCGTGACTACAGAAAAATTCTACCGTTTCCTTGGCAACAATGTGGATGACACAGGTTTAGGTCTTCAACCTCAACTGCAATCTGTGGATTCACTCATGCAACACAGGCAAACTCTGGACCTGACTTTTCTCTTCAAATGCGTCAACTCTTTAATTTACTTATAATTCTTATTTCTTGTTTCCCCTGGAAGATATCTCCAAAATCCTGATGTGTTCCATGTTCCATACCAACGGGGTCAGTGCTACAAAAAATGGGTTCATTCAGCGGTTGACTTCATTATGCAATTCCATTTCTATAGCATCAATATTTTTAGCCAGACCCTTTTTAGTTTTAAATCTTCTGACAGGCAAAGATTACAGAGGCCCATCTCTCCCCTTTAATGTGGGTCTGCTGTCATGGATTGAAAAGTCTGGCCCACAGAGAGCCTGTTTCGTTTTATTGTGCTTTCGAGTCTAAATGTTTTTTAGTTTAGATGTTTAAAAAATTTTTTTTTTTAGTTTTGATGTCTAAATGTCTTTTCAGTGTTTTATTGTAAATTTGTAAATTTGTATTTTTATTTTTATTGTAAATCAATTTATATTCATCCATCCGTTTCTGGCACTTACGCTGTTGGATACTGTCTGAAATAAAATAAATAAAATAAAAATATAATATATAAAAAAATTGTCAAATGTAGAAATTGACAACATTCTAAGTATGTTTAAGCTTCGTAATGCATTTGTCAGTGTATAAAGTCAATGCAATTGCTGTTTCCCTGGAGGCAGTGCTCTGTAAATTTCAAATAAATCTATCCCAACAATCCCACAGAAAACCACTCCCATTATTAGCTTTTGAAGACGGACACGTCAGAAATCTCGTGAGAAGCAAGCAAATAAAAAACATGAAGTTATTAACTTGATATTCCCTACTTCCAGCATGGGAAATCAAGCAAATAATTGCATTTGCCATTTCATCCCTTCAACCGGAAATCTTCAACTCTGACTCCCGATTGGACAGAACCATGGCAACCATGATCACATGACAAAAACCTGCATCATCACTTCACTGATCTGTGGCCATCCAAATGGAAACTTTGCCGTCTCCCCGAAACTGATCGATTTTAAACATTTTTGCAATCATTTCCAGAAATGAACTTTCACAATGTGTTAGAACTTTCCAGTATTGAACTAAAGTACACTGTAGCCCTAACAGTCCTGAATCCTCCAATTTTAATACAATTTTGCACACACCCTAGGGAGTTAGGGATAAAAACAAGTTTGTGGCGCAGATGCTGACTTCGCCCATAATGCCAAGCGAAAAATAACTGTCTCCACAAAATTATGGCGTTCTATTTTAAACATTTGCAATTATTTCAAGAATGGCAGTTTCATCTATTATTTGAATTTTGCAGCTTCGAACATTTACCTAGTTTGGTGTTCACATATCGACTTTTCCCATACTGGTAATTCACAGCAGAATAAATGGCCTCTTTTGTGGTGGCCTCTTGCAATCAATGGCACATTGCACATCCAATTGAATTGTTGCTTTTTTTTTCTTTTCATTCACTCAATCCAATATTCACTTCTTGACGTACATTTTCTCCCTGATCAAGTATCACCGCCAAAGTATGCCTGTTCTCCTCTATGATTAATTAACAATTCACACAATGGAATTCCGTGTCAATTTGTCCACCGGTAATAGAAATCGTACTCGGTTTCTTATTACCATGGCAACGCATCACCTACGAATGCGTCAAGAGCGTCTATTGTCGGCGCTCCGATTCTCAAGGTGCAATTCAACATCCCGGGGTAATTAAATGCCTTGAAATTCTCGTTTCAACGCAAGGAAACTAGTGCAAATTGAGCGCTAAGTATCAAGCAAAGGACTCCAGAGAGACGCGGAGTACAGCGTCATACAACATGTGTCACACTCATGGATTGAAACTGTACTAAAATTGTGTTTGTTATTGCATTATGATCATTGAAATCATATGATAAATGTAATCAACTAAGGTGATTATTGATTTAAAGTTGTGTTCCTGGCGCAATTTTCGAGTTTCATCCCGAAAAATAGATTCCTTTTCTAAATTGCTATTTTTTTTCTAGAAATACAAAAGTTATTCACTTTTGAATGAGACAGCTTCAAAAATATCGGTTACACCTCTATGTTCCGACACCCCTTTGTTCCGACTGCACATATTCCTATCCCTAACCCTAACCCTAACCCTAACCGGGAGTAACACAATCTAGGTTGTCGGAACATAGGGGTGTCGGAACATAGAGCAGTCACCAAAATATCGGCCCATGTTTAGTTATTGAATTATTACTTTACAATTTCGAAATATTGGCTGCCAGACAATAATTCCTTTCTGGCGGGGTAGGCTGGTTCCAGCCCCACACTCAGTATCGATAATGTACAGACTGGGAAGCCAGTCTGCTCACAATGAAAGTTTTGCCCAAAACAATTTGTTTTGCCCAAAACAAACACCTTTTTTTTTTTAGATGGTTGCAGACTTCTAAAAACGGAAATAGGAGTTTTTTGGTGGGAATGAAACAAACAAGTTGAAAATTTCTTAATTGAAAAAAAACTTCGAATTTATTGAAAAGCATGGGGAATGCAACTTTAATGTAAACATTTCAAATGTGACTTTTAACTCAGTACTGAAAAAAAAAATCCAGGGTTGATTTTTATTTTTTTTAATTACACAAATTCAACCAAAAGTGTGTAAATAATTGAAAATTAGAGTCAACAGTTCAAATGAATTTGTGACAACATCCATTCCAAGTGCATCAATCCTTTAAAAGGTTACAAACACATCAATATTTCAGGAATTTCCGGTACTGAAAGTTAATACAACAACTTTTTATTCAGAAATGAAGCTGTCTTATAAATAGCAACCACATGTAGGTATTTGGTTTCATTGTTTGCAGATGTACAGTACATGGCATGCGGATGTCAATGTTATTCACTGGCGGACTCGAGGATGTGATTTTCTATTTCAAATGAACATGAGAAGAAAAAAACACAAATTCTATATCCTACTTACATTACAATGTGAATAATAAAATGAAGTCACAATCAATGGGTTTTACAAATGAGACGGTAAGGCAGAACAAAATGATCTATTCATTGGTACAATGAAGAAACTTACCATGACGAGATAAAAACAAGAATCCAACATAAAGACTGTCAGGTCGGCATGCAATGCCAGTAGTACTAATGTAACACCATCCACATCACAAGCAGATCCTCTAATATCAACGTTGCTCAGCCCCCAATTCAATCGTTTCAACCGCCAGTCGTAAACTCCACATCCAAATTTACAGCCCGTCACTTGACGAGCGACCGTACCGAAAAAAAACAAAAACCGCTGTTGGTAACCGTACGCTCCCTGTGTAAATTTGCTATCCCGTCGGCGTCAATTGAGACCGCGGGGGAACGGCAAGGCAATCAGATTTGTCCTCATGGAAGGAGGAAACGGCATGAAAGAGGCAAGATGAGCTGTGCTGGGTAATTATTCAACCGGAGTTGTACGGGGAGAGACACAACTAGAGATGTCACTGCTGCGCTGTGTTGACTCAATGGTGAGGCTGACGCTGGACCAAACACTGTGCCTTACTTGCTTACTTCACCATCAGGTCTCAATGACAAGAGCTGAACAGTTGCTCTTGCTTGCCTCTAAAGTCAACCGTGCTAATTATCCAAACATGCTTAACACATCGTTATCGGCTGTATTAGTAGTTAATTACGGGATGCAGGTGCAGTAATGTCCTTACTCCACAGCGTTGTTTGCAGACTAAAGTTTTTTTTGAAAATTGCTCGGCCTTGATCAAGTGTGTGAATTGGAAATGAATCCTGAGGACACGTTATATGCAGGCAATCCTATTGTATGTAAAGCAGGCTTATACCTCTGGACACATGTGCAGGAGTATCATTCTTTGTTTAATCCACGTGATGTACATGAAAGATTGGTGCCACTTTTGAACACGGCACTGTATGCATGAACGTTAGATGGCGCTTTTTTGACCATTTCATGAGAGTTCCTTGGGTGGGACGCTGTATAGGTACGTGTCCTGGTCCACACTTCAAGACCGGTGCGAAGTGCATTTCGTTGTGTGCCTGGAAGAAGGGCGTATGCGCGTAAGCCCTTATGCGCGCGAACGCAAAAGGGCATATATATATATGCAGGAAACGGTTCAGCCCGTCAGAAATTAGCACAAGTTGTTCCAAAAATTATGACTCATATTTGTGACAAATTCAAAATTCGTAGAATTTAGAATTCACTAAGGAGAACATTGGCTTCATAATACAAGTGGGGGAACATTGGAGCCTTTCAATGCCGTTTTCTTGAAAGTGATTTTCACGTCAGAACGCTCATAGGCCCTTCTGCCAGGCACCCAACGTTAATATGAGCAAGACTACATGTAAATTAATTTGGCACGTGCACAAAACTACATCATATTCTCGTAAGCACAAGGTGTACAAAACAATATTCAAGAATTCAAGCGTTCCGCCAAACTATCTTTATGTAGCCATTAAGGGGACACTTGTGCACGGATTCTATAGGGAGACCATGACTGAACGAAGCATGTTTATATTAAGACATGTCCCATTCCATCATATAGTGCTTTGCCTCATCAGTGAATAAGAGTGATTAAAAAACACCCAGTGCGCGCCATCGCGTGTTTGATTTCATCGGCATCCCATCAAGTAAATTCATTTCCCCTGCTACTACAGACAAACCACTCTGAATTCCATCACCATGGCAACCGCACAAACCGCTGTCTCTTTCTCCTGCCATACGGAATGAGACAGATAGGCAAACACGGGAAAAATGGGCAAACAACGTGAACTCCTAATCAATTTAACGACGGAAATTACAACAATTGGTTTTCAATTTTCTTGTTGACATTTGAAAGTGCCTGAGAGAGCTTGTCATTTATTTCGCGTAGAATTTTCAACATTGGTCGGGACCGTGCATCGTGGCCAGTCAATTACGTTATCAGAGACAGCGCAGAGACAGCCACACTCACCGAGTTGTTGAGCAAACGTCCGAGATAGCAATCAGAAAGGCTCAGCCAATTTCAACGATGTCTCTTCAGAGCTGTTGACAACCTCAAAAATTCTGAGTGAACTTGAAATGTACTTTACAGGGTCCTTGGACAATCTCATTTCGACTGACTAAACGAAGCAGGTACTTTGAAGCGTCGGTTCAAAAACTCAAGTATTCTCAAAAGGGCAAAAGTGTAGTTATGGACACCTCTATTTTCAACTAGTTACTTTCAAAAATGACTTGACTGTCAATTCTAAATGAACTTTTGCAGCCTCTAGCAGTCTTTTATTTAGATAACTCTAGGTTTTTATAATTTTGAGCAGTACTTTGGAAGAAAATGCGACTTTCTTACCTGTTTTAGCAGTTAGAGCTGTGCGAGTCACAGTACAATCTAGTTCAGACCATATGCTCTGCCCATTGAAGTTTTACCCCATAATCTCCCTCATAAAACACAAGCCTGCCCTCTTTCTACAAAATAACCCTGCTGATATCAAACATGGTATCTTTAGCAAACTAGTGAGTCCAAAAACACAAAGTGACTTTTCCTGTTGGTATCATTGCCAACTATTTTCGTGAAAATAAACGTGGTGTTTTTTTTCGTTCCCTAAAGGAACGAGGTCCTAAACTACACTCTTACTCTCAAAAGAAAGTTTGATAAAGAGTACCTTAATATTTCTACATGGAATTTACCTTTGCCAGAAAGTTAAAATAGCAATGTACGGTAGTTCACAAAATGGAATGTGATCACAGAAATCCCTTCACATGGTTAAAAAAAACTGACCATTGTATTCAGTGTTACTGCGTATTTACCATAAAATCTTTAACAACTTAGTTTGATGTGGTGGTTGCTAAAAAAAACACCGTAAAATCCAGCCCTAGAAAGTGTTCATTTTGAGTTTCATACAGAAAAGGTTTTTTTTCTTCAGTTGCTTAGTTCATTGCATTATCTCAGTTATTCACAATTGAATGGGACATTGAATGGAAAAGTCCACCACCGTTTTGTTATTGAATTATTTTTGCACAAAATTGAAATTATTTGCGGCCCAACAATAATTCAGCTCTTGCAGGGCGGGTTCACTTGTGCAGAAAATGAAAGCCCTTTTTATTACAAAATATGTAGGGTTTTTTTTCGATTGAAACAAAATATGCAAATTGAAAAGTTGTTAGGAGAAAAAAAAATCTTAAAATAGGCCTAATGAATTTAGCAAAACCTGAAAATGTCAAGCATGTGAAGGTTTAATTTGCAGGTTGCTGATTCTTAAAGTACATGTACCTTCCTGGAATAATAGTCATACATTTACATGAAACTAGTTAAAAGTCATCAATTGTAATTACTGCATCAATCTTTTGTACATTAACTCACAGTCACAGCGTACAGCACTCCAATCAGCAGAGAAGTTGTCCCTCCGTATAAGCAAAACAACCCACGAACACTCCTGCGATCTTTATGAAATACAGCCAACATGACTCCGCGGCTACGAGGGGGATAAATTTTATGTCACTATGGTAACCCAAGATAGTGTTGATACAACTTGTTTGTCAGTTTCTAGACAGCAACGTCACACTGTAACAAAGTGATCACGACAGAATGTTGCTACCCAACTACGAATAAATAACCCGGTTAATATTACATGCGCCCGATGTGTACATCACAATTCAGAATGTCGCCCGACAAAACCGGTAATTCAGTAAAGATACTTACAACCACGCAAAAAAATGCTGTCAATTGACGGCGGGCGGGAATTATCTCATCAACCTCATCACAAGAAATCATTAATCGCCGACCGATCCTACAGCTCGAGGCAACACAGACTGTGAGGCGAGGGGACAGACCGGAGGAATTAGCAGCACCCCAAGCACTCTTCAATCGTCGAATCTGTCAGTATAGGATCAGATCCAAGACGGCCGACGTCCGGAAGACGGAGCAGCGATCACATCATGCATGATTTATACGATCACGTTTGGCTTGCCGATGGCTACTTCGTTAATGCATGCACACCGGGGAAGATTTAAACCACCCCTGGAGGATCATACTTGCGCCAATCACACCTCAAAGTCTTATGCGGCAAACGAGTCCAGCCAGATGATGCATTTAAATCTTATGCACTTTTGCCGGCCATGTAACCTTTTCTTTGCCCGGACAGCACTCTATGCAAGGCTGAGTAAACAAGGTCAAACCCGATAACCAACCAAGGATTGCAAAAAATGAAATTACAGAGATCTTCGCACAAGCTCGATTTTAGTCCACGGGGCTCAAAATAGAAATGCACGAAGAAGGCAAGGTTTCTGCAGTTGTTTGTCATGCTAGTGAAAACATACTGTAATCATAGCGAGATAGCTTAAAATAGAATTTAAGAAACATGACATGATTTCCGCAAAAGGTCACGATGTTTGTAAACAACTCATAGTATATTCTGACTTCCATTGCTGGACAAAAATAATTCAACCCACTAACTTCTGACATTTAAAGACAAATCCAAGGGCTGGCAGAGTACAACACACACACACACAAATGAAACTTCTATTAAACAGAAACAGGAAACAGTATACTAATTTTAAATATTTCTGTAAAAAATAAATAAAAAGAAAACAAGTTGTAAAGTACAGGCATACATTCTTATCAATGACAGTGTTGGCTAAATTGTGTTATTTCTAATAATAGCTTGACCTCAGCCCAGCGGCTAGCGAAGTGCAAGTGTGTGACGAACTCCGATGACACTACCTAGCTAACATCAACAACAGCTCATCATCTTCAACCTCACACTGTGTCTTCACTTGTGATCTGCGGGGCCAATTTCATGGAGGTCTGCTTAAGCACAAAATTTGCTTAAGCACAAAAAAAAACTTGCTTAGTAAAATCAGGATACCAGCCAAAGCTCAATGCAATTGTTATGCCAAGTAAACAACAGCTAAATACCAGTCGCAAGCAATGTAGATCGCATGGAGTTTTTGCCGGTAACCGGATTATATTCAGCAAGGTATTTTTGTTCTTAAGCAAATTTTGTGCTTAAGCAGCTCTATGAAATTGGCTCCTGGTTTATAGAGTTGTTTTAAAAAGCAGATTATGGATGTACAAATGTATGTGAAATAAAAAACAGGTATCAAACCAGGCGGTTTTGGAGGATTTTTGAGGATTGAGGCTGTTTTGTCTAAAAAGCGTCGCTTGATTTTGAAAGATGCATGATTTGTATCGAGGTCTTAAGCTTGTACCATGCACGGTTTATGCTCAGGCATGCATAATTGAGGCCTTCGTTACTCTTGACATCATCGGCACTGCTAGAACTGGATATCATCCCACTGCCTCAATGCATTACGCCGAGGCAGTGGCCATACCTCCACTGAACAAATTCAAGAAATAATGGATAACTTTGAAGGATTGAGGCTCATGTATCCAATTTGTTTTATAGTGGTATGCAGTTGGAGCAGACGGTTGCGGGATTTTACAGGATTGAGGATGGATCCTAGCTAAAAGGGCCTACAGGGTAGGCAGTTGTAGGGTGGAAAAAAGCAAATACATGTACATTGTACAGTGCACGACATTTTGGCTTGAATCTTGGTTTTTGTCTGATCACATTTTTTATGCTTCAATAAACTTGGCCCCTGGAGTATTTCCTATAATGAATACAGAGAGCGAGAGAAGTAATTCCCAGGAAAACCATCAGCATTGCAATAAAACACACAAGAACACACCACGCGGAAACATTATTATGAAGTGTGACATTCATCTCCCCACATTCAACCTGGATCTGACCAAAAGAACAAAAACGAACTTTAAAAAAAAGAGAAAAAAAGAGGTGACTTTTATGAGAAATAGATGAAAGCAGTAAAATATAGATGATTTATAAGGTACATGTATAGGTTTATAAAATGTACCTAATGAAAGCCTCATTTTAACTGTTTATTAAAATGTTTCTGTTGCAACCGGGAGATTTATTTTTATTTTACAATTCTACATTGTAGGCCCTACTGTGCATCCATATTTTACTGCTTTCGTCTGTTTCTCCTCTTTTTTGTTGTTGCTTCTTTACAAAACAAGAGACTTATAAAAAAGCGAAAAGGAGGAGACTTTCATGAGAAACAACCTATAAAAGCAGTAAATTATGGATTCATTATGTATGTTAATCTAAGAGTGATCACATAAAGATGGAAAATGAAGCTTTCATATACAAGGTCCGTTTTATAAGCCTACACTTATAAATCAGCGAGGCTTACACTGATGAAATCCTTTCTTTTCTTGGCTCGGCCAGGTTTGAAGAGTCTACACTCCTGTTTTCCTCTTCACCTGACAAGGACTTTGGCCTCAAAATGAAGTGACCGCACGTCGGCTCTGCCTGGGGTGCAACGTTTCATTTAGGCTGCACATTAGCGTCCATTTATCACTCAAATTCTCCCGTCGTTAGTATTTGTTCGTACGGCAACATCGATACTCTGCTAAAGAGCTCCTTCTTTTTATAGCAGTCAAGACGTAACCTTAGACCCTTTTAGCATGGCAGAAACTTCTTAATGACGCTGTTGTCTCAGCAGCCATTTATGGTTTTAGCAAACTCCTATGAAAACCTAAGCATCCAGCTCTTTTGCATGCCAGGCAACCTAGGATTTTATTTCACTAAAGAGTAAAAGTGTAAACCACGGTTAGATATCAGATTCTAGAAACACACCGTATAATGTGTAGTTCTACAGGTAGCTGGGTGGACATGAAAAAATGCTGGTATCTAAAAACAGAAGGATCTGGTGTTCCTGCTGGTTGCATTTCGAAAAAAAGTATGCAAAAAGCTTTCAAGAATTTTGGTGGCTTGGCTCGCTTAAATGTGTGTAGGATTCGAGCCTACGTTCTCCTGCTTGTCAGTAATGAAGGTATCTCAATATCTTGACAATGGGCAATTCCATCAGTAGGGACGTTAAATTTTCAAAGACTACTAACCAATTTCAAACTAGAGGTACTTTGTGTTCCGAGAGCACGAACCTTAGTCGTGGATATCCAACGAAGGTGTATGAACAAAAAATGGCAGTAAAATTGTGAACATTTTATGAAATCCGCATTCAACATCAAATCACAGCAATAGTGTTGTTTATTGGCTGACCATTATGTTTCACAAAAATTCAGTCAAAACTGTGGGAGAAGCAGCATTTTGTAGATTTTCATTAAATGACCCCTAGTGTCCATCAGATGACCATTGGCCAGATTTTATGAACCTGGCTAGGTAGGGCACGTGTCCAGATTTCATTTGACCAAGTTTGTTCGAAATATTTCACGGGTTAGCAAGGAATTTTGGCTTAAAGATGCGCGCTCTCAGAATCTTCACGATTCTGCAGAATTTTTGTGCTAGCTCGGTTAGCACAAAATTGCGGGCCGTTAGCACAAAATACGGATTCCATGAAATTGGGCCCTGAATAGTTTATGAGTTATTGCCATTTGAAAAATTTGATAAATTTGATCATGTGACCGCATTTGGTCACCTGATTGGAAAGAAGAAAGAAACGACTGAAATACAGTACCTTAGTCGTTGGACAACTACGGTAAGGTAACAACAAAATAAAACACTTGCAAAACTGAAAGGCCTTAAACGTACAACACGACATGGTTCAGTGTAAGATGAATTAATTAATGAGATATTTACGCACTGCAAAAGAATTTAATGAAATGGTATGCTGTGGTAGTATCTTCACTCCATACAAACACCAACGACATTTTACAAAATGCTAAAGTTGATATTATGGAAACATTGTTGTTACGGACATTACATCATAACGTTACGGATGTTACAATGTACGCGCTGAAACCAGTTTCACATACGCGATAAAAAACACACTGACTCACATTATTCTAATTTTATAAAATATGAACCTTTCCCTCTGCCTCAAAGACAAAAACTCACAATAACACGAGCATTGTGCATGTGAAAACAGGATGCCAAAATGACTACCTAAAATCCATAGTTTTTAGCCAAAAACAATGGGGGGGGGTGGTTAGGACAAAAATATACATTATGATTATACCATATCCACCTCACTGGCACACCGCTCAATAAAAAATGTTGTCGCCTTTAATTTGATACCACATTTGAGGTTGTGATGCTTGTAGTTGTAAAGATTTCTTACATTTTCCACTTTCGGCCGTGTCCACTTTTGCATGGAATTGCCCTTGCGAGTACGACACCCACCAGGGATGAAGGATCACGCTTTTATCATGAAAGTGGTTCCAAAGTTTCCAAAAGGAAAGATTTTACTTTGATAATCCAATCAGGCAATCACTACTCCTCGTTAAGGACAAATTTATTCTAGTTTACAAACATCACACTGAAAACAAAAAAAAACGTTGGGTATAAACTTAAAACAGAACATGGAAAAAAGTGATGGGAAGCATTCCCTATAACACAACCCAATCAACAAGACATAAATCATTTTATCTGAAGCAGGCACTTAGATGGATTAGTAACATCAATCAGGAAGATGGGATGTGTTCTCATCCATGAGCAATTCCAGATTCAGCAAGGCTGCATGGTTTCATTTCTCTAATGTATCCATTTGGAGATTAATTTTATCAATCAGCGTAAAATGAAAGTAAAGTTGGGTTGTGCAACAGGTAGCAATGAAAATAATTCTATTTGGAAATGAAAACCACTTTTGTTATGGTAATTGATTTAGTTGACCAATTTTGATTTTGAAATCAAAACAGGTGATGATGATGCATGAAAATAGAAGGCACTTTTTTTCAAGTTGAGCAATCAATGTTTGTTGTGTGTAATGAAAGCATCTACCGGTACACGTCACACGTCACGACTGGTGTACATGTTTTTCTATAATTAGAAAAACAATGACTAACCCCCTAGGCCGAGTAGGAACCATCCTCAATCCTGCAAAATGCTCAAAATGCCGCCAAATACAGATTGGATTTAGCCTCGATCCTCCAAAATTGTCAATTATTTCCAGAGTTGTAATGACTCCAGTCAATGACTCGACTCGAGTCCGACTCGAGTCACAATTTTTGGTGACTCGACTCGACTCGAGTCCCTAAGGGTAAATGACTCGACTCGACTTGTCGAGTCACTTAGAGCAAATGACTCGACTCCACTCGAGTCCCTCATCAGAAGACTCGACTCGACTCGAGCGAAGGCTAATAAGACTCGATTCCCAAAAATAAAAGCGCAACTTTGCGAAAAGTATTTGCAATGACTTGCGGTGCAAAAGTTATGCTCACTTTACTTTGCGAATAGCAGTCATGTACAAATACACGTGTCACAGACTCCCACCTCATGGTTCTAGAACGCACAAAATACTAGATTTTTTTAAACACATTTTCTAATTCGCTGTTTCATCATTGGTTTTGGGCGATTTCTTATAAAGCTATTGGATTTGAACGCTGGCTATAAACTTATGGCCTCCTTTTATAAATTTTGGTATATAGTGTTCAAATAATTGTGACTCGAATTGACTCAGCTAAATATTTGACTCGACTCCACTCGACTCGACCTTTTGACCTAATGACTCGACTCGAGTCACTTCTTTAATATGACTCGTTACAACTCTGGTTATTTCTAGAATTTGTTTAGTGGAGGGGTGACCATTGCCCCAATCCTTCAAATCCTCCAACAATTAATCACTGTTGGGTTGAGGCAGGGCCGATGACATCCAGAAGCAGTGCGGATGATGTCGAGCATAATGCAGGGCTCAAATAATACATGACTTAACGTAAAAAGCATTGCAGTGTACAGCCTATGAACTCATCACAATGCGTCCTCCAAAAACCAACACCTTTTTTGTCATTCAGCCTCAATCCTCCAAAATCGTCCAAAACTGCCTGCAGGAATTTGGAGGATTGAGGGTTAGGGTAAAAAAAAAAGAAGAGAAACCGTACATTTTATTATAATCAAGAAATCAACAGTAACCAATTAAGTTTCTGAGTAAGGATTGCCTCCCCCCCAATCAGGCATAAGTAGTCTACAATTAGAAAATAATGAAAGAAGGAAGACATAGGCCTAATATACCGTAGCTTGTGTGACATCTTACAGAAATCAACAGAAACAGCAAGGAAAAAAAATGCAATATTCTGAGCAAGATAGAACCGCCTCCTGTCTGTGTTGACACACTCAATCGCCCTGCCAATGCCTTCCCAATCAAATTCAACAAGATGTCCAAACAAGTGCAATAATTGCATGACTGAATGATGTGCCTCCCTAGACAGCACAAATTGCTTGTTGAGCCATAAGAGAGTCTGCACTTAGTTTGCATACAGTGCCTGCGCGGTCTACCGCTGTCTGCAAATGCTAGCGTACTATGGGGACGTGTGCAGAAAATGTCAGGAATCAGGGGAACAAATCTAGCCCGCAGGAACAAAAAAAAAGGCAGATGCAACAATTTTCTTGCATGCCGACGCCAAAAAAAAAAAAATTTTGCATTTATAAAGTATTTTTTTCAGAGATACATGTACGTATCGTATTCGTGAATCAAATTTACACGTGTTTTAAAATTTTCAATTCCTTATCAAAACAAATTAAAACAACTATTATAAGACAGAAATGGTTAAGACAGAGTTAAAACAAAAATTAGAAGGCACTCAGAGAGCACAACCTCCGCTAAGCTACATGTATATAAACAATTCCCCGCAATACTGTAAGTACACCCGAAAGAAATACTTGCATAAATGGTGTAGAATCCTTTAAAAAAATCCTGGATCTAGACCCTGATCCGGATCACTTTAAAAATCTCACCGATTTGTACTTGTACCATGCTTGTACATGTACCAAGGAGCATCCCATGCAAATCTGTCCATAACCTTTTGAGTTATCTTGTAACAGACAACCAACCAACCAACCAACAAACCAACAAACTAACCAAATCCAATGAAAACATAACCTCCTTGGCGGAGGTACGGTAATAAACAAAATTGCAAAGGTTGGTTTCAGTTTTGAAAATATAATTGACTGAAAACAGTTGTTATGTTGTTTGTTCATCCTAACCGATGCACATTATCAGCTCTAATGTCATAAACACCTGGGATTTGTGATGTATCCCTCCCCCTTCCAAACATGCATGCTCTGGTTGACACAACAACGTTAGTCAGTATAAGATGGAATTTTGCGTCGGGGTGATATAAATCAAATTAGGTTTTGCCTAGCTTCACCGATGTTGAACACTGTATACTCAGTGTGTTACCTCCCGAATAAAAGTTGGAAAAAATCACTCGGGTACGTCAGTCAGATTAACGTTTTTCCCCCTAACTTTTGTGAATATAAAGTCACGGACATTCTTGCTTCCTGAATAATGAGGTACAGTATGAGAAAACTGCCGCCCATCCCACACACACACACACATCAATACATTTGCATATGGGACGTCTAAGCAATGGCTATTTCATTTCACAGGAAAATGATATTGATCAAGATTTGTAACAAAATTTATAATTGATGTACCCCCCCCCAGTACATGTGTACAGGTACATGTACATGTACATGTATGTACAGTGTATGAAATTTTACACAGCATGTGCACAAAAACCAGCAAAGTAAAGTTTGGAATATTTTACAATGGAACAAATCATTTCATTGTTTTCCCCCGGCAGTGTGAAGCACGCCGCGGGCTTGAGCTGCTTATGTTGGTTGGTGGGTTGGTGGACACTTTACTCGGCCATAAATTGTATTCATACAACTCAAGTATTAAAGTTTTGCATACGAAGACTGGTTCTGCAAACACTGTTGCGCATGTGTCGAATTTGCATTTTTTTTTTGCAAATTAGATCACGTCCCATTCCTTTACGTTTTCTGTACTCTCGAGGTACCGGTACGGTACGGCCCGGCCCGGGTGCGCGCATGGACGGTGCCGTCTTCACACGTTACCCGGCCGCCGTGGGTTGTACCACTTGGTACTTGTTTCCCAGCGAGTGTACAAACAGCAGTCCAATTTTGTTTTATGAGGGACCATTAATAATGTATCGTTACTCAGAATTGTATCCTTACATACTAAATGATCATTAATACATTAATACTTAAATTTCACATGTAAGACAGAGATCCCCTTTTAGTCATGGATAACTGAACAATGCACATGGCATGTACTGTACATCAGTGGCGTGACCAGGATTTGTTTCGGGGAGGGGGTGGGGGATTTTTAAGGGGGGGGGGGCGCATCAAGGGCTGACCAACAACAAAACTTTCCCCAAATTTTCAAAGCGCCGACTGACAAGCCAGGTGGTGCGAAGCAAATTTGAAAAAGGGGGGTAGGGGGGAGGGGGGGGGGGATGGAACTCTTTTGATGTTTGAGGTGCCCTCTTTTTTCTTGGCACATTATTCAGATTTCATAAATCCGTAGGGTTAAGGAAATAAGAATCAATTAAAATACTCACTGACTAGATTCTGAAATTTCCTTAAAGGGAATATACATCATTTGCTTTTGCTGTAATTTTCAGAAATGGATGGAATTGGGGGGTTGGAAATATATAGCAAATATAGTTACACTGACTTTGCCTTTGGATGCTATATCCATAAAAACAAAAAAATTGTTGTAGTCTGGTGTAGTTTCCTTAACCCCACAGATACGGTAGGCCTTTACATGTATGAATAATGTGCAAAGAAAAGTCAGCTACATTCCTCTTCTGGTTTGAAAAAAAAGACACTTCCTGGACCTGGTGAAAACTTTTGTTTTCTTTGTGTGACATGTGATGGGGGGGGGGGGGGCACCTGGGGGGCACTTGGAATTTGTAGGCAGGTACGTGCCTTCCCCCCCCCCCCCTCCCAACTGGCTATGCCACTGATGTACATGTATAAAAAAAGTGATCAATTTCTGAATCCACCTACGATAACGAACACCTGTCATAACAGCCTTTTATTATTGACAACATAGACGTGTTATTTATGACAACAAATTGCACCACACAATAAGATGCCCCATCCTCATTGTTTGGCCTTTAAATCGATGATGAATTTCTTAATACTATTCATTCATTTAATATTCCCCTCCTTACAATTTCTTTAAAAGTGCAGCATACGCGTATGCGGACGGAGATATAGTTATCATTGAGAAAGAATTTCTGAAAACTATTGATTCTTCCTTTGCTGGCAATTTCTATAAAAAGTGCAGCATGTCAATACTGTGGAGAATCAATGTACCATGCTTGTATCTTGAATTTGTTAGGTTCGCTATAGACTCACACTACAGATATGATCCGCTGTACATACACGTAGGTATTTTTATCGTACATGTATTGCTGTGCAGTAAGGTTTTATTCAAGTACATTGATTTTCTGGCAAAGCTGTCAAGACTTTAAAAAATGTGAAGTACACCTGCAATCATAGGTAATGCATGTCTAATGTAGCTTGTATACTTTGCAACCAAATCATTTTAAAGAGGCAAGTGGAATGCTGAAAGTCGTTTTGTTTTTTATATTTTTTATTGTAGATAAGACCCATATATATCATAATGACAAAGTCCCATTCTTTTGTAATGTGCGTTTATATGTTTAAAAAACTGAAATTCATCAAGTAATTTGTTGGTCAGCGAGCGCATAATTGAAATCAATAGTCGTCGGGGTCTTCGTAAAATCAGAAAAATCGTGACGTAATAAACAGGACTCGTTTATACTATGCTGCATCGGGAGTCCTGTTTATTATGTCATGATTTACTATGTTTTGTTTGCTGCCCCCAACGACGACTTTTACACAAATTGCACGTTCGGGTCGAAACAGGACCTGAAAAACAGCTCTCAAAAGTACCTTTTGTACTCATTTTATGACAGACACAATAGTCGTTTTTATTTCATCACACCTTAGGCTACATATACCCGAAAAATGATAAAACCCTCCCTCTCTGGCTGGCAATTTCAACAAGGCCAGCCCAGCAGTCAAAATCAATCAAGTGACTGTTTTTAACAGTTGAGTGCTCCCTGCCTTCATAAAGCAGGATTGACTGGCTGTGATTGTTATGAAACCTGATATAGCTATGCTTTGACTGTAGGAGATTGATAAGCCAGCTGTGCCTACCAGTCACCTGCTTTTGTCTGTTGATGGAATTTGACTGTCACAGTGCCTATAAGAAATACGATCTGACTGTTGGTGACTAGTCTGTGTAAAAGGCCTGGCAGGGGAACAGGACTGAACTTTTGACTGACTGTGACTGATAAAACAGAAGGAGGGTTGAAGGTCACGTAGGATCATTTGCAATGAACCAGAAGTGCCGATTTAATGACGGAAACCTTGCTCAAAGTGAAAACTGTGGATTTATTCTGCCTGAAATGGTTTCGTTGTGAAGGAAAAAAAATCATTGAAGATGGTTCCAAAATAGGTTGCCTGTGAGCACACGTTTCATGTGCATTTTTTTGCAACAGAATCTAGTTAAGAGACCCAAAAAAATTGTGAGTACATTTTCTCTGTTTTCTCAAAATGTACAGTATCCACTGAGCTGAAACTTCAACAGGTTACATGTAGTTGTTATGCGCCCTACTTACGAATTTAAGCAATTTTGTTGCTTCAAACGAAAAAAAAAATTATGCCAAAAAAAGAGAGAAATGATCCTATATACCTTTAAGTGTAAATGCCTAAAAATCTAGACAACCAGTATTTTAATAAAATGCAAACTACTGTGTTTCCACCAAGTGACGAAATAATGTGTACAATTGTCGGTGAAAATACAGTAGCTCTGTTTAAATATAGACAGTGACAAAAGTAACCAATAATCGGCAAGATTACCATATGCGAAGTTCACTGATTTTCCTCTGTATTGACTAACAAGCCCCCAGATAGCAATTTCATGTCATCAAAGTCAATTTGAGCAGTGAGAAAATACAGACACTTTCTTAGAAAACACTTAGAACTTTTTCAGTCCAATCTCATAGGGTTTGTACACAGGGTGTTGAGTGAACTTCGTATGGAAATCTTTCCCAATAATCACTGCAAAGCATTTATTTGCACTTAGATTTAACAGCTGGACATGAAACCACAGTTCTCAAACTCATACTGAGTAAATATTAAATAATAAACCAAATTTAGGGAAATTTACGTTTGATGTTATTTCAACATTGAAAGGTGATTACATGTACATGTATATGGAAACTAAAATGAAAACGAAACAGTGTTCAAATATGGAACATAGGCCTACTTAATATTTATTTGCCAATTTATGTCTACATTTATTTACTCATTTTGAGATTTGCAAATTAATGGTGAAAAAAGAACATGAATCCAGGAAGAGGATTCTAAAGGAATGCATTCAGCAGAATGCTACTGTCACGGTCACCATCCATGCCATCTAAATTATGTTGGGAAAAAAAATGTTGCAACCTGAAGCCACTTCCGCAATTGTGAACAAAGTCTATGGAGAGTCAAGAAAATTGTCTAAGTATTTCCTAACAAAATTGAAAATATATCTCCGTGCCACTGCCAGATTCATGTCTTATCATCATTTTTGCAATGATAATTGACCTTCATTGAGATGGAGAAAAAAGTTGCGTCAGGTTGCAACATTTCTTCGTAATGTTGGAACACAACATTTACAGCAACATTTTACTTGATGAAATCCCCATGTAGTGTAGAAATGTGGGAAAGATTTCCATATACGAAGTTCACTCAACACCCTGTGTACAAACCCTATGAGATTGGACTGAAAAATTCTAAGTGTTTTCTAAGAAAATGCTTGTATTTTCTCACTGCTCAAATTGACTTTGATGACATGAAATTGCTATCTGGGGGCTTGTTAGTCAATACAGAGGAAAATTAGTGAACTTCGTATATGGAAATCTTTCCGAAATGTGTAAAACCATTCCTCGCTTCTCCCCCCCCCCGCCCCCTTTTTTTTTACAACCACCAAACCACATATTTAATATGAAGGCAGTGGATATTTTGCCGGAGACGGCAAACCTTCAGTAAACGTTAGTTTGCCGGATATGCACTGAACATGCGCAGTTACTGTTTTTTTGTACTTTAACATTTTCCGGTGACAAATTTTAGTCTGGCTCCATGCCAATATTATCGTTGTATTTTTGTATTAACAAGATGGGAATCAGACCATTTTATAATTTCGGACTTTATTTCCCTTTAAAAAAAAATCCCCCAGAGCCACAAATCTGAAAAAGAAAAAGTAATACTCTGCAATAAAATGTTTGAGACATATTAAAATAATAAAAGAAGAATATTCTTATTTATTTGGGGATGGGAAAAAAAAAAAAAAAATTGTGGCGGGCATCAGGATTCGAACTCGGGACATCCCACTCACTAGAGCTATTGCTTAACCACTGCACCGACTGTGCTACATAACTTTGGTGGGAATTTAATACATGTTATAATTCAGCCCTATCTTAAAGAGTACAGCGCCCTCTGTTGATATGGATTGCCGCCGGCAAACCTTTAGTAGGCCTAAACGTTAGTTTGCCGGCGTTACCTCCGGCAAAATATACACTACCTAACATGCCTAATATGAACAAAACGGGTTGAGTCAACATGATGGAGGATTTTGAGTCAACTATATTTCTGAAATTAGTGGCTAACATAATTATAAATAATAACGTTACTAGGAAGATCCTAATTCATTCATCAGTTCGTCAAGACATCAATTCTCACAAAATCATAATCGGTGAAGCACCAAAATAAATTCATACTTACCAGCGCATACCCTGACGAGACAATCGTGTTTTTCTTGCCGAATCGACCACCGCGCCACTCGCCTTTTTCGTGAACTTGTTTACGATTTAGCGCCCTCTCTTGTTACGGTATTGAAGTAATTGTAGGGATGGGCGTGGTAAAAGTCAGGGGGAAAAGAGGGGATATATATACACGTAGATGGGTTTCTGTCATAATGAAAGACAATTAACAACTTGTGCTACAGTTATTTTAAACAAACTGTAAATCTGCTGGACACCAGCAATTTTAATTATTCAATAAAAATAATTAAATAGGGGGCTAAAATCCGGCCCTGCCGTGCTGTCATCAAATGACTGTTAGCGTGCTTTAAATAAAGTTTTTAAATGAAAAAGAAATTAAAAATTCTATTCAATGGGAGTATGAAGGGAAAAGTTTTGACCTTAAAGAAATTGAAAGGTTGCCCAGTCAACACTATGACAACCAAATATTAGATAAAATTATTTGAAAATTGACATTTATCCATCTTTGACAACAAGATATCCATCTTTAAAAAGGAATTTTTAAAACCCACTTTTAATCAGTGGTTCCCTCAAAAGCCGGAATTCATAACATGCGCAAAATGCAGGATACCATTCAAAGTTCAGCAAACGATATTAAAATGCACTTACGTAGCGGACCGTTGCGTGCCATAGAGCTGTATACAGCTCTATGTTGCGTGCACACTAGATATTTTTTATACCCGCACATGCAGTAGTAAACCAAAGTGTTTACAGAAGAAAATAAATTCCAAAATGGCTGTCACGGACGGGCCAGCGGTAAAAGAAGAAGAAATAAATGCCTTGACTAGGGAGGCTGAATCCCTGAAAATCAAACTTGAAGAGGAAAGAAGAAAGCTCAATGATGTAGACTGTGAGTATCTTGTGAATGGCCGTTACTTTGGCATGCATTTAGTCATGTTAGTTGTGTTTTGAACGTGTTTGATAAAAATGATGGCGATGTTATTTTGTGGGAGTGGGCGGGGCTGCTACGGTATATTTGCAGGGGGGGGGGAGAGAGAGCTAATGTTGCTGAAGTGAAGCTCTAAGAATAAAGCATTGAAGGTAGAATGCAGTGTCTTTGTGCCACTTTTTTTCGCCATATTTAACCTTGATGATTGCCAGACATTCAATGCAAATAATGAAATGTTTTTTAAAAATATGATTTTTGTTTAAAGTTAGATAGTGGATATTTTGCCGGAGGTAATGACGGCAAACTAACGATTACTAAAGGTTTGCCGGCGGCAATCCATATCAACAGAGGGCGCTGTACTCTTTAAAATAGGGCAATATTATAAGATGTATTAAATTCCCCCCAAAAGTTGTGTTTTTTAAAAGGGAAATAAAGTCCGAAATTATAAAATGGTCTGAATCCCATCTTGTGAATACGAGGTAACAACGATAATTTTGGCATGGAGCCAGACTAAAACTTTGCACTGGAAAATGTTTAAGTACAAAAAAACAGTAACTGCGCATGTTCAGTGCATATCCGGCAAACTAACGTTTACTAAAGGTTTGCCGTCTCCGGCAAAATATACACTGCCTTAAAGTTAAACTGAAATTGTGAGAAAAAAAACCTTCCAACTAAACTGGACAGTTTTGGGAACAAATTAGCCCCACTTGTGTGGCCTCCGGCTCCGTATTGCTGCGCTGTACGTTAGACCACACGCCTGGTTTCCCAACCTACTGAGGAGTTTAGTCCCAAACTGGCGCATATGGACTCCAGAAAGATGTCTGAATTTTTCGAAAAAAATTGAAGAAATATCATCTAATCTACCCGTGGGGCAAAAGATGAGAAATCATAGCATACAAGTACAAAAATTATCAGTGGTATGTAAAAAAAAAATGCCAAAAAAGGATGCGCCAGTGTTTGAAATAAACTCCTCAGTAGGTTGGGAAACCAGGCATGTGGCCTAAGGCCAAAAAAAAAAAGTCTCCGGTTTCTGGTATGCGCGCGCGTCGCCGTAGCCATGCGCGTCGGCAAAATGAAAAAGTTTTTTTTTTTCAATACAAGATGATGTTTCAAAACCGCCAAACTCACTGGTTTGACTGGAATTCTGCTGCTGCACAATTTTAACGTGTTTTTAGATGGGGTTATGATCGAGAATAGGATTTATGTGGCCTCTCTGGACTCCCATATATTTGCACTAAGTTTAGTCGGGCACCATTTGCAGTCATCAGCCGACATTTGAAGCCAAAAAAAAAAAAAAACAGGTTAAAAAAAAAAAAGCCGCGTCGCCGCACCACTTTTGGGGCAAGCTCCATACCAGAAACCGGAGACTTTTTTTTTTGGCCTAACGTACAGCCCAGCAATACGGAGGCCACACAAGTGGGGCTAGGAACGAATTACATATACGGACGTTACTTATCTGCCGCCGAACAGGTGCATTTTCACCCCACCTTGTGATTTCATTGAAGATGAATCCAGGAGTCTCCGCAAAACTGAAAACATCTCGGGAAAAATGTGTTTAGACTTAGAGCTCATTTTAAAGTGCACACATTGTTCAGGCAGCAGACAAAATTTACCAATGCCATTTTACTTAACATTATTTGAGGTTTTTTTTAGTAAATTGCATTTTTCACGGTATGTTCTAAAAATTATTTGCTAATAGTTTCAAAACAGATTCGTTCATAAATTCAAGTTTTCTTACCCTCTGTTTCCATTATTGTTTAGTGATGGTTGTAGCCGAGAAGCTAGACACATTACCACAACTCAACTTGAAACCAAGAAGGATTCTCAAAGGTCATCAGGGCAAAGTTCTGTGCTTAGATTGGGCTCGTGATCATCGACATATGGTGACATCATCACAAGATGGAAAGATTATTGTATGGGATGCATTCACCACAAACAAGGTACGTAAATAAAACAAACCTTTTCTTGCAAAGTCTCAAGTTGTAAGATATTCCGCCATGATCAATAAGTTTGTTTAAATTAATGTTAACAATTTGATATACATCATAATTTGAAAATATTTACGTGTACAATATTAAATAGGTTTTCAATATATAATATTCTTATTTATATCAGGCTTCCAGTGGTAAAATAAATCAGTGTATTGTATGCTTTCGTAAAAGTACTTGGATGACAGCAATATTATGTCGGTAAAAGTACCCGAATGAGGACAATATTATTTTGGATATTGTTCTCATCCAGGCATTGTAACAAATTGCGCTGGTTCCCGCACAATCAAGAGTGTCGAAACTCATTGTCAACCAGTCAGCAGTCAAGCGAAGAACATACGACAAAAGTTGAGAAATAAAGACTGTGTCCTGAATATGTATTTCTTGCAGATCAATTCAGCCTGATATAAATAATAATAATAACAATATTGGATGGGTTTTTTTTCCGGGGAATACATGAATATATATAATTGCACTGCCTATAACAATATTACACTCCTCTTCAACTCGTGCAATACTGTTGTAGCTCGTGCAACATATTCTTGTATCCCCCTCAAATATCCCCCTCAAAGCCATCCAATATTATATAATTGCAAATATACACTGTAAATATTCAAAAATATTGATGTACATGTAACTTTCTCGAGGCTTAATGGGTGGGTTCCAGTTGTGGAGTAACAAAGTTCAAATGAATGGCTAATTATGGATATATTGTTGTGTTTCTATAGGAACATGGTATCACTATGCCAACGACCTGGGTCATGGCTTGTTCATATGCTCCGTCCGGCACCATAGTGGCTTGTGGGTAAGTTAAATGTAACCACTCCCAACCCATCAGAATCCAACCGCATGTTTTGTTTGATTCTGTTGGAGTGAGGACTGCACGAGTAAACTGATTATGCTTTACATGGGGTCAGGCATATCACCATAATCAGTCCAACAGTTTGGGTGTTGAGTTTACCATATGGGCAATTCCACAGTTACTCACGTTACATTTTTGATGTACTTTTGAGTTTCCTTGGGCTGTAATTACCTTACTGAAAAGGCTTAATAACTGTTATCCCCATGGTAGATAGAGTAGACCCAGACCTACCTAAGCACCAAAGATGACATCCAGAAAAATGTGTTACGTATGATAAACAAGACGCACAAAATCGGTTACTCACGTTACAAAAATGTAACATGAGTAACCGTGGAATTGCCCATTTGGTGTTGGAATTTGCAGGAGTGAGGAAGGTTCTTGGTAAATCACTAAAGGCTGTTAAGGTTAAAGCTTGCACAAAAGTTATGCACGATAGTCTTCCTATATTAATATCATTTCCTATTGATATTGTCCAATAATTTTTTTTTCCATTTTCAGCATTCTGTGCAGTACACACATCTTTGGGATCTGCAATGCATCTTTTCCTATTTTTTTTTCTTGGGAATCAAATATGCCTGAAAAGTGATAATAGACAGATCTTGTACATGTTGTATGCAGAGTGTGATACAACGCAAAAATTAGTCAGAAAAGAAAACGACTTTGCACGACAAAATGTGCGTGGACAAATATGGTAAATGGTTGATAAATGTCTGTGTATGAATACAGATTGTAGAAGTTGATGTTATTTATTTGTTGATTTCATTGGTTACATTATACAGGGGTCTTGATAATAAGTGCTCAGTGTATCAGCTAAGCCAAGAGGAAGATTTGTCAACTAAGAAGAGAGCAGTTGCCATGCATACCAGCTATGTGTCCTGCTGTACATTCATGAACTCTGACCAACAGGTAAGGAGGAGGGGCCAACAGGGAGTGGGTGGAGCCAACAGGGGGTGGGTGGAGCCAACAGGTAAGGGAAGGTGCCAACAGGGAATGGGAGGGGCCAATGGGGAGTGGGAGGAGCCAACAGGTAAGGGGAGGGGCAAACAGGGAGTTGGAGGGACCAATGGGGAGTGGGAGGGGCCATCTGAAGGGGGTTGTGGTAAATATAAATGAGAAATGTCAATAGTGGGGGAGGGGGAACATACTGAAAATGTACTTGGCAAAACATTCTACTGACTGTTTTTTTATTTTATAGTTGGCCATTAATTTGGTTGATTTTTCCTGTTGATCAGATCTTGACAGGTAGTGGTGACAGCACCTGTGCTCTCTGGGACGTCGAGAGTGGTCAGTTACTGCAGAGTTTCCATGGTCATAACGCTGACGTCATGGGTTTGGATCTGTCCCCCTCAGAAGCATGCAATACCTTCGTATCTGGGGTAAAAGAAAAATCCACTCTTTTGTATTTATTTTCACTAATGTAGATAATCATGAATAATTGTAATGGAATGCAGTCAACTGTTTAAATTGTATCGGTATTAAGCAGCAGATTCTGCCAAAACCCAATGTTGATGTTGTAATGTTTTAATGGATCCAGGACCGCATGCAAGCAACTTTACTGTTACTTTACTCAGGACATGGTATCCAAAATTCCCAAAGATAATGCCTAAATTTGATTAAGGGAATAAATATAAACTTGGCGGGTTTTAAACAAGAACGTTTAAAACCGGCTTGGGGCCTGATCACTGATACTGAAGGTTTTAAGCACACTTGTTTAATACCGGCCACGCAAATATTTATTCCTATTCATAAATACCTTTCGGTTAAAAATTCAAAGCAAGTCAAAAATTGTAAATTTTCAACAAGTTTGTTCAACAGTTTCCCCCTTTTTGTTTGGAAACACCCCTCTAGCTATATGCCTCTCGCGATAAAAATCTCCTTGTATTGAGATAGGCATGCGTGTTGAGCGTATTGCGCGATGCAACGCAGAACACGGCGGTGCCGGTGTAGTGTGAATTTAGGACTCTATGAAATACCGACTCATTGGTAGTATTGCGCATGCCTAATTGACGATTGGAACATTCAACCAATGAAAGGGTAAAAGGGACCAGATTTCATAGGAGTCCAAATTTCATGTGACACCAGAAAAGTGTTTAAAACCAGCCAGTCAGTGTTTTAACAACCATTTAAAAACACCCCCGTGACGGGCTCTCGACCAATAGGAATGGCTAAACTGTCTCAGGTATTCATGAATACTGTATATTGTTGGATTATGGTTGTTTAAAGAAAATGTGTCAGGTATATTTTGTATTATCATGCAGGGGTGTGACAAGCAGGCTCTAGTGTGGGATATGCGTTCAGGACAGTGCGTTCAATCATTTGATGGCCACGAATCAGACATCAATGCAGTCCGCTTCTTCCCAAGTGGAGATGCCTTCGCTTCAGCATCGGACGATGCAGGGGTGAGTATGGACGCTTCCTACCCGACAATCAAAAATTGCCCATTGACCAATCCGATCAAGCACTTATGGTCAGCTGACCATGATAACTCTGTCAAACTTAGTCACAATCAGTGTGAGAAATGTACTGGGCAATTCCACGGTTACTCATGTTACATATTTGATGTACTTGTGAGTTTCCTTGGGCTGTAATTACCTTACTGAAAAGGTTTAATAACTGTTGTCTCCATGGTAGATAGAGTAGACCTAGACCTACCTAAGCACCAAAGATGACATCCAGAAAAATGTGTTATGTACGATAAACAAGACGCACAAAATCGGTTACTCATGTTACGAAAATGTAACGTGAGTAACCGTGGAATTGCCCTACACAAGACACAGGTGGGTTGAACATATGACCAAATCCAAATTCATGTACGTGTATGCTACTGATCAGTGGTTGATGAGAAAGTTATTGATGGTTTCAGAAGTGCTAACATGTTGGAGAAATCGTGAACACTGTTTTTTGCAGTTAGGTACGTGTGCTCAAAGCTAAGAGTAAATTGGTTCATGGATCCTAAAAGTAAATTTGTAACCGGAAGCATTTTTAAAAGGAAAAGTTCACACCCACTGTTTAACCCTTTCATTACCACATTGTTTATTGACTTGGCTCTCCCCAGGACCATTGTTTGCTCAGTCATGCGGAAATCACTAGAGCGTGAACAAAATGACCACAGGTCCAAAACTCACTTTTTTCAACCCAGATTTTCATGGCCAAGGACTGATTAAAATCATAGGTGTTGTGTGTAAAGTTTGTTCCTCGAACCTTACTCTTTTATGTGATGTAAAAATGAAGTCCATATGTGTAAATATAAGAAAGTTATGCCTGTTTGTTCATCTGGTTCCATTTATCAAACTGCAAGCCATTTCACCACATGACCAAATGGCACTCCATACCTCAATTTGTGAGTGGATACTTCTAAAGCACTTTTCTCATTTTTTTTGTAATGGCAACACTATGAATAAACTACACCATTAGAACGATCCGAAAACACTCTTTCAGCTGGTATATGATTGATGTATGGGCGGCCAAACATATCAACATGCCGCCTTTCTGAAAAGTAGTGAATATATCTGTGTTGAGGGTGTTCTGTGTGTGGTTTCCTGGTCGACTAAAGTCGCCCATGGGAACCAGCAGGGGGGGTTCTTCTTGTTGACAAAAGTCGCCCATGGTAAGGAAAGGGTTAAAACATGAGTACATGTTTTGAGTCAGAAATCTTGAATGGTAATACATTTTGATGAATTGTTTTCTTATTTTTGCAAACAGTGTCGTTTGTATGATTTGAGAGCTGATCGTGAAATCAACTGCTATGCCAAGGAATGCATCATCTTTGGAGCCACTTCTCTGGATTTCTCTCTCAGTGGTAAGAGTTTTTTTTTTCCACCAGCACTCATACTTTGATTAATCTTCATTGTGACAGAAAGTCAGTGATGTTTTTCTTGTTATCTTCAGTTTTGAAGGATTTCATTGCATGCAAACTAGACTATTCGGATGAGGCCAAATTTGGTGACGTTCTTGTTTACAAGGAGAATTTGCCTGTTTACTTTTGTTTATTGATCAGTCCTTTTTGACGGTTTAATTTAGTTTGTCCCCTCTGATTCTACTCTCTTAAAGTCGCTCTCCTCGTTGTATTTTCTAGTCTAACCCTGAAAAAATAGATTTTGTTTTCAAATTCTACTTTTCTAGCACTGCAACAGAGCAATTCCAAGAAAAAGGTCCCCTTTTCGTCCCATACGTAATGCCATGTTTTCTTTAATTACATAATCATCGCAAAGACTAATAACATAATTCGTCTGAGTGTTCTCCTTGCAGATAAAAATCACATAAATCCATGAATATCTTAGAGGGATAAACTTTTGTTATTTATGGGACATAGCGTGCGCCAATTCTTGGACTTGCCCAAAAAATGCATTCACATTTTAAATGGAACATCGAACAAAAAATCTTCCAACGTTTAGTTAAGGAATAATTACTATAGAAAGTTCAAATTATTCATATTATTTGCTTCCCGATAATAATTCAGGCGTATCTTTTTGTGAATCATGGGCACAAAAGCAACTCAAAATAAAAACATACTTTCAGAGGGTTGAAAATTTAGAAAATTAGGAAGCAAGTGGTTTTTATGTATAAATAAAACATACAAATTGAAAATTCATTAGGAGAAAAAAATTGAATATGTTGAAGAGGACAGATATAGCAACTTTAACCTTCCCAAGAATATGACATTGTGATCCAACTGTATGACCTCTAACCTCTGACCTGCTATTCTCATTCCCAGGCCGTCTGCTCTTTGTGGGCTACAACGATTACTCCGTCAACATCTGGGACACGCTGAAGGGCATCCGTCTGACCATGTTGTATGGGCACGAGAATCGCATCAGTTGCCTGCGGACCTCACCGGACGGCACAGCGCTGTGTACTGGCAGCTGGGACTACACACTGCGCATCTGGGCTTGAGATGGTAGTAGGAGTGTCCAAAACATCACCAAGGCTGGTTGTGGTGTTGGAAGTTGAGGCCGTTACAAGTCCATCACAAGTCCAGTCACAAGTAAATCCTGTTTGCAAGTAATGGAGGATGAGCTGTAACAAAGGAATGCCTTTGTCATTTGTTCATTTTAAAAGATTGTGACTGGACTTGGGACTGGAAGACTTGTGATTGACTTGTGATCCTCCGGTAAAGACTTGTGACGGACTTGACTACAGCAAAAGCTGGTTCAAACAATAGACCTTATTCACGATGAAGCCATTTTCGATCGTGTTCCCTGAATCTATTTTATAAATTGTAAACTGCACTCATGAGAATCTTCCTGTTTAAACAGGAATTACTCAGCTTTTTTTGCCCAAATTTCCGTGTTTTTGTTTGTTTTGAGCCTGTTTTGGGGCATTTTTGACAGATTTCATGTCTTTTTTCATGTTTTTCCACAATTTTCCTGGTTTTTTTCATTGAAATTCATTCTCATGCCTGAAATTGTTGAATGGGATGGTGCCAGACTATTTTATGTTTGGAGTGCGTTCCAAGCTTCACTTTCATTTTTTTGTTTAATGTGGCTTCAAACGTTAGGGTATGTTTAATCACACATTTGAAATTATTCGTCAGAGCAGACTGGTATGAATTTGTAATGAACTTTTATTTCATTGCTTTCATTTCTACTGCTAAGTTCCAAAAATGAAGAGTTTACCTCGCTTTCAATTTAAAATGGCCGACTCGTGAATAAAGTGTATTGATCTCTATATACCGTCCAGTCAGTATGTAGAGATTAGTGGTTCATACGTTACACTTAGATAAAAGTCAAATTCATGCCACTTGTAGTGATTCCCACTTGTATTCAAATAACTTTGCTTCGGTTTAGCATTCGCCTATGAATTGGTCTTAGAGATTTTTTAATAAGGTACAGAAATAAGCTCTTTAAATCCGGCTGTTTGAATTGACCGTACATTTTGGTGGCTGTATTCAGATCACAACTCAAACTTGCTTACTCTTTCCAGAAGAAAGCATTGCTGTTGCAAATTAAAATTTCCATATTTTCTATTATATCTTTTGTTGAAATCCAGGGTTTTAAACCAGTATTCATAAACAGCTGACTTAACATATTGGTTGAGAGCCCGTCACGTGGGTGATTTTAAACTGCCGTAAAACACCGCTGCATTCTGCGCCACACTGTGCAGTACCAATTTCCATATAAGGAGATTTTTAGCTCTAAGCATGTGAGGCACATACCATAGCCATGGCCAGAGGGGTGTGTCACAAAACATGAAGTAAAATTGTTGAACAAAATTGTTGGAAAGTTTTGAATTTTTACCTATTTTGACTTTTGACTGAAAGGTATATGAATTCGGGCCATTATCCACAAACAGGCCCCTAGCCAGTTTTAAATTAGTGCAGTTTGTTCGTTTGAAGCAACAAAGTGCTCAAAATTTAAAGAAGGGTGCTGAACAACTAACCTGATAAAGTTTCAGCTCAGCTTCAGCTGTTTATTTCGAGAAAAACAACATTCTGTGATCTCGATTTCAAATAAGAAGTTACTGAATCATGTTTTGAATTGGGCCTCGATTCAGCGTCCGAGACACGTTCTCACTGAGCCGATTGCAGCTACGCGTTGTCGCGCACCGATCCGACGAATAATGGCAACCGGGTACGCGTGTGCGTCGTGCCAACACTTGCGCGTGCTTCGCCGAATAAAAAAACCGAACAACTAATGGAAATTTCCAACGGTGAGTCTTAAGACGCACCATTGGAAAGACCTTCTTTCGTTGATTTCTTCAAAATGACTGCTTGCCAGAAAAAATAATTTCACAGGAAGGTTAGTCCCCTTACTATCTGCCAACCAAGTGTTTTTCAACAATAATTACGTCAGTTACTTTTTGGATAGCTGCAAATGACGGACTGTAGCTCTAAAACCTGCCAAGCTAAAATTAGACCACAAGTACAAAGATATGCATAGAACTTTTAAAAACTTCAGTGAAATATGTAAATACATCCTTAAACATGTAAGTTATATAATGCAACAAGTGTCTAAATGTTAAAAAATGAATAAATTAATGAAAAACCACAATTAATTCGCGAGCTTAAAAATGAAATATTTGTTGCTAAATCCACACATTGCCTACCTGGGGAACTTTTAGCAGAAAATGATTGTAGCCGATTTATTATGCTGGAAAATTGTAGTGCAATTTAAAAAAAATGATTAACTAATTTGACTTTAAATTCAAAATTAATGAAAGGTGCCAACAGATTCGAACTGCCATCGAAGTGGACTAAAAAAATATTAAAAGCAAAGAAATAGGCATGTTTTGCAGAAAAAAATTCGAAAGAAATTCAGTTTAATGTAAATACAATGCCATTGGCCAAGTGAAGCATTGGTGATTATTAACTTATCTCAAAAGAATAAAAGTGTCTGTACCTAGATTTTTGACCACGAATTCTGGTCTTAAGCAGCAGAATGACTTGGATGTGAAATTATCTTGGAGATATGTGAAAAGAAGACAACCAGTTTTTTTTTCATGACAACTTTAAATTTAGCAAGAGGATGTTCATGGAGACATCCTTTCACATTGATACAAGCAGTATTCTGTTAAAATTGCTATTGCTAATAAATAATGCTTATTAAACTAGCTATGTGCTAGTTTGATATATTGTACTTTGTACTTGGTCTGCAAAGAAACATGCCATTTAAAGATGCTATGGCATAAACCACATTGGACGAATAAGTTAACACCAAATATAAACGGACCAATTTCTTGTTTAAAAGATTAAGGATTTTTAAGGGAAACGAAAACAAAAAAGTGAATGTTGGTTTTTCACAACTCAGTAAAGTAAGGACGATTATGGTTTGATTTGTCAAGATATATTGATGGGTGCATAGACGAAGTTCAACATATTTGTTGTTTTCAATTTAAAAAAGTTTGTTTTAGCTCTTGCCCGAGGTGTAGATAATAAAAATTCCTCATTTCGTTCACGTTGAAGAGTTCATCTTGATTCAAGCCAGCAGCATGTTTGTGTTGTATTGAATGTATGTATATATGTAGAAAGCACACCACTCCTGATAGCTGTACACGAACAAGATAATATTTGTGATATTACACAAGTTAATTAAGCAATATTGCTGCAGATTGCACACTTCAAAAAAAATCTTCAAATGTAAAAGGTGATTTCAGCAAGGTGTAGTTATTTTTTTAGTTGACATCTCACAAAATAATGTAAATGTATGTTCATCTAACAGATTTGTAAATGTAGTTCTATATCTGGTGTTAAAATTCACAGGCACTGTAGATAACCTAAATAATTGAAGGAAAATATTTTGTTGTTTCTAAGGATGAGTTGGAGTATATATTTCAGTAAATGATAGATTTCTAAAACGTAAGTTGGTTTGAATCCTGTGAAAAACCGTTGTTTAATAATAACCTGTACAGTATTGTTTTAATGTACAAACACATGTAGTTCTCTGCAGTTTCATGTCTCAAACATGAAAACAAAAATTGTGTGTTTATGGTGTACACAAGGAAAAATATAACAAAAGTGCTGCCTTTGAGAAAAATCCAGCCATGATCTAAACGTTCCTCTGACTTTTTATCTTGAAAAGAATTACCTATGAGGATAGTAGGTTCATGATTGGCAGACTGGCCTCAATAAAATTATACATGCAAATCAAGGAACAGAAGCTGTAAAAAGTAAAGAAAATCAGAAAGTAATAAAAAAAAGAAGCCGTGAAATGGCCAAGTGGAATTCCTTGGTGTACACCGCACACAAACCTCAGTGTTGATAAATACGTTTGAAGTGGAACTTAGCCAGTAAGTGTGTATGACATGTGTTTTATAGCTCCATGGTATGACCAGCTCGGTGAATGTGTAAATGGGTGGTCTCTGGTTCGATTCCAGCTTTTTGCTTTTAGAGTTATTCCATGGATGCTACTGAAAGATTCGATTTCTCTGTAGGCGTGAATTCAATATTAGATTTTGCGCGCCACCGACGTTTTTTTATAAACACTGGTATATAAAATACGTCGGTGAGGGGCAAGACCCGATATTGAATTTACATCACCTGACGCAACATTTGAATAGTTTGTAGGTGTGGTTCTACCCCCACACCTCAAAAAAAGTAAAGGATATTCCTTTGTTTTTGAAATTTTAATCCCAAAGTTACGTAAAGACTTGGACGAGAAAAAAAGGGGGGAAAAATAGAATTTACTCTGAAAAAGATTCATGCAGCTCTACATGCTGAAATAGTGTGACGTGACCTCCACCCCAGGTCAGGCTTACTTCCTCGACAACGGTTCACTCGCAGTCCATATCGACAAATTTTACACACGTTTAACATGGAGACTGTAATTTCACATCCTACGTGTGTTTCTGGCAGTGGCTGCAATATGCGCCGCAGCACTTTGTAAATCCTTATAAAGGTGCTACATAATGGGCTTCACATTTCTCATAAACTTCATTTACCTGTCTTTAAAAATAGACATAATTGCCAGCACCTCATGTACCTAATTGTTGGTAGATACATGCGCTATATAAGACTCTGGTATCATTTTTATTATTATTTACTTTTATGGAAACATTTTCATAAATTTGTACCTGAAAATGGTTGACTGCCTTTCAGCAGATTGTCATCACACCAGTTACAACCGCAGTTTGTGGGTTTTTTTAACTACAAAGAGGAGAATCAAGCCAATTATGAAACGGATACACAGCCATAGTGAAAACATGTTTGTTCTTTGGCCGTTGCAGTGCGCTAACCAATAACCATGGTTGCACCGAGTTGACCTCCGAGTGACGTCACAACTATTTTAGCAAACTGTTCATTATAATGTTTATCAGTAGCATCTGTCAGTGGAATTCCTTGTAAAGTTTTCTGTAGACCACCGAGTCTGTATTACATTCACATGTTAAATAGCTTCATATCAGGAAAGCTATGTATTCATAAGTATTTGAAGTCCAGCAGCATTATTCAGTGTGTTTAGAACTAGTACATTGTATCTGATTCTCATCCAAAATTTCAGTTAATTGGAAAAAAAATGACACATCTGACCAAAAACTGTCTTGATTATAAGAGAAAAATGCTGTAGTCCTTTGAGATCCCTACCAAATTTTCCTGCAGATGATATTTTCCATATTTATTCTTATTTCCACAACCTAAGATAATCAACTACGGCAGATCAGTACGAGTCGAGTTTGCCAAGATGCAGTAATGACTGATTTTGTTCCAAGCCTCAGCCGTTACCAAATTACACATTTTGGCTGTGCATGGCTTCAGTTTCTTCCATTGCTGTGACCATATGAAGCCATAGACAAACATGTCAAAGTTGAACTTGGCTCATGTGTGTAATACTGTGCTCTCAAAACGTCACAGTTTCAAGTCGTACCGGTGTCAATTAACCATTCAAACACAATAATCATTTTTAAAGTAATGTGATTAAGAACAGTAGCCCATTTGAACAAGTATTTAAGCAAGCTTTTTGAGTCAGTGTGCACATGTTTACACTGGTAACCAAGCATGGGTACCAAGTGTCATTACTGATAGGTACATGGACCGAATTTTAAAGGGAATATACATCATTTGCTTTTGCTGTAATTTTCAGAAATGGATGGAATTGGGGGGTTGGAAATATATAGCAAATATAGTTACCCCGATTTTTTTTAGGTTTTGGGTTCGAAAATGCTACAAAAATCAAGAAAAACAATCATTTTCCTGTAGTCTGGTTCCCTGACTCCATATAAGAAGAAACAGAACAGTTTACATACATTGGGGAATTGCAAGGTCAGGGAACCAGTCTAGCTGGCTTGTACCCGTTCATACATGTAGGTGTGTAATCTATTGTAAACAAGTGCGATGGTCAATTGGGGCCAGTATTTGAAAAAAAGCCAGTTTTTTTCCAACGCTGGTCGGCCGACCAGCGTTGGAAATTGATACAAAAATACCACTTTTCTTGAAAATGACAGTCCAGGTGCCATGATTTTACAGGATGCTTTACACTGTCATTCACTAACAGTCCTGCAAGGTATTTCAAAATGATCTGGTAGTTTTATTTTTTGATGTTTGCAAATGTTGTATTTTCCCTTTAAGGCACAGATTTTGTGATATGCTGGTTGAATTTAAGCAATGGAATACACAGTGAGTTTACAGTGAGTGTATACGTTGGTAAATTGACCCCGATTCTATAGAAGCAGCGTTGTGGGATGCATGGTGAATAGAAGAGTTTTCAAAATTGTGCAAATTGTTTCAAGTGCAATAGATGTTAAATTAGAATCAGTATTTGATAATTTAATACTCAATTCATATTTTATTGCTAAACAAGAGAAGAAATGTTACAAATGATAGAAGAATAAAAAATGGTGACATTGGAAAGATACGGTATCTTTGTCGCAGTTTATTGCAGACTTGACATTTATCATAAAATAAATAAAAAAATGGTAGTAAATAACCTTCAAATCACAAAGTGTTCGAATAAAAATTAAATCTTTGTACTTAAGTGGGAGGATCTTTTGGAGGCTTTTTCATTTTTTTACAATTTGCACTTTATAACGAATCCTGCTGTTGATGATTGATGAAAAAATTGTCAACAATTCCTTATTATTTCCATCTCTTTCTCCAGTTCGTCTGACTCTTGCCTTCAAAACATTTGTTACTATATCAATGCCTCGATTTTAAGCTATTACAAAACTTCAAATGAATACATACAATGGAATGGATTGGGTTTAAAAAATATGAAAAACACAATATACATGTACAGGTCGTCGCACAAAAATACCCAACAGTCAAATCGAGCATGTTTTCAGAAAAGTTGGGGTAGGATTCAAAATCGTGTCTAATGTACTGCCGAGTAGAGTTACTGGTCTTCCAAATGCTTTTTAGTTGGTTTCATTAGGATGTTTTGTTCAAAAGATACAGCAATCACAATACGGGACTTGAAAAAACACTTGGGCCACTTGTTTTATTTATCAAGTTTACAGATCGAAGCCAGTAGAATAAGTCTCACGTTACTCTTGAAAAAAGGAAATAAATCCTTTGTGTGTTTCTCTAACTGCGCTTTCTCGCTGTCAAGGAAAGTGGCCCAAGACGATTTTCAACCCTTGAGTTCGATGATGCATAGCGTTTGTTCCAATGCATCGATTTGAATGAAATCAAGTTTGTGTAGTAGATTGGTTATCTGACTTTTAAGAAGTAATTTGAAAATATTCCAAGAAGCCATATGCAATATACCTTTATTAACTGGTTTTCGACTGTTAAGTTTTTTGTGGGACAACCTGTATATCCCTGCATGTTTCAGTCTGCAAGTCAATTTCAGCTTCGACAAACTTCAACAGATTACCTAAAATGGATGTAATGACAACAAACAAAACCACAGATGAAGATTACACTTCTCTTCTACTTTGCTTCTTGCTTCTACGACTCTCTCATAACGACCTCTAGTACAGACTAGATGCAAAAGCAACTAACAGTAGAAAGCACTCGAAGAGCGCACACCTCCGCCAAGGCTAAACAATTTCCGCCCATAACACACGGCACCAATGCACAAATGTGGTTTCTAAAACAAATCCTTAAACTTAAAACATTTTGTAGTTTACATGTATTTGCCTGTGTTGGTCTACTTTTCCCCTTCCCCATTGTATAAAATGGTCTAATCCATTGACCTGTGTGGTTAAAATTAGTTGGGTGATAAGGCATACAGGGTCACTGGGTCAGTGCCACGCACATGAAGCTGGTCACACAGGGTGAAAGAATATGATGGGTGAAAATCCTTTATAAAAACTTTCATCCTGACACAAATCCGGATCACTTCTAAAATCTAATTGATTTTCACTTGTACCAAGGACCACTCCTAAAAAAAGTTTCATGAAAATCTGTCCATAACTTTTTGAGTATTTCATTCAGAGACAAACCAACGCCAATGGAAACATAACTTCTTTGACGGAGGGAGGTTAATTAATTCAGTTTCCCAGAGATAAGCAGAACATTTTGCATAGCAAACAAGCAAGTTTACAAAAAGAAATCCCAGACAATTCAGTCATTTCTTACTTTAAGGCGATACAGCACTAGTCACACATGTACAAAAACAGCTTATGTTTCTTTATCAAATGGAATGTTTTCAACCAAAATGGCGTTGCTCTTTGGCTCGTATTATTTCTAAGAGGAAGCAATGGCAGCCAGCTTATTACCAGGAAAGCTAGAGTTATTCTCAGTATCCTAAAGCCACATCCTGCTACTGATATATCAAATGACATGTTATATTGTCAGTGTATGTAAAGTGTCGGCTTACTGAACATGTACAATGACCTATCATATTTGTTCATGTTTGATGTCATTCTAAACAGGGCTTTAAGAAATTACTGTTCTACGTCTCGAGGCAAAGGAAAGAGCACAAAAACAGCAGAGATGCTAACTTTCAATCTTGAACTGTGCCAACAAATTATACAAGTATGCAAATTTATAATAAAATATTACACATTAAACATTCATTTTTTTATTATATGCTAAATACACCCATAAATGTGTAAAACTTCATGGCTATCTGATACACGCATACTGTAAAGAAAATACATGTACATGAAAAAAAAGCTCAAACAGTACTAGCCTTGACCAAGGCTATCAGCTTGTTCCCATACGAGCTTGTTCCCGCTACCGCACATAGCGCGCCGCAACACTATTACTATACCGTTAGCCTCAACGACCCTTGCATGTGCTTTGTGTGCATGTACGCACACCCCACACACACTTCCGCAAACAGCCGTACAGAAAGGCGGAGGATCCGCCTCGACTTACTGTATGGCTGTTTGCGGAAGTGTGTGTGGGGTGTACGTATAGATGCACACGCAAGGGTCGTTGAGGCTAACGGTATAGTACAACTAGCGTTGCGGCGCGCGCTCAGCGGTAGCGGGAACAAGCTCATATGGGAACAAGCTGATAGCCTTGGTCAAGGCTAAAACAGTACAAACATGAATTCAGGTAAATTTCGAAAAAAGAAAATACATTTATAAAGAAAGGCACATTTCATGGAATAGACAAATTTAAAGTGTTGAGCAAATGAACACTTACACAATATATCAATTTTTACAAGAGATAAAAAATATTGCATTATGCAATACATTAGCTGAAATGAATTTCAACGCTCACCATTTATTGACACAAGACCACAAAAAATAAGGCAAAGTACTGAGCAATCTCCACTGATATATATTCACGAAAGACCAAATTTTGTCTATGAAAAGGAATGCTAACTTCAGAAGTTACAACATAAAATGTATCAAATACTACAAAAAAACACACCATATTTTTTTTTTGGCACATTTTCACAAGAGACACAAATTTTATAGTCTTACCACATCTATTTGATCATTTTGAAAGACAAAAAATATGCGAATAATTAACAGCTTTTGAAAAGCAATCGTTAATAATCATCTTTTAACAAAATTTTCCCAGAGAGTATACCAGTTCAACAAAAAACTTAGCGGGGACCTTGTGAAACTGTTTCTTTTAAAACAAGAACTGCCAACCTGCCATTACCATGGTAATACTAGGATCAATAGAATGGTCACCATAGCAACGTATTTTCACATTAACAGCGCAGGTCTTTTATTGATGACCAACAACAACAGTGAATTATCCACTGTATCATCCGAGCTGGTCATCTTGTAAAAACACCACATGGGCTATTTTTCAAAATGGGTGTCCAGATACTACAGCTGCACCTATTGACAGCATGTTCCAACAAGGTTGAAATAGGCAAAGACCTAGACATTAGGCGTAGACAAGAGTGTCATGTGGAGTGTCATTGCCTAGCGGTTAAGAGCACCGCACCGGACTCATGCTCTGGTGTTTCAGAGGCAGCAGAATGTGGGTTCAAGCCCGGGTCTGGACACTTGTGCCCTTAAGCAAGGCACTTAACCATTATTGCTTCGTTCTTCGGATGGGATTTTCTTATTAACAGTTTCTTATTCATTACTTCCTAGTCCTCTCTGGTAGTTGTACAGCACTTTGGTCTATTTTGTAAAAGCGCTTTACAAATACTTTATTATTATTATTATTATTATGGGATGTAAAGCCATTGGTCCCATGTGTTGTGTAATGCAATGCACGTAAAAGAACCCAGTAACACTTATTGCTAAGAGAAGGGGTTTGCCCCAGTGTTTCTGGCCTCCTGTTAAATCTCCCCTGTGGAGTATTAAGAAGAACCAATCAAATACCAAGTACAAGAGATTCCAATAGGGCCGTGTCTGAATTACTGGGCTGTGGCTGGCAATAGCACACGAGTCTATGGAAAGTGGCTGCAGCCACTAGCCAGTGGCTTCCATAGGTGCGTGTGTTTATTTATTAGCCTTACTACCCATCACTTCTGTCTAATAGTCAGGTGACCAGATACAAAACCTTCTAGCCTACTTTGTCTGACTCTAAGTAATTTCTTACAAATGACAATGCACAAGTCATTAAGTTCGCTTACTAGTTCACCTACAGTTGTTGATGACATTGTGTCCCCCAGTCATGTCTGCTTCACCGTCTTGTACAAATCTTTCTCACATTACAATACAAGCCCTTGATTTGGGCACTTTGGCCTCACTCGTTGCTGATGACAAACTACTCCTGGAGTCGATGGCCTTCCGTTCCTGTTCCAGCCTCGCGACTTCGTACAGACCCTTTTCCCTGTCAGGAACAAAGAACGACATTTTGAACGGAGAGGCTGTAAAAGTTGTGCTCATAGAAACCCAGATAAAAGTAAGGAAGACTAGGTTTGCATATATGTGATGCGATCAAGCTAAATGGGTCGTTTGTCAGGAATTTTTATGTGGAGATACAGGCCAAAATAGGGCCACTTCATCACATCACTTCATCACATCTCTTGGTGTTCCGAGACATACATACCTTTTTGGTAAGAAATGCATTAAAAAGAGATTCCATTACATTTTAATCGTTTTAATTCCTTTACCTTTGACCCCTAGACATGGAATTCAGAACCGAGGATTCTGGGTACTTGGGGCCACCCCACGACGTCCTAGCCGGTTCCAGCTCATCGTAGGTTTGATCCTTACTATGGTTACCCCTCTGTGAAGGACGGGGTCCGCTAGGAGGCTCAGGAGGGCTGGGAATAGAGGGCGCTGTTCGCTTTGGTATCGTTGAGGTTAGAAGTGCTGTGGATGCTGTGCTGTTTAAGGACTCGTATAGTCTGTCTTCACCTTGACTAGATGATAGCTCTGTGTGAAGAAACATGATTCCAGGATAAACTGTATGTATTGGCTTTGGCATATCAGATTCCTCGTGGACACTCTGGTTAAATTATAAGATCATTCGCGAATACTCAAAACAAAACTGCCAAAATATTCAGAAATAGCCTACTTGATTGTATAGCATGAAACATCCTGAGAAATCGGTGAGCCTGGTATGCTGTCATTCGCAAGAAAAGAGGAATTTTCTATCAGTACCTAACCATCGCTGAGAACAAACAGTTTTCTCAAATACTACATCCGTTAAACTGCCACGAGCGAGCTATTCACTTCACACATATGCTCGGGTACGCTAGGTATATGTAGAGCTGGCACTTGGGCAGTTCTTTTGACCTATGGGTTCTTTGCACGACAGGTTCTGTGAGGTGCGAACTCACAGTTGAAAATGAACAGTGTTTTATTTCTCGTGTTTTTCCAGCACCACGCAATGGACACAAAAACATTTCAGTGGAACAATGTCAGTCCTTTTCATGAAATTATGACAAATGCAAATGAATCCCATATGTCTTTAATTAATGTAAACAAAGAACGCACTTGTGATCTGAATGCAGCAATCTATATCTGAAATCAACTGCATCTTGTAGGGAGTAATATGCCCTGTTTCAAAAGTTATTAAAATGATACTGCTTAAAAATGGCTTCGACTCATTGACATTCTACACAAAATTGTGGATTTAGCAAATCATTTGAAAGCATGTCAGTAAACAAGTGGTTAGCCAATTTGTGCCCACACAGTGACTTTCGTCAATCTTTTTTATGAAGCTCACACACAAAAAAACAGATGCATTCATAACAGGATTCCTTTAGACATAAGGCTGAAAATTAAAAGAATTTTTACACTTACTTCTTGATTTGATTGTTGCGTACATCGGCTCGTTGGATGATGGATGTTCATATGTGTTGCCTAGTCCCCGCCTATGGAAAGAAATGGAATTAAACAAAACTGAGATTTGAACACAGTATTGGATGATTTGAACTTGAAAACTTAAAAATATACAAATGATTGAAATGGAAGTCTTCTTTCAAGCAATGCATACAAAGTCAGATTTGATAACATTTGAAATGATTATACTTTGTTTCAATACTACTCACCTTAAACTTCCATCTAAATGCGTCAACTCATCCGACTTATCGGAATCATCTTCTGAAACGTCTTCAGATGAACTCCCTGTTACATCCTCTTCGCTTGATACATTAGTGAATGACGAACCTTCTTGATCATCACTGTCATCATCATCATCGTCATCACTATCATCATCGTCTTCACCATCGCTGGTAGAGCTCGAGGAATCCTCATCCGTAATGAATGTTTGGCTCGCAGAGCGCCCTCTCTTGATGACTGTGTCGCTATCGGAGAAGGAGGTCGAGTTGAATCCTTTGACCCTGGGACGCCTGGCCATGGGAGATGAGTCCATCTGGGTTGAATCGTCAACACTGCCACGGAGGAAGAAAATAAGCAACTCGATCAAACCCTTAACCTCCAATTGCAATACAGGAGTTCTACCAACCTTAGCAACCTTTCTAGCACTTCCCTTTATATTTCTTTGGTTCTCATTTCCGACCAACCCTATTCTGGGCTCCCAACCCAAGAGAAAAAAAGACACCTTTTTTATTACCAACTACCCTGTCTGGAGCCCCATTAAAAAATGCAAATGAAAACAACTAATAATGAATCCAAATTTCAGCCAATCAGGCTCTGTGTTATTTGAAAAGCTATTGAAAATGAACACCAGATTTTTTTTGCGAAGCACAGCGTATAGTAAGTTGCTATACGCTGTGCTTCGTGAGCAAGCAACCAGGGGAATCTCAGAAGATGAGAGGATGTAGCCTCTCATCATATCAGGTGTCTATAGTATAGCTTAACTATGTCATGGCTGCCACTACAGCCAAAAACGTTAGTGAGCTGTTTGGTGCAGATATAACGGAAGTCAACTTCATCTTGCCAAATATTGTTTTATTTTATTAGTGATACCAGTTCATGATAATCTTATTACTGATTATAACTGTTTTATGAAAGATGGACGGACAAACTGTAACGCGAGTTACCGTAGCACAAGTTACCGAAATACATCTCTCTGGAGATTTCATGATTGATAATTTGTTAATAATTGTTATTGTAGAACATGACCTACACCCTAATGACGTAAGGGCAATGAATATGTTTTCAAACAGTGTACAGTATGAGGGAATTTTCAAATGCAGGGTATTTAAGTATTTTCCCATGTCCTTTTGTGGAACGTCAGTTACTGATAAAAATCTACTTGCCAAACCAACAGAATGTTATTTTGTTGGCCTCCTTTAGTTACGTAACCTCTAGCAATCTTCGGTGAGAAAAATCCACTCTAATTGCTTTGACTTTATAAAATAACAGCACAGAGTTGATGATGCGATTTACGGTGGAATTGCCCAAAAGTTAGAATCACTGTCTACACTCGGATTTTTAATTAACATTTTGTACCTGGAAACAGTTGGTGCCGCGCCATCCTCCTCAATTTCCAACCCTTTGATGTGAGAGAGAAGTCTCCTCGGGGCTGACTTGTTGGACTCGGCTGTTTTCCCTCTTTCTTCACCCTCAAGCCCGGCTAGTTTACTACGCTCAGACGTCCGTGGTCTCTTGGCCTTGCGTGAGGATCTCCTACCAATCAATGAGATGTCTGTCTCCGTGTCGTACTCCCCTACGCCCTTTGTGACTGGCTCATCAAACGACCCGCTACGTCTGCGGCCTTTCCTCTTGGATTTCCTGTAAAAGGTTTAAAGGGAATATACATCATTTGCTTTTGCTGTAATTTTCAGAAACGGATGGAATTGGGGGGTTGGAAATATACAGCAAATATAGTTACACTGACTTTTTTGAGGTTTTGGGTTCGAAAATGCTATAAAAACCAAGAAAAACAATCATTTTCCTGTAGTCTGGTTCCCTGACTCCATATAAGAAGAAACAGAGCAGTCTACATACATTGGGGAATTGTAAGGTCAGGGAACCAGTCTAGCTGGCTTGTACCCGTTCATAGGTGTGTAATCGATTGCAAACAAGTGCAATGGTCAATTTGGGCCAGTATTTGAAGAAAAAAAAGCCATTTTTTTTCCAACGCTGGTCAGCCGACCAGCGTTGAAATTGATACAAAAATACCACTTTTCTGAAAAATGACAGTATACCAGGTGCCATGATTTTACAGGATGCTTTACAATGTCATTCACTAACAGTCCAGCAAGGTATTTCAAAATGATTTGGTAGTTTTATTTTTTGATGTTTGCAAATGTTGTATTTTCCCTTTAAAAGAATGTTAATTATTAGTTCATAGCCTGTTCAAAAGGTATCTTTTAGTTGCTGACAAAAATTTAAGACCTTTTTGTAAATAGATAACACAAAGTTTAGGTACACACTTGAGTAGAGCATGTGGGTCATTCTATTAATTTAGGGTCCAAAGTGTGACATGTTTACCTGTCCCTGTTACCTTGGTACTTTGTAATTTGCCATTCAAATATCATTAATGATAACTTCAACTGATTTTTTTTATTTGTTGGATAGGTAGTTTGCTATAATCACTCTTGTACACACACACACAAAGTCCAAGTAGTCTGTGGAGGCGGACCGTGTGCTGACTGTTGTGTGGGCCATTGTGCACGGTCTATTTTTGTACAATTAAAGCTCAAGTGCACACTTCGGAGTATTGAAACATATGAGGTTTCGGCAGGAAATATTGTACAAATACTGTTGAAATCACTCTTGCCAATCAGCATTTGTGGCGTTTGGCTGTATATCAGAAGTTGGCTGGGAAATTGTGCCGTTTGAAAATTTCCAAATTTTTGGCAAAAATAAACCCTGCGGGAAGTGGTTAAGGACCGCAAGAAAATTCATAATCATAGATGTCAGATGTAACAGGAACAGGAAAAAAGTGGACCCAAATGTAAATAACGATTCATATGCTGCATACGTGACATGTATGAAACCACCAGATTGTCACCATTGACTTACCTTTTTTTCTTTTTCCCGGGTACTTCCAACTTGCCTTGATTGTCCAGGCTATGATCTAAGCTGGAGTACAGGCTGAGTCTGGTCGATGTTAACGGTGCGTAGATTGGGGACTGTATGAGAGGAATCTCTGGTGAAGGCAAACCATGCAGGCCTGCCATAGGTCCCATTAGATCCTGCAAACGATAATAGATCAAACAATGAGATTATTTTACCCTCCTGTGGACCCGCTTTAGTTCATAATAAAAATTATAAAACCGACATACAGATCCTTGTCATTTGATTGGTGGAACTCACATCACGTGGCATTCGTTATTGCTCCCATTCATGCCGAGCCTCAAAAAGTACTATCCGCCCATGGGGAATGGGAAATACTATTCAACAGTTAGGATCATGACGCGGTATTTGTGTGCAAATGCATGCTGCTGGTGTGCGCGTTCAGCGTTGCGCGTAGCGCGTATTGTTCCAAAGAGCCAGCGCTACAGCGTTGGGTTCAAACATTTTCGTGAAGGGGTGGTTTGGAAGAGAGAAATACATTTTCCTCCAGTTTTGTATTGAAAAAAGTTCAAATATATCAAATGACAAGGATCTATATGTCAGTTATATAAAACAAATATTGAGTGGCTTTAAATTGTGAAATGGGAGGAATATTATCACTCGGTAAAATCTGCACTTTTCAAGTTCACTCGGCTTCGCCTCGTGAAATGGAAAAGTCCAGATTTTACCTTGCGATAATATTCCTCCCATTCCACGCTGAGCCACTCAATATTTGTATACTATTAACCCATTACCACCTGTGTACAATGTTTTACAATGTATTTACTCCTGGAGGACTATATATAACACTGGTTGGAGGTATAAGGATTAACAGGCAGGGCAATTTGGGGTGGTACAAGAACTGAAGGGATGAAGGGTTCTGGAGTCACGGGTCACTATACAAATGTATGCATTGCACTCATGAAAATATCACTTTCTTTTCTGAAGTCACAACAGGGCCCAATTTCACGGCTCTGCTAACCACATAATTCCGCGCTTACGAGCACCATTTTGTGCTAACCGCACTTGCAGAAAAATTCTCTGCTAAGCACAGAATCCTTAGTTACGAGATGAACGCATGCGCAGATGCCAAAATTCCAAGCTTATCCGTGAAATACGCTTACCGTCAGGATGAAATTTTCTGCTACAGTAAGCCGGGATTTTTCTTTAACGGTAAGCAGAGCCAAGAAATTGTGCCCAGCCCTGACTGCCTTTGGTGTTTTTTGCTAGACTTCCAATTTAATTCAACAGTTGGCGAAAATATTGAACAATTGTCAAAGTTCCAAGTCTACTTATTGGAAGACCAAAATGCCTCAGTGTCTGTGGCTGCCAGCTTTGGTAGGATCAAACACTGTTCAATGGGACTAGCTACAATTACCTACAAAGTATCATGTATGTTACTGTTGATGAGACAATGAGAAAAAAGATTTATATCTTACTAAAATGAGCAGGGTTAGGGTTACTGACGAGAGCTGTCAAGCACAATCTCAGCATTACTGCTGTGAACACTGCATGCTGATATCATCTTAGTTGAACAATTATGGAAGTTGGAACACCAAGAGATGTGATGAAGTCATGTGATGATGTGGCCCTATTTTGGCCTGTATCTCCAAATAAAAATTCCGGACAAACGACTCATGTAGCTTGATTGCATCACAAAATGTGAATCCATTAACAACTGCATTGTATTTCATTGCACTTATTTCTTAAAACTACAGTGCTCAGGTGGTTCGGTGCAGTGCAGGGAGTAACCGGCAAGGCGGTTTGGGGAGGTACACGGATTCGTAAATTCGTTCAAGTTTACTGACAATTACCTTCTCCGGTTCAACTAAGACAGGCACCCTGTTCTTGTAGGACTCCGCCTTGACCGCGCCCACTCTCTGGACCTCCAGGGCGGTGGCTAGTTTAGCGACAATCTGACGCTGGATAGAGGGGTGCGCGCCTCTCTGACTGAGTTGGCCGATCGTCTCCTTGTAGTAGGAAATCGACGTGTCCAGTTGACGGCGCTGATAATTCAGGTCAGCCAGCCCCTCCAAAACTTGCCAGAGAAAACTCTGAAGGCCTGTGGTTTGAAGAAAATAGAGAAGATGGAACAGGATTGCTTATAAGCTCGCGTGTTAATAACAAGCGGAACGGGCGTCTGCGTAACATCGCGTATCATCACGTCAGCCATTTTATCCCGAATGACCGTAGACATGGACTACTTCATCGAGATATGAACTGGCTTATTATTGAGCGATTTGTACAGTACTTGAAGTTGAGATCCCCATGCTCTTCGACAAATTCAATTTGTTTCTATCAATTAATTTTCAACTTTGTATGCTTTATTCCAATCAAAAAACCTTTCCTTTTAACCCCATGCGCACGGGAAGCGGTCATGGCCGTGGCCGCTAATCCTCATTGGAATGCAGTTGCCAGCTGTGGTATGCCTTGGCACATGGCTAGTGGGTAGTTCCACAGCTGCTGCTTTTGTGCAGTCCCGCTACCACACAAAGGCTGTGCAGTCATGCGGGCCACTTGCTCTATGTGTGGAGGAATGTCCCCATTATAACCCGTGCTTAAGGGGTTAAGGAAGTCTGCAAACTTCTGGAAAAAAAAGCTTTTTGTTTTGGACACAAACAGATCCACTTTGCGAGCAGGCTGGTCCCCAGTCCGTACATTATCGATACTGATTATGGGGCGGGAACCATCCAAACCAGCGAGGATATAATTGTTGGGCAGCCAATCATTCAAAACTATAATAAGTCAATAACTAAACACAGGTCGATTTTTTTGGTCGATGTCACATTTAAAAGTGAATACCTTTTTTTTTGCAAGAAAAATTGCAATTTAGAAAAGGAATATACTTTTTGGGATGAAAGTCCAAAATGTCACATCTGTATGCAAACATTCCCATTTTGGAACACCAGACTGTTCCCAATTAGAAACAGTTTTGAGACGTTCTCTGCCAGATCTTGTGTCTACCTACCTGCATCTTCTAGTGTCTGGTAAGCGATGTGGTAGTACTTCTCAGCATTATGATGATCTCCTAGATGCCTATAAGCCTCAGCCAGTTGATAGAAACACTGCCCTCTAGCTTTCTTGTTCTCCAGTTTTCCTGCTCGGGAAAAGAAAACACAGAAAATGAAAACCTGAACAATAAGTACATAATGATGATTTGGGATGTCTCGGTTCAAAATTAACCGCTCTTGTTTTCTATAGGAAAACACATTGTTGCAATTGCTTCACAGAAACTATTGATAATAATCTGTTCCTCTGTTGCTTACTGTGGCCCTGCTGCTCTAACTGTTGCCAAATATGATAAAAAGATACTAAATTTGAGTTCAGAAAAATTGGTGCATGCGTTTTAAAACAAGGCTCTTTCCTGATACAGCTTAACCGTCCTAGTCTTTTGCACTCCACAACCCTTCAAGTTTTGCTAAACCACTTTTGCCCATAGAGTTAGCAGCCACCTCAAATTCCTTTGAGGTAATCTTCTGTGGATAACACTTCGAATCCCTGCACAACTCTTGTGTATGGTTAAGCTTTAGGCAAGCAGGCAGCTTCACTGCTCTCCACAGTGCTGTTTTTGTTTTGTGCAGTGACTCTGTGTGTGACACAGCTACTTTAACACTTCATATCCCTTCACCTAAAACTGACCAGCATGGTTTTAAAGGGTAGTAAATATTGCTCGGAATATTGACTTCTGAGTGTGTCACAAGAGAACTTAAAAAATTTTCTCAGTGAACTATGAAATTCAGGATGTTCAAAGGAATGACAGGTAACCTCTTGAACCAACAGAATTGAACAAATAAAGAACCGGCACATTATCAAATCAGTAATCTCTCTTACCATATAATACCGATGCCTCTTTATTGATCGCCACTGCTTTAGTGAAGTCTCCGAGGGCGCTAGACGTTTCCCCAAGAGTTAGCAGAGTCCTGGCTTCGAGTTTCTCATTCCCCCGTCCACTTTCCTGTGATGATCTCAGCATATTCAGGGCTCGATGTAGCCACACAGAGGCACTCTCGGGTGATCGGAGTTGAAAGAGGAGGGATCCCGCATCGCAGAATAGCTTTGCTAATTTTCCTGTAAGAGGGTGAAAATCGACAAGATATTTAACTATAAATTTTAGTTGAAATGCCCCATCCAAGAAGTTGGTGGTGAGCTGGAACAAAATTATTTCGCTCATTCAGGGGTGAACTATGAACACAAGTCCCTGAAAGTCCATCACAAGTCCTCCAGTCCCAATTCAAATCACAAGCTATTCAAATGAGCTTTGACAAAGGCATTGCTCAGTTATTGTTCATCCACTGTTGCTTGTAACTGGACTTGAAAATGGACTTGTGATGGACTTGTGATGAACTCAACTGCAATGTACATCCATAAACAAAACAAGGTATTCAAAATCATTTTTGATTGAAACACCCCAATATTACAATATTTTGATGATTAGCTGCAAGCTTATAATTTCTTTCAATTGGTATCTAAAATTATTGAAACACATTTTCAACGGATGTTCTTCAAAACTTAGCAAGACAATGTCATTTTGACAAGTGATTGTATGTACCTGAGTCGGTGTTAGTGTCTTGAATCTTTGAATACAATTTGTCTAGGTCTTTAAGCACACCAAGGCTCTTCTCTGATTTCCCTCCGTCGTGAAGATTCTTTGCCTGACGAAGCATCATCCTCCCAGCCAAGAAAACACCCCCCGAGGTAAGATAACCTTTCCCGGCATCACGAAAACACTCCGCCGCCTTCAGAGGTTGGGAAAGCTTCACATACTGCTCTCCTAGTTGTTGGCAAGAATCCGCAAACCCCTTGAACTCGGAGCATTCCCTGAAGACATCAGCCGCATTAGTGAAGTATTGCAATGCACCCTGAAAGTCACTTTTCATGGAATAAGCAAGTCCGAGATTAAACAGAATGTCCCCACTTAGTGTTTCAGTTTTCGGCAGTTTTTCTGCCTCCACGGTTTTCAATGCATGTTCTAAGTGTTTGATCGCTTGATCCGCATCGCCCTGTGACAGAAGCGCTGCTCCCAGGTTGCAAGCGCACGAGACGAGGACCTCATGTTTTCCTGATGTCTTAGCAATCTCATAAGCTTCTCGGTACTTGACGATGGCCCTGCTGATGTTACATTTTGTGACCTCTGTGCTGCCCTCTTTTGTTAACATTTCCACATCATCATATTCCTGTGACGAATCCATGACTGGTATCTCCTGTAGCAAATTATCCTGAAAATGTAAAGCAACAAACTTTATGAAATATAATTCATTAAGGTAAGACAAACCATAACCAAATCTTAATATAAAATGGATACAGATGGATCTTAGTTTAACTTAATAAATGACCTCAATGTTAAAGCCTACAGGAAAGTTCAAGTTCAAGTAAACTAAATCAAAACAAAACATTCTTTGCAAAAATCTGCACTACTTACTTTGTTTTACTATAGTTTTACCAAAATGTCTTCCTTGTATTTTTCACACAAGCAAGTGTCTCATATCATATTTACCTGCGCACGTCAGTTTCGCCGGCCACATTTCAAAACTCTCCATATTTTTCAATGCGCGGCCTTGCCCTTAAAATCGCCCGCACACACACACACTGCTCTGAATGAATTGTTCATATCGTTTGGAATTGGAGTATTCCTCCGATAAACTGGCTAGATCTACATGATCTAATTGCCTAACTACCTAGTACCTGGATTATTTTATTCCCGAGGTCTCACCATAAGCATGATAAAAAAAATGAATTATTTACTTAGTATGATTTAGCGATAATTACCCATATTTCATCAGCTACGCCTACGCACCTGTTGAGGGCGACGATTGTACATGCTGGATGATTGGGGTCGCACTAAAAAGCGTCAACACACCGTCAACACAGCGTCAACACATGACAGAAGCGTCAACACACCGTCAACACATCCAAAACACATTCTGAATTAACAAAAATGGTATATAATTGTAAAGAATAGAATAAAAGAGAATTTCCATTGGTTTGAGTTTCCATTTCGTTGTTAAAAATATAGTATTTTCACGCGAAAAAATGACCTTTCGCTTGCACGGCCGTTGTCCGCCATCTTGACTTTGCACAAAGCTTGGACTACACCATTTTTAGTAGGGGTGTGTAGGTAATGACATTATCTTGTCATAAACAACAGAGGGATACCAGATCTGTGAGGACTGAGGATCGGAGTGGTAAATCATTATTTTGTGAGTTGTGTTTATGTTTCATTTACTTTATTGAAATGGACATCTTTTGGTATTGGCCGGCCGCGCCCTCTCTGTTGGTTTATTGTACAACGATATCACCCTTTAGCATAATGGTATGGTCCTCACTACCACTGAGGCAACATGGCAGCCGATTTCGGAGCAGCACGGAGAGCCAATTTTCTTGAACTGAAAATCGCAATTTTCAGACGTTTAACCTATTGATTTTAAGCCAAAATCTTGTTTCTGACCATACTATATGGGTTACATACTGCTTTTGTCACTTTTAATGCATTTTGGATGTGTTGACGCTGTGTTGACGCTGTGTTGACGCTGTGTTGACGCTTTGGAGTGTGTTGACGCTGTGTTGACGCTTTTTAGTATGACCGGATGATTGATGTCGATGTCATGGAAGTCGTCAACACTTGCCAAACAACAGTCCGGCTCAACAATACTAAAATAAGTATTCAAATAGTGTGAATAAAAAAAAAGATTTTATTATAATCTATTTAAAAAATATTAAAATCATTTAAAAATATTTTTTTATCCTAAAATAGTTGAAATTACTTTTAAAAATTTGTAAATTATTGTTTTTATAATATATACGTAGTGATTGATTTTAATTGATTTATTTGGCAAAAATATAGGCTGGTAGCCACCCTATCATTTTCTGCGTTGGAGTATGGTCGCGGTCTCACTGCATAGTCTATCTATTGTATTTTGTGACCTTTGACATATTAGTGTAACTGACCAATCACATCCCGACATCCAGGCATGCCTCTTTCTCCGTGCTGAGCATACGACAAGGTAAAGATGTTACATTTTGTGACATAAATTACTCAATTTACCACATTTTGGAAATGCTAATCTTCCCCAAATTATGAAGAAATTTAATTAAGATATTGTTGAATTTATGCATGTCAGTTCGAAGTAATTTTGGGTTGGGTTCTGTGTGAAAACGGCGACTGAACTTTCGTAGTGGATTGTGCATTGCACAAATCGTGATGATTTTGTTGCCCAGATTCCGGACAATAGTCAGATATTGGACTCGTGAGTTAAGATACAAAAACCTGATGATTTAATTTTATTTTAAAATATATAAACTGATTGTTTTAATTTAAAACAAATAAGAACAATTTAACATATTTAAAGCATTTTCTCACAAATGTTTGTTTTAGGCCCCAACGCCAACGGTTTTCATTGTTTTGTATATATCTCCATGATCTCTCTTAAATAGGCACTTCAGTGGGGTGTCGAATTACAGGAGTACCAAACCTCAACACACGCACACGCGGAACCAAGCACACAGGCTCAAATGTCCTAATGAACTTTGAAAGTTCATAACAAAAAAGTGCTCAACCGATCGTTTTCAAATTTGGAGACATTCATTCTGAGTATTTCATGTGTACTTCCACCGAAATTCATTGTCAAATTCTTCGTTGATCTGGTTTTATGGCGACAGAAGTAACGCGGTGCCCATACTTCGCGATCACCTTCTCGTGCCGATCTTGAAGGTCATGACGCGGCACCGCTTTTCGCGGCACTTCGTATGCACTCGGTTTCGGGGTGAAATTTTCCGGAGGGAAACCGGGCGTTCTGATTGGCTGGAGAGCTTCATCGCGAGCTTTTCCGAAAAGATCCGAAGACGTGCTTTCACGTGGTGTGTGTTCTAGGTCGATCGGTTCTCAAAGAGTGGAGATACGAAGTTTTGAAAATTTCAGCATCGTTTTTCAAGATGAAAATTCATGTTATTTACCAGGGAACAAGGTGTGTGTAAAACATTGATATTCAAGCTTTATATTGATATAGATGACAACGATCTACGATTTGAAAAAAGTCAACGGAAAGGGAAACGAAAATGATAGCACCTTTGGAGAGTTGCCTGTACCCACGTAGTTTGTGTGTACGGCGTGCGTGCACACGGCGCACCGTGGCTTTCCACTGCATGCCTGCCTGGATGCGCTGCGTTGGTCGGCCCGTCACTGGGCCACGTGTGGCATGCAATGTGCCGTGGCCCCGTGCCGTGCGACAAGTGTTGCTTTAATGCTTGGATCGTTTCGTCCGTGTCTGCGTCCAATTGCGGAGCTTTATTTCAGTGAAAATGTTCACCGGAGATAGTGAAAAGGGCACTAGCTTATATTTTAGTGTAAATTAAAAACAAAGATGTAACGTGACTGTGTTTTTCACCGTTTGTGATGCAACCATTCCAGTCATCTACTTCGCCCCCAAAATGGACGCTCAACCACTTCGCCCCATATTCATTGCCGTTATAGTAACAGCCATGTTGCCCCAATGTCAGTTCGCCCCAAATATTTCTTCGCGTATTTATTATCCGAAAATCATAAAACAGAAGGCTATATTCCGCTATTAAATTCATCATGATCATGTACACGTCATTTCTACTTGAATATGGGTAGTGTTTTTTTTTGGGGGGGGGGTAGTTTTTGGTATATAAACTGCAACTTTCATAAGTTCTATTCCTCCATTCCAAGTCTTAAGGTTAATTATCATTAATTAATAACTCGTTGATATAATAATTATATTCAAATTACATGCTCGGTTGTGTTACATTTGACAAACAAAAAGGCAGTAGGGGGCCAATATCTCCCATTCGAAGTTTTAAGTGTTCGTACACAGTCATGCAGGCCTGCGTACTGCGTAGCTTTGGCTGTGCTTTAATTCGCATCAGATTGATTACATTTTCTAATTAGAGGCAATTAATTAATAAGGTTGTGACTTTTTGAACATGAGAACAAGTAAGGCACTTTTTCTTTAACATTATGGGAATATTTAATAATGTGTACCTCGTATATCTTGTTAACAGCGCACAAGTTTGGTAATTTTAATTAATTAATATGCAAATAAGATGCAGGACTAATTAATTCTTTTGATTTTATGTGCCGAAAAGACAGCTTGGCATATGTAGATTATATTCTGAAAGTTTCATGTACATGCAATAAATATATTTTAAGTTATAAGCCAATACGTGCTTTTTCATGTGAGTTCAACGGTGCCACCCTTAAAACAAAGAAAATAAAAAGATTGACCTTTGACATGGGACTTCTTTGCCATTGACAAAAAGTGAAACAAAAACGCCCGTATCTCCGTAACGGAAGGTGCCATTTCAAAAATTTAAAAAGATTTTTAATGCCATTGACCTCCCCTTTCACCCTGTAAACATTTTAAAAACAAAAGAGCAACAACAAATTTTCACCTAAAGTGCCTATCTTAAAGTTAAAACTTAAAGTTCGGTTCATACTAGGCGCGAAAGCGAATGCGAAATTGTGACGTCGTGGCAACTATTCCCGCTGCGAATTCGTAAAAGTTTAACATATTTCAACTCGGGCGAATTTCGCAGCGAATGTTTCATGGCATCAAATTCGCTTCACATTCGCATTCGCATTCGCGTGAAGTATGAACTGGGCTTTAGAATTCAGGGGCTCCATGCTACATGTATGCGGAGCCCCATAGTTCTAGACTAGGGGTATTTTATTTGTGCAACCTTTACAAGACAAGTTAAGTTTTTGTGTTTTTGGTCCACTCCTGTTGTCTGTTGCTATAGTATTAGTAAAGGCAAGTTGCTTCAAGTACTTGCTAATTTTGAAGTTACAGACCCCGCTTCCATTTTAGTCCTTTTAGGCCAAAAAAAAATAATATTCGGTCTCTGGTCAGACCAAAGTTCCGGAATTGACGCGGCCACGCGGCTTTTTTTTTTTTTTTTTCTTCAAGCTTGGATTGTACAGAAAAGGTGGGGTACTATTTTGCTTTTTTGGTGTCCTCATGTACATTGGTGTCCTCCATAATTTGCCTTGGTGCTTTCGATCATTTGCCTTGGTGCAATTTCCCATTCCTTGGTGCTCTTTGGTAAAAAAAAAAATGAGGAGTGTGGAAATAGAGGGCGCTGTTGGAGCTACCGCGGAACATTTTGGGAAAAAAAAGATTGACGCGCATGATTAAAATCGACGCGCGCGCTGACCAGAGACCGACTTATTATTTATTTGGCCTTATTTTAAAATTTTAAAAATAACTTCTTCAAAGTTCAATGTTTAGCATAAACATGTTCTTTTAATTCTTATGGTATGTACTGTCTTTTTATTTTTGAACAGCATGTTTTGATAGGAAAATAAGATTTCCTTGTAAATTTTCCAGTTGATGCCAAACAAATCAAAGTGTTTTTTCTTGCATTTGGCAAATGCCAGCTTTATTTTCATGTTATACATGTAGTTGTATTCATGTTTATCCCCAAATTCCCACAATTTAATATCACTAACTAGTCAAAGTGACACCAGTGAACTAAAAGTGAAGGTTTTGTTCTCTCATAGAAAAGGGGCCTATGACTCACAATTGCCAGTTACTGAATTAAAATTAAGGTTCCATAAAAAATAACTTAACCCTAACCCCCACAAGGTATTCTTTAGGCACCCTGCCAAATGCAACAGAATATGCCAACCTTGGTGCCAAGTACCTACCCTGCCAAACAAATGCAACGGAATGCAGGGGGTGGAGTGCATTAGATCAGGCGACTGCTAAAATTTTATGCAACAACTTGCAACAATGTTTTACCACTGGTGCATTCTGTTGCATTTAGCAGGGTTATGGATAAGCTAAAAGTCTGAAAACTTTGATTTTGTTTCAGTCTATATGCTTTATTATAGTGATTTCTTTCTAAAACAACAATTGGCATTTCAATAGTAATATTATAAACATACTTGCTTCAAAAAATTTTTGAAATAGTTTCCGTGCACATGTTTCAGCCAGCCCCATCGTCTAGTTTTTTACGTTGAAGCCTGCTGAAAATGTTCTGAGGGAAAATCACAATTTTTTGATGGAGGCATCAAATATCAACGAATGAAAATGGCCTCTCTTCTTGAACAGAAGTAACATTTATTTAACAAAAAAATCTTTCTGTCTTGTTCAACAGATGAGGTTGCTCTTTGTGCTTGGTTTGTTGTGCCTCGTGGGGCTTGGCTACTCCCAGGATTCTGGAGCTAAACTCCTGGCATCTAAGAACATCTTGAATGAGTGGCTGGTGGAAGGACGTGACCTGACCATACGCTACAGCATCTACAATGTTGGCAGCAGGTATTACGAGCTAATCAATCAACCCTAACCCTGCTCAATGCAATTCTCAAGGACCCCACAGTTGCTGCTGAATCCAAATGTGAGACCTGCTGCATCCAATGGTTTCCAACAGCAAGAACAAAATACTTTTGGGATCTGTTTTACTGCTCAGAACAACAAATCCAATAATTTACTGTTGGAATTTTTTGGGATGCAGTAGGTTAAAGTTAAAACTAACCGCTATTATAACCAGCATGCAAGGCATGCAACTTTTCCTCGGATCAGCTGATTTCCTCTTTTTTTACTTCCCATGTGTGCCATTAAAAATAGAAAAACACTGTACAAAGTCTGGGAAAAATTTGAATTTCCTCTTTTTTTTGTGATTTGCCAGTTGCATGCCTGTATAACCCTTACCCTCCAGGGTATTTTGGCTAGAAACCCTGCCAAACACAGCAACATGCAACACTTGTCTAAGTGACAAGCCTGCTCAGTGCAGCAAGATCCATCAGGCCAAAATTCTCAAGGCCAAACTGCCCCGGAGTCTGTGGTCCCCGAACGCAGCAGGATGCAACTGTGGCATTGTTCTATGGGACTAGCTCTCATCGTCTAAGAAGTGGCTGTTTATACACTGGTATTGGTAGCTGAGTGCATCAAAGTGCACCAGACTTTTCCACCTGATGCACTGTGTTGCGTCTGATAGGGTTAGGGATAAAGTGCAAAAGGTGCATGTGAGTTTGTTTCTGCATTCAATAGGGGACATTGAACAATAGAGGACAATAGGGTCCCCAATTCCTGAGAGATCCCCAATTTGGATTCGTGTACAAAACATATGGGATGTATTCCTAAAAAGTTAGTGTACATACAAAAGATGGAAAATAGGGGGTTCCTGATTGCAGGCAAATACACACTTGTGTGTGTGTGTGTGTTATCTGTTACACGGTACCCTCTGGAGACATGTGCACAATAGGGAACAACAGATTGTAAACGTCTCCACAGGGCAATTTCTATAGGTGAATACATCTCCACAAGGTTATCACGAAATAGATATATGGATTTTACTCAAAAACTAGGAATTTCCAAGGTGTGTTGATCGGTCCCCAATTGAAGTATTTTATGTAAGGGATATTAAGTCCAAATTTCAGCCCAGGAAATTAATTCTGGTTCAAATAGGAGTCAAACTCGAAAACTTTAGTACACGAGAACAAAGAAAAGACTCCACAAAGATACACATTTCAGTAGGTGTGTGTTCATAAGTTGATTGCCTATGTAGCAGGCAACAGGCAGTACCTCTCCTTCATGAAGCGGGCGACAGCTAGCAAATTGGGTGATAGGCGGCGCAGCTGTTAAGGCACAACGATGGCAATGGTCCCAACTATAGTTGGAAAAATAGTCGCGGGGAATTCCTAACTATCGTTGAGATGATCCTAACTGTAGTTGGGATCGTCCCAACTATAGTTGGGTGGATGCCACAGTTAGGCGTAACAAAGCCACCTACCCCACAAAGCGCACGAGGCAAAGCCTCTTGCATAATGAATGCAAGTGATGACACACAGGAGCTAATTACATTACATTGAATTCTCCATGTATAATAAACATTGCAAATTTATTTATTTACGTCTCATGATTATATTTTCCTCCAGTGCTGCTCTGAACGTTGCCTTGGCCGATGAAACTTTCCACGATTCTGACTTCCGAGTCATCAGCGGCCAGACCCGTGTGCAGTGGGATAGGATTGCACCTGCCAGTAACGTGACTCACACCGTGATCCTACAACCAATGAAGTCAGGCTATTTCAATTTCTCATCAGCAACTGTCATGTACCAACCGTCTGAAGATGCCGAACCAATAGTATGAAAAGTTTTCATTCATTTTTACTAGAGAGCTGGAAATTATTAATCATGTAAATTTTGGGCAAGCTAATACCATCAGTTATAATTTTCTGTTGTCTACTTTATGTTTAACCCTCCTGCTGTCTAAACAGTCACAAACAGCCAAAAAACAATCCTCTTCCCTTGCCATGCCAGTCCAAGCTAGCACTCTGACTAGTCAAATTCAGTCAACTGTCAAAAGCAGGCAAGTGGTAGGCACAGCTGGCTTATCAATCAACCACAGTCAAAGCAAAATACATAAACAGTCACAGCCAGTGAATCCTGCTTTATGTAGGCTGGGAGCTCTTAACTATTAAAAAAAACAGTCACGTGACTGGTTTTGATTGAAAGGACAACTTTGCACAGAGTATATGTTTGCATAGGAGGGTTAAAATGTATCTTTTTATGCCCCGCGGCGAAGCCGAAGGGGCATACTGTTTCCGCCTTGTCCTTCCGTGGGTGGGTGTGTGGGTATGTGGGTGTGTGGGTGGGTGGGTGGGTGCGTGTGTGTGTGTGTGTGTCCGGACAAATCTTGTCAGCGCGATAACTTGAGAAATACTTTACATATGAACTTCAAATTTGGTTTGTGGATTGTCCTTGGTAATTCTAAGAAGCCTTTTGCATTTGGGGCCGAAAGGTCAAGGGTCAAGGTCACAGTGGCTGAAACAATAGAAATTTTGTCAGCGCGATAACTTGAGAAATACTTTACATATGAACTTCAAATTTGGTTTGTGGATTGTCCTTGGCAATCCTAAGAAGCCTTTTGCATTCGGGGCCCAAAGGTCAAGGGTCAAGGTCACAGTGACTAAAACAAAAGAAATTTTGTCAGCGCGATAACTTGAGAAATACTTGACATATGAACTTCAAATTTGGTTTGTATATTGTCCTTGGCAATCCTACGAAGCCTTTTGCATTTGGGGCCAAAAGGTCAAGGGTCAAGGTCACAGTGGCAAAAAACAAAAGAAATTTTGTCAGCGTGATAACTTGAGATACACTTTACATATGAACTTCAAATTTGGTTTGTGGATTGTCCTTGGCAATCCTAGGAAGCCTATTGCATTTGGGGCCAAAAGGTCAAGGGTCAAGGTCACAGTGGCTAAAACAAAAGAAATTTTGTCAGCGCAATAACTTGAGAAATACTTTACAAGTGAACTTCAAATTTGGTTTGTGGATCGTTCTTGGTAATCCAAATAGGCCTATCACATAAGTGGGTCGAAAGGTCAAGGGTCAAGGTCACAGTGGCTAAAACAATAGAAATCTTGTATTTATTCTGAGATCATAGGGATTAGGGATTAATTCATTTAAAACCTACAGAAGACATTAATGTTGTCAATGAATGTTCCATGTGACCAAGGTACATGTAAGTTGATGTTAAAAGAGTATGTGTTATGTCATGGAAACAGTCACGGTTGCGGGGCATTTGTGTTTGTAAACACACCTTACTTGTTTTCTCATAAGTTTCCCTCTTTTGATAAAAGCTGAACCTTTGAAAGGTAAAAAGTACAGAAAGTTCCAAGCAGATGGCAACACCATATTTTCTGTAGGGCATGCCAGAGACTCCCCTACCCACTTCATATCACCCCCCCCCCAATTTCTGAAAGCTAGATCCACCCCTGGCTACCCACAGTTGCATATACCGTAACAGTGCAGGCATGCAACTTTTCCTCGGATCCACTGATTTCCTCGTATTTTTACTTCTCATGAATGCCATTACAAATTGAAAAACACTGTACAAAGTCTGGTGTGGTTTGGAATTTCCTTGTTTTTGTTCCTGAATTCCCAGTTGCATGCCTGACAGTAAGACTGGTTAACTGGTCCAGTCAACCATTGTTTTGGAATGCAAGTACAACACACTTTACAGTATTTTCTTTTCATAAGATGGAACTTGCGTCGGGGTGATGTAAATCAATATAAGGTTTTGTCCTTCACCGACGTATAAACACTGTATACTCAGTGTGCTACATGTACATCAGATTCGAACCAGCCAACCGATCCCGCAAGCTCGGTGGTCGAGTAGTAAGATGGCTGCACTCGGCTGCACTAGAAAGCAGGAGGTCGTGGGTTCGAGGCCCACCCGAGTGATTTTTTCCAACTTTCACTCTGGAGGTAACACACTGAGTATACAGTGTTTATACGTTGGTGAAGGGCAAAGCCTAATATTGAATATTTTCTTTGCCAGCTGTAACATGAAATGGTCCATTGTTTTATTGGATCAGTAGTCATTTCGTGAGGAAAAAAAAATACTTATATAAAATGAACTTATTGAAACTTTTTTTTTTCATATTCAGATTGGCTACACCAGTTCACCAGGAGAGGAGGGTATTGTGCCTTTCAAGGACTTTGACAGAAAATTCTCACCTCACTACGTAAGTCACATGGTCATTTATATGGTCAATTTGGGGTTATGTGCCACTCGAAAAGAGTGATACTGATACTAATGCCCAAATTAGTCATTTTTAAAATCTTTAACTCCTTTTTGGCATGGTAGGTCTGATTTGGCAGCACATAACTTATCAAATGCAAAACAATTAGAATTGGTTTTGAAAATTTAGTTTTAGGTGTTTTTTTAGGGGTAGTACAGAAACCGGGTACCCTATTAAAGTAAAACATGGGTACCAAAAAAGAAATCCAACCACAAAATTCTAATCCTAGAAGTTGTCCAAGGGGCTTTATAGCTTTACGGTGTAAAACTGCAACTTTTGTGAGTGTCATCTGTCGCGCATGAAAATGCACATAGACTCGGAAGTCTGTTTTGGTTTTCCATGTTTCCTGGTTTTCATTTTGAAAATTCCCCACAAATGGCATTCAAAACCTTTCTTTTTCATTGTCTGAGAAGTAACTAAGTAATTTGTAAAGTTGGTTACTGGTACCCGATCTCATAACCTGAAAAGTGTAACAATATGTACTATGCACCCTTTAGCCAACAGAGGGCGCTGTGTATATGTCAATCTCTGGAACATGGCTGCTTCCACAAAGTTATAATCTGTGTCAAACTCGTGTCATTATTTATGCCCTACCCGCGCTTGAAACATGGTGGCAGCGGTGGTAAGCTTCATGAACATTTATAGAAGTTTCTGCAATTAATGTTTGTTTGCTGTTGACAACATTATTGGCACATATGACAAGATTTCTGACTGTTTCCTGACATTGGCGGTCGGGTACCCAGTTCCAATGTACATCCCTAGTTAGTTTTGTTGTGCCACACCCAAAAAGCACTTACATGCGTCTTCAAAATGATGGATTTGCAAAATTCCCTCTTCAAGATGAACATTGTACAGTTTTCTTCACCTTTGCAACTGATAATGTTACAGTGAGAGAGCATCTATAAATGACCTATGACCACATTTCTGGCTTGTCTCTTTTTTTTCAGGTGGACTGGGGAGCTTTTGCCGTCATGATACTGCCCTCTATTGGCATCCCATTTCTATTATGGTACCGCAGCAAATCAAAGTATGAGAACGCAGCACTGGCAGCCAAGAACAAGAAGCACTAGCATCCTATGCAACTCCAGAGTAGAATTACCCATTCCCCTCCCCCTCCTACTCCCCACCCTCCCCCACCCCGCCCCTGGCCCTTGGCCCGACACAAAATTCCTTTAGTAAACCTTTAATATATTGGATCACCAAGAGGAATAATCCTTCGACGAGACAAAATGACATCACTGTGTTTTAATCATGTGACCCTTTGTATGGGAGCCAAGTGGAGATTGTATCCTCTCGTCCTCACTTGGCTCCCATAAAAAAAAATCATTTAGTACAGTGTGAACAAAGCATTACATCATTTTGTTTCAGAGCTTTTAGAGTTGAGAAGTCATGGAATAGACCTTTAGTAGTAGAATTAGTATGACAACATTGAATGTAGAAAAGTCACAAATTGGTGTACTTGACTCTCGTTACTACAAACACTTAATACAAATTCTAGTTGTAGCAAACATTTTGACTGGGTCTGGCTGAGTTTGTATTAACGAGAGTCAACTGTTTTCATTATGCAGGATTTGGCTTAATCAGAGTAGTCCTAATCTCGAAAAAATTAGATCAATTAGTTGAATTAATGGTCAGGGGTTATTTAAAGATACTACTAATTTTAATTAAGACATTTTCGTTTGGTCTACATTTTCCTTTGATTTCCATATTTATGTTTCCAGAACTGCTTTATTTACAAATTTTCATATGAAATTTTTCATTCCTGTTGGTGATCCAAAACATCTTTTTTGTCTATTCTTCTGGAATCAGCATGGATCATGCGGAGGATATAATAAAAGAACGATGTGTTTTAATAAACCCTATGTTGGAGTTCTATCATTGCTATGATCTTCTGTGTATTATATTTGAAGTAATCTCTTGGTGACTACTAGGCCGAAGAGGGGGGGGGGGGGGTGTTGCATGCCTTCACTCAACCCAACCCACGTCATACTCCCCCCCCCCTTTCTTTAAAGCTGGATCCGCCCCCTGAGATGCTCAAATGGACTTCAAAGTTTAAAAAAGAGAAAAATAATATAGAGGGCGCTTTACTGCTTTATAATTTCTATCTTGTGAAAATTCAAACCCAACATTCACTAATGTTATTTGGGCTTGAATCAATGTAGAAAAAAAACCCAGTATGACACATTGAGGGGTTGATAGCTTAGGAATCAAGGATGATAGAACAATGGAGGAAGGAATCCTCCATGATTGAACCATATAGAGCAAGGAACAGATTTGCTCTACGATAGAACTATCTGAATAATTTTATAATAAGTATAGTTTTCAAAAGGGGGATTCCCCAAACCTTACTATAAAATCGATCATGTCGTAAACGTTAAAAGATCTACATGTATTGCAGTACAAAAATAAGAATGTGGAATTAATTTTCCCTTTTTATGACGATGTGAGTTGGAATTTGGTAGCTTGTTACACCCCATCCCCATTAATTTACGACCGTCATACGCCCACCTTTGACTTGACTCATGCCATTTCTTTTATACTCAATCAAAGTTCTGCTGTGAACTTTACCGTGGGTGTTATGAACCGCGTTGTAGAATAAAATCACAAAGAACACAAAGGATTAGAACAAGTCTAATGTATGAAGTCTGACATTCGACTCTAGCCGGCTACCGTTGCATTAAAACACACGGTGAAAGCGGGAAGGTAGTCCGGTTCCGCCGTTACTGCAGGTCAAAAGAACATGGCGGAGCTCAGTAAAGTCACTTGATCGTATCGCGAAGGCTGGATTCTGATAAGGTTTTCCGCTGTAAATTGGGAAACTTCCTGGAAACCGTCATGAGCAAAAATGACAAGCCAACTTTTAAGTCCTACTTGCATAGTAGCGTCTACGTCGAACCCAAGAAGGTGAGTTTGGGAATGGGAAGAGGGTGGTTCCGGGTGCCGAATTTTATTGGTCGTCCAATTTTATTTTGTCATTGGTTTTATTGCAGAATAGAAAACTTAATTCCTGGTGGTCAGGTGGTTGCCAAATAAGTTGCCTTGTTCAATTTTCAAAATGAAATTGTGTGGAAAAAATGTTGCAACCTGACGCCACTGTTTTCTTCATATATCATCTCAATGAAGGTCGTTCATTGCAAAAATGATGATAAGACATCATGAATCTGGGACTGAGAAACATTTCCAATTTTGTTAGGAAAATACTTAAAAAAATTCTTGATTCTCCGTAGACTTTGTACACAATTGCGGAAGTGGCGTCAGTTTGCAACATTTTTTCCGAAACTGTACATGTAAAGTGCCTACTTATCAGTTATTTGACTTTTTATTCTTGGCCAGTTTGTGTATGTTTACGTTTGTTTTTTTAGGCCTAGTAGGTGTTTGTGATTTGTTTGCATGTGCAAAATCAATAAAGCAAAACTAAGATTAAGAAAAGCTATATTTTTTTGGGAAAACTCGCGAATTTATGCCCATTTGGCACTTATCATGGGCATCAAAAATAAGGCCAAGTAAAAAACTAAACCAGTTTCTCGTCCTTTCTCAAACCTTTTTTTCCCCAGCCTTCTCCTTTTTAAAATATTTTTAAGGCCTATATAAATATTTTTTATATCTTGTTCTTCAAGTTCCAGCAAAATTGTAGCAATGTATATGCATGGACGTTCAGAATCTGTTAAAAAGTTTTAACGGCTCATTTTGGACACAAAAGTATCGGCAAAAGAGTCAAGAAAATGGAAGCATCCATCTTGGATAATCTGTCATCTTGAAGGGAAAAAAAAGGCCGCCTCCTCCTTTATTAAAAAAGCCCGGACAAGAAACTATTTCCTTTTTTACTTGGCCTAAACGGTAAATTCAATATCAAAATGCACAGTTTAATTTTTTTTATTTCCAACTTGACTGGATTTGTAACCGAATGCTTACAGTTACAGTACAAACATTATATGCCATTTGTATAGCCATAGAAACTTTAAATGTTTTAAACAAAAAAATGGGTTGTTCCATCTGTGTTACTATAATTATGGGAGAGCTGCTGTTTTTCATTCAATTTTTAAAATAATTTTTAAAAGTTGGTGTTGCAATGCTCAGCTCAAAAGATCAAATTTATGAATAAACATAAATAGTCGTAATTTCAGACTGATACACGGATATTAGTTTGACACATTGTTTCTTAACTTTCATTTTTAATAATTTCATTTGCTTTAACTGTCTGGATTCACAATGCAAGGTTTCGTTATTTTGTTCCAGGTGAAGAATGCCAAGACCAAGGAAAAAGGACCAACCTTTCAATTACATGCACCGGCGGACAATGACAATAATTATGAGGAGCTTAAACCACCAGAGGCGTTCGTACATGAAGGTAGGATCTCAATAGGCCTGGGCAAGTAGTGGACTTTCCTACTCGAGTACTCACAGAGAAATTACTCGCGAGTAGTCAAGTACTAAATTCCCATCAAAACAGGAAAATATGGCGTAAACATTACTAAGAAGGAAGTTACTACGAATAAACGTAAAAAGTATTGCTACATGTAACAAGGAAAGATGCTTTTTTGGTTGTCATACATGTAGTTTTACATTTGATTGAGTCAAATATAATGCTGTGTATAATTATCATCATTAGCATCATTGTCATTTGTCATCATCACAAACATATCCAGCAGGCCAATAAAAACTTTGTAGAATGGTACCGTGTAGTTGCATATTCACAACTGTGTGTGACGTCATTGCATGTTCCAAATCGTATGATGTCACATAGGGTCTTCCTGTTGTCTAGCCGTATGCAGGACTTAACCCCTCAAGTCTTCTCAAATTTGTCTCTTTTGTTTTTGCTGTCTTTGCAAGGGGAAACTTAGTACCTTGATTTCAATTCCTAGTACTTAGTAGTCATCACACATTCCCAAATATAGAAATATACCACCCGGAACCAGAATCATAGATGAACTTTGTTGCTTTAACTTCTAGATAAACTCATGCCCTTTCCAATGATAACCACCACACTGTTTTTCCATCAAAACGACACAGACCATATGTTTATATGACGTCCCCCGGTTCCGGAAGTGTGCACAGGAAGCAATAACTAAAATAAGAAGAAGCTGTCCGTGGGTGTCTGGTGCTGGCCTCAACTCAGCCAAGAGGAAGTGCCACTTACAGGAGGGCCCATGCCAGTCTGGGAGAGACTATTACCGAGTTTAGGCACCGGGTCTGGTCTTGTGAGGGCTTTCACTTCTGCTGATTCTTGTCTTTCCAGGACGTTCCTAATATGGTTTTTCCCCACTGTAGGCTTAGTGTACGCGTCCGGGTCTGTCTGCAGTACAGGAGTGCTTATGATATGAGTGGATGGTTCGTGTGTTGTATCGCCACTCTGTGAGTGAGTGTTTGGGGAGAGCGGCGTGGGAGCGTTGCCGTGGGTCTTGGCGTTGGATTAGATCTGGTGATGGCGTGACTGGGTGGATGCTTTCAGTCACATGATTCTGACTGAGTTTTAGATGCGAATGTAACATCCTGCTGGTTCTTCAGATATATATTTGGGTTGAGGATTAAACCAGACGTCTACAGCACGAAAGTGAATGTCATCTGATTGTCTGGGAAAGAAACTCTGAACAAGTGAGGAAAGTTTTCTACAAGAATACACACCCTTTGTGCTCTTGTTTTGGGAGAATTATAACCTTATGATTGCAGTCCATCAAGTACTATATGCCGTCGATTTGTGCTTCATGTACTTCAAGTTCCAGAAACACGGAGGATATTAAAGCTGCAGTGGTGTGGTATACTCGACGTTAACTCCCATCAGGCATAATCATGGCAGGATGAGGTCATCGATTACTGGATTGAGAGAAATGTCCCCAATTTCTTCCTCATTGTGTGGTTATCCGAGGTCATGTCTTTATATATGATCGGCCGGGATATGATTTAATTACATACATGTACGTCATTCTTACGTTGAATTCATTTTCACCATAGTCAAGTTTGCTTCATATTGTGATACATCAAAGGAAACCTAACTTTCATAGACAGCTCCAGATAGACGTCAATATGTGGTCCCTCCTCAAAGATCCACTCTTTCGGAACAAATCGGACATCAGTCTGTTGGGCTCATTGGGACTAGATAAGTTGAATAACAATGAATATAAAAAGATCAACATAGACCTGAATGAACTCACCACCTACCCAGGTAAGTTATAATTACACAAAACAATATTTCTCGGGGCTAAATTGTTAAATGGTTTTTCCTGTTCGTTGAATTAATTTGGGAGAAATAAAAGTGTGGGATTTGTATGAAACCGTGGGTTGTTGTGTGACTAGTCATAAAATGTTATTTTAAAAATGTATACATGTACGAGTACTCTGTTAAAGAGTTACATCATCAGTGCTGGGAAAGTTCACTTTTGACTTACTTTTGGCTTACTTAAAGGGAAAATACAACATTTGCAAACATCAAAAAATAAAACTACCAAATCATTTTGAAATACCTTGCTGGACTGTTAGTGAATGACAGTGTAAAGCATCCTGTAAAATCATGGCACCTGGTATACTGTCATTTTCAAGAAAAGTGGTATTTTTGTATCAATTTCCAACGCTGGTCGGCCGACCAGCGTTGGAAAAAACTGGCTTTTTTTCAAATACTGGCCCCAATTGACCATCGCACTTGTTTGCAATCGATTACACACCTACATGTATGAACGGGTACAAGCCAGCTAAACTGGTTCCCTGACCTTACAATTCCCCAATGTATGTAAACTGCTCTGTTTCTTCTGATATGGAGTCAGGGAACCAGACTACAGGAAAATGATTGTTTTTCTTGGTTTTTATAGCATTTTCGAACCCAAAACCTAAAAAAAGTCAGTGTAACTATATTTGCTATATACTTCCAACCCCCCAATTCCATCCATTTCTGAAAATTACAGCAAAAGCAAATGATGTATATTCCCTTTAAAGCAGTTCACATCGGATGACGTGTTCTTAGGTTTTGTGGTATTCATAACGGATGACGGATAAACATGAAACAGGCGAGCTAGGCCAGAAGTATCTGTCTGCGACCAGCTCGCAGCTGAGTAAGACCGGATATATCAGGGTGTGCTACCCGCAGATGACGGCCTGAACTCGTCTGGCATCGAGGTTCGTGAAAAAGAATCCTGCGCCTGGGTCCGGTCAATGTCAAAATAATTCCGGCGCGAAGTGGTTAAGGAACATGTTTGTATAAATTCCGGTTATGTACCGGTACCAGTATTTCAAAATCTTGTCATCCCCCATCCTGGCAATTTCAGGGGATTTTATTCATTGAATCCGTCACTCGTGATCATTGCTATTTCCATTTTCTCAGATTTCCTGTTGTGGCAGTTTTTCATTCGGAGTTCTTTGTTTTCCAAATGTATTTAGGAAGCCACAGAGTGAAAATGAAACTTGATGAGCACGTTAACCAGAAATTGTTGGGAAATACTTGCATGACCAAGTTGATAGGCACAAGTATAGGCACAGGGTTGATTGCCAAATTGTAATTTCTTTTTCTCGGAATGGTAGCTTGGAGATGGGAGTTGTGTAGGGAAAAGCTGAGTGGGATGGGGGAGGCTGGGAGGGGTGGGTGGAGCCGGGAAGGTGGGTGGGGCAGTTTCCTTTTGCCATTGATTATTATTGTTGGTCAAGTGACTGGAGGGCGGGGCATCGATAGTCTTATCCTGGAAACCCCTGAGTTGGCCAACAGCCAAGGACTAAATAGCATAAATAAGATCCAAGGAGTTGATTAGATCAGAAAGGAAAAGAGTTTGAGCAATTGGAATGTCCTGTTGCCAAGGATACGTGAAGTTAAGCAGAACTAATAATGCAAACACGCTGAAGTCCATGTTAGGAATGTACCAGGAAAAGGAAAGCATACAATGGTACAAAAACAAAGAGAGTAGAACAATGCAGAGTTGTTTGGATTAAAAATAGTAACTTGATGCGTTATTGTGCTGTGTTGCAGTACATTTTTGCTGTCACATTAAAAATATTGTTCAACTGTCTCACATTCTTTGTTTGTTTTTTTCTTCTCAGGGTTATTTTTTATTTTATCGGTTTATTGTTATGTCTGTTTTGTCGCCCGCAGCAGAATTGTAAAGAACTTTGACATTTTTTAAAAAGTTTAACAATGTAAACTTTACAAGGGCAGCAAAAGATTGAATTTCATATACATTCGGTAGTAAAAATACTGTTTATACTGTTCATCAATCGCATAATAACGTGAAAAGGATTGGTTGTGTGGAAGGTATATGTAATGGGGAGTGCCTGGAGGGAAGAGGATAAAACATGGGGGCAGGGGGGGGGGGGGTTAAGAATAACTGTACAGTATGGGTAATTCAAGGGAATGTACAACATTTGCTTTTGCTGCAATTTTCAGAAATAAATGGATTTGGAGGATTAGTATGTTATAGAAAATATTGTTAAACTGACTTGTTTCATGTTTTGGGCTCGTAGATGCTGGAAAAAGCAACAAAACTAAGAATTATGTTCTTGTAGTCTGGTTCCCTGTCCCCACTTAAGATGAAACGGAGCAATTTATAGACTTTGGGGAATTGTAAGTTCAGCGAATCAGTCTGGCAGGCTTGTACCTCTTCACAGTGTGTAATCAATTGCAAAGAAAATGCGGAATAACTAAAAATAAAAAAGTAGGAGAAGTTTTTGAAAAAAGCCAGTTTTTTTCCAACGCTGGTCGGCCAACCAGCGTTGGAAATATATATACAATTTTCTTGAAAATGTCTGCGCACCAGGAGCCACGATTTTACAGAATGCTTTTGACTGTCATTCCCAATCCAGTAAGGTATTTCGTGATAATTTGAACATTTTGATTTTTTTGATGATTGCAAATGTTGTACATTCCCTTTAAAACATTTCAGGACCAACAAATAAACAGATTTAGATAAACATAAAAGTGGGATAAGAATAATTATGACAAACTATTGCACAATTCCTACACATAAAGGTTATCACAACTAGGCCTACATTTTTTATGATCAAACCAGTGCTTATGAAAAGTGTAAGGAATGATATCATATCTACACCATCTGTTTGAGTAATTGAGCCAGGATTAATCAGCCCACCCCTGACCTGATTGTCAACAGATGGATTTGTCATACATGTACCATGACATGTTGGAGCTATAAAACCACATGTCAAAGGTCAATTTCAGGAGGAGGTACATGTACATGTGTTAGATTAGTTGTACAAACACACATCCCACATCTGATATAAGTTACAAGGCTTCTATATACTGGTAGATATAATCTGTGTGTATAAACATGGACATGTAATGTATATGAAATACTTGATTTAAAGCATTCTTTTATTGTTCATCTTCCTTAGTTACAAAATATGTAGTGCAGTTGAAAAAGTGACGTATAAACAACACATAATTTTAAAAATTAAACAAACCAAAAATCAAGTGACTTAATGTTGTTCACAATGAAAGACTACAGAATAAGTTGGAATGTTAAAGGAAATGCTTTCAACTGTGTTTATTGAGATTGACTGTCCAAATTGCTGCATCTTAAAGATCAGAACCATAACTGACTTCGCGTGCGTGCGGCGTGTAATAGGATGGGACGGAAATGCATGATGAATGGAATAAAATATGCACGGTTATGACATAGGCCATGCAACAGTTCGATTAATGAATACCGCGTGACCTACAATCCTCCAAAGAAATGACAAGGATTTACTTGGGTGTTATATAAAACCTATTATTGAATTTACATCACCCCGACTCATATTCCATCTTATGAAGATTTTGGCTTTTTTTTTCCCACCAGGTGAGATTATCATCGGACAAGCCCACAATGTGCTCAAGTTTGACTCCTTCAGTGGTCTCAACAAGGGAATCTCGGGATCCTTATACTGCACTAACTTCAAGATCAGCTTTGTCAGTGCCAACAGACCCAACCATCACCTGGTGAGTAGGGCGGGCGGGTCAGGGCAGGGTCATGGTGTGGTTGGATGGGGTCAGGGTGGGGTCACAATGGGGTTAGGGTGGGGTCACAATGGGGTTCGGGTGGGGTCACAATGGGGTTCGGGTGGGGTCACGGGGGAGGGGGAAGGGGTCACGGTGGGGTTAAGGTGGGGTCAATATGAGATAGGGCGGGATAAGGAGGGGGTGGGGTTGGGTCGGGGTTGGTTCAAGGTTGGGTCGGGGTGGGGCCAGTGTGGGGTTGGGTCAGGTATTGTGTAGGTTTGGGTTGAGGTAGGGTCAAGAATCGGTCAGGATGGATTTTAGATGCATAAAAAGGATCACATACAACCAGGATTGCATGTTCAGGTTGCATTATTCGATGTACTTAAATTTGTTAAAATACCTTATGAACTAAGTTGATAGGTCCATTGTAGTGTAAGCATAATAAGCATAACTTGTTTGAATTAGGTCTACATGTACATGTACACAAACCATCATACATCCGTGTATGTAGTAGTTTTGATAACACGACTCCATTCGACACTTTCAAACAATTGATTTTTTTGGACCTTTGGAAACCAGAAAGTCTAACATGTGGTTTCATATTTTGATAGTTGGAGTGTGAGCAGCATAACATGGAATATAAAGCGGAATGAACAATGGAATTGAGTTAAAATTCTGGGTGTAAATATGTACATGTACATGTAGATACTGAATAGCAAACTACATGTACCTACCAAACAGCCATTCCTAATGAGACTGGAGTGGTAAAGTACCAAGGTAACAGGGACAGGAAAAATGCTACACTTTGGACCCTCAATTTATAGAATGACCCAGTTATCTGTTGTACGTGTATGAACTGCACAAGTAGCCAAGTTCAATAGAAACTTTTGTTCTCCTAAGTTCTTGTTCTTTTTTAAGGTTCTTTACCAAAGAATTCCTTGTGGTTCCCAAGATGTTTACAACCGAGCTGAAACTAAACCGACCAAACGGTTCTAGTTTGCAGTTATGGAAACATTTACAAACTACTCCTGAGTAGGGCTTTGTGTCGGAACTGGTTTCCCGAGTACCTACCGTTGGTGTCAGGAACCGGTTCCAGATTGTGGGATTGCGTACCCATATCTAACTTTGTAAATTACCGGTATCTAGTAAATTCTCAGACAATGAAAAGGAAAGGTTTTGAATGTCATTTGTGGGGAATTTTCAAAACGAAATTCAGGCTACATGGGAAAGCAAAACATGTTTTACAACACTCGCAAAAAGTTGCAGTTTCCATCGTAAAGCTGCCGGTATAAAGCTCACTGTACATTTACACACTTGTATCTTGCTGCATTGATGCACCAGTGTAGTAGTATTGTTGTGTGGACCTCATGAACAAATCTGAACTCCAACTTCCGAGATTTGAATTTTTGGGTTGGTTTTCAATTAACGGGTACTCATTTTTTTCCAGTTGGGTACCCAGTTCCGGTACAACCCATAACTGCACACCCCTACTCCTGAGTGAGCAGTTCCCTTCCAAAATACCTAATCATAATCACGTGCGGAATTGATAATTTTATAAACCCATGCAATTAGACGGTATAAACCTGAAGGTGATCAACCTTGTTATAGCCCTGACTGAGCCTCCAAGGCAAACTTACAGCAAAGTATCCTAGTGACTAGCTAGCAACAGGAAGCGTTTGATTGGAGGCTGATTGTTGCTTGATTGCTACCATCCCCATCCAAACTTCCTGCCTACTGTGATGGGTGTGTAGGGTTAATGCAATGTAGTACCTGATTATTGTGGCTCGTAGTGGAATTATTCTACCTATTGGGTAGAAACTCCCACATTTATAAATAGGTTAGGCATCCTTAGATGTCTGCATCCTTAGTCTGATTAGGCATCCTTAGATGTCTGCAAAATCTGGAGAAAAAAGCCTAGTGTCTGCTGTGTTCATGATTGGCTGGCTGGCTGACTGACTGACTGACTGACTCCCCGATAGCAGAGGGGAGACAGACAGACAGACAGACAGACAGACAGAGTGAGTGAGTGACTGACAGACTGGCCGACTGTATTACAAAATGTACCAACTGACTCAGTGACTGTCACTTGTTCGCCGGTGAAGGGAGCCATGCAGTCCTATAGACCTTCATCATGCTGCCACTATTTCAGTCATGTTCCCTGTAACCAATAACAGTACTGAATGATAATTTGTTTTGTGCAAAAAGGAACCAGACTCTTTTTCCTCCAAGCAGCGCTTAGTTGAATGGGGAAAAAACGAGATGGCGGCGACATGATAATGGTCTATTGTATAGGATTACCTCGTAATGGGCTAAATCTGGCTGATTGTGTACACCAGATGCATAAGAGACTTCCAGTGAATAGCCATTCAGAATCTATTGTGTGCTCTGGGACCAGCTTTACTGGGCTTGCCTTGTCTTGTGAATGGATCTGGTCACATGATTCCTCATGTCGCTTGTGGCTTTAAAGGGAAAATACAACATTTGCAAACATCAAAAAATAAAACTACCAAATCATTTTGAAATACCTTGCTGGACTGTTAGTGAATGACAGTGTAAAGCATCCTGTAAAATCATGGCACCTGGTATACTGTCATTTTCAAGAAAAGTGGTATTTTTGTATCAATTTCCAACGCTGATTGGCCGATCAGCGTTGGAAAAAACTGGCTTTTTTCTTCAAATACTGGCCCCAGTTGACCATCGCACTTGTTTGCAATCGATTACACACCTATGAACGGGTACAAGCCAGCTAGACTGGTTCCCTGACCTTACAATTCCCCAATGTATGTATACTGCTCTGTTTCTTCTTATATGGAGTCAGGGAACCAGACTACAGGAAAATGATTGTTTTTCTTGGTTTTTATAGCATTTTCGAACCCAAAACCTCAAAAAGTCAGTGTAACTACATTGTATATTTGCTATATATTTCCAACCCCCCAATTCCATCCATTTCTGAAAATTACAGCAAAAGCAAATGATGTATATATTCCCTTTAAATCAGAGTCACACATGTACAGCTACAAAGTAAACGAATTACATTTAAAGGAACAACATTTGCAAACATCAAACAACAAAACCACCAAATTATTATGAAATACCTTATTTAACTGTAAGTGAATAATAGTCTCAAGCGTCCTGTGAAATCATGGCACCTGGTGTGCTGTCATTTTCAAGAAAAGTGGATTTTTTGTATCAATTTCCAAATATGGTTGGCTGACTGTCTTTGGAAAAAAAATTCAATGTACAAATTCATGTACTGCCCCCAATTTTTCAAAATTTACTTAGTCCACATTTTGTTAATTACTATCGGTTTCACATCTGTGAACGGGTGCAAGTCAGCTAGTCTGGTTCCCTAACCTGACAATTCTCCAACATCTATAAATTGCTGTGTTTCGGTGGTAGAAGGTTCTGGGAACCAGACTTCAAGAACAGCATTTTTTTCTTGGCTTTTCCAGCATCTATGAACACAAAACCTTGAACAGGTCAGTGTAACAGTATAAATTTGCTACACATGTAAAATACTAACTTCTTCCAAATCCATCCATTTCTGAAAATTACAGCAAAAACAAATGTTGTATAGGCCTATTACCTTTAATGTTGTTGGCTGGATATAAATGTACGCTGCGTAAATAATGTAATGTGTATACATTGTTCAAGTGTGTGAACATTGTCAATGATGCAACATCCTGCTACTCACAAGATTTGCAATGGTACATTCATGTACTTCCGTGCCAAGTTGTGCAAAGGAAACATACATGCACGTGTACATGTATGAACAATCGTACATGTATCAAAATTAAAGGGAATATACAACATTTGCAAACATCGAAAAATAAAGCTACCAAGTTTTTACGAAACACCTTAATAGGATGTTGGTAAATGACAGTCTAAAGCATCCTGTAAAATTATGGCACCTGGTGTGAAATCATTTTCAAGAAAATGGTATTTTTGTAAAATTTCCAGCGGTGGTCGGCCGACCACCGTTGGAAAAACCTAACTTTTTTCAACTATTGCTCCAAATTTACCATTTATTCAGTCCAAATTTTGTTTGCTAAAATTTCCCTGGGAAATTAGACTGCATTCTACTACGTGTCAAAAAAACCCAACATGTCCTATTTTTGATCCTCAATAACTTTGCTGTTAACGAATGGAATTAAACCAAACTTTTCATGTAAACAAGGCATGACAAATTTTACGGAGTGAATTTCATCAGCTTTGTGCAAGAGGAAGAGATTTAAACGCCATACCAATAAAAAAATACTCGCTTTCAGAATCTGCCAATTTCGACTTGGCGTCCTCCAGTGGCGATACAGCTTTGGAGACGGAAGGCATGTGATGTGGCCGAAAGCTTCTGAAGGAATGCAGGATCACCCCGGATGTCATTGCACACCTCCTTGATCGTTTGTCGCAACACACGATCGAGGAGGTTTGCAATGACATCAGGGGTGATCCTGCATTCCTTCAGAAGCTTTCGGCTGCATCACGCGCCTTCCGCTGGTAAACAACAGAGTTATTCAGGATTAAAAGTGGGACATTTTGCTTTGACACATAGAAGTAACACAGCAAGTGACATTTCCAAATGATATCAGAACAATTTGCCTATAAACATTTGGCCTTTACATACCGTACATATGAACAACCTTTGTGTGGCATTCAGACCGTATTGGGTGTTTTCAGTCATAGGAAATGGTTTTCCTTCAAACCAAAAGTCACAGGAAAGCTGCTATTTTCTATCTGGGAGATTTATGTATTTAAGAATGTGGAGACTCATCATGTGCATTGAGATTAGGCAATGACATTGAAGTTTGACCCTTGGAAGGTCATTTAATATTGGACTGGCATTTGTGTCTGACCAAAGTAACTCACGCTACAGCAACAAAAAGTGTCGAGTTTATTCTTTTCTGTTAAGAATTTCATGTTCATTTCCAGTTTTGAGTGTTTCTATGGTTACATGTATGGTATTCACTCATTTCTGTACTTGGTAGTATGTGATTTAAAGGTAGAGTACATGTATATCATTTGCAGCTATCCAAAAAATTACTGACAAAATTATTATTGAAAAGCATACTTGGTTTAAAGATAGTAATGGCACTAAACTGCCTGTGAAATTATTTTTTTCTGGCATGCTGTCATTTTGAAGAAAAGCATAAAAGAACAAAGCGTGCGCTGTTGCTTTTATTGATTGGTTCAGTGTGTTAGGATTACATAGCTGCATTCGGCTGAATGAGAACGTGTCCTGCATGCTGATTTTGGGTGCAATTCAAAACATGACTCGGCAACTTTTGAATTGAAATCGAGATCCTAGAATATTGTTTTCTCGGAATATACAGCATTTACTGAGCTACAGTGTAACACGTCATCAGGTTAGTTGTTAAGCACCCTTCTTTAGATTTCAAGCACTTGTGTTGCTTCAAACGGAAAAAAAATGTACAAGTGACAAATGATATACTCCACCTTTATCAAGTGAGTTAGAAATAAAGACACAAATTGTCAACCAATATGATAAAACTGCATTGAACTACTTTGATTCTACATTCGACATACCACTACAGAGGTTATACATGTAATGTAACACAAGGAAGGGAAAATATTGTTTTAAATGTTGACCAGTGTTTTTGTGTGTGTGGTTTATTTTCCAGATTGAATTGGATCGCAAGAACCAGCTCTTCAAAGAAAATGACATACCACTCACTTGTGTGGATACCATTTTCCAAGGTGTGTTCACAAACCATTTTGTACACTGTTCACTTTATCTTTATATTGGGTCCAAAGGAATTTCATATTTAATAAATATTGAATCCTTAAAGATATTATCACTTTCATTGGCACGTTCATTGTAAGTTGATGTAAGGAAACTCAACATATTTTTCATGCACTGCAGTGTTTGATTTCAAATTAGATTTAGACAAGAGTAGATTTTGTCCATGATTTTTACACATTTCCCTAGCGGTGAATCAGAGAATTTTTTTTTTTTAAAACACAGTCGCTGTCCACATCTTAAGTTAATTATAACCTTGACTGCTAAAGGCATATCGCTACGTAATTAGATTGTCCCTGCCCTAGTGCCCTTAATCCATTAAGCAAAATAACGGGTGTGTTGTGGTTTTCCATAGCATCTGAATTATTCATTAGCCAGTAATTTCTGCTTGAAGTGCTAGCGAAAGTCAAATTTCTCAGATCATAATTACAAAAAGATGATGTCGAAATGTTTGTTCTGAGCAAAATAATTAGCAACATTAGTGTCCTAATTGTAGTTATGTATTAGCCCCATTGCTGTTGTAATTTATCCCTTTTGTAAAATTTGAAGTGAATATTTAAATTCAGACATTTTTGAGAGAAAGATATAGGCTGCATTCACATACACGGCAGTGGCGTTCAAATGTGACCGGCTCCACAAAAAAAGGGTATTATGTCGCAAAAAAATTAAGCAATACATGGTTGGAAAGCCCACAATGTAAGCTTTCATTCGGTATATAATAGAGCTCCATAGCCCCTCCCGTTCTGGAGATATGACGTATTTGCATATTAATTACTTCCTTGGAGTTCAAATTACACAACTGAGAAAACAGGCTTTGAAATAGCTGACTTTGTTGTAGAACAATCGAACGATGCACACAAATTGGTTGTTTTCCCTACTTTTTTCACCAAAAACAACATTTCTGTGAATGAAACCTGAAACTGTAGGTATCAGAGATGTCATTCATAACAAAAAAATAAAAAATCACAGTTTGACAAAATTTTTACCCGCTCAATGTTGAGCAGGCCATTACACAATAATGCTCAGAGCGACTTAATATCCTTTTTTGTGAAGCCGGTCACAGATACACATGTGCCGAAGCCGCCAATGTAAGTGGCTAAGTCCACTTTCCATAGACACCCATTTCAAGCCAGCCGTAGCCAAGTCATTTTGATGTGGCAATATTTTTTGTCACTAAAATGACTTTCCCCCTGAGTAACTGATATGTTTTCCTCATGGCAGTGTCCTCAAGTAAGAGAAAGCAGTTACTACCGGGCAGCAGCGCGTCGAGGAGTATGAAGATGGTGGAGATTAAATGCAAGAACTTCAAAGTCCACACCTTCAGCTTCAAGTTCACCAACAAAGGCCAGATCAAGTCGGTGAGTTGCTGGGACGATTAATGCATCCATCTTGGTCTTGTTCCTAGGAGATCATGTATACAATGGATTGATTATGCACGCATTGATTGACATGGCGCCAGTCTGTTCTGGTCAAGGCTGCTTCAATTATTACAAGATTATTGCTGTCTGTAAACTAATGTCGCGGAGCATCAAGTTCACCAACAAAGGCCAGGTCAAGTCGGTGAGTTGCTGCGACATTTAATGCGTCCATCTTGGTCTTGTTTCTAGAAGATCATGTATACAATGGATTGATTGTGCACGCATTGACATGGCACCAGTCTGTTCTGGTCAAGGCTGCTTCAATTATTACAAGATTATTGCTGTCGGTAAACCAATGTCAAGGAGTTTCAAATTCACCAACAAAGGTCATGTCAAGTCAATGAGTTGCTGCGACAATTTTATTGCGGCCATCTGGGTCTTGTTTCTTGAAGATCATGTATACAATGGATTGATTATGCACGCATTGACATGGCACCAGTCTGTTCTGGTCATCACGGCTGCTTCAATTATTACCAGATTATTGCTGTCAGTAAGCCAATGTCTCACAGCTGCTTCAAAGTTTGGCCAAAATATTGCGGTAAATGAGGCAGAAACCTATCCTTACTTGTCAGTGCATAATGTATGACCCAAGTATAGATGTGATCACTGTACCAGGGTTGCGTTTTGGCGGTCATAACCAAGAATTGGTTCGGTGGTTTCTCTTTGGTTAGTTGTTTTGGGGATTTGAGTACTACATGATCATGTGTAATTCTAACCCAATTAAAATTGCCGAAGAAATTCACAGACAAGAAACCACCGAACCAATTCTTGGTTATGACCGCCAAAACGCACCCCCGACAAGGCCCCCTTCAATGAAGAAACCATTGTGCAAGCTATCGTGCAGAGTTACATGTACTACCCCGTGATGGATTATCTGAACAATAGCTGACACAATGCTTCCGCCATTGAAGGGGGCCTTCCTCATAGAATTGATAGCATGTCTGGATTGGTTTACAACATTAAGCTTCATGACCGAACAAGGTCATGTGTGCACTTGCTCGGAGATGTCCATCGATGAGTTACTATTTTAAGCAACTTCTGCTGCTGAAGCTATTTCGCTTTCCACTGGGTTTACCGCTTTCAGTCTCCATCATGTCCATAAAAAAAAAAATGACAGCTGTTCTGTCATGAGAAAGTCATTGGAAGTTGGACAAGCCGTGCCGTGAAATTGGCTGAGATTTATCCGATTAAGCCGAGGAAAATATTGGCTTCAAAACACATTGCTTTTGGCCTTGGTTGATACTTTGAAAGGATTTGAAGCTGTTGATGGATGGCCCTTGTTGTGATGTAGATTACCAGAGACTGTAGGAACGCGCCCTCAATCCTCCACTGTCAAAAACATCCTCCCTGCTTCAGTTTACTGGTTCCTGTTTGCGATCCCTCGGTCTGGATGTACGGTAGCTTGGACTAGTTTCGATAAGGACATGGGCAGGTTTCCCCGCAGGCATTTTAGTCGTTGGGAGGTAATGTACTGTGACAATAACATCTGTGGGGTATAATCCACTGCTAGCTTTGTGTGTACACGTTCGCTGACATTGTTTGCGTGTGCACGGCTTGTGTGAATTAACCCCAACTCCCAAGGCATTTTCTAGAGGAAGTTTTCCGAATCCTGCAAACTTTCAGAAGGAATCAAGCCTTAACCCCAACTCCCCAGCCTAATTTACTCGGAACCATACCCATTCTGGCAAATTCTAACACCCACATGGAAAATTGTACACACACACTGTTGGACTTAGTTTCTGGAGGTATGCCAACCCCAGTGTAAAAGACCATCAGTTTAGGGGTACTGTACCTATGATCCTATCCCAACAGATTTAAACAAAACCTGCTGTTGAACTTTGATGGGTTGAGTTCGGTTAGGGTTAAGTATCAGAAGCTGGGCTTTAGCTTCACAAATCTAACATCATGATCTACCAAACCTCCTGCTAAAATCGAATGAATAAGATTTTCTTGATCAGCCTTGTGCAGGAATTCTGCAAAACAATTAAGGACAGGATAGAATATTTCAATGTTAGTTTCTAGTGATCATATTTTAACTTTATTTTCGGATCATGTTCCTTCCTCTATTTTGACCAATTTTTTTTACGTACACGTAGACACACATGTACATGAGGTTGCTAAATATTAAGGAGGGATTGGATTGGTTACTTAGTCAAACATTGTCGTGGTAACCAAATATCCTACGCAATAGGTGAATCACCAAAATTTGATTATTGTCTCAACGTACCGATACATGTACCTTTGTACCTTGGAAAAAAAAGAAGAAAAAAAGAAGCCTTATAAAATTTCCCAAAAAGTCTTAATGTAAAGAGTCCTTCAGGTCAAGAAAATGAAGTAAATTATTTGAGAGCCGACAAAGTCCCCTTTAATTAGTTCAGGAAAGGCCTATTTTCACACTTGATGTTGGCCTCTCCTTGGCTGGGCCCAGCAGTTGCCCCTCTCGGCAAAAATACGTTGCACCAACCGACCGACCGTCACAGAGTCATCAACATAAAAAACAGAAACTCTCACCAGACGACCGGTAAAAAACATCCCCCCTTGCACTGTCACTGCTTTCCTGTTGTTGAGACGAGCCTCATCTAGCAGTTACAGGTTGAGTCAGGCCTCCCTAAGATATCAGCGTTATTCATTTTAGCTTGGGATATCCCTCACGGGCGATACTGGGGCGCCCAAAATAACCGGTAGCGCGGGATTATCTGGATGGATGCCAGTGCTTCCGTTTTCCGCTCTGTATTTAGGAGATGTCAGTGATAGCGTAGTGCTGTGTCACCATCAGCAAGCTTCATGGTCCACGTCCTGCTTGGCAAACCTATAAATTCATAATGTTTTGCATTTATGGTGTGTAAATACAAATTGTTCATGTAGTTTCTGAATAGTTGAATGACTGTACATGTATATGAGTGATATTTTTGAAGACTGTTCTTGTCATTACAAAAATATCTTTGGGTAATATCCTAATCGTTAAATGTAAGTTTTGAATTTCAAAAGGAGGTTGCATTAACCTTTTGGTTTGTGTCTCTTACAGGCATGCAACTTTTCCTCGGATCCGCTGATTTCCTCGTTTTTAACTTCTCATGAATGCCATTTCAAATTGAAAAACACTACACAAAGTCTTGTGTGGTTTGGAGTTTCCTCGTTTTTTTCTTAAAATTCCCAGTTGCATGCCTGCTTTTAGAGCATGGTGTTGAAACAAGATTTGTCAACAATTGGTTAAATGTGCTACAAAGTTAAAAAGAAGTGTCCACAATTTTCAGTTAACCTTTGATGCATTGGGCTGTCGCTAGCGACTGCCCCCTAAAAGTTATAATCTGTGCATCGAATCCAAATAATCTGTGTTCCAAAGGCATAAAAGGAGATTTTACATTGAAACGCAGATGCAATGAGCCGTTCATATTAATAGAGTAGACTCTAATTGTTTTTCACTTTCTTGACAAAGGATCCAGGCACCTCACACGACACCACAGCAAAGCCGAAATTCATAAAAGTTATCAAGCAAAAAAATGCAGGAACATTAACCCTAACCCTGCCAGACGCAGCACAGTGCATCAGGTGGAAAAGTCTGGTGCACTTTGATGGAAAATGCTACCAACACCAGTGCAGAAACCGGCCACTTCTGAGACACTGAGAGCTAGTCCCATAGAACAATGCCCGAGTTGTATCCTGCTGCGTTGGGGGACCACAGACTCTGAGGCAATTTGGCCTCGAGACTTTTGACCTGATGGATCTTGCTACACTGGGCGACTTGTCACTTAGACAAGTGTTGCATGTTGCTGCGTTTGGCAGGGTTTCTAGCCAAAATACCCTGGAGGGTTAGGGTTAATGAGCTAAGCAAAAAGGAAACTAATAAGACATAATTAATATTCATAACATGACGATAAGGCTGGATACCTACCGGTATGGCAGCAAAATCTTTTTTGGACTAAGCATACATTAACAGTGTCTTTGTCTCTTTCTCCATCTAGGTAATGACCACCATCTTACACTACGCCGTCATCACCAGTCCTCGCCGCCTCTTTGCCTTCTTCTTTGAGCCCTTGTCTCCATCCTCGTCATCCTCGTCATCCTCATCCCCCTCATCCCCCTCCAAATCCAACAATCACTCACCTGAACCCAAGAGTCTGAAAAGCACTAAAGAGTGGAAATCACTGAACAAGAAAGCACCCAAGGTAAGCAAACTCACACAAGCCTTGGACTCGGGCCATTATCGGCATCCAGGCACCTAGCCAGTTTTAAACGTACTTTTTTTCAACCGGCCAAGCACGTATTTATTCCCTTATTAATAGTAGCATTTTAATCTATGTCGATAACCTGGGATATCGCTTCTGTTTGTACCACAGACATATAAACGCATAGACCGCCTGTTCCTGTTCAAAACTTCATGCATATTGTGTGATCTGCGCGGCGCCTGACTAAAATCAAAACTATGGGCAAATTCACCGCTTGGTATAGGGATTTTACACACACCCAAACTATTCCATTAAAAAAATTCTATGATGTTATCCGATTGTACAAAAAAACCTTGTGTACTTGGTATTATTTAGGTAGATTAATACACAATAACGTGCACAACTTTTTCACATAGATTGTGAGTAAAGCGATCTTTTTTAACTCAAAAATGTATATTCTGTATACATTGTTTTTGTATGCACTGTACTAAGCGCGTGTGTCTGCATTGAACGCGCGTCGTGCTGTTACGCGCGATGTCAACCAGCGTTTCGCCCATACTTTTATATGTTTATACCCACAAACTAGCATTGTAACAGCGCCCTCGCTTGCTCAGAAATGTTCTCTATCGGTGATTGTTTACTAAGCCAATATGTTCATGTGACTTTTTTTGTGTAGATTTTGGTACCAAAAAATAATATTGAAACATTTGAACAGTAAGAGTGTTGGTAATAGAGACACATCTCTGTTGACATTTCTTTTATCCCTTTCGCTCTCTTCCCTGGCAGTTAGTGGCTGCCGTCTACCGGCCAACGTCCCAGCGTCTATCAGCCGTCCCAGCCGCCTCTGATATACCAGAGAAGACTCAACCCACGGAGAGGGTCGGCTGGACCCCGGAATTCCGAGGAGCTGAAGATTGGGAGAATGAGGTGAAGAGAACGGGAGCTAGGAATCTTAGAGTGACTTCCTTCAATGAGGATTTCCAATCTTCAGACAGGTAATTATTCCTTACAATTGCACTGAGATACTATTGCAATTAATCTTTTCAAAATATTGTATGGGGTCATTCAAGAGAATAAGAGAGGCTGTTTTTTTGCCACTTTCAAGATTCCAGTAAACAGGACCTACCACATGTACATGAACTGGTTCGGGCGCATATAGCAAGAAGTATGCCCAACTTATTATATTCTGAATGCGCACAATGCCATAGTTCCTTGGCATGAGTGTCAGGCATTTTGTCCAACTTTCACTCGGGAGGTAATACACTGAGTATACAGTGTTTAAACGTCGGTGAAGGGCAAAACCTAATTTGATTTATATCACCCCAACGCAAAATTCTATCTTATAATAGTTCATGTGGTACCCGCTGCTATGTACATCAGATTCGAACCGGCCAACCGATCCCGTTAGCTCGGTGGTCAAGTGGTAAGACATCTGCGCTAGAAAGCAGGAGGTCGTGGGTTCGAGTCCCACCCAAGTGATTTTTTTCCAACTTTCACTCGGGAGGTAACACACTGAGTATACAGTGTTTAAACGTTGGGTGAAGGGCAAAACCTAATTTGATTTAGTGTCAGGCATTGTTGACAATTAGTTAGAAAGTCTCTACCATTGGTCTCCCCCAACTCTCCCTTTCTTACCGTTGAGGGGGTACTTGTGCACGGAGCCCATAGTTCACTGTGGGTCTTACAGTTATGAAAATAAGTCGAGAGAAATGTTAAATATTCAGCAAAAAGTCCTGATAAACCAAATTTTGTAGGGATGTAGACTCGGGAAGTTCTTGAATGTTGGGATTTACAAACCACCATACGCGTTCAAAACGTTATTTTTCTCAAGTCAGTGCAAAATTTGAAACATTGAACCTGAATTTGTTTTCAACTTTCCTTTAACTTTTACTTTCGTAATCATTTTTGATTACATGATGAAAAACGACAGATTGTACTTTTGGTTTCTATTGGCCCAATACACATTTATCTCCTGTCTCTATCCTGTTGTAATTATGGAAAAAGTATGAAAAACTTATAATTTATGAAATTGTTAATACAAATTTGGTTGTTTTGCTTTCAGTCTTCCACAGTATATTGTTGTGCCATCAGTCGTCTCCGATGGAGAATTAAAGCGAGCTGCTCCCAACTTTGAGCAAAATAGAGTACCGGTAAGTTCCAGTCACAAAACATTCAGAGAATGAGAATAAGAATTCTTAAAGGGAATATACAACATTGCAAACATCGAAAAACAAAACTACCATTTTTTTACGAAATACCTTACTAGGATGTTGGTAATTGACAGTCTAAAGCATCCTGTAAAATTATAGCACCATGTGTGAAATCATTCTCAAGAAAAGTGGTATTTTGTATAAATTTCCAACGGTGGTCGGCTGACCACCGTTGGAAAAACCTAACTATTTTTCAACTACTGCTCCAAATTTACCCATTTTTTTTTCAGTCCAAATTTCGTTTGCTATTGGTTACATGTTCATGAACGAGTCCAGCCCAATTAGACTGGTTCCATTACCTTACAATTTTCCGGCATCTATAAATTGATCCATATCATCTTTAGTGGAGTCAGGGAACCAGACTACTTGAACATTTTGTTTTTCTTGGTTTTTCCAGTATTTTCGAGCACAAAACTTCAAACATGTCAGTGTAACAATATTTTATCTGCTTACTCCTCAAAATAGTTCATTTCTGAAAATTACAGCAAAAGCCAATGATGTGCATTCTCTTTAAAGTTCATGGTTTGGCCAAATAAGTCAATCACTACCATTAAAGCAAAGCTTCCTTAACCATAACCCCCTGGGCCTTTTTGCTAGGATGCAACCTCAATCCTTCAAAATCCTCCAACTCCCTCCATGGACATGTAAAAATTGGATACAGCAGCAATCCTCCAAAATCATCAGTTACATGTAGTTCTTGAATTTGTTCAGTTGAGGATGAACAATCTCTGTTAATACGTTGAGGCAGTGCTGATTATATCCAGAAGCAGTGTAAACAATTTCAAGTAAAACATGTATCTTTGTCTTAATTTATACATGGCAAAGCATAAACGACGCAAGGTACATGTACGGCCTAAAACCCTGACACAGTGCATCCTCCAAAATCAACTTCACACTTTTGTCACACAGCCTAGTCTAGGGGCTAGACGTTGTTATAACACCTCACCCACAGATTCTGTGTCTTGATTGGCCGAGAACGAGTCACATATTACTTTCTAATTTTGCTATCTTTCTGTGCACGGCCAAAAGTACTATGGGCATAGCAACCAAAGTACTATACCATTAGCAACCAAAGTACTATTTCCACGGCGCGGTATTTGTGTGCACATACATGCTGGTGTGCGCGTTGTGCGTAGCGCGTATTATTCCAAAGAGAGTGCGCCGCAGACTTGGGTTCAAACATTTCGTGAAGGGTTAGTTTTTTAAGAGAGAAATACATGTTCCACCAATTTTGGGCGCTGCATATATTAGGCCAAACATGCGCGCGCATTACACAACCAAGACCAGATTCCCTAGACGTTGTTCCTGACAAGTCCGTGGGCGATATTGGTTGGTCGTGAGAGCGCCCTCTCGCGGCGGCGGGTTATCGCGTATCAAACCATAGCAACGTCTAGCCCCTAGACTACACACAGTCTCACAGTATGCAAAAAGGATTTTTTTTTAAGATTTGGTGCAAAAACATAAACATTCATTTTTTAAATTTCACTCTGTATACCAAATAAGGAAATAAAATTACTTAATAAAGTTTTGTGAATACAGAAAATATTACTGTATGAAATGGAACGTTTAAGATGATTCATATACCAACAGAATGTCTTTCTTTAAATTTAAAATGCAAAAACTGTAAAAATTTATAAGATATGATATTTTACTGATGAGTTTTCTTTTTCGTGTCTAGATGTGGTGTTGGAGTCACAGAAACGGCAGCATGCTAATGAGGATGACCCCACGACTGAACACCCAGCAACTAGATCATGAAATCAGGTTCGTCTTTTCAGTTTCTTATCTTACTTCATCCTAATCAGCATGTTCTATTGTTTTGAAGCAGTGGATCAAGTGGATTGTAGCTAATTGACATGGGCAATTCCACGGTTACTCACGTTACATTTTTGATGTACTTGACATTTTCGTAACGTGAGTAACTGAGTTTGTGCGTCTTATTTATCATACATAACACATTTTTCTGGATGTCATCTTTGGTGCTTAGGTAGGTCTAGGTCTACTCTATCTACCATGGAGATAACAGTTATTAAACCTTTTCAGTAAGGTAATTACAGCCCAAGGAAACTCAAAAGTACATCAAAAATGTAACGTGAGTAACCGTGAAATTGCCCACATGAGGAAATTGCAGATTTTCTAATTATGCTCCGTGTTATTGCTAGAACGACGCTCGCTGATGACACAATGTGACTAGTAATCTTTTTAATTGGGTGATTGGTCTCGACCTGATAACTGTTTTGAAATCGCTGATAACCGTTTTTGAAATTGATGAAAGTTTTCTTTGTTTTCCCCCAGAGATTAATTATCCTCAAATTTTCTTCTAAACGGTACATGGTACAAACTTGAAACTTTGAACAAACGTCAACCCTTTTTACGAGGTTCAATTTTACAATCATTTGATCATTTATACATTCAACCTAAAAATGCCAAAAATCTAGTTGTTGTTTTGTGTCGCTCTCACAACCGGTTTCACGATCGGTTTCACTTTCACAATCAACACTTCATCATTGAGGAGATTGATTTGATCGCAAAGCTTCAAAGCAAACTTTGTGTTTTGTTATTGGGCAATTCTATCGTTACGTACATAAAATTCCGAGCCCACTGACCAGTGTGAAACAAAAAATCAAATACTTGCAGTGAAAGCAAATTGTGCATATTCAGTACCACTCTGTCTTAGGCGTTAATGTATAACTGCACTTGTTTTTGTTGAATCATACTTTACATTACATAATGTTACAGACATTACGTGTCTGAAATCAACTTCACACACGTGATAAAAAACATACTGAATCATGGTATTCTAAGTTCTCTGTGTTATTTTTTTTATGAAATATGAACCTTTTTCTATGCCTTAAAACCAAAAAAAATCAAAAAAACATTTCATTTTGCATGTGGAAAAGGTGCATGTGGAAAAGGTGCAAAATTACTACCTAAAATCCATAATTTTATCCCCCAAACCATTTTTTTTAACAAAAAAATATATTTTACCACATTCTATCGCAGTAGCACACCATTCAAATAAAAAAGTTATCCCCTTTTTTTTAATACCACATTTATGTAGTTCTGAAGATGTCATATATTGTCCACTTTTGCATGGAATTGTCATATTGCAGATGAGATTTTTGAATATCAGATAGGGTTCGTATATATATATGTAGCATCCTTGTCCAACGGAAATACAATACCTGCATGCCAACTACATCTAATTACCATATCAATGAATTCTGAGGTCTACCTGAGTTGAATGTGAACCCGGTTCACCGTCATCCCTTGTCTTATTTCAATCACTAGAATGTTGGAGAGTATCACCCTGATCCATCCCTCCAAGGCTCAACCCAACATCCTGGATCTAGCTCAACTCTGTCCCTCCTATCGAGACATCCAGGCCAGCTTCCAGAAGCTGCATGAGCTCTGCATGCCAGGTAAACATCAGCATAAAAACTTCAGTAACTCGTGTTAGCTCACATACTGGAGATGGTAGTGAAAGCATTTCATTGTGTAGTTAACAGTTAATCCTGTTAAGAGTTAATCCTGTTTGCTTTATAGTAACCCTTGGAGCAAGTGTGAACAAAAACCGTCATTTGCCGTGATTATTCTGTGGCTACCTAAATTGATCTTGAATGAAAAATGTTATCAGGAAACTTTTTTGTTCATGGCTCCTCACAATGTCGGAAGGTAAAGGACACCATTTGCAAAAAAATGTTTCCTTGCTGATTCAAGGAACAACAATACAAGGTGAGTAAAAAAAAACGAAACCCAAATGTCGGGACCATTGTTTAAGTGAAGTTCTGCATGTAGCACTTTCAAAATCTAGGATATGAAAGCCCAATTCATAAGCTTTCTTTTAGTACAAGAATCATTCAAATCACTCATGTAATTTTCAAGTTACGGAATTTTAAACACAACCACCGTTTTAAAGTTCTGTCCACAGATCACAAAAAGGTAAGTGTTCTTTCAGCAAAACGAAAACAAATCACATAGGGATGTGTGTGAATTGTTTTCATTTTGCTGAAAGAACGCACACGTTCTTTTGCTATCCGTGGACAGAACTTTAAAACGGTGGTTGTGTTTAAAATTCCGTAACTTGAAAAGTACATGAGTGATTTGAATGATTCTTGTACTAAAAGAAAGCTTATGAAGTGGGCTTTCATATCCTAGATTTTGAAAGTGCTACATGCAGAACTTCACTAAAACAATAGTCCCGACATTTGGGTTTAATTTTTTTTATTCACCCTGTACAATAAATCTAAAGCAGGTTATTTAAAAAGTAACCAGTCAAAATTTCAGCTCATTGGATATATACCTTTGAGAAAATTGTGCAAATACATCTTCATTTTTCCTGATGCGAAAGCATAGGTTTCCGTTGAAAGCGCGATGGTTTGGTCCGAACCATCACGAGGAAATAATGGTAATCCTCTTTTCTCAGAAATGACAACATATTAGGTGCAGTTATTTCACAGGATGCTTGAGACTATTATCTACTCACAATCAAGCAGGATATATCGTGATATTTTGACAGTTTCGTTTTTGAATGTTTGCAAATGGTGTCCACAACCTTTAACCACTGGTAACCAGTATTGCTACCATGCATGGCAGGCCTGTCCTGGGTAGTAGACTTAACCTATCCAACCATCGTTGACCAGGCAGAACCCCGTATTCCTAACTGTGCTTTTGTAAGCTTACTTGCTTGTTTTTAATCCTCCAATCTCAACACTGGGTCCAGGTCCATCCAGCAGTATAAAGGCTTTGGTATTTATGAATTCAAATTTGAGATTTTGATGTGCATGTACAGTGAATGTATCCAAAAATAGGGAACTTGTAAAGCCGTACATTGAAATGATGAAATTGAAACTTGAAGCCATGGTTGAGGTTTGACAAGTCTAGTCATGTGTTGCATGTCCAAGTATTGAACTGCATGTAATTATCTAACAACTTGTAGACTTAGCCGAAAGTAGTGTAGCATAATTAGAAAGATCTTAATCCACAGTGGCAGAACCAAACAGTGGCTCAGCAAGGTGTGAATGTCCTTCACTCACCATCATAACCGGACTAGGGATGTGCATTTACGGGTAGTACAGGAACCGGGTACCAGATTGAAAAAAACACGGGTATCTGGGTACCCGTTAAACAAACCCAACGCCAAACATGCCAAAATTCAAATCTCGGGAGTTGCTGTTGAGATTGTCCACAAAGGTCCACACGATAATACTACCGCATCAGCGCATCAGTAAAGTAAGATACAAGTACAGTGAGCTTTGTAGCGTTACGGTGTAAACTGCAGCTTTCGCGAGCTTCATAAAATGTGAAATGTTTTATTTCCCCATGTGGCCTGGTTTTCATTTTGAAAATTTCCCACAAATGACTTCAAAACTTTTCTTTATCATTGTCTGAGAAGTGACTGTAATTTGTAAAGTTGGTTACGGGTACCTGATCCCATAATCTGGAACCGGTTCCTGACATTAACGGTCGGGTACTCGGGTACCCGGTTCTAATGCACAGCCCTCAACCGGACAAGACAGCACCCTCTCTAATCCTAACCTTCCCAAAAAAATCCACATTTCACCATGTTCACCAGTAGGATTTGCTGGATTTTGCAGGAGTGAGAAAAACTATGGTTCAGCCACTTTAAGTAAACGTGTGGCTTCATGTCTTTTGAAGGTTGAAGTTCAAAGACTGTGGCATTGGATACTTGAAAAAAATGGTAGTATTTGGAGGTTTCAGGAAGATTGCAAGAAGCAGCAATGTCTTAAAGTTAGAGTTCATTCATGTCTTAACGTTTGATGAAGGATGTACAAGTTCCGTGGGCATTGTAATTGTGCCATGTCTGGTGAAATACTTGGTCTTTTTTTTTTTCAACATTTAAATTGTGAAAGCAACTTACTTCACTGTTTTTAACCACACGAGTAACATTTTGTGTTGTTGTTTTGGTGGCCTGATGTTTATTAATCGGGTAAAAATTGTACATTTGACCCTCTTTATGATCCACAAAATAGTGACAGCTCTACAACTGCTTGCTTCAATCCTTTTCCATCTGCTCTTTCTAAAGTTGAACTTCCAGCAAGTTGCCCCTGATATGAGTTCACTGTGAGTCACTGGGTCTGTCCAGATGACATGCAGACTTTCCAGGGGTGCTTTGAACCTAAGCGTGGCCAAGAATCTTGAGTGATTTCTATCATCATCGATCATAGGCACAGACTCAACCGTCACCAAGGGTAAAGCCCCTGGATACATGTCATCGTGGAGATGCCAGGGTTTTTTTTGGCTGATGTTGGAATGACCTTTTTGTTGGTATTTGGTGAATGACCTTTTTTTGGCTGGCGTGGGTGGTGTAGTGCGTAAAGCACTTGCCTCTCACTGCTGTGGCCTGGGTTCGATTCCCAGCTCGGGTCATATGTGAGTAGAGTTGTTCGTTGATTCTCTCCTGTGCCGTGGAGGTTTTTCTCCAGGTTTTTTGGTTTTCCTCCCTCCACAAAAATCACCACTTTCTGGCTGGTATGGGTAGTTTGGCGGCTGCTTGAGGCGCCATTACATGCTTTGGCTCAACCACATCGTAGCTATCGGTATATCCTTCTCAATTCAGATTCTGCTGTGAGAAAGGATGATTAAACCCCCCTTCCCCCAAATTTATTTATTTATTTATTTACCTATTTACCTATAAGAGGTGTTGGACTGGATGGTTCTTGACGTAAATTTGTAGTGATTTTTTTAATCCAGGAAATGTGAACTATGCGTGTGTGCTACGGCTAGTCAAGGATTCAGATGAGAAGGTTGCTTTGTTGCAATCCATTGTTTGTCACAATGTGTTAGTAATTTCCATCTCTACAGAATAATTTGTCATGCATGGATAGAGTTGTCCTAATTTCCTGACAGATCTTTAAGGGAGATATTCCTTGGTAGTCCCTTCCTAGATTCCTTTTGATTTTCTGGGGTTTTTTTTCCACCTCATTTTGCACCTAAACAAATTAGGGTAGGGGCTGTCAAGATAGGGAAGGTAGGGTAACTGGAAGCAGAATTATTATTTTTTTTTGGCCTTAGAACAATGGAAATGTCATCCATAAGTATGTAATATAAATTCTACCCAATGAAATTTAGGAATAGTTGTTAGTTTTGTAAGTTTAATTTCATTTTTTTTTCAGAATTTGACTTCCAGTCTTGACATTCCTTGGTTTTTGTTTTTCGTTTTGAATTAAAGACATCCAAACCACATACAACTATGAGTTCTAATTTTAAACCTTAAGAAATAGCGCAAACAAATATTGGAAAAATTCACAGTAAATTTGCACCAGGAAGCAATGTTAACACAAGACTCCTGAAAGCAACTTTAATGTATGGTGTCATCCGCTGACCTGAGACACTCATGTTTTGTCATATCCGTGGGGATTGCGTTTTGAAACCGTGAATGTTATCAAACTTTGGGGAAAGATGGGATATGAAACAGTGATTCGTCAGACATCGGATTAAAATCCTTGGGGGAGTTAACATTGAAGGTAATTCATCTTTTCATCACCTAGCTGTGACAGTTTCTTGAAGTTATTTTTTGAGGAACCAACATTAACGATTCAATATTAAAGGCACATAGAATCATTTTGCAATTGCCCTGACACATAACTACCGATTTATGAAAAAAACATTGCTCACATTGAAGATAGACCTAATATCACATACCATGTGAAATTATTCCAGCTGGTTCGGAACAGAACAATCATTGAAGATGGTTGTTAAAAAGTGTGACCACGGACACACTTTTTTATATCCATTGAAATACCGCCCTCATTAGTCAGACTGTGATGTTGGTTCACAGTTGGTTGAATCCACCCCGCGAGTGTCAACCAATAGAAGAGACTGGTCCATTTTTACTGCGTTGATGCCAAGTTCTGCCAGAAGTCTTATCGACTGATTGAGAATCATGTCCCCATTGCTGATTTAGGGATAGAATCAAGAGAGGGCGCAATTCAAACTATGAAGCAGAAAGTTTAGACCAATTGCATACATTTTTTTCTGTTTTCTCAAAGTGTAAAGTATTAACTGAGCTGAAATGTCAACAAGTTAATTAGGCAACTTTCTTCATATTTGGACAGGGGCGGGTCCAGGAATTTTCGCAGGGGGGGTGTTTCATCTGCAAAAAAATCTGAAAATGTACACAGGTTATTAACACGATTATTAACACTAGATTACAGAATGGTGTACCGTATTTTGAACAGGCGGACATTATATCAGTATAATTTTTTTGGGGGGGGGTTTGGGGGGTTTTTACTTTTTTTTATTTGTATGATAATTTTTTTGGACAGAGAGCTGGGGGGTTGACTGAATCCCTAAACCCCTGTTGGAGTAATTTTGTTGCTTCAAAAGAATAAGCTGCACGAAAAGCAAATGATCCAAGTACCTTTAAAAGTTCAAATCAGATTGCAGTTTGTACATGTATCTAGTTTTGATTTTAAGACCCATTTTAAAACAAAATAAACCCATCAGGGTCCCACTGTCATGGAAAAATTGTGGAAAGTCCTGAAAAAAATTGTCCTGGAAAGTCATGAAAAATTCATGGAAAATGTGAAAACAAAGTTATGCAAAATTCATGGAAATCAAGATCGTGTGTGGGGTAGTTTTGATGGGCCGCTTTAAGGATGGCTGTAACGGGAGGAGGAGGCCATTAATAATTAAAACTTATTTTCAAAAACTAACAATTGGTTAACCTAACATCAGCGGTTCATCAGTATCATAATACCAAACAACCGTTAAATGTCGTGGAAATTGTCATATTTTAGTCCTTGAAAGTCCTGGAAAAGTCCTGGAATTTGGTTTTCAGACTTTTTGTGTGGGAACCCTGACCCATTCATCATACCCTCATTAGCATGAATGCATAATTCATGGTTGACCTCATTTTCATACCCATCTCATGCATTTCTTCCCAAGCCTCACTCAGCAACTAGGATCCTCCAACAAAGGACACTAAGTTGTCAAATCTGTAATTTCAGTACTGAATTTTTATTGCAAAAACCAGCTTTCTTAGTTGCTTTTCAGAAATTTATCGAAGTATGTTTTTGCATTGTATCCTTGAACGGCTATCCATACATGTATGTGAAAAGAGTACGGAACACTATTTTGAATTTAAGCCAAAAAAATATGCAAAAATATTTTGTCAAACCAAAAAAAAGAAGATGTAGCAAAAATCCAGTGGATTAGAGCAAAATTTAGGCACCACTTTCTCTTGAACTTGTTGAACAAATTAAGAATCATTCTCATTGTTTCAAGTACATCACCCATTTGTGTTTGTTTGTTTACCCCCCTCTGTTTTCTATCAATCTGTTTGTCTTTTCCCTGCAGCACAAAATCAAAGTAAGTGGTTGAAACTTCCTGTATTGCAAGGCTTGGACTGCGTGCAGTGTACTGCAGTATCATACTGGATCATCATGCGTGGCGGTTAGTGTGTCTGATACCAAGCCGGTCCGGAACCGGTCTAAAATACACTAGCAACAACTTCAAACACAAACGATGGTTTGCGGGTTCCCTTTAAAATTACTAAAAAGCATTGCATGAAACCTGTCCAAGTTCCTGTACCTGTTATGTATGTTTGTTTGTCCTCCTCTTCAGACTGTGCCAACCTGTCTTCTGGTTTCTGGTTTTTATTTGAGAAAGTTGGTTATCACCGCAATGTCATAAAGTGCAGAAAGTGTATGCGTACATGTATCCACATTCAGTATTGGATGTTGAACAATAGAGGACACAATAGGGTCCATGATTGGGTGGGGTCCACTCATAAATCCGACGCCTCATAGGTCCGATGCCTCATAAGTCCGACAAAATCGCATCCCCTCAACAAATAAAGGCCCATAAGTCCAACGCCTCATAAGTCTGACGCCTCATAGGTCCGACGCCTGATAGCTCTGACGCCTCGCAAGTCCGACAAATTAAATGCCTCGTTTTTCCGTTGTCGGACTTATGAGGCGTCGGACTTATGAGGCGTCGGATCTATGAGGCGGAATAAATAAATGTTATGCCTCATAAGTCCGTCGCCTCATAAGTCCGAAATTTCGGACTTATGAGGCGTCGGACCTATGAGGCGTCGGACTTATGATACGGCCCCGATTGGGTGAAGGTCCTCTTTTGGAGAGTGTGTACAAAACATATGGGAGGTTCTTCCAAAAAGTTAGAGTATAAACAAAAGGAATGACAATAGGAAGTCTGTGATGGAAGGTGTTTACATATGAGGTTGTCATGGTTTAGGTCTAAGGACTTGGGACAATGGTTACTTGAGATAACAATAAACTGAGGACCTGAGCCAAGTCCTCGGAAGGTTTTCGTGTACAAACCTTATGAGACATGTCAAGGAAAAGTTAAAGTCCAGGAAAAGAAGAGAACAGTAAAGGTCCTCAGGAGTATAGTAAAACACCACTGGGTGTGCGTGATGGGTGGCTGGGCTGTCACCCTGTTTTGGGGAAATTTTGTATTATTAGGAAAATTAGGAGCGAGTTGTGGGGACTTTCTGCTGTCCCCACAGCGTCTTCGGTTCTCATACCGGTAGTACCATGGGACAACATGTGTGTAGCCCCACAACTACAGAACAAGAACGGGTGTTCTCGAATTGATTACCCACAAAGCAGGGGACAGGCAGCAAAGCTGTGTCTCAAGTTTTTTTTTTTTAAAAGATTGGGCTAAATTTTAGTTTCAGTTTTCTCGGTTGACTTTTTATCGTGACAGTTTAAACATTTTATTCCACTTTTACTTGTACATCTATGTGTACATGTAAGTGTTTGTTAGGTACAACAATAGTCTGATAGTTTTAGGATGAGTGGCATATCGAGTGGTAGGCTAGGATTGCGGCTGTGTTTTCCAGCATGGTGGTGTTTTTTTTTAAGTGTCAGATTTTTGAGGATTGATTGGAACCACAGTCCTGTCTTATTGTTGGTTGTGTTATATTATGGTGATGAACATACATGGAAAACAAAGACATGGTGATGGTGGTGACTTTTAACTTCTTATTGGTTCTCTGCCTTGCAAACCTTCAAATCATATAATAATCCGCTTTTAGCTTTTAATTTGGTTAATTTTTTGTTTACGAATCTTATGGACTCCATGCACAAGAACCCCCTCAACGGTTTCAAAGGGAGAGTTGGGGAAGACCACTGGGAGGGACATTCGAATGCATTGCTGATGACGCCTGACGCACACAAAGACGCTATGGCTTTATGCACAAAAGTTGTGTGTACTTTGTGCTAAACGAACGCGAAAAAATGCGCCATCTACCGCTTGTGCAGGAGTTCATAGCAGAGATTCAACTCCATGGTTTATTAACACTGACTCTCTTCACACAGGCTTCATTTTTTAACCCTAACCTTCCCAAATCCTCTAAACTCCTCTTTACAAAATGGAGGATTTTTCAGGATGAGGCCATATGGAAAAAAGTGTGTGGCTGATTTTGGAGGATGCACTGTGTCAAGGTCTTGGGCCGTGCCTTGTGTTGTTTATGCTCAGCCGTGCATACATTTGGGCCTATACTATACTTGAAATCCTCTGCACTGCTCCAGGATGTCAATGGCTCTGCCTCAACATATTGGCAGTGATTGCTGGAGGATTTTGCAGGATTGAGGCAGTGGTCACCCCTTCAAGGACCACATTCAAGAAATAACGGACGATTTTGCAGGATTGAAGCTGTTTGCTATTTTTTTACATAAAGGCAGTTGGAGGATTTTGCAGGATTGAGGTTACATCCTAGCAAAAATGTCTGGGGAGTTAGGGTTATGCATTAACTTGTCCTTGGTATACCTACATGTACTAAACAAATAACAGTTTTATCTTTGATTGAATATTGGAACTACATGGGCTGGAGCTTTGCAGTGTCCTATGGTACATTCTTTTCACATTGTACAGTACTTGGTCATGAAAGCCCTGTGTACTGGCTTTGCTGGACTGTCTCGAATTATTTTTAAAAACATTACATCAGCACTGTCATTGTTTTCTAATTTCGAATTGGTGGGTGTATATCTTGCCATAGCATATTAGTGAGGTGTTGTGGCAAGACGAGTCGGAAGTGGGGACAGGCCGTAGTAGTACGAAGCAAAAAACGTAAAGAAAAAAATGCAAAAAAACAAATGGGGGTGATTCTTTTTTTCTATTTTCATATTTATTGATATTTGTAGTCTTTGATGTCCACTACATGTACTTTAAAGAAATAATATAAAAGTTGTGGAATAAAAGTGTTTTTAAAGGAAAATACAATTGGCATTTTTCATTTTCACGGCTATGAAAAATTGGAATTTTTTGTGACAAACTTTAAACAGCCCTAACATGTCAACTGCATGTCCGATTGAAGTGCAACAAACAGTATTGTAAGGAGACTTTTATTTTCTTTCCTAATACCTGCAAACCCTCATTTCGACCTCTGCCCATTTCTGTCTCGTTTTGCTAGAACGTCTCACATTTTATGCTCAATTTATTCAGGAAAAAACAATGAAGGTGTCGTGGGAAAGCTGGAAACTGGATTTGTTTTTCACCCTTCTCAAGCTTTTTCGCCAGGGCTGACTCATGCATGGACACTGAGTGACGCTGCAAATGTATAAACTCTTCAGTTCTTAAGACAACAAGAACAATTTATCAAAGGAAAGTTCATGCTTGTTTCCTTTTGAACTTTTGAATAATTTATTATTTTTATTTGTATTTTACAGAGAACCTGAAAGAATTCTGGAACAACGACAAAGACTGGTACTCGAACCTGGATGCTACAAAATGGATGCAGAGCATCAGGTAACTAGACCGCCTCTGAAAAGCAAATCATTATTCCTAACAATTTTTTATATTTAAAGGGTACATGCAGTCAATTTTTCTTAGGAACACTTTTTGTGCAACTTTCTACTCCTCTTAAAATGTATGAAAACTACTTGCCCTCCCTTTTTGGTTAATTTCATTAAAAAGTGCACTTCTTTAAACATTTAACAATTCCCATGCTTTTCTTGACAACTGAGGGCGCTGTTGCTGTGATGTCATTTCAGGAAGACACTGTTCAGTTTAGGGGTTTTCTGTTCGAATCGTGATCCCAAAATTTGCTCATTGAAAACATTTGTGAGAAAGGCTTGCTCACTGGCTTAGTGCCATGTACCTACACAACAAAGAATCACCAAAGAAAAGAACATTTACGACAGCAAAATATCCAAAATTCTAGCAACTTCTTGTGATAAAATAGCTGTAACACTGAGGTTTCTGCCCGGAATGACATCACAGTTTTGCTCATGAATATGAAAATTGGCATTAGCATAAAAAGCAAAAAGCCACACCCTTTAAAATGGCAAAACAAAAATTAAAAAATTAGTTTAAATGGGACTCACAGGTTCATTTTCAGGAATTGAATTATAAATTACATTGTATGAACCCTTTAAATTCATTTGAAGATTGAAATAAAAATTACAATGGGAGATAGAAACTTTACTCTATTGTTTCCAAAAATTTCCTCTCAAGTTATTGACGATCAGAACCAGCAAACTCTTGGGCAAATGCTTGTTCTTTCACCAACCAGCTTGGCTAAAAATCAACTCCAAAAATGTCACTCTGATCCATCCATCAAAACAATAGCAGCAGGTGTTTTCTGATATGACACACTTAAAAAAAAAATATGAAATTACTCAGTCTGGTTCCGGGAAGTAAACTGTGATCAGTAATTGCCTTGTCACTGACTCATCTTCCTTTTTTTTGTTTCTGTCTCTTGATCAGCATGTGTATGACGGCGGCTGTCACCGCGGCTACAACCATCTATCAAAATGAACAGACAGTGGTTCTAAGAGGTCAGTCACAGTTTTTCATATTTCCATCTTTGGATAATCTTTGATGCCAGGCACAAATCTGCCCTCCCTTTGTTAAAATTCAAAACTGTTGACATTTATTCCACCCCCCAAAAGGCCATACATTTGAATCCAACCCTTGTGCCTAAATCGTGCATCTTACTTTGTATTAGCTTTAACCACCCGCAACCCTTCAAAATCCAACTGCATGTTTTGTTGGAATCTGTTGAAATGAATACTGCACTAGTAAACTGATTATGCTTTACATGGGGTCAGGCATACCACCATAATCAGAGTCCAACAGTTTGGGTGTAGAGTTTACAGTATGGTGTTGGATTTTGCAAGATTGAGGAAGGTTCCTAGTAAATCACTGAAGGGGTTAGGGCTAATATACATGTACCTCATACATATTCATGAGAAGTAGCCAAATTCTTATTGGTCCATTCACCATCACATGTCAGCCGCTAGTTTTGCTATATACAAACTGCAAACGTGAGGATTGGTGTGTAGTCGACTATCGTACTGGTTACCCGTGTGATAGTCTACTATGCATGCACTTTACTAAGCAGTCGTGGAACTATCGAACAGCGGTAGTGTGCACGTGCAAACATCACCCAGCTACATGAAAAGATGGTGGCACAAGCACGTTTTGCCGAGATAAATGATGCGTAACTCGGCAACAGTTTGATGAATATGTATGAGGTATCAGAGCTCATATAAAAATAACAAATGTTTATGAGTGCAATGGTAAGAATAATTTAATTAAATGAGGTGACAAATGGAATACTTTCCATTTGTCACCGAATGGAGTTATTCTTTCCATTGCAAAAATGTGAACTATACGTATAAATTTGTTTTATACAACGGCTGAATAAATCCTCGTCATCCGTTTTGTGACTTGTAATGTGGTACTATGAATGCACAGCATCAGAGCCATGATAAGTATGTAAAAGTGCAACCAATAGCGTCACTGTGTAGTGGAAGTTCTATTCATCATGAACTGGAACTTCTATTTTTGCGGTGCGGCTGCGCCATACATTGGGACGAATGATACTATGACTTGTGATCAACGACCCACCAATCAGATCGGGCCCTGTATAATATCAACTATACACCCTGAAACCATGTTATATTTGTATACTTGTTCATTTACCCCCTGCATGTCAAAATCCTTCCTAATTCTAGGTCGACGGGCCTTTCCCCAGCTGTTGGTACATAATCTCTCTTACACAAACGGGAAATGTTTAAATAGGGAAAGATCACATGTCTGACTCAGCACATTCTGTATTAATGTGGGTTTAACAATCGTGACATCTCTATTTTTATTTTGCTTTTTAAGCCGTGGATGTTTTTTTCAATTTGACCTGCAATCTGATACGTTAATGTTTGACGAATGTTCTGATACTTTGACATTTAATTAGACTGTTTCAGTGTGTTGTATATGTCAGTGTTCTGATATCGTAACAGTACAATCGTCCTTGTGCATAGCAATTATTTTCAACCAACCATGAAAGTATTCTTGAAGCCGCTCATTTTCGGTTGTGAACAGTGTCCCTTGTAACACCATTTGAGTGTTCATTTGAGCTGTCAGGATAGACAGATTTGGTCCTTTGGTGTTTTTACTCGATGTACTAAAAGAATGGTTTGACATGTAGTCATTTCATTTGTGATTCCTCCTGTAAGTTGAATATCAAGTTTGCTTAAAATGGCAGAAACATAACCGGTTTGAAGTTCAAAGATGCGTTCCCTGAGTTTGAGTTTCACCCGGAAAATAATATTTGTGTTTTTATTGGATATTTTCCCAGCAATGCGAAAGTTTATCACTTTTGAATGAGACATTGAACGAAACAAATCTCAGCTGTTTTGTCATTGAATTATTTCTTCACAAAATTTGGCATATTTTTGGCCCGACATTAATTTGGCTCTTGTAGGGCGGGATCACTTGTCCACAAATTGAAGCAACGTTTTCAGAGGGTTGCAGACGCCAAACACTTGAAAAGTTTTTTTTTGGTCATTAAAACAAAACATAGAAATTGATACTATGGTAGGAGAATTAATTTATTTTAAGATCGCAAGGCAACATCTTTATATCATAGTGTTCACCCTTGAGATACTGCATTGCTGAAATAATCCACCATATTGCTGCATTCATTCTTTGGCAGTTTGAAACTTTACAATAAATACCAAACTAGGCGATAGTGCTGTGTTGTTTGACAGAAATGCCGAGACAGCTGCCCGAAAAGTGACTCTCTCAACCTTCAAGAATCGGGACCTAATCCCAGATTAAACCCAAGCCACAACTTTAAAACATCCTGAACTGAAGTTCATCCATACCAAGCCAAGAGCATCTTTGCAACAACAAAAAAAACAGGCTTAAAAGTAGAAAACATTCTATGACAAAATCCCCTGGTCTCGTAAAGCGCAACCGCGTCCAATAATAGTCCACGTTGACAGACGTCGTCCGGGAATAGCCTGGAAGCAAACGGAGAGAGATAGCAGCAAAGTAGATTATCCAGCAGTCAGAAGGTTGACATAAGGACAGCAGAAGGCTTATGTGAGCGTTTATGACTCATCCGTCTGATGAAGCGAGCACATCCTGCGCTGCGCTAAAGATAAACAGACGTGATAGCGGAGGGGTAAATTGAATTAGATGTCCTCTTGACACTGAGGTTGAACTTGAACTTATATTGAGGGGTCCTACCGGAAGTTAGACTGTGAAAAGTGGACAAAAGTCTTCTTTTTTTTGCAGAAAGACTTCGTGGTTTTCTGAATTGAGGGTAGTGATTGCTGAAGTGTCTCTATTACAGGAGGTCACAAAAGGACGGTTGTACTTGTAGGATCTCCAAATATTCGGTAGCAATACAGTGTGTCCCAGAAAAAGCGGGGCCAGACAAATCAGGGGCCATAATTAAATAAATATTCATGTGAGACTAAATTTTGTTTTTCTTTTTTTTTCATGCTGTGGATGTTGTTTATTGCCTGTGGAAAAATAAACTGAATTGATTGACATAAAGACATGTAAATGGGGTATGAAATAAAAATATACCGGTAGTGTCTTCTTGTTTGCATGTGAAATGTGTTCGTGTGTGATACAGGTTCGTGGTCTCCCCCTCTCCACTAACTTACCAGCACAAGCTAATGCCGCAAAAAGTGTACATTTCGATTTTATGGAGCTCTTATGTTTCTAGTCATGGCATTAAAAGTTTTCAATCAGTTCAGTATATTTTTCCACAGGCAATAACCAACATCAACAACATGAAAAAAAACCAAAGACACAAATTAGTCTCGCATGAATATTTGTTTAGATATGGCCACTGATGAAATATGAATGAGCATAAAAAAACCGAGGGCCTGTCTCAGAGCTGTCATTTGAAGAGAGGATTTCAAAAAGGAAAAGTATTTGAAATTTGTTCTCCTGACATGTTAACCAATACTCTTCAGTGGTGTTCTGAGGGGGAGGGGGCATTAAAACACGGTCCGCTTATGCATGGTGCACGGACTGCATCCATGTGACGCACTGTATATGGACATGGCTTAAACAGTCTCCACGGCTGTCCAGCCAATTGCAAATTGAAATGTCGGGAGGAAAATTTGGTTAAACACCCACCCCCGTTAAAAATTATTAAAATTCTTGTCTAAATTTCTATATTCCTTTTTTCCTTTCAGAGCCCGAGGGCCTAGACACCTCCTGCATCGTCGCATCCTTAGTCCAGATCATCCTGGATCCATATTTCCGTACTCAGCTGGGATTCCAGAGTCTCGTCCAGAGAGAGTGGGTCATTGCTGGCCATCCATTCCAGAAGAGATGTGGACATCTGACACCCAAAAAGGAAGGTGATGAGGTAAGACAAGAAAAAAAATTGGTGTGCACTTGTGCTATGGACTCGGTGCAGGCAAAGTAGATGGTGCATGCGACCACTCACACCTGGGATATTGCAGTTTATAACACCTCACCCACAGATTCTGTATCTTGATTGACTGAGAGCGAGTTATATGCCAATTGCTATGGGCAAGTTCGCGCAAGAACTATTGTTGCCCATTAGTTAACCATAGTTCAACTAAATTTAGTCCGAACTCTGTCTAGTCGACCATGGTTGACTACGCTAGTCGACTTTTTGGAACCAGCCTACTGGGCCTGGTTGCATCGCTGGTTACCAATGTGTGCAGTTAATGCATACGGGTTTCCGCGTATTGTTCCCATGAAAGGGCACTTTGGACTTTGGAAAAGTGCAACTAAATTTTCAACTATTAGATATTAAAATAGAAGTACACTTTGGTTTACATCAGTTTTTTTTCTTAAATTCAAGCAGAATCTGTGGGAGAGGCGTTATACATGTACATGTAAAACAGATATTGCCGGCTTTAACTCATGATGTAGTAGAATTAGCCTCCTTCAGTGATCCACGGAGCATTCCATTTCGGTTTGCTACGCCTCGCAAAAACAGAACTCTCCATGGATCGCCTCGGGAGGCTAGTTTCACTTCACTGCTCAAAGCAGTCAATATTTGTATAATATGTTCAAGTGCACTCAAGTAAGTGGAACTAGAAAATCAAGGGAGTTTAAAGTACACAGTATCACAATAGGAAACAGGAAGGCTGCTAAAACCAACAGCCAGACGGAAACGTCATCGTTAAAAAATGCTCAGATCATGAGTGTCAATTCTCTGCTGACTTAAAAGATGGCCAGTGAATATGGCCATTGAATTTCGACCAAGGGACAGTTTCATGGAAATACCAAGCTTGGAACAAGCTGCCTTCTAGCTAAGCTGTTCTGCAATATATTGTTCTTTGTCACTGCCTCTCAGCTATTTTTTGCTCAGTATGTACTTCTTGCTAAGCAGTTTTCTGCACATCACCCCCATAAAATTGGGCTCTGGAATTGGCAGCAATTCGACAATCTCACAGACACTTTTTACTTGATGGTTCTTGCATTCTGTCCTCTTCCAGGCTCCATCATTCCTACTCTTCTTGGACTGCGTCAACCAGATGATGCAGCAATTCCCCTCAGCCTTTGAGTTCACGGATACCTACCTCATCACTCTCTGGGATAGCACCTTCGCCGGGATCTTTGGCACTTTCCTCTTCAACCGAGAGCAGGAACACTATCGGCTGTGCGTCCAAGAAGTGGACACGCCCATCAGGTTAGCCACGGTCTGGTCCTGGACGCTGCAGTACAGCAGGGAGGACCAGGCTCTCTTCAACAATCCCATGTACATCGCCAAGCAGATCCTTGCCGACAAGGTTCCAGGATTCAGATCCTCCAATCAGAGCGAGGTGGATCACTCGGAAGGTTGTAATCCCTCCATGTACCGCTTCAGAGCACGGACTGCCAAACGGACCTTGCTGGATGCCAGGTACGGCAGCAAATCCCAGGATGATTTGTCTCGCTCAACGCCCGTCCACTTGCGAGATAAGAACCTGAACATCAACGGAGCCAACTCCACGGGCAACGGTCGCTCATCGGAAGTAGACCCCAACATGATCATCCCACAGACGGGACCGCCGTTCATCAAGTTCTGGACTCAGTGCTACCTACGTTGGCTGCCCAGCGCACACATCGTGTGCGGAGGGAACCCTCTCGTCTACAAGCAGCATTGCCAGGTGGTCGACGAGATACAGCAACTCAAGGACAAATTGGAGCGATTGCGAGCCCGGAAGATGAACGACGTTGTGCGCCGACCAAAGCGCGAGAGTCGGTTGTACTTCACGTACGAGGAGAACGCCAGAAATCAAGGCTTGTTGACGTCAGCGTTTCCGTTCTCCATCAGTGATCTGAGCTTGATTGGTGGAGATCGGAGGTCGTTCCTCGGTACCCCGCTTGCCAGGTTCCTACGAGGACAGAGCCTGATGCAGAGTGACATGCACACACTGGCGGTCAACGACGTCGAAGCTAGTGATGAGGTGGAGTTGTAGGGTCACCATGAGACAAGCTTAGGGGAACTCATTGCTGACACTGAGAACCTTACAGACATCGGCAGATACCAACAGCTATAAGCAGCTGCTAGACTGTTGCTACAAATAACATCATGAAAAACTCTGAGAAATCATGAGAAAAGGTGATATTAAACTGAAGAGGTCTTGTGAAGAAATCTCAAGAAATTTTGAGACATCACTGCTTCTTCAAAAAATGTGAACCAATATGTTTTGAAATGAAGGTTTGTATTCATGGGGTTTTGTATGAAAAAAAACCCAGTCATCAATTGAAGATGGTACTCCAAGCCTTTGTGAAAAGTCGAAGCTTGTTGTTGGAACAATTATACATCTGAAAAATCAACAGAAATTGTTTTGTTGATGGAAATCATCTGCTGAATAGATATACATTATTTACACTAATCAAACAGTCCAAGCATCAAAATAAAGCCAAATTGTACTCTTTTCCCTTTTCCCTGTGTATTCTAATATGTCATCCTTTCAACAACAAATTCTGGAAACCTTTAACGCCCATCATTACATATTAATCATTTGTAGAACATGTGGATTCTCATTGGTAAAAGATGAAATCAATCATTTGGGTTACGGCCATCAGTGTTTTTGTTCCACATTTTTGTTGTACATTAGTTAAAATAGAAACACCCAAAGATAATTGTTGAATGCAGAGGTGTACATGTATATGAAGGTTTTTGGGGGCTAAAATTATTTTTGAAGTAATTACTGATTTCAGAGGTTGTGTTTTGAGACATTTTCACAAGTTTATCACTCATCAATGTCATTTTACCTTGGAGAATTGATGTTTTATGAGAAAAAGTCCGGGGGGTGTTAGGGGTGGGGGGGGGGGGGTAGTTAATCACCCATCAACGTCATTTCTCCATACATGTGCCTTCTGCCATTCGGCAATACAAATATAAATTGTCTACGTTGTACAGGAAACAAAATCAGACATATCTTTATAATACGGAAGCTTGTAGAAAACCAGAGTATTTTGTAAATGTAGAGAGTTAAAATATTAAAAGTTTTTCATCTCTATATTTCGGTAAAATTAACAGAGGATGGCTGCATTTTTTAACCACTGCAAATGTAGGAATTGTCTCAAAAGTTGTTTTAAACATTCTTGTTTCTTGTGGAAGGCGTCATGTAGAAAACAACACGTCCATGATTGGAACACGTTGTTTTCTCAGCAACTTTTTAAACTAAAATCAGCTTCTTGTGAGTCAAACTGCCTTTCCAAATGTGTGGTGTTTTTAAATTGGTTTTGGTCCTGTAGCGTATTTAGGCTTATTCTTATAGCAGGTCACAAAACAGACTGAAAGGGTGCAGACAAAAATACTGCTTTAGCATGCACGGGCACACACATACATTCCTATAGACCTTATTTTTGTGACGTCACATTTTGAATGGCATTTAACAAATGCATGTGCACTATATGCAAACATGTATGGTATTTTTTGCTTACACAGTGAAATCTTGATTAGTCAAACCTCAAGGGAACAGGTTCAAAATTTGACATCCGCAGAGTTTTGAGTTAAGCAGGGTTTTATATCATTGTTTTACTACTGAAGGAAATGGATTCTTTGTTTGACTTAACAGTTGTTTTGAGTTATCAGAGTTTGACTTATCGAGATTTCACTGTACTACCAATGATTCTGACAAAATTAAAATGCAGTGACGTCATGAAAATGAAGTGTATATGATGTTCCCAGTTCTCCCAGTGAAAATGTTCAAGATTTGAAATGTTGAGACAATCCCTACATTTACAGTTAATGATTGTTAATTATTTTTTTCTGAAGTACGGATAATTTTTGGGGTGAGAAATTTAACATATATCTAATATTTATTCAAAGGCGATATTGATCAAGCATTGTAAATATTAGCATCAGTTATGTTTGGGTTTTAGTTTTTTAACAAGAACCTTAGCCGTTATCTTTGTATTATAGTACAATTTCTTTATATGAGAAAAATAATTCCCCGAGTGAGGCATTAATTTGAATAGTTACTGATTTTTTGGGTTGGCGTATTTTTAATGCAGGCATTGACTTAAGTAAACTAAATTGCGATTTTGGTTTTAAAAATGTGCAATGCAATTAATGATTTTTTAGAAACCGTCACAAGATTTGAAATCGAAGCTTTTGTTAAATAATTTAGAACAGCAAAAATGTACTTAACAAAAAAATTACAAGCAAACAGCTATAAATTGTTTCGAACGAAAAGAGTCAAGGTCAAAAGACGGATCGTTGCCGGTGTCATGTGAAAATCCGACTCCTATGAAAATCGGACACCTTTTCCCTATTATTGGTTAATCCCTTGCATGTGACAGGTCATTATGATCCTAAAAATAGCATATTATCGTACTCTCGCATGCGCAATACCACCAATGAGTCCATATTTCATGGAGTCGGATATTCACACTACACCGGTATGTTTTGTAATGAATGAGGTTTTGGCTGAATCACACTTTTGGGGTTAAATTTAACCCTCCCTAATTCAACAAATCCAACACTCGGTATCTTTCCAGAATGAGCCCGGCCTCTATGGACTCCGTGGCGCTTATTTTACCACTTTTGAAAGCTGCAGCAGAGGGACAAACTGCATGTGCTTACTGGTCACTGGTCTGTGTGCGTATGGTGCGTGCTATACAAACCAAATGTGCTCGAATCAGCCGAGGCCAAGTTCGGGCAAGGACCATTAGTCGACCAGTGGTTGATTTGTGACGTACCTTACGCCTGCGAACTGATAGCAACGTGCGAACGTCTCTAGTCAAACGCTGGTCAAAATGTTGTCGCAAAACTTCTGGATCCTGGCTCTCTGCTTGCGTTATGAATGCGCGCGGCTATTGGTTACCAGCGAAGCAACCAGCCCCAGTAGGCTGGTTCCAAATAGTCGACTAGCGTTGTCAACCACCGTCGACTAGACTAGACAGAGTTCGGGCAAACGTTAGTTAACCATTGGTCAACTATAATCCTTGCGCGAACTTGGCCTGAGTCGTCGCATGAGCGTCAGTCATACGAATGTCAGTTCCAGTGGTCTCCCCAAAATCTCTCTTTTGTAAGAAAATTTAAAAGTGTTGAATTTTCCTAGCCAAAGTACTCTTTGAATTTAGTGATAACAGTCGCGGCGTTATCTTGTATGGTCATGAGTGACCGGGAAATATTGAACCAACCATCAGACGAATCAACAGCGCCCTCACATGACTAGATCCATACCAGTAGATTTTCTGAAGTACCCTTTATTATATTAAGTACCCTGCTTTATACATGCGTTATTTACAATTTTTAGACAAACGAGCAACTTTTTTAATCATTGTGAAAATTCGTTTTGATCTGGTTTTATTGCTTTTTAGGGTGGGGTAGGGGCCAAAAAAAAACAACCCAAGAAATAAGGGGGGGGGGGACTTTTTGTGGTGACATTTGAAGCATCATTTAATACTGAAGCATTCAAATTAAAAACAAAAATGAAAAAACAGATCAAAACTTTTGTGGAAGTCTGTTTTTGCAGACTGTCAATCTGAAGTAGTCTGGTGACAGGAGAGAGCAGTCGGTGTCAGTTTTTATTCCCTGCTGTCTTGGCGCCAGACTTCATGTTGGACTTACTTGTACATGTATGTATATATGAGTGATCAATGTATTCAAATGACAAGGAATATGGCATTACTGAAAGAGACATTGAAATATCAGATGTGTCTAAATAGATTATGAGTTATTGATAATTCACAGAAGTTTAAAGTTTTTAAAGGAATCAAGTGGTGATTACAATTCAAATTAAATTACTTTTGCTTCTGGCACGGACACACACAAAAAAAGCTTTTAGATGCAATTTTAACAGCATTATGTTGTAAATTTTTACATATTTACTGGGAAGAAAATGCGAGTTCAGGTGTTGACACTGGAAAATGAACCTTATCAAATAACAACTCGGTGTATGTTTACAAATTTTTTTCGTCTTGTGTTTGCTGACAAAATAAATTTACCTTCATTGCTTTTGGATATCACATAAACTGTTAATTGTCTGCTTTATTTTTTTGAAGACCACAAAATATCCAGAATTAATTTCCTGGGCTGAAATTCGGACTTAATATCCCTGATATATAAAACTTCAATTTACTAACCACATTGAAAATTCCTAGTTTTTGAGTAAAATCCATATATCTAGTTCGTGATAACCTTGTGGAGACGTAGATAGAAATTACTCTGTGGAGACGTATACAATCTTTTGTTCCCTATTATGCACATGTCTCCACAGGGTACCGTGTACCAGGTCACCAGTTTAATACCAATACTTTCAACATGTTAAACTTACCAATTTCGTTTTTATTTTTTCAAATTTGAAGGGACCCCAGAACACATTCTATTTCAATTTCTGGGAGAGATGTGCTTTTGAAAAAAATTCGTCGTAATTTGGGCTTTTTAAAATCAGTCTAAAATTGAAATTTTTTTCGCCCCAAATCATTGATTTTTTATCAAATCTACAGAATTTCGGGTGTTTGAATATTGATTGGTGCTCCTCTTGCCTGGGAAGGAAATTCTGCATTTTTTTAAGGAAAGTCAAATTTTGTTAAAAAAAGTAAGATTAACCCCTTGCTTTTCTGTTTTTGACCGAAAAATTTAATTCCTTGAAATTTGCAGGAAAGATGACTAAGGGACAATAGAACGAACACATTCTAATTCGATTTCTGGACAGATGTGCTTTTGAAAAGAAAATTTGCCTAAATCTTCAGAATTCGGGATGTTTGACTATTGATTGGTGATCCTCTTGCCTCCAAAGCAATGTCTCATTGTTTCAAGAATAGTAATTTTTTTGCCAAAGTTAGTTAAAAATGCAAGGTTAACCCCTTGCATCATTTCTTTTTTCAATTTCGGCCGAAAATTGAAATTTTCGCAGGGAAGATGTCTAAGAGTCCATAGAACACATCGCAATTCAATTTCTGGACGGATGTTTTTTAAAAGAAAATGTTGACGAAAATTTGGTATAAAATCAGCTACGAATATTATTTTTTTTGCCAAAAACTTGATAACTTGCCCAAATCTGAATAGATGTTTGAATAGAAGCTCCTCTCACCTCCGAAAGAATTCTTGAAGAAAAGTCAATTTGTGGCCAAATTTTTAAAAAATGCAAAAATGCAAGGTTTAACGATTTGTTTTTTCAATTTTGGCCAGAAAATGAAATTCCTTGAAATTTGCAGGAAAGATGCCCCAAGGGACCATAGGGTGAACACTTTCCAATGAGATTTCTGGACAGATGTGCTTTTGAAAAGAAAATTTTACCAAAAACTTGGGGTAAAATGTCAAAAAATGTTATTTTTGTCAAAAAAAAATCCCAAATCTTCAGAATTTGGGGTGTTTGACTATAGATTGATGCTCCTTTTACCTGGCAAAGAGTTTCTGCGATGTTTGGAGAAAAAGTCAATTTTTGGCAAAATTTTGTTAAAAAATGCAAGAGTAACCCCTTGCATTTTGTGTTTGAAGTTTTTGGCCGAAAAATGACATTTCTTGGAACTGACAGGGAAGATGCCTAAGGGACCCTAGAACACATTCCAATTCAATTTCTGGACAGATGTTTTTGAAAAGAAAATGTCGACGGAAATGTGGGGTAAAATCCGCCAAAAAATTCTAATTTGTTTGGGCCAAAAAAATGATAACTAGCCCAAATCTTCAAAAATGTTGGTGTTTGAATTGAAGCTGCTCTTGCCTCCTAAGAAATTTTTGCATTGTTTGGTGAAAAGTCAATTTTTGGCCAAATTTTGTGAAAAAAATTCCAGGTTAAATAACCTGTTCAACACAAGTTTAACTCACCAGTTAAAGCTATAGTCCATCATTTGCAGCCATCCGAAAAGGTAACTGGCGTATTATTGTTGAAAAACAAACTTGGTTGAAAGAGAGTAAGTGGACTAAACTCCCTGTGGAATTAATCTTTCTGGCAAGCTGTCATTTTGAAGTAATCAACGAAAGAAGGCATTTCCAACGGTGCGTCTAAGACGCACCGTAGGAAAATTTAAAGTAGTAGTTCGTTTTGTTATTCGGCGCAGCGCGCGCAAGCATTGGCATGACGCACAGGCGCGCGCGGCTGCTATAATTCGTCGGATCAGTGCGCAACATCGCGTATAGCTGCAATTCAAAACAATTCAAAACATGATTCAGAAACTTTTGATTAGAAGTTGAGATCCTAGAATGCTGTTTTCTTGGAATATACAGCTGAAGCCGAGCTGAAACTTCATCAGGCTAGTTGTTCAGTATCCTTCATTAGGCCAAAAAAAAAAAGTCTCCGGTTTCTGGTATGGAGCTTGCCCCAAAAGTGGTGCGGCGACGCGGCTTTTTTTTTTTTTTTTACCTGTTTTTTTTTTTTTTTTGTCTTCAAATGTCGGCTGATGACTGCAAATGGTGCCCGACTAAACTTAGTGCAAATATATGGGAGTCCAGAGAGGCCACATAAATCTTATTCTCGATCATAACCCCTTCTAAAAACATGTTAAAATTGTGCAGCAGCAGAATTCCAGTCAAACCAGTGAGTTTGGCGGTTTTGAAACATCATCTTGTATTGAAAAAAAAACTTTTTCATTTTGCCGACGCGCATGGCTACGGTGACGCGCGCGCATACCAGAAACCGGAGACTTTTTTTTTTTGGCCTTAGATTGTGAACACTTTTATTGCTTCAAACGAACAAAATGCACAAATTACAAATGATGGACTATATCTTTAAGCTTACCTGTTTCACATGCATTTTAAACTCGCCAGGTTAACTAGTATGTTTAACTTGTATGCTCTGTAAATAAGGATTGACATGTATAAAAGAGAGCTGTGACTGCAGACATGAATGGTCACTTATGTTTCATGGAAACCTTTTTATTTTCAAACTTTCTTTGATTTACAGAAATTTACAATCACAGAAAAAGATTTCAGTTAAAACGTTGGCTGAACGTTAACTCAGAGTACAGTTTTATATGCATGTATAAAATAATATACATGTACATGTAAAAGAAAAAGAAAACATAACATCCGTATACATCTTTTGGCTCTTACAAAAACACTTTTTTTTTGGTGTCTATACTGACACCGTCTGCAACTGGAATGCAGGCATCCACTTTTCATTGCATGTACAAAATTCAGAGGGGGGACCACGAACCTGTATTAGGGACACGGTGAAAAAATTTCCTGTCCCTTTAGCTAACTCGTACGTACGACTTATAACCCGTACACATGACTTAGATCTCGTACGTATGACTTAGATCTTGTACGTACGACTTACATCTCGTACATACGACTTAGATCTTGTACTTACAACTTATGAATTTTAACTCGTACATACGACTTATATGTTGTACGAACGACTTATATGTCGTAAGTACAACATATAAGTCGTACCTACGAGTTAAAATTCATACGTTGTATGTACGAGATCTACATGTAAGTCGTAGGTACGAGATATAAGTCGTATGTCCGCGTTATAAGGTGTATGTACGAGTTAGCTAAAGGGAGAGGGATTTTTTTCTCACTATGTCCCAAAATGACTTACCTAAAATCTATAATCTTTGGCAAAACCAGGGTTTTTTTTTTTACATAACAATACACTTCATATTCCATCTCACTAGCACATCATTCACATAAAGGTTTGTTGTCCCTTTTAATTTGATACCCCATTGGAGGTTGTAATGCTTGTAATTTTAAAGATTTCCAAAATTTTCCATTTTTCCACCTTGCTCCACATTCAGAATTGTCCACATGACTAAACAACACTGCATGACTGATATCCTGGATTCCAAACCTAATAAGAGGGGCTTAACATTTTAATAATTGAGTAAAAAAAAGAAAAAAAGAAGTAAAGTCTGTCCCAAGCCAATATGGCCCATCAGGCCGGTGTTTATCTCCGGTTTCAGTAGCACGAAATGACTGAGAATATTTCTACTCCCCCTGGACGGGATGCCGGTCCATCGCAGGTTATATCTCCCCAGCTAATGCCGGTACCCATTTATACTCCTGGGTGGACAGAGGCAAGTGGGGGTGGAGTGGCTTGCCCAAGGACACAACATACGGCCAGCAGCTGGATTCGTACCCCTGACCCTCTGATCATGAGTCACGAACCCTAACCACTAGGCCACACTTCCGTCTAATGGTATAAAGTACAGCACATTTTACATACAGTAACGTCTTTGTTGTTTTACTACAAAAATCAACAGTAGTTTTGAGGTTACTTTAGGATACAAAAATTGGTCACATAGATTAGGAAGCATCAGATTTATTTGGCCCTGGCCGACGGTAAAACACGGCTCTGTAGGAAGTGGTTCAACCACTTCAAAAAGGAAGTGTTAATAGCGTAGCCAAGTAACTCAGACGTGGTCTAAGATTCCTGGACAGCCACGAGATCTTCACATATACGCAGCCCAACCAAAGTACATCTGCGCTAGGTTGGCTTCCGATGTAGCTTCTTGAAGAAGGTAATGGACATGACCCTCGATGGATAGAGGGAGCCCTCTCGTCTTGTTCTTGTTCTTCAAGATTCCTTGCAGGCGTTGCTCGATGTCTTTGACGTGGGTCAGGGCCTGGGAGTGAGAAGAGATGAAAACGGTTTAAATATAAAATGATCACAAATTGATTTAGCGCCAATTCATTGACAATTCCATTGCAAAAAGCCAAATGTTGGAACAATGTGGAAAAAATATTTTCTGCTGATTCGATAAAGTTAAAACAGAAAACCACTCATCTGAACACCATTATTCATGCAGAATATGGAAATACGTAAAACCAACAAAATGGTATAAAATAATTGATATTTTAGAATAAAGTAATCTGTGATTGATTACAAATATTTACTTTTCTGAAGAGAACACATGATTCATTTCAGACTGTTATAGAGTAACTTCTGTGCGCAGAAATGTGTTTATTGTTTCATTTCTAAACACAGGAATATCTAATAACAGTAAGAAACCGTGAGCAAATATTTAGATAAAATGCCATGTTCCACAATTGCAATCTATTTTCCAATCTTCTGAAAATTATCCTTTATGAAATTCTCCTGACCTTCTCATTATTAATCTCTCCTGACTCGCTGAGATGTGACGTACGCGTTCCTTTAGCAGGCTTACTCCATTCAACCAGAGGATCGTAGATGAACGTCTTCAAAACACTGAACATTGGACAATGGAGAATCAAGATGAACAGGGCATGATAGTTTTTTCCCCTGAGAAACATTGAGGGATTCACACTAAGTTTACTTTTCCCTAATGAACCCTTAAAGTTTCAGGCAACGGTAAACATCCCAGTTGTGTAATTGATGACACTGAAATGATGCCAATTTGATTACAAAACATTTCATTGAAATTTACTTTGAAATGAATCTTGTGATTCTGATGATCTAGTGATTCTGATGATCTAGTGATTCTGACGATCTAGTGATTCTGACGATCTAGTGATTCTGACAATCTATTGATTCTGACGATCTAGTGATTCTGATGATTTAGTGATTTTGGTGATCTAGTGATTCTGATGATCTAGTGATTCTGAAATCTAGTGATTCTGACGAGCTAGCGATTCTGACGATCTAGTGATTCTGATGACCTAGTGATTCTGATGACGTAGTGATTCTGACGATCTAGTGATTCTGACGATCTAGTGATTCTGACAATCTATTGATTCTGACGATCTAGTGATTCTGATGATTTAGTGATTTTGGTGATCTAGTGATTCTGATGATCTAGTGATTCTGAAATCTAGTGATTCTGACGAGCTAGCGATTCTGACGATCTAGTGATTCTGATGACCTAGTGATTCTGAAATCTAGTGATTCTGACGAGCTAGCGATTCTGACGATCTAGTGATTCTGATGACCTAGTGATTCTGATGACCTAGTGATTCTGATGATCTAGGGACAAATGAGTACATACCTCATGAGTGGTTCTCTCTGATCTCTCATCACCTTCATGGTGACCTCGCACGCTTGTCGGAAGATTCCTTCCTTCCCCATTGGTCCCATGGCACTCTCCATGTTGTGAGTCAAACGGAATGGAACACGCTCAGGATAGTCAAACGTCTCACCCTGGGTGGAATAACAACATGATCATATTATTGGTTCAAACTCATCTCATGAGTTTGAGTGGAACACGTAATAATGTAGTGTGTCTGTGTCCCATATGCTTCAGGCCGAAGGCCGAAAGGCATATGGGACGCTCCATTTGGCATATGGGACAATACATTTTCCTTGTTCCACGAGTGCGAGTGGGATAACAAATTTATCTTCAAGTAAACTTTACGCGCAGTAAAGATGGAACACGCACGTGGTACATCAACTTTTCAGCGGTTGTCTTAGTAGTAGTACATGTGCGACGTGCGTGCAGCAGGAATGGCGCGTGCATCTTAGAATAAGGCACAACACAAGAGTGCGGTATGGATCGTGGTATATAGGATAATTCCACACTGTTGTTGCCATGGTACAACCAATCAGGATCGAGGACTCAAGAAGGCTTGAAGATAATGATATATATCACTGCAGAATCAAAGATATTATCACCCCTGATCTGCTACCCAATACTTTTTCTTGGAATCTTTATCTCCAAAGGAATTAGAAAGAGTCAAATTAAGATACTTCTGTCTATCTACGATACTTTTTCTGGATATCAGAGCACCTGTGTTCTGAGAGGAGTGAAGTTAAAGCAGATTGTTTATTCAACATTTACTTGGACAATAATCCTTTGCTAGGTTTGAATCGCAACCTGAAGACTCCACTGAAAGAATTTTTCTACATAAACTGGATACAGTAAGACTCTCTAGCCTGTTTTGATTTGTCAAAGTTGCCTTGTCTACTTCTCACTGAAGTTCCTACCTTGTTGAAGAGACAGTTGAAGTCCACATGAACGCAATCCCCCGTGGTAGAGTCATACAGGATATTCTCACCGTGTCTGTCACCCAGACCCAGTATATAGCCAACCATGGCCATAACGGCAGATGTCCGGGCATACGCCAGTCTACTCAGGTACCTAAGCAATACAAAGATACTGATATATTAGCTCTTAACCTACAGGCTATTCTGGTTGAAAACCTGCCCAAAGCAACAATATGCGACAATCGTCAAAATGACAAGCCTGACCAGTGTAGCAAGATCCAGCAGGTCAAAAATCTACAGGCTAAACTGCCTCGGAGTCTGTGGTCACCGAATGCAGCAGGATTCAACTGTGGCATTGTTCAATGGGACTAGCTCTCATTGTCTCAGAATTGGCGGTTCGTGCACTGGTGTTGATGGCTCAATGCAGCAAGGTCCCACAGACTTTACACGTGTTGCACAGTGTTGCATCTGGTAGGGTTAGGGTTTGCGGATTGTTCATAGACATGAATTCTTACTAGTTTTGGCAAAAGTGCCAAGTTGGTTCACGTTACTGAGAAATGTTGAGAGTTACTCACCACGAGGTAGGATCAGGAAACGTCTTGAGGAACCATTCTCCAAAGACGGACGGAAACTTGGGAAGCAACTTGGTCCTGAAAAGACTCACCATCTGCCTGTGAAGAAGGATATAAGAATATCACGGTGAAGATGATGATGATGAATAACGGTTGAATTATGGACACAGTGGAACATCCTTCCCTCCCTCTCCTGTGGTCCAGGTTCGATTCCAACCTAAGCCTACAGGGATTAGGTTGATACAGTGGAACCTTTCTCCATCGATCACTGTGACCAGGTTCAAATCCCAGCTAGGTAGACACATGCATAGCGGATTTCTGTTCTGTGGTTTATGTCAATTTTCGTCTTGGCTTTCTTCCACACAACCTGAGCATTTTTTCATTAAAATTTCCCCAACAGGTTTCTCAAGACTTGCGGGAAACTAAATAGGTACGTTGCTGGAATCTTAGATGTCATCATCAAACCTGTGACAATTTCGATGAAAATTTATCTATAATGAATGGCAACACTGCCAAAACAACAAAAAATTACAGAAAGCCAACTCCAATAGATTCTTAAAACAGAATAATACTTTCTAATGCCAACATAAAAATTACACGGAACTGCAATTTTTTTTAATTATCACAGACAACTGAACAACTGCCTTCTACAAAATGATCAAGCATGGCCCTGAAAGCCCCAAGTAGTTACTTACTCCAGCGGTGCACCACGTGGTGGCGCTAGACTCTTCAACTCTCGGCCAGATATATACATTCCCTTCTCCCTGCAAAGAAACAAACTTTGAATTACTCTTACAACTCACCATGATGAGGTGACTCCAAATAACATCTCGCTTTAATCAATGACATTCTTGAGGTTTATGTTGCAGTTTCTCATGTCTGATTACGGGTAGTGCATGACTGATTTATATTATGATAATAAATGGAGGAGGGGGCGCTAATCGTCCTTACTCGCAGCAAAAGCTGAATTGCGAAGGACGCAGCTACAAAATGGTCAAGCCAAAGGCAAGAAAAGGCGCCTTAGGCAGCCGCCATACGACCCATGTGTTATCACACGGAGCACAGCCAGATCTAAAGTGTTGATATGTGCAGAGGGAGGAAACCAAGAGAACCTGGAGAAAAACCCTTAGGAGCACAGGAGAGAATCAACGCACAACTCTACTCACGTATGACCTGAGCTGGGATCTGAACCCGGGCCACAGCAGTGACAGATGAGTGCTTTTCGCACTAGGTGCCCATGCCACATGAAGTGTTTTTTTCTCCATATCTAGATAATTTCTAAATTTCAACAGGTTTTTTGGCCTCAATGTCTTAATAGGAGTAGGTAAGACAACCGCCAATCAGGAAGGATGTTAACCCATCAACATTTGTATTACACTGTATTACATAGCATTTATTCCTTGATGAACCCATAAACCATAAAGTGCTGGGGTAGTTTTGGGCAATGTAAGGAGTAACGGGCAAGGGCACTTTGGGCGGTACAGGGACTAATAAGTTATGGGTTCAAATGCTGCCCGGGTTGGCCTGCAAAATTATTTCTGAAATATATCCAAAAGAGCCAAAAAACCTACCAATCTCGATCACATAGACATGTTTCCATATATGTCAATATCAAAGCAACTTCATAAATTCATGGCATCACGTCTTTACAAAGATAGAAGTTGGGATGAGTTTGGAGTTACCTGTATATTTTGTGCAGTATATTTCTGAGGCCAGCTGTGTTGGGAACCCATTCAATCAAGCCACACTCCTCATTCAGTGGGATGACAGCCTAGAAAGAAACGCAACATAACTACGTTATCTCAAACGAAACTCTGTATCACTAATGGAGTGTGGTACACTAAGAACATCAGGTGATGCAAAAGTGAAAGCCTTCTATTCCTTCAGTCCGACAAAAGTGTAAGATGCAATAAATTTGAATTAGGTTATAATCATAATTTTAAATTTGAGCTAAAATAAGCCCAAATAAACTTAAAAGTGGGAAAGCATCTTTTTCCATTCTACAAAAAGATAATATATGTCAATTTTAGCTCTAAAATATGAGAGCATCTTCCTTTTCTATATGGCAGAAAAACTTGGATGTTTTCCAACTCTGAGAAAAAACATCAAACAGCCTTGAACATTTTTTGTAGTCTAGAAAGACCAATCTTACATAAGTCCTGATATGAAGCTGGCCACGGCGTGACTCTGCGTCTTTCCTCAGACATTTGTTGACGATTCCGTTGAACTCCATCAGACGATTGTCCTGTCTCAGATCATCCTAAGAGAAATAGATGAAAAGTAGAAGTGACTTGAAGGAGATTAGATTAATCTTATACAAATCTTTTATCTAAAGCTCCCTGTGGGCAATTCCGTAAAATCCAACGTACGTCCGACCACATGATGTACATGTACAAGGTCGTTAAGGTGGTGGTACCTTAGTTTGGTCTGTAATTGTTTTCTACTCATTAGATGTCACATTATTAGTGATGTATCACATTCACTTTTCCAACAGCAGCTCATTAAAGTGTCCGACATGGGGGTCTGAATTTACAGAATTCAATCAATCCAAACAAGCAGGGCACAAATGCTACACTGGAACGGTGGAGGTTTCCTGTCAGCAGAAAATGTGTCATTAAATGAATTGATCAACTTTACAAAATCAGTTTTGCGTTGTCTGACGCGCTTGTTCTTTTTATGGTTGGCTCCACATTATGAAGTTGTTTGATTGTAAGCAGAAAAACGGCGCTAAACATTAAGCATACTTTGCTGACTTGATGTCCTAACACTTGCCTATACATGGAGATTTCTATAACTACATCAATGGGTCATTCTATCAATTTGAGGTCCACGTTTTTCCTGTCCCTGTTACATCTGACATCTATGATTTGATAATTCTAGATACACTCCTTAATAGTCGAATAGCAAACTACCTACCCAACAAATACAAAATTGTTTGAAGTCATTTTTAATGACACTTGAAAAGCACATAACAAAGTTCCAAGTTAACGGGGCTGGAAAAATGTCCCACGTTGGATCCTGAACTTTTAGAATGACCCAAATCTATGCAAGTAGTTCTGCCTCTGAATATAGCACATTCCTTGCTGTGCTATGTAGGTCTCAATGAAACCGACAAAGGTTTCATGTTTCAGTGGCAGAAAACTATGTGCTTCAGCTGTAATAGGACCCTTCTTAAATTTCTGCTGACAGCGACCTACCTTTGGTTTACACATCATGACATACAGCTTGCCGTCCGAGCCCTGAATTCCGATCTTCTTGGGTTTTTGCAGAGATGGGAGAACCTCAACCTGTTCAAATCAGACAAACACTGCATTGGTCTCGGGGTTTTCTTGGTGATAGATCTTTGTGAAGGATTGTTGAATTCTCAAGCAGACCTCGGGTCCGTTTACCAAGTCAGAAACTACAACTCCAAACAGACTCTTTGCATTCAGCAACTATATTTCAGTATTTTAATTCACTAAAAATGAATGCTCAAATTTCTACTCATTCATTTCCCTGTAGTAGATTAAGCACAAACTGCAGACATCAGGCATGCAACTGGGAAATCACACAAAAAAAGAGGAAATTCAAATTTTTCCCAGACTTTGTACAGTGTTTTTCTATTTTCAATGGCACACATGGGAAGTAAAAAAAGAGGAAATCAGCTGATCCGAGAAAAAGTTGCATGCCTGAGACATGCTGCAATGACAAGGATATATTTCACAGATGCTAAGCCTAATGCTAAGGACTTGTTTCTCAAGCCAAGATCTTTTTAGTAAGCTAGGGAGTAAGATTTGCGCAGTGGTGCTTTCCTCACCTTTCACTTCAGTGACTCGGGTTCAAATCCCACATGTGAACTGAATATTCTGTCACTGCCTAAATCCATGGGTTGTCTGCAGTATTTTCATCTCAAGGTTTTTTTCCGCCTCTAAAACTGAACATTTACTCATCCTCATTGCAATAAGACATTTTTTCAGGTTTCCCGGCTACAGATTTACTTTCGAGGAATCCTTTCATTATCAAAATGACACAAGATAAATTTTAAAAACTCTCCAAAAGCAAGAATGCTTGTTAGAGGCAGCCTCTGAGAAAGAAATACTGACCACATCATCGAAGCTGTTGATGAATATCTGCGTCATAGGGAATGGGTTGTGATCTCGGTGTGCCCCTTGGCTGCTAGGGAGGGTGACAGTCATGGCTGACTGCAGCGGGACGATGATGTTACTGAAATTACTGAAGGGAGGAAAAGAGCAAGTTTATCGAAATTGCATACAAAAAATTGTTGAGGATATTTGAAAGGAAAAAAAACGAAAAAAAACCCAGGAATTTTAATCAAGGAGAATTTGTCCTAGATAGCAGTGCTTGCGTTTTTTTTCGGTAAGACATATACTAGATGCGTTTTAAATATGTTAATAGATTTGGCAGCCCAGTTGTTTTTACTTGTTCAAACAACGACACATCCAAGAGGGGTCATTCCGCTTCCTTTAAAATATGTCCTTGGCAGGAAAGTCCTGGAGGTCACTTTTATTGAAATAGTTTAGTTTGCCCTCTCCTGCAGTCTACCAGGCACCCCCACTGTTGGGAGATATTCCAGGAACAATCATGACAATCAGGGGTAGTAGGAGTGCATCATACCTGTCATCTACCAGCCTCTTGAGTGACCTGAAGTCGTTATTGATGCTGAGCGTGTTACATGTATGCTCAACCTGTTTGTTGCATAGCTCTAGCAATCGATCCGTCAGCCTTGTCGCATCCTGGTGGCAAATAAATAAATAAACAGACTGAACCATTCAATCTCACCCTGTAATGTTGCCAGCAATCACAGCTGTGATAAATATTTGGCTGATGACCAGTATGCATGCACCTGTATGACCTATGTGGCTGTAAGCACGCAATATACTGCCTTTGGGACGCACTCATGTTGTTACACATTGACAGATTTTGCACACCCCGAGTGGACATTGCTTTGTTCTTGTGTAATTAAGAGAAAACATGTTTCAAAGCATTGCCACTCTGTAAACACTTTTTAAAACTGAATTTTTTGCGACAGATAAAACAAACCCCAAAATGCCTCAAACATTGTTTTTCACATAGTGGAAAACATTGTGTGGACCAGGGCAAGTCCACATAACGTCTTAAGTTCCTGCATCATGTTGACCTCTTTTGTTTACAGGTCCTCACAGTGACAGCAATGACTGTACACTGTGTCAGACTAGTGTCCCAGAGTTGCGCTGAACCAAATTATTCAAAATAGTTGATAATGTACATGAAAACCTTGACGTACGAAATACAAGCAACTGAGTCAAAAACTTGACTGATGCAGCAAATCAAAATAACTCCAGAGTCCGGTCAATGGAAAATTATCACATACAGTTTGCCTGCAAAAGATTCTATTTGAGTTGACATGAGTCGCTATTTACTAGCCTGAAACGATTATTTCTTGAGCAATAAGTCCTATGATTATGTGACCTTGACCTGGGCCATTTGAGGAGTCACATGATCTCTGTATTGAACATTAAACAAATAATGAATGTTTGTGAGTGCAATGGTAAGAATAATTTTCATGGGGTAATGGATGGAAGGTTCCATTCCTAGAGTTGAAGCCGAGTGGAATGGAACATGCCATCTGTCACCAAATGAAATTATTCTTTCCATTGCACGAACGTGAAACATTCATTATTTGTTTTATACAACACCTGACTAAATCCTCGTCATCTGATTGGTCAGAGCCACCAATAGTGTGCAATGGAACTTCTATTTACTGTGCAAAGGAACTTCTATTTTTGCGATCTGGCCGGGCCGTGCGTTGGGACGAATAATTCACTGACATGTGATCAACAACCCACCAATCAGATGACGGGGATTTCTTCAGGCGTGACATATAAAACCTGATGAATAGGGAACTAAGTTACTACCTGAATGAACTTGTTGAGATTTTTCTGCAGATATTTTGCCCTGGTGAAGATCTCGCTGCAACGTTTGGTTCGGACTGGATAGGAAGACTGGCGGGAAAGAAGAGCAATTACGATCCACGGGAAATGCTATTACTGCACCAAACTGACGCTTGTTATGTTTGCTGGATTCATAATAAGTGGAAGTGTGCAAATAGCTGCTTTTTTTGGGGGGGGGGGGTAGGGGGAAGGTAGGCAACATTAAATGCTCCTATTTCACACTATTTAATAGCTAGTTATGTTTTTATCAGCTCACTACACAAAGCCAAGAAGAGTCAGGGTTCCTCACACTGCATTAGCAGTGGCATTATTGTTATCATGTCATGATGCAAATTCCAAAACTTGACAGCTAAAAAACCCAAAATCTAAAAAAGTCTCAATGCCTCTCCCTAGCACTACAACTATTTCCATAACATTTCTTAAGAATTTCACTGAATTGGACTACAATGATGAAAACATCAGTGTCATTTTATGCAAAAGAACTGAATAATGTATGATGTGGAAAACAATCCATGGTTACCTTGGAAACGGCCATAGACATCCAGACAGCCTGCTGGGGAAAGGCCACGAGAACGCGAGCGATGATCTCCTAAAAGAAAACATACAAACAAACAAATTAACATAAAAAAAATTGGGCCTTCCCTGCTTTGTAGCTAAGGTTTCAGCAAAATTATTGGCCCTGAAACCTATGCAACATAATCTACTGCAGAAGCTTTTCCAAAGCAGAGAATTATTATCAAAATGAAAACAAAAACTTCGCAGAATTTGGGTTAAATTTATGAAGAAGGCAAACCCTTGTCGGCCACATCAACCATGTCAATAGTACCCTCTATCGATAGTATGAAATCTGGCACTGTGGCCAGTCAGTTTTCGATACAATGTCCTCTGGTCAGTGGTATCAACTTACGGAGTAGAATCAGAGAAGGGATAATTCCTTCAAAATAATCCACAAACAGACACTGACCAGGTGCATTACAATTACTATTTTCAAGTTGAACAAAATAATTGACTGGAGCGGGGTTTGAACCTGCGACCTCCGGATTGTCGGTCCGGTGCTCTACCAACTGAGCTATCCAGCCTTATGCTAGCGATCCCACATTTGTCAATGTCATTGTTCAAGTGGAGCTAGTCAGAAGCCATAACCCCGCTCTGGTCAAATTTTTTGTTCAACTTTAACACAGGGAACAAATTTAACAGTGCCTATGTAAGACTAGCAGTTCAATCCAACGTAGCAAGATTAATGGCATTTTACCTGTAGTTGTAGGAAGACTTCCTCGTGAGCGTGACAGATGCGAGAGATGAGCTGGGAGAACGCTGTCAGGAACTGATAAGGAGCTAGCCTCAACGTAAGGTCAGCAAGAATCTAAAGGTCAAAGGGCAAAGTTCATACATTCAGATACATCGATCAATATCTCATTGAAATCTATCTTAAGCCGCGTCCATAATACTGGCTGTGACTTCTAATACTAAGATGTCTCCCAAATTTCTGTTAGTAATATTTTTTTGGGGGGGGGGGGGGCTAATCATCCTTACTTACAGCTAAGAAGCTGAATTGCGAGGGACGCAGGTACAACGTGGTCGAGCCGAAGGCAAGTAAAGGCGCTTTACGCAATTCAGAGCACAGTCAGTTCAAAGTGTTGATTTGTGCGGAGGACAAACTCACATATGGTCCGAGCCGGGAATTGAACCCGGGCCACAGTGGTGAGAGACGAGCTCTTAACTCACTAGCCACCCATGGGAAGTGGCTAACTGCTACCATAGACGCATGTGTAATTTGCAAGCCGTAGCCATAGTCTGACAACATATCCGGTGACTGACCTTGTTGAGTCTAGTCAGGATGATCTTGCTCGTTGTTGTCTTCTCCGTTTTCTTGCCTTTCTCCAGCTCCGAGACGTGAGACCCATAGTCCAACCAGAGAGTGAGCAGACGAGGCATGGACTGATAGATGTACTGATTGCCGTACAGCAAGGAATGGCCAAAATGGCGCACCACAAACAAGATGAACTCACTGCAGAATCAAAGTGGAAAATAGACAGAAGTTCAATATCTTAATTATTTGTGTAAGGTTCATGGGTAATATAGCACGTTACGATAATGAAATAGGTGTCTCACTGGTAGTGAAAGGGATAGTTTTCAGTAAGAAGACCTTTATAACTGTCTGTACATAAAGAATCGTAACGTAAAGATTGAGTTACTTTGAGTACAAACTTGGTTAAAATTAGGATTTGTTTTTTTTGTAAACCACTCTGCGCCGGAATTTTTTTTGCAGAAAATTTTATTTTTGAAAAAGGTAAAATTTTCCAGCCTACTTCTGATATACAGCCAAACGCCACAAATACTGATTTGCAAGAGTCATTTCAACAGTTTTTGTACATTATTTTTTGCCGAAACCTCATGTTTCAATACTCCAGGGTGTGCATTGGAGTGTAAATTGTAGAACAATAGGCCGTGCACAATGGCCAATTCAAGAGCAACACACGGTCTGCCTCCACATACTACACAGCTTTTGTGTGTGTGTACCAAAGGCACAAGGGATTAGTGTGCTTAGACGTCAACCGGAGGCGAGTCGAGGCAATCTTGATGTCTTAACCCGTCAGCCGTGCCTGTGTATAAAAACAGCCAGTGTGTGTAATCACGTCCTCGGAACGCGAACTGGTTAAGTACCAACAGTACAACTCGCTTCCTTTCAATTTGGGGGGGGGGGGGTTTACTCCAACTTCCACTAAAAGTACTGATAATGGTCTCACAAAGGGCAACCTTACCAACTCACTTGGGTCTTTAGTTTACTTGTACGCCACCCCTCCCTAGCTCCGCCCACTCACCCAGATTTCTCTGGTCGTTCTGATAAGCTCTGCATGAGTCTATCGTAGTACTTGGCCAGATAGAAATGGCCATCCTCCCATTCAGGGTAGACCTCCAGGACGTCTTTGTACTGCTTCATGACCGAGTTACTCTCAAACTTGGCCGTGTCTTCCATGAACCGACCCACAAGGAGAAGCGCCTGGAGTGGAAAAAGACACCAGATTTGGTAATGACTCCGTGCGCAAACAAGAGAGAGCGCGCTTTTTACCACGCCCCAACTTATTTTATTCTAAGTGGGCACAAAACCATAGCGTCTTCGTGTGAGCGTCAGGCGTCGTCGGCGATGTTTTCAAATGTCCCTCCCAGTGGTCTCCCCCAACTCTCCCTTTCTTACCGCTGAGGGGGTACTTGTGCACGGAGCCCACTGTTTCAAAATAACATTTCTTCTCCCCATAGTTACACTTGAAGCCTTCACTACCTTACATTGCTCTTGGAAAACACTATGTATCCGGTACGTTAGTGTGCACCATCTCAACCTAACTGTGCGTACTTCACACAGTGCAGCATAGCACGAATGGAACTGGAAGTTAACGCAACTCGAGCGTTTATTCAATGGGCGCTAGTAATCAGTGGTGCGCGCGCGTGTATGACATTTTTACTAACGAACCGGATACCGTGCGTATAGGCTCCATCCATAAAGATACTTAGATCAAATCTAGACAACATTTGAAAAAAATGTAACAAGATTTTAATGTTACGTCACTAATGGCAGGCATGCAACTGGGAACGTTTCATTACTCAACTGGGAAAACCAAAAAACGAGGAAATTCCAAATCACACAAGACTTTGTACAGTGTGTTTTTTTAATTTGCAATTGCATTCCTAAGAAATTAAAAAACGAGGAAATCAGCGGGTCCGAGGAAAAGTTGCATGCATGTAATGGGTAAAACCCAATCTACCAATGTCTACCTTAGCATGTGTGAGTTTCTCAGCTGGATCATCCTGCAACGAGCCCCTCCTGGCCCGAGCCTCCTCCGAGAAATGATCAGCCACACCCTTCTGTAAGGTAATCAATGCCTGGTGCCCTTCTCCCTGGTAAGCAAGGGTGAAAACAACAGCTACATTCAATACAAACAATCAGTCATGTTTTAAACACTTCAATGAAAACGTTAAAGGTTTATAGGATCATTAACCCTCCTATGCAAACATACCTTCTGTACAAAGTTGTCCTTTCAGTCAAAATCAATCAAGTGACTGTTTTCAACAGTTAAGACTTGCCCAGCCTGCATAAAGCAGGATTGACTGGCTGTTTCCTGGCTGTGACTGTTCATGTTACTTGATACAGCTATGCTTTGACTGTAGGTGATTGATAAGCCAGCTGTGCCTATCATGTGCATATTTTTGTCTGTTGACTGAATTTGACTAGTCACAGTGCTTGCTTGAAATATGATCTAACTGTTGGTGACTAGCCTGTGTATAAAGGCATGGCAGGGGAAGAGCATTGTTTTTTTGACTGTCTGTGACTGTTCAAACAACAGGAGGGTTACGTAGGGTGCATAACAACTAACCTGTTGAAGTTTTTAGCTCAGTGGCCACCGTATATTTTTGAGAAAACAAAGAAATCGTACGCCCAATTTTGGGGTCTCGTACCCTGATTCTTTTGCTACCGCATCTAAAAAGTGTGCCAGATGGCACACCTTTTTAAAAGCACCTTCAACGATGGTTTTCTTTTTCGATTGAAAGTATTTCAGGAAAAATAATTTCACAAGGTATTTAGTACCATCCCTATCTTTACTATTAGCAAGGTGTTTCTCAATAGATCAAAAGGTGCATTTCTGAGTATTTATCAATGTTCCTATATGTCTAAACTCCTCTCTTACACAGTCTACGGGTTTCTTCTTGTTTTAAACCTCAAGATCGGAATCTTTGATGTGCCATCTTACCTTGCTCCACAGCCACTTAGCTTCCTCTATGCACAGATCTGGTAGATTAAAGGAACTGGCATTCAGCAGGGAACTATAGGCTGTCTCTAGATGATCAGCCCTGAAACAAACAAAAATTAGGCTTGTCTCAATCAGTCCGTATATTAACCGTTAACTTTAAATTTGATTTATAATAAAACTAGAAAGCACCCAGAGAGCGCACACCTCCGCCAAGGCTAAACAATTTCCCGCTGTTTCGCACAGCACCAATGCACAAATGTGGTTTCTAAAACAAATCCTTAAACTCCAACATTTTGTAGTTTACATGTATATGCCTGTGTTGGTATACCTTTTCACTTCCCTATAGTATAAAATGGTCTAGTCCATTGACCTGTGTGGCTAGATTTGGTGGGTGATAAGGCATACAGGGCCACCGGGTCAGTGCACATGAAGCTGGTCACACAGGGTGAATGTTTTCCATATGAAGGGTGAAAAATCCTTTGAAAAAATCCTGCATCCAGATGCAGATTCGGATCACTTCCAAAATCTAATCGATTTGTACTTGCACCAAGGACCACCCCTAAATAAAGTTTCATGAAAATCCGTCCACAACTTTTTGAGTCCTGTTCACAGACAAACCAACGCCGATGAAAACATTACCTCCTTGGCGGAGGTAATTAATAACATCTTTAGATTTGCCACAGGAATAAACACACTGATGAAAACATAAACTTAACAAAAGTCAGACATTGATTACTATTTTCTGTGCTTTTTACAGAACTATTTATAATGTCTGAACAAATACTAAACAAATGTTGAATTTTGATAATTTTCATTTTCTTTACACTCACAGTGTAAAACTAAAGAAAGATGGTGTACTTACTTCCTGGCGACCTTTGCACTCTTCAGCCAACAGAGACCAACGTCTTTATTCTTACTGAAGTCCTCAGGTCTGTAGAGAAAAAAAAATCAAAAAAATGGTTCCTTAAGATTCTGAACTTGATGATATAGATAATTAGTCCACAAAATGCTTAACAGGATACAACGTGAGCTAACGAAGAGAGAAACATATCTGTCATTTAGGCTATTGGCTGTGTGTGTGAACAAGAGAGGGCGCTGTTTCACCACTTTGGAGAGCCCATTGGACGGGACACAGTGCTTGCGCATACTCGTTTGCACAAAGTACGCACCACACTCATTTTATTCTGAATGTGCATAAAGCCATAGCGTCTCCTCATGAGCATCAGGTTTCGTCATTGGCAATGCATTCAAATGTCTCTCCCAGTGGTCTCCCCCAACTCTCCCTTTCTTACCGTTGAGGGGGTACTTGTGCACGGAGCCCGTAGTTGAAAAAATGATTTGCACCTTGATGACTAGTTACTTAATTTCAATTCAATTCAATTCAAAACTCACATGTTTTTCCATACCAAAATGAGAAATACAAGCATAGAATACACGATTAAGTACATAAATCAACAAATAGAGTTTGTCAAAAAGGTGAAAATATAAAAAGGTATGGAGGCATCTTCTGGAAGCCTTGGCTTGTGGCGAGATGCCTTGGACGGACAAACACAAAACAGAAACAAAAACAAGTACACAAGAACAGTTGGACTGAGACAGAACCTAAGAGAGAACAAAAAACAAACAATTGCTGAAAAAAACAAATGAGAAGCAAGCTACGTTACATATTGAGAGATGAGAGCTCTTTTATAGGCATGTTCATCCAGTTGTAGGTGTGTTCATCCAAGGGAAGAGTATTTATTTACTGTCCCCCCCCCTACCCCCACCTCAACAACTGAACATGTCTTCACTGTCTTCTCTCAACAGCTCTCTTTAGACTTGTGATCTACAAAGCCACTGGAGCTTTTGAACAATCCTTTATTTCATTACTCAAAATAAACAAGAACATTGATAAAAGTTTGATCTCCATATTTCTTACCCGTCTGAGAGTCCCAGCATAATCCTCTGCAGACACAGCAATGGTTCCTGAATACGGAATGATGACTGCGTCATACTGAGACGGGCATCCCAGGTAGCTAGTAGCTCAGGACGTGTCGTGATATCGTCCTCACTTGACGATGGATTCTGTGGAAAGCCTCCTAGGCAACGGATGCCTTGCTCCAGGTCGCGCAACATATGAAGCCTGGAACGGAATGGGCAAACAACGGGGCTGGTAACTTTCCAAATTTAATCAATTTGGAAAAGCTGTGACAATATCAACGTCAAATGGTCTGATTTTCAATGCAGATTTAAGTCGGCCAATTTTGACCCCTTACTTAAATGCATTTATATAGGATCATTTTAATTTATCCCAAAAAGTAATCTATCGAATTATTATCAAAAAAGCTGATTGTTTGAAATAAAGAGTTCTAATAGTGAAATTGAGTTTCATGATCGAAAGGTTGTGCACGGTTTTTCACCGTTTTCTCGAAAAGTGTAATATCCACTGAGCTGAAACTTCAACAGGTTAGGTTTTGAACATTCTTCTTTGGATTTTGAGAGGTGTGTTATTATTGGAAACAAATAAAATACATGAAAAGCAAATGATCCTATATGCCTTTAATTTACTTCAGCACTTTTTTTTGTAGGGGGGGGGAGTTGAATGTGTTTGAGGAATTTATCTTAAAAACTTCTTCAACTACTACCTAAGTGGTTTTACATTTTTGTTCTTGAAAATCCTTAAACCTATTGCTTGACAGAGTTCAAATCCATTTTTAAGTTTTCGTTTCAAGAGTTTGACAAATGATCTGATTGGATATATCTACCATATTAACAGAGATTATCAGTACCTTGCAATGTACTCATAGCCCCGTTGATACGACCCTGTCTCCATACTTGCTGCCGATAGCGGACCCATGAGGGCGCTCCTCACAATCTTCAGCTGTCTCTCAAACTCGTCCTCATTCTGATAAAAACAAAAGACAGAATTGTCCTTCGAATTTAAGCAATTTAAATGTTGACATATTTAAACTTTGTTTCTCACTTCATGGACAAACTAATTTATGAAAAAAATCAAAACCTATTCATTCAAACAGCTTGGAGAAATTCTACGCTTTAGCTTAAATAAACGAATTAGATTCTGTTTTAGAATTTTTTATTTCTTTTTAATCACACAAGGGTAATTTTTGAAGTAAAGGGATAAAAAAAAATGAAAATGTGAGACAGAAACAGATGTTGTTGACTACCTTCTGTTTGGATGCCAAGAGAATCTTGCCGAGTCCTACATTCCAGTCTGTGGTGTTTCGTGTCTCTGTCTTAAGGTATGTCTCTAGTGTGTCCCACTTGGCAAGTTTCCAACAAGCCTCCACTCGATAAGCGTTAAGCTTGCTCGTCCAATCAGGGCTGGAGAAAAATTGACAACATATCTTATAATATGAGCTCATAGACTCACAAGTATCCCCCCCCAAAAAATACCCCCTCATATACCCCCCTCAAGTAACCCCCCTCTTGTGCCCCAAAGTACCCCCTAAAGTACCCACTCAAGTAACCCAACTTGCCCCTCAACTACCCCCTCAAGTACCCCCTCATATAACCCCCCCCCGTACCCCCTAAAGTACCCATTCAAGTACCCCATCAACTACCCCCCTCAATTACCCCCTAAAGTACCCACTCAAGTACCCCCTCAACTACCCACCTCAAGTAACCCCCTTAAGTATCCCCTCATATGCCCCATTAAGTACCCCAAGTATCCCCAAATGTACCCCCTCAAGTACCCCTCTCAAGTACCTTCAGGAACCCCCAAATTGCCTCGCCTGGTGCACAAGTAGTCCCTAAACGGAGAAAAATGAGAAATGTCAGATTACCATAAACCTTTGGATCCACAGTGATCAAATTTACCGTTCAGCCGCAGCACCGTTGACGTGGATCAGAGCCTTGGTGAGTTGACCTAGACCCATAAATGAACGAAGGAAGCCAGCATGATGGGACGGCTCATCTGGTTCCAGTTGAATGGCTCGCTCGTAGCAAGCAGAGGCATCGTGTAAATTACCTGAAAGGAAAGCAAAAACAATCACATATGGGAATATAAACTATAACCAAACTATCCTTAATGAAGCGAAGAATTGTAGTCGCTGGCCCAGACATGCTTTCCTCATCTTCCACCCCTGTGACCTGGGTTCAAGTCTCACTCAGGGAGACATATGGATTGGGTATGGGATCCTGCCCTATCCTGTGGGGTTCCAATATCAAGCATGGTTTTTTTCCTAGCACTTCGTACAATTTTGTTCAGGTCCTTAAGAATTCTGACCTTAGGGTGCTTTCATTAATCCTTTCGAATACAAACATTCTGTGCACCAAAATGTTAAGCCCCAGCACGAACATGAGGACATGGTTTCTGGAATAATATGGTGGCCTGGAGACATGGAGTGTTGGATTAGAGTTAGGGTTCGGTGGCTGGAGTCACGACCTCTGACCTAAACTCTCACGATTCAGTAAGCCTATAAGGGTTAATTGAGGGTATTGAGTTAGGGTTAGGATGGGGTCATGAACTCCGACCTCTGACCTCTACTCTCATGATCCAGTATCTATCTGTTCATGCAGTGTTGGTTTAGAGTAAGGGTTAGTGGGGCTGGGGTCATGACCTCTGACCTCTACTCTCATGATCCAGTATCTGTTCATGCAGTGTTGGTGTTTCTTGTCGGATGGCTGATACTCCAAGCACACCGTCTGGCTCATCCAGGGCAATGTACAGCTTCTGCAAAGGGACACAAAATGAAGAAGAAAAAAAAAAGACTCGCTGAATGACAATAGCTAATTAAAGACCCATTCAGAAAGTGGATTCTGGATCCAGAATCTGTGTCAGATCCACAATTTTCTGTAAATACCTCTTCTTATAGTTAGACCAAAGACTTATAGTTTAATCAAAGCTTTTTACAAATCTTTTCAATGCAATGTCATCAGCAACAAAGCTTGGAATTTCATCTCTACTTAAAATCAGGACGATTGGGATAGTCTTCCTCTTTCAAAACAACCCTTTGCATCTAGATTTGTTAACACATTATAAACATATATTTCTTTGCATCAATTTTGTAAAATTTACTCAGTAAAATGGTATATTTGTATTTAATTTTTCTAAGTGATTTTGTAATTTTTGTTTTGATACTGTGGAAAATAAACAAGCCTGAAACCTGAACACAATTTTCAGAATTCTTTTTAAGAATATGTATTGAAAGAATAGTTATGGACGATTTTAATTTCTATATTTGATTTAATTTTAAGATTTTGCTTGAGAATTTAATTGTATGTGAACATACAAAGTTCACAAAAAAGGAACATTCCTCTCGACAGGAAATGGTTCTGAGAAATGAAAGCAAGTTTCTTATTAACTTTACCTGTAGGAATCCCAGCTGTTGCTGTAGGTTGTGCCTGTTTTTGTTGATGTAGGCTTCACAGTGCATGAGGGATCGTGCATAGGCTTTGCATTGGAAGGAGGCTCTCGCTAACACATCCTGTGGGATCTGCTCCAGGAAACCATGGATTAACCGGTAGTCGGCATCCTCATCAATATGCAAATCTGAAATGTAAAAGTGTGGAGTCTAACAGCAAAATATTGAACTCTGTTGTACTGCACTGGCTACCAGAAAGTTATTTTGCTAAAGCAGAAAATTTGGATGACCTTAAAAATTTCCCCCAAACAATGTACCGGTACTATGGTCAAACTTAATGAAATCATGATCATGGCATTGGAAGTTCTCAAGAAATATTTTTTAAAAATTCAAAAATAAGTTTTCTTCAGTCTAGACATTAACCCTAACCCCCTAGAGTGATTTACTAGGAACCTTCCTCACTCCTGCATATTCCAACACCATATGGTAACTCTACACCCAAACTGTTGGACTCTGATTATGGTGTTATGCCTGACCCCATGCAAAGCATAATCAGTTTACTAGTGCAGTACTCACTCCAACAGATTCCAACAAAATATGCAGTTGGAGTTTGACTGGGCGGGGACTGTTAGGGTTAATACAGCTAAAATCGGCTCAAAATTTATATCAACTCTGAATCAGCTAGCTAAGCCTGGTATGGTCAGTGGTAGCACGGTCTAAGTACAGAAAAACAGTTAGTGGTGGGTTCGAGTCCCGTCAATGTAAGTGAGCTGAGAATGTTCTCAATTTTCTCTTCCACTTACTTCCACTCTGTGATTTCTTCTGTGTCCTGGACACAGACAGCATCTGAACCCGATGCCGCTTCCATCTTGTCAAGTAGTCCAACACAGAAAACACGGTCTGAGCGCTCATGTGACTGGCGTCACCTGACCGCTGATCCTCAGACTTCTCAGCGTGGGTGAGCACCGCTAAGATCTCCTGACGAATCTGAAGACAAAATGCGACAGAAACAAGATTGTCAATTACGGTTTTGTTCCCTTTGCTCATCAACAAATTCTATTTTTTTATTCAATTAATAAATTCCAAATTGTATGTTTTATTCCAATAAAAAAACCTCCTATTTATCTTCCATTATTGGACGTCTGCAACTCTCTCAATTTTTTTTTTTTTTGGGGGGGCGTACAAAATAGATCCACTTTGAGAGAAGACTGGCTCCCGGTGGACTGATTGTGGGGCTAACCCCGCAAGAATGGAATTTTTGTCTGGCTGCAAATAATTTGAAATTTCTGAAGTAACAATTCAATATCTACTTGCACACATGGGCCGATTGTTGGTCGATGTCGCATTCAAAAATGAACAACTTTGGTATTGCTAGAAAAATAACAATTCAGAAAAGGACTTTATTTTGTCAGGAACTAAACTTTAAACTCTGCCCAATCTAAAGATAAAACAAGATAGAAGCAAGATCATCAGTTAAACCTGATCCACACTACATAAGTAGCTTTTCATCAAGAACCTCTTCTGATTTGGCAGAGCAAAGTAGATTTTTGCCCCATTCCTTAACTCTTGTCACCTCTGTGACAAAGCTATTTATCCAACTCAAGCGTGTCCCAATCTAAAACTGTTGGTCTCAAACACTGATCTCTATATAAAGACTGGATAGCGGATATGCATATAACATTCACACAGTAGACTTTGCATATTGACCAATTCGCCCCCGGTCTCACGAAGATGGCCGCGTATGATACGAACATTCTACGCGTAAATACGCGCGCGTTGTATCAACAGTTGACACGCATTTTGGTCACGTACACCTATTGTGATGTTCTAAAAGGGACACATTACCGTAGTGATTATTATTTCAAAAACGCCGAAAAAGTGATCTGCGGCATTATAAAAGTGACCACTTTTATTGTAGTAAACCGTGGTCAGTGGTGGTGGTCAAAATATAAGTCAAGTGATCCGCGACGTTACAAAAGAAATCATGCTGTCTTATAAAGACGGCAACTTGTCCTTTGTAGATCACCAGCCGGTCTCACCAATATGGCGTCAAATTCATTCATTGTGCGGCTCTTTATTAGCTATCCAGTCTTTATATAGAGATCAGTGGTCTCAAACATTTTAAGCCAACCTTTAGATTAAACATTACCTTTTGAGCACAAGCGCATTAAACATGCGATATCCACAATATTTCCGACAAAGATAAATTACAGAAACAAAAGGAAGTACCAGTATTACAATTTTAAAGTTCCAATCTAGTGTCTAGTTCCTAACCTCTTCTTTATCCTCCTGCCTACCGTCCAGTAACGCATGTAGGAGGATGATGGGCAGCAGGAACAGTGCAGTCTGGATGTCATGTTTGATGATCACGCTGCAAGACTTGAAGATCTGTGAGGCTTGTGGAGATCGTACCTGAGGAAGAAGTGAAAGGAATAACTAGCTCAATTTTATGGACCGTATACACGGCACAGATTGCTCGGCAAAGTAAAAAGCTACGCATAAATTAGTCTGAACAGAAACTCAAAATGGGGGCCATGTAACGTCTAATACTGGCCAGCGCATGGAATCCATGGATTGTCAGGCTGACCTATGACAAAGGGTTCACCCTAATTTAAGCATCTACGTGTGAGCCAATAGAGTGCTGCATCAAGCATGACACATGGGTGTGCAAGAGAAGAAGGCCACTCAAAATATAGGAAGGTGGCACAGCCAAGACGCATAGCAAACAAAGAGGATATCAGAAGTACCAGACTGTTGCCTGTCCTCATGAGGTCTGGGCCCAATTTCACAGCACTGCTTAACAGTAAGCAGAAAAGTTGTGCTTACTATAGCAGAAAATCAGGCTGCTGCTTAAGCACTATTTCATGCTCACGGTTGCGCGCGCATAGAGATTTCTATTGTTACGTCATTGATTTAAGCAAAGTTTTCTTCTGGGGTTAAGCGTGCTTTTGCTATGCTTACTGCTTAACGGTCCCTATGAAATAGATGGAGGCTCGGTAAGCACAAAGTCCGCTGTTAAGCAGCGCTATAAAATTGGGCCCAGGTGTCTGGTCTATGCATAACTAGCTGAGAACCGACCACAAACAAATTACTTCACATGACATTTTGCCTGGTAACCACTTTCTACTAACCCATGATCAGCATCATTAAGTGTTTAGAGCTTGATGAAATTTGCCAAAGTGTTTAATGCAAAGTCCACTGACACTAAGAAACACAGATGTTAAAACCCTAAGTAAACTAAATATTGTGAAATTGTTTTTGCAAGCTCCCAGACAGCAGGCTTTCAAGCAGACCCAGGTGAGAAAGTACGAGGACAGTAGGATCAAAATAAAAAACCAGGACAAAAGTAGATCTACGTAATCACTGAGTTAGTAACTCAAATTACTTTTGTTGAAATCCACAGTTTCTATCTATTGTTGTTACCTTGGTAACGAGGTATCCAGTCCAAGCACACACCCAGTCCTTATAAGTCTTGCCCTTCTTGCTCCGATAGATGGGCTTGGGGATGTTGGTCCATGAAGGAGAGGAGGCTGGGACGTACTTAGCATCAAGGAGGGGGAGTAAGATCTCCTTAATGTGGGCGGGGAAACGCCTCCAAAGCTGACGGCCAGAGCTGTAGGTCAAAACTTCAAACTGTAATTAAATTACCACTAAAAATCCTTCACAGCTCAAACACCTTTTGTTACTAGAGATGACCAGGTACAACTCACAGGGGGATTGCTGTTAAAGGAAATTTAGTGGAAGAAAATAAACACCTATATGTTAACAATTTTACTAAAAAGCAAGTAAGTAAGTAAAGTCTGTCATTAGCCAATGTGGCCAATCAGGCCGGTGTTTATCTCCGGTTTCAGTAGCATGGTAGGACTAAGAATATTACTCCCAGGTTACTCCCAGCTAATGCCGGTTCCCATTTATACTCCTAGGTGGAGAGAGGCAAGTAGAGGTAAAGTGGCTTGCCCAAGGACACAACAGCTGGATTCATATCTCTGACCCTCTGATCATGAGTCACAAACCCTAACCACTAGACCAAGCTCCCCAAAGGCTTGAGATTTTTATTTTTTATCCTTTTCACTTTCTGTACTTTGACCACAAATTAAAATCAAGGACAATTCTATAAAATGATCGAAATCGGCAAAGTTACTTACGATTCCTTCGGTGATTCCTTACAATCGTAGATCTGAAGCAGCTCTTGTATGGCATAGGCAGAGCAGTCTTGAGAACGGGTATCGGCCGCAGCTAAGAAGGCTCTAGCTAGCTCACTGATCAGATCAAAGGCAAAGTTGGCATCATCTACACCAGTCTGAAAGGGCAAAAGAAAGATTGACAGTTTATGGTGTAGACAGCGAGTATCAGCCGCAGCTAGAATGGCTCTAGCCAGCTCACTGATCAGATCAAAGGCAAAGTTGGCATCATCAACGCCGGTCTGAAGGTCAAAGGAAAGATTGACAGTTTATAATAATAATAATAATAATAAAACAGTTCTTATACAGAGATTTACACAGATTAAACAAAAACAGTGGAATGTCGCTATACCGAACACCCATATAGCGAACATTTGGCTATACCAAACATCGTCCTTGGCCCCCGATTTTTGTGTACAAAACGTACCGAAAATTGTTGTTGAAAAATGTCAAGGGAAGAGCAACAAGTGGCTGTTATTTCCCCAAGGAATCGAAGGGGAAAGCCATCCATCGATGTAGGTAGTAAGCTCAAAACTGTGTAATTACATAATTCAATAGTCGGCACGTGTTCGAACTTCGAAGTCGTCTTTCAGTAACTACCAGGGCATGCAGGGTGAAGTTATGAAGGGTGCCATTTATTGAAAAGTGAGTACCGGAGCACCGGCAGCATAAAATCGCTATACCGAACGACCACTATTACTAACATTATCTGTGGATCCCGCGATGTTGGTTATAGCAGCTTTCCACTGTATAACAAAATATTCTAAACAAACTGATAATGATCAGGTAACAGAAAGTAGTTTTAAAACAAGTAAGTCTTCAACAAGGATTTAAATTCATATTCAGTCGGTGCAGTTTCTTATGTGTTGAGGAAAAGAGAGAATGTGAAAAACCGATGACCATAAGACTTGGTGTGCGTGACTGGTAGTGTGAGTTAAGATGAGGAGCTTGAGCGAAGGGTGCGACAGGGATACATTGATAAGTTCCTGGAGGTATGGGGGGGGGGAGCTGATCCTTTCATGCGTTTATATGTGAGAAGAAGAACTTTTAACTCAATGCGTTTGGAAACGGGTAACCATTGGAGTGAGCGAAGAATTGGGGTGATGCGTTGCCGTGGTGAACAGCATGTGAAAAGTCTAGCAGCAGAGTTCTGGCAGCAGTCATCCAATGATGAATGTTTTTTTCCTTATGGAAAATGTGCGGCAATACTTACATGGAACTTAGACATATCTTCGGTCTTGTTGTTAGCGATAATCTCCAGCCTTCCAGGATCAATGGCTCCCAACTCTCCCAGGCACTCACCAAACAGACTCTGTGCTTTGGTGTCTGAGTCACGACAGCCACTCAATAACTATGTAAACAATAAGAAGAAGAATTCTTAGGACTAAGACAACAGGGGGTGCGTGTGCGTCCTGCCAATGCTTGCGCGCGCTTCGCCGAATAACAAAACGAACTACTAATTTAAATTTTCCTACGGTGCGTCTTAAGAAGCACCGTTGGAAAGGCCTTCTTTCATTGATTACTTCAAAATGACAGCTTGCCAGAAAGAATAATGTCACAGGGAGTTTAGTTCCCTTACTATCTTTCAACCAAGTATGTTTTTCAACAATAATTACGCCAGCTACTTTTCAGATAGCTGCAAATGATGGACTATAGCTTTAAATGTGGAAACCCTTTTTAGTCGAATGATAGGACTTACCACTGACACCAGTTCGGTAATTGTAGGATCCACTGTCTCGTTGCCCATCACGTATTCATGCAGGGATGACTACAGAAAAGGAGAGGAAATATAAAATTTGTGATTTTTGAAGCAGGGGGGCATAAACAAGTCGAGAGGAGAGAGTTCTAACGTCCCTGGTTCATGTGCTCTAGCATCACCTGGGAACGGAATAATGACTGCATACCAGGTATTTCCCATGTTAGACTGATGTTTCCAAACCAAAATTGCGGCTCAAGTCAACCAAGAATTTTAGTTTCAGACGGGTGAACTTGAGTTCCACTGACAAGAATCTCCACAGTTGTGTTGAAGAACAGATTATCTTTTACATATTAACTAAGGGAATAAATATGTGCTTGGCCAGTTTTAAACAAGTACTTATAAAACTGGCTAGGGGCCTAGATGTGGATAATGACCCAAGCCGAAGGTGAGAGACATTATCTGCGTCCAGGCCCTAAGCCAGTTTAACATACTTGCTTAAAACTGGCCAATATTTATTCCCATTCATAAATATCTTTTAGTCAAAAAGTCATAACAAGTCAAAAATTCACAATTTTCCAATGATTTTGTTCAACAATTTTACCTCATGTTGTGTGAAATACCCCTCTTGCTATTCTATGGTATGTGCCTTGTGGGCGTAGTGCTAAAACTCTTCTTTTATGGAGATTGGCATGCGCATGGCATGTACTGCACAATGTGGCGGTGCAGGAATAAAGTGTTTAAAACCAGCTGGTGTTTTGTCAGCAATTAAAATCACCCATGTGACGGGCTCTTGATCAATAGGAATGGGTAAACTGTCTTAGGTAGAAATGAGACGTACGTGTCCAGTTATGAGACGTACAAGTTGGTGCCTTACACCAACTCTTTTGCTTTTTCGCTGATTTGGAGTAACTATTCATGGACCTCAAAACATCACATGATGTTTACTTGAACTTTGCTAATGAATGTTAATTTACATTTTCGCGATCGTGATAAAAACCCTTTCTTAATCCTGACCTGATTTTTTCGCAGTAAGTCCCTGAGTTTGGACAGAGCATGAAGTCTGACGTCCAGACTCTCGTGAGTCACTCCCTTTATAGACTGCCTGAGCTGAGTCTTGAGATCCGGCTGACTTGACGGATCCTCGCGATGTTCCTTCAAGACCGAGTTGACTTCGTTGAGTTCGGCTAAGTCGGGCATGAAGTACAACTCATGGAAATGCTGGCTAAACGTGTCCCTGCAGAATCAAGAGAAACAATTTTTTTAAAGAAAATGAAAGAGTCTTTCAACCTACATCTTGGATTTTTCCTGCTAAACATTCCCAACTTTCCCATTTCTCCTGAACAGTCTGCTGAAGATGGACAGAGCATCCGTTTTGAAACAGTGATTTAGCCGTTCTTTTCAGAGCCACACAAACTCACAAGAAAGATTTGAGTACATGGTGCTTGTGCAAACTTCATACGTACTGAAAAACTTCAAATCGTGTTATACAACGCCTGAATAAATCCACATCATCTGATTGTTGGGTCGTTGATCACGTGTCATTGAATTGTTCGTCCCAACACACAGCACGGCCACATAAGCTAAAATGGAAATTCCATTGCACGGTCACACTTTTGGCGGCTCTGATCAATCAGATGACGAGGATTTATCCAAGTGTTTTATAAAACAAATAATGAATGTTTCACAGACATTTATCTGTAACCTCAGGAAATTATTCTTACCATTGCACTAACATTCATTATTTGTATACCAGCTAATTGCTTACTTTCCTATTCCTGTAAGAAAAGAAGCCATATATTCACTTTGAAGCTTTCATTTTTACTACCAACAATAAGTTCAGGAATAAATGATTATGGGCTCCGTGTGCGAACTAGAGATGGTTGTTTTTTTACCTCTTTCGAGAGCCCATGGACGGGACACACTGTTTTGCGAGTACTGGTTCACATGCGTATAGCGCAAAGTACGTATACCTAATTTTATTTTGAATGTGCACAAAGCCATACAGTCTTCGCATGAGCGTCAGGCGCCGTCAGCAATGCATTCGAATGTCTCTCCCAGTGGTCTCCCCCAACTCTCCCTTTCTTACCGTTGAGGGGGTACTTGTGCACGGAGCCCATAAGGTATGCTTTATCAATTAACAAGAATGAGTTTGCACCTGTTTTCAACGATGAGGAAGTTGTAGATCTTGGCCACCTGCTCCGGTAATTGATGGAGTAATGGAAGTAGAGTGACTATGACTTGACTGATCATTGGACCGAGAGACGATGGCTCCACACTGGGAAACAAAAAGGGAATCAGGATTGTCAATAATGTGTACATCAGATTGAAGCAGATTTCAAATAAGGGAATAAATGTGTGCTCCGGAGGTTTTTATCATTCTGTTTAAGACCGCTTAGAGTCTTGGTGCTGATAATTACCCGAGCCGGAGGTGAAAGCTTCTTAAACAGAGTGATAAATACCGACCGAGCACATTTTTATTCCCATTCATAAATACCTTTTCGGTAAAAAAATATCAAATAATTCGTTCAAAAAATCCCGATTTTGTTCAACAAGTTCACTTCATGCTTTTTGAAACATCCTTCTAGCAAAATAATGGAGCGTTCAGCTGGCGAGCAAGATGTAAGCAACCCTTTTATGGAGATTGACGCGCGCGTAGCACGTTCTGCGCGATGTCACGCAGAACGCACCTGGGGCGTTGCGTTTTGAATTTAGAACTATAACATTCTGACTCGCTGGTAGTGTTGCGCATGCCTACGTGAGGATTGTGAATGTTCAACCATGAAACGGTAAGAGGCACTGGATTTTTCGGAGTCCACATTTTATTGTGACACTGGAAAAGTGTTTAAGACCAGCTAGCCATGTCTTTATCATCTGTTTAAGACCGGCCACGTGACGGGCTCTCGACCAATTGGAATAGCTAAACTGTCTGAGGTATTTATGAATATGAAATAAGTAGCAACATCATGGTAATAAGTCTAACTGGCACAAACTTCAATCAATGTAAAATCTAAAATTAATTTGAAATGAAACTCAGTTACAGAAATCAAACTGGAAACACAAAATTGTGATCACATAGAATGGATTTCAGAAGTTTTTCCATTCATTTTTTTTGTTTACCTCTGAACAAAGCACTGCCAAGCCCTGCATGACAGTAAGGGAAACCCGTCATCCTTATAGCGGAGACCAATCTTGAGGGTTGCCATGATCTTGAGTCGGACACCGGTGATATGCCTGGTACCCATCAGCTTCATGATACAGACTAGACTTTCTAGGGCCTAACAGGACAAACAGATGATTAAGATCATTAATATTTACATGTCTCTATCATTAGGCTTTTGAAATATTGTGGGCATTTTCTAGTTCAGGTAAAATCTTTTGTTTTTACCCAAATTTACCCAAACCAAATAGTGCTTTCCTATTGTGTCCGCCAAATCTCAATAAGGCTAATGAAGATTATTAAGGAAGAGGTTGTACAGTTTATCCACTTAAACTTATATTTTGGAGGGAAAAATGATGAATGAAAATCTTTAGGCCCAGTTGAGTATTCAGTACAATATAAAGACACTTTTTCTGTCAAGAATAATACATCAATTTTGTTTGTCTCCAACTTACGAGTTTCTTGTCTTCGACTGCAATGTGTGAGTTGAGCAGCTGGGAATCAAAGAACGCCAGAATACCCAGAAGTCTGGGCTGTAGGAAGTCAGCCATGTCCGTTGCCTCGGTGATGGGTTTAGGCCCTCTATAGGTAGAATCTTTAGATGCTAGCATGGCCAGACCACTGAACACCTGTTGGTGAAACAGACATGATAATAAAACATCTTGTGGTGAAAAGCTGGTTCATACTTGGCATGAATGGGCTTCGTACACAAATTACCCCCTCAACAGTGAGAAAGACGGAGTTGGGGAGACCACTGGGCGTAACATTCGAAGGCATTGCTCACAACGCCCGACGCTATGGCTTTGTGCACATTCAGAACAAAAATAGTCATGTGTAATGTGCGCTATACGAGCGCAAACCAGTACGTACTTGTTCTACATAACCCCCAAGGACCGACACACAAAGGGAGAACAACAGATTCTTTCAGTCATCGGGAGTTGGGTCTTTTGTATGAAACAGTCTTCTGTAGTAGGTTTGTGTGCTTAGTCTATAGGAGAGTGTTATATTTTAGGGACAAAGGAAAACACAAAGCATTGTCCTCAGGAGTATAGTAAAACAAGAGTATTTGCACACGTGGTGTGTCCCTTCCACGGACATTCGAAAGTGTTAAACAAGCACCTGCTCTTGTTTGCGCATTGAGCCCATACGAACGCAAACACGTGTCATCACGGGGAGTATTCACACACTGCTCATTTACAAAAGTTGAACACATTTCAAATCCGAAGAAGTGAACAGCGAATGTTTCCTGACGTGATATGTGTTTTGCCTTCGCAGTCAAGTGAAGTAAAGAACTGGTCTCAACACTTGGCAAGACACTGAACATGAGGAGATCATGAATTGTGATGTGTTCAAGAAATGGGATAGGTGAGGGAGCCGTTCTTACAAATGCATGATCTACGTCCTGTGAATTGGGTTGCAATTCAAGTCCTTTCAAAACAATCCAGAAACTTTAGCTTCTGGAGAGGTGGGTTTTTGTGATTTAAATTGACTAAGAGGAATTTCTCCCACTTTTGGTTTGTATCTTGCTCCTACCTGTGTGTAGTTCTCGCTGAGATGCAGTAGTAGCTCATTATGTAGACTCTGGTAATCCATCCTCATTAGACTGCCCAGCTCAATATCAGTCTCATTCTGTGGGTATACAATCAATTACGAAAAGGAACAGTCTTGGTACAAACAAATCAACCTTTCTACCCCCCTAAACTGCCCTGCCTGTGACTCCTAATACCGTCCCAAACCACCTCAGCACTCTATGGTTTTATTGATTCATGGAGGAGTAAATACAGTGTTATACACTGAAACAAGTGCTAAAGGATAAAAGACTCACAACAATGCGATAATCTGAACAAAAACTAGGTGACTTGTTTACAAAAACTACATTTGGTGTTGAGACAGTAAGCATTAGAAACCACCCAGTTTTGGTCTATTAGATTTGGCTGATCATATAAAGGGCCACTCCTTGGTCTGTGTGTGTGACATAAAATTGGGCTTGTCTGATTTTTTAAGCTTTACCCTTTGTTAACTACATCTGACATATTACTTTCACTGATTCATCAGGTTAGTACTTTTTACGCCCTACCTCGGAGAATAGTTTCTACTTTTACAAATTGTGTCAAACTATTAGGAAGGGTCATCAAAGTTTGGTCACGTGTGTGACATCAGACATAAAAATGTTATCCGGCCCATTCCAGAAATTCACGCTTTTCTCCAAAGTTCTAAGGACACACACCCATACTTATTTTGGAGTAAGTCCAGTCTTTTGTGATTTACAGAATGCATAAACAATGTACACCCTCTGCTTTAGTTTTACTAAATGGGAATTGTTCTGTGGTCACGTGTGTGACATTTTGTAATTAAAATAATACTAATTTATGCACGGAAAGACCAACTTATGAAACATTTCAAGAAACTTGCATCGTTACTTACTGACAACACTTTAGCTGGCAATAATCATTTGTATTACATTACATTTGTTCCAAAAAAAAAATAACTTAGGGTCAATTTCTGAAGAATCCTCCTGAAGTGCATTACCTGGAGATAGTGCAGAGCTTTCTCCAAGTCTGTCTTGTTGCAGGTTCTGACTAGATACGAGAAGATGTAGCGGAAACAGTCCACTAACATCTCCCGATGGTTCTATACAAAGCGAACCATGAAACATGGATTAACATCTTGAGTTATTGCTGCTTGTAATACTACAGCACTGCAAAATGTGACCAGATGCAAGAAATGAGTCTCAAGGACATTCTTCACTTATTCATTTTGATACATCACAGTGGATGGAAACAGTTCATATTGGTTTAAATTCTTCAAGATAACCTCAAAAGTAGTAACTTGCGACTCATTTGGTTGTGTTACGTCACAAATACCAGCATAAACACAGAAAGTTTGTAACAAAACTTAATCAGAAAAAGACAGAATTGGATCAAAGCTACAAAACCAAGGCAGGACAATCTTACCACTTTCATTGTCTTGGCGATGACTCTCAAGATGGCCGAGGCAACCGGTGTGGCTTTACTCACGATCCTAGGAAGGAGAAATCGCATCGTTTGCTGAAATGAAAACAAAGCAAAATATTGGTTCAATGAAAATGAAAACGTGAATACATGTTGAAAATAAACAGATTCATGTGAACAAACTCAGACTCTGAATCATTTTAATGTCTTGAATTTTGAACACCTGGAACTAAAGCTCTATACCTCCTCTCCTTGAAAAAAAAATCTCGAACTTTTTGAAGCAAAAATCTTTAAATTAGTTAAAGGGAATGTACAACATTTGCTTTTGCTGCAATTTTGAGAAATAAATGGATTTGGACGATTAGTATGTTATAGCAAATATTGACCAACTGACTTGTTTCACGTTTTGGGCTGGTAGATGATAAAAAAAAACCAAGAAAATCAATCATGTTCTTGTAGTCTGGTTCCCTGACCCCACTTACAATGAATCAGAGCAATATATAGACATTGGGGAATTGTAAGGTCAGAGAATCAGTCTAGCAGGTTTGAACTCCTTCACAGGTGTGTGATCAATTGCAAAGAAAATGCAGAATAACTAACTTTGAAAAATTAGGAGCAGTTTTTCAAAAAAGCCAGTTTTCTCCAATGGTGGTCGGCCAACTGCTGTTCGGTTGAAAATGTCAGCACACCAGGAGCCACAATTTTACAGGATGCTTTTGACTGTCAGTCCCTAACAATCCATTAAGGTATTTCGTGATAATGTGATCATTTCGTTTTTTTCGTGTTTGCAAATGTTGTATATTCCCTTCAATGGATTTTTTTTCCAAAATTCAACAAAAATAAAATCTTACACACCAAATTATGCTTACAAAGTATGTCTTGCTTACCGATAAAAATGTATGCTTGTCCTTAAACTCAAAGACTTGAGCTACTTCACCGATGACGTGAAGACAGCCAGAGCTGGTGGTCTCATCTTGGGATTGATGCAAAGCTTCAACGAGAAACTGACAGATTGGTTGCTTGAAGCGAGCAAAGAGGACAGACATCTTCAGGTTCTTGGCCGATGCTACGTCTTGAAGCTGTGAGATATAAAGCAGGAATGTTAAAATTATCTGATTCAGACAAGCACTCCAGAATTGCGCCGAACCAAATTATTCAAAGATTTGAATGAGGTACATGGAAAGATTGATGTTTGAAACATTTAAAGCCACAGTTCATCATTTGCAGCTATCCAAAAAGTAACTGACGTAATGAATGAAAAACATACTTAGTTAAAAGATAGTAAGGGAACGAATTAAACTCCCTGTCAAATAATTCTTTCTGGCATGCTGCTATTTTGAAGAAATCAACGAAAAAAACGATGCGTCTAAAGATGCATCGTTGGAAATTTCAATTAGTAGTTTGTTTCTTTATTCGGCGAAGCACGCGCAAGCGTCGGCACAACACTTATGCGCGCGCGGTTGCTACAATTCGTCAGATCGGTGCGCGACATCGCGTAGCTGCAATCGGCTCAGTGAGTACATGTCTCGGACGCTGAATTCAGGCCCAATTCAAAACATGATTCAGCAACTTTTGATTTGAAATCAAGATCCTAGAATGCTGTTTTTCTCAGAATATACAGCTGAAGCTGAGCTGAAACTTCATCAGGTTAGTTGTTCAGCACCCTTCTTTAGATTTTGAGCATGTTTGTTGCTTCAAAAATGCAGAAATTACAAATGATGGACTGTACCTTTAAGAGCACATATGTCAACATACAGCCTTTTACAAGTCACAGTCTAGTTAATGGGAGATTAATCCACAAAGTTCTCTTGTCTGAAACCAAAATCCAGTTGGATAGACCCAAGTCACTCCTAATACTATTTGGTTCCGCACAACTCCAGAATGCCAGTCTGACACAAGTCTAAAGCCGCCCTCCGCTCGACCTGGGATTTGCTTGGGCCGCAAAAGGAACCGTCGACATCAAGCACAGAAGAGATGCTCAGGTCACAAAACTGAGAAATTGTGTGAACAAGCATCATCTTTTGAGAACATGTTCCGTCTAATGCCAATCATCTTAAAATTGTCTCAGGTTTTTCTGAAAATCGGCGACTTATATGTTCTCGATGGTCGTAGCTCAGGCATAGCTTGCCCCTGAAAAGTCAGTCGCCGACTGATCTGTGTTGTCGCCAAGGTTGACCTGAAGGCAGCCTGACAAATCTTTGAAAAACTTAAAACTTCAGGGGTAACCAAATGAAGTTGAAGTGTAACTCTTTATTTTTTATCTCTTTTGGTATCTTGCCAGCCTTTATGAATTCTTAAATTCAGATACTGACCTTAACATACGCGGCTGCCCTGACGAGGGCTGACGACGACAGCAGTGACTCCAAGAGACTGATGATGGAGACTAGTAACAACTCACCCTCAGCAACCCTGTCATAAACATGGTGACGAACACTGTCATATACACACAAAAGTGCACTGCACGACAGTAAATTGACAACTTTTATATTGGGTTTTCCCCATTGCTGACGTGGTTATAAACAGTGTGGTCCGAGGGCTTGTGACAAAAAATTCATGAGCCTACTCGGGTGAGACTCGAACCCATAACCTCTTTTTCTTGAGGGCTTGTGACAAAAAATTCATGAGCCTACTCGGGTGGGACTCGAACCCATAACCTCTTTTTCTTGAGGGCTTGTGACAAAAAATTCATGAGCCTACTCGGGTGAGACTCGAACCCATAACCTCTTGTTTACTAGTGCTGAAGTCTTACCACTCAACCACCGATATTTCAGGGGTAGGCTGTCCATTTCGAGTCAGCCAAGATATCTTAAAACCTTCAGGGTTTTGGTTACTCTGAATGGAAAAACCAGCATGAACGAATGGATAAAATTTGAGAAGAAAACTTACATTCCGAGTTCTGCGATAGTGTGGACCACGGTCTCTTGTAGTCTGTTATTCCCTGAGGCTTTAGCTGATAAGAAGGCTGCTTTGAGTCTGGTAACCACGGCCTGGTCGTTGGCGGTGTTGGATCTCTCACCATAGCCTATCAGGTACTTGATGGTCTTACTGCCATCATGGGGGGTGAGAATAAGAAATATGGCATTACACCAAAAAAACTATCAGCTATCGGGTGAAAGCTAGTTATCAGGCTGAAAAGATCTCAACACTGACTCTGGAGGGAAAAGTCACAGGGAAACGACTGAAAGGAAAATAAAGCTATTGGGTGGCAGTGGCATGGGTGGCTTGTGCGTAAAGCGCTCGCCTCTCACCAAGGTGACCATGGTTAGAATCCTAGTAGAGTTGTGCATTGGTTCTCTCCTGTGCCAGAAGGGTTTTTTTCCGGGCCCTCCAGTTTTCCTCCCTCCGGACAAATCAAACACTTTCGATCTCAGGCTGTGCTCCGTGGTCATATATGGGTCGATGTGGCCGGCAGCCATAGGCGCCTTTACGTGCCAGCGGCCTGACCACGTTGTAGCCGCGTCCTTCGCAATTCAGCATACCAGCTGCGAGTAAGGATGATTAGCCTCCCAAATTATTATTATTATTATTGTAAAGGATATATATTAGGGGTTTTACATTTTGTGTTTTGTTCACCTGAACTCCAGCCTGAGGTCATAGTTCTTATCTTCGATCAAGTCCAAGCAGGCGATGAGGAAGTTAGTCACGGCTGTGTTTGGTCTCAATAGATCCAGATGGTTGAACAGCTGGGGGAAACTCTTCAAAAATGCTGCCAAAAATAATGTAAAAAGTGTAATAGTTGGATATTCATAATTCTAAGAATTCTACGGATATAAAGTTGCTCTCCGTATATATTTTCAAATTTCACCAAGGTAAATTTGTTTATTAATTACTTCTTTTTTTGGCAATTTTTCTATGATAAAAAAAAGTTATTCAAAAGATTATTCACTTTCGAATGAGACATCTAACAAAATTGAATAGTTACTTTACAACTTTGAATTATTAGCAGCTCAACAATAATATATGCGGATCTTTTTGTTTGTTCGTGGTGCAAATGCAACCCTGAATAAAACAAGAAAAGTGTGTCTTCCAACACAAATGCCCCTCCACCCCAACCGTCCCATAACTTGACACACTGCCACCCTCTTGATATGATAATTTATACGAGCTATCTGGCTGTGGGACTATTCAGTTACATAACCATTGATTTGTTTAGTTAACACTGATCTTGACCTGTGCCAACCCCCTCCCTCTGAATTACAACTGGTTTACAGGGTAAGTGTTGTGTAATTAAATGTGAAGTGAAAAACAACAAGATCCTACAGAATGAAGTAGAAAGAGATGTACCACTTGTAAGCTACCTGACAAGTTTCATGACAATACACCAAGTCTAAATTGAGTTATCGTGATGACAAGTGTTTCTTTTGTTTTAGCCATATTGACCTTGACCTTTGACTGGTAACCCCCAAATTCAATAGGCTTCTTGGGCGTACCCCTAGCAAGCCACCTGTCAAGTTTTATGACAATCCATCAAGTCTTCCTTGAGTTATCGTGATGACAAGCATTTCTTTTGTTTTAGCCATATTGATCTTGACCTTTGACCTGTAACCCCCAAATTCAATAGGCTTCTTGGGGGTTCCACTAGCAAGCCATCTTTAAAGTTTCATGACAATACATCAATGCTAATTTGAGTAATCTTGATGACAAGCATTTCTTTTGTTTATGTTATCATAATGCATTTCTTTTGTTTTAGCCATACTGACCTTGACCTTTGACTGGTAACCCCCAAATTCAATTGGCTTCTTGGGCGTACCCCTAGCAAGCCACCTGTCAAGTTTTATGACAATCCATCAAGTCTTCCTTGAGTTATCGTGATGACAAGCATTTCTTTTGTTTTAGCCATATTGACCTTGACCTTTGACCTGAAACCCCCAAATTCAATAGGCTTCTCGAAGGTTCCACTAGCAAGCCATCTTTAAAGTTTCATGACAATACATCAATGCTAATTTGAGTTATCATGATGACAAGCATTTCTTTTGTTTTAACCATATTGACCTTGACCTTTGACCAGTAACCCCCAAATTCAATAGGCTTCTTTGGGAACCCACTAGTAAACTACCTGCTAAGTTTCATGACAATCCATCAAGTTTATCTTGAGTTATCTTGATGAAAGCATTTTCTTTTGTTTTAGCCATATTGACCTTGACCTTGTACATGTGGCCCTCAAATTCAATAGGCTTCTTAGGGAATCCACTATCAAACTAAATGCCAAGTTTCATGACAATCCATCAAGTCTATCTTGAGCTATCGTGATGAAAGCAAAAGTGTGACACACACACACACACACACACACACATACACCCACCCACCCACACACCCACCCACACACGGAAGGACATGACAGAAACAGTATGCCCTTCGGCTTCGCCGGGGCATAAAAAAAGCCTAAATTTAAAATAGAAGAAAGTTACTTTTCTGGTTGAAATAAAACACAAACAATTTTTAAATTCAATTAGAGGAATACAAAATTAATTTGACGAAAAGCACTAGGACAACAAATTTAAAATAAGAAAATGAATCAATTCTAAATTAAAATTTTGAAGTTAAGGTAAAGCACGAAAAATACTGACCCTGTTTGACAGAGAGTTTGTGTGAGAGTAAGGCAAGATACGGCGTGACAACAGCCAATGGTAGACTCTCACTGGGTGACGACTCTCTGGCTACTGGACTGACACTGCTCTGCTCACAGGAATGGCATTGCAGGGTCAGGGTACTAGACAGAGTCTTCACAGCTTGTGGGTCAGTAGTCCTGTGGAATTACAGCGAAAATATGCTTTATTTATACACTTGTTTTATTAACCCTCCTATGCAAACAAACATTCTGTGCCAAGTTGTCCTTGCAGTCAAAATCAATCAAGTGACTGTTTTCAACCTGTAAGAACTCCCAGCCCACATAAAGCAGGATTGACTGCCTTGGACTGCTTAAAGAGGTTGTGGAATGCTGAAAGTCGTTTAGTTTTTTATATTTTTTTTATTGTAGAATAGACCCATATACATCATAATGACAAACTCCCATTCTTTTCTAATGTGCGTTTATATGTTTATAAAACTGAAATTCATCGCGTAATTTGTTGGTCGGCGAGCGCATAATTGAAATCAACAGTCGTCGGGTTCTTCGTAAAATCAGAAAAATCGTGACGTAATAAACAGGACTTGTTTATACTACGCTGCATAGGGAGTCCTGTTTATTACGTCACGATTTACTATGTTTTGTTTGCTGCCCCCAACGACGACTTTTACACAAATTGCACTTCGGGTCAAAACAGGACCTGAAAAACAGCTCTCAAAAGTACCTTTTGTATTCATTTCATGACAGAAACGATAGTCGCTTTTATTTCATCACACCTTAGGCTACATATACCCGAAAAATGATGGAAATGTCTTCGAGCATATCACAACCTCTTTAAGTAACTTGATACGGCTATGCTTTGACTCCGGGTGAGTGATAAAACAGCTGTGACCACAACTTGCCTGCTTTGTCTGTTGACCCAGTTTGACTAGTCACAGTGCTTGCTTGACATATGATCTGACTGCTGGTGACTAGCCTCTGTTAAAAGTATAGCAGGGGAAGTGGATTGTTTTTGACTGTCTGTGACTGCTTAAATAGCAGGAGGGTTAATTAAGTTTTGTTTGTCATGGACATGGACAGTCAAATTTTCTTCCACTTCCCTTTCCATGCATTGTATACCGACTAGTAAATCAGTCAGATCACATTCTTGTAAACACTGCGACTAGTCAAATTCCATCAACATACAAAAGAGGTAACTGGTAGGTACAGCTGGCATATCAATCACCTCCAGTCAAAGCATGGCTATATAAAACTAACAAGGGAATTCTTAACTGTTAGAAACAGTCACTTGATTGATTTTGACTGCTTTGTTGGCGCAGCTGAATTTGCCAACCAGGGTGGGAGGGTTTTAAAAGAGCTGGTTTGGAGAAGTTTGCCATCATAACAATACTAATGATTTGTTATCTTACAGTGAGTGAGAATGGGCTGCAAGTCCATCACAAGGCAATTGGATTTGTATAATTCTAAAAAAGTCAATCACAAGACTACTGAACAGTGACAAAGGCATTGTTTTGCAATTGTTAATTCCTCTGTTACTTGTGACTGGAGTCTTAGTTAACTTGTGATTTACTTTGAAAGGACTTACGCATTGACTTGTAATTTTATTTGTTACGGGACTTGTGAATTGAATTATTTACTCGCAAAGGACTTGTGATGTATTTGTGATGTACTTGTGATAGACTTGTGATGGACTTGTGATGGACTTGTGATGGACTTGTGATGGACTTGTGATGGATTTGTGATTGAATTGTGATTGACTTGTGATGGACTTGTGATGGACTTGTGATGGACTTGTGATTGACATGTGATGGACTTGTGATGGACTTGTGATGGGCGTGTGATGGACTTGTGATGGACTTGTGATGGAATTGTGATAGACTTGTGGACTTGTGATGGACTTGTGATTTTCATGCGACAGGACTTGTGATGGACTTGTTACGGACTTGTGATGGACTTGTGGTGGACTTGTGACAGGACCTGTGATGGAATCTGTGATGTGCTCGGCTACTACACTGATGGTCATACCTGTGAGGTGCGACATTCTTGCAGATGACGCAGGAAATGCTCCCAATGGTCCTACCCAGTTCCTCCAAGACAACGGCAGACTTGTCTTTGAGCATACCGCTATAAAAAAACGACAAATACGTTACCCAGTTACCATTGAACAACATAATTACTAATGTAATTTTTGTATAGACTGTATACTCGGTGTTGTTTGAGAGCAGGCAAGAAAAACTCACAAGCTTATTCAGTTGGGACTCAAACCCATGACCTCCTGCTTACTAGTGCAGACGTCTTACCACTCAACTGCTGAGCTTGCCGGTGTCTGTTGGCCAGTTTGAGTCTGATGTAGCAGTGGGTGCAGTAACCAATCGCTACTTTTGGTGAAGGGTAAATTCCAATATCAAATGTAATAAATGATTTCAGAGGTTTGAAATCCGCCACTTACTGGATGTGATCGTGCAGAAGATGGAGTGAGTTTGCTCCTAGATTGTGAAGGAGGAAGGGGAATGCCTTGACTGCAGAAACTCGGACCGACGTCTTGTCGCTTCCCTGTCAAGACAAAAAGTGCAAAAATTAAACATTTCTACTGCATGACGTTAACATCACAAGACTACCAAGGAGGTAACAGTGTCTACAAACTCAGAGAATTTGGAATTTGGAATTTTTCCTTTTGAAGAAAATGTGTGCTTTCCCAATAGAAACAAGCCATGTTTTCAGCTACAAAGTGTCGGTCCTCAATTTGAGTCCTCACTTTACTTGAGCATTCGGTGCAAAAAAAAATTTGGTCTGTGTTTATTTGAGTTTTGAGTTACTTACCACAGCTGCTTTGAAGATGTGTGTTCTCCACTTAGATGCAATTTCCTTCGGGAATAGCGCAAGATTGTGAAGAAACAGACACTCAGTTTGATCATCTGAAAACAAACACATAAATTCCAGGAGATTTTCAGTGAGATGCCACACAAAGATGTTAGCAATGATGGGTCACTCAAAATGGACCTCAGAGACTGAAAAAATATTCACACTTTTTTAAAAATTGTCTCGGACCATAGGCGTAAATCCAGGGGGGGGGGATGTGTCACTGGATAATCCCCCAGATTTTTGTGTAGCCCATGTTAGAGGTGATCTTTTCAACATTAAAGCTAGGAGACGTAAGTGCGCAAGTTTCCATTACATCTACATTTGTATCATGAACAGCACCCCCAGTGTCAAGTGGTGTCCAGTCAACACCCCCCCCCCCCTTCGCTGATACGGAGTTACGCCCCTGTATTGGGCTTATCCTCTTTGTACATCATCTAATTTTAAATGGTGTATTCCTTTTTTCTTATTTAAGCTTCTGATAATAATGACATCATACTATAAAGACGGTATGACATTTAAAAATATTTCCAAATAAACCCCTTTAAAATGTAATTTCTTTAGTATTTTCAGGATTTTTTTTGCGGAAAAGAATACGAAATGTTTTCACATACCACAATATTCCACAATAAAGATGGTACGCTTGCTTACCAATCTTATCAGCCAAGGCAGAACTCAGATCAGCGATCTCCCGAGACGTCATCTCTCCTTGGACTCTCAGATCAAGCCAGTTAGAATCCATCTGGAGGCAAAAAATCATCCTAAAATAAATTTAATCCATAGACTTTATAAACTGCATACTGCCCTTCAAGTACATATAGGGTTCCCAACAGAAATCTTACAATGAAATTCCATGACTTTTGCGGGACAAAAATGAGGGCTTTCTAAATCAAAGTCTTCTTTACCATTTTCTCACAAATTATTATTTTAAATGGAAAAATGACTTACAGGTAGCCATGGCAACGACAGCATCCATACAAACGTATGCAGCTGGGCAAGGGGTAACTTGATCAAATCTGAAAAAGCAAACACATTTAAACATTTCCAAATAAAACCCTTTAAAGTGCAATTTCATTAGTATTTTTCAGGATTTTTTTGCGAAAGTGATAAAAAATATGTTCACATTTATCAATATTCATTAAGCTTATATTACTGTGGTTGATTGATCAGGAGTAACGACACTCACCTTGAGTAGCCAACAGGGAGCCGATAATCTCAATGAGTTTCTTGTAACTCGGTTCAACGACCTCCTCTTGGCAATTTGCCAGATTGCGTACGACAGCCACGAGGGCAGCGCAGAGCTCCCTCATTTGTTCAGCGGGCATCCAGGCCGCAAACGTGTTCTTGGTCATCTGTGGACCTTTGCTGCGTGCTTTGGATGACCGTGGGGTTTTGTCGGGTGGGTTAGTGGGCGTGTCCTTGGGCGTGTCCTTGGGCGGGGTCTTGGCAAGCAGGTGGGAACAGGATCGGAGGAGGACCTCGAGGGAACAGCGGATTCCCTCCAAAACATCTGGAAGACTGTCCTAGAATTATAAGATGGAATTTTTTTTTTTTTTTTTTTTTTGCGCCGGGGTGATATAAATCAAATTCAAATTAGGTTTTGCCCTTCACCAACGTTTTAAACAAGGGAGGTAACACACTGAGTATACAGTGTTTAAAACGTCAGTGAAGGGCAAAACCTAATTTGAATGTCCTAGAATTGTTATGAAAACAGTGGGAAAAAAATGCATAAGCTTTATTGATGAGGTGGAAAGTAAGGCCTAGTAATTGTGGCTCATAATCATCAGGTAAGGGGTTCGAATCCTGCTGGATCTATGTTGTGTCCTTTGGCAAGCCACTTTATTCCTACTTGCCTCTTACCACCCAGGAATATAAATGGGTACCTGGAGATTAAGCTACGAGGGACAGGCATCCCATTCATGCAGAATAGAAATATTCTTTTTTTTATGCAAAAGAAACCAGAGATGAACCCTGGCCTGATTAGCCATATTTGCTCGGAACAGACTTCAATTTTTCTTTAACTTTTACTTGTTCAATACAACATTGAACACTAATTCTGTCACTCAAATTGAAATGCAGGTTCCCCTATGAGGTTGTGCACATTCAGTTGATTATTAATTGTGTGCACTCCAGCAAATTTACGGATGTGACCAGTAAAACAAAATAAAAATCCAAGTTTCTGGACTCACTGTTTGCGCTGTGGCGACACTGCCATACAAGTTGCTCAACTTCTCGACAATTTCCTTCACAGTTTGTGAATTCTCAACGACGGTTGCCGAATCCTCGTCGCTACTGCTGGTCACTTCCCTGATGTCAAAAATGCAAGCAAAGAAAGTTAACTATCACCCACAGAATGAAGGCCACATAGCGGCATTATTTAGAGGGGACAAAACCCTCCTGGCCTCCCTCTTTTTGGGATCCGGGTACAGCAGCGGGTACCACAAGTTGCGCAACCGAACTATTCACGAGATGGAATTTGCGCCGGGGTGATGTAGATTCAATACTGGGCTTTGCACTTCACTGATGTAGTTTTATAAACACTGTATACTAAGTGTTGTCTTGAGTGATTGTGTGAAAAAACTACTTGGGTGGGACTCGAACCTATGACCTCCTGCTTACTAGTTCAGACATCTTACCACTCGGCCACCGAACTTGCCGGGGTCGGCTGGCTGGTTCGAATCTGATATAGCAGTGGGTACTGCAACTAAACTATTCATCCATATTAGGTTTTGCCCTTCACCAACGTATATATACACACTGTATACTCAGTGTGTTACCTCCCGAGTGAAAGTTGGAAAAAATCAATCGGGTGGGACTCAAACCCACAACCTCCTGCTTTCTGGTGCAGACGTCTTACCACTCGACCACCGAGCTTACGGGATCGGTTGGCTGCACTAGAAAGCAAGAGGTCGTGGGTTCGAGTCCCACCCGAGTGACTTTTTCCAACTTTCACTCGGGAGGTAAAACACCGAGTATACAATGTTTATACATCGGTGAAGGGCAAAACCTAATATTGATTTATATCACTCGACGCAAAAATTCCATCTTATGATTAGAAACTATTCATAAGATGGAGTTTGCGTTGTGATGATGTAAACTATTCTGTGTCCGTTCTCACCCTGTCTTGTATCCCTTCTTGCCCGGTGTCCTGTGCAACGCAAGACGTCTCCTCTTCTCTTGTCTCTCATCACCGCTACTTGCACAGGAGCTACTGGTATCCATGGCGACAGCTGCCATAGAGATGAGGGCATCTTTCCTACTGATGGAGCTGAGTGATGATGTTGATGTTGTTGTCATGGTAGAGGGATGAGTTGATGGTCGGGGTGCAGATTTGTGGGTTTGGTAGGAGGTGAATTCATTCTGGATTGTCGTCAGGAGGGGTGCTACAACAAACTGAGGAAAAATCAAAATAAATTAAAAAAAATAAAAAAAATTGCCTTAAGTCTTTGCCAACAGCCAGCCGATATATCCATTTGAAATGCTGTCGTTTTGGAGACAGGGAACCAATATATGTGAGTTCTATGTGTTATTTCTTACTGTTAATATCTTCAAATAATGGCCGCTAATTATAAAGGCATGGAGTTAATGGACCTTCGTTTTGATTATAGTGACTAGAGTAAGCTTTGGGGTTGCACCATTTGAGAAGAAATCCCTTTTAAGAGTGTGTGTAGTTATGAAAAGAATCGATGAAAACTAAAACAAGCTCCATCGGATCTCGGAAGCTGCGGGCCAACAAAGTCGTGTTCATCCACGAGTCACGTGATTGTGCCATGTAATTTCTGGAAGTATTGTTTTCAGTAAAAAAAATCAGGTTTTCGAGTAAAAGATATCACTTTTTTGACCCTAGTGACCCCATGATGACCTTTGACCCAGTTTGGTCATGTGACATGTTGGGGCTGGGCTACTGATACTTTTGAGACAGTTTGGTTGAAATCAGTCAAAATATGTACGAGCAACAGACAATGTCAGGTTGGATACTAACTTATTAACTAACTGACGGACTTACAGAGACACAGATGATTTGTTGAACTGCTATCCCGCAGCTAAAAAACAAGAGAGGTTTTCCAATCTCACGGCGCAACCACAAATTTACTCTCATTGCTCAGTCAAACCCACAAGTCTTCTTAGATTATAGTTGATGGCTCTGAAACACATGGACAGGAAACTGAGAATTTTCAGTTTGTGGAACGACTGTTCAAGCATCTGTTTTCCTCACCTGCAGATTGGCAATCTTTCCCAAGTCAACAATGAGGGCGGTATTGATACTCTTGGTGTGTTTTCGTCTGATGGCAGCCGCTGGCTCAGAGTCAACTGGTGTCTGGCTGTAGATGCATAGAAGCATCTGACATATGGCATCTCTCAGCTCATCTGCAAAAACAAAAACCAAAAAACAAAATAAATTGTGACAAGATCTGATCACAGCCAAAAATACGAAAGATAAACCTTACGGAATAAGTTAAAACAAGAAGAGCTGAATCTTAGTCAATCTCAAGTCAAATCACAAGGCCAGTTGTGACAAGTAACTGTCACTGTACTTTTGAATGGACTCTGCGCACCAACAGCAACGACGGTATTTTATCACTTTCAAAAGCTCCGGTGGCGGGACACACGCTGTGTGTACGCACTAATTTTGGCTCATACAGCGTGAAGAATTCTACACTTGCACGTGTTCTACACAACCCCCGATGACCGACACACAAAGGGAGAACAACAGATCCTTTCAGTCCTCGGGCGTTGGGTCTTTTGTTGGAAACGGTCCTATGTAGTAGGTTTGTGTGCTTAGTCTATGGGAGAGTGTAATAGGGAGAGTGTTACAGGGACAATGGGAAACACAAAGTGACTGACCTGTTCGAATCACTCCAAGGCCTCTGATTGGTAGATAGCTTGCCATGGTCTCCATGGTAACATTTAGAACTGAGACAGGTAGATGACGTTGGTGGTAAGTTTGTTCAAGTGAGTAGAGCTCCTTGAGGCAGGAAGCTAGACTTGTCTCCAAGCTCACCATGTCCCTTGGGGGTTCAAATACAAATTTATTATTATTTTTGCCATGAAGAGATATTTCTGAGTATTTCTAATTTATTTTTTTGAGTTTTTTCGGAGTTATAAAATTGAGTATCTGCATATACCCCACTTCTTTGACAGAGCTGGGATACTTTAGCTAGGAGGATTTCCAAAAGTAACCCATTTTTTTATGACAAATTGCTCCAGGAATAAAACTCAATATTAGAATCTGTTTGGTCCATAATCATCTTAATTTCTGCGCAATCCAGCACTGAAAGATATTTTGATAGATAGGTATACGACCAGCAGCCTTTTAACGAAGCTTTACACAATGGCGTAACTCCACTTGCGTCACAATTTATTGCATAAGTTATGCAACACTTCACGCTGTTCAAAATTCAGTTGACACATTTCATGAAAGATGGGTCAGTCCACGACTTGTGCACAAAAATATTGCGTAACTTGCGCATCATTTTCGATGGCGTAAGTTATGGTGTAGCGACTGAAAATGAACTATTTCACTATCAAATCGCTAGCGTCGTGGAGCCTGTCACAGCATTTCACTACTTATCAAGGTTGATACAAGACACTCATAGCTGCGTGTTTCAGGTAAACAAATTGCTATTTTACTCATGACAGAACTTGTAGAGTTGCCACACAATTTTGGAGAAAGTCGGGCAAAACCATTTTCAAAATGGCAGGCAGAGGCGATTCATGACAGAACAAAATCATTCACAAACAGTCAAAAATGCTGTTATTATCCTCATCCAAGATGTTAGATTATTTAAAATGTTGTGCAGCTACGCCAAGTTTCGTGAAATCGATCATAAGTTTATTGCGCAGCTGCGCAACAAATTTGTTGCGTAAGTCGTACGCATTGGGTAAGTTAGGCACTGTTTTGTGAAAATTGGCTCACATTCTTCATTTTGGGCTCGTGTCCCCATTGGGTTTTTTAAGTCCAAAGAATGAGTCATTTGCTTACTGCAGCATTGAATTAGGGGAACCAGCTTGGTAGTATAGTGGTAAGACAACGGCACTAGCAAGCAGGAGGTCTCGGGTTCAAGTCCACTAGAGCAGGCGTGGGATTTTGTTTCCTCCAGATGTCAGTTAGTATACAGTGGGTACAGACAATCCGAACACGCCAGCAATTCTATCATGAAGGCCCCCTTCAATGGCGACAGCGCTGTACTAGCTATTGTTCAGATAATCCATCACGGGGCAGGTGCTTTGTACGGTAGTGCACACAATGGTTTCTCCATTGAAGGGGGCCCTGGATTTGTTTCTCCTGCACATGAAATAACTCTTAAACTGATAGGCAAAGGTAAATTCTTGCCAAAAAATCCTTGGATTTAGAACCAAGGAATTAGTCTCAATAGATTATCCTATTGTCATCATCTTCACAAACCCTCTCACGAGAATACGCTTACCGCCTACAAAGCAGGCATGATTGTGCCAGGATGACAGTGGATGGGATTATGAGATTATGAATCTTGGATTAAACTCACTCATATCCTTCTAGGTCGTCTCCCGAGAGGAACAACGTCAGGAAGAACAGCAAGAGTTGCATCAGCTTGTTCAGGACGTCCAGCGTTGGCAGTCCGTTCAGGGGAAGTAATTTGGTTATCACATCTAGGGTTGCCTGTTGCATTCAAACATCAGTCCCGAATGGTTAAAGATAAAGTCCATCATTTGTAATTTGTGCATTTGTTCGTTTGAAGCAACAAAAGTGTTCAAAATCTAATGAAGGATACTGAACAACTAACCTGATGAAGTTTCCTGATGAGAAAAACAGCATTCTAGGATCTCAATTTCAAATCAAAAGTTGCTGAATCATGTTTTGAATTGTTTTGAATTGCAGCTATACGCGATGTCGCGCACTGATCCGACGAATTATAGCAACCGCGCGCGCCTGTGCGTCGTGCCAATGCTTGCATGCGCTGCGCCGAATAACAAAATGAATTACTAATTTAAATTTTCCTACGGTGCGTCTTAAGACGCACCGTTGAAAAACCTTCTTTCGTTGATCACTTCAAAATGATAGCTTGCCAGAAAGATTAATTTCACAGGGAGTTTAGTCCACTTACTATCTTTCAACCAAGTATGTTTTTCAACAATAATACGGCAGTTACTTTTTCGGATTGCTGCAAATGATGGACTATAGCTTTATACAAAGTACAGTTGACTCTCATTACAAAAAAAATCTGGTTATACTGAACAAAAGGCCTTGATCGCGATTGTGCATTGATGTGCACCATGAATAGGACTTGCGCTCTACTTAACTTAACACAAAATTCGGATATAACAAACATATTGGCTAGGTCTGGCTGAGTTTGTATAAATGGAAGTTGACTGTGAATACAAAATTCTTAAGAGATGTTGAAACCAGATACAGAAATGTTGGCTTATCCAGAATAAAACTTTTGATTTAATTCAAACATGCACCCAAAAAGTCACAAAAATGAGGAAAATGCAGACTGCAGGAGACTTGCCGTAATGCTTTTATTTTGTCCGTTTTTAAAGCCCGAGTCCATCATTTGCAGCTATCCAAAAAAGTAACTGGCGTAATTATTGTTGAAAAACATACTGGTTGAAAGATAGTAAGGGGACTAAACTTCCCTGTGAAATTATCCTTTCTGGCAAGCTCTCATTTTGATGAAATCAACGAAAGAAGGCATTTCCAACGGTGCTTCTTAAGAAGCACCGTAGGAAAATTTAAATTAGTTGTTCGTTTTGTTATTCGGCACAGCGCACACAAGCATTGGAATGACGCACAGGCACGCGCGGTTGCTATAATTCGTTGGATCAGTGCGCAACATCGCGTAAAGCTGCAATTCAAAACAATTCGAAACATGATTTAGCAACTTTTGATTTCAAATTGAGATCCTAGAATGCTGTTCTTCTCGGAATATGAAGCTGAAGCTGAGCTGAAACTTCATCAAGTTAGTTGCTCAGTATCCTTCATTAGATTTTGAACGCTTTTGTTGCTTCAAACGAACAAAATGCACTAATTACAAATGATGGACTATAGCTTTAATGTCACACAGTGAATCTAAGGAAATGAGCCGACAGAGGTAAATTTGCCTGCATGTTATTTCCATATTTGTAAACATTTAAAGCAAAATCAATTCTTTTTTTGACAGAAGTTTGAAATGACCTGTTTGACTTCATACTGGCCGGCATCAAACTGTTGGACCAACGTGGACCAAAGGCCTGGTGACTGATGGATGGAGGTTATCAATGTCACGTCATATATCAGCTCATTCAGGATTTTCCTGCAAAATACAACAAATTTAAGACATCTTTAATACCCCCTTACAGTTTACTGATAAAAGAATGGCCAACAATAAAATTTATCAAAACAACAGTGAATTTGATAAAATGTTACGTACTGAGACCCCAATCATTCAAGTTTTTAAACTGAATTCATTTTACAGTGACAAGACCTACAGGCACTCTTTAAGATAAGTTTGACTTTAATCTTTTTGACACCCAAACCACAGTCTGAGCATCATCCGTTGTTCAACGGAGCCTGAAAGCTCCGCATCGACGTGCCAGCCAATTTGATTCGAATTAAGAAATTGTGCCGTCGTTTCGAGCAGAAATTCTAAGCTGTTGATTGGTCAACTGGCTGTCATGGTTATATAATACAATGGGTTACCAAAGACCCAATAGAAGGCACCCGCTGACTGGTCAGAACCTGGAAGTCAGGACGCAGTTTTGTTTTGCGTAATTAATCGCCGAATTTGAGCACATATCAATGCTTGTCTGCAAATGGCTGATCCATAGCTTATAACCATGCATCTTTCCATTTTTTAAGGGTAAATCACTGAAACTAAAATACATGTGACTGGCCAGAGACTCACTGTAAGTTGTACACAAGAAACTCTCCAACCGCTTAGGCAAAAAAAAATAAAAGTCTCCGGTTTCTGGTATGCGCGCGTCGCCGTAGCCATGCGTGTCGGCAAAATGAAAAAAAAAAAAATTTCAATGAAAGATGATGTCTCAAAACCGCCAAACTCACTGGTTTGACTGGATTCCTGCTGCTGCACAATTTTAACGTGTTTTTAGATTGGGTTATGGTCGAGAATAAGATTTATGCGGCCTCTCTGGACTCCCATATATTTGCACTAAGTTTAGTTGTGCACCATTTGCAGTCATCAGCCGACATTTGAAGCAAAAAAATCAGGTAAAAAAAAAAAAAAAGCCGCATCGCCGCACCACTTTTTGGGCAAGCTCTATACCAGAAACCGGAGACTTTTTTTGTTTGGCCTTAGGGACAGGGACCGCGAACTGTTCAGCTTCAATGAAAAACCTGAAGTAGCGAACTAATTAAATCAAAGAGCAGCCTGTTTTCGTACTCACGTCAGGTTCAACTGAAGCAGACTGCAGTTAGTGTGATACCTCAACGTGATCGGTCTGGAGTTTTTGTAGATGCTTGACAATTCTTCCTGCTCCTAGCAAGCAAGACGAAAAGGAATGAAACACTGATCGCCAGAAGAAAAAAAAGGATTGAAAACAAGACGCGGCAAAGCTGGTCCCCGAACCCCCAAAATTAAATTAAATTGAATCAGAACGGCTATTCACTGGAAGTCTTTTCATGCAACTGGTCTACACAATGGTCCGGATTTAGCCCATTCATTGGCACAGGGTAATCCTCTATGAGAGCACTGCCCGACTCATGAGTGAGAGTGAATCAGTGAGGGACAAGGAGGACTTTGTACTCTCTGGGACCGGCACAAATATTGAGAGTCTACCAAATGACTTGAGCTGTCTTAAAAAAATTTCTCAAACTTATCACTTTAAAGGGAATATACAACATTTACAAACATCAAAAAACAAAACTACCAAATCATTTTGAAATACCTTACTGGACTGTTAGTGAATGATAGTCTCAAGCATCCTGTAAAATCATGGCACCTGGTGTGCTGTCATTTTCTAGAAAAGTGGTATTTTTGTATCAGTTGGCCGACCAGCGTTGGAAAAAAAACTGGCTTTTTTCAAATACTGTCCCCAATTTACCATATTTAGTTAGTCCGCATTTTGTTTGCAATTGATTAAACACCTATGAACAGGTACAAGCCAGCTAGACTGGTTCCCTGAAATCTATAAATTGCTCCGTTTCATCTTAAGTGGGGTCAGGGACCCAGACTACAAGGCCATGATTGTTTTTTTTTGGTTTTTCCAGCATCTATCGAACACAAAACTTCAAACAAGTCAGTGTAACAATATTTGCTATAAAATACTCAACCCCCACCCCCAATCCATGCATTTCTGAAAATTACAGCAAATGTTGTATATTCCCTTTAAATCTAGAAATTGAATTCATGTCATCATACCTCCAAGTTGCTTAGCCTGTCCACATCAACAGTAAAGCGTTTCATTTCCAGAGGAGGGTCTAGTTCTTCTACATCACCGGCTGCAAAGTTGTTCAAGACTGCTGCAGAAACATCTGAAGGAAAAAACACATCATACGTAAAACAAAAGTAAGACTTAATGATCAGTATTTTGCAATGTTTCTGTGTTATATCCACTACTTTTTGTTGAGCTTGTTCAAGGCTAAAAAAAGGTTTAAAAGTCAAACCATTAACAATATGAAAGTTAATATGGTAAGTTCTTAAAACAATGCAAACAAATTGTAACTACATCCACTTCAAAGGCAAGTTTTGTACTGCTGTATAAAACGCATGATCTAACGTGCGCATGCAATAGATCAAAAGGGATGGAACGAAAATGCAAAGTGAATGGAACCAAAAATGCACGATTAATGATCAGGTCCATGTTTGTGAGAAATCTAGATGTCCATTTACATAACACAAGATCAGTCAAAAAAGTTCACATTGGTAAGGCTAGGACTGCATCATTCATGAAAACAGTTAGACACCAAGGCCCCCTTCTCTGGAATCAGCTTACCCCTATACCCTTCTTTCGGACTGTGCATAAATTCAAAAGATATCTAAAAAACCTACTTATTTCCTGTATTATATAAGACGTGCACCCATAATTCACATTTGTGTAAGTCACATTCCATCGTAATCAAATGTTGTATTGTAAATCAGTACAATTCAATTTCCTTCAGTTTTTCTACTATTATGCCAACTAATTAATTACTTAATTAATTTATTGACCACTGATTTAAATTATAGCTTTAATTGTTGTATATTTCATAAGTTACTCACAAACAGGACCAGGCTCTGTATAAGCTTAGGCTTTTTTCCTGGTTCCCCCATCTGTCACCATTTATGTTTAATTGATCAAAGTGTTGTACATGTATTAGCATTCTATTAAGTTTAGTTACTGTTGTATAGTAAATAAACTGTTGCATTAGCATTATATTAATTTGTGACAAATGGAAAATATACAATACAATACAATACAATACAATGAATGCCGTGTAATATAATTACTTACAATCAGGTAGGACATTCCATGTATTTTGACAGTTTCATGTTTCAATGTTTGCAAATGGTGTCCATCACATTTCAGATAAAAAGAAATAACGCCCATGATAGATTTACCTGCTACAAGGCTACAGAGCTCACTGAGTAGCTCAGAGAAGGATGGCGGATCCTTGTACTTGACGGCATGAAGCAGAGATACCATGACTTTGATGATTTGATCATGAAGGGCCAGACAGAAGTAATCATTGAGAATCCTGATCAGGCAAGACAACAGCCATGTATTCAGACCTGCGGAGGGGATTCAAGCAGAATTTAAGTGGATAATAATAATAATAAGGTATGTATTTATACATTTAGTGGAGTGTGGCCTGGTGGTTTGGATTCCTGACTTATGATCAGAGGGTCAGGGGTTCGAATCCAACTGTTGGTCATATTATAAGCCACTTCATACTTCATGACATATGAAAAAAACAGTGGCGTCAGGTTGCAACATTCTTTCCATAAAAACACCTGAATATGCCTATTGTTCATATGAAAAGGATCCATCTGTATTACATTGTGACAACTTGTGAAAGTATAGACATGAAAAGTGTTAAATTATTGCACATATGGAACACCATACTTTAGATTTACACCTAGATTTATAGCGATTTGTGATAAAACCATGTGACTATTACACTACTGCACATATTTTGCCTCCTTTTACAATCTTTTCATAAACACCTTTCTGAATTGTTACAAACAATTTTTGTTAAGTATTTAATTTATTTTGTTTGCTTTTTTTGTTTTAATTAAAATTTGATAGTTATATTTTATGGGAAACTTAGGGGGTTTATTTTGGTCAATTTTTGGGGACAGACATATGCAAAATAAACGCGCATGCGCATCGATGGAAACAAAATCAGTGTTCCGAAAACAGTCACAAGAGTGTATTTTATGACGACGGCATGGCATTTGGTCAATTCTTTTTGGTCAATTCTGTTTGGTCAACTCAGGGGCTTATTTTGGTCAATTTTCGGGGACAGACAGACAGACAAACCAACCGACCAACCACCAAGTGACATGTAGTAGATGCCAGAGCTTAACAAAATTTGTTTGTAACACAAGATCAAGTAATTCAAGATGGTAATGGGTTGAACCTCAACGTTTAAACCCGTCAGCTCTTATTCAACACTTGGTACTGCACGATCATTGTATTAAAACTAAAACTACGTTTAGGTTTAATTTAGTTGAAAACAGGTCTGGCACCCAGTCTCGCACCTTTGCATATGTGGTATTCAGGATCTTGAGGCACCTGCAGCTGAGGCCTGAGAGGTCCCGTTGCATCACTGATACCAGACATCGTCAAGCTTGTGCGAGCAAACATGTTGGGAGACTGATGGATGCAGTTGTTGAGAAAATTGAGCACGACGATGCTGAGTTCGCTGCTGGATAACTCGGCTGAAACTGCAGACAAAACAATAAGATCGCGAAAAGAAATGAAGGTAATTATACATATGCATGCTGTTATTCGCAATAAATTATTGCAATTTCTTTACAATCGATATTTTTGTGAATTATTTTACAATACATGATAATACAATAGACGTTGGCTTAGGCCACACAAAAAAAATCTGCTTTCGATTACATGGCATTCGAAAATAGGGTAGGTACATGTAGGTAGGGATTTTTTTTTTTTTTTGCCAATTTTTTTTTTGAACGATCATATGGAGGCCTCTGCGTGTAGTCAAGGGTATAATGTAGAATCTGATGGTTTTGGGTGTTTTTTCCCTCATTTTTCCCATAGAAAAATTAGGGTAGGGGCTGTCAGAATAGGGTAGGTAGGGAAACCAGAAAGAATATTGTGGGTTTTTTTTTTGAGGGGGGGGATTATTTCAATAAATTATGCAAATATTATCTCCATTTTTATCAAACATCTAAGAAAATTATTTCTTTTTTGAAAAAGGGAAAGAAAATGCGTCTCCCCAACCAAAAAGACACCCCCCTTTTTAAAGAGTTTTCAACCAATTTTTTTTTTAACAAACACTCACCTTTTTGCAAGTCTGTCAAGTATCTGTCCACAAGTTTACAAATAATCTTACGACACATCTTCAGAGCCTGCTGTCTTTCTTCGGGGCTGAGTGGAAAATGTAAACAAAGTTGTGACAAAATTAAATATAATTTTTCTTATATCAAAACTGATGACACAGTTGACAAACTACTTGGACATGTTATTCTATAGTTTGTATTCAAGTTACAGAATATCATTTAAAATAAGGGAATAAATATGTGCTTGGCCATTATTAAGTACGTTTAAAACTGGTTTGGGGCCTGGACGCTGATAATAGCCCGATCTGAAGGCGAGGGTCATTATCGGTGACGTTCTTGTTTAAAACTGGCCAAGCACATATTTATTCCCATTTATAAATACCTTTGATTCAAAAAGTAAAAACAAGTCAAAAATTATAAATTGGCAACGATTTTGTTAATAATTTTACTTAACGTTTTTTTTATACATTCCTCTTGCTATGTTATGGTATGTGCCTCTCGAGAGTAGCGCGTGACACATACTGCGCAATGTGGCGCAGAATGCAGCAGTACTGGTGTAGTGTGAATTTAGGATTCTATGAAGTACGGACTCATTGGTAGTATTGCGTGTGCCTAAGTGAAGATTGTGAACGTTCAAACAATAAAAGGGTAAAAGGAACCAGATATCATAGGAGTCCAAATTTCATGTGACATCGGAAAAGTGTTTAAAACCAGCCAGCCAGCCGGTGTTTTTTCAACTATTTAAAACCATTCACGTGACAGGCTCTTGACCAATAGGAATGGGTAAACTGTCTGAGGTATTTATGAATGCCAAAAAATACTAGCATTCGGCATTTCTAAAATTAAAAATTTTCCTAAATGCTCTGTAATCATTCACGTCCCCTTTTCCCACATTTAAAACTTTCTGCAAAACCGATACAGCCTTCAGAAAAAAATGGGAAGGTATGATTAACTGTTTTATTGGTTCATTGTTTAAAGGTAATATCCAACATTTACCGTTGCTGTAATTTTCCAAGATGGATGGATTTGGGGGTTAGTATTTTATAGCCAATATTGTTACACTGACCTATTTAAAGTTTTGTGTTCATACACACACATGTAGATGCTGGAAAAATCCAGGAAAAAAATGCTGTTCTTGTAGTCTGGTTCCCTGACCGTACTTCAACACGAAATGGAGCAAATTATAGACGTCAGGAAATTTTCAGGTCAGAGAACCAGACTGGCAGGCTTGCACCCGTTCAGGGACATTTAAGCGATTGCAAAGAAAATGTGGACTTACTAATGATAAATTGGGGGCAGTATTTGAGAAAAAAAAGGGTCAGTTATTTTTCCAATGATGGTCGGCCGACCATCGTTGGAAATTGATACAAAACTTCCACATTTCTTGAAAGTGGCAGCATACTAGGTGCCATTATTTCACAGGATGCTTGGGACTATTATTCACTTACGGCCACGTAAGGTATTTCACAATAATTTGGTGATTTTGTTTTTTGATGTTTGCAAATGTTGCACGTTACCTCCAAACTTGAGTAAGCTTGTGAATATTCCCTTGCAAAATGTAGCTCAGACAATGAGTAAACAGTGTTTATAAAATGCGTCAGTGGGCAAAATCCGATATTATGGGGTGTTTTTGTTTTTGTTTTTTAGTTTACTGGTTTTTAAATTTAGTACTATTAAACCTACAAAATAACTTAAACGGGTGACAGATTTTGCAAATCGCGTCTGCATTAGGGCGACACGCTTTATTGGGGCAACAAATTTGTGTCGTCCTATTGTTAAAACGACCCTTAGGACAAGGAATTGTATTGTCACAAACCATTCCTCTTGGTCCAAAACATAAGTATACCGAAATTCGTGGAGGCAGGATAAGGTAAACTTGGTTAGGTGACATTTTAGGTTTGTGAACAAGTCTACGGGAGAGTCGCCCTATTATAGCATTTCTTCGAACAGTGGGAGACATTGGACATTAGGGAGACATTTTCCTGGCTGCCTAATGTCACAGCCCTTCTTTAGAGGTAAAATGTTGCTGTCGCAATGAGGTTATATTTGTGGCCTAATCTAGTAAATGTGGTCTAATTAGTAAGCATACCAAAATTCGTGGAAAGAGGACAAGGGAATATTGGGTTAGGGCACATTTAAGTTTGAAAAATTATGTTCACAAGTCTATGGAAATATCTCCCAAATGTCCAATCCAAGGTTATTATTATTATTATTGTTATTATTATTTTTAATTGGTGTTTAGTTTCCTCTAGTACTTACGACTTTGCATCTCTCAGCTTGTTGAATGCAGCGGCCTCCGTGTCTTTTAAGGAGATCTGATTGGACGCAGCCATACCTCCTGCCGATCCACAGGATGCCATTTCTGCTTACATGTTTGTACTATTAAACAAAAAATTGAATGAAATTGTAAGTTTCCAGTGAACGCAAGATCATATCAACGTGCTAAATTTAAATACACATTAACATAAACAATTGCAAAGTAAAGTAAAAATATCAACCACAACATGTTATTAGGTCGAGTAAAAAAATAGTTTCTCATCCAGGTTTTTTTTTTAAATGGAGGGGTCCCTTTTTTTTTTTTAAGATGGCAGAATTTCGAAGATCGATTCTTCCATTTTCTTGACTCTTTTGCTCTCCCGTGCTATTGATGAGTTTCACCCTGAAAAATATATTGTTTCTAGCAATACAAACGTTATTCATTTTTGATTGAGACATCAAACAAAACAAAAAAATCCACCTTTAGATATGGAATATTTATTGTACAAAGTTCAACATCATTTGCAGCCTGAAACAATAATTCAGGTGTATCTTTTGTGCGTTATGGGCGCAAAGGCAACCCAAAAATCAATAAATGCATAATTTTCAGAGGATTGAAACATCCTAACTAGACAAATGTAGCTTTTTTTTGGTTTATAAACAAAACATACAGATTGATGATTTGTTTGGTAAAAACCAATGGAATATGTTGAATACTAGCATGGGTAGAATAACTTAAAGGGAATGTACATCATTGGCTTTTGCTGTAATTTTCAGATATGAACTACTTGAGGGGTTAGTATAATAGATCAAATATTGTTACACCGACATGTTTGAAGTTTGAAATGCTGGAAAAATGAAGAAAAACAAAAATATTCAAGTAGTCTGGTGCCCTGGCTACACCAAAGATAAAATGGATCAATTTATAGGTGCCGGAAAATTGTAAGGTAGGGAACCAGTCTAGCTGGCCTGCAACCGTTCATGAACATGTAACGGATAGCAAACAATATTTTGAATGGAAAAAAGGGTAAAGTTGGAGCAGGAGTTGAAAAATAGTCAGGTTTTTCCAACGGTGGTCGGCCGACCACCGTAGGAAATTTATACAAAAATACCACTTTTCTTGAAAATGACTTCACACCAGGTGCCATAATTTTACAGGATGCTTCAGACTGTAATTTGCCAACATCCTAGTCAGGTATTTCGTAAAAATTTGGTAGTTTTGTTTTTCGATGTTTGCAAATGTTGTATATTCCCTTTAACGGGCCAACTAGTAACATGACTAGATGTTTACTGCAGGAGGCCTTTTATTAATTGAAACTTGAAAAATCTCATTAAAACAAATTCAAAGAAAAAGGTACCACTTTGTTTGCCCTAATGAATGTGACTTAAATTTAGATCTGTTACTACTCGACGGTATATACGTCATGTTTACAGGTTTACAGGCCAGCACTAAATTCTTTAAAACTAAGGAAAGAATATTGCACCCTGACGCCACTTTTTTCACCATATATCATCTCAATGAAGGTCAGTCATTGCAAAAATGTTGAAAAGACATGAATCTGGGACTGAGAAACATTTCCAATTTTGTTAGAAAAAACTTATGAAAATATTCTTGACTCTCCATATTATGTTAAGCTCTTTGACTTTGTACATTTGCTGAACATGTTCAAGTCAATGGAAGTGGTGTCTGGCATGTCAGGATTACTACATTCAGAAAAAAAGGTTGCAACCTGAGGCCACTTCAGCGTCTGTGTACAAAGTCTATGGAGAGTCAAGAAAATTTTCAGAGTATTTCCCAACAAAATTGGAAATGTTTCTCAGTCCCAGGTTCACGTCTTTATATCATCATTTTTGCAATGACTGACCTTCAATTTCATTAGTCCGAGTGCTAGGACTTTACAGATCGCTTTTTTAACATTTGGACTATCACCCGACCATGTCCAATTGTTAAAAAGCGAGTCCTAGTTACTCGGACTACAATTTCATTAGGCCAAAAACAAAAAGTCTCCGGTTTCTGGTATGGAGCTTGCCCAAAAAGTGGTGCGGCGATGCGGCTTTTTTTTAATTTTTTTTGCTTCAAATGTCGGCTGATGACTGCAAATGGTGCCCGACTAAACTTAGTGCAAATATATGGGAGTCCAGAGAGGCCACATAAAGCTTATTCTCGATCATAACCCCATCTAAAAACATGTTAACATTGTGCAGCAGCAGGATTCCAGTCAAACCAGTGAGTTTGGCGGTTTTTAGACATCATCTTTTATTGAAAAAAAAACCTTTTTCATTTTGCCAACGCGCATGGCTGCGGCGACGTGTGTGCATACCAGAAACCGGAGACTTTTTTTTTTGGCCTTTAGTTATGAAGGATTGAAGAAAAAAGTGGTGTCAGGTTGCAACATTCTTTCCCTACTTTCTTTCCAAAACGAATTTAGCTGATGAGGCAAGGATTCATTTTCAGTCGATTATTGCATTCGTAAGATATTTAGTGTAAATTAATGCACTCTGAAAAATATCATAAAGACAACTGAACTGCAACCCTCAAATGTCCGGAAATTGGGCACAAGCCCACATACATGTACATATGAAAAACGTTCATGACTTTTGGCTCCAGGCACCACCACTTTTTAACCAGTTTCTCTAACAGAACTTAACTGATTGCCCATTGAAAACAACAAAAATAACATGTACTCTAAATACTGTATTTACAAACACAAACATCTGTTGAAAATGCGAGTAACCAGTTTGAGAATAAATTTTGTTGATAGCGCTGGAAAAAAATTACCAAGTTTCGCGGCGATTACAACTTTGGTCTAGTACTTGATCTCCAGCTCTAGAACCCCACATCTACGTGTACGTCATTGATCTCCATATACACAGACTGGATAGGACATCGCGCAGTGTTTGTGCACGAATGCGCGGCCGAACAATGGCGGCGCGTTTACTGTCAGACGGGTAAACGCGCATTGTGCTTTCACTTTGTTTACTTTGGAAAACGGATTATTGAGTGAAATTTTTCTTACAGAAGGGAGTTCAAGCGTTCCTCCAAAACAATCTTTAAAAAAAAAAATAACTGAACGATGAAGAGTTACCCTCAATCCCTCCAAACAGCTTTTCCACACTTTCTTATTATGCATTTTCGAAATTCAAGAACTCCCCCCCCCCCTTTCCTTTTTCCTTTTCCCTTTTTTTTTTAATCCCTCCCCTCCCAAATATGATTGTAAGTAAATTGCCATTTCATTTTTGGCACATTGGTCATTAGAGCACACTGAATTACTCCATCAACGAAATGAATAATTGTATTAATAATATGCTAAAATGACATCATATTTTTTTAACTGAACACTCACACGAGAGATTCATTCAAATGATTGATATATTTATTTAAAAACCTGAACATACACAAATTACAATCTAAAAGGTAAACAAACCTTAATTTTACAAAGTAATCAGTAAAAACTTCTTCCCGTCCCTAGATTGATCAGGGAATGACATCGTTCACCTCTTGTGATATTGTGTGAAAGGAGATGAATCACAAACCAAAATAGTACTATACTAATTTTGTCAAAGAACAATTCAAGCTACGCACGGTCTTTTTTATAATTAAATGATGTTTAGCTCTACTTCTGAAAATAAATGTAATTACTTGTAAATGTAATGGGAATCGTTTTTGTGAGCGAATATGACGGTGTATATGGCTATAGCTAGTAATCCTATATAACGGCGTACACAACATAATTTCAAACCGTAAAATTACTCATTGCTTTCTTCACCATACAAACTGTCAATAATGTGACAGTCATCTTGGGAGCTCATAAAAATACTTGCGTTGAACTTCACAACTTCTTTCCAAAACCAAAATCAATCAATGTTCGCAGTTCCTCATCGTAAAAATTGATTAAGTCAAACGTTCAGATGCCTATCACATCGCATGTTCCATTCAGTGGATGATACAGTCGATTCCATCCCTCCGTGAATTTCTCCATTTTCGTCCGGCTCGGTCCTGCAGCTGGTGGTTTTTGCTATATGGCTTTGTCGTGTTTGTTGAAGTTCTTTGTTGATATGAAGGTCAATCGGCCAGTTTGTGCAGTAAGTTAGCATAAACCATCTCCTCGGTTTCTCTTTATAAAGAAAAATAATAGAAACATTTCGGTAAACGTTAAGCCAAGGTAGCTCTACTGAGTGGATCGCTGGAACTTCGGTACCCTCCTAGCCCAGGTTGGACGAAGTCTTCATCCCTCCGTAACGTAGGGAGGAAAGGGAGTCCACCAGGGCTAGGTACCCTCCGTACAAACTTGTACGGAGGGTACCGATCGTTCCAGCGCTCCACTGAGTAGAGCTAAAGCCAAGGCAGACATAATTAAATCAGATTTTGGATATAAAAGTTATAAAGGTTATTCGAATAAACTATTTTAAACAAGTCAACTTTTGTTCATTGCCATTGCCGGGTCAGTCATGCACGTTTAGGCCTAGGCCTATGTCTTAAAAAAACATGGACGGCGACCAGCATGACAGGTCTAGATCGCATGGAATTTGAACAGAATATCTCGCTAGCTACCACACAGGCCTCCATCCCCTCAAACTCAGAGCGACAACACTAACGATATTATAATTTGCTATGTTCATATTCCTCCATGCCATGTTGTATAGGCATCGTTAAAAAAACAACTTACTTGCGAATAATTGTCCTATTCTTCAACGCTCCTTACTTCCCGACTCCAGCAATCTAATGCTGCGCACACCTTGACTATACTCCTCATCGATTTTGACCAATTTAGATCTCTGTTTCTTTTATTCTTTCAAAAATGACAAAGAAACCGAAGAAAACCCAGCTTCATTTTTTAATCCTCCGTTCGAAAGTGTACACAACTCGAATGCGAAATTGTGTTCTTTACCCTTTTCAAAATACGCGCGCGCGGACGCACGTTCGTACGCGATGTCCTATCCAGTCTGTGTATATGGAGATCAATGGTAGCAAAGTTGGCGTACCGAATTCGCCAGACTAGTGGTAAAAGTGCGCCCTCATTAGACTGTAAAAGGCAAAGCGTTGGAGGGGCGTGGTTACTTCTTTGGTAAATGAGTGGGATTGAAGCCTTTTATTGAACCAATGTGAAAAGTGTCAGTTCTTGTTAAGAACAAAACTTTAATGGTGAAGTTTGGAAGGAAATGGGCAAACATGGTTGATTTCGTTCTTTTTTCTTGGGGGGGGGGGAGTGCATATTATTTGTTTCATTGAAGAACCTGCATGATCGTTTCTATAAAGAATAAAATGAATTTCAAGAGCCAGATTTATGAAGCTTATAGTCTTCGACCCATATCCACTGACCCAATGGTTAATGGCTGACCCCGCAGTCCAAATCTCCTGAGCTCCCGATTGTTGAGAAACATAATTGACAGGTTAGGCGAAGTAAAAAAAAACAAAAACAAAAACATGTTTCTCGTCCCCGCTGGCTTCGTTTTTGGAGGCCGCCTGGATTTTTTTTTGTTTTTTATTTTAAAAAAAATGCAGTAAAAAAAAAACACCGAAAAAGTCCACAAATTCATCGGAAAATACATACTTGCCAAATATGTAACTGTAAATATGTTCAGTTCTTTTGACCAACTTGCCTTTCATTTTAAAAGTGTCTTTGAACAGTGGAAACACCAACGGTTGCAGGAAATTTTAAAATGGCGGCCATCTTGAAATTTAAAAAAAAAAAAAAAAAACCCTCTTCCTCCTTTTTTTCAAAAACCCTGACGAGAAACATGTTTTTTTGTTATTCGGCCTTAAAGGAGTATTCATTCTGTTCATTGAGCCTTGGCTAGTACTCTTAATCCTTTTATTCTTCGCGTTATGGGACGGAGGCCTGGACCCCCTGTTATGTTGGTCATTGTGTTACCAGAATCTCAGAAATTCTTTTGAGATATCTGGGGATGTGTTAAGTAACAATACTCTAGGATTTGCATAGGGTGATTGGGTGGTGGGTACCCCCTCTGTCCCATATCGTGCTGGATATACGTACAATACGTACCGGTGTAGTGTGAAATCTGGACTGTATGAAATCCGGACTCATGGGTTGCACTACGCATGCCACATTAGTGAACAAATCAGGACAGTGATAGGTCACGTGCGAGTCCATATAAGGCAAATGAGACCAGATTTCATAGGAGCCCAATTTTCATATGACACCGCGCGCGGGATCTTGTTTGGATATTCCGGCCGAATGGTTAAAAAAGAGGCCTTTTAAATATTATGCAAGAGAATTATTACGCCTTTCCCCCGAAAAAAATTGCTACGCCACTGTCTACCATACACCTAACTGCATGTTTTATACTCTAGTGGACTGATGCACTGGCACATTTTGTTGGAATACATGTGTCGACTAAATTTTCTTTTGGATATTCATTGACGAATTTCAAACTGGCAGTGAAAAACCGAGGGCCTCTGTGCTGTCTTTTGTTGAGAGGATAACAATAAAAGGTCCTCAATGTCGTACAATGGCTTAGCACCGAGTGCCTTGATTAATTAGAATTTGAAATTCATCAAACAATTCCAATTAAACGCAACATCACACGTCTACCATTACGAGCAGACTCGGTACAAAACCCAAACCGATCTTGCGATATGTGCAATAATGAGTACGCACTCGACATAGGTTTCATAACCTTAAAGGCGCGAAACAGATGAACATTTTGCAATTATCCGGACACGAACCTATCGATTTAACGAGAAAATCCTCGCTCAAAGTGAGGATAGGACTGGTACCGAATATGTGCCTGGAATTGTGTCATTTGGAAGAAAACAGTCATTTTGGAAAATGTGCCCGCGCGGGGGGCACAGGTTTTACGTGCGTACGTTAGCAACGGAATCCAGTTAACTAGACCCCAACAAAATTTTGTGCAGCATTCTCCGTTTTCAAAATATAAAGTATCTATTGAGCTGAAACTTCAACAAGTTAGTTTTTGTGCACTCTGCTAAGATGTTGAGCAATTTTATTGCTTCAAACGAATAATGCACCAAAGGCACATGATCCTATGTTCCATAAATTTTTATTTTGGAGGAAAAAAAGACCAGGGTAGCAAACAACTCAAGTTACCCTGAATCACTTACAACAATGGCTTAGATTCCCATTATATTTCAGTCGCAGCCCCCATACAGGTAGATGAGGAACTAAATCGCTATGGGCATAATGCTCACATGTTATGATCCCACTTTCTGGGGGACAAGACACGACCCTGGCAACTCCTGAAGCTTTTGTGGCCCTTTTCTGCGAAGTTGGTGGACTGGAAATGCAGTTCTCTGCTGTAGATACACACTAGAAGAGGAATCAGTTTGCAGGGCAATTTGTTGACTTTTGACACGAGCTTTATGCAAAGAGGAATTATAAGTAACGAGCGAGGGGACAACAAGTATAGTTTCTGTCCAGCTTTTACTGTCGTGGGTTAGTAAGAGGGTTACTTTGGTGAAGATGGATGATCACGACCTTGCCCACGATGACACGTTTTACCCTGCTTCGACGGTACTTCTGGTCACCAACCTCCAGCGATACCTTCTCCTAGCCTCCCTAGCACTGAGCTCCTTCCTCTTCGGATGCAAAGTCAAGCCTGACGACTTCACCAAGTGTGTCCAGCAATCCGTAGCTCTGTGGCTTTCCATGATGGTCTCCGTTATCCTGGCTCCTCTCACGGCTTACGTCTTGTCACTGATCATACATCTGCACTATTCTTACGGTCTGACCCTTCTCATAACATCCATATGCCCGGCCGGGGCGCTATCACCCGTTTTCGCCTACTACACCCAAGCCGACGTGTGCCTTTGGTAAGTTTGAAAACTTCGGGCTGAAATTGTTATCTTAACGGAAATGGAGAAAGAAGTTTTATAAACCTGCTGTCATTATCCGATTCAAGGAGCAGTCTAAGTTAAGTATAAATTACGTGTTGTATTCAGTGATATGGGATGGGGAACGAGTTTCGGACTTGGTAGCAAAAAGAGCTTGTTGTTTGGCATAGTCATGTTTTCTTCCAGAAAATGATGTCCCAGAGTGCCCCCGAACAACAAACACTGAATCCTAGCTTCTGGTTACAACATTTTCTTTTCCGCCTCAGCCAAAAAAAAGCATATACATTGTATTTCGAATTATATCATGAAGATCGCATCACTCTGACTTTTAACTGATGGAACAATCAGTTACACCTTCCAATATAATCAGTACGTGTTCTCGGTCAATACATGGACTACTGCACCTGCAGTGAATGATTCAGATCTCGTCTTTTTTTTGGGGGGGGGGTGTAGTTTTTTTGCCTTTTATACGCTTTTCAGGTAAAATTTGACCGGTATTCAATGTGACAATAATACCGGCGAATGTAAAAAGTATTCCATGCTCTTTTATTTCTATTGACCCCCGTTTGTCCAGCCTTTTGTGTTATAATGTAATATGTCCACTGGGTCATCAGTCTGACGTGTTTACAGTATGAACAATATACTACCGGTCAATCTAATAACTATAACTCTTGGCATTGGCGTATATCTGTGCCGAAGATGAGGGGCGGGGGTTGACCAACATTGAAAAATTGCACGGCCTTGGAAATTCGAGGGGGGGGGGGGGTTGCTAGACACCCCATTACACTAGGGGCGCTGTTTATGATAAAGATGTTCATGTTTTGCATACTTGGTCACGCGCCTTAACCTTAAATTAAACGGCTCATTTACAACTGTACCCGTTTCTTGGTTCTTGGTTGGTTCATCTCAAAAATACTCCGCGTGGGAGTTCATACAGGAGACCAGAAACACCGGGGCAAACCCCTTCTCTTAGCGATAAGTGCCACTGGGTTCTTTTACGTGCATTGGATTACACAACACACAGGAACTACTGATTTACGTCCCATCCGAAGGACGAAGCAATAATTTACAAGTGCCTTGCCCAAGGGCATAATTGTCCACCCGGCGGGCTCGAACCCACGTCACTGTTGCCTCTGAAACACCAGGGCATGAGTCTGGTGTTCTTAACCGCTTGGCCATGACACTCCCGCTTGGTCGTTGGGAAATTCGAAAATACCGCAAAGTCCGCATTTTTTGGTGTTCACCACGAAGGGAGGGGGGGGGGGGTATGGGATGATCCAATAACCCTCCAGTCTAAAAGTATAGGGGTGGGTGATGGGATACCCGCATCTCTCTCCCCGGGGTTTACGCCCCGACTCTTGGATTTATTTCCAGCCCTTATTTTTGTCCAGCCTATCCGTGTTCGTGTTGACTACCCTGATGTCTGTGGGCATGATTCCCCTGGGCATCTACATGTGCTCCAGGGCGTACAGACAACTGAAGCTTGCCGTGCTTCCCAACAATGTCATAGTGATCGCACTCTGTGTCGCGATCGGTTACATCGCTATAGGAATGACAGTCAGGCACCGCAAGCAGAAAATGGCGGACAAGATTGTTTTGGTGAGTGAAAAATGTTGCGCTTTTTTGTGTTAAAATGAATGTAACAAAACTCTTGTGGGGCTTGGGTGTGCTGGGATTTTTGTTGTTGTTGCGATATGCGGACACGGGAAGGCGCTATTTCTCTATTTACATAATTACCCGCTGCAAATACGCCCTCCCACTGTGTCAACTATACAGGGTGACCCCCACCCCCTTAACAACAACAAAAATGCAACCCTAAAACAGTTACCTTTTAAAAAAAGGGATAGGTGGATTTTTATGTTTTGGGTAACAGATTAAAGCTGAGAGCGTTTTATTATACATTGATCATTTCTGGTGATGAAACCAAGGATTTCTCAAAAGTGCTCTAGGCACTGTAGCTCGCAAGCCTGAAGAAACCTGTGGAGAGAAGACAATAAGAAGCAATTACAGTTTTAGAGGTGGGAGGAAAAGCCCAAAAGAACATTCTGGAATAACCCAAGGAATTAGAGGCGGGCATTCGAACCCGGGCATGCGGTGGAAGGTGAGGAAAGTACCGCTACGTCAACCTTTCAAATACTAAACAAATCATGAAATAGCACTTTGGGTTGCTGAGAAAATGCCAATTATGTAAAAGTAGTCATTTGTCATCCTGTACAAAAGTATTTCAAACAGTGAAACATTTTTACTGTAAACCTGCTGTACAATTATCCTTCATTTGTGCAATTTCTTTAGAATTGTTGTTGTTGTTGTTTTTTTTTTAAATAATTAATATTTATCATGCTGAAAGGGTATAAAATAGAACTGCAAACGATGAGATACAGTTCAGGTGCAAAATAAAAGGTATTTTCATCAAATTCATTTGTACTCTTGTCTTGTTGTGTGCCATGTTGTTTGTAAGGATTAGGACATGCACAATATTATGGTACAGTGGCAATCCCTTACTGTGGCAATTCTTTTTGTGTACAGGATGAAAAATTACTACTTTTATCACTGCCGCTGGAACAAACTTTTGCCGGGGGTGCTTGAATTTCTAAAGGACGGACAAAATTAATGCGAAAGCGGAGCGCAAAGCCCTTTATATGTCGTGGCTTAATTTGGAATATGGATGCTCTGTGGTGCAATCTGAGGCGATTCCTGGCCACTTTCATGTGACTTTTTTAGTAAAAGTTTTTTGAGAATATAAAGACAATTTATTTCATTATTTTGTTTGGAATATACTGTTGCTCTTAAAACGTTTAACTGTGCATGACGTCACAGGTCACATGGTCTATATAACTGCGCTTTGGTTGGTGTGATGAAGAATCCTTCATATCATTTTTTTTTTTAAAGAGATACACTTGTTCACAATGATCTCCAGGCTCTGGGTTACACGCCCACTCTTATCATCGTCGCCATGCTCATCCTCGTTGGCACCACCATCCCACACTCCCTGCACTTCTCAGTCTCGGAGTTCTTCACCGTCCTCCTCTACCACTTGATCCTCATGTCTGGTACGTACATCCTCGGCTACCTCAGCGGACAGACGCACGGGTCATGCCGTGCCATGGCGCTCTCTTCGGCCAGTAAGAGTATTCTACTCGCGAAGACCATCGTCCATACTTCCTTAACGGGGGACGTGCTGGTGTCCACCTTGCCCATACCCACCCTGTTTCTTATCCAGTATCTTGTGATTGGATTCCTTTTATCTGCTATGCATAGGATTTATAGGTATTATCTCCCTACTCCTGTGTTTGTACAGAGTGAGTAATAGAATAAAAGAAACCCAAATGTCAGGACCATTGTTTTAGTGAAATTCTGCATGTAGCACTTTCACAAGCTAGGATATAAAAGTCCAATTTATATTAAAGCTTTCGTTTATTACAAGAATCATCCAAATCAATTATGCATTTTTTAAGTTACGGAATTTTTAAACACAACCACCGTTTTAAAATTCTGTCCACGCATCACAAAAAGCTAAGTGAGTGTTCTTTCAGCAAAACGAAAACATATCAGGCCAGGGATGTGTGTGAATTGTTTTCGTGTTGCTGAAAGAACACACGACTTTTCTGTGATGCGTGGACAGAACTTTAAAACGGTGATTGTGTTTAAAATTCTGCAACTTGAAAAGTACATGAGTGATTTGAACGATTCTTGTACTAAAAGAAAAGCTTATGAATTGGGCTTTCATATCCTATATAATATCATATATTTTGAAAGTGCTACATGCAGAACTTCACTAAAACAATGGTCCTGACATTTGATATGTAGAACACATCCAGTTGAGTTTATGTGCTTACATGAAAAGTAGAGAAACAGGAACAAACTCGTATGGACTTAGCGTCAACAATATTACTAAAGAAAGAAACATTTACTGATGTTGGTTTGTTGTTATATACAACACTTATAATGTATAAAGTGGTGCAGTGGAAAGTTTCACACTGATGTGCTTAAAAAAAAACCACATTTTTTTTTCTCTCAACGAATTTTCAATTTGTATTTTTGTTTTAACGAGAGCCAAATTATTGTCTGGCAGCTAACATTTTGAATTTTGTGAAGAAATAATTCAATACCTAAGCGTCGGTGATTTGTTTTTTTCGTTTGATGTCTCTTTCAAAATGGAATAACTTGTGTATTGCTAGGAAAATAACAATTGTACAAATCTATTTTTTTGAAATGAAACTCGAAAATAGTATACATCCTTAACACTTTGAGATAATTCGTGTCAACGTTTCCATCATAGCAGTAAAAAAAATATGGGCTGTACGATTATTGTTACTTTGTCATTTTTATCTTTTCTTTTTTTACGGATTTGTTTAATTAATGTTTTAACCACACTAAGATTTACGTTAAGGAAATAGATGTCAAAGTCATTTTTTTGTCATTCTGTTTTTAAAATTGTAGACAATAGAGGGCGCTCTTTGTGTAATACAGAGCTTCCTTTTTCCAATAGTTATTTCATTTTTTGTTTACAAATTGTTTGTTCGACCAACGAGGGTGTTGACATTGTATTTCGTTGTACATTAAGACTAAAACATTTAGTTTGTAAATTTAAACTAAGCAAACCTCAAATGCATTTTGTGAAAGTGCAAACACTCTACTTGTCATTTGTAACCGAAATGTTAGATTGAAGATGAAGATATTTTTGTACATTCCCCCCCCCCCGGTTATATTGAGCAGTGCTTTGTAAGTTCTTAACCCTGCGCAGCGTTTACAAAAAAATGTTTATCAGAACTCGCCAACGGTGGCCCTTTAGGCCACAGGTACTTCCCCACACTACGCAAGACCCTATTCATGTCAAAACAACAAAAAGCCACGTGCCAGACAGTGTCCAGGCAGTAGCCAGACAGTGCACTTAAAAGATAATTGATTGGCGGCTGTGGTTTGCGGCTATGAAGGGAGATGGCTGTGTCAAGTTACAGGTGTTTGTATAATATGTTTCAATGAGACTTGGCAGGAGGCCTGGTCGAAAGTTTGTTGACACGGCTTGGGTGAAGCCCTGGCTGCAAAGTTCATTGAACCAGCTGATTTGGCAAGGGTTGAATGAGAATTAGATGGAAGGTGACCGTCATTGGCCCTCAAATTTTTTTTCTTCAAAAAAGTCGGTCACCTGCGTATCCACGGCACGGAGGTCACTCTGCGCAGGGTTAAGCTGTCAAAACTTTCCCGTTCTCATAATTATAAAGGTTCGACGAATATGTCATGTTGAAAGTATGTTGAATGGCTGTAAGTAATAAAATACGTTTATACTCAACTTGCCTTAACACATTTACATGTACACATGATGTAGATTGTTCATTTGTATGCATTTCCCAAACGGTCCTCAACTAACTAGGGCGAGAATTTCCCGGAACTTTTGAGCAAAATAGAATCGCGATTGTGTTCTTTGTGAGCATTGTTCAACCAGAGACGTCCCATCTATACACATACAGTCTGAATCCCTGTTGCGCCACTTCATGACGTCAAAGCTTTAGGCTTGGCCCGAGACTGGATTATTATATGTTCGTCTATAGGCTACGTACGTTCAGTCGACTGCACGTACGTACGTAGACGAACATAAAGAAATCCGGTCTTTGGCCAAGACTACAGCTTCAACAATTTTTGGGTTAAAACAATTTAATAGCATTCTGCGTTTGCGGAGAATCTTTTGTAATCAGTGGCTCAAAAAAAAAAAAAAAACGAGGTTCATTCCCGAACATGGCTTCCCATTCCACGCAACAACTGTCATCATTTCCTACTATAAGCAATGATGGAATTAGAAAAAAAAACAAAAGCCGACAAGCGCCAAACAAATTGTTCGCTATTATCCCGATTATAGAATACACCTACCAGCAAGAGTGCAATTTAGAGCTTAACACATGATTATTATGATGTGTTACGAACTGGAATTGCATTTATGTAGCGTTAAGTTCCGCCCGAGATCCGCCAACACCGCGGGTTTTATTTCGGGCATAATTTTTTTTTCCTGCTGGTTTACAAAAGCTGCACAATGCTATTACTTTCTTTTCAGCAAATTTATTGTCAGACTGAGAAGCCACGGTTGGGTGACGGTGTGGTGAAAGGTAAACAGTATTACCTCCTACCTTGGCCTAAAAGGCACGGCTGTGAGCGGGTCTGAGAAGCATAATAGAACCCTCGACTGCGGGACTCGGTGCAGGTAGTTGTCTAGGTTTGGCCAGACTTGTTCGTGTGGCCTGGCACTTTTATGCTATAATAAAGTAGGCCTAAAATGAATGATTAGTCATATGTCCTTGCGTCCAAAATTGTGTTTGGATGTAAATGATCTTCTAAACTTAGCTGGACATGGATAATCGATTACTAGTGATACTACTCCTGATGGCAACACGCACGCGACGTTCACTAACCAAGCTGACATCGCTATGAGCTGGTGTCCTTACTTTCAACTGAAGTTAAATGTGGTTGGTCTCCACTACCGCCCAAACCTAATCTTCAGAATAAACAAAAAAAGAAGCCCAATCGTTTGATTTTAAACAATAAGTGACGGAGAAGCTTTATTACGGAGTCGACAGAGGTATGCTGTTCTGGATATTGACTGGATCTTGATGTAAGCAACGGGAGTTTTGAAAGTCCGTAAAATAGAGTAAGTGACGGTTTGCATTTCTCACGGCATTGCAATACCAAGACAGACCAATTTGAATTTACCATGGAGATTGACATGGCAACTTTGGTGGAGGCGGAGGCGGAGGTAGTTCAGCTTCAGCGGGCCTTCCTTCTCGCCGCCCTGGGTCTGAGCTCCTTCATCTTCGGTAGTAAAGTCGACCCCTCCGACTTCACCAGATGCGTCAAGAAACCCCTAGGAATGTGGATGTCTGTGTTTGTGTCCGTCCTCCTGTCTCCCTTGGTTGCTTACATCCTCAACCTCGTGTTCAAGCTGGAAGTTTCAGCTGGGATTGCGTTGTTGGTGACATCCTGCTGTCCGGCCGGTAACTTGTCGCCGATTTTCGCCTACTACACCCAGTCTGACATCTGTCTGTGGTAAGCCTGATCAGTATTGGGGCCGGGGTGGGTGGGTGGGGATGGCTGGGTGGGGGTGAGGGCACGCGTCTCTGAGGCGGGAGAGGTGCAAATTATATAAGTGGAAACCAGACAATTACTGGAAAGTGGGGGATATGCCCCCATAGCCCCCCCCCATACGCTTCAAGCAGCCGTGGAGCAAACGGGGCGGGAAGGGAGAGGAACAATCATCGCTCTTCTTCACATTTTTGTTCATGCAGACGTTGTCTGTTATTTTAATTGTGTATCGGTTTTTTTGTTAACCCATCTGGCAATTGTTCAATTGCACGCCCGTTTCATTAATATACTACTGTCTGTGTTTACGTTGTTACCCGAGAGCCATTGTCACGCTTGATTGGTAGAGTACGTCATGTCATATAATTATTATATGAAAGGAAAATAATAGGCAAGTTTTGTGTAGAAAATGGATGACACTGCAAAATGAACACCGAAGCGTACATTTTGTATAGTGTCATCCCTATATATTATTACTATTTCCTTGTGTCAACCATGGGCGTCGCCAGGATTTGTTTCTAGAGGGGGGCAAAACACATTTCCCCCCGAAACCCCTGTACTTTTCCAGCATATTCTCAATTTATCATTTTTCGAGGGTGGGCAGGGACATTTGGCCCCCAACCCATTAAATTAACAGCAATATGACTTCGCGCCTCTTTTTCTTTCTTTTTTCCCCTCTCTTTTCTTCTTCTTTTTCTCTCTTTGTTTGGGCTTTTCGGGGGGGGGGGGGTAAGCGCCCCCCTTGCTCCAGCCCTCGCGACGCCCATGGTGTCAACTAGTGCCAGGTCAATGAACAGCTATTGCCCAGTCAAAATACCAACTATTGTTCGGTCACTATCATAACTATTGCCCTTTATTGTGTGGTACATAGCCTCTCTGTGATTGTGTTGTCCACTCTGATGTCTGTGGGTATGATTCCACTGGGCATGTTCATCTGCTCCAATGCATACAAGGAACTAGACCTGACTGTCATCCCGAATACTCTCATCGTAATCAACCTGTTTGTCAACATGGGCAGCATCACCATGGGAATGGTCTTCAGGTCATACAAGGAGAAGTGGGCCGACAGATTCGTCAAGGTTTGTCCAAAACTCGCGCAATCTCGCGGTTTTTAAAAGAATGGTTCTAAGAGAAAAACATGTAGTTATGGCCTTCTTGAAAAGTAATTGCCCACCCCAAAACACAATAGAGTGTCCCGTGTTGCCCTCTGAAATCGACGTCTGTACTTACTAGTAAGAACCCCAAGTTCAAATCAAAATTAAGAATTTTTTCAAAATTAAGAATTTTTTTATTTAGATTTTTCCTGATGTATACCAGATTATTTTGTCATCACCAAATATTAAAATCCTTTCAAATTTAGTCCCTGCTGGAAGCAACTGATGTGTATCTACTGAGTGAAATTAAAGGCACAATCAAGGAGAATGTGCTAACGTTTCACAAATGAATATTTTCACCCAAACCAGTCAAAATGAAAAAGAAAATAACAGGGCCTTTTCTTTTTCTTCATATTGACAGGCTTTCAGCTACGTACCCATGTTGGTCATTCTGGCTATGATCATCATAGTTCGTATCAAGCTTCCTCTATCCCTCCATGTCGCCGTCAAGGATGTCTTCGCCGTCTTGCTGTACCTGGTCATCGTGCTATGTGGCACCTATTTGACCGGTCTTCTAGTAGGTCAGGACCATGAAACATGCCGTGCTATGGCCCTCTGCTCGGCCAACAAGAGCATCATGCTGGCACTGACTATCGTCCATGCTTCATTCACCGGTGAGGTGTTGGTCAACACGCTACCCATCCCCACTTTCTTTCTGATTGAGTACAGTCTGGTGGGCCTTGTTATATCTGGAGTCTATCAGCTTTACTATTACTACAGTTTCTCATCCTTGACATCATTGCTTGGGAATCTTCAACAAGGGACGCCAGTCTAACTTCTCCAGCTAAACCAGAAAAAAAGCTGACAAAAAGACAAGTCATTGTAGGTTCTATCAAGCGTCGGGAATTTAACGTTTTTTTGCCCGCCCTCGGTCAGGCCAGCGAATTCCTAGGAAGCGCGAGAGAAAACCAAGGAAATATTTACAACGAAAGGAACAACTTTCACAACAATGGTGAAATAATGTCCTCTCTTAAGCAAACATTCGTCAATCCTACCTGCTGATGATGGAATGAGCTGCGTTCAAAAATACCACACATTTTTGCTTGGATCGCACACGCTAGTGATGTAGCCTGTATAAGGCAGTATGTCGGCCCTCTCGCGATGAAGTTTGGCAGTCTCTGCACCGCTCAACAACTCCCTATAAAACTAACTACGGTTGCGAGCTTTTCTTTTAGTTTTGTTGCGTTTGATTTTATCAATTGGAATCCTAATCTTAATTTTGAATACATGTAATGATGTACATGTATGTCTATGCCTTGTGTAATAATTATTTGCTTTACTACGAAAGTGGGGAGCTGTGGTCCAATGGTTACGGCGTTCGACTCGTGTGCCGTGGTACACGGGGTTCGAATCCTGACGAGGAACATGCTCCTTGTGTTCTTGAGCAAGGCACTTTACCATTATTGCTCCATCCTACGCCGGATGAGACTGTGTGTTGAGTAATGCACGTTAAAGAACCCAGTAACACTTATCGTTTGTCCCGGTGTTTCTGGCAGTGGCTGCAATAGGCCCAGCAACACCTTATAAAGGTGCTACATTATGGGTCTCAGATTTCTCATAAACGTCATTTACCTGTCTTTAAAAAAAGACATAATTGACAGCGCCTTGAGTACCTAATTGTTGGTAGATACCTGCGCTATAAAGGCTCCGGTCTTATTATTATTATAAGCAATTATGTTCTAACTGTTTTTAGATCCATTTTAGTCAATTTTTTGTGATCTGATTTCATTTGATTAAATGTCAACTTATATTTCCGGATAAATCGCGTAGGATGTTCATGTTAAGATGGTTAAAAAAATACAAAGTGAAAGCTCGGTTCTCACTGATAAGTTCCTTTTTTTTTAAGTATAAAAAATACTTGATTTAGAAATTAAGTCGGTTCCTTTAAATGTCGATTTTAAATGTTTTTACCTTTTCATTTTAGTTTTAACAGAATCAGCGTCGTGGATTGTGACGTGTGACAAGGTGACATGTTACAATGCGACATGCGACAACTGACAATGTCACAAACGTTTCGAATATACATGATATTTTCGTTATCTCGTTCATTTTACATATCAAATACTCTCATTTTGTTGTTTTAATTATATATAATGTCACAATGAGTCGTCGGATAATTTCCAAAGTCTCACCTCCATTTGAATTCGTGTTGTTGTTGTTGTTGTTTTAATAATAAGCGTCCTAAAAGTAAGACCTGCGAGTGTTCATAAAAACGTCCAATCATTACACAATACTTAACAGTTTGTGACTTACACATAAAAAAACCCTTTTGTTGAAATCAAGGCAGACAGGTGATCATGAGAGATGATTTCTCGATAAAAAGGAACAAGTCCTCCAGCTAATTAATAGCCTAGTTCATTTATGATTCCTTTCATTCAACTGATCCGATGATCATCTGGGGGTACTATAACATACGGTCCTATACGACGTAAAGTTCCCAGTTGAATAACTTTTTTGTATTATCATAAAACTCTACGAAGCGTAATGAGAGAACTCAAGGTAACGATACGCATTCATCGATACTTTTTTTATATTTAGCAGATGGATCTGATGTGTAATTTACAGGGAACCCTTGACACCTTACACTCGGTATTTAATTACCATAAAATAAGCATACAGCGGCGACAAGTGACTCACTTATAACCCGTCAATTTAATAATTTTATTAAAATATGACCGGTGAGGGAGAACATGTCATTGTTTTAATAATAATAATAATGATAATAATAATAATAAGAGTTTTAGAGACAATCTTTTCCATTCTCCAACCGAAGAGATACATGGCCTCCAGCAAAGTGCAAATTTGCCTATTTTGTTGCCTCGCAACCTATTTGTTTTGAATCTATTTATTTAGTTATTTATTTATTTGCGTTTTATTTTGCGAGGGTGGCTTCCTTAAAAAACAAACACATGCTTTTCTCAAGGGCCTTGTACAAATGATTAAATTGATAAAATTAAATTAAAATTTGATATAAATGTATCAAACCAACTGTTATAGGAATACAAAATATATATTTAAATCAACTTACGAGAAACAAATTTGTCTAAGTTGGAATTTGCTAAACTTAAATCGCTTGATTGTTTTTGCGAGGAATTCTTTAAATCTTGTGTATCATTCTCGGGTTTATTGCGATCACTGATATTGTGGAAGATCTCTCTGATTGAACTCGGGTATTTATAAATATTGTAAATAATTCATCATTTAATTTGCTTATTAAAATTATACAGTTCTTTTGTTCTTTAAATTATTACCTTCTTCACAATTCAAGTTTTTGTTAATGAGTTTCCGACAGAACCACCTTACCTATTTGGGTTTTGAGAAATTAGTGGACACTTTTACCCATGACCATATTGACGAATCGGGACACAACAAGCTTCCATGCAAGGGCGAGACCAGGGTGCACTCTATTGTGCAAAAGCAACAGTCCAGTGACGGATTTATCCGAACAATAGCTAGCACAATATGCTTCGCTAAGGCCGGGGGGGGGGTCCTTCGTGATATAATTGATAGCATGCCCACATTTATATTTAATTTGCATGGCTTTTCGCAGAAGGATTCAACAAATTTATGTCGAAGGTAAAAACGAGTCGGCCATATTAAATTGAGAGCCAGGCAAACTCTTTTTTTTTGGAACTTGCGAATAGAAATAAAATCAATGAAGTAAAAAGTTCAATACTAAATAACTTGACCAGTCTACTCTGATAAATAATTTAAGGTTTTGTGATTAAACATACCCTAATGTTGTCAGCCATATTCAAAACCATAAAAATAAAATACGAGGCTTAAAACGCCCTCCAATCATACAATAGTCTGGTACCATCCTATACTTAAAGGGAAGATACAACTTTTGCAAACATCAAAAAATGATCAAATTACCACGAAATTCTTTACTGAACTGTTAGGGAATGACAGTCTAAAGCATCCCGTACAATCGTGGCTCCTTGTGTGCTGACATCTTTAAGTAAATTGGTATTTTTGTATCAATTTCCAATGCTGGTCGGCCAACCAGCGTTGGAGAAAGTGGATTTTTTTTCTTCAAAAACTGCTTCAAATTTTTCATATTTAGTTATTCCGCTTTTTCTTTGCAATTGATTACACACCTGTGAAGGGATACAAGCCAGCTAGACTGATTCTCTGATTCTCTGACCTTATAATCCCCCAACGTCTATAAATTGCTTCGTTTCATCTTAAGTGGGGTCAGGAAACCAGACCGTAAGAACATGATTGGTTTTCTTGGTGTTTCCAGCATCTACGAACCCATAACGTAAAATAAGCCAGTGTAACAATATTTGCATTAACATACTATTCCTCCAAATCCATTTATTTCTGAAAATTGCAGCAAAAGCAAATGTTGTACAATATTTCCTTTAACAGTTTACAATTTATAAAACAGATTCAAGTGACACGATTGAAAATGGCCCGTTTTCCTTATGAATAAGGTCCATTAGAAGGTGTAGATGTCCAGAAACATTTCCGTGTTAGGGGGCCTACTAATGATCTCATCAGAGGGTGCGTTCGATTAGCTCACCCGGACCGACTCGGGTAAGGCCTGTGCCGTTCGATTAGCTCTGACGTCATTCTCTGTGCTCATCCGGGTCAACCATCACTAACCGTGCTCGTATGCAATGTTCATTCCAAGAAACGAACAAAATGGCGGCCAGACATGATATAAGCTCAAGTGGACCCAAAACTCAACTTTATTTGAAGTCTAAACATAAATATTTATTGAGCTCTTTGCGACTTAGTAGAGGCCATTTCTCCAGTCCGACTTTGTTCCTTTTTGTCACTGACGGAAAAAAGGGTAAATTTCAAAAGATGACTCAGTCCGAAACGGGCGCGGCTATAGACGTTACGTGAGGATCATGAAGGCCCGCGGTTGAGCGTTCGATTAGCCCGGCTCTCGTGGCTAACCCGTCTGCCTTTACCCGAGCCAATCCGGGTGAGCTATTCGAACGAGCCCGGAGTGTGGTACGGCTAGGTCCGAATTACTTAGCTGTGGCTTGTAATAATTCCTTGCTGTAATCCATGACTTTTGCGGGTGTGTGTGTGTGTGTGTGTGTGTGTGTGTGGGGGTCTAACGGTCAGTGGAGCCAAACAATTGGCCCAGCTAGTATTACTGGAAAACGTAAGTGCGCCCTCTAATCAAAATCACGAGAACATTTGAGGACAGGACTCGAGTGATAACGCCCTCTGTCGATATGAGATAGTAATGAAATGCTCATGATTGTATCGTCAAAGACAATAATAAATTGAGACTTTGTGCAACCGTCGGAATTTATTATAGAATGACGACATCTAGAGTTGGATCAGATATAGGAAGTGTTCTTTCTTTTGCGTGCTTGTCGATTGGAAACACTATTTTAACAGCATATTTGTATTTTGTTGAGGATCTAGAGTATTGTACGCCTAGAATGGGGCCTGTGCCCCCACCCCCCCCCTCCCCGACCGGAGGCGTCAGTTACCGAGCATGCGCAAGTGATCAAAATGTAAATGTTAATGACCGCCAAATTGTCCGATATTTAAGAAACTATCTTCCATCCTATCCATCAAAGTTCGCGGTTACTACCTAGATGTCAACAGAAAAATTAATGTTCTTATGCAAACAAAAGACCTATACCTATACGTTTGTTGGCACAAAATTACGCCTCTCCTCATGGAAAAATCCCTCATTTCAAATGAGTAGTTATACAACCGGCCTTTCCTGATAATTCGGAATACTACCCTCATCAGACAAACTACATGAATTGCAATTACCAAACATCCCCCCGGGACACAAAAGAACATTAGCAAACCATTCCTATATTGGAAATGTCAGTAGCCAGGCGCGTCTGCGTGTATTATTAGCAGAGAACCTTGAAACAACATTTGCAGAAAATGACTAACAGTCTCTAAGGACACTCGGCTCGATCTCCCAGCCGGCCGCATACTCTGATTGTCCTTACGGTGTCCGATCTAATGAAAGCGTTATTCCAGCAAACGAGCAGGCATCGATTGGAGTTCCGGACACCTCGAGTTGACGGAAATTGAATTACCTATGCAATCCCCGCCTGGATCATGGAGAATCGGAGACGATTTCAGATCGATACAGCTATATCACAAATATGAAATTACAATGAATAATATATTCAGAAATTTCAGTCGTTTGAAAGAGTTTTGAAATAGGAACAAAAACGAGAAAAATCGGAAACGATTGGAGATAAGAAACGCAATGCATAAATCAAACATCTAATATGGCGACCAAAACGTTGTGTTGTAAAAATTCAATTGACCACATTATTTGTACAGCAGCCAAGTTTAGAAACAGTCCTAAAAGCGTATATCCTTTTTAAAACTTGATCTTAACTTCTTTTTTTTTTTGAGACGTCTTATTACTCACGTCCGAGTCCTATAAGAAAAATATGCACAAATTATCTTGAATTGTTAAAAACAATTCCACAATTTATCGACAAGCTACAACGTGTATGCGAAAGCCTTTGATGTCGTGGGCGCGAATCCCGCAATGCGCCCAAGCAAGCCTACCCTGTAGGGGCCGTATCATAAGTCCGACGCCTCATAAGTCCGAAGTTTCGGACTTATGAGGCGTTGGACTTAGGAGGCATACATTTCATGTATTCCACCCCATAGGTCCGACACCTCATAGGTCCGACGTTGAAAAAAACGAGGTGTCGGAGCTATGAGGCGTCGGAGCTATGAGGCGTCGGAGCTATGGCGTTGGACCTGTGAGGCGTCAGATCTATGAGGCGTCGGACTTATGACCTTCATTTGGTTAGGGGATGCGATTTTGTCGGACTATAATGAGGCGTCGGACCTATGAGGCGTCGGACTCATGATCGGACCCCACACTGTAAAGGTTCTTCAAAGAACGCTGGTAAAGTCCAAGTCCCTGAAAATGCTCCCGACAGTACCAACATTCACAGATCGTGAAATGGAATCGTCCAAATTTGGTGAGAATGCAGGCTGTCATAATGACTGCAAGATATGATTAAGGAGGAAGTTCTAAAAACAGTCTCGACGGACCCCTCAGGGAATTATGTTTAGACGTGCCATGCAGGTGGAGGTATGACACATCATAATATCTAGAGGAACAAAAGGCTTGCATCTTAGAGATTAATTTCTGTCTCAGGATGTACGTGCCTGCAGGACCTCCAGCAGCTACAAGTTGCATTTTGGTGATGCCAAATAACCCAAGGAGGTTCCCTAAAGCATCTTGGCATTATTATCGTGCACGCCGAATTAGTCAATTCATTAAAACAAAAAAGGGCATTGGGATCGTTGTAATGATCAATACACATCTATAGACCGTCGGACGTGTGGTGTGGGCTATGGAAGAACAATGAACACTACTGACTAAAAGACAATAACTCATTAGCATAACAAAGCCACATTTAATCTGGACAGTGCCATAGCAATTAGTTTTATTACATAAAGTAAGCTAGCCAGTCTAAAGTACGCATCACAATACATTCAGCCAATAAGTGCCTATCTTTTAAGACAGTTCCAAAAAATGCACAATAGCCGTCCTTACACAAGAAAAATATTTCACAACTTTGTATTTTAAAAGTATTTGGTGTACCGCGATTTTGTTTGTCTATCAGTGCAGCGCATTACACTACGCGGTTCTTATTTGGAGAAAATTCTTATAGAATATAATCTCCGAAACAATACACTACACACAATACAAGCGATATTGCTTAATTAATACATTCAATATCAATACATAGTTATCGATTTTAATGCAATATTAGTATAAATATAGTGGCTTGCTTGCATTCCGCCACTAGTAAGCTGCTTTAAGTTCACTTTACACATTCAATACAATTACGGCAAAAATGGATCGTTCATTAGGCCTATAGGAAATTACGAACAACAAAATGAAAAAAAAAACACAGACCGGAGAATTAATTGTGAAAAAAATCAAAAAAATGTTTTGATAATGTAAATCTGATATTGTATCTGTAACACAATCAGCCTTATTATATACGCATGGATTTCAGCTGGACAAACAGAATTTTCAGATGTAATAATTAAACAAAACTACGAAAATGGATGCATGTTTTGTCATTTTGGACTTGATGTTCCCCTTAAAGGGGAATTAATCACTACAAACTAAATTTACTCGGGTATCATTAAACATCTTTTAAAATACCTTTCAAGAAAACGGGTTAACATTACAAGATAAAAAGAAACAAGATGTAACCATGTCTCAAGGGTAAATGATGTGAACGCCTTTAAAACGACTTCACATATGAACGCAAATATCAATCTTAAATAAACATTATCCCTAAATTGTGATGACATCCGGCACATGAAAGCCAGTTTTCCAGACAGATGAAGATTAAAGAAATCATGCGCAAAGTCTTGGTAAAAATTTACGGAGACAATACTGCATAGTAGCGACAAGAAAAACATGAATTCTGCATATAAATTACAACCTAACCGCTCTGGTCCTTTACATTAACATTAATGATTAGATCACCCTTTCCAAACCTACATGCTTATGTTCAGTCCCCTGCAAGAACACCACCATCAATGAAAACTGGGCCTATGGCAAACCTCACATCAATATCGTTATTTTGCGCACTGTTTTGGTAATACAAAAATATTTTGGTCCAATATTGTCGCGTACACATTCCCCTCTTAGACATACAGCTCATTCATGTTCACAGCGTCACAGCTTCGTCCCATGCATGGTGCGTTCTGATAACATGGCTAAGTTCTAAAAAATACTACAAGATGTATGTACAAAATGCGACAAGTGACAAATGCTATCATCACAACATTATCAGTGCCGGGTCGTGTCAATCGGCCGTCGGAGAGGGAAAAGAGAAGGTCCTAAGGGTTGGAATGTTAATTAATGAAGTCGTCTTGAGGGCTTCTACCGAGGGGATGATGCTCTTGCTAAAGTTGTTGTCAGACGAGTATTAATACGGTAAGATCGCCTCCGGAGCCCCAGCACAAACAATTAACACAGATTGAGTGTAGACTGAGACCAGCGTGGTTTGGGAAGCTTAGTCATCGTCCTGCACCGTAACGTGATGACGGGCCCAGTAAACGAGGCGAGAGCAACTCACGATCAATCATTATAGATCCGTTGTTCGGGTTCGTTCACCTCCCGTCTCCGACTGCATCGAGTTCGGCTACCGCTGAAAATTGTCGCGTCGGCTTCCGCTTATATGGCCTGCTTTTGGGAAATCAGGCGATCGACTAGGAAAAACTCCAGCATGAGAGCTTGTTTTGAGAACATTTAAAACCGGTGAATCACATTTAAAAGGGAGATGGAGCAACGTAAGACGATTGTGCCCGTCTCAATGATTCTAAGGTTGCAAACCAGTAAATAGGCCCACATTGCCCAAGCCAGCCAAATCACGATTTGAATACTGTCATTTCTTCTCTTAAGAGGGAGTTTGTGGTACCTGCACTTGAGGGTTAATTGGTAGAAATGAAGGCCCAAGTTGTGAACCGGTCTGTGAAGTTGTATTTCTGTTAACTTTGGGTTGAAATTTGACCAGAAAGTTGCTCTATGTTGCAATGGAGTGGGGGGGGGGGTCGCTGTTCAAAATGGCGATGGTCTTCAGTACTGCTTTTGGGTGTGTTCATCTTTGATGGGAAAAATCAACAGTTAGAACTCCCAAGAACTGAACAGAAAGTGAAAGAGGGCGAAATCTTCGCTCGTACCCCCCCCCCCACCCTGTTTGCAGGGCGGGGGTACGAGCGAAGGCGAAATCAAGCTTTCATTTGATGCATGTTTTGATCACCTGTGAGATTTTTCCCCCCCAGTCAAGTTTGTGGTATTTATCATTGGTGCCTACAGGAATAAATTTACTGGTCTGCATCTAATATCCGAGGACCTCATAATGACACCATTTTAAGTCTCAATCCACAATGGATGAAGTTTGAAACTCGTGGTGGCGCGACATGCAGCTTTCCTTTACATTTTCAGACATTCAAAAAGTCGTATTTGGGCATCCATTTGAAAAATGTACATGTTGGGATCTATTCTACAGCTTGGCGTCAAAAATGCCAATCTCTGCATCAATAACAAATTAATTACTCTCGAAGTTGGTCTGAGACCAACGTCCCAGCTTGACAACCTCTGGCATTCAGTGTCCAAATCTTTGTGATGCAATCGTGGCAGATTGTGAGCGACGAAATCAATACTGCTCAGAGAATGAAATCAATTTTAATGGGATGACGTGTTGTCTGGTCGCTGTCCTGACCATGACAACTCTTTTATCTAACTACGATTATGTCGACATTTAGCGAGGGAATAATGGAGAAATAATTGCGCATGAAAAAGTCAAATGGTTTTCGCTTTATGCATGCGTTTATAAATGCAAGCAAGAGATGCTCGTATTCGAGGATTAAATGAACAGTTTTGAGTTCAGTTCGGTCATTCTAATTGACTGCTGGACACTTAAAAAAATAGCGGGTACGAAACACGGATGAAATGGATGGTCAGGATGAAATGGGGGCCCCAGAGGCCCCGTTGGAAATGAATTAAAATGATGTAGAGAGGTTTTGATGGTCTAGCAAGCCCTCGATGCCAGCCACGCCGTGTTCAGGATCTATCTCTCCGCCGCCGCAATGCCTCGTCATACGTCGCTAGCGGGCGTCACCGATAATACACCGGACAGTCCAAGTACAAGGTGAAGACGAGCGTCTAAAAAACCCAAACACTCCTCGACAATACAACTCCCCCTACGTGCATCGCAGTGTGTTCTTACGTCTTAGCTCGTGGCACGCGTCATATCCGATTGCTGGGGTAAGTCTCACTTCATCGGAACGGTTGTCGACCACTCAGTGCCCCAGCCGCCGATCAATTTTGCTCCTGCCGAGCTGGCTGCCGTACCACGTGGAGCACGAAGCACGCGAACCACAGCCTATAAACACGCGTGGCGGCAGGGCAACCAAGGATAAACTCTCCACCAGACATACTTCGAATATTTTTTTTCTCTCTCGTGAACTTCTTTCAGTTGGTAACTTGCATCATGCGACGAAGTTTGCAAATGTCATTGAACGGTCAAGCCCTATGCCTGGAGCTAGTCCCCAACCCAACACATTATTTCAAATCTCTCATCTTCAACTTTAATTAGGGGTATTGACTTCCAACTTCACATCTACCCAGCCACAAAATATAGACATAAGTGATTATATTTGAGCAGTTGCACGGGTTCTGCCTGGCACTACCCATCAATCTTTCATTATAGATGTCTATGATGCTACCGACATTTTCATCGCTGCTCGAGTCAAGACTAGCTTACCCTAATCACCAGATCGCTAACCTGACGACATACGGGTATCCATCCCGCAATCTCCTTAATTGCTCCCAGCCAATCCAATCCAGCCTATCTTGGCAGGTCTTGATTCAAAACCTTGATGAAAAACACGGACAGCATGCTGATGCAATGAACCTCTAGATAACAACGAATTGTCACCCATCAAGTTCAAATTAAATAACAGTTTGGGTTGTGCAAGTCGTTGACCTCTGACCTTAATGCAAGATTTTTTTTTTATAAAAGCGGCTTTGCTATATGAATATTTATTTATGGATATATTTTTTAAATGGAAACATTGTATATGAATTCACAAAGTGCATGCAATTTTCCAGGTTTACTCGATTTTACGACAAGATATAAAGTCATATAGCTTTCGCCATATGCCAAAATACCGTAAAAGTACTTAAAGTTACCAATGAATGACACAATAAAAGCGCGCCATTTTCACATGCAGCAGAAATCTTACCAACATCGAATCACAACATTGCTTTCAAAAAGCTCCAACGAGCATCGTCTTTCAGACTCACTCTAATATTCCCCTTGAAAATCAAATTAGCTTATTATCCGTAAGACTTGGCTATACTTGGGATTACCTCCCCGAACTCTAGGCCTACACACTACATAAATCATTTTATTTAGACTGGAATCGTATATAATCGTCCAGAGTGACGCTTCAAGAGATCGAACAAACATCTAAAGCTGTTTTCAAGCAGAAGATTGGTTCTGATACCAATCAATATGGGTAACCGGTCAAACCTAGAACGCTCTTTAAAGACGCATTACAATGTAGCTGGATCTGATATAGGCCTAAGTAGAAAATGGTTAATTTGGCTGGTCGCCAGCCTCGCGTTTTGAATTCGCGCAATAACAACATTTAACAGTGTAACCAGCGAAAGACTGTTTTCTTGTTTATAAATCCTTCCAAATCCCCCACCCCATCGTACATCTGCCTGGTTCTTATTCTATATTTGACTTGAGGGCGTTATCTAGATCCACGAAGAAGTCGATGAGGTTGCTAGGCAGCGCTGAATCTACCAGAGTCTTGGGCAGCATCCCACCAAGATCGGATTGGACCATGTTGACCACTCGGGTCCTGGTGCTCTCCCTGCAAAAAATAACCAAAGAATTTTTTTTTTACCGATTTACCGAATATGGCTTAATTTCGCAGGAACAACAGATGCAACATCACTGATGTAGAATGATTTTACTTGACCTTTGATCACGAAAATGAATGGTTCCGTAAGCGATAAACTAAGTTGACGCAATCAAGTCTAATATTTCCAGCCAAATTTGTAGATACATGTAGTTCCAAATGCATTATTGACAGACTTCTATCACTGGACAATCGAGTTCAACCGGTTTTCTTTTTATGAACAATAATTGATTGACTGCTTCTGTGCTTCACAACCGTTCCAACAACTTCCGTCGACAATGATTTGCGGTTTACAACCATTTATTACAGGTACATCAGAATGTTACACGTATTATGTTCCCCTGACTCCCCACAGGGGGTGTTGGAGTAATCCATGGTGACTGGCTCCACGTAGACGAATTCTAACCCATCCAGAGATTTAATCAATTAATGTTTTCCGAGTGCAGTCAGCAGGTTTGGAGACATAGCTCGAAACAATCGGGGTTTCCAGTTTCCACCAAGTATCGTCGCGTCTCCATCTTGCGCCCGTTTCCCGGAAGTGCGCGTTTTAACGAGGGCGTCAGTCGTTATTCAACACGCACAGCAGACAACTCGATCGCAATGAGGCAGAAGAAACCCAACACTGGAAATTGTTATAAACTATTTATTAGAGTTTATTGGATTTCTGTTAAATGTGTCAAACAGGTTTGCCCGTGGGAACGTCATGTAAGACCGTGCTAGCTTGTCTCCAGTATAATCATATCTAGATATCTGATAAACCTAGGAGCGTTAGAACATGTGCATTATCTCTACATTTTAAGGTTATGTTACGCGGACATTTCGCGGAAAATCGCCTGCATCTCAAATATATACAACATGACTTGTATGTTTTTCAAGTTGTTGGTCGGAGTGTTCAGAAATACGTTGTATGGCGTGAACGTATAGTGATTGAATATTTGCTTTGTAAAATTTAACACATGAATGACCTAATGACGTGTCAGTCTTTTGGTAGGAAAATATTTAAAAAAAATTTAATAACCAAAAAGCACACCTTCATTCGGAAATAATTCAGTCACAAACTAGCGGGTCATTGAGACCTATATTATGTGAGCGCTCCATGTAGTGTAAACGCCCGTCTCAGTCCACCATCAAGGGTGAATCATTCGAGCAAATTACATGATGATCAACGTCGTACTTAAGAAAACAATCGACTGGAATTATGGCCACTACCCTCTTAATTGCAAGGTCAGTGGGAAGAGAGCACGGAGCAATTACTTGCAGCGCAGACGTTCATTGACTGTCCGCCGTCAATGGACAACTTGAGACGGTATACTCCGACCATCTGCGGTCCGCTGACGGCTCCATCCTGGGTGATATCACCTCAGGCGAAGTGATCTAATTTAGCGCTCAGTGGATTGCGATAATATTTGTCTAGGGGCTACGAGTGTGGTTGGTCTACTGTCGGTTCGGACAGCACAAGATCCATGGGATGACAGAAGATGTCGGCAAAGAGGGGGTAAAGGACCTAAAATAACATGTGTTCTGAAAACATTTGCGAAATTAAGGGACATTAAAACCCCAGCTTTTAATCCACCTAGATCCGTCACATGCGTATGTAGTAGTTTAATGAATTCGGGACAGTAGAGACCAACCCATATTACATTGCGGTTAACGTACGCGTAGCGCATAGTTTTTCTTTTAATTTTTCAGAGTAATAGATTTTGAGGATTCAGGATGCTGGGTATAATGGGCGCCACAGCTATCGTAAATGGGAACCATATCTATCAAAAATGGTACCATACATGTACCTATTAGGAGCGGATATAATATCTATGGTACCGTACCTATACATAATGGGGACTATACTTTTCTAGTTTACAACACCTCTACAGAGAATGAACAGCACCGTGACCTATCGAAATTCAGTGACATAGTATCAACATGGGTACTGGTAGCCACTAGCTAGCACAACGTGGGCACCTCCATAGAGGTCTATGGTGCTATACATTGGTCACCAGAAGCTAGCGCAACGTTGGTACCTCAATAGAGGTCTATGGTAATACAGTTCTGGTAGCCAATAGCTACTGTGGGTACCCCCATAGAGGTCTATGGTGCTATATGTAGCCGGAAGCTAGCCCAACGTTGGTACCTCCATAAAAGTTTATGGTAATACAGTAGCAGTATCTAGCACAACGTGAGAGCCTGCATAGAGGTATATTGTGCTATGTTGGTAGCCGGAAGCTAGCACAACGTTGCTACCTCCATAGAGGTCTATGGTAACACAAAAGTACTGGAAGCTAATAGCTAGCACAACGTTGATATGTCCATAGGGGTCTATGGTGCTATCGGCAGCCAGAAGCTATAGCACAACGTGGGTACCTCCATATAGACTATGGTGCTTGCAATGGCCAGAAGCTAATCTATGATGCTACTGGTAGCCAATAGCTAACACAACGTGGGTACCTCCATAGAGGTCTAAACTCTATGGTGCTAGTAGACAACAGCTAGAACAACGTGGGCCCATCTATAGATGTCTATGGTGCTATTGGAATAGCCAAAATCTAATCTATGGTGCTACTGGTAGCCAATAGTTAGCACAACGTGGGTACTTGGAATAGCCAAAAGCTAATCTATGGTGCTATTGGTAGCCAATAGATATCACAACGTGGGTAACTCCATAGTCTATGGTGCTATTTATATCATAGCCAACAGCTAGCACCTGAAGAGGCTTTGCTCAATTTCTCATCACCCCTTATAACTGCAAGTTTCCCAATTCTTAGAAAACTGTTTCGATTTGACATCTTCATTTCCACAAGACTCTTTCAGCCGTCTGCATTACCTAATCATTCCTTATCCAGATCTCGAGATGCACTGACAAGCTCAAGGCGATTTCTCCTCTGCCTCAGCACCACAGCACGACACCCGATATCTTGCGTTATTACAATGGGTTAAATGTTAACTTCTTAACCCGCAGCGTCTAATATACCTGTCATACCGTATCGAACATGCAGCCGAGATAAATTACAGGCAATATTGCAAGTCTTGGTCCTCGAGTAAACACCAAAGGAACAACAACCTGGGGCTAATGGCACCCGATGCGGCTCATCTTATACAACATTCAGCTGTAGTGTTTGGGAGACATGAAGGTTTGATGCAGTTTGGCTTGCTAAGGCGCACAAGAGTAACACGTTTTCAATGTTAGTTATGCGACATTTCAAAGCTCGTCGATATGAGCGATGATTCATCAAGTCCAATGTAATTATCCTCGAGGCTGATACGAGACAGAACCTTAACGATGTTTGCCCAAACCAATCTTTGTACCATTTATTCAACTTTCAAGCTGGAAAAGCAATAAGATGGTTTGCCTGGATCTAGACCAGAAATCATAGCGAGTAGGATACTTTCAATTAAGGATGTGACGTTTACACGTGTAAACGTGTAAACGAAAAAGAAATCAAATCCGTTTAGAAATTTTCCCAAACGTTTAAACGGAACTCAAATTTCAAAAATGGGACCTTGTATTTTGCGCAATCTACCCTCCAGTTTTATTTACAAAGAATCTACGATGTTTATTTTGTTAAACTAATAAAGAATTAGAAACGCATTTTATAGTTGATCACGTTCCAAGAAGTTTTATTAATACATTGTTCCATGATCAGCAACTGTTTTGTGTCAAATTGATACACAGTGTATACAATTGGTTGTGTTTGATTTTTTCAATACGCCGCTGGGCCGAGATCGATGCCGGGCGGGGATGTCGCCTCTCCTAAGGTTATTCTGATTAAAATACCGAATTTTAAAACAATTCCGAGTCTGTCTTATTTCTGTATATTTCTCTGAATGTGCTTGTATTTGCTGAAATCATCACTTGGTGTGTGCAGTAATCAAACCAATGGCTAGCACTTTCATAATGATTTTAAAACCGGCGAGGAAAAAAAGTTTACCCTGCTCCCCCGTGAGCTACTCAAGTGAAGGCGTTATTTAAAACGATGTATTTTAATGCATTGGGATTATTCCCCCCCCCCCCCCAGTGCTGTAAAGTCCGCCGCTCCCTTAAAAAAAATTACTGCTGCTTCCGTAAACAAGGAAATCGATGACGATGATCCAGAATGTGTTTGGTGTTGGCGGGGGTAAAATAAAAACTATTTTTTGGATCTTAGGGCGGGAGCTGAGGGGCGTTGGCATTACGGGATTTATTATAGGAAGGAAATTGCGTTTTTTTAAAGAGCGATATCAACGTAGATTATTTGCTCGTTTTACGCAAAAGTGCACCCCTCCCCCATGAAAATATATTGTGATACGTAAAAAAAAAATCTACCTCTGTAGGAACATTATTAAATGTTGCTATCATTGGCAGAAAAACCTTCCTGTATATAAAAATTACATCGAAAAATAAAATTGTTGGATATTTATTATTTTTTTTAACATTTAAATTTGGTTGCCTGACGACCAAAGGATGCAAGTAGAACGTAAAATACAGACCCATTGGTAAGGGCACTTTTTTAAAATTCTTGTCGGTTAACATTTTCCCCAACGGCAAGTAATGGTAACGCAGTCGTCAAAAAAAGGCCCCTGTCAAGTTGGTTTAGAATAAAATCTGGACAAGCAATACCGGCCTTACTGTTCTTCAGTCCAGTTTTAAAAAAGACGTGCATTCAATTAATTATTTGGAATATCAACCCCCCGAATAAAAACCAACAACAAAAAAAGAAAATACATTTATTTATCATTTATTCATGTACATGTACACGACACAGGCCTTCACAGGGGTGAAATTCCATGTTTATTTCAGTTTCCCTCACTTTTCGTATAAACTTTTCCCCGGGCCTTTGAAAAATAAATGCCCAAATAAAATCCAGCTCCGAAAAAGCCCTTCCAGAGAATGATTGACAGCGGCATTGTTCAAATTGATACAATGCTGCTCTTGTTGTTACAAAGTATATGCGGTTGGGTTCAGCTGTAGGCCATCGAACTTTAAATCCTTTGATGACTTGCCGCCAGTAATTGGAAGATTCTTAGATGATAAACAGCGATGATAGTATCTCAGCCAATGAAATGAGCCGGTTCCCGGCAAATAAATACGCCATTGGTTGCTTTCATCACGGGTCCATCTGCTTTCATGAATATGACGTTCCTTCCACCAAGCCCAACTTCAGGTTGCCTAGAAATAATGTTGCTAGGAGGCTCCCCTGTGATGCCTGGGCTGGGACTGCCGGTTGCGTAGCAAGAAATCATATGTGACTATTTTTCTGGCAGCCTGCAGATAACTAGCAGCTCAAGAATGCTGCCGCTTTTGGGAAATTTGTGCAGGCAAAGTTTTTCATATTTTGGAATTTGGATGCAGTTTGCATTCCGTTAAATAAAAGGTGTGGGTTTTTTTTTAAAGAAAATTGGGGCTTAAAAAATATAAATAAACGATCTTCCTCAGGCCTTGACATTTCTTGAGTGTATGTTCATTTGATTCGACAACACTTGCAGAATGCAGACGATTCTTTTCTTCTTAATTTATTTAGCCTGCAGACTTCAAAAGAACATGGGGAAAAAGGTGGTTAAAGTGTATACAAGTGTATATAAATGTGACCGCAGTTATGGCACATTATACTGGGACACAGGCGGCAGTCTTTTTGAAGTCTTGACTAAACGTTTAAACGTTTAAACGCTACGGGAAAATTGTGCTAAACGTTTATTTAATTAAACGTAGATTCACATCCGAGGTCATTTGTTGAAACGAAAGTAGGCAACCCACACTTTCCTTTTTCCCCCTGAAAAATCATCCAGAAGGTTTAGTAATAAATCATCCCTTCGATCAATTATTGACATATATACAGCCTTTGCCAGAGACAGAATGACACTTTCCATTACTAATAGTTATGAATTATATGGCCTTGGTATATTAATTATTAATGGTTGTGTTCCTTTATTCCTTTCAATCTGCTTCCCCCTTAGTCGTCCCATCCTCCACGGATGATGGACCGTGTTTGCGTGACATTCAGTGTTATGTCTCGAGCTCTCCCCTCCAGCTATAATGTGACAACATTAACGACTCGGTCTGCATCATCCGGTATGCATATCCATGTAGCTCGCGGCATGTTGTGCTAAGGTCACGTGATCAGGTATAGGAACCGACATATCTTTTAAAGCTGCAGCGTGTGGTGATGTTGCCCATTATCACTGCAGTGTTTTACTGCGTCATCTCCAAAGTCAGTTCATTCGACTGGAAGTAGGGACGAGCTCCGATTCAGAGAGAACATTCTCTTCTAATGAAGTTAATACGTTGCCAGATATCACAGAGAATTTGAAAATTATTTACATAACTCAACGACAAAATCAATGTTAATATACATCGCCTAAAATGTACAACCACAGAAATGTCGGTAACACAGTTTCTGCTGGGATTTTAGGTGTTCTTTTGACAGAAAAAATACTATAAACCGTTGCATAGGACAAAGCAATTTTATAACAGTGCACCAACATTGAAATAAATCACCCCTTTTCCTTATTTTGCTATAATTTGACCATCTACAGTTGGTGAACAAAGCCACCTAGGCTTCTTATAGACCACTATCATGTTGTGGCCATATTGATTTTTTCCCATTCAAATCAACGTAACCAAAGCGAGACTGGAAGGAAAAATAGTCTGGTTCTTTTTTGCACAAAAAAATTATCATTCAGTAGGGAACATGACTGAAATGGTGGCAGCATGATAAAGGTCTATTAACTTAATGATGTATTTCCCCCTCAATATTAACTTACCCCTCCACGGGTATACAGAATGTGCCGCCATGATAGTTGGTACCCCGTATGAAGCCGTCACGTGGTGCACAATCCTTACGCTTGATACTCTTGGAGTGAGTGCACACCATGTTGTTGGTCGGGTACCGCTTCACGTAGATCAAATCGAGGAAATCTCGAGACGATATCAGCCCCATAGCCGCGCTGTGTGTAGCGGATCTCGCGACAATTAGATCCTGAAATTGATAAACATTTGAGGAAAAAAACATAGTCTGAAGATTTGAAAAATATTTTGGCGACTAATGCAATATGCTATTCAGTGCTGGCCCAAATTAATGTCAAGCGCAATAATTTACCTTATTTACATATATTTTAGTCCACTTCAGTGATTATGTGGCAACCTGATATTTCTTATATCTGACATTAACGGCCAACTAATTGAATAATAGTTATTCAGTTGAATTTTACAAAGATAATATTTAAGTTAGCCATAAGTCAATGTTAACTGTTTTACCGTTTGGTATGCAATTTGTGGCAAAATTCCACACATCAATAATATATTATAAGTACTTGTAAATGTAGTTGGTTTATGTTACATTTTGCTCGCATATTCTCGTTCATTGTGTACTCATTAATTTCGCTTTCTGATTCACTTCCACTTTCTGGTCTTGTAGTCTGTAAAAAGCGCACATAAGAGCACTTTCACCACACAAATTTAGCGCTTTGCCTAATTTTAATAATTAGTTTGATTATCATTACTCGATAAAGGCCAAGGTTATACCCAGACGCTCGTTTCCGATTCACTTTTGAAATTTAAATCATCTTACTCTGTGTGTGTCGCAGCGCTTGCTCTATGCTATTATTAAACCACCCCTTGCCCGTGACATGCAAGCAACCCAAGGTCGCCTAATATGTAATATGTAATGGTGTGTGTATGCATCACAATTAGTGATGGTTGCACGGAACACGCGACAAGCACAAATTAGTCTAACCTGCTAATTGACGGGCTTTTGGCAGGCCTAACAGGATTACGCCCCTAACTGCTACATATGTGAGTCATCGACTTAAAACCAGCATCCAAAAGGGGTCAGCTGAACTTCTTACTAGGGTAGTAATTTTATTTCATATATAATAATTGAAAAAAATTCCGGTGTATGTGGAGAGGTGAGGTGAAGTTCTGGGACCTTTTGGTGTTGTTTATATTCCTTTCCTTTTTTGCGTGGAAACATGAGAGATTTTTTTGTCGATTGATTTTTAAATTTAGTCGTCAGATACAATGAGGATGATTTTTTGTTGTTACAACAACAGCTCATAAATGGGAGTTCAATGTCCGTTTTGAGTTACAGAAAGCGGTATTTTCACCAAGATGTGAGCTAAAAATTTCCATTTTTGAAACGAAGGATACTAGAAATGCTGCGAAGGCGATTTAACACTGTTTACCGGGTCTGTTTTTGGATGAAATATTTATCTCTAAATATTTGCCTTTTTGAAAAATAACCAAATGACATGCTCCAATCGATTGAGTATTTCTTGGCGAACCTTGACCCTGACCTAGTGCTAAAGATTAATAATACAAGGAACCAGACTAATTTCAGTAACTTATTCTTCAAGGTCAAAGGTCAATCCCGAGAGGCGCCCTAACATTACCTTATTGATGTGTTCAATGACCTCGGATTCTTTGACATTCTTGTCCCATTTTCCCCGGAGTCCCTTCGGTGACGGGAGGATGTACTCAAGGATCCTCTCGGGAGACGAGTCCAGCGTGCACTCGGCTCTGTATCTGTCGTTACCAAAGCGAGAAATCGGAGCTTAGATGCTGAGAGATGCCAAGTTTTTGATTTAAGACTGTTTAAGGTGAATCACCGGATGATAACTGGTGATGGGTGAAAGATTTAGTAGACGACGGTATCCTCTAAAGACCAGAGGACGAGGTATTTTCAGTACGGTGTCTTTGATGTGTCCTGCCATCCCGACAGACAGACACACATTGCCGTTAGGGGATCCAAAACAGGCACACCAAAAATGTTGATGACCTTTAAGAATTTCAGTTTAATTTCAAGTGATTAATCATAATCGTTAACAAAGTAACAGAAAGTGGAAAAGCAGGCTCACCGGGACCCAGAAACGCAAACAGCTGCCATAACATGTATGTCATGGGCAGTTGGATTTGTATTTATTTCAGTGGTATGCTGAATCAATTAGGCCTATTTCTGTTCTGAATTAGACAAGTCACATTGAATTTCCAGGCATTTTTCGAGAGGTGAGTTCTGTAGGCCTACACTCTGAAAGCAAAGTTGGGAAAAAGTTCACTATTGGGCAATGGTATGTGCCTGACGTTGGTATGAAGTTACCTCATTAATTGTTGCGTAATATGGGTAAAAATCAACCAACTGTTTGGGCAGAATTTACCCAAGACTAGTTAGTTGGTACGTTGACCAACATTGGGTAAAATAATTGTCACAAAAATGTAATACGATTGTTAGCTATTTGAATGAAGGAAATTAAATTCATGTCGTCGCATTTCACTCTTGGCCATGTATTAACGGTCACTCACCGCTACCCGTCTCTGACTCTTAACAATCTAATTTACGACACATTTTGCTGACATTTTTTCAACGAAAACTCCACCACAAGTTTTCCTCAGAGTTATATAGTCCTTCCAAGAATTTGACAGCGATTCGCAATGAGCGTCACTGTCAACTTCTTTAAAATGGGCATTGAACACTTCAAATTTGGAAGCTTACAATTCGGGAAACATTTTTCACCATGGGTATTCATTATGGTATGTAGCTACGCTGTTTTTCTTTATTTTTAAGACAGTGATATTGTTGGTTCCATTCTCGCTTTAAGTCCTTTATATTGACAGACCCTCTGCATTATTTTTTATTTGAACATAACAGATCCATTCAGTCAGTATTCATTTTGCTGCATTTTTGTTCATATTGAGATGAAAATAAATGCCCAAAATGCAAGGCTTTTGATTTCCGACCCATTGGTAATTAAGAACAGAGTACTAAAATGCTGCAAATTGATCGATTACAAGCAGAATCGATATATTTCCCATGAGCCTCTTGTAGTTTTGACAGTGACCTCCACAGCCACGATCGGACCAAGGTCAGGCCAAGGCTGCCGTCGTCAAGCAGACTGGCGGGAGACTGGCTCAAATACCCGGCCCAACACTCGGAGGAATTACCGGTAAAATCATCGCCTCGGGCTGAAACGCTCATGACTAAACCATGTCATTATTACATGGATAGTAGACCGCACGAGGGACACGTAATACACGATACCACTGCTTCAAGCGGGTACTTCTTTTATGTTGGGTCTTGGATTTTCGGGGTGGGGCAATGGCTTGAGGGCGCCCAGTGGCCCAACCGTAGTGGTTTGACGTAATTTTATAGGGCCTAAGTCTACGGGTGAATGACCTACGAATGAAAAGGAAAAGTACATGACATTGTATGGATCGTTTCATTACTTGGATTTGCTAGGGAAAACCGATTTAAAGGGAAGATACAACATTTGCAAACATAAAAAAACCCCGAAATGATCAATTTATTACGAAATACCTTACTGAATTGCTAGGGATTGACAGTCTAAAGCATCCTGTAAAATGGTGGCTCCTGGTGTGCTGACATTTTCAAGAAAAACTGTATTTTTCCAACGCTGGTCGGCCGACCAGCGTTGGAGAAAACTGTGTGTTTTTTATAAATGCTCCTAATTTTTCATATTTAGTTATTCCGCATTCCTTTGCAATGGATTACACACTTGTGAAGGGGCACAAGCCTGCTAATGCTAGACTGATTCTTTAACCTTACAATTCCCTAAAGTCTTTACATTTCTCCGTTTCATCTGAAGTAGGGTCAGGGAACCAGACTACAAAAACATGATTTGTTGTCTTGGTTTTTCCAGCATATACAAGCCCAAAACGTGAAACAAGTCAGTTTAACAATATTTGCTATAACATACTAATCCTCCAAATCGATTTATTTCTGAAATGTGCAGCAAAAGCAAATGTTGTACATTCCCTTTAAATCCCGCAATCTTTACCTCGGTAACCATTGAAGTTAAACATGTTTTAAATTGCCTAATTCTCACGTTTACCAAAAATACAAAAGTTATCCTTATTCATCTGTTTGGCATTAGGATTTATCCAATGAAATTTTTGAGCTTGATTGTGTACCTAGCTGTATATACAACAAAGCCATTCAGATGAAATGAGTCAGGGACAATGTGCTGGGGCGTTTACTCATTAATGTCATGGTCAATGTTTACTCATTAATATCGTGGCCAATAAGAAGCTGGACATTAGGAATAGTTCGATTCACAGACAATTTGCCTGACTGCATTGAAACTTACTTAGAACAATAGTTACTTAACACATTTGTATTCGCAAAAACGATTTGAGATGTTCGAAGAAAGGCTGAAAATTCAGGCCGTTATTTTGTTCTCTCAGTAGCGTGATTCGGCGACAAGGCCATGGATTATTTCAGACCGAACATGATACTCTTTCACCGAGTGCTTTCGGGTAGACTGTCGCCGGGAATTTACTTTAAAATTCCCAAGACCATTTGGCCTAACTACGCCAACCACTGCTGGACACGCGTCGAGAAAATATTCCACCCTGCTGACAGAGCTGAGGCTCAAACAGAAACTACGCCTCGTACAAAATGGGGAAGAAAAAAAAACCTGAAGGTTTGAAAAATGAAGGAAAGAATATATGTCTGGGTGAGATCGCTGTGATTGAGTTATTGAGGAATTTTTCTGCCAGACTTTAGGACCACGTAGAATTACTTGAATCAACGTACAGTCGAATGGTCTGACGAGAATCAACGAGGGTATGTAATGTCTTCATTATCGTATCAACGGGAGGGAATTGCGAGACTTGTACACACGGTTGAAGGGCGATTTCGAAAGCCGAATTTTCCTCGAGAATATATCGAGACAGAATATTGTATCGCCACTGGCAAAGCATGTATAGGCCTACACTTGAGGCAAATTTGTAAACGCAAAATCAATTATGGTCACGGTGTAACAAATACAAACGATATATTCGTTTTCCTTTGCAGTAGAATTCATCTGAAAATAAGGTGTCATCTGCCTTCAGAAACTGTAAAGTATCCAAATTTACAATAAAAAACATTCTAATTTTTTTTTTAAATCGAAAGGTAAATTTCCATAAAATACGAAAAATAATTAAACTGCTGCAAATAGGGGGGAGCTCCAATGGTCAACAAAAGTCGAATTTCCCCGAAATCTCGAAGATGCTGTTAAGGCACGCACGGAAAACTTGAACATTATACGTGTTTGTTGAACACCTTGGGTATATATGCACATGCGTCACCGATCAGAAAGCATCCATTTCAACGGCCCTTCGTATTTCCTTTCTCTCTAAGTAACATGGTATCAATGGCTACGCCAACGCAATCATGTGCTCTGCTTTTTTCTGTTCCGGATCAATGCTTTTGTCTGGCTCTTGTCTGATGGGTAATTAGTTATGTTATGTTATGTCTGAGTGTGAGTGAGGACATTGCTCTTTACGATGACGACAATGAATGATGTCACATGATGACTTTGATGAGGATGGGGATGCGGATGATGACTGTGTAGGAATGAGCGTGCAATGACAACCTCCGTAAATTCGGCACGAGGAAACTTTCATTAGGCCCCTACATCATAAATTCAGACTAAAACAAGAGCTAGTGTACAATAACCTCTGGCGAAAAATGCCACGCCGATGGTACATATGGGACATCATAGTTTTGGTCGATTTTCGGGACAGACAGACAGACCATACGACCGACCGACCACCAAGTGACATGTAGAGGCTCCTGCCAGAGCTTAAAAATCGCACCCCGCCCACCTTTAGGGGATATTTCCTCCTGGATACCGTCCAACCACTACACAAAATGGCCGCCCAACTTGCTCGAGGAAGATGTTGTGCAGCGCAAGTGCTAGTGCACAATAAGCTCTAGTCGTGTTACAAGAAGTCTTGCATGAAAGTCTTGCATGGAATCGATCAAAATAATCCCTGCCAGAGCTTAAAATGCGACGCCCAAAAATGCGACGCCGATAGCACATAATGATGGAATACCACACTTTTGTTCAATTTTCGGGACAGACAGACAACAGACAGACAGACAGACCGACCACCAGGTGACATGTAGAAGCTCCTGCCAGAGCTTAAAAATGAGGTTATTATTTTTTTCAGCCCAAAAAAGGTTAATCAAACGCATTATGTGATAAATTCATTATTGAAATTTGGGTCCCAGCAACGATTCAAGCCATGCAGTCTTTGATTTAGAGAAACATAATTTCATCAGTTGGTTTACAATCTCAAAAGGGAAGCCTTGATACTTACACATAGCCGTCAAATTCAGCCGATTTCTTGTACAGAACTCGGATGTCTTTCTAGTGATGGGGAAAAAAGTGTGAAGCAAATGTTAAGCTTTTAAGCTAATAACGGTACCACAATCGTAACATTTATATGTCAATACACGTATAAGCAAAACTTCATAAAGCAACAGTTCATTTAAATCTAAAATGAAAGCCCGATAGTTTATACCCCAAAACACCCCGCTTTAAATTTTACAAGATCTTTTAGGAAACACTCAAAACCAAACGATAATCACACAGCACCACACTGATAAATTAAATTTAAATATCACTCAAAGTAATTTTAAGAATCAAGGAAACAAACACGAAAATAAGCAACATGCACATGTCACTCCGGTACAATGTATAGTTGGAAAATGTTTTCCAAACAAAAATTTGTCATTCTTTATCGGGTTATCTTCCTAACGTATAAACGGATACATGTGGGCGTTGTAGCGATGACAGTGAATTTATTGTTGCTTTTAGTGGTATTGAGCGGAGGCGGGTGAGGGTGGGAGTTTTACCAGAGCAATTAATCAAAGTGAGACAATAACGGATGAATATACGGTCACAGTACACCAGTTCATTAGCAAATTTGACCAAATACAAAAGAAAGAAAATCTGCAAACAAAGGAAGTGGCAGTTTTATGTCATAACCACACACACACACACGCACACTCGGTTTGCAAGCATATTTATCTTTGCGGCATTTTACAATCCCGAATATTGAACATTAACTCAAAACAGACAAGGCAATCAACCACGACGTACATGGTACACGTGTACATGCAACAACACATACAGACACAGACAAGCTGGCGTACGTCTCCAGTTTGTCTTCTGAACAGTCAGACGGCAGGTTAAGTTTGACATTCCAATTAGTCCCACAGCTGAAATACACCTGTTCAACGTTAACCAATCAATGGACAGACCAGGCCAAACCTACAGGTGTAAGATATTATCCAGGTCACTCACCTGTGTAGACTCAATGGGAATATCCTGACAGTTGGCAAGATCGTTCAGAAAAAAAATATCACATGAGTGAGCTATATACATGTAAATGTTGAGCAAAATATCACTAGTATTTCACAAATACTGGGAATGATCGTTGCAATAATTATAAAGGTGGCATGAAGTTTACTATATTTTATTTCTTGACAAGTGGAGAAAGTAATATTTTTGTCAGTACAACCAAAGTGAGCACGTAATTCATTTTCATAATTTCAAGCTAAAAGTAACATGTAATTGTTAACAATCCTCAATGTTGAACTACGTCGTTTACTGTTCATGCCTTTTGCTTGTTTCCAGTATTTGTGCAAGTAAAACATCACTCAAAATCCAAAAACAATAATTATAGTCCAAACCTAACCTGTTGAAGGTTCAGCTCAGTAGATATTACACTTTTCGAGAAAACAGTGAAAAACAATGCACAACCTTTGAATCACAAAACACGATCATAATTTCGCTCATAGCACCCTTATTTCCAAAAATCAGTCAATTGACTGACCGCTGGAAATCACCAACATTTTTAAATTTCTTCCATTAATGACATCAAACCAGACGGGGTGTTTAGCACCAGTACGATCTTTCATCCAAGTAAGTTTTTTTTTGATAATAATTCAGTAGGGTCAGGGGTGTGAGTGATGATAAAAATAGTTGAAAGCAGCTGAAAAAGGTAAACTTTAATACACAGCAAGTGAGGGAGAGCTGAAATCCATAAAAAACCCCTGAAATCAGCTTTAAAGCTGAGATTTCACACCCCTGTAGGTTACTGTTGATGAGGTAAATGCAAATGATTCTATATGCCTTTAAAAAATTCCATACCCGCTCTTTCTGTAAACACTAAACAGTTTAAAATTATACTATTTATAGGCATAAAGTTGTCATATTCAATTTCATGATTCGTGATATTCTACTAGTAGTACATCCACTCTCTCGCTCTCTGTGAATGAACATATAATACCAGTAAGAAAACAGATTACATGTGCAACAGGTGTAACGACACCCCCAGGTCACTAGTCCAAAAAACACCAATCAATCATCACGGAGAGGTACAATATTCGTGTTTTAATCTCTGCACCCAGGACTACCCCGTCTGCCCACAAAACACACGCGAAACTGTATCCCCCGTGGGTGCAACTGCGGTCGACACACGGATTATAAAGAACCAATTTGCGGTGACCCAAATTCCGAGCGGGAGGAGGCCATTTTGGCAAACATTCCAGAGGGGTTTCAACAATACCCCCAAAGCCACCAAACAGGGGTGCAATGCCTCCACCTCTGCCCTTCCCGCGTGTACTAACAGGTAATCCCGAAATTAAAGAAGTGAGTAAACCACATGGGTAGGGGTGGATTGGAATAACATAAAAGAGCTTGTACTTATTATTGTGCTTGACAAATCCTACCAGACTTTGCGATTGAAGCAAGTTATGTCAACCGTGACGATTTGTTCATACCAGCGAAGGGGTAGGAAAAGTGCGAACACCCTGGGTGCATGTTGTTTTCAAGTGTCAGAGGTTTTCTTTTTGGTTCAGTCCATGTTGGTTTTTCCCCCTTAACCACATTTTCCTCCGAGGTGTAAGGTGATGCCTCGTTATGTCAAACTCTGCCCCACAATCTTTTGTCAAACTTTGTGCAACAATCTTTTTGTCAAACATGAAAGAACCACGGAGCCCTTTCTGAATTGAACTCGGGCCCTGGCACGATGATCGTCAATTTTTCAACAATAGGTGAAAAAAATTGAGTAAAAAGTGTAAAGATTCTGAAATACAGATATTCTGAAAGCAAAAGCTTAATTGGTAAAAATGTCAACAAAGTAGCTGATATTAACTAATGTTACTGACTTCATATCTGATTTCTTCCATGTTCCACACGTATACCAAACGACCAAAAACCAAAAAGTCTAAAATGCAAACTAATACTTTACACCGGATGGTTTAACATCACACCCAACTTCTATTTTTAAACAAAGTGTAGGGTTCAATGAACGTGGAACTTTGACACGAGTATCTTGGGCTGATCTTTATCAAGACATATCGCAATGTTGTGACTGTTGCATGGGCATCCGGTCTGTGTTTGAGCATGAAGCTACGGTTTGAGAAACAATGACTATCGCTGTCTTTGTAAGTGGGAGGATATGTACATGTACATGATGTAAGTGTGGATAATCAGACTACTGCACAGACAGACTGTGCGAAAACAGGAAGTAATGAGTCAGGCAGAAGCCATCAGAGAATTGGGTCCCAAATGCCAAATGTGCCACTTCTCCATTGTATAAGATCATGACCATGAACTTGTATTTCGGGGATGAAAGTTAACCGTTATTTCGGGGATTAAAGTAATTCTGCCAATTTACCGTTGTCTTCATCGTGTGACCATCTCTTGTGTGGTCGAGGAAAGATGATAAGATGCAAATGCACCAAGAGCATTAGTGAGTTGAATTTAAAAACAACAAACATATACTTGTACTAAAAAAATGATCCATGTTAATGTTCGTAATTTCTAAAAAAAACAAGATTTTTTATACATCTGCATGGCGTCACAAATCAAATTACATACACCAATGAAATAGTTCATACTACAATCGTACCAGCAATTTTTCTGTAAACAAAGTCACAAAATAGTTTGTTCAAAAGTGCGAGACATTATTTTATAAATCTACGGGTACATCTTAGATAACCATACTGCCAAAGAATAAGCAAATCTGGCACGGGTCACATCAGTGACCTTGGTGTCACAATTGTGTCAGGCCAGAGCTGCAGTATCCTCAAGTCAAGCAGTCAAGCATAGAATGAATAAAGCAAGGATTTCTTTGCTCTTAAACCTCAAGCTTGCTTCAATTGTCCTCCATACTAGCTCCCTGTTTAGAAAATCTGCAATACATTAAGTGTACTGACTACTGGCACGACTGGCTAACCATGCTAACCGAAACTTAAACAACAATCTTTTGTTTCTACACTCAAAACACATGCAAAATCACAACACACACTCAACTTTTCAGCACCAAACGGTTTTGCATAATATCAATGTAATGATTAAAAACAACATTTGTTTACTAACGATTAATGTGATGTCTTGTTACTTACCGAAGTTTTGGCAACCTTCCAATCACTGTCACTGTATAATTCAAACACCCGCTGTGACATACGTTCAGCCTCTTCCTTATAATCCATGCTTCCAAAGGAGGAGATTCCAGTACCACCAGCGTGGCAATTTGCTGCGACCAACAGCCTCCTAACGGCAGACGACACACTGATTCTACTCGCCGCTGGTTTCCCACTAAGAATACCCGCACTGACGGCGCAGACACCTAATGTCACCGGCGCCAAATATCTGAGCATAATTTATGCAGACAATGCACCAATAAGCGCGATTTATGGGCGAAGATCGATTGTACGATTGGTCGAGAGAGCGCGTGAGAACTTCTACCGCACGACGCGGTGCGCGAGCAGCTGCAGACACGAGGAGGGCGGATAACATACGATACCACAATAATGTGTCTGGAGCGAGATTGAGGTTGGGTGAGAGTTCCGGAAATGTCTGATGTGTTGGTAAGTGCGTTGGATCAGATAACAATATCGTCTCGACACCTGCAGATATCTAACAAACTGGCGACGTCAACAGTGTTAGCGAGCCAGCGGTGGAACATTCAAGTGTTCAGTTATTACACACTGTGCAAAAGCTGTCTCGTGAACGCTGTTGGGTCCACTTCTCTCTCAAGTTGCGGCAGTCGACAGTGTGGTGGTAAGGGTTGGTGACCCTTGACAGTTATAATGTCCAGTGGCCGCACATTCCAATCATGCCACTTAGAAACAAGATCACCCCTCGTCTGGCTGACCACTCAACTGACAGTGCAGTGAATTATGACCCAGTGAATAGTCTATGGCCAATATCAGTACTAGGATACCTGCGAGGTCAAAATACTGGCCTTGAAGTTGCACCTGTGACGTCATGATCATGCGCGGTAATGCAAGATTATTTTTGAGGGTGGGGAATGCTGTTCTTCTCAGTGGGTATAGTTTTTGGGGGGTTGGGGTGGGGTGAGGCGGGGCGGGGTAGGGGGAGGGGGCTAATTTGCGGGTTTGAACCTGCGACCTCTGGATAAAGCGCTGATGCGGTATCCTAGAGGTTGTAGGTCCGAATCCTGCTTTTGTGAGTTCTCTTACTTAGTTCAGCCATCAATATTGATGAGCCTAATTGATCAATCCCTTTTTGTGGATAGTCGAAAGTATTAAGGGGGCGTTCCCTTCGACCTCATACCGTATGTTCTGTGCAGATTGTCCCCGAGCTGATAAAGGAGCTTTAAAGACTCGGCTCGAATTATTACTGAACGGGGCCCCAAACAGATAGTGCAAAGACCATATGCCTATAACGTCAAGTTTTATGTCGAAAAAGTATATTACTAACTGGCGGATCTAAGGGGGGGGGGGGGGTTAGGCGGTCTAAACACGTGAAATTTGAATCCACCGTTTTGAGTTAAAACAGACGTAGCAAACTTGTTATTAAAGGGAATGTACATCATTGGTTTTGGCTGTAATTTTCAGAAATGAACTATTTGAGGGGTTACTATGATAGATCAACTATTGTTACACTGACATGTTTGAAGTTTTGTGTTCGAAAATGCTGGAAAAACCAAGAAAAACACAAATGATGGAGTGCTCTGGTTCCCTGACTCCACTAAAGATAAAATGGATCAATTTATAGATGCCGGAAATTTGTAAGGTAAGGGAACCAGTCTAGCTGGCCTGCACCCGTTCATGAACATGTTACCAATAGCAAACAAAATTTGGACTGAAAAAATGGTGAAGTTAGAGCAGTAGTTGAAAAATAGTTAGGTTTTTCCAACGGTGGTCGGCCGACCACTGTTGGAAATTTATACAAAAATACAATTTTCTTGAAAATGACTTCACACCAGGTGCCATAATTTTACAGGATGCTTTAGACTGTCATTTACCAACATCCTAGTAAGGTATTTCATAAAAACTTGGCAGTTTTATTTTTCGATGTTTGCAAATGTTGTATATTCCCTTTAATTACCGGAAGAAGACAGAAAGGCCCATCACTTTTGAGTGTTCTTGGAATTTAGAAACCGTCCATCACGTGAGTGAGTTTCTGGGCGTGTAGAAAGACTTGCGTCACGTCGTATGGACAGTTAGTTCAGTTTAAACCACGCCCACTGACCATTCAGTAGCATTGGAACCATTGAAACCGGAAGCTAACGCAACTGGGTGTGTATGTATCCAATGGGCGCTAGTAATCACTGTATGACGTTTTTACTAACGAACCGGATTGGTGTAACCGGGAGAGGGGCGTGGCCTAAGTGGGTGGGACCAGTAACCTATTTTCCCATCCACGAAAAACGTCACGGCTCCCACCGTACAAATCAAGCCACAATACCCTAACACAGTACTTTGCCCCGTACCACTTTTTGATGGAGACCTTTTCTCATTTTTCGCCTGAATTCGTGCATCCCTGTTCAATTTCCGATGATTTTACACTCCCGCGCTTCTGTGCATCGTGCCGTATTTCTCCTCCTCACCTCAAATTAACTCCGTAATTGCACCCACGGGCCTAATCATTTCATCCATAATTTTTTAATTTGACTTACCTTTTTCTTCTTGCACTTTAACGCAAGGCCATTTAGCATTCAATTTCCTGACGACAAAATAAAAGCTTATTTGCACGGAAATATATGATAAAAAAATTATTCCTGTATTTTTAAATATATGTATCAAATTTTTTTTTTATTGTGGGGCGCCCTCCTCTCGTGAAATTTAGAACTTTTTATATATATATATATACAATCCAAGCAGTAATACGTGAATTTGTATATATATATTTTTAAAATATTTTTTTTATGCGTCTAATGACTGGATGCTGTTTCAAAATTGTCCTATGTCAATTTTTTTTTTTTTTATCTATTTATGTATATGTGAGTATATTTGTTTACCGTTTGTATTCTGTTGTCTAGAGATCCCTTTAAATAGTGATTTGTTTCGCTTCTGGGAAATTCTCGGGCCTGTTTGTTTTTAATATTTTTATCTTGTTTGCCCGATAATAAATAAATAAATAAATAAAATGAATAAATAAATAAATGTTCGGGCACCAGACTAATCCATATTGTTCCTTTTTTTCCTAACATTTTACAGATACATGCATTCCAGGGATATTTTGGTTTTAAAAAAAAACAACAGACAATTTTTTGCAAGGGCCTGCGTCTGTCAAAGGAGACAATGCTACAAGGCGCCATGTTAAAATTAGATTTGCGATTGAAATTGCTATTGTGATTCGCTATCAATGAAAACGAAAGTTATAGACGACTCTTGCAAAATAAAGACCCTAATTACGCGTCTCTCAAAGGTTGCTGAAATATACTTTCACTCAAGTAAACCTGACCGAGTCTTGTCAGTGACGCTTTTAACTTAACACTGAAAAGTTCCATACGGTGATCACCATTCTATTTTTGCTTTTTACAGGAACACTATGAATCTCAGAACAAAATATGCTTATCAACCAGGAATTATGACCTTGAAAAGATTCGATTCCTCCCATAAGTGAATTTAGGAATTTAAGGCTTCACTATGCACGAACACGATAATGAAAACGATCCATTATGATTTGGCACGCAGAAAAGAAATGAGCATTTAATTAATTAAATCCAGTCGCAATCCTAGAAATTATCTGGAAATTCAACTTTTTTTTGTAAACGTACTTTGGTGGACTTTAATTGAGGCGCAGACGACAAAAAAGATTGGCAAGGTTGAAATAATTTCCTATCGGTTCTTCATTCCCGGAAATTAATCTCCGCGATGTAGCAGTCGATACAAACACAAATCTCTGATGACCTGTACTACATTTTGAATGCAGAGGACACGTCTTAAAACGAGAGAGATTTATGGCACGGCACTTGTGGGTTTCTTCCGTCGAAGTGATGCGCTTTTCGTAGACGAAATGAAGCCATAAATAAAGACTGTTGTCATTTATGACTTGACTCAAAGGAACCGCAAGTAATTATGCTAAAAACAATCCTGAATGTGCTCCGGACGCAGACGATAAAAATGATTAGTTCTGAGGCCGTGGACATGTAATTTCACGTCTTGTCACATGCATGTAGCCTAAAATTACGCTCATGCAACATCTCACATTTTAATGTTTACGCTGCACTATTGTAAAAAATACTAATTTCCTTAGAAAATTGTCTCCGGTTTTCTTTGATCATTTCAGAAAGCATTTTGGTTCACAGTTTTTGAAGTTTAGTAGGCTCAAGCACACTAGACCAATTTTTTTTAGGGAGATTTCGTTGTATGTTTTTTTATGGAGGAAAAGACATTACATTTCAAATGAACGGAAAAAAATCTTTGTGGATTTGCGAATCTTCGGCAAAATTAAAAGTCATTCAGTCACGTCATACAAAATGTTTCCTGACTGATCACTGAAACAAGTTATATTTTTATCACTGGATACAGTTTAATATTCCAACACATCACAGTGTTATTCATCTGATTCTATAAAATACATCTATTGACATGAAATATTTACAAATTACCTCTCTATAAACCTACATTTAAACCTTTTGCGAACCACTTAATACATTTACAAATATAACTTGTAGACCTATTCACTAATAAAGTGCCAATAGTGTTGTTAATATTTACAAACAATTCGTTACCATGAACATGTTGCATAATAATTATTTGACGTCACAGTGATACCAAATTCATTCATTTCACTCACGAAATTGTTGCAATACATGTAGATAAAATGACTTTTTCGTTTTTCCTCAACACGTCACATTAATGTAAAACTTTGATACATGTACACTGAAATCTTTGAACACAAGTAATCAAAATATGCAAAATACGACGCCGATACAATTTCCACTGTCTACACAAGATGAATAATAACTGTACGCGCGCCTGAAATAACAACCGTAAATTTGTCTCTTGTTTTTCCACAAGTCGCCGATAATTATAACACCACAGCCTGTCCTCCATATGTGTCCAAACTACCACTGGCGGGGAAATTCAAGAAGGTGTGATTGCGAATAATTGGCAAACAGTTCAAAGGTTAAGAGATGAATATAGATTGGCAGTCTCAACTGCAACGATTAAGTACATTTCAAAAACCGTAAGTCGCTGACTTTATATAAGATAAAATGCGTGTAACATAAGGCCAAAAAAAAAATTAAAAAATACTCGGTCTCTGGTCAGCGCGCGCGTCGATTTTAATCATGCGGGTCAACCTTTTTTTCTTCTTCAAATTAACACGGAAGCTACAACAGCGCCCTCTATTGCCGCACCTCCTCAAATTTTGGTACCAAGGAGCACCAAGGAATGGGGAAATTGCACCAAGGCAAATGATAAAGGGCACCAAGGCAAATTATGGAGGACACCAATGTATAATGAGGACACAAAAAAGCAAAATAGTAACCACCTTGTCTGTACAATTCAAGCTTGAAAAAAAAGCCACCCCCCCAAAAAAAAAACCGCGTCGCGGCATCAATTCCGGAACTTCAGTCTGACCAGAGACTGATTATTTATATTTTTTTTGGCCTAAACAATAGAAAAAGTGGAACCTCCACACTTGGAAACGCATTGTGGAGAAATCAGTTTAGTAAATTTAACCGATAGTTGCCATTTTAGCCCAACTGACATATTTTTTCTTCACAATATTGAAAGTGATTTTGAAAACCAGTATGCAAACTATGTAACAGGCTTCGTAAAAATTTGAGCCTAATTACAAGTAAAGATAATGATGATAATTAAGGGCCTATAGGCTCCATACGTATGGTGAAATAATTATCGCATGCCCGGATTTCTCGTGATTTGGCCATTTGTATGGTTTTCATATAACATGTCATTCTCTCAAGTTTAGGGCCAACATAATTTCATATATTAATAAATCTGCTTGCGTTCTGTATTTCAGGACCGCAACGGTAGGTTACAATCATTGACAAACGTTTTACGAGAGGAACGGGACGAACTGGTGTTCTAAAAGGATTGATGGTAAGTTAATTTTGTCATTTTATTGAAAACTATGAACAATATCATTCTTGTGATCTTGAAATTGGCTACGAATGTACGGGTCTAAATACTCGTTGTAGATACAAAATGATTACAAATTTCCCGCCAATAATTACACCGGGTTTCACTGTTTGTTAGGCAGGGGATGTGGTTGTTTTCTTCCCTTTTTGTGCTCCTTTGGTGTCCGGTCTAGGTTTCTTAGACATTTTACCCTTTACGACATGCAAGACGAGCATGACCACAGCACAGATGATTCCTAGAGACACCAAGCAAGCGGCTATTGCTATGCCCGCCTTCTTAGATGACGGTACTGGCTTCTCCTTCACATCACCCTTAGTGGTGGAAACAGTCGTCGGCTGCTGATGCTCGTGGGAAGGGCGGGTCGGGGTGTGGCCTGGGCGGTGCGTGCCACCGTTGCCGGGTTTCTGGGGCTTTTCAGCAGGGGTTGGTTGCTGGGCGCTCGCATTGGGCCGTCGCTTGGGAGGAGGGGTGGTAATCATGGGTGGGGCTGTGGGTGGAGGGGGCGTGGTCGGGACTGGCTTGGGACAGATTGGAACATTGGTAGTGGTGCCTGGGGGGAAAATAGAACGAAGTAAAATGAGATTTTGAAACGGTTCAATTTTTGTGCTATGAGTTTCGGTTCGGTCTCGTTAGCAGTAAACTTATCCCAGCCTACTCACGTGTGATTCGGAATTTCAATTCGACTTGCAAGCCCTCCTTGAAGCTGCCATCCTCGGGATCAATGACAAAAGCTGAAATCTAATCACAAAGAACAAAATCCAGAGCTCACCGTCATGGTAAAAAACACAACACCGCCAACTGAGTTGGAAATTCACTCCCGTTTCCCAGAATTCATTTCAAGCTTAAATAATAACTATAACAGATTAATGACTGATTGTAAAAAAAAATATTGCTTTGCGAATTAGTTTACACATTTAAGTTTCCTTGCAATAAAGGTTGGTACAAACTTTAGTAGCTGAAAAAGGAGTCGTAAGAAATTAAAACAAAAACGTTAAAATCTAAAAGCCCAGGCTCCGTATGAAATGGACGAGGTGTCATCGTTCAAATCAAGTGAGGGCGCTATTCCATCAAATTGTGCAGTCTGCATAAAGTGGTAAGATCTTCATGGAAAGTAAATATAATGAAATGATCAAGTTATTCCTTCTTACGATGTCTTTATTTGCTTGGGTAGAATTTCATTTCGCGTTTTTCACCATTTTCACCCCCCCCCCTAATTCTACAAAATGGCTTCGTTTATAGAGCGCCCTCAGTTGCTCAAAAATCAGAATTAATATACTGACCAGCACTGTGTAAGATGACCCAAGCGTCATGTTCCGCAGATCGGTAGTCACTCTTCCCTACAAATCAAATGTTGCAAAGCAATCAGATAAAGACATGACACAAATACGAACTCACCATGAGGGAGGGGGCTAATCTATACAATCAGGAAAAGCCAAATGAGGTCAATTACAGATACAGATGTTCCTGCGGACGACGAGCTAGCTACTCGGAGAATCTGAACGAAATTCCAATATCCGCCGCCTGACTTCATGTTCCGACAAACACAAGTGTCGTGGTGGAAGTTCAAGAAAGAATGAGAACAACTTATCACGTATACTCTCAAGTTTTCCATTAGAAACACACTCTCGTAAAAAAATGGTCCGTTTAACTTATTTTTAATGATGGGACTTGCGGTTTTGCCTAAGTGTTTGTGATCGGCTGACTGATAAGGTTTACGCACAACCCACCCCCCCCCCGGCCAATGAGGTTTTGTATAGAATGGTGGCCGGACCACTGTTTACGAGAGTGTGCTGGTAATGGCTGAGCCTACGTGCTGCCAAATTTACCAATGACATCCCTACATTTTCTCGTGCAAAAAGGACCAATTTTCCGACCCTAATTTTATCAAATCTGCTCTAAGATAATATCCCAAAAGCTAGGGAGATGATCCTCGGCTGTATTCGCACGATTCCACCGATTTTTAAACTATAGACGGTCTCTTTTTTACAAAAAAATGTGGGGTCACTTTTCATGCAAATGACTCGCGTAGAAATATTTGAAACCCTAATCAATCGCGAATTTATTGCGCCCGCTGTCGGTCTTATTGCGCCATTCGGATATATCGTCTGTCTAGCCCCCCCCCCCACCACCACCACACCGAAAAAATAGTTATAATTAAATACTGTTTAAAAATGTGCTCGTTAATTCAGAAATTCATGACGCATAATATCCGAACTGATTGGATGTTTCCAAAGAGTCTTGCCATTTGCAAAAGTTCTTTTTGAGAGCCCACTATATCCATTAGAAACACACTCTCGTAAAAAAAAATGGTCCGGTTAACTTATTCTTTATGATGGGACTTTCGGTTTTGCCAAAGTCAATTGAGTGTGATCGGCTGACTGATAAGGTTTACGCACGAATCCCCCGGCCAATGAGGTTTTGTTTAGAATGGTGGCCGGACCACTTTTTACGAGAGTGTGCTGGTAATGCAAGGGGTTAGTGCGCTCATGGGACATCATTAAAGGGGCATTACGGCCTGAAATCCAGGAAAAGTTCATGTTTTGGATTGTTTACTTATTGTAACTATTTCAAAGGTCTGGTTGAAAGGAAACTAACTTAATGTCTAACCGTTCTTGGGAGAAGACCAACAAAACACCGTTGTTTACATCGGACGCGGCGGAAATTTTGTGGCATAAGTAAACGTATTTCAAGTCGTATTTCAAGTCGTCTGTATTCAATGAACAGTTGTACACGTTGTGTGTGTGTCACTGTCACATAATGCACACAACACCAATACACAAATAATGTTTCTTTAAGGTCCGCAGAATGTGAACCACTGGGCGACAGGAAGTCACAACTAGCATGCAACAGCTCGATTTTCTGGGACAAAATTGTGACTCCCGAAAGTCGTTTTCTCATGGTTCTCGCAAGAATGTAAACACCGTAACACGCCCAGTTTCTAAAGAATGGTTGTGTACCCTGGACGTTTATATCCTACTTTGAAATGCTCTTTCTAAATAACATCATTTCGTTTCAAACGCGTTTTGTAGCCCAATTGCGTGTATTCCAGGCCGTTATGTCCCTTTAAATCCAAAAAAAAAAACCAGATGGTGAATTAACAGATTGTTATTGAAAACAGATTTTGAATGAGCCCTTGATTGGAAACATGGAATTGTGGTTGTATCAGGTCATTTCCTCCTGTACCAGGTTGAAACCACAATCTTGGTATATGCTAAGCCTGTAGAGGTTTTCCCCGGATGATTTTCAAAACCATCGCCAGAGTACACCACCTGTTAAAATGTGGGTCCGGTAGTTTGATTATTTTTTACGAGCAGGTAATGTTGATGAAACCCAATTCAGTTATAAGTAGCTACTGGCTGTATAATATTATGTTAAAGACTTCATCAAAATAATACATTCGATTTTTATTAAGACACACTCAGCAACTTTGAGGTAGAGGCCAAGATGAGGTCAAAGGTCGATGAACTCACCTCAGGTGTGGTAGATTCAGGCATTGCGGTAACCACCTCAGGCAGGGTACCAGGCGGGGCGTCAGGCTCTGAGTATTGCAGCTTGTAGGCTGTGATGTGTCCATTCAGCTGGATGGGCGGTTCCCAAGACAAACGGGCTGTGATGAGGGCGCTGTTCTCCTGCTGACATTGAGACTCAAGACGAGGCTCGATGGGGGCTCCAGCAGACTGAACAACTATCAAAAGATGAAGAGAAATGCCCAATAGGTCTCAGTGAAAGAAGTCAAAGGAAGCGACCAACGAACAGACCAATTAATCAATCACATTGTCAGCACTGGAAAATGAGATGTTCAAACTGATATGCTTTAAAGGAATTTTCTGTTACTTTGGGAACCATGGAAAAAGTTTGGCAAAAGAATATTATTACTTACGGTTTTGTATAGGCCCAAAAAAAGTCTTCGGTTTCTGGTATGGAGCTTGCCCCAAAAGTGGTGCGGCGACGCGGCTTTTTTTTTTTTTTTTTAACTTGTTTTTTTTTCAAATGTCGGCTGATGACTGCAAATGGTGTACATTGAAAAAAAACCTTTGCCAGTTTGCCGACGCGCATATATTTTGTAGTATTATTTATTAAACATTATTATTAATATTGTTACTATTTAAAAAAAGAAAGATTCAGCGCATGTTGGCCCGAAAACAGCTATGGCGCTATCGCGCCATCGCGCCATCGGCTACAACTCTCCTATTTCATCATTTTTCAGTTTCTTTCAATTTTTTTTTGGGGGTCAACTGATGACTTAGGAGAAATTTCCCAAGATGATCGATCCTGAAATGTCACTGAAAAAAATCGCCATTTTGATTTTGAAAACGAAACGATGCCTACACTCCATTGCAAAATAATTAACAGTCCTGTGCACGGCTTCCACCCATATTTTTACAATTTGAGGGCATGAAAATCGTGACTTGGCCGGCGTAGGCAATTTCGGACAGATTTACTGGTCTGCAACCATAGACATAAAGTCTATGGATGGACGACAATCACGGTCATTGAGCATAGCGCCCTCTCTTGGCCAATTGGTTTCAACTTACCGGCACCCCTGCAGAATTCCCGATCCGCTGTGGCCTGAAAACAGTCTGTGACAGAAATCGGTAAATTAAATGCAGTGAGCGAAAGATTTACATGAACTATACGAGGTTAGTTGACCGATCGAAATCAGTTAAGTAAACTTTTCCAAGTAAATTATTAGAATCGATTAAAAGTGCAGAGTTGCACAACTTGAAAGAACAGTTGCAAATCTGGACGAATGTGTGCTCTTTTGAAAGAAAACAGAAGTTACAGAACGAAAATTGGTCTATTGTGTTCGCTCACCTGGAGTGCCAAATCCTTTGGATACCCCAACCAGCGACTTGGCCATACTGGTGCCATTTACAACGAATACCTGTTAGAAAGATTGTCAACGCCAGAGAGAGACAATTATAACGAAATGGTTGAAAACTTGACGATGCTGACCTTCCCAAAAAGCAATTCCAAACCCCACCCTAAGTTTGCGACCACTCAAAACTATACTTCTTGTACACATAGATTTGGAGACTTACCGTGAATTCGTATAGAAAACCAAAGTCCAAACCGGTAAAGGTATGCTCCTCTGTGTGCTGTCGAAACAAAGAAAACATGGTTACTATTTAATACAAAAATCTTACGTTACGGTCGATAATATCAGATCCGAGAAGAGAATAGTTACGTTTTGGCGGTGGAAGATGGTCAGCAACCATCATCTGCAAGAGACGAGGAGGAGGTGAGTTGCCGACCAATAAACTTCCAAAAATATTTTTTTCAGCTGATGAAACACTTTGATGCTGTTCATTTTAGCAGCCGGCGTACGCACGTATGCACTTTTTACGTCAGTACCCGTTAGTTTCTACTGATCATAAGATAGTGAGGGAAATGGGGGGCGGGGGGAGGGGGAGGGGGAGGGGAGGAAGGGATGATGCGGTCCTTAACTTACCACAAGGACTTCATTTTCTTCCATGGTACAAAATTGAGGTGCCTTGAATGACGGCATCCGAAGCACGCTGACTGCGTAAGCTCCGTCTGAACCAAGTGCTGTCAAATGCAAGATGACACCGATCATTATACAGCAAATTTAAAAGAAACCTTTACACAATTTCTTATTCGAGGAAACTTTTGTCTATCTATTGGTGCAAATACCGTTCCCAACATTGTATTAAAGGCTCTTCCAAAATGTTCTTCAAAAGGCTCTTCCAAAAGTTAAGCAATGTTTTTTTGTTTTGTTTTTAAACCAAACTGTGTTGTTCCTCGGATCGGGACTGCATGAACTTGTTTTTCTTATTAAAGGCATTATTTGCTTTTCATGCTTTTTGTTCGATTCCAATAATAACACCACTCAAAATCAAACAAATTTAAGCGGCCTGACGTTTGGATCTTAACAAAGTCTTCTTCACTAGGCAAAATGAAAGTGGTACAAGAAACAACCAAGTGTGTCCCCCACATGTTCGGTTCTTGTACCACTGTCATTTGCCTCTGAAGAAGATCCTGTTGAGATCCAAACGTCAGATTGCATAAATTTGTTTTGATTTGTATTATTTCAGGTCAATTAAGACACAAAGCAGTTTGCAGTATTTTTTATTCATTTTCAGGTTACCACTTAAAATCTTAAAATCTGAAGACGACTGTTCAAAACTAACACCTGTTGAAATTTAAGCTCAGTGGATATTACAGTTTTCGAGAAAACAGTGAAAGCCATGCACAACCTTTTGATCACCAAACACGATTCGTCCTCAGCACTCTTTATTTCCAAAAATCAGTCAATTGACCGATCGTTGGAAATCACCCATACATTTCTTGATTTCTTCTAAATGACAGCAAGCCAGACGGTATAATTTGACGGTGTGTTTAGTAAATACCAGTACTTAAAACCAAGTAAGATTTTTGATATTAATTCGGTAGCTTACATTTGGGATAAATGCAAATTACTATGCATTTAATGAGAATCATACTTCGGCGTTTTATTTTCGTGTCACCACTTTGTATCCTCTCCATTCGTTTGAGGGCGCTATCCATATCTAATAACAAGTACGAGTGCCGCACCCAGGACACCTATATAACAAGCTAAATGTTGTGCCTTTTCTCGCCGAGAGCAATAAAATTATGTAGCGCAACATAAACTAAACAGGTGGCGACAACAGTAACGAAGATCTCAGGGGGGGGGGTCCTAACCCCTCCCTTCGCTAAGTGTTGTAAAGTACACTTAACCTTACGAAAGAAACGCGGAGCAGGTAAAAGTAAAGTCAGGATATTGGATAATGATAATCTACATGTAGAGTGACTTCAGACATTTTGTTTGAACTGCTGCGTGTTTATGAGCAGTAATTCGTAGGAATTAAAGGCTTGCTATTCTTTCATGGGTTGATGGATTATCGGTGTCGCCCAGATAAGGATGATTCTGGGGAAGATTTTTTACGACGTCAGCCAGACCGTGTCATTAACTTCATTACTTCTTATCGTTCCAAGCCAAGAGGATGCTCATTAACGGTAATACTGCGTTCGTTACAGCATTTTATGGGCCAGGTTAGTCTCACAAGGCAATTGTCACCGGTCAATATTGAGAAGGGTACATTCTCAAAATTTGAATTGACAGTGATGGTTCTGGTAGCCATTAGTGAACGCCTATCACAAGTGCCATCTGAACACGTCACTGAAGGGGAGTGGCGTAGACTGTTTTTTTTTCAGTTGGGGGCACCAGCATGTTATCGGGGGGCACCAAGGGCGGACCCAAGAACAAACTTTCCCCATGTTTTCAGGGCACCGATTGTCCAGGCAAGTCGTGCAAATACGAAAAACGAAGTTTGGGGGTAGAAGGCCGGACCTCTTTTGACACAACCAATATATTCACATACAGGGGGAGTCAAAAAAGCGGAACCCAAACCCCCAAAATTATATTTCATATTGAAAAAAATATTTAGCATCAAAAATAATAATGACTGGAAAGCCAATTTCATAAGCTACTTTTGGATGAAAAAAATTACTGAAATTGGTCAATCCGTTCAAAAAATATCACCATTTAAACACAATGACCCTAAAACCCGTCTCGTCCAAAAAATGCGATTTCAACAATCGTCCTCACAATTGTCTTCAAACATCACCAGCGATGGAATCTTAGTTTAAACGTTAACAATATGCAACAAAGTCCTTTTGATGGCCCGTCTTTTAAAAAAAGTAGATTATTTAAATCATATTGTTGCCCAACCAGGGTTGTTAATCAAAATATTGTATGCAGTTGGTGACAGTTGTTGAAACAAGTATTCTGTGTCATTTTCTTTGGTGTTCCAAACAGTCAAAACACACAATAAATTGATTTTTTGGACGAGACAGATTTTAGGGTCATTGTGTTTAAATGGTGTTATTCTTTAAACGGATTGAGCAATTTCAGTTATTTTTTCATCTAAAAGTAGCTTTTGAAATTGGCTTTCCATGCAGTCATTATTATTTTTGGTGCTACATATTTTTTAAATAAGAAATACATTTTTGGGGTTTGGGTTGCGCTTTTTTTGACTCACCCTGTACCATAAAGTCCATATACGGCTAAAAAGGACGTAACAAATACATGTAGTCATTTACATTCCTCATCTGTTCCATATCTAAAAAAAATATTTTCCTTGTCAAGTGGCAAGTTTTCTGGGTATATTTTGTTTGGGGTAAGGGGCGGGTAGACACGTCGGGGGGGGGGGGGGGGACTTACAATTTGGGGGGTGGCACGTGGCCCCCCCCCCACCGCAGTCCCTCCCCGGCCTACTTGGTCATGCCACTGGGGATCAAAGTGTATTGGACGAAATACCAAAGCCATTTTTTTAAATTGCGTCCCAGTCAGCGTAGAAAGCCGGTATAATCCTAAAAAGTGAGCAACTCGGATATGGTTGCGAGGGTGAAGCTTGGCTGGTTGTCAAGTAAAGCTAATCCGATTACGTACTTAGACGCTGTAACATAGCAGTGAAATTCGTGAACCCCCGAAAACATGGCCATTTGAACGTTGTGTTTCTCAGAAAATATGTTCAGTATGATTGAAATGTTAAATTATAACGGAAGAAGAAATTCTAAACTTTATGTCAGTGAAACAATCGCCGTCATCGATGCCGAAACCTCAATACTGGTTACAGGTGAAGCAGACCTTCAAGTCTGGAAAAAATCGTTCAAAAACGCCCCCAAATCTATGTATTTATATCAATTTCTAGGAATTTACGAAAGTTGTTATTTCACGAGTAGTTGAACACTCATGTCATCTAAGTATGTTCCGAATTTCAGCTTAATCTGTTGTTGCTAACGCTTGTGTTACAGCTCAAACTATCTCTAAGGAAAATCTCGACGAGGATTTTTTCAAGCCACTTGCATGGTTTTCATAGCGCCGAAGGCGTGCGCTACGGTTGACCAATTTCGGCCTGGCACAGCACAATAACGACGGGTATATTATCATATTCATTAGCATCACCTAGCGTGACTTGGCGTGAGTCTCGGTATCGACCAATGGAAGCCGGCAAAAAGGGTGATATTTACCAATTAATGGCTTTTATGCAATTTTTTAGTGCACGCCATAATGGATAGGAACCTATAGGAATCAATATTTGCGAGGCTTGAAAAGATTGACAGACATTGCTAACGCTAGTGTTCCAACTTTCAAAAGTGCACGTAGCCAGGCTTATTTCTCTAAATTCAACGAAAAGTAATGAACACATCACAACAATTTTTAGCACATACTTGGATCATTATGAGGGAAGTAAACCCTGCAAGGTGCATGAAGATACGGTCTTCCAAATGGGAGAAATTAATTTTTAAAGATTTCGCCCGCCAACGTGAACATGTGTGTGTACATGTACATGTACATGTAGTTTCATTCACACGTAACCTTTAGAAATCGCCCTTCGCAACCGTATGACGGTATAGGTGCTTACTTTGTGGTCTGTCCCACGTGACTCGCGATGACACGCTCCATAGCTGCCGACTGGTACCCGGCTCTACCGTACTCACTGTGGATACCTCCGCACGTACCGAAGCTTCATCCACAACAGCTACAAGAGAAACAACAGGTGGAGAGGAAAGTTGGGTGAAATGTGCTTCGATGATCAAAAGAAGCGAGCAATTAAAAACGCCGAGTTCTTACATAATGGTTCATTGTCGTCAAAGAAAACTGGGAATGGCGAAGCCTTTCGTAAACATTTTCACTAATATGTTACAGCCTTTTCGACTTGTTTTGCTACATCACGTTTGAGAGAACTTTTTTGATACCCAGTTGCGCCTGTGAGTACAACTAAATTGCCGAAGAAGACTAGAATATGCCGACTAAAACGTCCAGTTGGAATCGATACCAGCCTATTTCTACATTTTATTGTCAATTTAATCATGGGGCGTAAAGTAAATAATGCTGCCTTTCATTCAAGTGTTAATTGGGGTGCACGGTTTGCCTGACTTTGGTCCAAGGGCAACGGTAGTTTGAACTAAAAAATAAAAAGCACCTGGAGCACAAGACTAACTCTGGATGGGAATCTACTTTACGTCGAAAGTGACTTGACACATCGTGTCGGTTCTGTCATGGCGTAACTGATATCACATGCATGATTTATATTCACTAACAACCTCAGCTAATTCCTCATTTCCTTCAGATTTATTCACCGCAATCTTGACGCATAAATACAGTAATTAAGAACACTGTTCTATGTTATCCCTGCAAGTGATGTCACTCGACAGAAGGTACTCACGCGAGAACACCCAGCATTTTGCGATAGCCTGGGCTTGGGTCCGGAATGATGACAGCCACAGCAGTACTAGGGGAATAAAGATAGCCAGTCGATCAACCAGGCTAGCTTGAGGAAACATCTGTATTGAAATTTTCGAAACAAAAAATGAAAGCAGAATAGCGATTATTTTGGTGCTGAGGTCCTGGTCATGTTCAAGGCAATCTGAACATTGAAAACAGCTGTGATTCATACGCTTTCAAGTTCCATTAGATTTAATAATGAAACCAAGGCTTCCTGAAAAGTGAACATGCACTAAATCTCAGAAACCTCAACCTAAAGGAAATTGAAGTGAAGAGGCCGATGAATAAATGCAATTAAATTAAGAGTTGGAGGAAAACCCATGATTCATATCCCACAAAAAACCGCGGAATAAGGCAGGGAAGCCCAATTTACGTTGAAATTTCAATTGGGCGAGGATTCGAACCCGGGTCAGAATAAAAGGCGTGAGGGGTGCACCCATGTAATTATGCCAAAATTCCGTCCGCCGAGCTCATGAATAAAAGTTTTACACTCAAATTTTTCTATATTAGAGAGTTCTGAGGGCCATGGAATTGGGAAATTGAAGAGATATGGCAATACCGTTTTCACGCCGGAGCCACATGTCAAACATTACCATTTTTTCGATTTCGATTCTTTTCAATATGAAGTTGATTTAAAACAATGTACTTAACCATTTTGACACGTTTCTGGAACCAAAACATCATTAATTTCCTATACATTAATGTTGCAAGGGGCAGAAATCTCGATAAATGCATTTTCGGCAAATGCGTTTTCACGAAGAGCCACATACATTTTGGCCCTTTGAACGCGTACAAAAACCATTGCACAGAAATACGTAAAAGTAGGTCAAATGAGATTTCCGTTTTCACGAAGAGCCACATATCTTTGTTACATTTTCAGCTGCGCGTGCCTACTCACGCGCGCCTAAATACACGTTGAACAGAAAGGGCCAAAATGTCGGAAACCTGAATTTTCGTTTTCACGAAGAGCCACATATCTTTACTAATTAATTTTCACCAATTAATTGCTGTGTGAAGTCTAATTACTGGGTTCTTGTAAAAATTCAGCTCTCATAGAATCGTGTGATGGTTTCCTTGCTGCACAAAGTTGTTGCAAAGTGGTATATTTTTGCAGTTTTAAAATATGAGAAACTTCTTTTGCGATTATCTCGAAAACGCTTTTTCTTCAAAATCCACATAATGTGGCTCTTCGTGAAAACGTCCGCTGGCTCAGACTTGGGGCTTTCAATTCAGAGCATTTTGGATGCAATCGGGCCCAAAAGTGGCGCTATTTGGCCATGTTGTAGAGGAATTCGTTTTCAAGATGGCTTTGTGAAACATCACTTATTTTAGGGCTCGTCTTCTATGGGTTGGAATTTCTCAAAAATCATCGGTCAACCCACCAAAAATTGAAAAGAAAACAAAAGATGACATGTTGATCATCATTTTTCTGTGCAGCCTGAACACCTGTTATGTGAGAGTTTTGAGTATTTTAAATAGAGTTTTGAAGTATGGGCATTTATCACTATTGTGTATGGGAATATATTTGATTGGGTGCACCCAGAGAAGTACAAAAGCACCAATCTCAATCCCTAGTGATTAATCCAGGTGCGCTTCCATTTCAAAAAATGTTCTGAAAGTTTCAACTTCAGATCTTCAAACATTGATTCTTTTCCCGAGTTATTTTTTAGCAAGCTTCCTTATTCTATGTCGTGTCATAGCGAGAGAGAAAAAAAACAACTAGTTTGATTGTCAGAAACCCTGACGTCAAGTGACCATAATTCGATCTGTCACACTAGCAGGAAACGTAACTGGCCTGGGGGTACCAGACGAAGGATGTCCCCTTGCGGCCCAAATCATTGATTCCTTCCAGATTGTTACTTTAAATTTTCCATAAATCATGCAACTGAACACAATGCTCATAATATCAGTCAATACTACACCGACTCTTGTGAGTCACAAACATTTTAATTTATACTCGAAGTTTGAAAGTTGTTTTGTGTTAGTTTATATCAATGCGTTTCAATTTCTATTCCAAATAATTTGTTTTAAAATTACTGCCAGTTGTCAAGGAAGTAGGTTGAGCTGGAAATAGATAATATCCCTTACTCTTTCCGATTCTAGCCAACCATTTGCCAAAATAGAATCAAACTCATTTTGTGGTTTGGTTAGTTAAAAACTTATGCTATTAGGAAATCAAATGATGGATGTGTAACAGGTTGCAATTAGGACATGACAGAAAATGCATTCGAAAATTTGTTAGTAATTTTGAAACAGGTTATCACAAATGGTATTCGCACTTATACTCTTATGTAGGCGAAGGCATCTCAACCAAAAAGTGTAGATTTTGCTCTAATATGTTTTTGTAAACGCACTAAACATGAAGTTTGTACATGGCATTATACATAGTAAGAACGCTTGTTGACTCCCCCCTCCCCCAGCACTAAACAACAGATAATCGTTGACAACTTGTTGTTCTTATTTTCCAAAGAGTGACTATTAGACAAGACGATTAAGAAGAAAACTCATTCAGTCAAAAAGATCGAGTTTTAACATGAGATCCGACTGAAGACACTCCTTTTCCAGTATCTTTGAACATTAGAGCAAAATGTGTAAGCCATGTGCCCCTAAGGACCCCAACGTGACGTAACCCCCCAACATGGCGCACTTTCATTTTTCGCCTCTTGTGCCTTGCTACAGCAAATTTTTACCTGAAATTTTACAGTAAGTGAAATTTCATCAAGTACAAAACATTCCCCTTCGTAAATCTTGAGTTTACGTACCGGCAACAAAGTTTCAGATAAATTCTATTTTGGCGTGATTTTCCGATTCTATTTCGCAGTGCACAATGAACCCTTTTAAAATGCGCCCTAAAAAAATTTCCTGACAAACTTGTAGTTGGGTACCGTATGTGGGTAGAGATGATAATGGTTTATCAGAATTTGTCAACTTTAAAGAAATTCTTAAATGTCGACTTGGATGTTCCGATATTTGTTCAAGTGCGCCACATTAGGGAGCACTCAGCTGATTCTGTGCCCAATTTCCGGACGCCACCGTTTTTGAATTTCGGACTTAATTTCATGACACTGAAACGGTTCATACAGGTTCAGCAACAAGCATTATTAAGGTAAAATTACCAGTATTTCACTGCATGAATTTAAAGTTTGTCAACAAAGAAGTTCGGCAATACTGCATGTGGAAAGTCGGGGAAACGTCGAAGTGCGCCACGTTAGGGGACACAACTATACAGTGTTTCGTACAATGCATTTTCGTGTTTAAATTGTCACAGTGATAAAACGATTACAACACAAAAAGTGTACTCACCATTAGCGAATTCTTCTTCCAAATTCTTTCTCCAAAATCCTTTTCCAAGATCTTTTCACTCCACAATAAGTCTCCAATCGCCGAGTCAGACTTCGGATAAGACTAGAGATCTCATCATAAATTCCCGTAAGCAACCTGCAGCAACCAACCACTGCACTGATGACCGGTGTGACTGGGCGCTAGGCGCCGGTATGAAGCCCTGCAGTACAGTCAGGAAAGGAAGAATTAGATCTTTTCAACAACCAGTCAAGTTTAACACACCCTGTCAAGCTCAAAGGACCTTATGACGGCATAAACCACCCTGTATGCTGACACACTGACGGCTCGAACTGCACTATTTTATGTCAGGCCACAAAATTTGCATGAAATTCGGTACTTGAAAAGGCCACAGGCGCAGGCAGAGCTGCGTAATGATAAATTTCCGAGGATAAAAGTCCCATTAAAGCCGACTTAAGACCATCTTTAGATCTTCCTCAATTATATTGGTTTAATCCCCGTAAGCACTTCTAGGTTGAGAGCTTCACTTCCCTAAAAGCAGTCGGCATATTTCAATAGCCATATGGATGTTGACCGGGCAGTAGCTGATCTAGTAGGTGGGTTGGGGTGGGGTGGGGGGGGGGTGCACGCCTTAGGCTCAAACCCCCTTTATATAAACACCCCACCCCACCCCCACCCTTTCTTGAAAGCTAGATCCGCCCCTGCCAGGGGTGAATTGAACGAGAAATTTGGAAAACTGTCCGAAAACTGTGAGTTTTTTATCCTAAGTATTTTTGCTGCACCCACTGGTCACTATATTATAAGGACCACAGGTTCATCAAAATTAATCATCAAAGAGGTTGAACATTATTGATTAACGTGACAGATAGTAAAATGACAAAAGATATACGGGTAACAGTTGTCTTCATCGTCTCAACACCGGACAACTAGAAACACTCGACTCTTAGTCACTAAAGTGGGACACTATTGGTCATAAGGAGGGCGCCAAGTTAGCTGCTGCATTTAAATAATGTATGTAAATATTATTGTTAAGTGGTTTGTGTGGCTTATAATGGCTTGCAAACACTTGGAGAGCTAACGACTTTACAAGAACGGATTTTATTTGTCTTGTCCTTTACCTTTAAACTTGCCTCTTGAACCAGTCAGGGTACTTTTTATGTAAATAACTAAGTTTAATCCGGATACAGTCATGAAGACATGTGTACATAATCATATCCTGCTAAACAATGAGTCCATATTATGGCAAAAGTCCAACATCAAGATGGCTGCATTTCCGTGCTCATGACCTGTGAAATGATTGCAGCAAATGAAATTCAGGCATTGTCTCCAAGTTGAGGCTATTTTGTAAAAGGTGCGTGAGCCCTCAACGTTCCAGCTGGTCATAAATTTGATTTTATATTTGTGCCTTCGGGGCCATCATAGATGACAGTTAGCGTTGACGCGTTTCTGCAGAGAAAAGTTGTCAAAATGGCGACGCACTGCACGGTTCTGTTAGCATCTAGTAGCATCCGTAAATGATATAATAAATCAAAATAAACCAGACCTGTATAAACACTCCTGCAAGGTCTTCTGTCGAGCGTTTCAATCTGCTCTGGCTGCCTTTGCCACTAAAATTGTCGGCAGACGGACATTTGCCAACCGGCCGGACGCCGGACGCGCCTCAGTTGAAATGCAGAAAAGCAATTGAAAACACATGGTAATAATGATACAAGAAATTATGTAGTGTTGGTGCGGCTTTCGATGAGGGACAGCAAACAGGATTAAAACAATATTGCTTTATGGACACAGATTCAAGATTACATTTTATGATATTTTTTTTTACCTCTGGTCATGATGGTGAACATTGTAGTTAAAATTTGTGGTCGCGTAATCTTATGGATCAAGTCGCTTCAGTGGAATACGTGGAGTGACGTAAAGGAATACAAGGCAATTCTGGTTAGCACAGAATTAGTTTACAAGTTGTGAAGACAACCAAAGACGGATCTAAAAGGGATCGGAAGGGCGGGACTGAGAACCATGGACAGAACTTCACGTCTAGATCTTCAAATGAACCGCGTGTAACAAGTTTTCGTGTGACGTGACGTGACGTCATCAGTGCCGCCATTTGGTTTGCTTATCTCGAAGCTTGCATGACAAAAGTAAAATGGTGCACTGAACTAATTCAAGTGAGAAATTCTACGCGAGTCATTAGCATAAAAAGTGCCCCCAAAATTTCTTTTGAAAACGGTGACCGTTTGGCTTTAAAAACGGTGAAATTGTGTAAATATACCTAAGGATCAACTCCCTTTATGGAGCTTCCATCTGAGGGCAGGCTTGATAAAATTACGGATGAAAAATGGGTCCTATTTGCCTGTGAAAGTGGAAGGATGCCATGGCTCCATGTAGGCTTGGGAACTATCACTTTTCGGGAGGTGATTTTGTTTGGGTGTGAATATTTAAAAATGTAATTGGCTAATGTACCTAAAATTGAAAAGAAATAAAAAGATGAAAGACAAGACAATACTTTAATTTTTGTTTGAGAAACCCCAGGGATGTTGGCTTGCATGTTATTTGGCCCTGAACTTTGTTGATTTTACACTGTTTTCAATGGGGCTTGAATTAGAACAGTGGACCCAAAAGTATACCCTTATGAGCATTTGATAGGCACAAGACGAGCTTAAGTAGCTTGGGTATTAACGAAAAGACTCAGAAGAGCTTCCAAGTTTCTGTTCATGTATTCGTTTTGCCTTTTCTCAGGTGTGTAGAATAATCAAATTTAAGGCTGCAGTAATTTTTCTTCGATTGCAATTTGACGAATCCTCACAAGACTATGTAGCCCATGCGAGCCAGTCGCCAATCAATCTTTTCCCTTTCCTTTAAAACACTTCTAAAAAAGATAACTTAGGTTAATTCGATAGGGTGACGATGCAGTAACCTTCATGGTTACCTAGGTAACCAATCAGGCTGTATGATTGAAAGCTCATATTAACAGGAAATGTCTCATTCTAAGCCTAGTCCATTGCGAGCTCATATGCACAACCCCTTCTTGTGTTTTATAATTCGAGTTCCTTCACCTGAAGCGAAAAACCTGTTCCTTTGCCAATTTGAGGATAGTTTGACGTCGGTGATAATTAGGTGGGCAGAAAGTTGAAGGGCAACTCCTAACTTTTAACAGCAATTTTGCCAGCCAGCACAATCTGCAATGCCATTTTAGGTGCACTTTTTTTTCTTAAAAAGGACAGAGCTACATTTGATATAATTTGTCATTTAAAAATTATCCCTAAACTTCTTACCAAAGATACTTTAATTCAGGGCCTAATGTTGCATTATGTGAGGATTTGGGTTTGTTTTATTGTAAACATTCATTTCGGTTTGAAAAAGTGGCCTTGTTTTGTGCTATGTCGCTGCTTAAGGAACACCTGTTTTCCATCCAAAAAAGAAAAGAAAAGAAAGGGATAGCCTTGTCCATTTGGGAATCGCTGCCCATGTGCGAATATGTTTTGCCTTGTGCATAAGATCAGACGCCGAAAGACAAGCCGGGCCCCTTTTGAAGTGGCAGAGAAGAACAACCATAATAGTGACCAATTTATAATTACGGCGGTATGGATGATGAGCATGATGGTGTTTGATTGTTATCCGGTAAACTTGTTTACATGTATGCGTGGTAGAATGCACGAGTGATCAAGCATTGAGAAAAAAACACATTCTTTGCTCTACACTGCATTGTCGTAATCATCACCATGCACGATATAACTTAATGAGGTTTTACTTCTTACACAGAAACTCAATCAAATTTTACAAATGTGTGGCGGCCGCCACATAATGAGTGGCGGCCGCCACATAATAACTGGCGGCCGCTGTACAAAAAATATATTCAGACTTATTGAGTGGCACTATCCGTCTTCCGTAATTTTAGCTTTTTTTCATTTACTTATTATATGAATGCCATAGTCGACAACTGTCATTCTGTTTGGATGTCCATTGATGATTATGAATCAATTATATTATAAAAAAAACCCCAGAAATATAGGTTTTCCCGGCCAATTTCCTGAAATGGTCATTCACTTCTGAAAATCGGTCATTCATTTTCGTCTGAATTTGAATGCACGTTTTTAATCCCATTTCAATTCAACGAATGTTCAATCGTTTTCATTGTCCGTGCTTTGGGTTTTGAGAAACAGACGGCCAATTACGTTACCTGTGCATTAATTTATGCAAGCATATATCTTTTCTAAATTGATTTTAGGTTCAGCTAATTTGATTGACGGATAAGGAAAAAGAAACCCCAATTGTATGGTGCCGATGGCATTAAACTAAAAGTGAAATAGAATGGTGAATGTGTTTGAAATCGCTATCTAGAAGCGAAAAATAAGTCTTGTAAACGAATCTGAATGGACATACACGAAAGCTGCTGCTCAATCACTTGACTGATTGAATTGAAATGGAATCGAACGCCCTGGTAGCGAAAATGAAACGCGTGTTCAGAGCGATTCTCAAATTCAGACGAAAGTGAATGACCGATTTTCAGAAGTGAATGAACATTTCAGGAAATTGGCCGGGAAAAACCTGTACTTCTGGCCGTAGATTGTTTTCTTAAGAAAGTGTTTGTCTGTCATGTGATTCAGAGCCACATATTGCCACAAAGGTCGGACAAAGAGAGATTATTATTGAAAATAATTTCTGAATTTGATGTATGATTTCTGTGGAGTTCAATGTGACCGTATGGACTTTCTCGTGCAAAACATGTAAAAGCGGATTTTTTGCGTGTGCATATTCCAAAGGCTAGAATCTGTGGGACATTCTTAATTCCCCCTCTCACTGATGCACTTTGGAATTCTGCGTTAACAACAGCACGTAATATATTGCAGTTTTAAAATTGAAACGAGATATGAATACAATTATGTCATCTCTCCATGCAATTTATTTCTCTTGACTTTCATTGCACTTCACACAACGAGTGGCCATCTGGCCCAGTGTTTGGCAACATCCTTATTGAAATATATTAAAGTAATTACTTGGAATTTGAACACCATACATTTGGAAAACAGGAATCCCATTTCTGTAAAACTGAAAATACATAGGGCCCACTGTGATGAAAAATAAAACAATGGTATATCAAGAGGCAATATGTATCACTTTGCCTTTTATCCGGGCAAAAATACATAACGCCAGTAGGTGCAAATGAATGTTTTAATAAAAAGAAAATCATGAAAAAAATGAATCAATATATTTGGTGCATTGAACGGTCGACACATAATTGTTGACACCGCGGTTGAGTAATTACTCCGATGCTCAAAACCCCAATGTTGTTTGACCAAACACTACTGTAATATCCTTGTGCAAATTAAAGATAAGAATGTGACACAAAGACTTTAATAACGAGTGCACGTTGATGGTAAATGTAAATTCTAATCATCTCCTCATAATATACCACGATAGGCATCAGTGAGTGATTTACCATGTTTTGTTTTTAATACAGCCTCCGGTGTTATTTAGGCAATTTGATATAATACCAAATGCTTGCCAATAAAAAAATATGTTATGTGGGAGGAGGGGCGACAAAATTTAACTAACTGTCTCCCCGCCCCAAATAACAATGTAACTAGGGATAAGGGTTGGGATCACTGTTTTTAGTCCGAATGAAGTGGATTTTAGCTCAAAGCTAAATTTAAAAAAAATTCAGAAATTTTATTTTGTTATTTGTTAAATGTAAAGAAATGTAAAGTACCCCTGAATATTTTTATGAAAAGATTGTGGCCAAGTCTTCAATTAATTACAAAACAATAATTGTTTCGGTTTATTTAAAGGGATGATACAACATTTGCAAAAAAAACGAAATGATCAAATTATTACGAAATACCTTAGGCCTACTGGATTGTTAGGAAGTGACAGTCTAAAACATCGTGTATGGTGAGCTGACATTTTCAAGAAAAATTGTATTTTTCCAAAGCTGGAAAATACGTTGGAGAAAACGCTTTTTTCAAAAACTGCTCAGTTGCTCATATTTAGTTATTCCGCATTTTCTTTGCAATTGATTACACACCTGTGAAGGGGTACAAACCTGCTAGATTGATTCTCTGACCTTAATTCCCTAAAGTCTATAAATTGCTCCGTTTCATCTTAAGTCGGGTCAGGGAACCAGATTACAATAACACGATTGGTTTTCTTGGTTTTCCAGCATCTACGAACCCAAAACGTGAAACAAGTCAGTGTAACATTTTGCTATAACATACTTATCCTGCAAATCATTTTTTTTCCCCTGAAAATTGCAACAAAAGCAAATGTTATATATTCCCTATAAAAAAAAAAGAGAGACTAAATTGCGAGTAAAATCGGCGTGTCAAGCCCCTTAAACAGATTTTTGGCGGGCTGGCCTTTTTATCCCCATGGTGAACCGCGGTTACAGAGATCGACAGGCCGAATTGACTCAGCGTGCCAAATCTCACGAGATCACGACTTAGTCAGATCTCTGACAAGCGGTCTCACGAGACTCGCACAGCTCGGGCAAATTGCCAGGTTTTAAGACCCGTTAAGACAACAAGCCTGCCCGAAGACATCATAATCGGCCATTAAGAAATGATGTTGTTGTTTTCATTGATGGGCGGGAGGGTCGTACCGGACAAGGAAAATTAATGAATGAGATGTGAAAACGGGGATGCCTTTATACGGGCAGATTAAGATTTTAATTCAAATAAATTATGATAATCTCCTAGTCTGGTTGATCCTCAAGCTCTTGCACTATACGGTATTCCATTTATCTTTAAAACAAAATGTATACATTCCTTGACGGTACAAAAATCGCAGAAATTAGGCCATTAAGAATTGAGCCTTGATTGAAATCTCCATTAGACCATCTTTGGCCGAAAATTTATTATAATTACCTCCAGTTTTCAAGAATTTGAATATACAAAATGAGCATAAATTGTCCCGAATGATGGTCCTTAAAATGATGTAATTTATTGACGCGGGAATTGAAGCATAATAGGGCTGAAGACTTTTCACCCCCATCCCAACTCTTGCTAACCAGCACCTAAACCGTCCTGGCTTGCAAATTTGAAAATAAAATGTCCACTGCAGTACCTTCCCCTTGCAAATTGTAACCGCGCTATTGTAAGTCTGGTGTCTTTTAATTCCATCATCACAGCTTGTAAAATCGCTCAACTGTCACCAATTATTACAATATTAACGTCTCGGTTCAGCGGCCAAGCTAAAGTCTGGTCTCATCCATCATACAACGCCGCCTACTATGCCGCCTACTAACCCTAACTCATCTCGTCAATTTCACAAACTTTACCCAAGAAAGGAAGCCTCATCATCTGAGTACAGTGCCATAAAGGTCATCACCCGATTGCTCCGTGGTGTTTTCATATAGATTTTACATCTGGGGTTTTTCTTCAAGGCGGATCAGGTGTTTCAAAGCTCTGAATTTTAATGGTGAATCTCAAGATGATTAGCTGACACATTTAATGTGACCCTTGGGAGGAGTACCACTCGGGTAGCCTCCCTTGGAAATTAGTGTACTTGGAAAAAAAAGTTAACTATCCTAAAAATAACTCGCTCTATTTCTGCTGATTGTTACATTTTCCCTTTCTGGCTAATTTGTCGCCTCTCTAATTGAGTATGGGAAGATTTTTAATGATGCTTAAGTCTAAATTGATCTTGCGAGGATAACATTTCATTTGTTTTGTTTATCTTAAGACGTTTGTAATTTTAATACGGCGCCTAATAAGATCTGTCTTAATACGTAAACAGAGTTGTCGTTCATTATTCTCATAACATTTCTTGATCCGTAAACAAACTTGATCAAGAAGTTGAGAAGATTATTCAGCCGCGGACTCCATGGAGTCTTTAGATCACGATAGCCGTGTTTCAACAGGTGATGAAAGTCTTGACCTGAAGCCTGTATAGCACCGAGGAAGAGCTGCTTCCGTCTTCGAGTTTGACAGCTACCCCCATCCCCGGTCATAGTAGTGGGTAGGGGCTATTAAGGGGGGTCTATCCACAGTGCTGTGATTTTACTGGAATTGTTTTTTTTAAATTTCATCCAGCCGAAATTAAAAGTTCATCTGAAAAGCGTCCTTAACCTCTGGCTTTCAGTTTCAAATCAGATCATACATCTACCGCAACTACAAGATCATTTTGATGTTGGACGACAAGCAATTTGCTTATAAGTTGCCCTACATTGAGTTGTTTTATCGTTTCAGTAATTCAGTATCTTTAACATTTTATTTTGACAATTGAATCAGTGAGGTCTGCATTGTTGTTAAAATTTGAAGGAAAAAACATCAAAATGCATTTCCGACCACGCCCTTCCCATACACTTTACCCATTCACCTGTTGTACTTCTGTCCTAATGTATTACCTGCGATTTTTTTCCAATTCTTGCAATCAATTTTCTGTTTACATGCAGTGAATGTTGTACTAATGGACTGAGCGATAATTGCCCATTCAGACAGCGTGAGGTGATGGTGTGATTGGTGCCGATTGCTAGACCGATTATGCCCTAACAAGGTCAACTATGACACCATTATTTCATAAGGATTTATCGTTTAAATTATACGCACGGTGTAGTATTCATGATTGTTTGGATACTGTTGCAGCTCAACGGGATATCAACGTGGGGGAAAGGGGGGGGGGTGTCGAAATCTTGGTGTTTTGAACGCAGAGACCATCTTAGAGTTTATGCATTATTTGAAACTTTGTTTCTCGGTGAATGAACATTACTAATTCATCATTTCTTGTTGAAAATTGTTCGATAAACACTGTGAAATTATTAGGCCTACACGAATGCAATAATCATGTTCAGCAATCCAGAGAATCTTATCTGCATCTTGCCTGAAATTGTCATAAACTGAAACATCTAGCATCAATCTCCTCTCACATTGTGATACAAAATGCGATAAGTTGTCTTCTTCAGATCTGATGTACATAGATTTAATCTGAATGAGTCAACGCATAAAATTCTACTAAAATACTGCTCATTTGCATTCACAACGGCACGGCCCCTCGATTTGTCAACATCGAGTATAAAAATTAACCAGTTCGAAATTAAACTCTGTCTCGATCGAAGAAAGGCCTGCCAAAAACTGACGACTCCTATAACCATGTTCAAGACTCGAAATCACGCACTCATGATCATCATTATGGTTTGATATAAGGCGGAAGGAAGCTGGGAAAGTACAATGTAAGCATGGTGCATTGTCAGTGGCACGCTCACGTACCTACACCGGTAGTGATAAACGATGTGTTGTCGGCGATACGGTGAAATAAATGTGTTGCCTTTGGACTGTAAGAATAACATTGACATTGCGACGGGCAGTAGTTTTGGGAATAAGCATACAAAGGCTTCTGATATGCAGAGTTCTATGACAAATAGAGTTGCATAAAATCCGGAGTCTACTCCTAGACACCAAGTGCGCAGTAGGAACACATGCATTTTCTATCGCAAGTGCAATATTTACAATAAACTAACCAATTAGTTATTTCTCTGCCTGTGGGTCCACCTTTTGACACCCATGCCCTGATCGATATAGCATAGGCACAACCTTAACTTGACCCATAGTTCTCTAAATGTTTCCGCGTATGTCACATTATTTCCTTAAAGTGTATTTTAAATATCACAAAGTTGAATATTGATGATATTTTAATAACAAAGTTGAATAAACTTTTTCCCCATTTTGTAAGATGGCTTGTTTGTCCGCTTTTTCTCACAAAAAAGGAAGTTTTTTAGAAACTAGGCCAAAAATTAAATGATTCTCGACTCTCCAAAATGCAAACGGTGGCTAAGAACTAAAAGGGTGGCAGGGGACGGGTATGAGTTGAGTTGAGGTAGCAAGTTAACCAGTCGTAAATGTACTATGCAAGGAATTTGAAAAGAAACCATGTATTTTCTTCTTGCAAGCCCGACTTACCTTCCGAAATTTGTTTTCAAACTGGATGCTTAAAACTCAGAGCTTTCTGCTTTTTTTTTTATAGAAAAAAACATTCATCGAAATTCCGTTCATTTTGCAAATAAGATGAGTAGGCCCTATACAATTAACTTTTTATATTCAAAGTTGATCCCATTTTTCATCTCTATAGATATTATATTTTTTTCCTGCTTGTCTTGTTCTCGTCAATTTCATGTTTCTTTTTTTTCTCTTCAGAAACAAAAATCTTGCCCACTGTCGCAGTTGTTCCATTTCAAGGGAGGCACTTAACGTTATCTCAAATCGATAACACGGGGATCTTCACAGAAACCCCAAGACATCGCAGCAAGAGAAGAGAATACGGGGCAAAGAGAAAGGGGGCCCAGGGTCTAGAATTTACCTACCTGTTCGAAGAGATGGGTTCGATATCATGGATTGCAGACTGGCTTGGGAGCGGCAGGACCACGGGACGAAACGAGCTGTCAGCCCCGCTGAGTAATCACAAGTGGACGGTGGTTATAGAAATCCTATCCCGGAACACACGCCGGGCAGGCAGAGAAACACTAGAGCTAGGACTAGCGAGAGAGCGTGTAAGTGCTCATATGACGGTGAAATGTATCCAATGCTATGCTGCATGCACTGTGTGTGCACTTGTTCTAGATGGAGACACACCAAAGCTCCTGGCCCGCCAATCACGATGAAAGCACGGCATTTAATCCGCACAGGCTTGCTTGTAATAAGAGAAAAGACTTTGGCATTATGATATAAGAGACCCTTTGAAATGATTCATGGAGCGAGGATGATCGGGGATTTGGTTTCTGTACAAAGGTAATTTCCTAAACGAGTCTGGACGTCGCAGATACTTGACCTCAAAAAAGTTATCAAGAAAAATGGAAGATAAAAATGGCTTTGATTGACCATTATGATCGGATGGATGATTATTCAAATCAGAAATGTGATCTTTTATGACTAACTCGTGAACAGGTGGATTTTGAAATGTTCAGCAGGGGCGTGGTGGACAATGTTTTTTCCTGGGGCGTGGAAAAATGATGTGCGCAGAGTGCGGTGGGGTAGGGCATGGGTAGGGCATGGGTGGGGCATGGGCGTGGTCACACGGGTGTGGTCACACACGGATTAAACAAAACTGCTGTTCACATTAAAAGACGGGAGTTTCTGGATAAATAACAAAACTCTTTTTATTTTATTATACAACGACTTTCGCAATGTGTATTGGCGAACGACAAAGCATAGCTCCGTCCTTGTATGTAATCCATGCTAAGATCTTTAAGAGCGATGATCGATCAAGTCATGAATATGGGCAAAGTGTCAACAAGAGCAAGTAATGGAGCCTCAACCTCTATAAGACATTAGGGGATGACGTTTCCGTTGGTGACTAATAAGGGTTAGTACTTCATGCATGGGGTGATCAAATTATTATTCAAGGAAGATGGAAGGTTCTGCGCTTGTCACGACCTTTCTCTTTAAAAAGAAAATCACTCAGTTTTAGTAAAAAATTATCTTTTTTTTATGACATAATGCTCCGATCAGTTGGTTATCTGATTTTGTTAAAAAAAATTCGGGAAATGTTAACCATATCAAAAATATACTCTTTTTACGGGGGTGTAACAATTTTTTTATACAGAAGGGAACTGTCTAAACACTCTCAACCCTTTGATGCGCATCTACGTCACAGTGGAGAGTATAATCTCCATGGTGATGAGATCATCAACAGTCATCCTGATCGTCTTAAGACGCACCACCGTGCAATGACCACCCTGGACTCCTCCAAGAGCTGACGGGACGCAGATAAGGCGCGTTGATTCACCATCCGTACCGGAACAGGCTGATTTGAGAGAAGGGACGGGGGTTTGGGGAGCATAGCCTGCGGGGACCCCGGGGAGATAGGTGGATATGGGATAGCTCATGGCGTCATCAGTTTGTGGCAAAAGTTAAGGTTGCAGTGGTGCTACAAAAAACAGGGGGAGGAACCAAGGGTCAGTTGCGGTAATAACGGTGCAACCATGACCCTGCGGAGCGCTGGTCGTTTGCAGCTTTTGGGTCATTCTATTAATATGGCGTCCACTGTCTTTCTGTACCTGTTACATCTGACAACTATGATTTTATAAATCTGGCTGCAATCCTTAATATTCCTTCTCCATGGGTGATTTATGTGAAGCAAACGACCTTTGCCTACCCAACAAAACAGTAGTTTGTAGATATTTTAACATTACCAAAGTTCATAGGTAACAGGAACATGACAACTGTCGCAGTTTGGACCATAAATGGGCGAGTCAAAAAAAAAAGAAGACATTCAGGACCATTTAAAAAACAAAAATGAAGTTCTGCATGTGGCACTTTCAAAATCTAGAATTTGAAAACCCAATTAACAAGCTTTCTTTTAGTACAAGAATCATTCAAATCACTCATGCACTTTTCAAGTTACGGAATTTTAAACACAAACACCGTTTTAAACTTCTGTCCACGGATCACAAAATAAGGTAAGTGCTCTTTCAGCAAAACGAAAACAATTCACATACATCCCTATGTGAATTGTTTTCCCTATGTGACTTGAATGATTCTTGTACTAAAAGAAAGCTTATTAACTGGGCTTTGATATCCAAGTGCTACGTGCAGAACGTCATTTTAAAAATGGTCCTGACATTTGGATTTCCTTCTTTCTTTTTTTTTACTCGCCCTGTAGAAGGATTCTTCCGGGTTGTTGGGTAGTTACAAATTAGTAGTATTTCTGGATTTTTGATCGTGGTTCATTTATTTTCTTTGGTTCCATGAGTTGTCTGAATTACGGATCTGCGTTGTTTGACGTCAGTAATTATTAACGTAGTTATTTTGTACCGTATAGTGTTTTTTTCCTAATCTGTAGATAAAAACGAATACTGCCTTTTGGATAAATTGAATATACTACTTTTAATTGCATTCTCAACCTTAAGATTTTTTCTTATTTTTCTTAAATTTTTTTAATTAAATAAAATTGAAACTGAAATTGAATTTGAAGAGCCGGGGCAGTTTTTTTCCCCCCAGTCTATCAAGTCCAGGCCGGCAAAAACACCACTGGTCGTGCAACACGAGGCAATGCCTACAAGACACATCTAGATTTTGTTCAAAAATAGTTCTGTTCCGTTCCTCCTCAAAAAACAAAACAAAAACAAATACAAGACAGTCTAAAAGTTAATGTGTCTCTTTAAATGGAGAAGATGGGATCTTTTGGTCACCGTTGCTGATGTAATTACCCAAGTAATTACAAAGTTTATGTACAAAATTTTAAGATGAGTAACCCACGGCCATTCCCAGCAACCTTGACCGACGCTTGACCCAAGTGTACCCCCTGGTTTGACCTGAGGAGAAACAGCCAGGGACATAGGGAAGTATCCCAAATTAAACTACACAAAAATATTAATAGACGAATGATTCAACCCACCAAATGTGATATGATAAGAATTAAAAATCAAGTCAACACAGAAACCCTTCTACTATAAGAAATATTTGAGAAGACTGTTGTTATGAAGGTGGTCAGGTATGGACGAATCCAGGCACATATGTACACTAACGAGGCCCCCTTTAATGGAGAAACCATTGTGCACGCTTTGCAAAGCAACTGCCATGTGGCGGATTATCTGAACAATAGCTAGCACAATGCTTTCGCCATTGAAAGGGGCCACCGTGATAGAAATGACAGCGTTATAGGATTGTTGTATACGATCGGGTACTGTCATTAAATCTTCATCTTCACATCAATAGTAGAGAACTTTTACGAGAAATCAATCTGTTTTTCTCGTTTCAAAACAATAGATTCCTTATAAACACAAATTAACCGTCAAAAACAAGAAGGGTACAGTTTCGCTTGGTACACCTAAACTGAGCAGCAGGAGTTAGTGTTACCTAAACACATTTGAAAAACTTTGGTACACTGTTCACTGCTATTGGCCCAACCAACTCGGTGATGCATGTAAAACGGAGATGAACGGGAAAACATCCGGATGGTTAAACCAGGAGGAAATGCCGTGGGGATTACGGGATAGAATGACAGGCTAGACGTAGATAATCCTCTCACTCAATGAACGACAAAGTCATTCTCTACTATCAAATTGCCAGAGCTTTGTCTTTACATCATGCATGAAAAAACCTGGCTTTTGCATATCTGGGGCAATGAAATGACAAGTAACAATCGCACGTCTTAAAATACCATTACTGGTCACATTGTCACAGTTAATAACAAAAGTTCGAAAATGCATTTTATTGCAAATAACATTTAGCGTTTAAAAATAAATGTTAAAGCATAAATTAGGCCTAATGTTCGCCTTTGCACAAAATACGGACAGAGCCAGCTTGTGTAGGGGGCATACATTACACATGTACCCGTATGTATACCATTTTTTGTGATATATTAAATAATGTCTTGATGATTGAACACCCCCCCATTGAATGTATGGTACATACAAGCCCGTCCCCCCCAAGTGTCACAAAAACAAAACCCTGTCTATATTTCAGATTCTTTTGCCGATGGAACTTCCCCCCTCCCAGAATTCCCTCCGCCCCTGGTTGGGGGTTAACTGCCAGTGAAGAAAGGCAAATAATTAAATACGGAATGACACAAACCGCGTCCTGCATCACTAGATTAAAACAATTCAAACAAGCTCTAAAAAGCCTCATTTGACTTTAATCCCACTTTTCAGTTAGGTGTGCGTTGTTGTTTTTTGGTTAAGACTTTGTCTCGTGTCCTGACGAAAAGAACACATTTCAGGATTGTGGAAAGAAGTGTCATGTCATACCGACTTCAAATTTCGAGGACTATGTCACCTCTGAGTGTGAGGTAATACATGTACTTGCATTTACATGGAAGTATGAATTGCAATACAGTGGAACGTCGCTATACCGAGACCGCTATATCGAACATTCGGCTATACCGAACATCGTCCTTGGCTCCCGATTTTTGTGTACAAAACCAACCGAAAACTGTTGTTGAAAACCGTCAACAGAAGAGCGACAAGTGGCTATTATTTCCCCAAGGCATAGGAGGGGAAAGCCACCCATCGATGTAGGTAGTAAGCTCAAAACTGTGAAATTACATAATTCAATAGTCAGCACGTGTTCAAAGTCGTCTTTCAGTAACTACCAGGCATGCAGGGTGAAGTTCTGAAGGGCGCTATTTATTGAAAAGTGAGTACCAGAGCACCGGCAGCTTAAAATCGCTATACCGAACGATCGCTATTACGAACATTTTCTGTGGATCCCGCGATGTTTGTTATAGCGGCGTTCCACTGTACCACTTTCTACTGATCTCAGACGGCCAGCCGTTTGCCCTCTTTGTACCTATCTCATTGACTGACTGACTGACTGACTCCCCTTCGTGACTTAGCCTGTTGTAGTCCGATGATGAAGAGAGCTGGGCAGTGCTGTCATATAGGATTACCCCCTAACGCCGATGAATGGTCTAAATCCGGCCCATTGTGTAGACCAGATGCATGAAAAGACTTCCAGTGAAAAGCCGTTCTGAATCAAAGGAGTAGAATTGTGTGCACTCTGGGACCAGCGTTCACTTAGCTTGCCTAGTCATGTTTGATGGCAATCTTAAAAGCGTGCCTTGTACTTACAACCCTCCCTCTCTGGCTGGCAATTTCAACAAGGCCAGCCCATCAGTCAAAATAAATCAAGTGACTGTTTTCAAAATAAACCAAGTGACTGTTTTTAACAGTTGGGTTCTCCCTGCCTTCACAAAGCAGATTTGACTGGCTGTGATTGTTCTGAAACTTGATATAACTACGCTTGGACTGTAGGAGATTGATAAGCCAGCTGTGCCTACCAGTCACCTGCTTGTGTCTGATGATGGAATTTGACTAGTCACAGTGCCTATGCGAAATATAATCTGACTGTTGGTAGCTAGCCTGTGTAAAAGGCATGGCAGGGGAACAGGGGTGACTGTCTGTGACTGATCAGACAAAAGGAGGGTTGTCAAGTAAAAAAGATAGCACAGTTGCTTTACAGCCGTCCTTCAAAGATGAGATCTAGAGCGGCCTGTACATTTCCCCCCGTCACCTGGAGAGCTTGTAAGGAGACAGCGTCGTCTGTGATGCCCATACTGCGAAGCTGCTGTAACTGGACCTGTGAGGGGGAGTAAGGAAAAGGAGTGGGGTGGGTACAAGACCAAAGGACCTCTTGGTGGTAATTCTTGAACTTCAATGAGGTCAAATTCTCTTTCAGGACAGACATCTCCTACACCTAATACTTTTTGACTATATTTAATAACCTGCTTCAGATTAATTGTATTGTTGTTCCTTAAATCACCAAAAAATACAGGTTTTTTTTGCAAATATAAGCACTGATCAGGATGGGATCATTTGCATTTATTCAAAAAGTAACCTACCAAATTATTATCGAGAAGCTCACTTGGATTATACTGGTACTAAATACCCCATGAAATTATTCTGTCTGGCTTGCTGTCATTTAGAAAAAAATTAAAAATGTAGATGATTTTAAGTGATTTCCAACGATTAGTCTCTTGACTGATTTTTGGAAATTATGGCTGCTATACACGAAATCCTGTTTCGTGATCAAATGGTTGTGCATGGTTTTTCACCGTTTTCTCGGAAGGTGTAATATCTACACTGAGCTTAAACTTCAACAGGTTGGGATTTGAACAATCCTTTTTGGATTTGGTGTAGTCTTTTTACCGGAAATGAACAAAATGCATGAAAAGCGAATGATCCTATATGCCTTCAAATAGGTGTTCATGCGTGCCAAGTTTCACTAAATAATGTGCAGTAATGCTCACCTGCAGTTGTTCAGCAGTCAATGTATCCCCATCCGAATGATCAGCTGCTGGGCTTGACGTGTTCGTCCCGGCTACGGTAGCAGCAGCTGCTTGTTGGTGCTGCTGTAATGCCCGGGCCAACAGGTCAGCTGTTATGACACCACCTGGTAATTGACCTCCGACCCTTGACCCTGAGGATGACCCTGCAAGAGGCTGGCTGGATGTAGAGGCTGATGGCGTGGGGGTTGTGCTAGCTTGAGTTCGGGGCGGTGATGTGAAAGGCTGGAAAGAAACGATAGAAAAATATAGCATTTTCCCAACCCTGCTAAGCATCGACAAAATGGGGAACCACCATCATAAGGCTGGATAGCTCAGTTGGTAGAGCACCGGAACGGCAATGCGGAGGCTGCAGGTTCAAACCCCGCTCCAGTCAATTGCTATTTTCAACTTTAAAATAAATATATTCACAACAAAAAATGGGTTACCAGCAAAACATCATGTGAACTCTACTTGCTTGCGACTGGTTTAAGTTCGTTTTTGTTTAGCATCAATATTTGCTGCATTTTTTATTTTTTGAAGTTCCATGAAAACTAGCTCTGTATTTACTTAAATTACTTAAAGTGAAATCAAGTTTTGTGTGACGGGAAACTGAAGGGGAGTTTTTAAGAAGTAGAGGCTGGTGAAAGGAACTATCATTTAGACAAAGGACACGGATGTAACCTCCAATACAATAATATAAGGGAACCGTTAAAGAGGTTGTGGAATGCTCGAAGACATTTCCGTCATTTTTTGGGTATATGTAGCCTAAGGTGTGATGAAATAAAAACGACTATTGTTTCTGTCATGAAATGAGTACAAAGGGTACTTTTGAGAGCTATTTTTCAGGTCCTGTTTCGACCTGAACGTGCAATTTGTGTAAAAGTCGTCGTTGCGGGCAGCAAACAAAACACAGTAAATCGTGACGTTATAAACAGGACTCGTTTATGCTACTCTGCATCGGGAGTCCCGTTTATTACGTCACGATTTACTGTTTTGTTTGCTGCCCGCAACGACGACTTTTACACAAATTGCACGTTCGGGTCGAAACAGGCATGACAGGACTTGAAAAACAGCTCTCAAAAGTACCTTTTGTACTCATTTTATGACAGAAACAATAGTCGTTTTTATTTCATCACACCTTAGGCTACATATACCTGAAAAATGACGGAAATGTCTTCGAGCATTCCACAACCTCTTTAAAGGGTAAGAAAAATGTTCAGAAAAATCGGAAATACGGACAGGACCTCAAATCTGAACCCTCATTGCTGCCAATATCATCAACACCTATTAACACATACACAATTTTGTCGCAACGACTTTGACGCGCGGCAATGCCTATGATCGCAGAGCAGTGTCTCCGACCGGCCGCGAATCATCGCGCATCTAGGATCGGGCCAGGTGAATACAAAACGCGCGATTCAAAATTAACATACAAGTATTACATGGCTACGTCACTAAATATGAATATTTATAGCATTTCACCCAAAACTTTCTGAACTGGAGCGCGCTATTTGAAACCACTTGTATAAAACTGTATAAAGGCCTGCAAATGCAAACAAGCAAATTTACTTGTAACAGGAAATTATATTTCTTCAAAATTCGTTCGGAAAAGAAACTTGGAAATTTTGAAAAAGCACTTATATACCAGATTTAGGCCCAAAAAAAAGTCTCCGGTTTCTGGTGGAGCACTGCAAATGGTGCCCGACTAAACTTAGTGCAAATATATGGAGAGAGAGGCCAAATCAAGCTTATTCTCGACCATAACCCAATTTAAAAAAAAGTAAAAATAGTGCAGCAGCAGGAATGCAGGAAAACCAGTGAGTTTCTTTTTTTTGGCCTTAAAATTCATCCAAATTTCAGTTACTGAGCCAAGGTCTAATGTTCCACAGTTTGATATGGGTCAAAAAATAAAACGACCCTTCCTGTTCTAAAAATAACCCCTGGTCATTATGCACCCCATGCAGGAAGGAAACAAGCATTTCACATCCATGAGGGGATTGGACTCCACCCTGCACAATGTCCGAACGTCATGTCTGATATCAAGACACTCAAGCCATTGTGAAGGTTACTCCCACTTCCTGACCCCCCTTGTCTAGACACGTTCTTGGGTCAGGGGAAACGTTGCTAGCAATGACTTATCAAAATAATCTTTGAAAATCATGTGTGCTGGATATCTTATGATAAGGCACAGCTTGTGAAATTGTTTAGCTGTTAGACCATCCAGTGACATAGCATTAGGGAGGGGGGGGGGGTATATACCCCTCCCCCCAATATTTTCATGAGTGCCCCCCTTTTTTTAACGTCACAAAAAATGGCCCTGTAAATATATATGATAAATTGAAGTGAGTTTATACGCAATGTAAATATCTTAAAGCTGGCCCTTTTCTTTTCTTCTTCCAATTTCCACCTTTTTTAATGTCTAAAACACCCCCCCCACATCAAAATGACCTTGCTACGTACCTGCTTTCCATCCCAAATACAAACAAGGAACAGTTTCATAAATAAATACAGAATGCAGAAATGCGTGAGCACAAGCATGCTGCATTTTGTACATGTTCATTCAAATTTTGACTATGAAAACCTCAACTGCAAGCAGTACACAATGCCCCCTCCCGATAACCTCCCACAGTACTGACGCCACAGTATGTAGTTATTTTGATTCCAATGGCGCAGATATGCTCCAACAGAGCTTAGCAAAGCATGCATCCCCTCAAAATTTGAAAACTCCTACAAAAGAATCAGAACTAACCTGCGTAAAAGCACCAGCGCTGCTTCCTGCCGAGCCACCTACGCCTGCAGCAGCTAGAGCCGCACTTAGCTGAGCTTGCGTGATTAGCTGCGGACGACTGGAACTACGACCCTAAGAGACACCAGAATGTAAAGCAAATTAACATCAGCAACGTTAATCTACTTTGTGTATGATGGATTCCCCCCCCCCAACCATATCAAAATAAGATTGGCTGCAGTGCCCACTCTTGCATCAGATTCCAACCAGCCAGCCTACCCTGGTCAATGGTAAGACAGCTTCACTAGGAAGCAGGAGGTTGTGGGTTCAAGTCCCACCCGAGTGACCTTGTGAACTTTTTCTTTCAAGCTCTCGGCTAGCACCGAGTCTACGAAATGACACTGATAAAGGGCAAAAGCCAATATAGAAATTAAAAACTAAAATCATGCACTAACAAAACAATTGAAGATTATTAACTAGCAAGGAAAATTTCTGGCAAGGAAAAGTTTGGGCAAGAAAAATTTGATCCTGAGCCTCCCAAATCCCAAGAGCCCAGTTACTTTTAGGTCATTTCCTTTAACTACTTTTAGATCATGTTCCAGCTCGAGGCCCTTGAATATAAAAGTACACAAAATGTGTCGCTGGTTTCCTGGACAGTTGAAGATTTTGAGAAATTCAGGAAGGTTTTGAATAAAAAATGTCAAGTATTTGCCAGATTTGACGATTTTTCTTTTGCGATAAACAAATTGCCATATACATGCGTGCGAAATCACAGCAAGTACCAAAATTTCTTAACGTTCGGACAACAAACGGTTTCAGGTGTTTTGTATGCCCCGACAGTGAGAACGTAAAGTTCCAATGTCATTTTGATTGGATGAAAAATTACAGAATGCAGATTCGGTTACCACGTTCCCTATATTCTTTGCCGCGTTTATCCCGAGGTAGAAATCACAGAATCTTTTATAAATGCACACATACCAAATTGGGATACCGCTTTGGCTTATTAGGTTTAAGCATATCCACGAACATGCCAACTTCTGCCAACTATCGAGCAATTTAATGAAATTGACCCAGGCCTATTAACGGATACATGTAGGTCAGGTCAGATATCAGTCCAAATCACAGGAAAGGAGAACTGAGTCTTGACCTCCTCTTCCTAATTCTATTTGGTTTCCAGCTCAGCAGGCCTTCTTTGAATGATCAGCCATGATTAGTTCTATCCTCTAAAGACCCCCAAAATAAAATAAAAAATGTGCATGCCATTTAAATTCAGATATGAAGGCAGTCACTAGTGCTTGTGAATATATCTTGTATGATCTTAATACCAAGCTAATGTATCCTAAGTAAATAACTGCTGCGTGCTTTAAAGGCAATAGACAACAAGTTAGAAATAAATGGATTTGGGATTGGTAATTACGTAGATGGTTGAAAAACCCAGAAAAAAATTATGTTCTTGCAGTCTTATGGTTCCCTGGCCCTTCTTCAGACAAAAACGGAACAATTTATCAGACGTCGGGGAAATGCCAGGTCAGGGAACCAGACTTGCTGGCTTGCACCCGTTCACGGATGTGCAACCAATTGCAAACAAAATGTGGACTAACTAAATTTGGTAAATTGGGGGCACTATTTGAAGAAATAGTGACTGACCATCGTAGGAAATTTATTTAAAAAAATTCCTTTTTTTCTTGAAAATGACAGCACACCAGGTGCCATGATTTTTACAGGTTGCTTGAGGCTATTATTTTACTTACAGTCAAGTGAGGTATTTCACATTAATTTGGTCGTTTTTTTTATGTTTGCAAATGTTGTATATTACCTTTAAAGGAAGGAAAAAGTAATTTATATACTTTACATTCACCATATATAAGACACCTGGAAAAGAAATCAAACATGCAAGAATATTCTGGAGCATCAAGTGAAGGTAATTTCTTTTTCTTTTTTTAAATCTAAAACGTATCCTAACCAAACGTATTCTTTGACAGGCAGAGATGATACAAAAGCAGGAGTCAAACAAGGAGATAAAGACAGAATGGTCAGTGAGATAAATGAAATGAGGTGACAATGACAAAGAGGCTTATTGAAGAAAAGAAGTTGGAGAGGAGCTGTTGATAAAATCTTAGGGACCGTGACCATTCAGCCCCGGTATGAAAAGGGCCCCCTGGTAAGCTCGTCCGCTTCCAAGAAGTCATTTCGCACCGTCCCAGCTACCGGCCCAGGAGCTGATCCTGTTGCTAACCAGGAACTCCTCTATCCTGGGGTCTATTGTTTGCAAGTATTGACACATGTAATATATCCCAGAAGAAACCTGCTTGTGGTTTTCATCTCTCAGCGCGAAACAATAGAACACTTTCGTCGGCACAGATCAAAACCCCTGCCATGCGGTTTCGTGCACAATGGGACCGTAAAATAAAAAAGGCGTTTGGAAGGATTTTATCTTTAATCCGGTAAATCTGCAATTGTTCTGCTCTGGACGTTCTCTGAAGGGCAATAAATTGATGCGCCTGACTGACTTCAAAACTTCTGGTCAGACAGGACCATGTACCGGACGAGACTGGGCTGAAGACCGGACTGGCTCTGGACCGGACGAGGTACCGGGGGGCCCTTTTCATACCAGGGCTGAATGGTCACGGTCCCTTAAAGCCATCAAGGAGAGATGAACTAAAAACTTACATCTGAGGACGTGTCCATTTCATCATCAGATAAATCGGGTTGAAGGGATCCTGAAAAGTCAACAGGGATAGTGCACTCAATTAAACCTCCACCAAATTCAACTTGGATCAATAACGGTGTTAATAAAAAATGAAACCAGGACCATTGTTTTAGTGAAGTTCTGCATATAGCACTTTCAAAATCTAGGATATGGAAGCCCAACTCATAAGCTTTCTTTAAGTACAAGAATCATTAAAATCACTCATGTAATTTTTAAGTTACAGAATTTTAAACACAACCACCATTTTAAAGTTCTGTCCACGGATCACAAAGAGGTAAATGTTCTTTCAACAAAACGAAAACAAATCACATAGGGATGTTTGTCAATTATTTTCATTTTGCTGATAGACTGCACACCTTTTTTGTGATCCGTGGACAGAACTTTGAAAGGATGGTCGTGTTTAAGATTCTGTAACTTAAAAAGTACATGAGTGATTTGAATGATTGTTGTACTAAAAAAAACCTATGAATTTGGCTTTCATATCCTAATTTTGAAAGTGCTACATGCAGAACTTACAACGGTCCCAGCATTTAAGTTTCCTTTTTGTTTATCTATTGTTCGTGCATAAAGTCCATTTGAGACTGTTTGCCTACGTCAATGCATACTCACACAGGAACAGCTGAGAGGAATATTGCGAGAATGCTCAGTGTCCCATAATTGGAACGTCACCGATTGAGAGACACTTCCGTGTATCTACCTACCCTGACCATTATCAGCCCCTCTTGCCCTGTCAGTCTGTGCACCTTCTTCAGTGACTGATGCTGCTACATGCATGACAGCATGGCCAATGGCTGGATGTGCACGCACGATCCTGAAAACAAAATGTCAAAAGCAAAATTGTTAATACAAATCGTTTTTTTTGAGTGAATCAATCATTTCATCAACAAAAATAAAAGATAACACCCTACTGGATGACAAAATGTGTGTGTAATATTATTTATTTATTTATTTAATTCTTATTTTAACTAGGTAGCCCATTCAGTGGAATCCACTGGTCTCCCATGGGGCCCAGTAAAGAGAAAACAATGTGAAGAATTACAGTTTAAGATGTTGGAGGAAAACTCCAGAAGAATATTTTGAGGAAAACCCACGGAATCAGGTAGGGACTGAAAACTCTATCCCTATTGGCCCCGGCAGGATTCGAACCCGGGTCAGAGCAGTGGAAGGCGAGGAAAGTACCGCTACGCCAACCCGACTCCCCATTTTCAAAGTATTAAATTAAAACTCCTACACTGTATTTTTTACTTAACCAGCCCATTCAAGTCCTGAGCTTAAGAAGCTGGAATGAACCTGGTGCAATGTAGTATAATTTGATCAAAAATAAAAATTCAAGAATGTTTAGTTTTGTTGGTCTTACCTTCGCACATTATCGGCATCAGCGATCTGTATCAGGAGCTCTGGGTCTCGAAGCATTGCTGTGGAATTTTTGTGTAAAAAAACCCATTATGCAACATGTGTGAGGTTGATTTTTTTGGGGGGCAACACTGTGTATTTTGGGCTTTTTATGGTTACAAGAACTTCACAAAAATGAGAAGGGGGGGGCAGGCCGGGTTTATAACAGACTAGGACCTTGAGTGCTGAAAAACATCCAAAACAAAATCAAGCCAACTTGACTCACTCTATAGCCAGCTTAATTCTCCAAAATGTTCATTGGGCAAAGATAAGGCCCTCAGTATTTCACCAGCCAAGTTTGAAGTCTCAATTAAATTTTTAAAGGAGACTTTTCCTCAATTGTTTGCACATGAGAAGGAAGTCAAGTGATTTCAAATTGAGGCTAAAGACTGAATAACTGGTTCATAATAATAATAAAAACTTATAAAGCGCTGGTTTCTAGGAAAACCTATTCACTGCGCTGGTACATGTCCATCCATGGTCCACCAATGCCAACTGTTTGAAAAGACTGACCTCTTCACTAGTCTGGTGGCCGACTATGGAGAAATATGTAGAAATAGAGACCAGTGCCAGATGTTTCTTTCGGCAGTACTAAAGGGGTGTTGGACTGGTTGTTTCAGGTGCCAGTCTATTTTCTTGTATTGCATGTTTTCAATATCTTCAGTTTTGGGACTTTCATACACACTAATGAGAGTTCCAAATTTTCGAACTAATTTTCGATACAGTGTATGCATCCAAGATTTGTATAAGTAGCCCTAGGTCTTGAAGTATTAAGAGGAAGATTGTTTTTGTCAAAAAATTTGAGTTAAAAAGAATCATGTACAACGTTATGATTGTATGGTAATAAACTGTACTTTGGGCTGTATATATGGTAAACAAAAAATCCTTCAAAATCATCGGGTTTGTTAAATATCGAGCCATAGACTGGTATACTTACAAACTGCTGTGTGGTCTGCAGCCAGACCAGGGGTGGCTGTTATGATGTTGTCTATGGTTTCAGTGCTTGTTAGTATCTTATGCACCTACATCAAAAACAAACAGGGCACAAATCAAACCTTTTAAAAAGTTAAAATGCTTCAGAAAATCTTGAGGAAAAAAAATCATCCATTTAATGCCATAAATCATTTAAAATATGGGAATAAATGTGTGATTGGGAGGCATTAAACACTCTGTTTAAGACCTGTTAATACCGTTTCAGTAAAAAAAAATATCAAAACTTTTTCTGTCCACAAGAGTAAAAAAAAGTCAAAATTTATAAATTATAAATTTCCAATGATTTGGTTTCAACAAAACACCCCTCTAGTTATACAATGGTAAGGCCCTCTGGTAAACAACTCCTTATATGGAGATGATGTCCCGCAGAATGCAGATGTAGTGGTGTGGTGTGAATTAAGGACTATGAAATACTGACTCACTTGTAGTATTGCGCATTGCCTACATGTACGTGAGGACTGTGAAGGTTCAACCAATTAAACGGTGCTGGCACCGGATTTTATAGGAGTCCAAATTTCATGTGACACCAGAAAAATGACCAGCCAGCCGTGTCTTTGCCATCCGTTTAAAATTGGCCACGTGATAGGCTCTCGACCAATAGGAATGGGTAAACTGACTTAGATATTTATAAATAGTTGTTTTAGATGGAGAATAGAATTGTTTAGCCAAACTTACAGCTTGTCTGTGGGCGGGGTTTAGGAGAGCAGCATGAAGGGCGGTCATCAGGTGACGAATACCGACGTCATCCAATGGTTCTAGAAGATGAATGAATGGGTTAAATAATGAGGAAGACATAAGAAAGTTGTCTGCAGGGGTTAACGTGAATTAAATGATTTAAGACAAAAAAAAAAACAGTTTCAACAAATCGCACAAAGATATGAAAAGGCAATTTTTCAAAAAAATTTCGTTTTATTTCAAAAATGTAAAATCAAAGATTTATCTTGACACAGGAGACTGGGCACTTATGCCATCATGACTGAAATATTAATTATCATCACTTACCATTATGCGTTACTAACAAGAAGTATAGCTTTTACTTAGAACAGAAACTTAACATGAATTACTCTTTTTATTTCTTTGTTAAAAACATGAAATTCCAGTCATATCATCCTACCTGCCTGCACTATTGGTATGGGTTCTTTCTTCCTCAAAGCATGGACAGTGCATCCTGATTCCAATCCATATAATTTCAAGTTGTCTGCATCCCGCAAGAGTCGACCACAGTAAACCATCGCTAACAGGTAAAAAAAAATATGGGAATATTGGAAGAACTATTAACACAATTATTGGCTCAGTAACACCATTTTGTGAAGCGGTCAAATTGTGTCAAACTCATCTTTCGTAGGTCACAAATAAAGTTTTTTGTCATTGAATATTGGCTCTCAAAAGAATGCCCTATTGTAATAAGCATACATGTAAATAAAGATGGCAACCATCGCGACACACTGTGAATGTGCAAAACTGCATTGATTTGCATGGCATCAACTGTAAAATCCCATTTTCTACTGAAAGATGCTGTTCAAAATTAGTCCGAAAAAATATTTAAAAACCCTATCTAAGGTTGCAGAAGTTGTTTAAGAATGATTAAAACACTTTAAAGAGGTTGTGGAATGCTCGAAGACATTTCCGTCATTTTTTGGGTATATGTAGCCTAAGGTGTGATGAAATAAAAACAAGTATTGTGTCTGTCATGAAATGAGTACAAAAGGTACTTTTGAGAGATGTTTTTCAGGTCCTGTTTTGACCTGAACGTGCAATTTGTTTAAAAGTCGTCGTTGGGGGCAGCAAACAAAACATAGTAAATCGTGACGTAAAACATAGTAAATCGTGACATAATAAATAAGACTCCCGATGCAGCATGGTATAAACAAGTCCTGTTTATTACATCACGATTTACTATGTTTTGTTTGCTGCCCCCAACGACAACTTTTACACAAATTGCATGTTCGGGTCGAAACAGGACCGGAAAAACAGCTCTCAAAAGTACCTTTTGTACTCATTTCATGACAGACAAAATAGTCGTTGTTATTTCATCACACCTTAGGCTACATACCCGAAAAATGACGGAAATGTCTTTGAGCATTCCACAACCTCTTTAAGGACTGAACCAAAAGAGGGCTCGTAACTACACTATCGCCCATACTTACTGCCATAGACAGGGATGTAGGCAAGTCCATCACAAGTCCCTGCAAGTCATTGCAAGTCCTCCAGTCCCAATTCAACTCACATGCTTTTCAAATGAGCTTTGACAAAGGCATTCCTTTGTTTTTGTTCATGTTCTGTTACCTGTGGCTTGTTTTTTTATGTATTTATGACTGGACTTGTGGTGGACTGGAGTTTTTTTGAGTGGACTACATGGACTTGACTACATCCCTGCCCATAAACGGACGAGATGGTTAACATGGCGATTGTGTAGTTATGGACAGGTTTCTCTGTAAGAGAACAAAATCTACTTTTAATTTAGTTGACTTACAAAATTGTATATGACTTACAAAATTAGTTGGTGACATTACGTACATGGAGGTATGTTATACATGTATATATAGACAATGATAGAGGGCAGGGTTTTGAACTTTTAGGAAAATTTGGGTTAAAATGACAATGACAACGACAAAACGCAAGACGAAAATAAAGTCATGAAAGATGGCAATCACGGCGATGTACCGTGAACACAAGGCGCGCTGTCAATCGTGTACGAAAATCATCTGCATCTGCATCAATACTGCTCAACACTCCTTGTTGCATTGCAGTTGGAGTAAACCGAGCAGGTCATATTTTCCACTAATGAAGGGCTTGTTACTACACAATCGCCGTTAACAACACTGACAAAAACTTAGCACATGATCAACAATGTCAATTTCAATATGATGAAATACGCCATGTCAAATTCGCTACACTGGTGAACATGGTGAGGGAATGGGGAACCTTGTATTCATCATTTTCTATCATTACTAAACAATATGTTGAATTTTTCCACGTTTCTTGCAACAATGTGAGTGCAGTTGACCAGTCAATGGCAATGCGCTAGTGCGCACGGCCGCTTCTTCAAGTAAAAAAACTGGCATTGATTTTGTACACAACTTGATTCAAATTTTTCGAGTCACGGCGATACGATTTTTTTAACAGCCGACATTTCGGAAATATAAATCTTACAAAGTTCAGAAGACGGTAGACCGATGGCCGTGGACACTCTTTCTCGTAAAGTACTGACTGATCCAGAAAAATCGATTTCATCAAGTCGTGTTCGCCCAGTTTTCTCGGAAAATTTTACACAAATACTTCCCACGGAATTCGCCATGTTGACAATAAAGCGCCCTCATTTGTCTCAATCTAGAAATTTCTCACTATAAATTCTCGTGACGTCAGTCACGCCCCAAGGTTACATGAATATGCATTACATTGCTAATAGCATGGTGCTTCCGAGTATGTTATTCTACAGCGTTGATAAAGGTCAGGTATCGATCCTCCCTCCGCTATCGATCAAAATAATATGCAAATAAATTTAAAGCACTTTCTAGAAAAGTAGGCGGGGCAAAGAATGATCTTGAACTCGAATTTTCCAGACGGAATGAAAAGAATGTTTGTCCCGGGAATTTTCTCGAACCATTTTTGTTAGTATAAAGTCGGCACATCGGCAGTGCATCGTCAGATTTTGGAACGAAGCAAACAGTCGATTGGAATAGACTGCCTGAACCGACAAGCGGCGATTCACAGACAGAATATATTTCCCAGCAGGCGATATATTTTTTTTTCGGAACTTCATCAAACAATATTTTGCATCTTGAATAAGTGAGCTTTCTACAACTGTGAAGATGGCCAAGTCGAAAGCTATCGGGATTGATCTGGGGACCACGTACTCATGTGTTGGGGTCTTCCAGAATGGAAAAGTGGAGATCATCGCCAATGACCAAGGCAACCGGACCACGCCGAGTTATGTCGCCTTCACCGACACGGAGAGACTGATTGGAGATGCGGCCAAGAATCAGGTTGCTATGTAAGTACATCTCAAGTTCCTCTTCATCGGATAATAAATTAAAATTAATTTGAAAGAACGCAGGCCCTAGGCATAGAGTTGTATATTGTAAACATTATAAGGCTCACATCGTGGCCAGTATCTTGACCACATTATTTTGTTTATCACATGAATGACACAATTTTGAGAGTTCGTTATAAATTATTGATGCATCGTTATTTTATTAGTTTAGACTAATATAAAGAAAAATACATCTTGCCGGCACTTTTTGGTGTGAATAATTATCATACGACTGTATGTATAACTCTAGGGGTAAAATGATTAATTTCGGCATACAGCCTAGATTTTAATCTTTAAAAAAATTAATACAAGACCATTTTGAAGATTTCTCATCAATTTAATTTATACACAACCAACATACAAGTAGGCCTACATGTATAATGTCGGCTGAAATGTACATTCATTCCCTCCACTTTTCATCTGTGTTTATATTGTACATGCTGCGTATTATTGTATGGCGCACATGATTGTATACTTTGACTCGTCTTGGTCTTGTCATGGTCATGCCATGGCCGCGACGTCAGGCCGGTGGAGTGTGAAATTTGAACTCGACAAAAATACGGACTCATAATTATAACGCATGCCTAGTGAATCTTGGACAGAGTAAGAATAGACCAGATTGTACAGGGTGAGTCAAAAAGCGGAACCCAAACCCCAAAAAAGATATTTCATATTAAAAAAAATATGTAGCACCAAACATAATAATGGCTGGAAAGCCAATTTTTAAAGCTACTTTTAGATGAAAATGACACAGAATATTTGTTTCAACAACTGTCAACAACTGTAGTACACTATCTTTATAAACAGCCCTGGCTTGGCAAACAATATGATTTAAAAAAAAATCTACTTAAAAAAAAAAGGGCCTTCAAAAGGACTTTGTTGGATATTTGCAACTTTTAAACTGAGGTTTTATTGCTGGTGATGTTTGAAGATTATTGTGACGACGATTCTTGAAATCGCATTTTTGGACGAAAGAGGTGTTAGGGTCATTGTGTTTAAATGGTGATATTTTTTGAACGGATTGAGCAATTCCAGTATTTTTTTTTTATCTAAAAGTAGCTTATGAAATTGGCTTTCCAGTCATTATTATGTTTGGTGCTACATATTTTTTTAAATATGAAATAATTTGGGGGTTTGGGTTCCGCTTTTTTTTTACTCACCCTGTATTGGAGTCCAAATTTCATACGACACGGGTCTTAACATGCACAAACGCATGGCCGGGTTTGATATGCTTGAGTGATTTTCCCCAAAAGGGCATTTGTGTGATTCATTCGGTTGAATTCCATGTATTTTTTTTCATATATTTTTTTTTGCAAAGTTTAAGGGAATGTTTGAACCTGAAGGCAACACTAGAACTGAATGATGAAATAATAATTTGATAAATTGGTAAAATATAAAACCCTTTCTTCGAAAATCATATTGGGCCAGTTTTTTTTGGTCTTCGAAAATCATATTGGGCAAGTTTTTTTTCGGATTTTTTGGATTTTTTTTTACAGGAACCCGAAGAACAGCTCACGATGTCCTTCAATATTTTTAAAAGTTGTATACATGCATTTTATTTAGGGATATGGCCTATGACATGGAGGATTATTTGTGTTTGTAAAACTAAGTTCCGAGTGAAGTTTTTGAAAAAAAAAATGTGGATTTGATGACCATAATAATTTCATAAATTTATAAACTTTGCATATTTTACTCACAATATTTTGAACTTTTTGGATTTTGTTTACAGGAACCCGAAGAACAGCATCTTTGATGCCAAGCGCCTGATTGGCCGCAAATTTAACGACCCACCCGTCCAAGCTGACATGAAGCACTGGCCGTTCACTGTGATCAACAAAGGCGGCAAGCCGATGTTGGAAGCAGAGTACATGGGAGAGAAGAAGCAGTTCACCCCAGAGGAGATCAGCTCCATGGTCCTGGTCAAGATGAAGGAGGTAGCCGAGGCTTATCTGGGCCAGAAGGTCAAGGATGCAGTGGTGACCGTGCCCGCGTACTTCAACGACTCCCAGAGGCAGGCTACCAAGGATGCTGGCGTCATCGCTGGACTGAATGTCCTCAGGATCATCAATGAGCCAACGGCAGCTGCTCTTGCCTACGGACTTGATAAGAAGCTCAAGGGAGAACAGAACGTGCTCATCTTCGACATGGGAGGCGGCACCTTCGATGTGTCCATCCTGACTATCGATGATGGAGTCTTTGAGGTGAAATCCACGGCTGGGGACACTCACCTTGGTGGAGAAGACTTTGACAATCTCCTGGTAGGGCACCTGGCGGCTGAGTTCAAGAGGAAGAACAAGAAAGACATGTCCAACAACCCGAGGGCTCTGCGCCGTCTGCGCACGGCTGCTGAGCGAGCCAAGCGCACGCTGTCCAGCAGCACCACCGCCAACATTGAGGTTGACTCCCTCTTTGAGGGAATCGACTTCTACACCAGCGTCAGCAGAGCCCGCTTCGAAGAACTTTGCTCCTCTCTCTTCAGGAAGGCTCTTGGACCGGTAGAGCAAGCCCTGTTGGATGCTAAGCTGGATAAGAACAGGGTCGATCAGGTTGTGATGGTAGGAGGCTCCACAAGAATCCCCAAGATCCAGAAAATGTTGCAGGATTTCCTGAACGGGAAGGAACTGAACAAGTCTATCAATCCAGATGAGGCTGTGGCATACGGTGCTGCTGTCCAAGCTGCTATCTTGACCGGTGATCAGAGCGATGAGGTCAAAGATGTTCTCCTGGTGGACGTAGCACCTCTGTCTCTCGGCATCGAGACCGCTGGCGGTGTCATGACCAAGCTTGTGGAACGCAACTCTCGTATCCCTACCAAAGCCAGCAAGACCTTCACCACTTACTCTGACAACCAACCGGGAGTCAGCATCCAGGTCTTCGAAGGAGAGCGAGCGATGACCAAGGACAACAACCTCCTGGGTACCTTTGAACTCTCTGGGATCCCTCCTGCACCACGCGGTGCGCCAAAGATTGATGTCTCCTTTGACATTGATGCTAACGGCATCCTGAATGTATCCGCTAAAGACGAGAGCACTGGAAAGTCCAACAGCATCACCATTAAGAACGAGAAGGGACGGCTGAGCCAAGCAGACATCGATCGTATGTTGTCGGATGCTGAGAAGTACAAAGCAGAGGATGAGGCTCAACGGGATCGCATCAGTGCCAGGAACGGCTTGGAGTCATACGCTTACAGTCTCAAGCAAGCCGTTGATGAAGTCCCCGAGGGGAAACTGACTGATGATGATAAGAAGATTGTACGAGATGCTGTCAAGGAGACCTTGGACTGGATGGAGAGAAACACTCTGGCTGAGAAGGATGAGATCGCTCACCAGCAAGAAGAGCTTTCAAGGATGTGTTCTCCAGTCATGTCTAAGCTTCACGGAGGAGCCGGGCAGGCTGGTGGGCAGGGACCATCTGGAGGCAGCCAGGGCCAACAAGGGCCTACAGTTGAAGAGGTTGACTAAACTTACATCTCGAAAAAAGTTGTAATGGTTAGTTTTGAAGCATTAGTTTTGATTGGAACGAGTAGCTAGGATGAGCATGAGTTGTAGTTTCATTATTTTAGTAATTTAAAAACGAGGATAGACAGTATTCCACAGCATATTAGGGCAAAACATTTTTTCTTGATTTGTTATCTTTGTGTAATGAAAAAACTATTAACAATGAACTACAAAAGAAATATCATAAAACAGTTTACGATTCATGTGCAAGTAAAATTTGTTGTAAATAGCAGAAAGGCAGTTGGATAACATTTATTATAACTGTTTAGTTTATTTTTTTATAAACAGTTACCGAAGAACAAGTAACGTTATGCTGAATTATTGTTTTTGTTACTTATATACTTATTATGTAATGTAGAAAAAAAGGCTGAATTTTTTTTAATGAACTGGCAAAAACTCAAGAATTTGATTAAGTAGTGGCAAGTTGCCAATGACAACGAAGATTTAAATGGAGCTTATTAGATTGCATTCAGGCATGAGATTTATTCAGGCATGAGATTTTTTCAGACTTTTGTCTGAAATCAGACTTTTTGAATCTGAGAGAAAGACATTATTACTTTAGTATAGAAAGGTATGCATCTTTCAGTGTCATCAATTTTCAGACTTTGTTTTAAATTGACAATCTCATATCCCTGCCTTTTTTGAAGAAAAAATATATAAGAAGTAAGCCCAAAATAGATTATTAAGGGAAATGTGCCAAAAGTTTCAATCAGCAAAAATAGCAAAAGAAAAACAAAACACTGTATACCTTAAGTTTCAGGAAGCTTGAGAAGCATGTCAGGTTTGCATTGCTTAATACTTATAAATAACTCATTGATATTCTTGTACTCGTTTTAATGACTTGAATTTATTAAATTAATTGTTCATTAATTTTCTTGTACTAGGTTTAATGATATATACCTGTTGATTTCGGAGAAGAAGAAAAAACCCTTTTATTTAATGTTAACGTGTTTTACTTTTGATTTCAAGAAGCCGATTCATCAGTACTCTTGTAAAAGACTAATTAAATGACATGAATATGTTAAAATCTCGGTGAAATTAAAAACAACATGTACATGAAATGCATCGAGGAAAGCACTGTAAAGAAAAACATAAGGAGTTCATATAAAATGTTTAAAATGCCAAAAGAAAACCTTAAAAAGATTCCTTCGATATTGCTGATTTTTGCTCATATACAATTAAGTTACAGTATAACAAACTTTTAATTAATATCGAAATTGTTATTCAAACAATATTGTTTAAAATTATAACTACTTAATGCAAAGAGTGAGGCCTTATGTTTTATATTTCTAACGGGATTTGTTTTCAATCTGTGACTATTATGTTGTCGCTCTTTTGAAGTTTAAAAAAACGTGCAAGAAAATCTGAGGTACAGAGTTTTATTGATTACATTTGTTAATAGTTTCTCTTAATAATTATAGAGGCTGTTAATGCAATAAAGTGTTTTGTTCAGTGTTTAACGGCATTATGTGTGTGTCGGCAAAGGCATTTTGATGGTCTTATTGTGACATGACAAATACATTTCCTGTATTAAACAAAAGTGCAATAATTTCGTTTTTCTTTTCTGGTTACGTAAATAATTCAACAGACAGAATTGTCATATGCCTCGTTTTGAAAAAATATTCGAAATAATAGTAGAATTTAGTCCACAGCTCATCAACTATATTAGCAAGACTTAGCATAAAATTGAAACAAAGAATCGAAAACATGACACCTAAACTGGAGAGCTAAACATTATGTCGAAGATTATGATAAGGTACAGAGCAAAAAAATGTTCAATAAACTGGTGACATAATCTTTTCTGTTGGGACAATAATTGATGTATGATTGGGTTTGTTTATGGTGTAAATCGAAGACACACATGCGAAACACTGTGTATTGAGTACAGGAGCCATATCGAGGACGTCCTCAAACGTGTACAAAACCAACATATGTGGTAGCTGTTGCAAAAAAGTTTGATTATGAACAAAAGATCGATGATGAAAAAGGAACACTAGGAAATCCTCGATTTACACCATAAACAAACGTGTGCCAACCTTGCCATCTTTGTGTGGACCTAAAAACAAAACGGGTCCACACGATGCAGGTTATGTGAACTTTCTGTGGACTCGGGTCCACACAACGTTTCCTCCTCTCTGAAAAACAGGTTTAGATGCACTTTTTGGTTAGCAAGGTTATTTTGTCGCAAAATGCAGAGGAACACTCAAGGAAAATGTAGTAATAAAATTGGGTTGAAAGAATGTTCGCATTGCGAGTAAAATAAGTTTTTGTCCCCGGTTTTTCTTAACTACACGAAAACAAAGGAATATCCATAGTAGGCAGGTAATGCAAGTCTATGGGGAGGGGGATTGAGGGGGCGTATCATACCGTAAGGGGCACGTTCCTCGCCCCCTCCCTCCAACAGATGTCCATGGCCACTGCCTTCTCCACCCCCTCCTCCCCACGTTTAAAGTGTTAAATTGAAAAAAAAATTAAAACCCTCCCAAGTTCCGCTCTGGAAGTTTGACCCTAGTTACGTCGCTGCCCGATTCTTTTACCGCGCGGCGCTCTGAAAATAAGAACTAGGAAGACGCTTTGGAGGATAAGCCGCCGGTGAGGAAGCTTATGCACTTAAAGTGATATTCAAACCGGGGTCGCCTAACAGAAACTCGGGATGCGTTGCTGTTCCAGCTGGCAAGGACTGAGAGGGAGATGGGGTTTGACGTATTAAAACAAAAGTTGGTGGAGTGACGATATAGCTTTCGTGGGCGCGAATTTGGTCTCCCCTTCCAATTCCAAAGGTTGTGTTCTTACTCCTCCATGGCTGTCCCGACTAAATTTTCTGCAGTGCAGAAGCATGAGCACTAGGCCTATACAAGAATTATTGCAATAACGTACATTATTATAATGCCTCGGTTGGTGTATGCGCCCATACCCCCACTCGATAGGCACTCTCACCCCGATTTACGATGCCGGTGTCGTGCCAAAAACCGTCCGGTGCCAAATAGTGTCCGCTGAGCATGCGCAGTAGGAGCCAGACACTATTTGGCATGTAATACATGCCAAATAGTGTCCGGTGCCAAATAGTGTCCGGGCGCCGTCGATCGAGCGAGAACAAGGGACATGACAGTATTAAGCTGGAAAAATCGGACAGTATTTGGCAGGAAAAATCGGACAGTATTTTGCAAGGGGGAATCGGACAATACTGGCAGGGCGGGGAATCGGACAGTATTTGTTGGCAGGAAAAATCGGACAATATTCAGTGGCGGGGGAATCAGACAATATTTGGCAGGAGGAATCGGACAGTTTGGCATGAAAAATCGGACAATATTTGGCATGAAAAATCGGACAGTATTAGGTGGGAGAAACCGTAAAATATAACGTTGGTTATAATGCTACACACAGCACAGTACGTACTACACACGGCGTTAGGCCTACGTACGTACTGCATGCCAAACACGTGAACTGACGCGAAAAAACACACAAACATTTTGCACTATTAGGGAAACCAAGTCAAATAGTTATCACAGATAACAAGAAAACGTTAAAACAGATTGTAAAAAGCAAATTCAGGTGAAAAGAGATCTTTTCTATACGATGTATTGACTGCTCGACAAGGCACGCAATAGGATGCACGCTAAGTGCGGACACTATTTGGCAAGCGTCCGTAAACAATGTGACGTCATAGACGCATGACCAATCAGATCGCATTATGCTAATTAGCGGACACTATTTGGCACCGGACGGTTTTTGGCACGACACCGGGCCACCCCAACCTCGTCCCCAGGGTGTCGAGCAGTACGCGCCCACTACTACCTGCTCTCTCACCCTGGTATTGGATTATTTGCATATGTGCAAGATTTTTGCAGACGTATGCAAATGAGGAACAGTCTGGTGCCTGGATATGCGTTAACATTAGCGTTTGTTTTTGTATGCGGTGTCTGGGGTAAAAACAGAGTCAATTCGTAGCAGCGCGAGCACGGCGTGAGTTACGAAAACACGATTTTTGAAATCAAACTGTTACGATCATATCAAGACAACATGCAGTATCATATTTCATATTAATATGAGCAAATTGGAAAGGAAATTAGTATTTTCGAGAAGGCGTGGACGAATGATCGCGAAAACACGTACTGCACGTTGTGAATATATAGCACCAAGTACACGATAAAAATCCATTACTAGCCAATTGCGGTATCCAATCAGGATACAGGAAGAAAGTTTCCTATCCAGGGTTTACTATTGGAAACGCAGTTGGAAATAAAGTAAGCACTGGGGACGAGGTTGGGGCCACCCACTTTAGCTTTTCGGTTCGTCCTGCTAATTGTATAGGGCGGGGGTACGAGCGAAGCTTTTCGGCTGATAGTCTGAGAAACCTGACAATAGAGGGCGTATTGGCAACGCAGCAATAGACTGGTGCCAGTATCCATTCTAGCGCAAACTTTATGTCAACGTGTCTGGGAAACGACCTCGCTCAAAACGAGAATCCTCTACCGAAATTCGTAAAAACTCTACGAAATATTTGATCAAAATGGGATTAATTCCAAGATCCATCGCCAGATATATCGGCCCTAGGTATATTGAACTATCAAGGAATTGGTAAGTTATTTCCTTTTCAATACATTGATTGGAAAAAGTAATATAAAATTCAAAGTAAAGTGATCAGTGGGATTCGACCGGTGTGAGGTAGTGAGCTGTACCGTACGAGGAGGGCGGCACGTACGCGCACAGTGCATGCGATCTACTCCTAGAACTACGAGGCTCCGCGTGAGCTAGCGGAGCCTCATAGTTCTAGGAGTACATGCGATCCACTTGCGACTGGCACGGCGCGGGCTGGCCGCGCCGGGCTGAGGGATAGTTCATAAGCCGGAGGGTACTGAGCCCCATTCCTGCTCGTGTCAATGTCTCATTGCAATTGGCATCATTTATGATTACTCTGTAGTAAATTTGGGGGCACAATTGCCATTGCAGAATACCCCGCCACTCTAGCCCAGGTGTAGCCCCATAAATGTGGCCAGTTTACTGGACTGCCTCCTTAAACATAGGCCACACACTGACCGTATGGGAAACTGACTCGGCGAAATTCATGAAATTTTGAAAGTGATTTCCACCACATTGCGACTTCAGACCCAGTTCATTTATGCTTTAAACATACACTTACCCTCTTAATAACAAAATTAGAACCTGCTGCCAGTGTCAGTTGCCCAGCTGCTGCGTAATTTACGATTATTTTCTGGAGCCTTCTTGGCAACTTGGTCGGCACTTGGTTCAATGCATGGAGCTATCTCCATGGTCCGACTGAACAACGCCCTCGCGCAGATCGTTCACCTGTCAATCACGCGTGCAGGACGCACGCCGCAGGCCCAGTGGTAGTCCGGTTCCCAGACCAAAAGATTCTGACTATTCCTGATCCTAGGTGTGCACAACTCTGGAATAAAACTGATGAAAAGAGACTACAAACACGTACAAGTTTAACGTTGCTTTAGAGTTTATTTTCCTGATTAATGTCGGTCAGTCTCACATACAATGTATGGAATTCCTGAACCCCTGGATCAATAGAGAAGGACACATAGAAAATGTAGGCGTGAAATAAGCTTCTGTAACGAGGTAAAACGTAACAAAAATCTGGTCCAAATTTTTGGTGGTCTTATGTAGACTGAGAATTCTCACCCTGGACGTTAGTCGTAATGCAATGAAGACTTTGTCCAACCTGGGCTACCCGCCACTCGATCTATCATGCACCTCGTACTCGTAGTCGTAGCCGGCTACGGAGTCACGGTTGATTGCCTTCAATAAACCTTCTCAGGCTCAGCACTACCTGTATGTACTAGGCCTACACACGTCATGCTCCACTGCACTCCCACTCCATACCTGTAGCCGGCGACAGGGGAGTTGGTTTGGACATCAGCAACTCCATTCATTTTGTGTTGCTTCATTCTCAAGCATTATCAAGGGGGGGATCAAGGGGCCTCCCACTCCGTATCCGCGTAGCCGGCAACATGGTAGGCTAGTTGGTTTGGACTTTAAAAAAAATTTCAGCAACTCCCATTCATTTTGTGTTACTTCGTTCTTAAGGGGACCTCCACTTAGTATCCGCGTAGCTGGCAATGGACTTGAATTGTTTCTTTTCCAGTGATTCCAACCGCGTAGCCAGAGATTTTAGGGGTGTACACATGTACATGTATGTATTTCCAAGTGGTGGGGTATTCTGCAATTACTCCAATTTGGGAATATAATTTTACTGTCATTGTGCAAGTACAGTTTCAAGGCGGGGGGGGGGGGGGTATTTATTTATGTCACACTAACCAACTGACACTCAGTTAAGCATGGGTGCCTGCACCCACGCGTATTTTACAGAACCGCGCTATTTTCGTTTTCACGAACTGACACCTGGCACTGAAACAAAACGTGAAACCAACCTTTAAAGTTTTGTGTAATTAAATTCTCAATTGTATTTCCGCCACATGCTTGCATTTCAGTTTGTAAAAACGAAAATTCTTCTATATCGCGTCAGTGTGAAGTGCGCGTGCACACACAGGTGTCAGTGAAACTGAAATGAATGATAACGTGGTTTTCACAAACTCACACCACACTGCTTGTCGGTGTTAGTTTGTGAAACCGACGATTTATTATCAAACACATGTAGAGGAAATAAGGATTTCTTTAAAATTTGTTTTTCCTGATGAGGTTCCAAAATGTAATTGTAGGGAATTGTGTTAAATATTTAATAGAATCTGATGCATTGCACACAGCTTACAAGTAAATAAATTAAAAGATCTTAGTTCTAACGAGAAGGTCAACTTTGTTCTTGACAACTTCAAAGTGCAATGAAAATTTTCTGGTAGAAATCGGCGAGTTTATAGCAGTGAAGTACATGTATATTTGTTTCAGGAAAAGAACTGCAGGACTATGGGGTGGAGTGCTGGGCATCGGCTTTCTCTTTGCAACAGACTGGCAAGTCATCATGGGATACGTGCCATTTGTCAGGGGAAAATACAAGACCGAGGATTAATGCCGACTTACAATGCTGGATTGCTAGGAGTTAATTTGTTTAGGTAAGGATATTAGCATCGTGTGTCATTTCTTGATATTACACTTTTCTGCCCCGGATTTTGTGAGTAATTTAGGATGGGAATCCAGCAAATGGCATTATAATGCTCTCGTCCATGTACAAGTTTTTTTGGACACTTTGTCGCCAAGTGCTTCTCTCCATCCTGCAGTAAACCAGTTGGGAAATTTTGTATGCGATACATAAATTGCGAGTCCAAAGGTTAATACAAGAAAAACTGGTACACAAGAAAACTAGTCCAATCCCCAAATAAATGATAGAAAAAATTTGTAATACATTGTCAAGTACCTAAACTAAGACCCTAAACTCCCTGGGCATTTTTGCTAGGATGCAACCTCAATCCTGCAAAATCCTCCAATTGCCTCCATGTAAAAATTGCATACAGCCTCAATCCTGCAAAATCCCCTGTTATTGCTTGAATGTGGTCCTTCGAGGGGTGACCACTGCCTCAGTAATGAAAATAATTCCGAGGCAGAGCCAGTGACATCCTGGAGCATGTGCAGAGGATTTCAAGTATAATCTAGGCCTAAATGTCTGCATGACTGAGCAACAAAAGGTCTGGCCTTATCCTCCAAAATTTGCTGTTTAGTCCCAATCCTGCAAAATCCTCCATTTGGCAAGGAGGATTTTGGAGGATTTGGGAAGGTAAAGGTTCTGCAGTCAAAAGTTATATTTGTGTGTAGTACAAATATCTCAACTAAAACCATCCTTCATTTCTTTACTTCTAACAGATGTTGCAGTTTTTGCCAGATTGACATGTTCCTGTTTAGACATCTACCCACTTAGTCGCAACTGAACCTCCACCCCTTCAACCATGGATCTCCTTGCTCTCTGGAACACCATGCTGAAGTATACAAGCAAAGAACATTCAAGCACATGTACATGTGTGCTTGCCTTGCTAGATAGGACACAAGTTACATTTTGACCCAATTTCAGACCCAACAAGATTAATTAAATGTTTCTGAGTTACTTACTTAAAAAAATATTGAGCAACAAAGAATCCACTTGATCTATATCTCTCTCGGAAGATTCTTTAGTAGTGCTGAAGGTTAATTCAGATTAGCATAAAAACCAAAAAGGCACAAAATATCCTCAAAAATGGCAAACCAAAAATTAAAAATAGGGGTAAATGGGACACAAAGGTGCATTTTCAAGGATTGCATTAAACAAAATTGCATTGCATGGCCCTTTAATTTGGAGTGCATGCATTTATTTATGTGTTCTCAGTGCATGAAGTACAATGTAAGTGTTCGGCTACTGTTTTGGGTAATTTAGCTTCACCCAACACTTTTATCCTCTGCTGACTTTTTTTTCTAGTAAACTGTCTACAAGTACAAAATCACACAATTCACTCTTTTCATTAAAAGTATTTTGATTGTCATCTTAATTTATATTTGATGCCTGGAGAATATTCTTTAAAACAGTTTTATGTTGCTGTGTTATTATTTTCAAGGTAAAAATCAAGATTAAAGAAAGTTTTGAATTAAATAGCAAGAAAGCGTATTATGTGTGTGTGTGTTAACAAGAGTAAGAAGTAATACATGTACATGTATAAGTTGGACTAAATGAGATCCACAGAAATGTTTCATGATCTCTTGCTGGCTTAAGGTGGGCATCCTTCAACAATTAGAAAAGACACGCTTTTAATTAAAACACTTTTAAAATTGAACGTGAATGTTTCAAGAAAGACACGTCATGTCCCTGATATAGCTGTTAAACAATAATTCAAGAACAATTCAAAAATAGGCCTACATGAAGATGATAATTGTATTAACATTGTTAAACCCAGCAGAAAACTTTGTCCTAAATTGTTAATTTTTTGTGAAAACCCAAAAGCATTGTGGCATTGCACATTTTTCCTTCACTTTTTGATAAAAATTTGAATTTCTAAAGATCAATAATGTGATACTGTAGACTTCTACAATCTCATGAAAGTCTAGGGCTCACGTTCAAAATTCAGATCATTCAAACCAACAAAAAAATGAGTACATGTGTTTAGAGTCGGGAAGACATCAAGTAGACATCATCCCAAGTAGACATCATAATTTGTCTTTGTTCAAAATGATGGACCAAATTGTCAAGTTAAACACCAATTTGTAGATCCACAATTTCTTGGGGAATCTCTTCATATGGTGATGATGGTGTGTCCACATAGTTCTTCCAAATAGAACAACCAGATAAGCAACAAATGACATCGAAAAGCACTTTCATCGGCTGTTCCGGTTGTGATGTGTTTAGACACATGCAAGACTTGAGATAATCACAGTCCAACTGCTGGATAATGTATCATGTCTGTTCCTGCTCCATCTTGGCGACACTTGCTGGCAACGTCCTCTTATCAGCATCACCAAGTTCCTCGGAAGTTTCCTCCTGTGCTTTATTTCGCTCCTGCGCCTGCTCCAAATGGTATTTTTGCAAAATTGGTTTGTAGATGTAGAGTCCTGCAAAACCTCCGACGATGGTTGCTATAACCATGTGGGGAAACGGTATCCTGGGAATTCTCAGAACCATGTTGATGTTGATGATCTGCTTTCTGAAACAAAAGCAAAAATATTAAAACTGTTAATAACTGTTTAGATTTTAACACAAATCAAAGTTACATAATGCAACCCTGCAGTGACCAACCACTCAGCCATTGGAAAGCGATAACATGTCTTAAAAAGTCAAATTTAGCAGGAAAAACATTGCAGCATTTTATGAAAATACTTGAAGTTGGAATTTTTCAGAGCAGGTTTGTGCACATGGTGTTACATGTAAGTGATGTCCAGGCATGCCAGGTGTGGTTGGATTTGGAACTCTTTCCCGAAAGTGCTAGGTTACGTTTATACACTGATATATGGCGCAGCAATCTTCAAGAGATGTGCAACTGACTGTCAACTCACAACTGTTGAGACTAACAACACAGGAAAATGTTAAATGAGATATTACCTGCCGAACTTATACAGGATTTGCGGCAAAAGTAAAGTAAAAACTGAACAACTTCAGCCTTTTGGTATTGACGACTAGTTCCCAGACTACAATTTCCAAAATTGCCCTCATTTTTTGCAACCGGCATTTCTCTCCCCAGTTGGGTAACCAGACTTACTTGACTATTAAACCACGAGAGGGCGTTCTACTTGGCACATGCCTTTTCTACCGTACGGCGGTAGCGCGCGCTGTGACTGTGTTTCGTTTCACATCAGGTTTGTAAATTTCTCGCTTAATTCTGCCCAACCAGACATTTTCTAAGCCAGCATGATACCGATTGTTATGATTCAGCTATTACTTAAAATGCCTTGGGCTTGGGTTTGTTTGTTTGTTTAAACTTTAATATCGGTAATCCTTACTTTTAGGACACCTCTATTTTTTACGAGTTCTGTTCAAAACTGACTTTTGCAGATGTCTGTCCAGTACCAAAGTGACTTTTGCAGGCTAAAGCAGTCTTTAGAAGTCAAGAAGGTGTCATTGCCAATTGTTCAGATGTGCCAAGAAGTATAAGAATGTCAATTTTGAGTGTCATTTAGTCAACTGTTTTGGTGAGTCTTTCCCTTCCTATATAGGAACGGGGTCCTAAAAGTAAGGATTACCTTAATATCTTCACCCTACTTTATAAAAATTATTGGCTTTCCTGTTCGTTTGACTGCTTAATTCAAGGACTTCAATTCATTGACATTCAGACCATGGTACTGTTGTGCCCATTCTTGAAAATCACGCATTCTCGAGAATGGGCGCGCATTCTTAAGAATGAGCGCCCATTCTTAAGAACGAGCACGCGTTCTTAAGAATGAGGGCTCATTCTTAAGATTGGGTTGGAATATCACGTGCACAATTTATGAATTTTGCCCAATCTTAACAAACATTGCACGACATAATTATGTTAAATGAATTGTATAGCGGTTAAAAGGGAAACAATTCATATAAAGAGGAAAGAAAATGTTCTATGCTTCTGTACTCGTATAACTACGATAATTTGAATCAAATTAAACCTGTTATTATTGCTTTTTTCTGCCCACTATGGGAAGACCGTTATCTTGTCGCGCATTCTCAAGAATGTGCGCTCAATCTGGAAGAGTTATTTTTTGCCAAGATTGAGCAAGGATCCAGTTGCACATTCTCAAGAATGTGCATGCCCATTCTCGAGAATGTGTGATTTTCAAGAATGGGCACAACATTACTGTATGGAGCTGGTTGTGAACAAAGATTTATTTTGAGGGTCACATCTACATCTACGCAGGTACTCAGCAAAGTCCACTTCTGGATGTTAACGCTGAGGTGAAGCTTGAGGTGCATGCGAAGTAGTCCGAGTAACTTGGATCCAACTTATCGCCTTTTTTAACATTTGGACATGGTCTGGCGCGATGTCTACTTGTACCTCAGGTGGCATATCTAGTAATTTGGAGGCCGTTTTGAAGGTGAAATCTGATGTTTTTTGTTGGAAAATGTTGGTTTTTGGGACGGTGTTGTCCAGCTCGCGGTATTAGCTTGGACCCTACTATATCGCCAGACCATGTCCAAATGTTAAAAAAGGCGATAAGTTGGGTCCAAGTTACTCGGACTACATGCGAAGCAGGGGGAAGCTTGTGCAGAAAAAAATTGTGAGTCAGATATTTTAATAGTATTTTCCAAGTGCATAATAGTAAAAATACCTTAAGATTTTTGTTTGAAAACAAATTGTGAATCTGCCCCGTCCTTTGATTTATATTGACTAGTAGTATGAGTTTTTCCCCCGACAGAAACTTTCATCGTTCTTTCCAGTTATGCAGACTCAGTCCACAAATGATGTGATGGCTCACAACTTGAGGTCCAGACAGGTCCCCGCCCAACCATCAGATGAACCAGAAGCCGATCCACCCCCAACATCCGTACATGACTCCGCCCACCGACTACAATCACTAAGAAAGAGAGTGACATTTCGATCTGTAAATCAGGATGAAAATAACACAGACAGCACGCCAAAGACAGACTCACCTAAACCAGTCCTAGCAAAGGAAAGAGTCCCTCCTGAAGATCTTAAACCATGGCCCAGGAGTCGGATGCTTATTGTCTTGATTTTGTTTCGTTGGGTCAATGCTGTCTTGACACAGACTTTCTTTGCTCCAGATGAGTACTGGCAATCTCTTGAAGTGGCACACAACATCGTCTTTGGATATCCTTTGTTTTTTACAGTTTTTACAACAACAAAAATTTGCACATTTTTTAAAGGAAAACAGTATTTGTCAATGTTGTTGGCAAGTCCATTCACAAGTTCATTCACAAGTAACAAGTAATACATAGTAACAATGCCTCATTGTAGTTCATTTGTATAGCTTGTGACTTGACTTGGGACAGGGTGACTTGTGATGGGCTTGACGACAACACTGACACTTTTAAAATTTTATAAATAACCTTAGTAATTAACCCTAACCCTCCAGGTATTTTGGCTAGAAACCCTGCCAAACGCAGCGACATGCAACACTTGTCTAAGTGACAAGCCTGCCCGGTGCAGCAAGATCCATCAGGCCAAAAAATCTCAAGGCCAAACTGCCTCCGAGTCCATGGTCACTGAATGCAGCAGGATACAACTGTGGCATTGTTCTATGGGACTAGCTCTCATTGTCTCAGAAGTGGCCGTTTATGCATTGATATTGGTAGCTGAATGCATCCAAGTGCACCGGACTTTTCCACCTGATGTACTCATGCGTCTGGCAGGGTTAGGGTTTACCCAGTGTTTGTTTGGATCAGTTTTACTTCTTGTTAACTACATAAACATGTAGCATTGATATTAATATTAATAAGCCTTAACCTTGAGACCACCTACGGGTATTTAACATGGGAATGGCGGACAGGTCTCAGGGGATTCACCCATCCCATCATCTTTGCAATCTTGTACAAGACGCTTCAGGTGCTGAACATCGATCATCCCATGCTCTTGGTAAGATGAAACTCTTGGAATTTACACTAAGGAGGAGAACGATGTGATTTTTCATTCATGTCAGTATGTGAATTTTTTTTTTAACAGACATTCAAAATCACATCGCAGGTCACCAAATTCTGCATTCTCTTTCGAAATTCACACCTTCCAAGATTAACTCACAATTATAATAATAAAATAAAACCAACCCAAAAATGTTCATCTCGGAAATTGCTGTTCAGATTATTCGTGAAGGTCTGCATGCTAATACTACCCCATATCGGTGCGCCAGTACACACGTTACAAATGTATACAGTGAGCTCTTTAGCTTTATGTTAAAAAATGCAACTATCACGAGCATTGTAAACGTGGAATTGGTTTTGTTTTCCACGTTGTCTGTTTGTCATTTGAAATTTCTCTATCAATGACATTCGAAGCTGTTCTTTTTCATTCTCTGAGAAGTTACTGAGTTATTTCTAAAGTTGGTTACGGGTACTCGATTCCATAATCTGGAACCGGTTCCTGACATTGACGGTCGGGTACTCGGGTGCCCAGTTCCGATGCACAGCCCTAGTCTGATTCTGTGGGTTTTCCCTGACATGACCTGGGGTTTTCGTGTCTCTAAAAACTTCCCCCTCTAAACATTTCAGCATATGATCAATTAGCGAGGGTGGGACAGGGTGTCTTTAAGTCATTGAAACATTTGTGAGGTTTTTTTCTTTTCACTTCAGGTTTTACTACCCAAGATACTGCAGGCTACATTTTCAGCCGTTGGTGATTACCACTTGTACAAGTTTTCCCATTGTCTGTGGGGCGAAAGCGTTGCCAGATGGACTGTATCCTCTTTTTCTTTCAAAGGACGATTACAATTTCCAATATCACTCTCTGACAGCCTGAGATATCTGAAAGTTTAGTCATAAAGTTGAACAAAGAAATTGACTGGAACGGGACTTCAATCTACGACCTCTGGATTACCAGCTGAGCTATCCAGCCCTATGTTTGCAGTGTCAATATCTTTGTTCAAGGGGCGTTAGTCAGAAGCCATAAACCTGTATATATGCCATATAACCAGGGATCACACCGTCAGTCAAGATGCTAGCAACATTAGCAATGACTGCAAGCCCATCGATCGGGGGTAACAATATTATCCGAAGCCATCAATTTCTGTTAATACCATTAAACCTGTGTTTCACTGTATTACACTGTATATATTCAGGGGTGTGAAATCTCAGCTTTAAAGCTGATTTCAGCTTTTTTTGTTTTGGATTTCAGCTTTTTTTCAGCTTTTTCCCACACTTGCCGTGTACAAAAGCATAGGAGATTTCCAAAGTTCAGCTTTTTTACACCTTTTTCAGCTGTTTTCAGCTATTTTTATCAGTGGTCACTCACACCCCTGATATTCCCTGATACATAAAAAAAAAAACGTAGAGTGCTCGAGCGGTTTGAGGTGGTACAGAAAATAATGGCTTAAAGTTGCATATTATACAAATACAACATGGTTTGTTGGGAAATAGTGAAAACTAATGACCCTGAGAGAGTCCCAATTAATCATCCAACACCGAGGGGTCATTTGTTTTCACTATTTCCCCACAAAAACATGTTGTATGTGTGATAGTACCTCCCTGGTTTTTGCGCGTCACGCGCGCGTACGAAGACGCATGATGATAGTAAAAACTTTCACATGGTTGAGTTGCTGAAATGGACCAATGAAATGCCGCGGTTGCCTGATGAATATTTATGAGGTAGAGTAATAATTACCTAGCTTATAATATGCACAATCATTCCTTTTCAACTTGATTTTTGTCCTTGATTTTTTTTCCTGTTCATTCAAAAATAATTTCCAAATTTAAAAATTTTCCCAAAATTTTTGGCCGCAGAAAATATATATATATATTTTTGGGGGGACGGACTATTTTGACGTTGGTGGCGCCATTTACACCCCTATTATACTACTCGAAAATAGGCCACATACATATCACCACGGTCAAATCGTGGGATTAAAAAATAAATTGACGAAAAAAAAAAGAAAAGACAACCTCTTGGGTGGGGGCTGAAGCCCCCCGTGGCTCCCCCCTTGGGTGCGCCACTGTGCTCCCCCCCCCCCCTTGGGTGCGCCACTGTGCTGAAGTTCCCCATATGATTGATCTGACATCTCGCAGAGTGCTTTAATCCTTCATTAGAAATTTCATAAATGCTGACATGTAAAGTCCTTAGCAGTGCTCCCAGCTTTTCTGTCATCTCAGTTCTTGGTTTGTGTTCTACACGGCAGCACGGACTCTCACTAACACCATGGAGATGATCCTGACAGTGTGTGCTATGTATTACTACCCATGGCCTTCCTCTATGATCAAAGGAGTCGACCCCAGTCAGCACAGGTAATAATTCTCTCCAATTTTTAAATTAGAAGCAACATTTCCTTACTTGTGATATTTTCAGTAAAACCCTCCGCTGCATAATGCATTTTTTAATACATTGCTATTAATACATTGCTATCCATGGAGCACAGCCATATTGAAAGTACTGCAGTTTGCGGGTAGATGGGACCAGGAAACTAGACCTATAATAAATGAAAGGTCATGTAAACTTTGTATCTTATTGTCTTGCAAATAAATCACAAAGGGAAACTGACGGGGTGCATAATAATTATTGTAAAGTTTAGCAAACAAATTGACAGAGGCGGTTTTTTTAACCTGTGACCTCCGGATTGCCGTTCCGGTGCTCTACCAACTGAGCTATCCAGCCCTATGTTTGCGGTTCCCCTATTTGTCGAAGTCTTTGTTCATGGGACACTAGTCAGAAGCCTTAAACCTGTATATGCCATGTAGCCAGGGATCACGCCCGAAGTCATGATGCCAGCAACATTAGCAATGCTGCAAACTCTGGAAATAGCAAACGGGGATCACTCGGAGAGGATACAGATTTTATTACTTGGTTTTTCTCTTTATCTTGGCAGGTATTCGACCGGCCTGTATCTCCTCCTAGCTGCCCTTGCTTGCATTATGAGACCCACGGCTGCTATCATCTGGATTCCTCTCTGTGCCTGGCATCTTGTAAGATGTAGAAATCTCATCCTGGCTCTGCTTGTTGATTTCATACCGATCGGGTAAGTAAAAGTCTCGGACGTAAATGAACAGTTTTGTTAGGGGTGTGTGTGTGGGGGGGGGGGGGGCTAATCGTCCTTACTTGCAGCAGAACTGAATTGCAAAGGCAGCAACTATAACATGGCCGAGCTGGAGGTATGTAAAGGCGTCTTAGGCTGCCACCATACGACCCTTGTCTGACCACGGAGCACAGTCACATTGAAAGTGTTGATTTTTGCCAAGGCAGGACTTTTTGCCAAGGCAGGACATTTTTGCCATTTGCAGAACCGAGTAAAAAAAAACAACTCTTGTGGCACAGGAGATAATCAACGAACAACTCTACTCACATAATTATGACCCGAGCTGAGAATCAAACCCAGGCCACAGCGGTGAGATGGAGGCCTGCGCTTCACTGCACCACCCATGTAACACTTTTGTTACTCCTGGCAAGGATTAACCTTTGTCGTCTAATTTTTGTCATCCTTGCATTCACCTTTGACTTGAACAGTGTGACATTTGGACTCCATGAAATATGGACTTAGTGCTGGGTATTGTGCATGTAAAGAACATAATTAGGTCAGTCACAGGTCACATGTTAGGTTTATTGTCCATATAAGGTAAAAGGAAACCAAATTTTCACGGAGTCAAATTTTTCATCATCTACGCGAGCAGATTAGACGATTTATTTATGCAACTAGACTGCGTATGACCGAGAGAAACTGACCAATCAGCGGGTGCCTTCTATATGTGTGTAATACGAACTCCCCGTGCTCATAAACATCATGCCCATTAAACAGTACAAAATGTGGCACCTAAATTAACCAATCTTAGTCCAGATTTTGGAATGAAATGACGCCATGAATTTCTTTGCATGCTTAGATGTAGACGTTGGACCGGAGACAAAGAGGGCTCTGTTTGACAACGGGTGTTACTCTAAAAATTTCATTTGCCACCAGCCATTTTTGTCATTCATGTTTTAATTTCGCCACAGCAAGATTCCAACTTTGACCATCATGTACTTTTGTGGATGAAAAAAAACCTTCAACATATTCACATTATTTCAGTGCACCATAAAATCAAACACTTTTATTTGTTGGTGAATCATCCGTCGTGAAATTTATTCTTAAATAGTTAAATAATTAAATGCAAACAGTGCGTGACATTCATTTACTGTCCTTTTTTCACTTCAATGAATTTTTTTTCTTTCTTTCCTCAGCTCTGCTGCCCTCAGTTGTTCGTTACTAATGGACAGAATTTGTTACGGCAGGGTAGGTCATTTTCTAAGATATATGAAACTGACATGTTCTTTCCGGAATAAGGGTGCAGTGATGTGTAGAACAATGTTGGCCTTTCATAGTTTGTTAGAGCTCTTGGAGTCTTCAAAGTGTGATTACAGATTTTGACTGTCCAAACATTTTCGCTGGGTACACCACTAGGTGACAGATCCTCTATGGACTTGGTGCGCATCCCTTTTTGGTGTGCAAACTATCAAAAATACATCACTTCGTGGTGTGACCGACGATTTAAAGAGGTTGTGGAATGCTCGAAGACATTTCCGTCATTTTTCGGGTATATGTAGCCTAAGGTGTGATGAAATAAAAACGACTATTGTTTCTGTCATAAAATGAGTACAAAAGGTACTTTTCAGTGCTGTTTTTCAAGTCCTGTCATGCCTGTTTTGACCCGAACGTGCAGAGTAGCATAAACGAGTCCTGTTTATTGCGTCACGATTTACTGTGTTTTGTTTGCTGCCCGCAACAACGACTTTTACACAAATTGCACGTTCGGGTCGAAACAGGACCTGAAAAATAGCTCTCAAAAGTACCCTTTGTACTCATTTCATGACAGAAACAATAGTCGTTTTTATTTCATCACACCTTAGGCTACATATACCCCAAAAATGACGGAAATGTCTTCAAGCATTCCACAACCTCTTTAAACATAATTTATCCAGTGATAAAATGTTCTTCTCCAAATGTCAGAAATTTCCCAGCCTATCATACCGTCTTGTACTAGAAACAAAAAGTGGTCTATAGTGATGCCACCTCCTTCTCAGCTCAAGTTATATATCAGGCATGAGATGTTTCAGACTCTAGAAACAGAGTGCATCTTTCAGACCTTTCATCCAGTTTTCAGACTTTCTTGAAATTGAAAATCTCATCCCTATTGACACACTTGAACGTTGTGATCATGTTGAATGAAGATAGCAGGGCTGAGATGTGTCAGAACTTTTCCTGATATCAGGATTTTTGTAATAATTCCTTTTTAAATCTGAAAACTGAGGTGTTGCCATCAAGGTATTTTAGACTAAAATTTTAGACAGAACAAAAGAAATGGGTATTGTTTGGGGTGCCTTTAGGCAAATCCAAGCATATACCATAGACCCTGCGTTGCTTTGTGGTTCTCGGTGACCTTCAAACGTTCTGCCAATTATTTTGTGGATATTTCCTTTTCCGCCCAAACTCATCCCTGAAATACATGAAGTAGTGCAAGATGCACTCTGTTATTGGGAATATACATCATTTGCTTTTGCTGTAATTTTCAGCAATGGATGGAATTGGGGGGTTGGAAATATATAGCAAATATAGTTACACTGACTTTTTTGAGGTTTTGGGTTCGAAAATGCTATGAAAACCAAGAAAAACAATTGTTTTCCTGTAGTTTGGTTCCCTGACTCCATATAAGAAGAAACAGAGCAGTTTACATACATTGGGGAATTGTAATGTCAGGGAACCAGTCTAGCTGGCTTGTACCCGTTCATAGGTGTGTAATCGATTGCAAACAAGTGCGATGGTCAATTGGGGCCAGTATTTGAAAAAAGCCAGTTTTTTTCCAACGCTGGTCGGCCGACCAGCGTTGGAAATTGATACAAAAATACCACTTTTCTTGAAAATGACAGTATACCAGGTGCCATGATTTTACAGGATGCTTTACACTGTCATTCACTAAAAGTCCAGCAAGGTATTTCAAAATGATTTGGTAGTTTTATTTTTTGATGTTTGCAAATGTTGTATTTTCCCTTTAATGCCCTTAAGATTAGAAGCTGGTTGAAAAATTTGAAAGGATAACAAAATAGTTCACAGTATCAACCCCATGAGAAGTTTTAACGAAACTGCTCTTTTTTTTTTGGCAGTGGGTGTTCGTCCACTTCAACTTTCTCCGCGTCAACACCGTGTACAACATCAGCTCGTTTTATGGGACCCAGCCCTGGCACTGGTACTTGACTCAAGGGTTACCAGTGATCATTGGGACCCACGTGTTCCCATTCATTTTAGGGATAAGGTTAGCGGGTCGGGCCTATCGGCCGTTGGTGCTGCTTATGGTCTGGACTCAATTCGTTTATAGGTGAGGATGCTTTTGTTTTAGAGGTGTGTTTTTGCTTAACCCATTCGCACTTGTATTGCACTGTATTACACTGTGTTGATGAATCGGTAGAACCATAAAGTGTTAAGGCAGCATAAGGCCAAAAAAAAAAGTCTCCGGTTTCTGGTATGGAGCTTGCCCAAAAAGTGGTGCGGCGATGCGGCTTTTTCTTTCTTTTTTTTTACCTTTTTTTTTGCTTCAAATGTCGGCTGATGACTGCAAATGGTGCCCGACTAAACTTAGTGCAAATATATGGGAGTCCAGAGAGGCCACATAAAGCTTATTCTCGATCATAACCCCATCTAAAAACACGTTAAAATTGTGCAGCAGCAGGATTCCAGTCAAACCAGTGAGTTTGGCACTTTTTAGACATCATCTTTTATTGAAAAAAAAACTTTTTCATTTTGCCGACGCGCATACCAGAAACCGGAGACTTTTTTGGGGGGCCTAAGGAATCACAGGCAGGGTGCTGGGGGATACAAGGAATAATGGATTAAACCCATTAGCACTTGTACTACATTGTATTACATTGTGCTTATTCACTGAAAAATTGATAAAACCATAGAGTGCTCAGGCAGTTTTGGGCGCTACGGGGAGTAAAGGGTTCAAGAACACTACAGAAGCAGTAGGAACGTCCAAAATATCGAAGAGCTCGTATAGGAATGTCTTTTCAATAGGTCTCGTTCAAATGACGTCGTTTCCTACAGACCATCCACGTGCATCGGCATTTTGAGCGTCAACTTGCATAACGCATATCGGCTGCGTTGTGTTTCGAATACATTTTGAGCAACAAAGCGTGCGTGTTTGGAACATTTTCAACACTGTGAAATGTGTGCTGGATTGCGTAAAATACGCAGTTGCAGTTCTCCAACAGAGATGGCCGTCATTGAGCAAGCCCAATAGACAACAGATAAGCATAGTAGAAGAAATCGCTGAAAAATTCTTGATTGCAATCATGTGATAAGTTTTGCCATTACGATTAAACTTTTAAATTTCTTTTTTAAATTTGTGAGTCATTGACATCAATGACTTGAAAGATTTTATTCCAATTTTTTGTTATTATGTTTCCTTGTTTCACAGTTTACTACAGCACAAAGAATACAGATTCCTTCTACCGCTTGTCCCTATTGCAATGTCTTTTTGTGGTAAGTACAACAGGGAGAATTTAGTGATAGGTGGTGGGGGGGACCATTTATTCTTTTGCGTGAAGAAGTACGGTCATGAAAAGAACCAGTGGTGAGAATGTCCTCAGGAGAATGCTAGACTATGTAATGCTGGGATGCCTTTATACAACTAAGTATGAGAATTGTACAACAGAAATTTTCGACTATGTTATTTTGGAAACCTTAAAACTCTTCTTTAGATGAGAAAGTTGGAAAACTCATTTACCTTGGTCAAGATCCAGAACACAATTTTTGTGGGTCCAAAATTTTCCCACCCAAATTTAATATGAAAGGGGTGGGGGGGGGGCACTAGGACTCTTCATGACTTTGTTGCATGGTGGCACAATGTTAATGCTGTACGCAGTGGCTGCCTTTTTGGCGACGTCTCTTAAATTTTTTTTTTGGGGGGGGGCTCTTGGGCCCCCGTTGGCCCCCACTGGATGCGCAATTGACCCCCCCCCCCCCAAGGATCCGCCGTTGAGCTTTGGTAGCCCTTTGAAAAAGTTCTTGCCGATCCTCGATATGCCCTCTTCCGTTCATCATTCGAAATGTTTCCAGCTTGACAGCCATTGTCAACATTTGTACAATGTAGTAGTTTCAATTGCCTGACTATCTGTTGGAATTTCTTCCCACCACTAAAACTTTGAATTGGATGGTTGTGCAACTTATTCCGTGTCTAAAACGAGTGTTCAAAGCCTTAGCTCTGCCTATTGTCAGCATGGGCCACATGAAAGGCCTAGACGGAGCTCTCAAAGAAATTTAGATGTGGCCTCAGCATTCCACTAATCATGTATTATTTGCATGTTCTCATATGATATCGTAGCTCAAGACGAAATTCAAACACGACCTTCGCATTTAACAACTCATGCATTTTTAAAACTTTTTTTTATGACAGGTGTAAGCCTTTGTAAGTTATCAAAATCCGGCCGAGCCACAAGCATGGCCATGTTTATCCTGGCGAGCAATCTACCAATATGCCTATACACTGGCCTGATCCATCAGAGGGGGACTCTAGATGTGATGGGGTACATACAGACGATAGGGCACGCACCAGACGTTCACATCAGGGTGCCGTCTGTCTTGTTCCTCATGCCTTGTCATTCTACACCATTCTTCAGGTGAGATTTATAGCTCTTGGACGGAATGACATCACGCTTTGTTTATATGGGTGCTTCCTTATGGGAGCCAGGTGGAGACAAACCTCGTTTCCATAAGAAGGCACATGTGTAAACAAAAGTGTGATGTCATTATGTCTCAGGTCAGGCGCCGTTCCACTTGTGCCAGTGACAACAACGTCACTTTAAGAGGAATCTAATATTTTGAAATTGCTCGGAACATTAGGGTGAATGAAAAGCATCACAGACCTCATTTGTGAATGCAAAAGATGACAGTGTCTCAGCTTGTAATATTTCATTGGTTGCTGGGAATGTGCTGTGACAGTAGACCAATCCATTATTAAAGTCCTGCCCTTTGACCTTTTCGGGTGCAGGCTAGTATAAACGTTCCGCGCAGCCCCAGTTCAATGAAAGGTGATAATCAGGGGGTTATTAGCCGTATGCCTGCTGCATAGCATAGCAGCTCTCGAGATCTCATTCATAGACAGTGACCGGACACATTCCACACAAAGTGAAACACAGATTCGTTTGGAGTCCGCAGCTTGCGAGATCAAATTCAGCTTGTTCTTATGCAAAATGGAAAATGAAGGTTTCATTTTTAGGCAGAAAGTGTCCTTAAGACATTCACTAGTTTGAAGTCTACTCCTGAGTCAGGTCAGGTCAGGTCACAAACAATTAAGTTGATCCAAAAAGAGTTCATTAGTAAATGCACATGTCCAAAAAATCTAGCCTAATAATGCTTTGCTTCCACTTGTGTGATCATTTATGTTTCAAACTATTGAAATGGATTTGATCTGACATGATTTGATTTGAATCATTTTGATTGGATGTTATCACTTTCAGCCATGTACATGCGAACATCTCCATGCGATTCTTGGAGTGCCCACCCAACCTGGGCCGGTATCGCACGGAGGAAGCCACCTATCAAGACGAAGCAGACGTCTTCTTTGAAAACCCCAGCGATTGGTTGAAGACCGAGTTCAGACCAGGCAGTAACTTACCACGATATCTGGTGTTTTACGACGTTCTCCTACCTGTAAGTACATTTTGTAAAATGCTTGTTTTGTAAATTGCTATTTAAGCAGTCACAGGCAGTCAAAATGCACTTCCACTTCCCCTGCTATACTTTTAACAAAGGCTAGTCACCAACAGTCAGATCATATGTCAAGCAAGCACTGTGACTAGTCAAACTGGGTCAACAGACAAAGCAGTTAACTTGTGGTCACAGCTGTTTTATCACTCACCCAGAGTCAAGGCATAGCTGTATCAAGTTACTTAAGCAGTCCAAGGCAGTCAATCCTGCTTTATGTGGGCTGGGAATTCGTAATGGTCGGAAACAGTCTCTTGATTGATTTTGACTGCAAGGACAACTTGGTACAGAATGTATGTTTGCATAGGAGGGTTAATGATGAAGTCGCTCCAAAAAAGTTTACAGCATTTCTGTTTTCAATTTTAACCTCACTGCCGCGTAACCTCCTCCAAAACTCAACATTTGGGTCGTACTCTTCATGCATCCAGGACAGTACAAACCCGGAGAGTTACTCCACTCTGAAGATTGATGAAGGCAGCAGGGGGCGGACCTAGATTTTGCTCTGGGTGGGGATGGGGGGTGGTGTGGGGGTGGAGTGGGGGATTAGCTGCTACCAAAAAAAAGAGGGGGGTCCGGTGAGCGGGGGGGGGAGGGGGGGGGGGAGTTAAAACCCTCTACCCTCCAAAACCAGGACGCTTCCCTGCGAAAATTCCCAGCTAAACCTTACCTGATGATTTCTACCTGTAGTAGTCTGACCCAAAAGTAGTCACAAACAAAAACAAAATGGTATTAAACATCATTCCCTCATTTAGATTTGCTAGCCAGTGCTACTTTTGAACATTTTGTGATTTTTCTCTCTTTATTGCAGAAAATCAAAAGATTCCTTACAAGCCGAGGCTATTCAAAGGTAATGTTTTCGTTTTCTTACAGAGATACTGAACATCAGTGTTGTAAGTCTGGAGACCTGGTTTCGGTCTCGAGACCGTCTCAAGACCTTTTTATTTTGTGGTCTTGGTTTTGGAGGTACTGCTCTCGGTCTTAGTCTCTGTCTCAGCCTGCAACATTCTTGGTCTCGGAAGTCTTGGTCTTGTTCTCGAAAGAGTCGGTCTCGGTCTCAAATGCCTCGGTCTCAGTCTTGATCTGGGACATGAAGGTCTTGACTGCAACACTGCTGAAGATTGAGTATTTTCAGGAGAGTGGAATTAATATCTCCATCAGATATTCCCCCCCCCCAAAAGGACTACTGAGAGAGTTAAGGTATAAGTTATACAATTTAATCAAAAAAAATAAATCTGAAAATGTTGTACGAGTGGTCATTTCACTGACCAATATTTTATACTAAAAAAAAATGAAATGAAAAACAAGCAAAAAAAGTTAGCACCCAAAGAGTCACTCATCCATTTCTCAATTTTCTTCTTTCTATCCTCTTTTCTTTCCAATTTACAGACAGCTTCGTTCTTCCACACGCATGTGCCGTTAGAGAGTCGTATAGGAAGACATGTCCTGGTGTATTCTAGACCACTCAAGATACCTCTAGCTCAGGCGTGACGACAAACCAATCAACTCTGAGGCAGGGACTTATCCGGTATTAGAAATAAAAAGGTGTACAAATATGACTTGAATTGGAAAACAGGGTATCTAGGGTACCCAAGCTACATGCTTGGAATGTTCTTTTATTTCTATACATGTAGTTTATTCTTAACTCTGTTGTAGGATCGGTCAGTCATCAAAAACAATGAAATTCTGAAGAAAACAAAATTTGAGTTGCACCTGTAACAATGGTTAAATTAAATGGTGCTATTGTCTCTTGTTTATCGCAGTGAGACAGTCATTGGTTGATATCACTGAGCAAAATACTGAAGCCATCTTTAACAAGAATTACTACTTGTCTGGTTATCCCATGGGACTTATGCACGAGTCGGCCATATTGAATTGATAGTGAGGTAAAACCTTCATTTTTGGAACTTGCGAAGAGAAATGAAAGCAAGTAAATTACTACTTAATTCAAGTCTGCTGCAATGAATAATTTAGAATTTGTAAGTAAACAGTCCCTAATGTTTTAAGCCAGATTAAAAAAAAAACGACAGTAAAATAAGGCTGCATATATAGTCTGGCGCCATCCCATTTAACAATTGATGAAATGCATTCAGGGAACTAGACAAAAATGGCCAACTCATGCTTAAGGCTCATGACATAATAACAAAGGTAAACTACAGACCCGGATTTTAATATTTTTTTCTTCTTTCTGGTAATGACAGGCATGAGATTTGTCAGGATTTGTCTTGTAAATCATTGTAAATCTGAGAGAAAGACATTACCAATATAGAAAGAAATGCATCTGGCAGACCTTTCATTCAAGTTTCAGACTTAAAACAACAAAATTGACAATCTCATCGCTGTAATGAAACCAAGGATTCCTCAAAAGGGCCTGAGGCATTGTGGCTCGCAAGCCTGAAGAACCCTGTAGAGAGGAGAAATTACAGTTTTAGGGCTGGGAGGAAAACCCCCGAATAATATTCTGGGTGAACCCCATGGAATCAGGCAGGGACTGAAAACCCAATCCACATGTGGTCCGAGCGAGAGTTGAACCCGGGTCACAGCGGTGGAAGGCGAGGAAAGTAACCAGTGGTTGCGTGGCAGCCATGACATAACCAAGGTAGAGTATAGACCTGGATGTGATGAGAGGCAGAAATTATAGTTTTAGAGGCGGGAGGAAAACCCCCCGAAGAATATTCTGGTGAAAACCCATGGTATCAGGCAGGGACTGGGAACCCAATCCACATGTGGTCCGGGCAGGAATCGAACCCAGGCCATAGCGAGGGAAGGTGAGGAAAGCAACCAGTGGTTGCGTGGCAGCCATGCTATAGGTGAACCATAGACCTTAGTGTGACGAGAGTCAACACCCTCGCATCTTCTTGGTTCTTGGTTCTTGGTTGGTTCTTCTCCTAAATACTCCACGTGGGAGTTTATACAGGAGGCCAGAAACACCGGGGCAAACCCCTTCTCTTAGCGATAAGTGTTTACTGGGTTCTTTTACGTGCATTTATACAACACACGGGACCTACGGCTTAACGTCCCATCCGAAGGACGAAGCAATAATGGTTAAGTGCCTTGCTTAAGAGCACAAGTGTCCGCCGGCGGGCTCGAACCCACGTCACTGTTGCCTCTGAAACACCAGAACGTGAGTCCGGTGTTCTTAACCGCTAGGCCATCACACTCCACAAGTCCACTCCACTAGTGCAATCTTGGATTGCACTAGTTCACCTACGTCACTGCCTCAAGTAACAATTTGATATTATTTCTTTAACACCCCATCTTGCTGTGCACGGCATAAAAGGCTATATACATTGGATGAAAGAGTTGTATGCAAAGCAACCAACGAAGCAACCAGTACAGTATCCATGCGTGTACAATAATAACTGGATACTGCCATGTACTGATCTCATTGAGATGGCAATTATTTAATTTCATTAGTAACCTGTTGGGCCCAGACAATTGTCGTGCTAGCACGGCTAAATTCGAGTTGAGTAATTCCATTGAGACTAGATGGAATTTACATGGCATTTACATGTACATACTTTTTTATTGTCTAAGTTGTCTTCATCGATGCAAGTGGCTCCGACAATTTTTGCAGGAAATTGTCATTACACACGAATACCAAAAACACATGCATGGTGCAAAACAGTCCTGTGTAATTACAAAAATGTAAACAATTGATACTCAGTTATTGCAGGTGGGTACTTAAATCCCTGACCCTGTATATTACTTACAGACCGTTGGTTTTTTTTCAGTACGCAAAACATTTTTTTATAAGTAGCTTCTGTTTTACAATTTCAAACCAGTACATTTAAAAGTTTTGAGTGGGTTTTCAACTCAGATTCTTTCAAAACATGTCGAATTATGCAAATCCAAGCATAATTTTTTTGCAGTAAGTGTAAGTATTGAAATACATAGAGTTCCAGCAGTGTATTTATTTGTGCATAGTTTTAAGTTTGTTCCAGTTGTACTGAATATTGTATGGGAAACATGAATTGTTTAAGAATCCAAAAGTTTGCCCACCAAGTAGGAATTAACACAGAAAAATGGGCTTTCTGAAATTAACTTTTTTTAATTTTAGGGTCCACATTTCATGGCTGCATTGAAAAAAGGCAACCTGTGTGATTACATTTTGGTATAAATTTGGGAGGCCTATAACCAAAATTTTTATGATTTTATATTTTTAGAGCCAAAAATGAGCTGTTAGTGTGCAGATATATTACCCGAACTTTATTTAATTGAAAACCGAATTTTCAAGTCGTAGACACTAACAAATGGCCACTTTTAGTAGAAAAATTTTGTTGAAATAAATTAAGAAATAGATTGGATTATAGGTTGTGAGTAATTTTGGAAAAAATAACTGACCATGAGTAATTTTGGAAAAAAATAAATGACCAAAGTGTCTGACCAAAACGAGTTTGCAGTTTGGGAGAAATGTGGCCAAAACAGACGAGTATTTAACTTTTACCCGCCGGCATTTCAAACCAAGACGTGTTTAGTTGTACAATTTCTTACGCTTTTTGATGTACTGCAATGATAACTCTGAACAAAAGAAAAATAAACATAGCAAACGACAATTCTCTTGTGTGTGTGTTTTTGTGTTTCCCGAGATAGAATTTCTTTTAAATAACATTATTGTAAAATCTGACAGCAGGCACTCATGCCGTTGCTCAAGAACTAAAACAAAAAGTTGTTCATCACATTTCGCCTCCCCCCCCCCTCAAATTTTTCCGCGATACCCTTGCAAGAAAAACAAAATTAGCCTTGAGTCTTGGGCATCTTTTGATACGAAAAACATAAAATTCATACCAGGGGTTGTTGCGCAGCGAAATTTTTTCCGGCGCTAGGCGCCGTGAAAACTGAATACACATGTACGTAGTGCACACAAAGCATAATTACCATTTGTGCATATGAATAATAAATTAGCCATAATTCCAAAAGTCAGAAAATTTCTTGTGTATGTTCATGATGAGTTGTTCTATGCATGTACCGAGTTCAAAATTGTTCGTCACTCGATGGCGGAGATCTTTTTGGGGGGGGGGATCCCCCCCATGTGAGATGATCAAAATAACCCGGCCCTTTTAAGTGAACAAAGAAATACATTTCACTTTTGCTTTCAAGACAAAGCAACAAAAACACTGAAACGGAAATGATGAAAGTGCGAAGTGAGAAAGGCAAGTAAAAGGACATGGGAAAAGCATGTAATTTTGATATCTCCAAAAAAAACAATGTTATAAAAAACAATATTATAAAAAAAACTTTAGAAAAATGCACTTTTTGTCCACAACTCAAATTTTGTAAAATCGAAGTCATTTTAATGCTTTTCATCCGATATTATAGTGTTAACCAAAGATTGTTGAATAATCCCAAGGAGCGCAACTCAAAACAAGTGATTTCAAAACTCATGTACTTAAGAAAATATCAAAACCGAAATCTTTTGATGCCACAACATCTGAGCTAGGTCACGTAGATCACAAGACGCATTAAGTTTGCCAATCTTGCCATAAAAATGTGATTGTTTTCTTTAATTGACCAGATCCAGCAAACTCTAAATCACAGCTAAACTCTGGTTTGATATCAGAAGTTTGCAAGCTGCGAAAGAGTGCACATGGGGAGATGACACAATCAGATGACGGCAACTATGCATGTTCTTACAGTTGAAGAAAGACAGGAGTTGGTTCAATTTGGCATTGAATTGAAGCAAGTCACCGATTCAAATTTTCTAGCTGCTAAAATCATATCGCCAATCGGTCTCATCTTAAACTTTGCCTTCATCTTTGTCATAGCTCGAGTGAAATCAATGCGAACAATCATCAATGTCTACTTGACCAACCTGGCAGTGGCCGACTCCATTCTTCTTCTCATATCACTGATTTCATCATCAACACCTCTGGATATAGAAACTCAACGCCTGAATGTGATTATATTTACATCAGTGATCCACACAGGTCGTTATGCTTCTTCTTTGTTTGTGACGGCCATAGCAGTGGAAAGATTCTCAGCTGTGCATCATCCAATTCAGTTCAAAGCAGTGGCTAGCAAAACTCGAGCTGCCAAGATATCTGCAGGACTTTGGGTTCTGTCAGTTGTGTTGGGAGTGATCTCATCACTTCTAACCTACCAAGGATTTGCCACAGACTTTTCCCCAACTATTAATACTTGCTTCCTAATATATTGCACACTGTCCCTGGTATTCTATGTATCAACTTTTATAGTCACTGTGTCTGCGTACATCTACATTTTGATAAAGCTACGGCATCCAACGACTGCTTCGAAGCAACATCCACAGCCAATCGGCAAGGTTGCCCGTATGTTGGTTATTAACACTGCTGCGTTCTTCCTTTTAAATTTGTTTCGAATTACTTGGGCAGTCATATCCATTGTATTACAGTATAATGACGACCCACAATTTGGACTTAATGCAGTAAAGGTAACCGTAAGTGCAGTCATCTTGGAAGAGATCAACAGTTCCATCAATTCTCTTGTCTACAGCTCCACCAACTCCGCCTATCGAGCAGCAGTAGCTGAGGCGTTCTCTTTCTTAAACCTTGCTCGCCGTTGCAAAAGCCAAACTCATGCAGAACCACAAGCAGTGAGGGAGCAGGTAAACCTAATTGATATCGGGCCTAAAGATGAAACACCCAAACCAGAACAACTTCAGATAGAACTGTCTGTGATTGGGCCAAAGGATGCAGCTCAAGAACTTGTACAGGAGCAGATAGAGCTGTCTGCGATTGGGCTAAAGGATGCAGCTCAAGAACTTGTACAGGAGCAGATAGAGCTGTCTGCGATTGGGCTAAAGGATGCAGCTCAAGAACTTGTACAGGAGCAGACAGAACTGTCTGCGATTGGGCCAAAGGATGCAGCTCAAGAACTTGAACAGGAGCAGATTGAACTCTCTGTGTTTGGGCAAAATGATGCAGCTCGTGAGCTTGTACAGGAGGAGATGGAACTTTCTGCATTTGGGCAAAAGGATGCAACTGAAGAACCAGTACGGAAGCAGATAGAGCTGTCTGCGATTGGGCCAAAGGATGCAGCTCAAGAACTTGTACAGGAGCAGATAGAGCTGTCTGCGATTGGGCCAAAGGATGCAGCTCAAGAACTTGTACAGGAGCAGATAGAGCTGTCTGCGATTGGGCTAAAGGATGCAGTTCAAGAACTTGTACAGGAGCAGATAGAGCTGTCTGCGATTGGGCTAAAGGATGCAGTTCAAGAACTTGTACAGGAGCAGATAGAGCTGTCTGCGATTGGGCTAAAGGATGCAGTTCAAGAACTTGTACAGGAGCAGATAGAGCTGTCTGCGATTGGGCTAAAGGATGCAGTTCAAGAACTTGTACAGGAGCAGATAGAGCTGTCTGCGATTGGGCTAAAGGATGCAGCTCAAGAACTTGTACAGGAGCAGATAGAGCTGTCTGCGATTGGGCTAAAGGATGCAGCTCAAGAACTTGTACAGGAGCAGACAGAACTGTCTGCGATTGGGCCAAAGGATGCAGCTCAAGAACTTGTACAAGAGCAGATAGAACCGTCTGTAATTGGGCCAAAGGATGCAGCTCAAGAACTTGTACAGGAGCAGATAGAACTGTCTGCAATTGGGCCAAAGGATGCAGCTCAAAAACTTGTACAGGAGCAGATAGAACTGTCTGCAATTGGGCCAAAGGATGCAGCTCAAGAAGAAGGATCTAAAGACACCTGAGCACCAGTGCGAGGTTAGTTTAATAACATCGGAGGAACATCACGTACAGAAGAAAAAAAACATTATCAGTCTTTAGTGAACATTTTATTGTTATCCGTCCCTAAAGTTTATGAGCAACTAAAATGTCTGCGGTTTCACACTTCATTCACTACCAAAAATCCATTCCTGTTTGAATTCAGAAGTTTGTTAACACAGAGCTTATGCGTTCTAGGTATCTCAGAGGGTGTTCTTTGTTTTATCAATAAAATGTATTAACAAAGAATGCACAAACGATTTACTCATGCCTCTTCACACAACACAAAACCATTGGCCTCTAACTCTGCTTTAAAAAATGAATGGAAATTATCAGCTTATCTAAAGTTGTTCCTTCGTATTTTGCTTAAACTTGATTAGGATAAATTTTAATCTGAGTTATTTGGAGCACTCATGAAGGGTTTTACCACCAACATTTGCTGATGAGCTAGCATGCAAAGGGTATCACTGATTCTTAGGGACTATATACAATCTTAAAAATAGTTTTGTGGCCGTTGAAATTATCACAAAATGCACACTGTGTTGACAATCCCTTCAAAATTAATTCCGGATTTTACAAATGTCATAATTTAATATTGTGTTGCATTTTTACAAGAAAGGTAATGTTTTTGAAAGTAAAGAAGTGTCTTCTATAATAGGTTTTGCTAGCCTGATTGATAATCAAAAAACTAAATGAACGGGAAAAACTGAAACATTATCTGATCATTCATGGACGTACGTGCATCAATAATGAACGTTTTCCTATAAGCTGAAGGTGACTTTTGAGGGAACAACAATCATTTGCGTGATTTCTTGTTCTCAAGCCAGGAGCGAACAGATAAAAATAACAATCTTCTGAGAATGAGAATAACAAGGCAAGGAAAGAAAACCGAGTCTCGGTTACGTCAACTAAACTACGTTGAATGAAATAAGAGAAAAGTGCAAGTGAAAGACATCACGTGTGAAAGACATCACGTGTGAAAGACATCAGGTGTGGAAAACTTTCCTGTTTTCGTATTTTTTTTTAGATGCGACTCTAGAATAGTATTATGGGACACCCGATATGTTTAAATTAGCGAGAGAATTCTTTGAGTAGATTGGAAATTTGCTATATTAAAATCCTCTCTCCTCTTTTTAGACTAATCAATGGCGCTAGTTCCCTCAGTGTTTTAGTTTGATATTGATCATTGTCATGAAAAATGTAATAGAAACTACAAGTCATGAAAATGCTTAAAAGTTTCATTGTTTTCCAAATTGTTAGGTTTTTCAAAAGTTTAAGCATTACGGATTTTCTTCCTTATTACATTTTTTTGTCAAGCTTTTTTACTTGTCATGGAAAGAAATCCTACTATAACTCTAATTAATTGGTGCGTGTCAATACGCAAGAAAAGTGTATGTAAATAATAATAGCATTGCTCTATGCACTTTTACTTAATCCATGTCAAATTGTACAGTTTCTTTTTGTTTGCACCGAATGAATGTTTTTTATCGTGACATTAGCGATTTATTCCTGTATATACAAGTAAATCAAAGGCGTTACTGAAAAATATTGAGAAATGAGGTTGTTACATGTGTTAGTTTTTAAAGAGATTATGAAAAAAAAAATATTCAATGGTCATTGTGTTGCTGGATTGAAACGTATCCATGATTTAGAAAATCACCTTCAGCATTATTTTCAAAATCTTTCTTCCAATGAAATCAAATTGATTTAATACTCTGTAAAATGTGTAAATAGTTAAATGTTTCCTAATTCGACACTTTCTGGCAAATGTACACAATTATTGCCTGGGCCTGATTTTACAAGCAGGATGCATAATGTCTTATGTATAATGTGTGCCTAAAAATAATCAGTGCTTGTAATTCTATGTCAGAATGTCGCTTTCTGTATTGCTACTGATGAGAAAGTCAGAGGCCCGCTTATAGGCCACTACTTCTAAAACCTCATTGGCTCAGACTTTTGAGTGGGCGGTCTCTAAGTCACTGTATGGTAATTCTCGTTTGTTATAATTGGTTGATGAACTCGGTGTATGCTTTCAATACTGAAGCAATATGTAACAGAGAGAGTGCCTTATAAAGGAACAGCTGTGTGCAGTCATTGTTCTTCTATACCTTGGATGCTTGCTTCTGATTTAGCATGCTAGAGTATCATCAAAACTTTAAATAGGCACTCTTTTGTACATTAATGAATGTACCTGTAGCAAAAATGAAACATCTCCCATAAATCATTTGCGTGACTTGTTCTCAGATAAAGATAATAATTATCTGAAAATGAGAGTAGCAAGACAAGGAAAGAAAACAGAGTCTCGGTTATGTCAACTAAACTACGTTGAATGAAATAAGAGAAAAGTGCAAGTGAAAGGCATCACGTGTGAAAGGCATCACGTGTGGGTGATGTGAACTTTCTATTTGAATTGATATACATGTTAGATGCAACCTCAATAAAACTTCCAAGGGACATGTTTATATAACCGACAGAACACTTGGAAAGATTTAAAAATCATGACAATTCAATTTAATTTGATGAAAATGGTTTTAAAAGTCAGTGTTTTCCACCATTTGGGCAAAAAAAGGGTAAATAGAGGAATGGATATATTGGTAGTCTACTATATGAAACAGTGGCGCACCCAGGATTTTTATTTTATTATTTTTTTTTTCAAATTAGAGGTAAAACTGTTTTAACATAATGTTGCCCAAAATGTTTGGCCGCAGAAACAAAAATGGGTCTTTTTAAGGTGGCATTATTGTGACATTTTAATTGGTGGCGCCACTTACACCCCTATAATACTACTCGAAAGTAGGCCACATACATATCACCAAGGTCAAATCGTAGGACAAATAAAACTATTATAGAAACAAAAATTGACAACCTCTTGGGTGCGCCACTGATGTGAAATAGTGTGGATTTGTAGTCTTCTTTAATATAATTTATCATTTTGTTCCAAACCGTTTTATATTGCCTTTCATTAAATGAAGTCCTACTTCAATCCACATTTATTTGTGCTTGTCGATACGCAAAAAAGAAGTATTATTAAGGCATTGCCATATGGAAATCCATTTCAAATTGAAGAGTGTTCGTTTTATTCACAATGAATGGATTTTTATGGAGAGACACTAATCATATTTCTGTACATATATAAGTTTAAAGAATTACTGAACAGTAATTGAGAATTTGGTAAAAAATTGTGTAACCTAAAGTTGTTATTTGTTAATATTCAAGAGATGGCCTAATGAACAAAAGTTATAATTCATTGTGTTGCTTCGAAGGAATCCATGATTTATTTAGTTTAGTTAAATCGAGAAAAGGAAGAATTTTTTTTTTTTTTTAATGTTTTGACCTTCACTAGAATCAATTTGATGTATTTTTTGTGTGTAAAAGTTGTGAAAAGTTTAAAGTTCCTTACATACAGAGAATGTATATTACAGTCCTCAATATTGTAGCAAATGTATATAATTATCAGGAAGTGATTTGACAAGGGAGGCGCAGGGGTAACGTTTAACAAATAGTGCTTTATGCCTCAAATTACCGAGTGTGCCTTAAACGTTACTGTCGAATATGATATCAGACTCTCTCCATCTGTATTGCTTTAGGTGAGAAAGTGTCACAACTACTGTTATACTTGACCCTGAAACCTCATTGGCTCACAGTTTGGAATGGTCGTGTCTACATGTCACTGCGTGGCAATGCTCGTTTCTTATTGGTTGATGAATTTGGTGTATGTTATATTGTTCGATATTAGAAGCTGTATTGAGCTTTGTGCACACAGTTTATTTCATTATAAAGAGGAAAGAGCAGGTTTAAATAAATCTTTATCAGAGGTGAGGGTATCATAAAAGTCGAGTAAAGTTTCATGTGTTCAATATTTTGTTGTTACATGGTTGATCCCCTGGACTGTGTGTGATCCATTCTAATCTTAAATCCACTCCGTAATCCACATAATCCAACTGGATCCAACCAAGCCTCCTCTTTCGTCGTTAAATGCTGAATATTCAACATCCGCCACTTCTTCGCGAATTATGTGAACAATATATATTCCCTTTTAACACGTCACTCGGCTGCTTAACCACGCATGCGCAAGGGGGGCGCTTGGGGGGCTTGAGCCCCCCCCCCCCCCATTTTTTTGGTCAATTTATTTTTAAGTCCCACGATTTGCCCGTGGTGATTATATATTATGTGGCCTATTTCCGAGTAGTATAAAAGGGGTGTAAATGGCGCCACCAACATCAAAATAGTCCCCCCCCCCAAAAAAACCCACTTTTTTCTGGGGCCAAAAATTTGTTGCAACATTTGTTTGTTGTGTAAGCCCCCCCCCCCCCCAGCCGAATGCTGGGTGCGCAACCGGCGTGCGCATTCTAAGATATCCGGCAGGTTTGATTTCCCCTGCATAATTTCCATAAGAGACATTAAGAAATAGATTGAATAAAAGGTCGTGAGTAATTTTCAGACAAAAAGAGAAATTTGAACAATACAGACAAGCATTTAAATTTTATCCGCCGGCATTTCACAACCAAGACGTTTTAAGTTAAAATTTTTCCTACCCTTTTTGATGTACTCCAATGACATATACTCTGAACAAAGAAAAATAAATATAGCAAACGACAGTGCTCTGTTTTTTTTTGTATTTCCTGAGACTGAATGCAACATCAAACTTCAATATTTTTTGTAATAACAAAACATTACTTTTATCTGACAGCAGACACTCATTTGCGCAAGAAGCAGAACAAAAAGTTGTTCGTCAAAATACACACACAGAATGAATAGTAAAAAAAAAATACGTAAAGAAAGTTGTGTAAGCAAATACACAGTTTAAGTAATAATTGACGAAAAGAATTTGCAGATAATGAAGATTGAAAACAAAACATTTAATAAAATGTAAATATGTATAATTACACGAGTTGCCAAAACACGTCCGATGTTTTACTTTTTCAATGGTAAACTTTAAAAAGTTAGAGTGAAAGTTGTCATCCATTGTGTAACGATGACCAATTCGAAGGTAAAGCTCGCCATGTGGTTGCCATGTGTTTGCAGTGTGCTATTCGCAAAGGACAAACGCGTGAAGCTTCTTCGTACTTTTCGCACAATAAAAGCCACTAAGTTTATACGTCATCAGGCTAGGAATCGAGTCGTTAAAAGGTAAGAAATAATTAATAATATTGGGTAAATTAATTTACCTATTTTTAATGTAAAATTTACCAAACATTCAATTTGGAAAAAACCTTACCCAACACCTGTTGTGTTAAATTTTACCTAACTATTAGCAGGTTCGTATGGCACATTGCAAACATGTAAAATTGTACACAACCTGTGCTATCTTTTCTGTGTGTGTAAGGTAAGTGGATAGGGAAGTACATATCACTTTTGCTTTCGAGACAAAGCAACAAAAACACTGAAATGAAGTGAGAAAGTCAAGTTCGAAGACCCTGAAATGCCATAAAATTTTGTATGTTCCTTGTAAAATGTAACCCTTCAAAAAAAAACTCTAGAAAAGGCGCTTTTATCTACAATTCGAATCTTTGAAACCCAAGTCATTTCAGATGCTCGTAATCTGAGGTTTTATTGTGTTTGCCAACGGTTGTTGAACTATCCAAAGACTGCAAATCAAGAGTGATTTCGAAACTCTTATACTTAAAACACATCAAAAGCGAAATTGTTTAATGTCACAACACCAGAAGCTAGGCTACGTGCTTGCCATAAACAAATGTGATTGTTTTCTTCAATTGACCAGATCCGGGAAACTGTAATTCACAGAAGTTTGCAAGAAGTTTGCAAGCTTCGAAAGAGTGCACATGGGGAAGCAGCTATGTACAATTTTACAGTTGAAGAAGGACAGGAGTTGGATGATTTTGACATTGAAGCGCAGCAAGTCACCGATTCCAATCTTCTAGCTGCTAAAATTATTCCGCCAATCGGTCTCATCTTAAACTTTGCCTTCATCTTTGTCATAGCGCGAGTGAAATCAATGCGAACAATCATCAATGTCTACTTGACCAACCTCGCAGTGGCTGACTCCATTCTTCTTCTCATAACACTGATTTCATCATCAACACCTTTGGATATAGAAACTCAAATGGTGAATGTGATTATAATTTCATTAGTGACCTACACAGGTCGTTTTTCTTCATCCTGTTTTGTGACGGCCATAGCAGTGGAAAGATTCTCAGCTGTGCATCACCCAATTAAGTTCAAAGCAGTGGCTAGCAAAACTCGAGCTGCTAAGATATCTGCAGGACTTTGGGTTCTGTCAGTTGTGTTGGGAGTGATTGCATCACTTCTTGTAAACCAATTTTTTGCTTCAGACTATACCCCAACTAATTATACTTGCTTCTTGACATATTACATACTGTCCTTGGTATTCTATGTGTCAACTTTTACAGCCACGGTGTGTATGTACATCTACATTTTGATAAAGCTTCGGCGTCCAACGACTGCCTCACAGCAACATCCACAGCCATTCGGCAAGGTTGCCCGCATGTTGGTTATTAACACTGCTGTGTTCTTCCTGTTAAATTTGATGGGTATTACCCGGACAGTCATGGTCATTGTATCACTATATAAGGACGACCTACAATATGTCCTAAATACACTTAAGGTAACTGCAAGTGCAGTCATCTTGGAAACGATCAACAGTTCCATCAATTCCCTTGTCTACAGCGCCACCAACTCCGCCTATCGAGCCGCAGTAGCCGAGGCGTTCTCTTTCTTAAACCTTGCTCGCCGTTGCAAATGCCAAACTCATGCAGCACCACAAGCAGTGAGGGAGCAGGTAAACCTAATTGATATCGGGCCTAAAGATGAAACACCCAAACCAGAACAAGTTCAGATAGAACTGTCTGTGATTGACCCAAAGGATGCTACTCAAGAACTTGAACAGGAGCAGATAGAACTCTCTGTGTTTGGGCAAAATGATGCAGCTCGTGAGCTTGTACAGGAGGAGATGGAACTTTCTGCATTTGGGCTTAAGGATGCATCTCAAGAACCAGTACGGGAGCAAATGGAACGTTCCGCAATTGGGCCAAAGGGCGAAGCTCAAGAGCTTGTACATTGGCAGATTCAATTGTCTGCCATTGGGCCAAAGGATGCGGTTCAAGCACTTGAACATGAGCAGATAGAACTGTCTGCAATTGGGCCAAAGGATGCAGCTCAAGAACTTGTACAGGAGCAGATAGAACTGTCTGCGATTGGGCCAAAGGATGCGGTTCAAGCACTTGTACAGGAGCAGATAGAACTGTCTACGATTGGGCCAAAGGATGCAGCTCAAGAATTTGTAATGGAGCAGATAGAGCTGTCTGCAATTGGGCTAAAGGATGCAGCTCAAGAACTTGTACAGGAGCAGATAGAACTGTCTGCGATTGGGCCAAAGGATGCAGCTCAAGAACTTGTACAGGAGCAGATAGAACTGTTTGCAATTGGGCCAAAAGATGCAGCTCAAGAAGAAGGATCTAAAAACACCTGAGCACCAGTGTGAGGTTAGTCTAATAACATCGGAGGAACATCAAGGACAGAAAAAAAAAACACATTATCAGTCTTTTGTGAACATTTTATTGTTATCCGTCCCTAAAGTTTATGAGCAACTAAAATGTCTGCGGTTTCACACTTCATTCACTACCAAATCCATTCCTGTTTAAATTCGGAAGTTTGTTAACACATAGTGTATGCGTTCTAGGTATCTCAGAGGGTGTTCTTTGTTTTATCAATAAAATGTATTAACAAAGAATGCACAAACGATTTACTCATGCCTCTTCACACAACACAAAACCATTGGCCTCTAACTCTGCTTTAAAAAATGAATGGAATTTATCAGCTTATCTAAAATTGTTCCTTCGTATTTTGCTTAAACTTGATTAGGATAAATTTCAATCTGAGTTATTTGGAGCACTCATGAAGGGTTTTACCACCAACATTTGCTGATGAGCTAGCATGCAAAGAGTATCACTGATTCTTAGGGACTATATACAATCTTAAAAATAGTTTTGTGGCCGTTGAAATTATCACAAAATGCACACTGTGTTGACAATTCCTTTAAAATTAATTCCGGATTTTACAAATGTCATAATTTAATATTGCGTTGCATATTTACAGGAAAGGTATTTTATTAAAGTAAAGAATTGTGTTCTATAATAGGGTTAACTAGCCCTATTGATAATCAAAAAAAGGAAATAAACTGGGAAAAAGTGAAACATTATCTGATCATTCATGAACGTACGTGCATCAATAATGACAGTTTTCCTATAAGCTGGAGGTGACTTTCGAGGGAACAACAATCATTTTCGTGATTTCTTGTTCCCGAGCCAGGAGCGAACAGATAAAAATAACAATCATCTGAGAATGAGAATAACAAGGCAAGGAAAGAAAACCGAGTCTCGGTTACGTCAACTAAACTACGTTGAATGAAATAAGATTAAACAAAAAGAAAAGTGCAAGTGAAAGACATCACGTGTGAAAGACATCACGTGTGGAAAACTTTCCTGTATTCGTATTTTTTTTTAGATGCGACTCTAGAATAGTATTATGGGACACCCGATATGTTTACATTAGCGAGATAATTCTTTGAATAGATTGGAAATTTGCTATATTAAAATCCTTTCTCCTTCTTTTTAGACTAATCAATGGCGCTAGTTCCCTCAGTGTTTTAGTTTGATATTGATCATTGTCATGAAAAATGTAATAGAAACTACAAGTCATGAAAATGCTTAAAGGTTTTATTGCTTTCCAATTTGTTAGGTTTTTCAAAAGTTGAAGCATTACGGATTTTCTTCCTTATTACATTTTTTGTCAAGCTTTTTTACTTGTCATGGAAAGAAATCCTACTGTAACTCTAATTAATTGGTGCCTGTCAATACGCACGAAAAGTGTATGTAAATAATAATAGCATTGCTATATGCACTTTTACTTAATCCATGTCAAATTGTACAGTTTCTTTTTATTTGCAATACATGAATTGTTTTATCGTTACATTGGCGATTTATTCCTGTATAAACAAGTAAATTTATCGTATTTACTGAACAATATTTGAGAAATGAAGTTGTCACATGTTTTAGTTTTCAAAGACTGAGATTATGACCAAAATAATTCCAATGGTCATTGTGTTGCTTGGATTGAAATGTATCCATGATTTAGAAAATCACCTACAGCATTATTTTTTAAATCTTTCTTCCAATGAAATCAAATTGATTTCATACTCTGTAAAATGTGTAAATAGTTAAATGTTTCCTAATTCGACACTTTCTGGCAAATGTACACAATTATTGCCTGGGCCTGATTTTACAAGCAGGATGCATAATGTCTTATGTATAATGTGTGCCTAAAAATAATCAGTGCTTGTAATTCTATGTCAGAATGTCGCTTTCTGTATTGCTACTGATGAGAAAGTCAGAGGCCCGCTTATAGGCCACTACTTCTAAAACCTCATTGGCTCAGACTTTTGAGTGGGCGGTCTCTAAGTCACTGTATGGTAATTCTCGTTTGTTATAATTGGTTGATGAACTCGGTGTATGCTTTCAATACTGAAGCAATATGTAACAGAGAGAGTGCCTTATAAAGGAACAGCTGTGTGCAGTCATTGTTCTTCTTTACCTTGGATGTTTGCTTCTGATTTAGCATGCTAGATTATCATCAAAACTTTAAAAAGGCACTCTCTTGTACATTAATGAATGTACCTGTAGCAAAAATGAAACATCTCCCATAAATCATTTGCGTGACATGTTCTCAGATAAAGATAATAATTATCTGAAAATGAGAGTAACAGCGCAAGGAAAGAAAACCGAGTCTCGGTTATGTCAACTAAACTACGTTGAATGAGATAAGAGAAAAGTGCAACTGAAAGTCATCACGTGTGGGTGATGCGAACTTTCAATTTGAATTGATATACATGTTAGATGCGACTCTAATAATAGTTCCAAGGGACATGTTTATATTACCGACAGAACACTTGAAAAGATTTTAAAATCATGACAATACAATTTAATTTGATGAAAATGGTTTTAAAAGTCAGTGTTTTCCACCATTTAGGCGAAAAAAGGGTAAAGAGTGGAATGAATTTATTGGTAGTCTACTATATGAAACAGTGGCGCACCCAGGATTTTTATTTTATAATTTTTTTTTTTTTTCAAATTAGAGGTAAAAATGTTTTAACGTAATGTTGCCCAAAATGTTTGGCCGCAGAAACAAAAATGGTTCTTTTTAAAGGTGGCATTATTGTGATATTTGAATTGGTGGCGCCACTTACACCCCTATAATACTACTTGGAAGTAGGCCACATACATATCACCAAGGTCAAATCATAGGACTAAAGAAAAATTATTGAAACAAAAATTGACAACCTCTTGGGTACGCCACTGATATGAAATAGTGTGGATTTGTAGTCTTCTTTAATATAAGTTATCATTTTGTTCCAAACCGTTTAATTGCCTTTCATTAAAAGATATCCTGCTTCAATCCAATTTATTTTGTGCTTGTCGATACGCAAACAAGAAGTATTATTAAGGCATTGCCATATGGAAATCCATTTCAAATTGAACAGTGTTCGTTTCATTCACAATGAATGGATTTTTTATGGAGGGACACTAATCATATTTCTGTACATATGTAACTTTAAAGAATTACTGAACAGTGATTGAGAATTTGGTAAAGAATTGTGTAATATGATGTGTTATTTGTTAATATTCAAGAGATGGCCTAATGAACAAAAGTTATAATTCATTGTGTTGCTTCGAAGGAATCCATGATTTATTTACTTTAGTTAAATCGAGAAAAGGAAGAATGTTTGTTCTAAAATGTTTCGACGTTCACTAGAATTAATTTGATGAATTTTTTTTGTAAAAGTTGTGAAAAGTTTAAAGTTTCTTACATACAGAGAATGTATATTACAGTCCTCAATATTGTAGCAAATGTATAAATATCAGGAAATGATTTGACAAGGGAGGCGCAGGGGTAACGTTTAACAAATAGTGCTTTATGCCTCAACATTACCAAATGTGCCTTAAACGTTACTGTCGAATATGATATCAGACTCTCTTCATCTGTATTGCTTTAGATGAGATAGTGTCACAACTACTGTTATACTTGACCCTGAAACCTCATTGGCTCACAGTTTGGAATGGGCGTGTCTACATGTCACTGCGTGGCAATGCTCGTTTCTTATTGGTTGATGAATTTGGTGTATGTCATATTGTTCCCGGTTCGGGAGCTTTGAGATCACAGTTTATTTCATAATCAAGAGGAAAGAGCATGTTTAAATAAATCTTTATCAGAGGTGAGGGTATCATAAAAGTCAAGTAAAGTCTCATGTGTTCAATATTTTGTTGTTACATGGATGATCCAACTGGACTGTGTGTCATCCATTCTAATCTTAAATCCACTCCGTAATTCACATAATCCAACTGGATCCAACCAAGCCTCCTCTTTTGTCGCTAAATATTGAACATTCAACATCCGCCACTTCTTCGCGAATTTCTGTGAACAATTTAAATTCCCTTTTAACACATCACTCGGCTGCTTAACCACGCATGCGCAAGCTGCGCACGGGGGGGGGGGGGACGCTCTGGGGGCTTAAGCCCCCTCCCCCTCGAGGTTGTGATTTTTTTATTTTTTTTTTGTCAATTTATTTTTTAGTCCCACGATTTGGCCGTGGTGATTATGTATGTGGCCTATTTCCGAGGAGTATAATAGGGATGCGAATGGCGCCACCAACATCAAAATAGTCCCCCCCCCCCCCCCCAAAAAAAACCCCACTATTTTCTGGGGCCAAAAATTTGTAGCAACATTTTTTTGTTGTGTGAGCCCCCTCCCCGCCCCCAAGCCGAATGCTGGGTGCACCACCGGCGTGCGCATTCTAAGATATCCCGCAGGTTTGATTTCCCCTGCATAATTTCCATAAGAAAAGATCGTGAGTAGTTTTGAAACAAAAAGAGAAATTTGATCAACACAAACAAGCATTTGAATTTTATCCGCCGGCATTTCACAACCAAGACGTTTTAAGTTGAAATTTTTCCTACCCTTTTTGATGTTCTGCAATGATATATACTCTAAAAATAAATATAGCAAACGACAATGCTCTTTTGTTTTTGTTTGTGTATTTCCTGAGACTGAATGCAACATCAAACTTCAATATTTTTGTTGTAATAACAAAAACATTACTTTTATCTGACAGCAGACACTCATTTGTGCAAGAAGCAGAACAAAAAGTTGTTCATCAAATTACACACACAGAATGAATAGTAAAAAAAAAAATACGTAAAGAAAGTTGTGTAAGCAAATACACAGTTTAAATAAAAATTGACGAAAAGAATTTGCAGATAATGAAGATTGAAATTTTTTTTTTTTTAAATGTAAATAATATTATGTATAATTACACGAGTTGCCAAAACACGTCCGATGTTTTACTTTTTCAATGGTAAACTTTAAAAAGTTGAAGTGAATGTTGTCATCCATTGTGTAAAGATTGTCGATTCGAAGGTAAAGCCCGCCATGTGGTTGCCATGTGTTTGCAGTGTGCTATTCGCAAAGGACAAACGCGTGAAGCTTCTTCGTACTTTTCGCACAATAAAAGCCACTAAGTTTATATGTCATCGGCCTAGGAATCGAGTCGTTAAAAGGAAAGAAATAATTAAAAATATAGGGTAAATAAATTCACCTATTTTTAAAGTAAAATTTACCAAACATTAATTTTGAAAAAAAACCTTACCCAACACCTGTTGTGTTAAATTTTACCTAACTATTAGCAGGTTCGTATGGCACATTGGAAACATGTACAATTGTACACAACCTGTGCTATATTTTCTTTGTGTGTAAGGTAAGTGGATAGGGAGGTACATTTCACTTTTGCTTTCGAGACAAAGCAACAAAAACACTGAAATGAAGTGAGAAAGTCAAGTACGAAGACCCAGATATGCCATGAAATTTTATAATCTTTAAAAAAGATGTTCCTAGTAAAATGTAACCAAAAAAAACCAAACTCTAGAGAAGGCGCTTTTATCAACAATTCGAATCTTTGAAATCCAAGTCATTTTAGATGCTCGTAATCCGAGGTTTTATTGTGTTTGCCAACGGTTGTTGAATTATTCCAAGGACTGCAAATGAACAGTGATTTCGAAACTCTTATACTTAAAAAAAACATCAAAAGCGAAATTGTTTGATGACACAACACCTGAAGCTAGGCCACGTAGATCACAAGAGGCATTAAGTTTGCCGATCTTGCCATAAAAAAAATGTGATTGTTTTCTTCAATTGACCAGATCCGGGAATCTCTAATTCACAGAAGTTTGCAAGAAGTTTGCAAGCTGAGAAAGAGTACACATGGGGAAGCAGCTATGTACAATTTTACAGTTGACGAAGGACAGGAGTTGGATGATTTTGACATTGAAGTGCAGCAAGTCACCGATTCCAATCTTCTAGCTGCTAAAATTATTCCGCCAATCGGTCTCATCTTAAACTTTGTCTTTCTTTTTGTCGTAGCTCGAGTGAAATCAATGCGAACAATCATCAATGTCTACTTGACCAACCTGGCAGTGGCTGACACCATTCTTCTTCTCATAGCACTGATTTCATCATCAACACCTCTGGATATAGAAACTCAAATAGTGAATGTGATTATAATTTCATTAGTGAACGACACAGGTCGTTTTTCTTCATCCTGTTTTGTGACGGCCATAGCAGTGGAAAGATTCTCAGGTGTGCATCACCCAATTAAGTTCAAAGCAGTGGCTAGCAAAACTCGAGCTGCCAAGATATCTGCAGGACTTTGGGTTCTGTCAGTTGTGTTGGGAGTAATCTCATCACTTCTAACCTTCCCAGAATTTGCCACAGACTATTCCCCAACTATTGATACTTGCTTCCTAATATATTGCACACTGTCCCTGGTATTCTATGTATCAACTTTTATAGTCACTGTGTCTGCGTACATCTACATTTTGATAAAGCTACGGCATCCAACGACTGCTTCGAAGCAACATCCACAGCCAATCGGCAAGGTTGCCCGTATGTTGGTTATTAACACTGCTGCGTTCTTCCTTTTAAATTTGTTTCGAATTACTTGGGCAGTCATAGCCATTGTATTACAGTATAATGACGACCCACAATTTGGACTTAATGCAGTAAAGGTAACCGTAAGTGCAGTCATCTTGGAAGAGATCAACAGTTCCATCAATTCTCTTGTCTACAGCTCCACCAACTCCGCCTATCGAGCAGCAGTAGCTGAGGCGTTCTCTTTCTTAAACCTTGCTCGCCGTTGCAAAAGCCAAACTCATGCAGCACCACAAGCAGTGAGGGACCAGGCAAACCTAATTGATATCGGGCCTAAAGATGAAACACCCAAACCAGAACAACTTCAGATAGAACTGTCTGTGATTGGGCCAAAGGATGCAGCTCAAGAACTTGAACAGGAGCAGATTGAACTCTCTGTGTTTGGGCAAAATGATGCAGCTCGTGAGCTTGTACAGGAGGAGATGGAACTTTCTGCATTTGGGCAAAAGGATGCAACTGAAGAACCAATACGGGAGCAAATGGAACTGTCCGCAATTGGTCCAAAGGGCGAAGCTCAAGGGCTTGTACATTGGCAGATACAATTGTCTGCGATTGGGCCAAAGGATGCGGTTCAAGCACTTGTACAGGAGCAGATAGAACTGTCTGCGATTGGGCCAAAGGATGCAACTCAAAAACATGTACAGGAGCAGATAGAACTGTCTGCGATTAGGCCAAAGGATGCAGCTCAAGAACTTGTACAGGAGCAGATAGAACTGTCTGCAATCGGGCCAAAGGATGCAGCTCAAGAACTTGTACAGGAGCAGATAGAACTGTCTGCGATTAGGCCAAAGGATGCAGCTCAAGAACTTGTACAGGAGCAGATAGAACTGTCTGCGATTAGGCCAAAGGATGCAGCTCAAAAACTTGTACAGGAGCAGATAGAACTGTCTGCAATTTGGCCAAAGGATGCAGCTCAAGAACTTGTACAGGAGCAGATAGAACTGTCTGCGATTGGGCCAAAGGATGCAGCTCAAGAACTTGTACAGGTGAAGATAGAACTGTCTGCGATTGGGCCAAAGGATGCAGCTCAAGAACTTGTACAGGTGAAGATAGAACTGTCTGCGATTGGGCCAAAGGATGCAGCTCAAGAACTTGTACAAGAGCAGATAGAACTGTCTGCGATTGGGCCAAAGGATGCAGCCCAAGAAGGAGCATCCAAACACACCTGATCACCAGTGCGAGGTTAGTCTAATAACATCGGAGGAACATCACGTACAGAAAAAGCCCATTATCAGTATGCTGTTAACATTACAGTAGGAAGTATTTTTACCCGTCTCTAAAGTTTCTTCGCAACTAAAATGTCTGCGGCTTCACACTTCATTCACTACCAAATCCATTCCTGTTTTAATTCAGAAGTTTGTTAACACAGAGCGTATGCGTTCTAGGTATCTCAGAGGGCGTTCTTTGTTTTATCAATAAAATTGAGTAACAAAAAATGCCCAAACGATTTACTCATGCCTCTGCAAACAATACAAAACTATTGGCCTCTAACTCTGCTTTAAAAATGAATTGAAATTATCAGCTTGTCTAGAATCATTCCTCGTATTTTGCTTAAACTTAATTAGGGTGAATTTTATCTGAGTTATTTGGAGCACTCACGAAGCATTTTACCACCAACATTTGCTAATGAGCTAGCATGCAAAGAGTATCACTGATTCTTAGGGACTATTTACAATCTTAAAAGAAGTTTTGTGGTCGTTGAAATTATCACAAAATGCACACTGTGTTGACAATTCCTTCAAAATTAATTCCGGATTTTACAAATGTCATATTTAATAATGTGTTGCATATTTACAAGAAAGGTAATGTTTTTGAAAGTAAAGAAGTGTCTTTTATAATAGGGTTAGCTAACCTTATTGATAATCAAAAAGTAAATAAACCTGAAAAATGAAACATTATCTGATCATTCCTGGATGTACGTGCATCAATAATGAACGTTTTCCGATAAAGCTGAAGGTGACTTTCTAGGGAACAGCAATCATTTGCGTGATTTCTTGTTCTCAAGCCAGGAGCGATCAGATAAAAATAACAATCACCTTAGAATGAGAATAACAAGGCAAGGAAAGAAAACCGAGTCTCAGTTATGTCAATTAAACTACGTTGAATGAAATAAGATTCAATGAAGAGAAAAGTGCAAGTGAAATACATCACGTGTGAAAGACATCACGGGTGTGGAAAACCTTCCTGTTTTCGTATTTTTTTTAGATGCGACTCTAGAATAGTATTATGGGACACCCGATATGTTTAAATTAGCGTGAGAATTCTTTGAATAGATTGGAAATTTGCTATATTAAAATCCTCTCTCCTTCTTTTTACACTAATCAATGGCGCTAGTTCCCTCAGTGTTTTAGTTTGATATTGATCATTGTCAAGAAAAAATGTAATAGAAACTACAAGTCATGAAAATGCTTAGAAGTTTCATTGTTTTCCAATTTGTTAGGTTTTTCAAAAATTGAAGCATTACGGATTTTCTTCCTTATTACATTTTTGTCAGCTTTTTTACTTGTCATGGAAAGAAATCCTACTATAACTCTAATTAATTGGTGCTTGTCAATACGCAAGAAAGGTGTATGTAAATTATAATGACATTGCTATATGCACTTTTACTTTATCCATGTCAAATTGTACAGTTTCTTTTTGTTTGCACCGAATGAATGTTTTTTTATCGTGACATTAGCGATTTATTCCTGTATAATATACAAGTAAATCAAAGGTGTTACTGAAAAACATTGAGAAATGAGGTTGTTACATGTGTTAGTCTTCAAAGAGATTATGAAAAAAAAAATTCAATGGTCATTGTGTTACTTGGATTGAAATGTATCCATGAATTAGGAAATCACCTACAGCATTATTTTTGAAATCGTTCTCCCACTGAAATCAAATTGATTTAAAACTCTGTAAAATGTGTAAATAGTTAAAAAGTTTCCTAATTCGACACTTTGTGTCAAATGTACACAATTATTGCCTGGGCCTGATTTTACAAGCAGGATGCATTATATCTGATGTAAAAAAGGGTACCTAAAAATAATCAGTGCTTGTAATGCTATGTCAGAATGTCGCTTTCTGTGTTGCTATAGATGAGAAGGTCAGAGGCCCGATTATAGGTCACTACTACTAATACCTCATTGGCTCAGACTTTTGAGTGGGCGGTCTCTAAGTCACTGTATGGCAATGCTCGTTTATTATAATTGGTTGATGAACTCGGTGTATGTTTTCAACGCTGAAGCAATATGTAACAGAGAGAGTGACTTAGAAAGGAACAGCTGTGTGCAGTGCTTGTACTTCTTACCTTCGATGCTTGCTTCTGCACACTCGCGCTTAAAGTTGAATTCAATGTATTCTGAGGCAAAAACTTTCCAAAAGTAAAGAAAATCATCTGATTTAGCATGCTTGATTATCATCAAAACTTAAAAGAGGCACTCTCTTGCACATTAATGAATATACCTGTTGCAAAAATGAAACATCTCCCATAAATCATTTGCGTGACTTGTTCTCAGATAAAGACAATAATTATCTGAAAATGAGAGTAGCAAGACAAGGAAAGAAAACAGAGTCTCGGTTATGTCAACTAAACTACGTTGAATGAAATAAGAGAAAAGTGCAAGTGAAAGGCATCACGTGTGGGTGATGTGAACTTTTTATTTGAATTGATATACATGTTAGATGCGACTCTAATAATAGTTCCAAGGGACATGTTTATACAACCGACAGAACACTTGGAAAGATTTAAAAATCATGACAATTCAATTTAATTTGATTAAAATGGTTTTAAAAGTCAGTGTTTTCCACCAGTTAGGCGAAAAGGGGTAAATAGAGGAATGGATATATTGGTAGTCTACTATATGAAACAGTGGCGCACCCGGGATTTTTTTTTTTTTTTTTCAAATTAGAGGTAAAAATGTTTTAACATAATTTTGCCCAAAATGTTTGGCCGCAGAAACAAAAATGGGTCTTTTTTAAGGTGGCATTATTGTGACGTTTTAATTGGTGGCGCCACTTACACCCCCTATAATACTACTCGAAAATAGGCCACATACATATCACAAAGGTCAAATCGTAGGACTAAAAAATTTACAGAAAAAAAATGACAACCTCTTTGGGGGTCCCCCCCCCCCAGCACCACCCCCTTGGGTGCGCCACTGATATGAAATAGTGTGGATTTGTAGTCTTCTTTAATATAATATATCATTTTGTTCCAAACCGTTTTATTGCCTTTCATTAAAAGAAGTCCTACTTCAATCCAATTTATTTTGTGCTTGTCGATACGCAAAAAAAGAAGTATTATTAAGGCATTGCCATATGGAAATCCATTTCAAATTGTACAGTGTTCGTTTTATTCACAATGAATGGAATTTTATGGAGAGACACTAATCATATTTCTGTACATATATAAGTTTAAAGAATTACTGAACAGTGATTGAGAATTTGTTAAAGAATTGTGTAATCTAAAGTTGTTATTTGTTAATATTCAAGAGATGGCCTAATGAACAAAAGTTATAATTCATTGTGTTGCTTCGAAGGAATCCATGATTTATTTAGTTTAGTTAAATCGAGAAAAGGAAGAATTTTTGTTTTGTTTTTAAATGTTTCGACCTTCACTAGAATCAATTTGATGTATTTTTTTTTGTAAAAGTTGTGAAAAGTTTAAAGTTCCTTACATACAGAGAATGTATATTACAGTCCTCAATATTGTAGCAAATGTATATAATTATCAGGAAGTGATTTGACAAGGGAGGCGCAGGGGTAACGTTTAACAAATAGTGCTTTATGCCTCAAAATTACCGAGTGTGCCTTAAACGTTACTGTCGAATATGATATCAGACTCTCTCCATCTGTATTGCTTTAGCCTCAGAAAGTGTCACAACCACTGTTATACTTGACCCTGAAACCTCAATGGCTTACAGTTTGGAATGGGCGTGTCTACATGTCACTGCGTGGCAATGCTCGTTTCTTATTGGTTGATGAATTACCGAGTGTGCCTTAAACGTTACTGTCGAATATGGATATCAGACTCGCTCCAACTGTGTTGCTTTAGCCTGAGAAAGTGTCACAACTACTGTTATACTTGACCCTGAAACCTCATTGGCTCACAGTTTGGAATGGGCGTGTCTACATGTCATTGCGTGGCAATGCTCGTTTCTTATTGGTTGATGAATTACCGAGTGTGCCTTAAACGTTACTGTCGAATATGATATCAGACTCTCTTCATCTGTATTGCTTTAGATGAGAAAGTGTCACAACTACTGTTATACTTGACCCCGAAACCTCATTGGCTTACAGTTTGGAATGGGCGTGTCCACATGTCACTGCGTGGCAATGCTCGTTTCTTATTGGTTGATGAATTACCGAGTGTGCCTTAAACGTTACTGTCGAATATGGATATCAGACTCGCTCCAACTGTGTTGCTTTAGCCTGAGAAAGTGTCACAACTACTGTTATACTTGACCCTGAAACCTCATTGGCTCACAGTTTGGAATGGGCGTGTCTACATGTCACTGCGTGGCAATGCTCGTTTCTTATTGGTTGATGAATTACCGAGTGTGCCTTAAACGTTACTGTCGAATATGGATATCAGACTCGCTCCAACTGTGTTGCTTTAGCCTGAGAAAGTGTCACAACTACTGTTATACTTGACCCTGAAACCTCATTGGCTCACAGTTTGGAATGGGCGTGTCTACATGTCACTGCGTGGCAATGCTCGTTTCTTATTGGTTGATGAATTACCGAGTGTGCCTTAAACGTTACTGTCGAATATGGATATCAGACTCACTCCAACAGAAAGTGTCACAACTACTGTTATACTTGACCCCGAAACCTCATTGGCTTACAGTTTGGAATGGGCGTGTCCACATGTCACTCGTTCCTTGTTGGTTGATGAATTTGGTGTATGTCATATTGTTCCCGGTTCGGGAGCTTTGAGATCACAGTTTATTTCATTATCAAGAGGAAAGAGCATGTTTAAATAAATCTTTATCAGAGGTGAGGGTATCATAAAAGTCAAGTAAAGTTTCATGTGTTCAATATTTTGCTGTAACATGGATGATCCAACTGGACTGTGTGTGATCCATTCTAATCTTAAAGCCACTCCGTAATCCACATAATCCAACTGGATCCAACCAAGCCTCCTCTTTTGTCGTTAAATGCTGAACATTCAACATCCGCCCATACTTCTCGAATTTCTGTGAACAATTTAAATTCCCTTCTAACACGTCACTCGGCTGCTTAACCACGCATGCGCAAGTTGCGCACTGGGGAGGGGGCGCTCGGGAGCTTAAGCCCCCTCCTCCCTCGAGGTTGTGAATTATTTTTTTTTTGTGAATTTATTTTTTAGTTCCACGATTTGACCGTGGTGATAATGTATGTGGCCTATTTCCGAGTAATATCATAGGGGTGTAAATGGCGCCACCAACATCAAAACAGTCCACCCCTCCCCCCCCAAAAAAAACCCACTATTTTCTGGGGCCAAAAATTTGAAGCAACATTTTTTTGTTGTGTGAGCCCCGCCGAATGCTGGGTGCGCCACTGGCGTGCGCATTCTAAGATATCCCGCAGGTTTGATTTCCCCTGCATAATTTCCATAAGAGACATTAAGAAATAGATTGAATAAAGATCGTGAGTAATTTTAAGACAAAAAGAGAAATTTGAACAATACAGACAAGCATTTATATTTTATCCGCCGGCATTTCACAACCAAGACGTTTTAAGTTTAACATTTTCATACACTTTTTGATGTACTGCAATGATATAAACTCTTAACAAAGAAAAATAAATATAGCAAACGACAGTTCTCTTTTGTTTTAGTTTTTGTATTTCCTGAGACTGAATGCAACATCAAACTTTAATATTTTTTTGTAAAAACAAAAACATATTACTTTTATCTGACAAGAGACACTCATTTGCGCAAGAAGCAGAACAAAAAGTTGTTCATCAAAGTAAAATTTACCAAACATTTATTTACCAAACATTTATTTTGAAAAAACCTTACCCAACACCTGTGTAAAATTGTACACAACCTGTGCTATCTTTTCTGTGTGTGTAAGGTAAGTAGATAGGGAAGTGCATTTCACTTTTGCTTTCGAGACAAAGCAACAAAAACACTTAAATGAAGTGAGAAAGTCAAGTACGAAGACCCTGAAATGCCATACAATTTTGTATGTTCCTTGTAAAATGTAACCCTTCAAAAAAAAACTCTAGAAAAGGCGCTTTTATCTACAATTAGAATCTTTGAAACCCAAGTCATTTCAGATGCTCGTAATCTGAGGTTTTATTGTGTTTGCCAACGGTTGTTGAATTATTCCAAAGACTGCAAATCAAGAGTGATTAAGAAACTCTTATACTTAAAACACATCAAAAGCGAAATTGTTTAATGTCACAACACCAGAAGCTAGGCTACGTGCTTGCCATAAACAAATGTGATTGTTTTCTTCAATTGACCAGATCCAGGAAACTGTAATTCACAGAAGTTTGCAAGAAGTTTGCAAGCTTCGAAAGAGTGCACATGGGGAGGCAGCTATGTACAATTTTACAGTTGAAGAAGGACAGGAGCCGGTTGATTTTGACATTGAAAAGCAGCAAGTCACCGATTCGAATCTTCTAGCTGCTAAAATTATTCCGCCAATCGGTCTCATCTTAAACTTTGTCTTTCTTTTTGTCATAGCTCGAGTGAAATCAATGCGAACAATCATCAATGTCTACTTGACTAATCTTGCAGTGGCTGACTCCATTCTTCTTCTCATATCACTGATTTCATCATCAACACTTTTGGATGCAGAAACTCAAAAACTGAATCTGAGTATAATTATATCAGTGATCCACACAGGTCGTTATGCTTCTTCCTTGTTTGTGACGGCCATAGCAGTGGAAAGATTCTCAGGTGTGCATCATCCAATCAAGTTCAAAGCAGTGTCTAACAAAATTCGAGCTGCTAAGATATCTGCAGGACTTTGGGTTCTGTCAGTTGTGTTGGGAGTGATTGCATCACTTCTTGTAAACCAAGATATTGCTTCAGACTTTACCTCAACTATTTTTACTTGCTTCTTGACATATTACATACTGTCCTTGGTATTCTATGTGTCAACTTTTACAGCCACGGTGTGTATGTACAGCTACATTTTGATAAAGCTTCGGCGTCCAACGACTGCCTCACAGCAACATCCACAGCCATTCGGCAAGGTTGCCCGCATGTTGGTTATTAACACTGCTGTGTTCTTCCTGTTAAATGTGATGGGTATTACCCAGACAGTCATGGCCATTGTATCACTATATAAGGACGACCTACAATATGGCCTAAATACACTTAAGGTAACTGCAAGTGCAGTCATCTTGGAAACGATCAACAGTTCCATCAATTCCCTTGTCTACAGCGCCACCAACTCCGCCTATCGAGCCGCAGTAGCCGAGGCGTTCTCTTTCTTAAACCTTGCTCGCCGTTGCAAATGCCAAACTCATGCAGCACCACAAGCAGTGAGGGAGCAGGTAAACCTAATTGATATCGGGCCTAAAGATGAAACACCCAAACCAGAACAAGTTCAGATAGAACTGTCTGTGATTGACCCAAAGGATGCTACTCAAGAACTTGAACAGGAGCAGATAGAACTCTCTGTGTTTGGGCAAAATGATGCAGCTCGTGAGCTTGTACAGGAGGAGATAGAACTTTCTGCATTTGGGCTTAAGGATGCAACTCAAGAACCAGTACGGGAGCAAATGGAACGTTCCGCAATTGGGCCAAAGGGCGAAGCTCAAGAGCTTGTACATTGGCAGATTCAATTGTCTGCCATTGGGCCAAAGGATGCGGTTCAAGCACTTGAACATGAGCAGATAGAACTGTCTGCAATTGGGCCAAAGGATGCAGCTCAAGAACTTGTACAGGAGCAGATAGAACTGTCTGCGATTGGGCCAAAGGATGCGGTTCAAGCACTTGTACAGGAGCAGATAGAACTGTCTACGATTGGGCCAAAGGATGCAGCTCAAGAACTTGTAATGGAGCAGATAGAGCTGTCTGCAATTGGGCTAAAGGATGCAGCTCAAGAACTTGTACAGGAGCAGATAGAACTGTCTGCGATTGGGCCAAAGGATGCAGCTCAAGAACTTGTACAGGAGCAGATAGAACTGTCTGCAATTGGGCCAAAAGATGCAGCTCAAGAAGAAGGATCTAAAGACACCTGAGCACCAGTGCGAGGTTAGTCTAATAACATCGGAGTAACATCACGTACAGAAAAAAAAAACATTATCAGTCTTTGGTGAACATATTATTTGTATCCGTCCCTAAAGTTTATGAGCAACTAAAATGTCTGCGGTTTCACACTTCATTCACTACCACATCCATTCCTGTTTGAATTCGGAAGTTTGTTAACACAGAGCTTATGCGTTCTAGGTATCTCAGAGGGCGTTCTTTGTTTTATCAATAAAATGTTTTAACAAAGAATGCACAAACGATTTACTCATGCTTCTTCACACAACACAAAACCATTGGCCTCTAACTCTGCTTTAAAAAATGAATGGAATTTATCAGCTGATCTAAAATTGTTCCTTCGTATTTTGCTTAAACTTGATTAGGATAAATTTCAATCTGAGTTATTTGGAGCACTCATGAAGGGTTTTACCACCAACATTTGCTGATGAGCTAGCATGCAAAGGGTATCACTGATTCTTAGGGACTATATACAATCTTAAAAGTAGTTTTGTGGCCGTTGAAATTATCACAAAATGCACACTGTGTTGACAATCTCTTCAAAATTAATTCCGGATTTTACAAATGTCATATTTAAATATTGTGTTACATTTTTACAAGAAAGGTAATGTTTTTGAAAGTAAAGAAGTGTCTTCTATAATAGGTTTTGCTAGCCTTATTGATAATCAAAAAAGTAAATGAACGGGAAACAATGAAACATTATCCGATCATTCGTGGATGTACGTGGATCAATAATGAACGTTTTCCTATAAGCTGAAGGTGATTTTTGAGGGAACAACAATCATTTGCGTGATTTCTTGTTCTCAAGCCAGGAGCGAACAGATAAAAATAACAATCTTCTGAGAATGAGAATAACAAGGCAAGGAAAGAAAACCGAGTCTCGGTTACGTCAACTAAACTACGTTGAATGAAATAAGATTAAATAAAGAGAAAAGTGCAAGTGAAAGACATCACGTGTGAAAGACATCACGTGTGAAAGACATCAGGTGTGGAAAACTTTCCTGTTTTCGTATTTTTTTTTACATGCGACTCTAGAATAGTATTATGGGACACCCGATATGTTTAAATTAGCGAGAGAATTCTTTGAGTAGATTGGAAATTTGCTATATTAAAATCCTCTCTCCTCTTTTTAGACTAATCAATGGCGCTAGTTCCCTCAGTGTTTTAGTTTGATATTGATCATTGTCATGAAAAATGTAATAGAAACTACAAGTCATGAAAATGCTTAAAAGTTTCATTGTTTTCCAATTTGTTAGGTTTTTCAAAAGTTTAAGCATTACGGATTTTCTTCCTTATTACATTTTTTTGTCAAGCTTTTTTACTTGTCATGGAAAGAAATCCTACTATAACTCTAATTAACTGGTGCGTGTCAATACGCAAGAAAAGTGTATGTAAATAATAATAGCATTGCTCTATGCACTTTTACTTAATCCATGTCAAATTGTACAGTTTCTTTTTGTTTGCACCGAATGAATGTTTTTTATCGTGACATTAGCGATTTATTCCTGTATATACAAGTAAATCAAAGGCGTTACTGAAAAATATTGAGAAATGAGGTTGTTACATGTGTTAGTTTTTAAAGAGATTATGAAAAAAAAAATATTCAATGGTCATTGTGTTGCTGGATTGAAACGTATCCATGATTTAGAAAATCACCTTCAGCATTATTTTCAAAATCTTTCTTCCAATGAAATCAAATTGATTTAATACTCTGTAAAATGTGTAAATAGTTAAAAGTTTCCTAATTCGACACTTTCTGGCAAATGTACACAATTATTGCCTGAGACTGATTTTACAAGCAGGATGCATAATGTCTTATGTATAATGGGTGCCTAAAAATATATCAGTCCTTGTGTAATGCTATGTCAGAATGTCGCTTTCTGTGTTGCTATAGATGAGAAAGTCAGAGGCCCGCTTATGGGCCACTACTTCTAAAATCTCATTGGCTCAGACTTTTGAGTGGGCGGTCTCTTAGTCACTGTATGGCAATGGTGGTTTATTATAATTGGTTGATGAACTCGGTGTATGTTTTCAATGCTGAAGCAATACGTAACAGAGATAGTGCCATATAAAGGAACAGCTGTGTGCAGTGCTTGTACTTCTTACCTTCGACGATTGCTTCTGCATACTCGCGCTTAAAGTTGAATTCAATGTATTCTGAGGCAAAAACTTTCCAAAAGCAAAGAAAATCTTCTGATTAAGCATGCTAGATTATCATCAAAACTTAAAAGAGGCACCCTTTTGTACATTAATGAATGTACCTTTAGCAAAAATGAAACATCTCCCATAAATCATTTGCGTGACTTGCTCTCAGATAAAGACAATAATAATCTGAAAATGAGAGTAACAAGGCAAGGAAAGAAAACTGAGTCTCGGTTACGTCAACCAAACTACGTTGAATGAAATAAGAGAAAAGTGCAAGTGAGAGACATCACGTGTGGGTGATTTGCAAACTTTCTGTTTGCGTGTTACACATGTTAGATGCGACCTTAAAATAGTGCCAAGGGGTATGTTTATATATGAAACAGAACACTTGAAAAGATTTTAAAAGCACCATTAAAATAGTTGTAAATGTCAGTTTTCCACCATCTAGGCGAAGAAAAGTAACGAGAAGAAAGGATTCATTGGCAGTCTTAAATCTGAAACAGTGTGGATTCGTTGTCTTCCTTGTATAATTTGTCTTTTTTGTTCCAAACCACTTTATTACTTGTCATGAAAGAAGTCCTACTACTATCCAAATTAAATTATGCTTGTCGATACGCAAAAGAAGAATTATTAAGCCATTGCTGTATGGAATCCATTACAAATTGTACAGTGTTATTTTATTTACCACGAATGGAGTTGTATTGAGAGACATTAATCATATTTCTGTGTATAAGAATATGAAGAGTTACTAAACAGTACCGGTAATTAAGAAATGGGTGAGGTATTGTGTTATATGAAGTTGCTATTGCTTAATATGCAAGAGATAATTAAACAACAATTATTCATTGTGCTGCTTCGAATGAATCCATGATTTGTTTAGTTAAGTTAAATCGAGAAAGGAAGATATTTTGTTCTAAAATGTTTCACCGTTCACTGGAATGGATTTGATGTAATACTTTGTAAAAGTTGTGAATAGTTTAAGGTTCCTTATAAGATGTATCGAGTTTCTGTGAACAATTTGAATGTCCTTGTAACACCTCGCTCGATACTCAACTGCGCAGTACAGGAGCAGATAGAACTGTCTGCGATGGGGCTGAAGGATGCATTTCAAGAACTTGTTCAAGACAAGATTTTGACAAGGGAAGGAGGATCGAATGATTCCTTACCACCTGTGTGAGGTTAGTCTTACAAAACACCACAGCAACACAATGTATACGAAACGCCCATTATCAGTTTTCATAGGTCAAAATGCATAGTGCATCACAGGTTTTTACCCCTAACTGAAAAAATCAGCCTCATGTTGTTTTAATTCATAACTTTGTTTATTAGTACGGGAACACAGTGAAATTCAAATTGTCAGCTCGTCTAGAATCTTATCGGTATTTCGCTTAAACAGGATTAGGATGAATTATACCTCAGATATCTGAGATATATCTTTTAATAATAAATAATAATACAGTATTTATAACGCGCGCTATATCTGGAATCCATTTTTAGAGCCCCCATGAAGGGTTTGTCTAGCAAAATTTACTTCTGAGCTAAAACGCAAAGGGTACCATCGAAACTATACAATCTTAAAGTATAATGATCACAAAAATGCACCATGTCCTGACAGTTCCTTGAAAATAATTCAGGATTTCACAAATGTTATTTGTTCATGTGTTGCATTTTTTTGAAAATAGGTAATTTTGGTGAAAGTAAAGAAGTGTCTTCTAATAGGGTCATTGCCTTTTTTGATAATCAACAAAACTAAATAAAATGAAACATCTGCTCAGTTATGGGTGTACGTGTATCAATAACGAAAGTTTTCCTATAACTGAAGACTTTCGAGGGAAACGTCAATCATTTACGTGACTGCTTGTTGTCAAGCCAGGAGTGAAGAGACAAAAATAACAATCATCTGAAAATATGAGATTATAAAAGAACAAATAAGGAAAAACGTGCAAGTGGAAGACATCACGTGATGGTGATGCTAGCTTTTTGTTTTAGTTAATATACATCTTACATGCGACTCCAGAATAGTTTTATGGGATATGTTTAAATAAGCGACAGAAAACGTAAATATATTTGAAATTCGCTACATTAAAATCCTCTCTCCTTTTTTTTTTTAGACTAATCAATAACGCTAAAGTTCCCTCAGTGTTTCAGTTTAATATCGATCATTTTCATGAACAATCTAATAGAACTTACAAGTCTTGAAAATACTTACAAGTTTCAGTGTTTTCACTCTTTTATTGTTTTCAAAAAGTTTGAAGCATTACGGATTGTCTTCAGTATTACATTTTCAGCCGAGCAGTTTTATAACTTGTCATGGAAGGAAATCTTACTATAACCCAAGTTATAGGCGTTTTACTTGCTTTTATGTGCAATTAATGTTTTTCGTATAGTGACATTACCGATATATTTTATTTCTGTACATACCATTAAATTTAAAGAATTACTGAACCACAATTGAGACATGAAGTTGTCACATGTATTTGTGAACAAAATTTAGAGATTATGAACAAAATTTAGAATTCCAGTGTTCACTGTTTTGCTTGTAATGAAATGTATCCATGATTTATTTTGTTAAGTTTAAACGAAAACATAACCTACGATATTATTATTAAAACCTTCCACGTTCACTTAAATCAATTTAATTTGATGGTTTGTAAAATCTGTAAAGAGTTAAAAGTTTCCTTATTTGACACATTGTGACAAATGTACACAATTATTACTTGGGATTGATTTTACAAGGGGATGCATTATGTCTCATGTAATGTGTGCCTAAAAATATATCAGTACTTGTAATGCGATGTAAGAATGTCGCTTTCTGTATTGCTATAGATGAGAAAGTCAGAGGCCCGCTTATAGGCCACTACTTCTAAAACCTCATTGGCTCAGACTTATGAGTGGGCGGTCTCTAAGCCACTGTACAGCAATGCTCGTTTGTTATAAATGGTTGATGAACTCGGTGTATGCTTTCAATGCTGAAGCAATATGTAACAGAGATAGTGCCTTATAAAGAAACAGCTGTGTGCACGGCTTGTTCTTCTTTACCTTCGATGCTTGCTTCTGCGCACTCGCGCTTAAAGTTGAATTCAATGTATTAATTCTGAGGCAAAAACTGTCCAAAAGTAAAGAAAATCTACTGATTTAGCATGCTAGATTATCATCAAAACTTTAAAAAGGCACTCTCTTGTACATTAATGAATGTACCTGTAGCAAAAATGAAACATCTCCCATAAATCATTTGCGTGACATGTTCTCAGATAAAGATAATAATTATCTGAAAATGAGAGTAACAGCGCAAGGAAAGAAAACCGAGTCTCGGTTATGTCAACTAAACTACGTTGAATGAGATAAGAGAAAAGTGCAAGTGAAAGTCATCACGTGTGGGTGATGTGAACTTTCTATTTGAATTGATATACATGTTAGATGCGACTCTAATAATAGTTCCAAGGGACATGTGTATACAACCGACAGAACACTTGGAAAGATTTAAAAATCATGACAATTCAATTTAATTTGATGAAAATGGTTTTAAAAGTCAGTGTTTTCCACCAGTTAGGCGAAAAGGGGTAAATAGAGGAATGGATATATTGGTAGTCTACTATATGAAACAGTGGCGCACCCGGGATTTTTTTTTTTTTTTTTTTCAAATTAGAGGTCAAAATGTTTTAACGTAATTTTGCCCAAAATGTTTGGCCGCAGAAACAAAAATGGGTCTTTTTTAAGGTGGCATTATTGTGACGTTTTAATCGGTGGCGCCACTTACACCCCCTATAATACTACTCGAAAATAGGCCACATACATATCACAAAGGTCAAATCGTAGGACTAAAAAATTTACAGAAAAAAAATGACAACCTCTTTGGGGGTCCCCCCCCCCAGCACCACCCCCTTGGGTGCGCCACTGATATGAAAAAGTGTGGATTTGTAGTCTTCTTTAATATAATATATCATTTTGTTCCAAACCGTTTTATTGCCTTTCATTAAAAGAAGTCCTACTTCAATCCAATTTTTTTGTGCTTGTCGATACGCAAAAAAGAAGGATTATTAAGGCATTGCCATATGGAAATCCATTTCAAATTGTACAGTGTTCGTTTTATTCACAATGAATGGATTTTTATGGAGGGACACTAATCATATTGCTGTGCATATATAAATCTACAGAATTACTGAATACTAATTTAAAAACTGGTAAAGTATTGTGTAATCTGAAGTTGTTATTTGTTAATATTCAAGAGATAGGCCTAATGAACAAAAGTTATAATTCATTGTGTTGCTTCGAATGAATCCATGATTTGTTTAGTTAAGTTAAATCGAGAAAAGGAAGATAATTTTTTCTAAAATGTTTCAACGTTCACTGGAATCAATTTGATGTAATATTTTGTAAAATTTGTGAAAAGTTTAAAGTTCTTTGTATACAGAGAATGTATGTTACTGTCCTCAATTTTGTAGCAAACGTATATATTATCAGGAAGTGATTTGACAAGCGAAGCGCAGGGGTAACGTTTAACAAATAGTACTTTATGCCTCAAAATTACCGAGTGTGGCAATGCTCGTTTCTTATTGGTTGATGAATTACCGAGTGTGCCTTAAACGTTACTGTCGAATTTGATATCAGACTCTATTCATCTGTATTGCTTTAGATCAGAAAGTGTCACAACTACTGTTATACTTGACCCCGAAACCTCATTGGCTTACAGTTTGGAATGGGCGTGTCTACATGTCACTGCGTGGCAATGCTCGTTCCTTGTTGGTTGATGAATTTGGTGTATGTCATATTGCTCCCGGTTTGGGAGCTTTGGGAACACAGTTTATTTCATTATCAAGAGGAAAGAGCAGGTTTAGATAAATCTTTATCAGAGGTGAGGGTATCATAAAAGTCAAGTAAAGTTTCATGTGTTCAATATTTTGTTGTACAATGGATGATCCAACTGGACTGTGTGTGATCCATTCTGATCTTAAATCCACTCCGTAATCCACATAATCCAACTGGATCCAACCAAGCCTCCTCTTTTGTCGCTAAATGCTGAACATTCAACATCAGCCACTTCTTCGCGAATTTCTGTGAACAATTTAAATTCCCTTTTAACACGTCACTCAGCTGCTTAACCACGCATGCGCAAGTTGCGCACCGGAGGGGGGGGGGCTGGGGGGCTTAAGCCCCCCTCCCCCCTCGAGGTTGTGAATTTTTTTTTTTTGGTCAATTTATTTTTTAGTCCCACGATTTGACCGTGGTGATTATGTATGTGGCCTATTTCCGAGGAGTATAATAGGGATGCGAATGGCGCCACCAACATCAAAATAGTCCACCCCTCCCAACCCCCCCCCCCAAAAAAACCCCACTATTTTCTGGGGCCAAAAATTTGTAGCAACATTTTTTTGTTGTGTGAGTCCCCCGCCCACCCCCTCCCAAGCCGAATGCTGGGTGCGCCACCGGCGTGCGCATTCTTAAGATATCCCGCAGGTTTGATTTCCCTTGCATAATTTCCATAAGAAAAGATCGTGAGTAATTTTGAAACAAAAAGAGAAATTTGAACAATACAGACAAGCATTTAAATTTTATCCGCCGGCATTTCACAACCAAGACATTTTAAGTTGAAATTTTTCCTACCCTTTTTGATGTACTGCAATGATATATACTCTTAACACAGAAAAATAAATATAGCAAACGACAATGCTCTTTTGTTTTTGTTTTTGTATTTCCTGAGACTGAATGCAACAAACTTCAATATTTTTTTGTAATAACAAAACATTACTTTTATCTGACAGCAGACACTCATTTGCGCAAGAAGCAGAACAAAAAGTTGTTCGTCAAAATACACACACAGAATGAATAGTAGAAAAATAATTATAATAACGTAATAAAAGTTGCGTAAGCAAATACACAATTGAAGTAAAAATTGACGAAAAGAATTTGCAGATAATGAAGAGTGAAAAAAAAACATTAAAAAAAATGTACAGATGTATATTTACACGAGTTGCCAAAACTCGTCCGATGTTTTACTTTTCCAACGGTAAACTTTACAAAGTTGAAGTGAAAGTTGTCATCCATTGTGTAAAGATTGCCGATTCGAAGGTAAAGCCCGCCATGTGGTTGCCATGTGTTTGCAGTGTGCTATTCGCAAAGGACAAACGCTGAAGCTTCTTCGTACTTTTCGAACAGTAAAAGTCACCAAGTTTATACGTCATCGGCCTAGGAATCGAGTCGTGAAAAGGTAAGAAATAATTAAAAATATTAGGTAAATTAATTTACCTATTTTTAAAGTAAAATTTACCAAAACATTAATTTTGAAAAAAACCTTACCCAACACCTGTTGTGTTAAATTTTACCTAAATATTAGCAGGTTCGTATGGCGAATTGCAAACATGTAAAATGGTACACAACCTGTGCTATCTTTTCTGTGTAAGGTAAGTGGATATGTAACTAACAAAAAACTCTAGAGAAGGCGCTTTTATCTATTTTAAATCTTTGAAATCCAAGTCATTTTAGATGCTCGTACTCCGAGGTTTTATTGTGTTTGCCAACGGTTGTTGAATTATTCCAAGGACTGCAAATCAACAGTGAATTCGAAACTCTTATACTTAAAAAAACATCAAAAGCGAAATTCATTGATGTTACAACACCAGAAGCTAGGCCACGTGGATCACAAGAGGCATTAAGTTTGCCAATCTTGCCATAAAAAAGTGTGATTGTTTTCTTCAATTGACCAGATGTGGCAAACTATAATTCACAGCTCAACTGTGGTTTGATATCAGAAGTTTGCAAGCTGCGAAAGAGTGCGCATGGGGAGGCAGCTATGTACAATTTTACAGTTGAAGAAAGACAGGAGTTGGATAATTTGGTCATTGAATCGCAGCAAGTCAACGATTCCAATGTTCTAGCTGCTCAAATCATTCCGCCAATCGGTCTCATCTTAAACTTCGTCTTTCTTTTTGTCGTAGCTCGAGTGAAATCAATGCGAACAATCATCAATGTCTACTTGACCAACCTGGCAGTGGCTGACTCCATTTTTCTTCTCATATCACTAATTTCATCATCAACACCTCTGGATAAAGAACCTCATACAGTGAATTTGATTATAATTTCATTAGTGATCCACACAGGTCTTTTTTCTTCTTCCTTGTTTGTGACGGCCATAGCAGTGGAAAGATTCTCTGCTGTGCATCATCCAATTCAGTTCAAAGCAGTGGCTAGCAAATCTCGAGCTGCTAAGATATCTGCGGGACTTTGGGTTCTGTCAGTTGTGTTGGGAGTGATTTTATCATTTCTTGTAAACCCAGGAGTTGCTTCAGACTTTTTCGCAACTACTTCTACTCGCGTCTTGATATATGACATACTGTTCTTGATATTCTATGTACCAACTTTTGTAGTCACTGTGTCCGTGTACATCTACATTTTGATAAAGCTACGGCATCCAACGACTGCCTCACAGCAACATCCACAGCCATTCGGCAAGGTTGCCCGAATGTTGGTTATTAACACTGCTGTGTTCTTCCTTTTAAATTTGATGGGAATAACCCACACAGTCATGGCCATTGTCTTTGTATCACTGCATAACGACGACCTACAATACGGAGTAAATACTGTAAAGGTAACCGTAAGTGCAATCATCTTGCAACAGATAAACAGTTCCATCAATTCCCTTGTCTACAGCGCCACCAACTCCACCTATCGAGCTGCTGTAGTTGACGCGTTCTGTTTCTTAAACCTTGCCCGTATCTGCAAAAGTCAAACCCATGCAGCACCACAAGCAGTGAGGGAGCAGGTAGACCTAATTGCTATCGTGCCTAAAGATGTCACACCCAATCCAGTACAGGAGCAGATAGAACTGTCTGCAATTGGGCCAAAGGATGCAGCTCAAGAATTTGTACAGGAGCAGATAGAACTGTCTGCACTTGGGCAAAAGGATGCAGCTCAAGAGCCTGCACAGGGCAGACAGAACCATCTGCAATCGTGCCAAAGGATGCAGCTCAATGACTTCTACAGGGTGAGTCAAAAAGAAAGTGACCGAATTAGAATGACTATATATATATATATAGATATATATATATATATATATATATATATATATATATATATAGATAGATAGATAGATAGATAGATAGATAGATAGATAGATAGATAGATAGTTAGATATATAGATATATAGATAGATAGATAGATAGATATATAGATAGATAGATAAATAGATAGATAGATAGATATATATATATATATATATATATATATATATATATATATATATATATATATATATATATATATATATATGTTGCTGGCTCTATTTCATAAACATAGCATAGGGATTAAGTACATTTTATTGACTATAGTAACTACAGAGTGAAAATTTCACGTAATTTGCATAGTCAATTCCCAAATTATGTCTATTTGAATAAAAAGATCACAAAATTCAGCTGCACCACTGATCATTTTCTGGTGATGAGAAACCAAGGATTCTTTAAAAGTGCCCTAGACACTGTAGCTCGAAAGCCTGAAGAAACGTGTAGAGAGAAGACAATGAGATGAAATACAGGTTTAGGGGTTTGGGAGGAAAAGCCCAGAGGTATTCTGAGGAAAACCCACGGAATCAGGTAGGGACTGAAAACCCTATCCACATATTGGCCTGGGCGGGATTCGAACCCAGGTCACAGCGTTGGAAGGCGAGGAAGGTACCGCTACACCAACCCGACTCCCCAAAACTATTACCGTTCTAAAAACCGAGGAATACCATTAAATACAATGAAACATGGACGTTTTGCCATCTCCATGAATGGATGAAAACTTGCAAAGGAAAACAGACAAAAAATCGCCATCAATATTTCAGAAGAAAAAAAAGAGTTGACTTGTTCCTTATATTCAAAAAAACAAAATCTGACAGTGAAAATAATATTTCAGCTTTGACTCAACTGATTGAAATCTCATTTGTATTTGAACGCCTCTGTGTAATTTGTAATTCTCACTCAGCTCAATAGCTTCCAATGGATAATTAATCTAGGTCACTTTCTTTTTGACTCACCCTGTACAGAAGCAGATAGAACTGTCTTTGATTGGGCCAAGAGATGCAGCTCAAGAACCAGTACAGGAGCAGATTGAACTGTCTGCGATTGGGCTGAAGGATGCATTTCAAGAACTTGTTCAAGACAAGATTTTGACAAGGGAAGAAGGATCAAATGATTCTTTACCACCCGTGTGAGGTTAGTCTTACAAAACACGAAACGCCCATTTTCAGTCTTCACTGCTCAAAATGTATAGTGCACATGTTTTTACCCCTAACTGCATATCTGCAGCCTCATGTTGTTTTAATTCATAACTTTGTTTATTAGTACGGCAACACAGTGAAATTCAAATTGTCAGCTCGTCTAGAATCTTATCGGGATTTCGCTTAAACAGGATTAGGATGAATTATACCTCAGATATCTGAGATATATCTTTTAATAATAATAATAATACAGTATTTATAACGCGCGCTATTTCTGGAATCCATTTTTAGAGCGCCCATGAAGGGTTTGTCGAGCAAAATTTACTTCTGAGCTAAAACGCAAAGGGTACCATCGATTCTTAAGGACTATATGCCGTCTTAAAGTATAATTATCACAAAAATGCACCATGTCTTGACAATTCCTTGAAAATAATTCAGGATTTCACAAATGTTATTTGCTCATGTGTTGCATCTTTTTCAAATAGGTTATTTTTGTGAAAGTAAAGAAGTGTCTTCTAATAGGGTCATAGCCTTTTTGATGATCAACAAAACTTACTAAAATGAAACATTATCTGCTCAGTTATGGATGTACGTGCATCAATAATGAAAGTTTTCCTACAACTGAAGACTTTCGAGAGAAACGTCAATCATTTACATGACTGCTTGTTGTCAAGCCAGGAGTGAAGAGACAGAAATAACAATCATCTGAAAATATGAGATTACAAAAGAACAAATAAGGAAAAACGTGCAAGTGGAAGACATCACGTGATGGTGATGGCAAGCTTTTTGTTTTAGTTAATATACATCTTAGATGCGACTCCAGAATAGTTTTATGGGATATGTTTAAATAAGCGACAGAAAACGTAAACATATTTGAAATTCGCTACATTAAAATCTTCTCTCCTTTTTTTAGACTAATCAACAGCGCTATAGTTCCCTCAGTGTTTCAATTTAATATCGATCATTGTTATGAACAATCTAATAGAACTTACAAGTCTTGAAAATACTTACAAATTTCGGTGTTTTCACCCTTTCTTTGTTTTCAAAAGTTTGAAGCATTACGGATGTCTTCTGTATTACATTTTCAGCCGAGCTGTTGGATAACTTGTCATGGAAAGAAATCTTACTATGACCCTAGTAGTTATATGCGTTTTTACTTTGATTTTATTTGCAATTAATGCATTTCGTACAGTGACATCACCGATATATTCCATTTCTGTACATACAATTAAATTTAAAGAATTACTTAACAACAATTGAGAAATTTACAATTAACGACAATTGACAAAATTTAGAATTCCAGCGTTGACAAAATTTAGAATTCCAGTGTTCACTGTTTCGCGTGTAATGAAATGTATCCATGATTTATTTTGTTAAGTTTAAACGAAAACATAACCTACGATATTATTATTAAAACCTTCCTCGTTCACCTAAATCAATTTAATTTAATGGTTTGTAAAATCTGTAAATAGTTAAAAGTTTCCTTATTTGACACATTGTGACAAGTGTACACAATTATTACCTGGGATTGATTTTACAACGGGATGCATTATGTCTTATTTATAATGCGTGCCTAAAAATATATCAGTATTTGTAATGCTATGTCAGAATGTCGCTTTCTGTATTGCTATAGATGAAAAAGTTGCAGTAGTCCGATTAAAGGCCTACTCCTTCTAAAACCTCATTGGCTCAGACTTTTGAGTGGGCGGTGTCTAAGTCACTGTATGGCAATGGTCGTTTATTATAATTCGTTGATGAACTCTGTGCATGCTTTCAATAGTGAAGCAATATGTAACAGAGAGAGTGACTTAGAAAGGAACAGCTGTGTGCAGTGCTTGTACTTCTTACCTTCGACGATTGCTTCTGCGCACTCGCGCTTAAAGTTGAATTTAATGCATTTTAAGGCAAAACATTCCAAAAGTAAAAAAAATCTTCTGATTCAGCATGCTAGATTATCATCAAAACTTAAAAGAGGCACTCTCTTGTACATTAATGAATGTACCTTCTGCAAAAATGAAAGGTCTCTCATAAATCATTTGCGTGACTTGTTCTCAGACAAAGACAATAATTATCTGAAAATGAGAGTAACAAGGCAAGGAAAGAAAACCGAGTCTCGGTTACGTCAACCAAACTACGTTGAATGAAATCAGAGAGAAGTGCAAGTGAAAGTCATCACGTGTGGGTGATGTGAGCTAGTTGAATTGATATACATGTTAGATGCGACTCTAATAATAGTTCCAAGGGACATGTTTATACAACCGACAGAACACTTGGAAAGATTTAAAAATCATGACAATACAATTTAATTTCATGAAAATGGTTTTAAAAGTCAGTGTTCCACCATTTAGGCGAAAAAAGGTAAAGAGAGGAATGGATTTATTGGTAGTCTACTATAAAAAAAAAGTGGCGCCCCCAGGATTTGGTGGGGGTTTTTTTTAGGGGGGGGGGGCGGCTCAGAATTTTATTATATTTTTTTTCAAATTAGAGGTAAAAATTTTTTAACATGATTTTGCCCAATATGTTTGGCCGCAAAAACAAAACATTTTTTTTTTTTTAAGGGGCATTATTGTGACGTTGGTGGCGCCATGTATACCCCTATAATACTACTCGAAAATAGGCCACATACATATCACCAAGGTCAAATCGTAGGACTAAAAAAAAATTATAGAAACAAAAATTGACAACCTCTTGGGTGCGCTACTGATATGAAATAGTGTGGATTTGTAGTCTCCTTTAATGTAATTTATCATTTTGTTTCAAACCGTTTGATTGCCTTTCATTAAAAGAAGTCCTACTTCAATCCAATTTATTTTGTGCTTGTCGATACGCAAAAAAAAAGTATTATTAAGGCATTGCCATATGGAAATCCATTTCAAATTGCACAGTGTTCGTTTTATTCACAATGAATGGATTTTTATGGAGGGACACTAATCATATTTCTGTACATATATAAGTTTAAAGAATTACTGAACAGTAATTGAGAAAATGGTAAAAAATTGTGTAATCTGATGTGTTATTTGTTAATATTCAAGAGATGGCTTAATGAACAAAAGTTATAATTCATTGTGTTGCTTCGAAGAAATCCATGATTTATTTAGTTTAGTTAAATCGAGAAAAGGAAGATTTTTTTTCTAAAATGTTTCCACGTTCACTAGAATCAATTTGATGTATTTGGCTTTGTAAAAGTTGTGAAAAGTTTAAACTTTCTAACATACAGAGAATGTATATTACAGTCCTCAATATTGTAGCAAATGTATATAATTATCAGGAAGTGATTTGACAAGGGAAGCGCAGGGGTAACGTTTAACAAATAGTGCTTTATGCCTCAAAATTACCGAGTGTGCCTTAAACGTTACTGTCGAATATGATATCAGACTCTCTTCATCTGTATTGCTTTAGATGAGAAAGTGTCACAACCACTGTTATACTTGACACCGACACCTCATTGGCTTACAGTTTGAATGGGCGTGTCTACATGTCACTGCTTGGCAATGCTCGTTTCTTATTGGTTGATGAATTTGGCGTATGTCATATTGTTCCCGGTTCGGGAGCTTTGAGAACACAGTTTATTTCATTATCAAGCGGAAAGAGCAGGCTTAAATAAATCTTTATCAGAGGTGAGGGCATCATAAAAATCGAGTAAAGTTTCATGTGTCCAATATTTTGTTGTTACATGGATGATCCAACTATACTGTGTGTCATCCATTCTAATTTTAAATCCACTCCGTAATCCACATAATCCAACTGGATCCAACCAAGCCTCCTCTTTTGTCGCTAAATGCTGAACATTCAACATCCGCCACTTCTTCGCGAATTTCTGTGAACAATTTAAATTCCCTTTTAACACGTCAGTCGGCTGCTTCACCACGCATGCGCAAGTTGCGCACCGGGGGGGGGGGGGCGCTCGGGCTGCTTGAACCCCCCCCCTCCACCATTTTTTTTTGGTCAATTTATTTTTAAGTCCCACGATTTGACCGTGGTGATTATATATTATGTGGCCTATTTCTGAGTAGTATAAAAGGGGTGTAAATGGCGCCACCAACATCAAAATAGTCCACCCCTCCCCCCCCAAAAAAAAACCCACTATTTTCTGTGGCCAAAAATGTGTAGCAACATTTTTTTTTTTTTTGTGAGCCCCCCCCCCCCCCCCCAGCCGAATGCTGGGTGCGCCACCGGCATGCGCATTCTAAGATATCCCGCAGGTTTGATTTTCCCTGCATAATTTCCATAAGAAAAGATCGTGAGAAGTTTTGAAACAAAAAGAGAAATTTGAACAATACAGATAAGCATTTGAAATTTATCCGCCGGCATTTCTCAACCAAGACGTTTTAAGTTGAAAGTTTTCTACCCTTTTTGATGTGCTGCAATGATATATACTCTTAACAAAGAAAAATAAATATAGCAAACGACAATGCTCTTTTGATTTTGTTTTTCTATTTCCTGAGACTGAATGCAACATCAAACTTCAATATTTGTTTGGTAATAACAAAACATGACTTTTATCTGGCAGCAGGCACTCATTTGCGCAAGAAGCAGAACAAAAAGTTGATCATCAAAATACACACACAGAATGAATAGTAAAAAAAAAAAATACGTAAAGAAAGTTGTGTAAGCAAATACACAGTTTAAGTAAAAATTGACGAAACGAATTTGCAGATAATGAAGATTGAAAAAAAATATATAAAAAATGTAAATATGTATATTTACACGAGTTGCCAAGACACGTCCGATGTTTTACTTTTCCAATGGTAAACTTTAAAAAGTCATCCATTGTGTAAAGATAACAATTTCGAAGGTAAAGCCCGCCATGTGGTTGCCATGTGTTTGCAGTGTGTGCTATTTGCAAAGGACAAACGTGTGAAGCTTCTTCGTACTTTTCGCACAATAAAAGCCACTAGGTTTATACGTCATCAGCCTAGGAATCGAGTCGTTAAAAGGTAAGAAATATTTAAAGATATTATGTAAATTAATTTACTTATTTTCAAAGTAAAATTTACTAAAACATTTATTTTGAAAAAACCTTACCAACACCTATTGTGTTAAATTTTACCGAAATATTAGCAGGTTCGTATGGCAAATTGCAAACATGTAAAATTGTACACAACCTGTGCTATCTTTTCTGAGTATGTAAGGTAAGTGGATAGGGAAGTGCATATCACTTTTGCTTTCGAGACAAAGTAACAAAAACACTGAAATCAAGTGAGAAAGTCAAGTTCGAAGACCCAGAAATGCCATGGAAATTTTGTAATCTTTTAAAAAAGATGTTCCTAGTAAAATGTAACCCCCCAAAAAAACTCTAGAAAAGGCGCTTTTATCTACAATTGGAATCTTTGAAATCCTAGTCATTTTAGATGCTCGTAATCCGAGGTTTCATGTGTTTGCCAACGGTTGTCGAATAATTCCAAGGACTGCAAATCAACAGTGATTTCGAAACTCTTATACTAAAAAAAAAAATCAAAAGCGAAATTCCTTGATGTTACAACACCTGAAGCTAGGCCACGTAGATCACAAGGCGCATTAAGTTTGCCGATCTTGTCATAAAAATGCAATTGTGTTCTTCAATTGACCAGATGTGGCAACCTCTAATTCACAGCTAAAATGTGGTTTGATATTAGAAGTTTGCAAGCTGCGAAAGAGTGCATATGGGGAGATGACACAATCGGATGAAGACAACTATGTATGAGTTAACAGTCGAAGAAAGGCTTGAATCGCTGCAGCAAGTCAAAGATTCCAATCGTCTAGCTGCTCAAATCATTCCGCCAATCGGTCTCATTTTAAACTTTGTCTTTCTATTTGTCATAGCGCGAGTGAAATCAATGCGAACAATCATCAATGTCTACTTGACCAATCTGGCAGTGGCTGACTCCATTCTTCTTCTCATATCACTAATTTCATCATCAACACCTGTGGATACAGAAACTCAACATCTGATTGTGATTATAATTGCATCAGTGAATCTAACAGGACGTTATGCTTCTTGCTGTTTTGTGACGGCCATAGCAGTGGAAAGATTCTCAGCTGTGCATCATTCAATTAAGTTCAAAGCAGTGGCTAGCAAAACTCGAGCTGCTAAGATATCTGCAGGACTTTGGGTTCTGTCAGTTGTGTTGGGAGTGATTTCATCACTTCTTTGTCGCCCAGAATTTGCCTCAGACGATATCCCAACTATTCATACTTGCCACATAATATACTTCATACTGTCCCTGACATTCTATATGTCAACTTTTACAGTCACTGTCTTTGTGTACATCTACATTTTGATAAAGCTACGTCATCAAACGACTGCCTCACAGCAACATCCACAGCCATTCGGCAAGGTTGCCCGAATGTTGGTTATTAACACTGCTCTGTTCTTCCTTTTAAATTTGATGCAAATTACTTGGGTAGTCATGACCATTGTATCACTGTATGGCGACGACCCACAATTTGGACTACATGCATTAAAGGTAACTGCAAGTGCAGTCATCCTGGCAAAGATAAACAGTTCCATCAATTCCCTTGTCTACAGCGTCACCAACTCTACCTATCGAGCCGCTGTATTAGTTGAAGCGTTCTCTTTCTTGAACCTTGCTCGCCGTTGGGGGAGGTTGACATTTTTTCTCATCCCTTGCTTTATAGTGAAAAGGGTTTCGGATGGCGCCGTGTGGAGGGAGATCTCTTCTTGAAAACCGGTTCTTTTCAGAACCATACTTCTTCCAGGAAGAGATTTGTCTGTCCACTTTAATGCCAGCTGCCATGCATAGCTTCAAGGCGTATATCGTTTGTTTCATAGGTTTTTTTTATCATTTCGGTTGCAGTAACACCATGTGGTGATAACTGCTGCTCAGCAGATGTTTAGTTCTGAAAAGAAGTTGTCGTGCTTGTTTTGTTTTGTTTTTGCTAATTCTCAACTGTTTTTTTTCTCCAGGGTAATATTACGTCTTTTTACTTGCAACGAAACTTTTTTTACTGGGTGGGGGGGGGGGTGGCATTTTTATCATGTTTTGTTGAATTATTTTCCTTATTTTTTCTAATATTTTTTTATTTTTTTTTATTGCGTGTATTGAAACTTTTTAACTTTTTTAATGTTTAATGTGGACATCCACAATAATTGGTTTTTTTTTAAACTATAATGGGGGGGGACATTTTGTACCTGTTCTTTTTGTTGGACTATTTTTTTGGTTTTGTTTTTTGCTTTTTATCTTGTTTTTTTCTCAACGTGGTATTTTGATGTTAATTTTAGGGGACGATAACTTTTCAGCATTTATACCTCTGCCATTTTTAATATATGCTTTTATTGTTAACACATTTTTATAGATTTTTATAGATTTATATATATTCTTTGTGTAGCCAGAGGTATTCGAATTGAAGGCCTTCGGGCCACAGTTTTTAGGTAAACTTTTTTAATTCCGGGCATATGCCCCTGGCTTTCGTCATGTTCGTTTTTGTTTTCTTGGTTTTTGGTTTTCTCTATATGTGAATGTTTGTTGTTTGTGTTTTTAATGCCGAATAAATAATAATAATAATAATAATAATAATAAAAGTCAAACGCATGCAGCACCACAAGCAGTGAGGGAGCAGGTAGACCTTATTGCTATCGGGCCTAAATATGCCACACCCAAACCAGTACAGATTCAGGTACAACCGTCTGCAATTCGGCCAAGGGATGCAGCTCATGAACTTGAACAAGAGCAGATAGAACTGTCTGTGATTGGGCCAAAGGATGCAACTCAAGAACTTGTACAGGAGCAGATAGAACTGTCTGCGAATGGGCCAAAGGAGGCAGCTCAAGAACCTGTACAGGAGCAGATAGAACTGTCTGCAAGTCGGCCAAGGGATGCAGCTCAAGAACTTGTACAGGAGCAGATAGAACTGTCTGTGATTGGGCCAAAGGATGCAGCTCAATAACTTGTACAGGAGCAGATAGAACTGTCTGCGATTGGGCCAAAGGATGCAGCTCAAGAACTTGTACAGGAGCAGATAGAACTGTCTGCAATTGGGCCAAAGGATGCAGCTCAAGAACTTGTACAGGAGCAGATAGAACTGTCTACAATTGGGCTAAGGGATGCAGCTCAAGAACTTGTACAGGAACAGATAGAACTGTCTGCAATTGGGCCAAAGGATGCAGCTCAAGAACTTGTACAGGAGCAGATAGAACTGTCTACAATTGGGCTAAGGGATGCAGCTCAATAACTTGTACAGGAGCAGATAGAACTGTCTGCGAATGGGCCAAAGGATGCAGCTCAAGAACTTGTACAGAAGCAGATAGAACTGTCTGCAATTGGGCCAAAGGATGCAGCTCAAGAACTTGTACAGGAGCAGATAGAACTGTCTGCAATTGGGCTAAGGGATGCAGCTCAAGAACTTGTACAGGAGCAGATAGAACTGTCTGCAATTGAGCCAAAGGATGCAGCTCAAGAACTTGTACAGGAGCAGATAGACCTGTCTGCAATTGGGCCAAGGGATTCAGCTCACAAACGTCTACAGGAGCAGATAGAACTGTCTGCAATTGGGCCGAAGCATGCAACTCAAGAACTTGTACAGGAGCAGATAGAACTGTCTGCAATGGGGCCAAAGGATGCAGCTCAAGAAGGAGCATCCGAAGACACCTGATCACCAGTGTGAGGTTAGTCTAATAACATCGGAGAAACATCACGTACAGAAAAAGCCCATTATCAGTATGCTGCTAACATTATAGTAGGAAGTATTTTTACCCGTCTCTAAAGTTTCTGCGCAACTAAAATGCCTGCGGCTTCACATTTCATTCACTACCAAATCCATTCCTGTTTTAATTCAGAAGTTTGTTAACACAGAGCTTATGCGTTCTAGGTATCTCAGAGGGCGTTCTTTGTTTTATCAATAAAATGTAGTAACAAAGAATGCACAAACGATTTGCTCATGCCTCTGCAAACAATACAAAACCGTTGGCCTCTAACTCTGCTTTAAAAAATGAATTGAAAGTATCAGCTTGTCTAGAATCGTTCCTCGTATTTTTTTCTTAAATTTAATTAGGGTGAATTTTATCCGAGCTATTTGGAGCACTAATGAAGGGTTTTACCACCAACATTTGCTAATGAGCTAACATGCAAAGAGTATCACTGATTCTTAGGGACTATTTACAATCTATTTACAATCTTAAAAGTAGTTTTGTGGCCTTTGAAATTATCACAAAATGCACACTGTGTTGACAATTCCTTTAAAATTAATTCCGGATTTTACAAATGTCATAATTTAATATTGTGCTGCATTTTTACAAGAAAGGTAATGTTTTGAGAATTGTCTTCTATGATTGTCTACTGTTTTCTTCTCCCCCCCCCCCCCAAGAAAAAACCCACTATTTTCTGGGGCCAAAAATTTGTTCCAACATTTTTTGTGTGAGACCCCCCCCCCCCCGAATGCTGGGTGCGCCACTGGCGTGCGCATTCTAAGATATCCCGAAGGTTTGATTTCCCCTGCATAAAGGACAAATGTGTGAAGCTTCTTCGTACTTTTCGCACAATAAAAGCCTCTAAGTTTATACGTAATCGGCCTAGGAATCGATTCGTTAAAAGGAAAAAAATAATCAAAAATATAAGGTGAATTAATTTACCTATTTTTAATGTAAAATTTACCAAACATTAATTTGGAAATAACCTTACCCAACACCTGTTGTTTTAAATTTTACCTAACTATTAGCAGGTTCGAATGGCACATTGCAAACATGTAAAATTGTACACAACCTGTGCTATCTTTTCTGTGTGTTTAAGGTAAGTGGATAGGGAAGTGCATATCACTTTTGCTTTCGAGACATAGCAACAAAAACACTGAAATGAGGTGATTAAGTCAAGTTCGAAGACCCAGAAATGCCATAAAATTTTGTATGTTCCTTGTAAAATGTAACCCTTCAAAAAAAAAAACTCTAGAAAAGGCGCTTTTATCTACAATTCGAATCTTTGAAACCCAAGTCATTTCAGATGCTCGTAATCTGAGGTTTTATTGTGTTTGCCAACGGTTGTTGAATTATTCCAAAGACTGCAAATCAAGAGTGATTTCGAAACTCTTATACTTAAAACACATCAAAAGCGAAATTGTTTAATGTCACAACACCAGAAGCTAAGCTAACTGCTTGCCATAAACAAATGTAATTGTTTTCTTCAATTGACCAGATCCGGGAAACTCTAATTCACAGAAGTTTGCAAGAAGTTTGAAAGCTTCGAAAGAGTGCACATGGGGAGGCAGATATGTACAATTTTACAGTTGAAGAAGGACAGGAGCCGGTTGATTTTGACTTTGAAGCGCAGCAAGTCACCGATTCGAATCTTCTAGCTGCTAAAATTATTCCGCCAATCGGTCTCATCTTAAACTTTGTTTTTCTTTTTGTCATAGCTCGAGTGAAATCAATGCGAACAATCATCAATGTCTACTTGACTAATCTTGCAGTGGCTGACTCCATATTTCTTCTCATATCACTGATTTCATCATCAACACCTCTGGATAGAGAAACTCAACGACTGAATGTGGGTATAATTATATCAGTGATCCACACAGGTCGTTATGCTTCTTCCTTGTTTGTGACGGCCATAGCAGTGGAAAGATTCTCAGGTGTGCATCATCCAATTAAGTTCAAAGCAGTGTCTAACAAAACTCGAGCTGCTAAGATATCTGCAGGACTTTGGGTTCTGTCAGTTGTGTTGGGAGTGATTGCATCACTTCTTGTAAACAAAGATGTTGCTTCAGACTATATCCCAACTATTTATGCTTGCTTCTTGACATATTACATACTGTCCTTGGTATTCTATGTATCAACTTTTACAGCTTCAGTGTGTATGTACATCTACATTTTGATAAAGCTACGGCATCCAACGACTGCCTCACAGCAACATCCACAGCCATTCGGCAAGGTTGCCCGCATGTTGGTTATTAACACTGCTGTGTTCTTCCTGTTAAATTTGATGCAAATTACCCGGACAGTCATGGTCATTGTATCACTGTATAAGGACGACCTACAATATGAACTACATACGATGAAGGTAACTGCAAGTGCAGTCATCTTGGACGAGATCAACAGTTCCATTAATTCCCTTGTCTACAGCGCCACCAACTCCGCCTATCGAGCCGCAGTAGCTGAGGCGTTCTCTTTCTTACACCTTGCTCGCCGTTGCAAATGCCAAACTCATGCAGCACCACAAGCAGTGAGGGAGCAGGTAAACCTGATTGATATCGGGCCTAAAGATGAAACACCCAAACCAGACCAAGTTCAGATAGAACTGTCTGTGATTGACCCAAAGGATGCAACTCAAGAACTTGAACAGGAGCAGATTGAACTATCTGTGTTTGGGCAAAATGATGCAGCTCGTGAGCTTGTACAGGAGGAGATGGAACTTTCTGCATTTGGGCTTAAGGATGCAACTCAAGAACTAGTACGGGAGCAAATGGAACTGTCCGCAATTGGGCCAAAGGGCGAAGCTCAAGAGCTTGTACATTGGCAGATACAATTGTCTGTAATTGGGCCAAAGGATGCGGTTCAAGAACTTGTAAAGGAGCAGATAGAACTGTCTGCAATTGGGCCAAAGGATGCAGCTCAAGAACTTGTACAGGAGCGGATAGAACTGTCTGCGATTGGGCCAAAAGATGCAGCTCAAGAACTTGTAAAGGAGCAGATAGAACTGTCTGCAATTGGGCCAAAGGATGCAGCTCAAGAACTTGTACAACAGGAGCGGATAGAACTGTCTGCGATTGGGCCAAAAGATGCAGCTCAAGAACTTGTAAAGGAGCAGATGGAACTGTCTGCGATTGGGCTAAAGGATGCAGCTCAAGAACTTGTACAGGAGCAGATAGAGCTGTCTGCGATTGGGCTAAAGGATGCAGTTCAAGAACTTGTACAGGAGCAGATAGAGCTGTCTGCGATTGGGCTAAAGGATGCAGTTCAAGAACTTGTACAGGAGCAAATAGAACTGTCTGCGATTGGGCTAAAGGATGCAGCTGAAGAACTTGTACAGGAGCAGATAGAGCTGTCTGTGATTTGGCTAAAGGATGCAGCTCAAGAACTTGTACAGGAGTAGATAGAACTGTCTGCGATTGGGCCAAAGGATGCAGCTCAAGAACTTGTAGAGGAGCAGATAGACCTGTCTGCGATTAGGCCAAAGGATGCAGCTCAAGAACTTGTACAGGAGCAGTAGAACTGTCTGTAATTGGGCCAAAGGATGCAGCTCAAGAACTTGTACAGGAGCAAATAGAACTGTCTGCAATTGGGCCAAAGGATGCAGCTCAAGAAGAAGGATCTAAAGACACCTGAGCAACAGTGCGAGGTTAGTTTAATAACATCGGAAGAACATCACGTACAAAAGAAAAAAACCATTATCAGTCTTTTGTGAACATTTTATTGTTATCCGTCCCTAAAGTTTATGAGCAACTAAAATGTCTGCGGTTTCACACTTCATTCACTACCAAATCCATTCCTGTTTTAATTCAGAAGTTTGTTAACACAGAGCTTATGCGTTCGAGGTATCTCAGAGGGCGTTCTTTGTTTTATCAATAAAATGTATTAACAAAGAATGCACAAACGATTTACTCATGCCTCTTCACACAATACAAAACCATTGGCCACTAGCTCTGCTTTAAAAATGAATTGAAATTATCAGCTTGTCTAGAATCATTCCTCGTATTTTGTTTAAACTTAATTAGGATGAATTTTATCCGAGCTATTTGGAGCACTCATGAAGGGTTTTACCACCAACATTTGCTAATGAGCTAGTTTGCAAAGAGTATCACTGATTCGTAGGGACTATATACAATCTTAAAAACAGTTTTGTGGCCTTTGAAATTATCACTAAATGCACACTGTGTTGACAATTCCTTCAAAATTAATTCCGGATTTTACAAATGTCATATTTAATAATGTGTTGCATTTTTACAAGAAAGGTAATGTTTTTGAAAGTAAAGAAGTGTCTTTTATTATAGGGTTAGCTAGCCTTATTGATAATCAAAAAAGTAAATGAACGGGAAACAATGAAACATTATCCGATCATTCGTGGATGTACGTGGATCAATAATGAACGTTTTCCTATAAGCTGAAGGTGACTTTTGAGGGAACAACAATCATTTGCGTGATTTCTTGTTCTCAAGCCAGGAGCGAACAGATAAAAAATAACAATCTTCTGAGAATGAGAATAACAAGGCAAGGAAAGAAAACCGAGTCTCAGTTACGTCAACTAAACTACGTTGAATGAAATACGATTAAATAAAGAGAAAAGTGCAAGTGAAAGACATCACGTGTGAAAGACATCACGTGTGGAAAACTTTCCTGTTTTCGATTTGTTTTAGATGCGACTCTAGAATAGTATTATGGGACACTCGATATGTTTAAATTAGCGAGAGAATTCTTTGAATAGATTGGAAATTTGCTATATTAAAATCCCCTCTCCTTCTTTTTAGACTAATCAATGGTGCTAGTTCCCTCAGTGTTTTAGTTTGATATCGATCTTTGTCATGAAAACTGTAATAGAAACTACAAGTCATGAAAATGCTTAGAAGTTTCATTGTTTTCCAATTTGTTAGGTTTTTCAAAAGTTGAAGCATTACAGATTTTCTTCCTTATCACATTTTTGTCAGCTCTTTCACTTGTCATGGAAAGAAATCCTACTATAACTCTAATTAATTGGTGCTTGTCAATACGCAAAGAAAGTGTATGTAAATTATAATGGCATTGCTATATGCACTTTTACCTATTCCATGTCAAATTGTACAGTTTCCTTTTATTTGCAATAAATGAATTGTTTTATCGTGACATTGGCGATTTATTCCTGTATATACAAGTAAATCTAAGGAATTACTGAACAATAATTGAGAAATGAAGTTATCACGTTTTAGTTTTCAAAGACTGAGATTATGACCAAAATAATTCCAATGTTCATTGTGTTACTTGGATTGAAATGTATCCATGATTTAGAAAATTACCTACAGCATTATTTTTAAAATCTTTCTTCCAATGAAATCAAATTGATTTAATACTCTGTAAAATGTTTTCCTATATAAGCTGAAGGTGACTTTCTAGGGAACAACAATCATTTGTATGATTTCTTGTTCTCAAGCCAGGAGCGATCAGAGAAAAATAACAATCATCTGAAAATGAGAGTAACAAAGCAAAGAGAGAAAACCGAGTCTCGGTTACGTCAACTAAACTACGTTGAATGAAATAAGAGGAAAGTGCAAGTGAAAGACATTACGTGTGAGAGACATCACGTGTGGAAAACCTTCCTATTTTCGAATACTCTAGAATAGTATTATAGGACATCCGATATGTTTAAATAAGCGAGAGAATTCTTTTGAATAGATTTGAAATGTGCTAAATTAAAACCCTCTCCTTCTTTTTAGACTAATCAATGGCGGTAGGTCCCTTAGTGTTTCAGTTTGATATCCGTCATTGTGATGAACATTGTAATAGAAACTACTAGTCATGAAAATGCTTAGAAGTTTAACTGTTTTCCATCTTTTCAATGTTTTTCAAAAGTTTGAAACATTACGGATTGTCTTCCGTACAATGAATTACATTTTTTGCCAAGTTGTTTGATTACTGATCATGGAAAGAAATCCTACTATAACCCTAATTAATTGGTGCTTGTCAATACGCACGAAAAGTGTATGTAAATTATAATGGCATTGCTATATGCACTTTTACCTATTCCATGTGAACTTGCACAGTTTCTTTTTATTTGCACCGAATGAATGTTTTTTTATCGTGACATTAGTGATTTATTCCTGTATATACAAGTAAATCAAAGGCGTTACTGAAAAATATTGAGAAATGAGGTTGTTACATGTGTTAGTTTTATAAGAGATTATGAACAAAGTAATTCCAATGTTCATTGTGTTGCTTGGAATCAAATGTATCCATGATTTAGAAAATTACCTACAGCATTATTTTTAAAATCTTTCTTCCAATGAAATCAAATTGATTTAATACTCTGTAAAATGTTTTCCTATATAAGCTGAAGGTGACTTTCTAGGGAACAACAATCTTTTGTATGATTTCTTGTTCTCAAGCCAGGAGCGATCAGAGAAAAATAACAATCATCTGAAAATGAGAGTAACAAAGCAAAGAGAGAAAACCGAGTCTCGGTTACGTCAACTAAACTACGTTGAATGAAATAAGAGGAAAGTGCAAGTGAAAGACATCACGTGTGAGAGACATCACGTGAGGAAAACCTTCCTATTTTCGAATACTCTAGAATAGTATTATAGGACATCCGATATGTTTAAATAAGCGAGAGAATTCTTTTGAATAGATTTGAAATGTGCTAAATTAAAACCCTCTCCTTCTTTTTAGACTAATCAATGGCGGTAGGTCCCTTAGTGTTTCAGTTTGATATCCGTCATTGTGATGAACATTGTAATAGAAACTACTAGTCATGAAAATGCTTAGAAGTTTAACTGTTTTCCATCTTTTCAATGTTTTTCAAAAGTTTGAAACATTATGGAGTGTCTTCCGTACAATGAATTACATTTTTTGCCAAGTTGTTTGATTACTGATCATGGAATAAATCCTACTATAACCCTAATTAATTGGTGCTTGTCAATACGCACGAAAAGTGTATGTAAATTATAATGGCATTGCTATATGCACTTTTACCTATTCCATGTGAACTTGCACAGTTTCTTTTTATTTGCACCGAATGAATGTTTTTTTTATCGTGACATTAGTGATTTATTCCTGTATATACAAGTAAATCAAAGGCGTTACTGAAAAATATTGAGAAATGAGGTTGTTACATGTGTTAGTTTTATAAGAGATTATGAACAAAGTAATTCCAATGTTCGTTGTGTTGCTTGGAATCAAATGTATCCATGATTTAGAAAATCACCTACAACATTATTTTTAAAATCTTTCTTCCAATGAAATCAAATTGATTTAATACTCTGTAAAATGTGTAAATAGTTAAAAGTTTCCTAATTACACACTTTGTGGCAAAAGTGCATAACTATTGCCTGAGACTGATTTTACAAGCAGGATGCATTATGTCTTATGTATCATGTGTGCCCAAAAAAATATATCAGTACTTGTAATGCTATGTCAGAATGTCGCTTTCTGTGTTGCTACAGATGAGAAAGTCAGAGGCCCGATTATAGGCCACTACTTCTAAAACCTCATTGGCTCAGACTTTTGAGTGGGCGGTCTCTAAGTCACTGTATGGCAATGGTCGTTTGTAATAATTGGTTGATGAACTCGGTGTATGCTTTCAATGCTGAAGCAATACGCAACAGAGATGGTGCCTTATAAAGAAACAGCTGTGTGCACGGCTTGTTCTTCTTTACCTTCGATGCTTGCTTCTGATTTAGCATGCTAGAGTATCATCAAAACTTTAAATAGGCACTCTTTTGTACATTAATGAATGTACCTGTAGCAAAAATGAAACATCTCCCATAAATCATTTGCGTGACTTGTTCTCAGATAAAGATAATAATTATCTGAAAATGAGAGTAGCAAGACAAGGAAAGAAAACAGAGTCTCGGTTACGTCAACTAAACTACGTTGAATGAAATAAGAGAAAAGTGCAAGTGAAAGACATCACGTGTGGGTGATGCGAACTTTCTATTTGAATTGATATACATGTTAGATGCGACCTTAATAATAGTTCCAACGGACATGTTTATACAACCGAAAGAACACTTGAACAGATTAAAAAAATCATGACAATACAATTTCATTTCATGAAAATGGTTTTAAAAGTCAGTTTTTTTTCCACCATTTAGGCGAAAAAAGGGTAAAGAGTGGAATGGATTTATTGGTAGTCTACTATATGAAACAGTGGCGCACCCAGGATTTTTATTTTATAATTTTTTTTTTCAAATTAGAGGTAAAAATGTTTTAACGTAATGTTGCCCAAAATGTTTGGCCGCAGAAACAAAAATGGTTCTTTTTAAAGGTGGCATTATTGTGATATTTGAATTGGTGGCGCCACTTACACCCCTATAATACTACTTGGAAGTAGGCCACATACATATCACCAAGGTCAAATCATAGGACTAAAGAAAAATTATTGAAACAAAAATTGACAACCTCTTGGGTACGCCACTGATATGAAATAGTGTGGATTTGTAGTCTTCTTTAATATAAGTTATCATTTTGTTCCAAACCGTTTAATTGCCTTTCATTAAAAGATATCCTACTTCAATCCAATTTATTTTGTGCTTGTCGATACGCAAAAAAAGAAGGATTATTAAGGCATTGCCATATGGAAATCCATTTCAAATTGAACAGTGTTCGTTTTATTCACAATGAATGGATTTTTATGGAGGGACACTAATCATATTTCTGTACATATATAAGTATAAAGAATTACTGAACAGTAATTGAGAAATTGGTAAATATTAGAAATGCATTCATTGAACATCAATAAATTACTAATTTATTGATGTTCAATGAATGCATTTCTATCGAGACATAACTGATTTATGCTCTGACCTCTGAATATACATGTAAATCTAAAGAATTACTGAACAATACTTGAGAAATGGCGAAGTGTTGTGTAGTCTGAAGTTGTTATTTTGTAATATATTAAACGATTCTAAACAAAGGCTAAAAATGCATTGGTCAGATGTGTTACGTGGAATACCATGTATCCATGATTTAGTTGATTAGGCTGAATCGCGAAAAGAACCTACGATATGTATTTAAGTGCTTTCGTATACCGAAATCAATTTGATTTAATCCTTTTGTTGAAATTGTAAATAGGACTTTCTCAATAACATTGTGGTAAGTGTACACATGTTTGCCTGAGATTGATTTGACAAGGAAAATGCACGGTGCTTGTCTGCATGTTTTCTCGTGTATTAGGTGTGCTTAAACATTACTTATTTGTAATATTAATGCAATGTCAAAATGTTGCTATCTGCATTGTTATATAGTTGAAAAAGTTCCACAACTATTTTACATGTACCTCAAAAATGTCATTGGCTTAGAGCTTTGAGTGGGCGTGTCCCCAAGTAACTGTACGGCAATACTCGTTTATAATTGGTTGATGAACTCTGTGTATGTTTTCAATGCTAAAGCAATATCTCACAGAGGTTATTGTCTATACATAATGGAAAGACTGGAACAATTCTGTGCACTGCTTGTGCTTCTTACCTTCGAGGTTTACATCTGCCCATAAGCGCTTAAAATTAAATTCAATTCATTCTGAGGCAAACACTTTTCAAAAGTAAAGACAATCTTGTGATTAAGCTCGCCTTGATTATTATCAAAACTTGGGTTGCTAAAATGAGGCACTCCCTTAATGTACGTGCTACAAAAATGAAAGGTCTCTCATAAATCATTTGCCGACTTGTTATCATATAAAGATAATAATTATCTGAAAATGAGAGTAACAAGGCAAGGAAAGAAAACCGAGTCTAGGTTACTACGTCAACCAAACTACGTCGAATGAAATAAGAGAAAAGTGCAAGTGAAAGACATCACGTATGGGTGATGCGAACTTTCTGTTTGCGTTAATATACATGTAAGATGCGTCTCTAGAATAGTATTATTGGATATGTTTATGTAACCAACAGAACACTTCCAAAGATTTTAAAATCATGATAATACAATGGAATTTTATGAAAATGGTTTTAAATGTCAGTGTTTTCCACCATCTAGGCGAGGAAAAGTAACGAGAAGAATGTATTTATTGGTAGTCTAGAATGTGAAACAGTGTGGATTTATAGTTTTCTTATATAATTTATCATTTTGTTTCAAACCGTTTTATTGCTTGTCATGAAAAGAAGTCCTACAACAATCCACATTAATGTGTGCTTGTCGATACGCAAAAAGAAGTATTATTAAGGCATTGCTATGGAAATCCATTTCAAATGTGCAGTGTTTTTACAAGGAATGGATTTTTATTGAGAGACATTAATCTTATTTCTGTGTAGATATGAATCTGAAGAATTACTGAACAGTAATTGAGAAATGGGTAGAAATTGTGTAATCTGAAATTGTTCCTTCTTAATATTCAAGAGATAATGAACAAAAGTTCGAATTCATCGGGTTGCTTGGAATGATTGCACGATTTATTTAGTTTAGTTAAATCGAGACAATTATTTCAACGTTCACTAGATTCAATTTGATGTAATATTTTGTAACAGTTGTGTAAAGTTTCAAGTTCTTGCATACAGAGAATGTATATTAAAGTCCTCAATATTGTAGCAAATGTATTATCAGGAAATGATTTGATAAGGGAGGTGCAGGGTTAACATTTAACAAGTGTGCTTTATCTTATGCATCAAAATTGTGCCTTAAACGTTACTGTCGAATATGGATATCAGACTCTCTCCATCTGTATTGTTTTAGAAGAGAAAGTGTCACAACCACTATTATACTTGACCCTGAAACCTCATTGGCTTACAGTTTGGAATGGGCGTGCCATAAGTCACTGCATTGCAATGCTCCTTTCTTATTGGTTGATGAACTTGTTTTATTGTTCGATGTTCGAAGCTGTATTGAGCTTTGTGGACACATGTTTATTTTATCATGAAGAGGAAAGAGCAGGTTTAAATAAATCTTTATCAGAGGTGAGGGTATCATAAAAGTCGAGTAAAGTTTCATGTGTTCAATATTTTGTTGTAACATGGTTGATCCCCCGGACTGTGTGTGATCCATTCTAATCTTAAATCCACTCCATAATCCACATAATCCAACGGGTCGAAACAATCTTCCCGATAGGTAAAAAGCCTAATCATTCCATTTAAACCTAGATCCGCCCCTACTGTTATAGGGAACGATTATAGATCATTTACTTATAACCTCTTGGTCCATCATTAAAACATTCTGATTACCAAAGAAAATGTGTAAAGATTCACACAGTCCGATCCACCACACACAAGGGGCGGCGGAATGTATCCAAGTGCCCCTTTTGCGGACAATAAAATGTGCCCCCCCCCCGCATTGAATGTGCCCCCTCGAGATGAAAACAAAACTGGCCCGGATAAACTTTGGATAATTTGTTTTCAGTAACCATTTTCCAAAATGTATGAATCCCGGGAAGGGACAGGGTGGAATTGTTTTTGGAATTTCCTAATTTGTTCGCACGAATTACTAATTCGTTCGCACAAATTCCTATTTCGTTCGCACGAATTCCTAATTCGTTCGCACGAATTCTTAATTCGTTCGCACGAATTCTTATTTCGTTCGCACGAATTCCAAATTCGTTCGCACGAATTCCTATACCGTTCGCACGAATGCGAACGAAATACTAATTCGTGCGAACGAATTACTAATTCGTTCCCACGAATTAGTAATTCGTGCGAACGAATTAGCAAACTCCAAAAAAAATTTCCACCCTGTCCCTTCCCGGGCTTCATAAAAATGATATAGAGAGTTCTGATATGAACGAGGAATATGAAAACCAAGCCCCAATGTACGCTGGAAATAGGCACATAATGCGTAGTTTGCATATGGCCGGTTTTGAAGAGCGCCCCCATTTTGGAAGATGGTACCAGGACCTTTTTGGTGATGCCTCCCCCCCCCCACCCCCCACCAGTTTGAAAACCGTTCCGCCGCCGCTTCCACACACCAAGATACCGTCCACACATGGCGTGTTTTCGTTCGAAACAATTAAAACCAATTCTTAATATTTAGCGCGATACTCCACCTCTCAATAATTGCATGCCACTCGATACTGAACATTCAACATCCACCATTTCTTCAAGGCGAATTTCTGTGAAAATTTTTAATTCACTTGTAACACCTCGCTCGATACTCAACCACGCATGCGCATCTAATATTCTTCAGATTTGCTTATCCCTTGAGAATTTCCATCAGTGACATGATCATGGACGTCGCGAGGGGAGGGGGGGGCCCAAGGGGGCGCTGCCCCCCCCCCCCACCACCACCACCAGCCCCGGAACAAAGGGAGGGGAAAGGGGGGAAGGGGGGGGGGGGGAAAGAAAGAAACAAAAGAGGCGCGACGCATTATTGCTGTTAATTTAATAGGGTGGGGCGGTTGAAATGTCCCTGCCCACCCTTAAAAAAAATGATGAATCGAGAATATGCTGGAAAGTACAGGCATGTTTTTAGGAAAAATAATTTGCTTTGCCCCACTCTAGAAAAAAACTGGCGACGCCCATGGACATGATTAATACCGACGCAAGGCATTTTCTCGAGGAAAACACTTGTACTGCACTGAAGGAGATTATTCTTGAGGTTCAAATTTAAACGTTTTCTTGCGAGAAAATGGCCCGTCGTGTCTTGGAAAATACTATTTGTGTTGAAGGAGATACAAAAAAAACCACACGTCATTTTCACTTGTGAAGATAACCTGAACTTTTTTTATATATATAAAACCTCTTTTGATATTTTGTTCGTCAAGACACGTATGAGGCATAAGATATCCAAAAAGTATTCACGCGACACGGAGAAAATTTTTGACGACAAATAGGCACGTGCCAATGAAATATTTTACCCATCAATCTAGGTGTAACTTCGCCTTCACGTGCCACTTTATAAAATAATACATTATCTAAACACACAAGATATGAGTTTGAACCCTGGACGTTAAATGGTCATTCAATTTGCATACCGCGACCCAGTTGCCAAGTCTCATTGTTAAATCAAAGGCTCAGGAATTCGCAGGTGTTAATTTGTTCCATATCCTAGGGCTCGGGCACTGCACGGACAATGCAACAGGGAGAAAAATCAATACATAAGCCTAGTCGACAAAAACATTACACTTTGCAATGAGAAACTTTTAAAAAAATGCAAAGACCAAAGTGTGATGTATAAATGAGTTTAAAAAGAATTGCCAACAAAACTTGCGCCGTACTGAAGCAAAATACATGAATGTTCAAAAATGCCATTCAATTGAAGCTGCTAATTTCTATTCACGATTTCCATATAATTTTTGATATTTTATTGAGCACGTTTCTTTGACCAGTGCGTTAACCGGGACGGGAACTCCTGAAATGTACTCTACATCCCTCAAAATAATAACTTATATAGAGTTTAACTTTACAGTTACACTTTTTGCAAAATTTCCTTCCTAAGTTTGAGAGGACTGGGGGAAAAAAAAGGACAAAAAAACATAAAAGTTAAACTTTTACTACGTTTTACCTCAAGTCCTCAACTTACCAGTGTTGAATTCTGACCTTGTCCAGAAAGCACAGAACTGTCTGTATCGTCATCACTCAGGTCATTCGAAACATTCCATTGACAAATTTCAGACAGGTGTTTAATTAAGAATCCATCACGGTTGAAGTCTCATGTAGTTGCTCTGGTCCTAGGTTGGCAAAGCAGCCGCAAGCCTCTTTATCACAGATCATGGATGTTGTGTTCATGATTCACAAAGTTAAAAGGCCTACGGGTTCAGTTGAAGATGCAGTTCGACCATACGTTCACTCACAATTCTAAAGACAGAATCCATCACTGGGGAGAAACACTTGGAGCCGAGTGGGCGGGCGAGAATTCCGAAGATGCAACGGGAGCACATCAGCCCATTTGGAAACCTGTAGAACTCATACAACACGGCTGTCTGCTCTGCAGACACATTGTCAGGGGCGTAAATCCCGGAGAGGATGGGGGTATATATCCCCCATGGCTATTGAACCATCCCCCCAGTGGCGTAGCCACCGGGGCGTGGGGGCGACCGCTCCCCCATGAAACCTTGTCGCCCCCAGTCGTGAGATTTTGAGTTTCTAAAAAAATTATCATTGATCTACATGACGCCATGGGCCCTATTATGTACTACAATGTATCTTTTGCTTAGAAAATATTGGTTAAAGTGGTCAGAAATTGCCTCAAATAGCACCACAGAGCATTTAGAATCCAAAATTTTTCGGGGCCCTTAAGCGGGCCCCGAACCCCACGCCTTTAGCTCAGAATTCTGGTAGCTGATTCAATGACTCCAACCTCGAAAACAATGTTCACAAGATTTTCTTATGCCTTTAGCTGAGCAAACCTAGAAAATTATGTTTAAATTATTATCTTTTGTGCTAAGATAATTATTGGTTAAAGTGGTAAGAAATTGCCTCAGATCACACCACAGAGCATCGGAAATTCAATTTTTTTCGGGGCCCTTAAGCGGGCCCCGAACCCCACGCCAATAGCTCAGAATACCGATAGCTGATTCAATGTCTCAAACCTCGAAAACGATGTTCAAATAATTATCTTTTGCCAAGAAAATATTAGTTAAAGCATGGAATAAAGTCGTAAGAAATTGCTTCAAATCACACCACAGAACATCTAGAATCCAATTTTTTTTCGGGGCCCTTAAGCGGGCCCCGAACCCCACGCCGTGAGGGCTTCGCGCTTCGCGCTTCGCGCTTCGCGCTTGCATCAGTTATGATCAAGGTATGTCCCCCCCCCCCCCACTTTTGAGAAGCGATTGACGCCCCTGCTTGACCCCCCATGAAATGTTCCAGCCCCCAGCCCCCAGCGCCCCCTGAAAAATTCCTGGCTACGCCACTGCATCCCCCCCCCCCCCTACACACACACACACACACACCCAGGCTTACGTTACATACCTTGTGTGGACATTGCTTTGTTTTCGTGTAGTTAAGAAAACTCGGTACAAAAAATAACTTTACTTAAACTGTGAAAACTCTTTTAACCCATTTTTTTCCCTATGATTCCCTATAGTGTTTCTCTTCATTCTGCTACAGATAAACCTAATCCAAAAATGCATCTAACACAAACTCACACCCACCCACACACACTTTTCGTGATTAGAAAAAAATGTGGATTTCGAGGTATTTTTCGAACATTCCAACAACCAAAATGTATTCTATAGCACTAAAAAGGTGGAGAAACAAAGTACAAAAGCTTTTAAAATGCGCCGTTTTGGTGTAAGCGCGAGTATACATATTGATATGTTGATATACATGTATATCCTGAAGAGCGCCCCTAGTGTAATGTGGCGCCCAGCCCCCCCCCCCCCTTTCGAATTTCCATGGCCGGGCAATTTTTGGATTTTGGTCATCCCCCATCCCCCACTCGCCGGCACAGATAGATTTACGCCACTGCACATTGTGAAGCTCGTCTCTCTCAGGAAAATGCCGCACAGAAGTTCAAAACAAGAAGTTGAAGTGTTTCTCATCATCATCCACTTCAAAATGGTGGTATTTTCATTTCTCGACTGTCAAAAGAAACCTTCAAAATGTCATTTTTCTTGTGGACAATTAACGACGAGTGTCAGCCATTCTTTTCGGACTACTTGACCACAATAAATTCAGTTGCTCGCGAGATATCAAAGGAATTCGTAAGCAACCGACAGGCAAATGTGTCCTTCCGCAAGTCGATTTTCTTACCAATATTTTCTTTCAGCTCAAATTCAACGTATTACTTTACATTGTTTGCCTCATGAGTAGAACATTTTGTTTCTATATTGACAAAATTAGCGTCATATTTTTCAGAAAAACAGCGCGCCTTTTTTTTTATTTGACGAGGACAGATATAGAGATGTGACCCGGTGAGATGGCCGTGAATGCCGGAGATACCAGGGCTGCTATTGGTTGGAAATGGAACAAGAACAATTTTGATTGGAAGGGGGAAACCTCAAAAATGCCCTAAAAAAATGCCGACTCTTTAAATGATACATTTACTTTGACCTTATTGCGCATGTCTTCCAACAAATAAATAAGAAAAGTACAGATTCCATGAAAGCCTGAACTGAAAATACGATATAATAGTCATTTTTATTTTTCGACGTACGACCAAAAAAAACCACTTGTTTAACAACAGGACTCGTAGAAGGGGCGGGGACAAGAGGAAGCAAAACAGTTTTGCGGGGGGAGGGGCCTTTAGCTCTTTAAGACACGTTCTGTGGCTTTTAATTCAAAATTGTTGGGCTTTTTTCATTCTATTTTTTTGAGAGGGGGTTATCAGTCATATTACCAATTGTTCTGCCTAAGGGCAGGGGATTGTTTTTTTCATTATAGCTAATATAGGCTACAACATTTGCAAACATCAAAAAACAAAACCACAAAATAATTAACTTGACTGTATGCAAATAATAGTCTCACGCATCCTGTGAAATCATGACACCTAGTGTGCTGTCATTTTAAAGAAAAGTGGAATTTTTGTATGAGTTTCCAATGATGGTCGGCCGACCATCGGAAACAAAACGCCTTTTTTCAAATACTCAGCGGCCCCTACTTTTCCAAATTTAGTTGGCAATTTTGTTGGCAATCGGTTTCACATCCCTGTATCGGTATACCAACCTCCAAAATTGATACTTTTTCTAAAAAATAACAGTGAAAGCAAATTTTGTGTAAACCTATATTACCTTTAACAAAATAATATATCCAGGGAACAATACATCAATATAAAATGGAATAAAATATTAAACTGGGGGCTTATCAAATTCAAGGACTTCAACCCCAAAAATCATATTGAAATTATAGGATTCAGGTCTGTTACGGTTAGGGATCCCATCTCACCCCCCCCCCGCCCGCCTCCCAAATCCGCTTCCCCCCACCCCCATGAAGTTGGGGGAATAACAAAAAATGAAGTTGATGTTTCTTAACCTCAAAATGTGAATAATTAGACAATGACAGACAAAAGAGAGAGAGAGAGCAATTGCTCAAGAAAAATAGAATCTCACGAAACAATTTTGCAATGGAGAAAATTTGGATTCACAGGTGCAGGTAAGTTATTTGTTCTAACAGCTGTACCCTCTGAATTTAACCGTTAATGAATATGGTAAGTTATAGTAATTAAAATAAATATGACAAACGCCAATCTTCACTTGGTTTGTGTCTTTTATTACCTGTGACTGCATGCAACCTCAAACTTCAAACTTTATTATTTCTTTTAAAAATAAATACATGATTGCTTGATTGAAGACTACAATTTAGAAGATACAGACAAATTCTTCTTTAAAATGTACTTGCGTAAAGGAACTTTGTTGTGAAATAAACAGATAAATTGAAAAATCCCGCAAGATGAGCAAATCTGAATTTGTGAGTCTTGTTTTGCTGGGTAGTTTCCCCGATCTGCCAAAATACAACACTTCCCTGTGAAGCAATGACATGTATTTTTACCGTAAAGATTGAAGTAGCAAATACAGTAACATTTTTTGCTGGGGCATTCTTCCTACTGTAAAACGAGGTGTGGGGTTTTGAAGGATCTCAGGCATTTTGCTGGGACATTTTCCTACTGTTAAAACGAGGTGTGGGGTTTTGAAGGATTTCAGGCCGCTATGGATAAAAATAAACCGAACTGACCCCAGGCTAACGAGTACATACGTGTACATTTCGTGCTCTGCTAGAAGTATAGAACATTACTGGAGTGTACACTAATGGTAATGAACTCGTCCTATCTATGAGGAATTTTGGAAAGCTAGATTTCGTCTCCAGCTTTGGCTTAAATTCTGGCTGTAGATGTGGATGACGATCCCAAAGTATGGGACGGGAAATCTGCTGAAACCAAATCCGGGACGAAACCTAGGTTTTTAAAACTCCAGTAATTGCAGATTGGTGACAAATGTCTATGCTGCTGATGATCAGAAAATATTACATGGTGCTGGTACCCGTGCACAGTCTGGCAATATACCTTCACTGGTTCCTGGTATTCCTTTAACCAGGCATGCAACTTGGAAGTCATCACAAAAAGAGAGGAATTTACAAGATATCCGTTAAAATGTTTTGTCTTAGTGAGTCATGGGCTGTCTTCCAAACATGGTTACAAATGAAGTTAATGAGATATATAGAAACATTTTCATAGAAATTACTGAAACATAATCACAGTTTTGCTAAAAACTATCTGAAGACAATCATCAGCCATCCTGGAAGTAATGTTATCGTAAAGTATAATTATTTTTGTTCTTGAAATCATATAAATTGTATACAAGCTGCACAAAAACAGAATGCAAAACCTCCTTTCCTACTACACACAATTAGGATTCGTTTCTTCAGATTACGGCGAAGCTGACATCAATAACAGTGTACAGCACCTTCCATATTCAACCGTGTACTACAGTACTTTCTGAAATAACTTATCACCTTTGAACATCATAAATGAATTGATAACATGGGCGTCGCCAGGATTTTTTCTAGAGGGGGGCAAAACATATTTTCCACAAACAATTCTTGTATTTCTCAACATTTTCTCGATTGATAAGTTTGAGGGGGGCAGGGACATATTGCCCCCCCCCCCCACCCATAAATTTACACCACTATGACTTCGCGCCTCTTTTTCTTTTCTTTTTTCTTTTTTTGGCTTCCTTTTTTTTCTTCTTTTTTTCAAGGGGGGGGGGCAAGCGCCCCCCCTTGCCCCCTCCTCGCGACGCCCATGATTGATAATAGATTATTCATTACGACTGGTTCTATTCAATAACTTCATTATCTGCGTACACCTCTTACAGCATTATGTACAGAGCAATTTAAGACTACATCAATGTATTAACAAGCAGTTTGATGGAGGGAGCTAAAGAAAATGTTTACCAAATAACATATTTGTCATAATTATACCTTTTATCGTTAGTCTTTTTTGCCAAAATTATACTTGTTTTCTAATGACCCTTGACCTACATGTACGGGTACAATACACACAATGCATGTACAAGAAGTCTATCCGATTTATGGTTAATCCTACAAATTTAGGGTCCGAAGTGTGATTTAGGGTCAAATTTTATTCCTGTCCCTGTTACCTTGGTACTTTGTAATTTGTCATTCAAGTACATGTATCATCAAGAATGATTTCGACCAATTTTGTGTTTGTTGGGTAGGTAGTTTGCTATTCATAATCACTCTTGGAGAACGACTGCATTCAAAAGGAGTGCTTCCAGAATTAAAACAAATAATAGATGTCAGAAGTAACAGGGACAGAGAGGAGCAAAAGTGGACACCAAATTTATAGAATGACCCAAATTAAGTGTTGTATTCATTGTGCATGTACTTTCTTTTCCACTGATGAACACACATTTCACTGACGAAAATACTTCTAGTGCTAAGCAAATGTACAAAATTCAGCAAGGATAACTTATATTACCTAAGTAAAAGCAAATGACATTCTTGGTTTGTTCTACAATTTATATGCTGCTGCTTAATAAAACCTCTCTTTCGCTTAGCAAATTAAACTACTTAAAACTTGAATTAAACTTTCTATAAACTACTGCAGTTATTGCACCTATAATCATGAACTGATTACATTGTTTTTCTGATTGAAAAAAAACCCACAAAAATTATTGGATGGATCAATCTTATTTATACTAAATGAATATACCATCTAACAAAAAATGTGTTAGGAACACATTTTCAGCAATATAAAGTTCTGTGTCAATTCCTATAACACAGTTTTTGAATGAACACGATTTACATTAAACATGAAAAGGTATAAAAACAAAAATTTTGCCAACAAAAATTGCTTGGGACTTATCATCTAAAATATAATTTCAAAAATATTTAGATACTTTTAAAAGAAATCATGCACTGTAGCTTGTGACATGCAATAATTCGCAAATTGTTTGATATTGTCAATAGTGCATACAACTTATTTTAAATTACACCAAATGCAACTTTAAAATCAAGTGTGACTGTGCTTGGATATACATGTACAGGGTGACCCAAATACAAAATGACTACTTAAAAAAAAAAAATTAAGTGGCATTTTCTCAGCAACCCAAAGTGCTACTTACATGATTTTTTTTCAGTATTTGAAAGAAAAAGCGCTCAGCTTTAACCTGATACCCAAAACATGAAAATCCACAGAGGCAAATGTTTTCATTTTTTGGGGGTCACCTTGTACAGTGTCTACTTTACGAAACCATTAAATCAACTGAAATAAATTGAAAGTGACACACCTAGTCTTTAACAACTAAAGACTTGCCAAAAGACTCTAAACGAACCAAAAAAGGTTTTTTTTTATGATACATGCATTTCAGTTTTAAAGTAAAAGATGAAACTCTTAAAGTATCCAAATGTGAGAAATGTTAGCAGAATTCTTCAAAAAAAAGCTCTTTTCGATTTTCCAATTTAAACTTTTTCCCATCATTCATGCATAAATAGGAAAGAAATATCCACGAATAAACCAACAATATATACACACGGTGAGGGTTCGTTAAACTTTTGCACCACTGATTACGTTAAGGTGTTATACACCATTGTCAATCTAACAAAGACTGCCTTAAACATCATTTTCAGACAGAAAGAAAAAAAAAAAAGAAAAAAAAATTTGTTCTTAAACTAGCCTGTGCCATGAGTAACACTTCACAAAATGTTTGAACCTGTAAATGAACCATGAAATTGAAACTGATTTTGCAAGCTATTCATCCCGTTACCTCAGCACTCGGTGTTTCCAATACACTTAGAGCGATAGCAACAGGCAAAATTAGACCCCATTGCATATTAATGAAGGTCAGTTCTTTACAGAGTTGACATTTTTCAACTGACCTGAAGTTATTCCAAAGTTGCCTCCCAAAAAGGAGAATTTGTAATGTTCCAAATTTTTTTATAGACTTTCTTAAGGTCTTCTTAGGAACCAGTTAGTATGATCCTCGATGTCATGTCTTCTTAGTTCCTCTCTTAGCATGTACCTCTCCTTGATCCACTCATACATGTCCCAGACGGTTACCCCCGTACGCCCATTGATTCGCCCCTGTACCCAATGCAGATACCAGTTTGGGGTATCCTTGTGGTTTTTGTCGCCCATCCGGTGGTGGGATTTTCGCTGCTCTGCCCTGACCTCAGCTCGTCGGAGGTACCAGTCATTTTCATCACCGCTGCTCTGGAAACCCCTCCCTGCATACTTTCGCTTCTCTGTGTTCTCTTTGGGATGATGGGATTGTGAGTCGGAGCCTGAATCTTGTTTCTGAGGAAGGGTTTTGAGATCGATGACGACTGTTGAGTTTTCAACTTCATCAGGAACATTTATGATAGCTCTATCTCCCTGCTGATGTGCATCTTGATCTTTATCGGTCTGGTATGCTTTGTGATCTCGATATTTTTCCTGTTTCTGTTGCCGCTTCAGGGCTCCCTCTTCCATGTCTTGCACCATCTCACCAAACTCATCCTTCAGCTCATCCAGGTCTTTGTCATCGGAGTCTGTCTCGCTGAGGAACTCGCCCAATTCTTCCAGGAACTCCTTGAGCTCTCGCACATCCTTCCTGAGATTGCGTTCCTTCAGCCACACTTGGTAGTCGAGGAGCTCAGAGTACAACCTGGCAGCATCTCGACGCTGACTGTGCATGCACTTCTCATTCCCTTTGCAATGCATGTCGATGCAGTCAAACAGCTCCTCCCAATTTGAAATGGTATCACTCTCACCATCTTCACTGGACCCCAAGCCGTCTCGTTGTGGTAGACACCCATGTTTAATGGAAGTCATCTTTTCATCCTTAAGAACCTCTTGTTCACTTCTATAAGCTCTCTGTTGGTTTCTTACATCATCAGTGGACCACATCTGTTGTCTTGAAGGCACAGATTTCGGCTGGGTTTGCTTCTCCTCAGGTATGTTTGGTCTGCTATTCTCAGATTTTGGTTGGTCCTGGGTTCCTGCATCATGGAAAACCTTCATCTGTTGTCTTGATGGCACAGAGTTTTGCTGGTACCTCTGGAGTGAAGGTTCCCGTTTCAAATCTGTCGCATCCTGTTTCTGGTCTCCATCTTCAACCGACTCAGCTTTCCCATGAGAAGGTCGATCCCAATGTGGTCTTGATGGGGCTGAATTCAGATAATCCTGGTCTCGTTCAGAAGGCAGATCACTAGTTGAGTGGATGTTCTCTGTGGCAGATTCATCATCATATTGTTGGTGTCGATGATGCCACCTTGAGGGCACAGAAAACTGCTCTTGATGATATGTTTTTTCTCTTTTGCCTGGTTTGATGATGTGGTCTTTTGAAGAGTGGTGTCCTTTATCGTTTGTATGCCTTTGATGTTTTCCTGGACGTTTGTTATGGTGCTTATGGGTACCCTTCTTGTCAGACCTTTCTGATGAACTATCTGCTCTGTCCTTGTGTTTTTCATGCCTCTTACGATCTTTAGGCTTCTTGTTTTTCTTCTTATTGCCTCTTTCAGCCTGACGATGCCTCTCTGAATGATCGTGACGGTGTTTCTTTTTCCCACGGTGGCCTTTTTTACTGTGCAACCCCTTTATCTTTTCCTTCACAGACTTGATCGTTGTTCCAACTTTTTCACCGAGTTTCGTAGCACCATCCTTCAGTTTCCCTGCAAGGTTGGACTCGGAGATGTCCTCCATCACTTGGGCAGAGGTGTTCTTGACTTTGCCCCAGGCCGCCTTGACTTGCTCCCGCAGTCCAGAGATAGACAGGTTTTGCTTCGAGGTAATATTGGAAGAATAATTACGGACAGTATCCCACGCCCCTCTTAGCTTCTCGCCAAAACCGCCTTGAGTTTTTTCATTTGGTTCCGTTTCTGGGTCGTCAACTGATTCACTCTGTGGTGATGTCTTCATTGATTCTGATGTTTTGTTCAATATCGTTTCCGTTACTATCGATGAATAGTTTTTCACAGTCCCCCAGGCCTGTTCCGCCATATTTGTGACACGGGACATGGACAGATTTTGTTCAGCGATAAACTCAGAGGAGATGTTCTCAACAGAATGCAGAGTGTCGACAAGCTGTTCACCAAACATAGACAAGACCTTCTTGTTATAATCTACGACATCAGAGGTTACATTCTTGAGTTTCATCCAAGCATTACTGGCTTTCTCACCCATATTCTCAGCAGTGATGTTGTTTTCCTCTGCCAACTTTGCAGACTGATTCTTCAGATACCCAGTCACCGATTCTACCTCCTTGCCCAAGTGCGTCGCCAACAATTTGGTGTTGTTCAGGATCGCTTGTACTTGCTCAGAATCAGGCAAGGCCTTAAGAGAATCTAGTTCCCTGATGAAAGCTTCAGACAACAAAACCGATTGTACTTGCGTCTGATTGAGATAATGCAGGATGGCTTTTCCATGATCTGTTCCCAGCCAATCGGACCACAAACTCTGAAGAGTTTCTCCTATTCCAGCCACAGGGTCCTCATCTTTTTCTGTACTGTCTTGATCGTCTTGATCTTTACCGGAAGACTCCTTGTCCTTCTTCTGGCTCTCAGCTTCTCCAGAGCTCTCTTCTTTCTTGGACTCCTCAAAAATCTCCTGCCAATGCTGAGCTGTTTGCATCAGCTCTTCCATCTTTTCTTCCAACGACTCAATCTTCTCATCGTAATATTCAAAAGATTTTGGCCGTTTTTCAGGGCCATATTCTATGGAATCATCTCCCACAAACTGTTGATCGACATCTTTAACTTGAAGCTGCTGGTCATTCATCTTTTCCCCCTCACTAGAAGTATCGTCTGGAGTCTCCTTCAAAGCTTCTTTCAGACCTTCTACCCTTCCAGCGACATCCATATCCAGTACCAATTTCTGTGATTCAACTGAGACCACAGACTCATCTACCAAAATCATTGATTCTTCATCAGAGCTCATGATGTGGTGGTCAGACGAGAGCTCATCTAAAATGGCTTGCTCATTAAAACCCAACAAAGCTTTGTCATCTGCTCTGTGGAAGTTTTCTGGCTCTGTTACATCTAAGGAGTCATTACTATCCTCCAAGTTGTCATCAGTTGAATGAATGCGAGAGCTCGGCTTAGTTTCCAACACATTCTTGTCAGCTGCTTTCTCATCACTGCTTACTCCAGAGCCGCTTAGAGTCTCATCCCCACTTTCCGTTCTCTCAGTCGGATGGAAGTCACTGTCCACGGCCACCTTTACAACCTTCTCACCTACCTTTTGTTCTAAGAGATGGCTTGTATCAAGACCTTCCTCCTTCATCTTAGAGTTGAGTCCTTCCAGCAGCTTGACAACCTGAAGTGCCGGGGAGGATTTCTCCGTGGTGATTCTGCTGTCGATGCCGGAGCTACGATCCAGACAGGTAACAAGGTCATCTTGAAGCTCTCGGAGACGCTGTACCTGGCCAGTGTTGATGGAGTGTTGATGTGCCATCTCCTGAGTGGAGCCTGCAAACATTCAGATATAAAGAAAAGATAAATGCAAACACTTAGGTTAACTTCTCCAAAACAAATGTGTTCTCTGAGCCAGCCATCTTTGACGGTGAAATAAGTTACACATTTGGACTTACATCTCCTGATGACAATGCTTACTGTTTCTTGGTCGACAAGTTCATTTTTTGTTTTACAATCAACTGTCAGTCTATTGTTTCAATCTGCTGTTTGATGACCTTATTGTTAACTGTCTTTGTCTTTCTATTTATTATTCGTAAGTTTTATTATGATTGCTATTCATCCAAAAAATGTGCCTTAAAAATATTTTGTCAAATATCCTGTAGTTTGTTGCGTTACATGACCAAAAATTATTATAGACGATGATATTTCCAGTTAGTTTATTTCATTAAGAAGAATTAAGAGGCCTATCGGTCCTATTTTATCACCACCACAGATATCGTACTGCGTTTTCAACAGATGGGAACTGGCTGATGTGATATCCAGTGAACTTTATCAGTTCTTGTCAATGTACGTATGAAACAAAATCCATAAAAACAAGAACTCCATGCAATGTTACAGATACGATTTGAAATCTTCAGGTAAAAATGTTTTAAAAAAATAGTGTTTTGCTGTCACAAACCCTAACGATTTGATTTGAACCAACTGCCAAGTTCTGGCAAGATTGGGGGTAGGGTGGTGAGAGGCCCTTCATACTTCATGCAACTTCCGGTGCTATTGCAATGAAACCATAATTTGGTTCTATCTTATGAATAGTTTCATTGCGGTACAAATCAAGATTCGATTCGAACCAGCCAACCTATTCCGCAAGCTCGATGATCGAGTGGTAAGACGTTTACACTAGAAAGCAGGAGGTCGTGGGTTCAAGTCCCACCCAAGTGATTTGTTTTTAAATCATATTTGTTGCGCCATGAAATTTGCCTCGCTTTTGCTCTTGCGTGAAGTATGAAATAGCTTTAAGATATCTGCTCTTGGAAGCAGGAGGTTATGGGTTCAAGTCCCAAGCAAGTGAATGTTTTCAAACAGTCCTGTGAAAAATGTACTTATAAATTATATTGACCATGGGCAACAAACCAACATTAAAACTAAAGTACCTATCAACAAGAAAATGATCAGAACAAGAAAATGATCAGAAATTGTCCTACCGATAAAATGTCCAATGCCGAGAGCCAATCCCGCCAGTAGAACCATGGCAACCAACCAGTCCAGCCTGGTGTTCAGCCCTTCGTCCCTCCGATGTCTGTACTGCCTCACTCCAGACTTCTGGCTCTGGATCATCATGTTGGCCGGGAGACAATCCTCCGAGATGTCGGTGAAGTTGGATACGCTGTCCAACGTGTCGTCAAAGTCGCTGTGGCGCTGGCTGACAGAGCGAGACAATGGTGGTCCTGACAACAAAATTGGTTGTAAAAAGCAGGGTTTTATTAACGATAGGGCAATTCCATAAAATCCGATGTACGTCCAACCACATGTTGAGTGGTACATGTACAAGGTTGTTAAGGTGATGGCACCTTAGTTTGGTCTGTAAATTGTTTTCTACTCCTTAGATGTCACTGTATTAGTGATGTATCACATTCACTTTTCCAACAGCAGCTCATTAAAGTGTCTGAAATGTACGTCGTATGGATTTCACACACAATTATATAGCAGTTAATTAAGTATAAAGCAAATAGTCCTTTAGGCCAAAAAAAAAAAGTCTCCGGTTTCTGGTATGCGCGCGCGTCGCCGTAGCCATGCGCGTCGGCAAAATGAAAAAGTTTTTTTCAATGAAAGATGATGTCTCAAAACCGCCAAACTCACTGGTTTGACTGGAATCCTGCTGCTGCACAATTTAAACGTGTTTTTAGATTGGGTTATGGTCGAGAATAAGCTTTATGTGGCCTCTCTGGACTCCCATATATTTGCACTAAGTTTAGTCGGGCACCATTTGCAGTCATCAGCCGACATTTGAAGCAAAAAAATCAGGTAAAAAAAAAAAAAAAGCTGTGTCGCCGCACCACTTTTTGGGCAAGCTCCATACCAGAAACCGGAGACTTTTTTTTTTTGGCCTTATGCATTCATCAATTGTTCCCCCGGGTTTGTTCATGTTTTTCAAGGCCCTGGGTGGAGATTTTGGACACTTACAATATTTTGTTTACCATTGGCGCACTACATTGACAGGCAACTAGTGATCGGGTGCAATTCTTTCCCTATTTATGGGGCAGCCATCGAGGCCAATAAGCCAACATGAATTTTTTTGGGGCAATCTCTGAAGAATAAGTTTCAATTCCTCATCTCTTAATCATTGGAACTCTATAAATTAAAACAAAATTAACTGTCTTTTTCTCTAAGAAACACAAAGCAAGGTTCCTGGGCCACGTTTTGGTGGTCGTAAGCAAAAGCCGGTTCGATTTTTTCTCATTGGTTTAGCATTTCAGCAACTTGGGTAGTGCAGTAATTCGCTTGTTATTACTTCACAACCAAGTTTCTTAAACTATCAACCGATGACAAACTGAACCAATTTTTGGTTACGTTGGTGAAAATACAACTACAACATAATAATACAAAAAGACGATTTTATAATGTCAACAAATTTGTTGTTGTTGTTGTTGTTGTTGTTGTTGTTTTTTGGGGGGTGGGCAAAAAGTTTAAGAATGAGACCCTAAAACTACCACAGACAACTTGACATATTCTTTTGAGTTTCTGGATTTTTCAATTTTAATAAAACAATTTTGTTCAATTTAACATTCAATTTTTCAACTCAATTTTCTTACCAAGCCGCTGTCTGACATTGACAAAGCCCGACAGATCAGAGCTACTGGATGAAACCGTTGACACCTCATCATCGTCCCGAACTCTTGGTCTCCGTATAAGCTCGAAACCCTCATCACTTGAGCTGTTACTACGCTGATGGGGCAGGCCAAATCTACCGGGCGGCTGGAGTTGGAGGCCGGCTGATGAGTCACCAGAGCTGGCACGATGGCGAAAACCAATCCTACTGGCTGGCAGGTGGTCAAACGGGAAGGGCTGAATGCTGGACACCGACTGGCTAGACCAGGGATGGATGTGTGAAGCAGGTGATGCAGGCATGTTAGGATTGACGGGAGGCGATGGGACCGACGACTGAAGAAAAGAGTTATGAACATCTTCTGATTCACGTGAAGGCATCTCAAGAAAATTCCGAGGTTGATAGGGTGGCCTCAAGAATGACATATCTGAAAGAGGTTCGTCTTCCTGAAATGAAGAAACATTTCAGAGGATATATCAGAATGCTTGCAAGTGTCCTTCATCAACAGTGATTTAGTCCAACAGTGATTTAGTCCAAACAGTTCATAAAAATATTTGTAAAACATCTAGTGAGGTTGTGGGCTGGAGTACCACAGAGTGTGCTTGCAAACTGTCGCACAAGTTTCGGAAAGCACTGAGCATACAGTGTCCTTCATGCTTATGAAGGACAAAATCCCCATCACCCCTCAGCAGAAAATTCAATCCACAATTCCACTTAAAAATTGTCTACAAGAAAACAAGGGAAAGGCAAGACAACTACATGTATGATGTATTTGAAGGTTTCAGTTATCTCAGTATACTGTATTTTGCTTCAATACTCGCGTGATTCTTTTTCTGACGTCATCATCATATACTGAACCCTCCTATCGTTTGATCAGTCACAGACAGTCAAAAAATGTAACCACTTCCCATGTCATGTGTTTGTATACTAGGCTAGCAAAAAAAGGTCAGATCACATTCATGTAAACACTGTGACTAGTCGAATTCAATCAACAGACAAAGAGGTAACTACAGCTGGCATATCAATCACCTCCAGTCAAAGCATGGCTACACAATGTAGATCAAATTAACCACTCCCTAGGCCTTTTTGCTAGGATGAAGCCTCAATCCTGCAAAATCCTCCAATTGGCCTCATGGAGTAATGTATGACTGCCTGAATCCTGCAAAATCCCGCGGCAGTGACTGTCAATATGTTGAGGCTTGGCCAGTGACATCCTGGCACAGTACGGATGATTCAAGCATAATCCAGGCCTACATTTATGCATGGCAGAGCAAAAACAACACAAAGGTCAGGCCCAAGACCTTGACAAAGTGCATCCTACGAAATCAGTAACGCACTTTTGCCATGTAACCTCAATCTTCCAAATTCCTCCACTCTGGCAGGGAGGATTTTGAAGGATTCAGGGTGGTTAGGGTTAACAGGGCAATTCTTAACTGAAAAACAGTCACTTGATTGATTTTGACTGCTGTAATGGCTTAGCTGCATCTGCCAGCCAGAGAGGAAGGGTTTACTGCAATCCAAAATTATAATGACATCGATGAATTAGCTTACCAACTCTTCCGTTGGTCTGGCCCCTGCCACATCCATCTTGCCTGCCTCTGCTGCATCAATAGTCTGCTTCTCCACCTCATCCACCGCAGGGGCCATTTCAGGATCGATACGCTCAAACTCGGACGTGTCTGACTCTTCATTTCCAGAACTCAGCAGGGACTTGTTGCCTTGGTTAGGGTTCATTTCTGTTCAGACAAGAGTGTTTCAGGGAAAGGGGGACGTCAAAGTAGATTGTCATTATCAACAATAATTACAAAATTCAAAACTGCATTGGGGCTGTCCCGAATTATACCAAACACTCGGATATTTGATCATCAACCGTACGTCCGAATAGCTATTTGCCAGTTTGAATATTCCATGAAAAAAAACTACACAAATACACACACGGCCGAGATATTATTTTATCACAAAGTTGCGGCGCATTTTTGTCAGGTGCCACTTGTTTTGGCGATGGTAACTTCTTTGTTGACGGCGGTTATCGTTCACATCCTTTTAGCAGATTAAAAGCCCTTTACAGTTATAAAATACTTACTGCATAACAGGGGCCAATTTCATGGCGCTGCTAAGCACAAAAAATTTGCTTAGCACAAAAAAAGACTGGCTTATAAAAGCAGGTTACCAGACAAAACTCCATGTGATTTTCATGCTAAGCAAACAACAGCTGAATACTAATCACGAGCAATATACATTACGTGGAGTTTTGGCTCGTAACCTGCTTTTATAAGCCAGTCTTTTTTTGTGCTAAGCAAATTTTTGTGCTTAGCAGCACCGTGAAATTGGCCCTGCTGCAGGTCAGTGCCCCATATCGATCGCCACATGCAAATTTTAACTGGCATGCTCTTCATGCAACTTTTTGTTGCGCAGCAACTGGCAGTTTCGAATATCCGAATATTCTGTCAAACGCAGTTTCAGGTAATCGAATACTAAATTACTCGAAAATGGACAGCTCTAAACAGCACTACAAAAATGCCAAACGATGCTCAATGTTCAATGAAGACTTTATAATCTCTGTGCACAAACTTGCATGTAAGCATGAACTGCGTAGCCTGGCAACAAGGGTGAAAGACTTTTCATTTTGTTTATAGTTTTCAAATGCTGTTCAACCATTTAAGTTACAGTATATGCACCAAGGAAAGTGAAGCAAGTTTCAACTTGATAGGGCAGATCCAAAATATTGTTCAAAAAAATATTGTTCACCTCAAAGTCCGAGTAAATATAGTGGTGAAAGCACTCATAAACTGTTATTACTGATGACTCCATGTGTTCAAATCTAACAGTGATTCTTCACATTTTGGCATTCATTTTGACAGTTGCATACAGACCGCTGCTTTGACCCTGCACACTGGATAACATCTCTAAATCAATTTGATATCTGCAGAGTGAGAAATCGTACCTGTTTCAGGTGACACGGCTGCCATAGAAAGCAATGCTGGTACTACATCCAGCTTCTGATCGTCCTCAGCTTCTTCCGTCCTTCCTTGAATCATGTCTCCACAACCCCCCATTGTTGCTCCATCTTCAAGAAAATGGCTCTCCTCGGATGGCATGGAGAGAACCTCAATGCTATCCACTGAGATGTTATCAAGTGCGTCATAAGACGCTTGAACCCCAAGGGCATCTGGCTCTGCATCATTGATTCTGTCCAGATTCCCTGACATCAAGATGTTGGCTGGGCTTTCCGAGTGGGTACCTGCTCCTTCGAGCTGATCTCCTGCACTTGCAACACCATTTGAATAGGAGGCTAGGAGAGGAGACTGGGAACCAGTCAGGGTTGAGGCAGAAGATGAAGCGGAGCTTCCCAAATCTGAAGATTGCCTGTTGGCAGCAGGGATGTTCTCCTCTCGGCAACCTTCCTGGGATGTCAAGCAGCTTAGTGGTCTAAGTGCTCCGTCACCGTGAAAGATTTCCGCAACTTCAGGAATCACCGAGGGCCCTGGAAGAACTGTTGGAACTGTGTTGACATCAGAAGAGACAGAATTTTGAGGGTCCTCTCGACTTCCGCTTGCTCCACCATGAGCCCTGAAGTTAGCAGGTAGGCTGGATGATGAGAGGCTTGAGGAACTTGCTGAGTTGCCTGGAGTGATATCGATGACACTGGTGCTTCGACTGACATGATGATACCGCACACTGTCCTCTCCCAGATCTACGAAGTCTGAGGAAGAACCCGAGGAGTCCTCAGAAACCTAGAATAACAATGTACGTAAATGATGAGAAAAAACCAAGATATGGGGGCAAACATTTGTACATTTTTCTCAGTGGAATGGCAAAGGGAATGTGATGCCGGCGACAAAGATGTTGAAAGTGGTATTTCTGGTCTGCGTAAACATGGGCCCCAGGAACCAAATAATTCTTGTTAAAGGTATGTAGAGTAGATCATTTGTGCATTTGTTTTGTTCGAAGCAACAAAAGTGCCCAAAATCTTAAGAATTAACTCTGTGAATACTGTATATTCCGAGAAAACAATAATCTAGGAAAATTCAAAATTGCAGTCATATTATGCTCTGAAATCAGCATCTCATTCAGCCAATTGCAGCTACGCGATGTTACGAACTGAACTGATGCATAATAGTAACCGCGCGCATGTGCGTTGTGTCAATGCCCTTCGCACACCCTTTCAAGGATTTGCCCAATTACAAACCAACTACTAACGGCCCATTAGTTAATCATTAACATATCCAGGTATTTCAAATGTAACTCCCAAATTTTTGCAAAGAACCCTCCCGAGTCCTACAAAATCCACCACATTTTCTAGGCAAACTCTTTGGACTTAAACTTCCCAGGGGTTCAAGCTGATCAACCCTAATAACTTCCGGATGGATTTTGAATGATATGGGATTATGTTAAGGTTAAAATTACCTCAGTGTGTCCATGTTTGTCCACAAGTGTCCACCCCCTGGAGGACCCCTCCCCGTCACTCTCCGAGGACATGGCTCATCTGGGGCCCACTGCGCCGGATCTGCGGTGTTAACTGTTGACGGTCAGCTATACTGTGTGCTGAAAAAAGGAAAATATTCGTAAAAATCACATTTTCAGGTTAGATTTTACAGACTTGAATAGTTTTGAAAGTGAAGTTGTTTTTAAAAAGGCCTTTCAGTTTCAGGTTCCATATGCAAATTATCAACCTGGGCTCAATTTTAATTTAAAAGCACACACGTTTTCAAAAAAAGGATGACCACAGTCCAATTCAAATGGGAAAATTCCTTTACATGCCAAATCTGGCCATCACTTGTCACCTTGTGAGCTGTGCACAAACCGTATGGGACTGTTCTGAAAATTTCTCCTGTTTTTTTTTTCAGGAAATACTTCGTTTTTTCCCCTGCTAAATTTGATTTTAAGGAAATATTATCCCTTTCTGATGGCTGATAGGTCACTGAAGGGGGAAAAAAATGAGTGATGGCCAGATAGGGGAATTTTTTCCATTTGCCCAACAACATGGTAGGTAGGTGGCCTACGTTGATAAACACGACAATTATTGAGTGGGGACGTCGGACCGACAGTGTTCATGATCACTTCGTTCAATTTGCAAAGTTAGCACAATGAATCGTGCATAAATTCAGCCTTAGAAGACACAAATACTACCTACTGTTTTTGCAGATGAGAACAGAGACATGAATATCTTCATTTACAAATACAGACCGTACTAAGCTGGGAGGAAAAGAACAGAAAACTTACAAGTTACAGCTCCAACTCACTCATATTCGTCTCGATTATGTTTATAAATAATATGTATGACCTCGGAAGAATGACGTCATAGGTCAACTTGACAAGTTTACCAAGCACGTGTGCATACCTGGCCAATCACGGTCGTCCCATCTGTCCAATAAGAAAACAACCCGTCTAGTTTCCAAAAGGCCAAAGTACGTATCTCAGATTCATCGCTAAATAACTACTACATGGCTATATCTACCCCAACAAATTTAAGTTTAGATGGTAATTGTCTGCTTACGTCTCTGACGTCATATCCAGGCAGCCTTGAATCTCGACCAATGAAAAATCAACCCGTCTCGATCCCACACCTCACCAAATGAATAGCTTGCGCTTGTTATCATTTTTTATTCCTAGGGATCTCTAAATTGATGTACTATAAATAGTCGGACGATTGAAATTTCATCATGCAAGGGAATTTACTAGTTACATCATTTGTTCTGTTCTTATATGAGTTTGTGAAAGTGGAATACGGGATTTGTCCGATTGGAATCTTGTTTATGAAGTTGCCACAACTTTCTGTGTTGCAAGAAATTTCATGAAAACTTTGTTCCGAGAGAGAAAAATGCACAAGTTTCTTGCAATATGATCTGCAGACCTTAGCCGTCATAAGGTATGCTGACAAAGGCTGCATGTACGGTGGGGCCGCCCCGCGTGTGTTTAAAGTTCTGTCCATGGAAAGGTGTGTGCATTCTTTAGCAAAACGGAAACAATTCACTAATTCGTTTTTGCTGAAAGAACACTTACTGTTTTGTCATCCGTGGACAGAACATTAAAACGGTGGTTGTGTTTAAAAGTCCGTAACTTGAAAAGTACATGAGTGATTTGAATGAGTCTTAAGCTTATGAATTGAGCTTTCATATCCTAGATTTTGAAAGTGCTACACTTAGAACTTCACTAAAACAATGGTCCCGACATTTGGGTTTCGGTTTTTTTTAATTCAACCCGTATAGCTTAAGATATTGCTACCTTGAATATAGGATATTGCTTCTTATACAATTTAAACAAAAATCATACATAATATCGTTCAGCAATCAACAGCTCATTTAAATTGTAGGGCCTACTGTCCAAGTTTCACTCCTAGAACTGGATTTTGTTTTTATATTGCTATTTTTCTATCAATGCAAACGTTACTTTAGAAGAATAGACCGTAATTATCAGCCGACGTTTTGTTATGAAATTAAGGAATAATTAACTAACAAACTTCGAAAAATGTGCGGCCCGTCATTAATTCCTGTCTGGGTAAACTGAATACGGCATCCATCTTAGAATCGATAATCGGGGGGGGGGGGGTACCAATCTACTCGCGGGGCGGAGTCTGTGTATGTGCACAAAGCAACCATACAATCATTTTAAAAAGGGATGCAGGCGCCCAAAATGAAACCAAACCGTACAAATAAAACACTTAATGGCCAAAATTCGTTAGCAGAGGGGAACTGAGTTTTATTGAAGAGCACGTACGGTGTATCTTTAATATTGAGAAAATCCGGGGCAAATGTGTACTTCATCCATAGAGCCGTACATTCTTTATTATACAGCTTTATGACTTCATCCCGCCCCCCCCCCCAGTCCTTCCAGGATCGGACCCCATCTAATCATTTAATACTAATATATCTAGTACGTTTTGGATAGTTTAAATAATGGTTTATTTTATGCTCATGTCATTTCCTAAAGAGATACCCTTCTTCTGTTTTAAGGAGACTGACAAATTGTGTTGACCTCCCTAACTATGCTCCGCCCACTAAAAGGTACCAGCAAATGCTGTCGTATGCAGCCGGCCCATGCATGCTAAGCTTGCAGTACACAAAAGCCATGTGCAAAATTTCCCTGGTGCTCGTCATGAATTTGTGTAATTCTGATGCATGCACGATAGATCGTTTGTTACCAATGAAACTTTTACGTTTTGAACTAAAGAGAGAGCTCGTCGTCTCTTTCAGTTTGACGAAATCACCTAGTTTTTCTCTTTCTTACGGCCAAAATGTGGGTGGAGGAATTCGGAGAGGTGTTGGACATGTTTAAGGGCAGCTGGCCCCTGACTTGGTTGTTTCTGGTGCCGGTTTTGATCATGATTTCCCCGGTACATGCAGCGCACGAGTTCAGCGCTTACCGCATGCAGCAGTTTGATCTTCATGGAACACAGTTTGGTAGGCATGGATAGGATATCTATTTCCGACACCAAACACATGCATTTATTCAACGCAGTGGCTATTGTTACGGCAGTCGACCGACTGGTTCCCTGACAATAATCAACGTCAGGTTCTTTGGCCCTTGGAACCAGACTTTCCACAAAAATGAAGCTCTCTTTTGTCAGAGATTATTTCGGAAAGATTGTTGCAACCTGACGCCACTTCGGCAGTTGTGTACAACAAAGTTCATGGAGAGTAAAGAATTTTTTCTATTTTTTCCTAACAAAATTGAAAATGTTTCTCAGCCCCAGATTCATGTCTTATCATCATTTTCGCAATAAATGACCTTCATTGAAATGATATATGGTGTCAGGTTGCAACGTTATTTCCAGCATCATTTCCCCCTAGACCTAAGTAGGATGTGATTGAAAATGTAAAACTTAAAATTAAAGAAGTCTAAAGAACAAAAAAAGAAACCAAATAAATTCTCACAGCGTGGATACGATCCCGAGACTTTTGTCAAAATACAACGTTTGACAAATACAAGTCGAGAGCGCTCTGGCATGTCTGGTTTAGAAAGGTAGCTTTAGTTATAAATGTGATGTAGATTTGCAATTGGTTGTTTTTTGCAATACCCGTAACATGTATAGCGTTTGAAAATGGCATTACGACTGCCATAACGATAGTCACTACGTTATTCAACAGTTTAATTACCTGCTCCAAATATATTAAGACAAAGACATTGATTTTTTAAATTAAACAAAAAGTAAAAAATGAAGTCGTAAACCTGATTTTTGGAAGAGTTAAACACCAATACGCATTTATTGCAAAATAAAGTTAAGCCTAGTTTAAATCTGGAATGTTTCTCAAGACTAAAAAAGTCTATGTCCCAAATGTTTATAAATTCCAACACATTTTCAATGACACATAAAATTGTATCAGGACACTGCATTCCTTTCTAAAAATGCCTTGTTCTTTTTTTTAATAAAATTTGCAAAATTTTTAAGAATTGATCAGTTTTTGTTTGTTTTTATATAGGCCTATTTACTTGCAAAACGAATGTTAATTTTATCTTTTGACATGTATATTAGGATGTCGCAATGCCCTGGTTAACATGGAAGCACGTCCTATCAACACGCCCGTCTTAACAAGACGATGCATCATCACTAGGCTTGCTGATCTGACATCAGTCAGGTATCGAGAGATGATGGAACAATCGGCAGGTGGTCTGCTCGTCTTACTCCCCAAGGATCTCAGCTCCTTACCTCAAGATGTACTCAAGGTTCGGAGAAAATTTGTGTCTCGTATTGACTCCATGTGCATTCTTAAGAGGGCGCTGTAGGCTAGCAATTACTGAAAGTAAATCGATCGAGCCCCAAATCATCGTGTTTTAACAATCACAGACGTGAATGTAAGTCACGGAGAGGTATACATGTTGCCCACATTCGCAGTGGGCAAGGCTCAGTGGGAATGTGTTTTTCTAGCCTACTTTGAAGAGCATATCTTGCTGGTGTATGCCCACCATTTATCCAATTTTAAACCCTGCTAAATGCAACAGAAAGCAACAAAGGTAAAAAGTTGCTGCATACTGTTAAGCATTTTAGCAGCCAACTCAAGTCCTCATGCTTTGTTGCGTCTTGTTGCATTTAGCAAGGTAAGTGATAGTGCCAAGGCGATACAACAGAATCCACTGTTGCATTTTGTTGCATTTAGCAGGGTAACTGCTTGGTGCCAAGGCTGGTATGCACTGGACTCACTGCACAGTGCAACAGAATCCACTGTTGCAGTTTGTTGCATTTAGCAGGGTAACTGCAGGGTGCCAAGGCTGGTGTATATAGGGTTCACTGCGCAACGCAAAAGAATCCACTGTTGCATTTTGTTGCATTTAGCAGGGTAACTGCTTGGTGCCAAGGCTGGTATGCACTGGACTCACTGCACAGTGCAACAGAATCCACTGTTGCAGTTTGTTGCATTTAGCAGGGTAACTGCAGGGTGCCAAGGCTGGTGTATATAGGGTTCACTGCGCAACGCAAAAGAATCCACTGTTGCAGTGTGTTGCATTTAGCAGGGTAACTGCTTGGTGCCAAGGCTGGTATGCACTGGACTCACTGCACAGTGCAACAGAATCCACTGTTGCAGTTTGTTGCATTTAGCAGGGTAACTGCAGGGTGCCAAGGCTGGTGTATATAGGGTTCACTGCGCAACGCAAAAGAATCCACTGTTGCAGTCTGTTGCATTTAGCAGGGTAACTGCTTGGTACCAAGGGTTGTATGCACTGGGTTCTCTGCACAATGCAACAGAATCCACTTTTGCATTTGGTTGCATTTAGCAGGGTAACTGCTTGGTACCAAGGGTTGTATGCACTGGGTTCTCTGCACAATGCAACAGAATCCACTTTTGCATTTGATTGCATTTAGCAGGGTTCTCTTTTCAGTTGTGTTGGATATTGTTGCATTTAGCAGGGTACCTGAAAAATACCTGATGGGGTAAGAGTTAAAAAAATATTCAAGAGTGGCATAGGCTTGTGTGCTGTCAATCCATTTTATTCTAGAATTTAAGAGGAGCTTTGGAAATTAATTCTCCGTTCTTTGTATCAAATGAAATATTGCCATGATCCAACAGAGTCATAGTTTCAGGACTAGTAATATAAAAGTCATTGAGTAAATGACCAAATCGAAGGAAATTAGTAGCCTTATGTTTCGATCCTACATGTAGCAAGACCTTTGCTAATGATAAAGGTCATGCGAGGATCTGTTTGTTTCAGGTCAATTCAGTCGATAGCAGTTTGCAGCAATTTGCATTCATTTTCATGAGTTATGACCAGTTTGTGATGTCTGGATACAAAATCACAAACAAAATGTCTATGCCAAATAATTGGGGGGGGGGGAAAGAAAGGGCAAGAGATGATCACTTTTATGAATTGGATGTATTTCTTGTTCTCCTTAGCATTGGCTTGAGCTGGAACCACAAATGATGGAACAGGAGACCACCATGCCGGTCTACTTTGCTCATGAAGATGAGGAGCTGTTGGACATTCTTGAGGAAGTCAATAGAGCCGGCAGCTCGGACCAAGCAGGGACAGCTGTTGAAGGTAGGAACTCATCCCAAGTACCCCTTGGGCTTATAAAGCCTGGGGGTTGTTGGACATTGTGGCTCAAATTTAGACAGTTCTGGATAAGTTGGGCTTCTTTTTTTTTGGATTTTAAGAAAAAGGTTTATATTGGATTTAAAACAAATTTGGTCAGCCATTTCTAATTCAAATGCTTCTCTTGTATTTCTGCTAAATACTTTTGTCATGTAAAACATCTTTTCAAAAGAAGTTGCTGATCATATTATTTCAAAAGAATGATAGTCAATCTTCAGTACCTCTCCTGAAATGGGTAGTCGAAATGAACTGGAGAAGAATTCCATACATGGACATCACTAAAAAAAAAAATCCCTGCAGTGACCAGGCATGCAACTTTTCCTTGGATCAGCTGATTTCCTCTTTTTATACTTCCCATGTGTGCCATTGAAAATAGAAAAACACTGTGCAAAGTCTGGGAAAAATTTGAATTTCCTCTTTTTTTGTGATTTCCCAGTTTAATTGCGTATCTGAGTGACGTATCACATGACCTAAAAAGTAAAATTTAGCAGGGAAAACATTGAAGCATTTACTGAGAAAACACTTGGAATTTTTCAGACCAGTCTCATTGGGTTTGTGCACAGGGTGTCAAGTGATGTCCAGGTATGGAACTCTTTCCATGCACTGTGTGAACTATTTAAAAACCGAAGTTTGTGTTTTGTAAAATAAATGTGCTTGGTTTGATACTATTGCTCTCTCTCTCTGTTAAAGATTAACTGTTGCAGTTCAAGAGTACAGTCACAATTAACTTTACGCTTGAGCCACTTATAACACTGTCCCATTTTTAAGTTCGAGCGGCATAGTCTTAAGAATTTCAATTTTTGTAATGAGTATTTCTTGCCTTTGTTTTCCTCCCAGCTTTACTCAGTGCAGTGTATGGCAATGGCTTTCAGATGGTTGTGAGTGGTCCCCAGGCTAAGGCTATCAAAGATGCACCAATCATCAGTTTGCAGGTAATAAGCCTGTGCAGAATTACATGACTACGGCTTGTAATCACACGCGAGCCTATTGAAGCGGATGAAGCCACTCTTCACTGACACCTGTGATATAAGACTTCACAGGAAATCTAGATGAAATGCTACTTGATTAAAAACAAACAGACGTTTACACTTGATACAAGTTATACAAATATTGAGTGGCTCAGAGTGAAATGGGAGGAATATTATCGCAAGGTAAAATCTGGACTTTTCCATTTCACGAGGCGAAGCCGAGTGAACTGGAAAAGTCCAGATTTTACCTTGCGATAATATTCCTCCCATTTCACAATTTAAAGCCACTAAATATTTGTTTTATATAACTGACATATAAATCCTTGTCATTTGATATACATGAACATGTACTTGATCTTTTATTTCAATACAAAATTGTTGGGAAATGTGTCTCTCTCTTCCAAACCACCCCTTCGCGAAAATATTTGAACCCAACTCTGTAGCGCTGGCTCTTTGGGACAATACGCGCAATGCTGAACTCGCCCACCAGCATGCATTTGCACACAAATACCGCGTCATGGAACAAGCATGATCCTAACTATTCAATAGTATTTCCCATTCCCCTTGGGCGAATGGGACTTTTTGAGCCCCGGCGTGAATGGGAGTAATAACAAAAAAGTCCCGTGATGTGAGTTCCATCAATCAAATGACAAGGATCTGTATGTCGGTCATATAAAAGTGAATATGTCTTAGAATGCAGCAGAGTTATTGATTTTATCAGACGATCAGATAAGATTTAAAGGGAATATACAACATTTGCAAACATCGAAAAATAAAACTACCAAGTTTTTACGAAATACCTTACTAGGATGTTGGTAATGACAGTCTCAAGCATCTTGTAAAATTATGGCACCTGGTGTGAAGTCATTTTCAAGAAAATTGTATTTTTGTATACATTTCCAACGGTGATCGGCCGACCAGCGTTGGAAAAACCTAACTATTTTTCAACTACTGCTCCAAATTTACCATTTTTTCAACCCAAATTTTGTTTTGCTATTGGTTACATGTTCATGAACGGGTGCAGGCCAGCTAGACTGGTTCCCTTGCCTTACAATTTTCCATCATCTATAAATTGATCCATTTTATCTTCTGTAGAGTCAGGGATCAGACTACTTGAACATTTTTGTTTTTCTTGGTTTTTCCAACCTTTTCGATCACAAAACTTACAAAATGTCAGTGTAACAATATTTGATCTATTATACTAACCCCTCAATTAGTTCATTTCTGAAAATTACAGCAAAAGCCAATGATGTACATTCCCTTTAATTCAATGAAAGAGGGACTTTTTTAGACGTATTTTGTAATTGTCAAGTATAAGTTTGTTAATGTCACAATTTGTGGGTTTTTTAGTTTGCAATACTTGTTCATTCACACCAGACAAATATTAATAACAATATTGTGGAAAGTGTTGGTCTAAATCATTGAAATAATGTTTCAAGTGAAGTATATGACCACTTGGCACAAGGATTATTTTAACATTGATTGGACCCAGGTGCAGGATTGTTTTTCACGAACCTCGATGCCAGACGGGTTCAGTGTGTCTTGTTGTCCATGTAAGTCTTGTGTTGTCTTCATTAGCTTTCATTCAGTTCCTTTGCATGCTGACATTGCCTTTGTTTGTGTGATCTCAGGGTAAACTGACCGGCAAGGGTGTGGAGGACCAGCTGCCAACCATTGCCATTGTGGCTCACTACGACACCTTTGGCATTGCACCTGTAAGTCAGAATAGACAATTTATCAGAATTCTTAACTTTGCTGCCATTTGATAGGCCATGTCCGAAATGAGCTTCCAGAACTACAGCTATGTCTGCTGTCTCCATTTTCCCACTTAGATGTGAAGGTCAAAACCTAGACAAATGGCATAAACACAGGGCCTTGAACAGGGCCTTAGGATCCTCCTTAATCCACCCAAACGAACACTCCGCAAAATGGATCAGTTTAGCCCATGTAGCAAATATTGCAAAAACCGGGTGAGGATTGTGCAAGATTGAGTGTGATTAAATGTGTGTCATCGCCAATCTTAGGTGCATCAAATCTTACATGAACCAAAAGTGGACAAAAAATGTTTGATCCTTTTGACCATTAAACAGGGAACTATTTGTTGTAGCTGCTAGGTTGGATTACATTGTGCAGGCCTCATACATTTTTGCGTCGCCTAAAAGTTTTGGGGGACACTTACCAGTCCTACATTCTGTATCCCCGTATGACCGTATGTATGTTAAAGTTTAGGACAAGTTTTTGAGAGAAAAAAAATGTATAACTTCTACATGCTTTCTTGAAGTTTGATGAAACTTGGATGCAGTGACCCTTGGGTGGGAAGACATACACTTGTTCTTGCAAGGTGCCTAGAGAGCATCAGAAGCTTTGGATTATTTATGTCTCGAATATTTTGTTTCTCCTGCCAGTATTTATCATTCGGTGCCGATTCTAACGGCAGCGGAGTAGCGGCTCTACTAGAACTCAGCAGACTTCTCTCCAAACTCTACACCAACTCCAGAACACATGCCAAGTATCCTTACGCAAATCTGAAAGTGATGCACATATTTGTGGTATCGTGGCAAGTATTCGCACTGTGAATTTGTAAAAGTTGAACACATCCCAACTCCTGTGGATTTTGCAGCAACGGTTTCACGACGTCAAAGTTGTCTCGGCCTTTAGTCTAAATCTTTGTAGAGTTGAGATATCAAAATGAGAAATGAAAAACTGCTGGAAATTGCTTACTGATTTGTTTGATCGTTACAAATCATAATCATTCAATTTTGGATACTCATTTTTAAAAAAGGTGACTTTTCAGGCGAACTGGTTGTGAAAGCAACAATCGCATTGACCTTAACTGTTTCCAGATATAATTTTCTGTTTCTGTTATCCGGCGGAGGTAAATACAGCTACCAAGGAACAAAGAGATGGATTGAAGACAGCTTAGAAAGTACAGGTAAACAAAATAGTCTATCAGTTGAGAAAATTCAATGATAATGTGTATGGATAGTATTTTCCCTGCTTGTGGTTACAAAAAGCTTCTTAAAGGTAGGGCTTTCCCAAATACACCGAATATTCAAATGTTCAATCATCAAACGAACGTCCAAGAAACAAAAATATACACAAACATCCCGAGGCCCTTGGTTTCAGTGCCAATTCCTCTATTAATATTTAGAAAAGTCTTTTTTTTACAGAAAGTTAACTTCAAGATGAATATTTGCTTTCATTACAGAGTCCACACTCCTTAGTGATGTTTCCTTCGTTCTATGCTTAGACAGTATCGGTGCCAGTGACAACTTATTTCTTCATGTTTCCAAACCACCTAAAGACGGCTCCATTTCTCACCAAATTTATAAGGTAAAAAAAATGGAAATTGTGTGACTGTAAGGTATAGCCGGATGTCTTATGCAAATTAACAAAATCTTCAACCCACAGTGGACTTCTTATGTTAGGAACATTTCAGGAACATCGTATGAAATGTATGATGTCGTTTTTTTTGTATGATTTTGCAACTTAAAACAGTGTTTATTTTGCTTTTTTGCACTAAGTTCTCATTGTTTGCCCTGGCGTTTACTTCTGGCTTTGTAACAAATTGTGACCTGTTCTGTCAAAATCAGACTTTTCTGGGCATAAGGTCAAAAATGAGATTTTTGCATATTGTTAAAATATGTTCTGTTTCCTTTAAATAGGTGGTTTAATTTTTGAAACCGGTCATTCCTGCGCAAAGTTATGCTATTTTGAAGTTCATTGGGCCGAAAAGAAGACAACAGAGAAAATGGGCGCGAACGTCACAAAACAGACATTTCTTTAACTGATATACCTTAACAAATCATCAAAAATACTATAATTAGAGATCAAATTAGGGTTTCAAATTTTTAAAGTATATTTTAGACATGCTCAGGATTACAAATATGCAAAAATTAGAAAATGGAAAAAAATCACTCCCTCAGTGTTTTTTGGCCCTATCTCAATTTCAACCTCTGCCCAGAAGCGTCTGCTTTTGACAGAACAGGTCACAATTTTGAATTTGTATGTTTTTTGTTTTAACGAAAGAACAACTTAAATTCAATTTTGGCAACTTGAGTTCAAATTTGTATGTTTTTTGTTTTAACGAAAGAACAACTTTAGTTCAATTTTGGACATCTGCAAACCTCTGAAAAAAAGGGCTTTCATTTTGGGCACGAATGAACCCACCCTGCAAGAGCCGAATTATTGTCTGGCAGCCAATAATTTGAATTTTGTGAAAAAAAATAATTCAATTACTATTAAACTTCTGTGGATTTTTTTGTTGTTGGATGTCTTGTTCAAAAGTGATTAACTTTTATATTGCTAGGAAAAAAGCAACTGAAAAAAAAAATCTATTTTTGAGGTTAAATTTGAAAAAAAGTACAGGGGATGCATCTTTTACTAGTCTGCATCAATGAATAAGGTCTATTTGTACTCATATTACTACAGTAATTGTTTTTAAATCTAAAAATTAATGTGGCCTGACGTTGCGAACTTAGCAAGTTCTTCTTCAGAGGCTAAAACTGAAATGACAGAGGTACATACATTAACATGGGGGTGCACACAAACATGCAGGGCTGAAAGAAGAAACACAAAAGGAAGATTAGGTGGGAAAGGTGTGGAAAGATGCAGGGGAGGGTGGATGAGAGAACAAAGAAACAAAGGGAGATGGCAAACCACAAGGGGTCTGGTGTAAACAGGGGAGGGGCCAGAAAGGGGAAGGATCAAAGGTCACATGGAGTGGGAACGGACAAAAGAGTGTGAGAGTGAAGGGATGATGCGGGGGGGGGGAACAGTATGGAGGAGGTGGTAATTGTTTTTAATTCAAACTATCGAAAAAACAGCTTTCAACAGCTTTCCTCAAGAGATCAGACTTTTATTTTTCAATTTCTCTCTTCCCCATGGGTACCAGGAAATGGAGACAGTGTCCAAAAGCCTCTATCCAGACGTTGACTTCAGCATGATACACAAGAAGATTAATCTAGCGGACGATCTACTGGCCTGGGAACATGAGAGATTCAGTATGCGTAGACTACCCGCTGCATCCATCTCACATCTCAAGACACACAAAGACGAGTACAGAACATCTATATTAGATGACAGGTAAATATGACATTCATAATGTATATTTCAGATTTTATAATCAAGTTCAATTTACACACAGAATGGAATTTACGCACTTGTTTTATACCGGCCAGGCACATTTTTATTCCCATTCATAAATTCCCTTCGGTCAACAAGTCAAAATAAGTCAGAAATTGTATATTTCCAACGATTTTGTTCAACGATTTTACTTTATGTTTTGTGAAACACCCCTCTAGCTATGTTTATGGTATGTGCCTCACGTAGTGCTAAAAATCTCCTTATATGGAGATTGGCGCACGCGTGTCGCGTACTGCGTGATGTGGTGCAGAATGCAGCAGTGCCGGGGGAAAAAAAGTACTTAAAACCAGTCGGTATTTTATCAACTGTTTAGAACCACCCACATGACAGGCTTTCGACCAGTAGGAATGGTTAAACTATTACGAATGTTTATTACAATCTGACATGTACTGAGACAAGAACAGAACATCCATGTTGGATGACCACTAGTCAGGTACATGTAATATTTATTATTAAATTGCAGATTTTTGTTTAAAGTTAGTTTTCTCAGGAATAAAATGGAGAAATAGAAATTTTCAGTTTTCATTCGAACGTTTATTAAAATCTGAACTGTAAATCCTGTACATGAAGCTTCCACAACATTTTCATAATAATTTACATTTAATACCCTTTGTTAGAATGGTTTAAAAAAAAAACAGAGACAAAACTTTTCCGATTTTAATTGGAAAACCGACTTTTTGACTTTTCCAACAAAATGTCCGATTTTGTACGATTTATCCAACAAATTTTGATTTTTTAACTATTTTTCCACAATATGTGATTTTATTTAAATTATGATTTTGAAGAAAAGTCGATGAAAAGTCAATGAAAAGGACACATCAAAATCATTGTGAGTGTAGTTTTAATCTCTTTCACCAGTCGTAAATGGAGCGTTTCTACCCTAGAAACACCTAGGCCAACACTGATCGGAGCCCAGATTTCGGAGATGTATTTTTGTTTGGCCTTTTTTCGGATTTTTTTCCCCATATGCCAGTTTCGTTTCTGAAAAAAAAAGTGTTCATTATATTGAACTTGGTCTTCATACTCGTTCTACTTTTCTTCACATTTTTAGATCCAGAGTAGATGTGGATGTGTTAGCTCGTAATGTCAAGATCATAGCTGAGGCTTTGGGTAGACACATCTATGGAATCAGCAAGAATAGCCTGGATAAACAGCCGGAAATCTTTGTGGATGGCATGGTGAGTAATGCATTGGGGCACTCTTTGTGAACTGTAATATAATCAGTCGACATAATTGTGTACTGTCTTAATAGGGAATTCGCTTCCTTTTTGTGTTGTGAGAAAAATGTAGGCTATTAATACAACTCGAAATGCGAAATTTCAGATTCACATCATGACAAACTTTCATTCTCAGTATTTGTTTATTTCCATTTTAAAGAGGAAGCTAATCCTGTGTTATGAAACAATGATGTGTTATCAATGACATAACGCCAGATCATTGTTGTTTGATACAAATATTAACCCTAATAACCCTGCAGGGTATTTTGTATGTTATAGGTATGTTAAACGTTAACAAAATTAAACGCTAAGCCCCATCCTTTGTTAGGGTTAAAGATTTCTTTTGAGAGCTTTGGGGTACTAACCACTCACAGCTGATAAAGGTATAAAGGCGATAAGACAAATATTTCTTTATTAATCCTAATTTTTTGTATCTTTTTTATTTCAGGGTATCAACAGGGACTTCTTAGCCTCTTGGGTCGACTACTTATCCTCCAATCCCCGCCCAGCTCAGCTCATGGTGTCTAAGGACCAGCCTGTCTTATCCACCCTGGAGCAGACGTTGTCCAAGCATCTCATGAAGGAGGTCAAGATGATATCCATCAAAGCTGACAAGAGGTAAGACTCGCTGCTCCCACAAGTTGGGTCAACGAGAAAGCAGATTGGGTCATGCAACTCTGAGATTCAATGAGATTAATTCAGAAGCTTCTAAAAACCTGGAATACTTTGCTAGGAGTACCACCTGTTCTCAAATGAAATGTGCTGATTTTCAGGTCTAGAAACATTTAAAAGGGCCAATTAATGTAATTTTTTTATTGCAATCCTTGAAAATGCACCTGATTTTCAATTAGACCAAAAAAGAAAATAGTTATGTTTCTGGTTTCCCTACCTACCCTATTCTGACAGCCCCTACCCTAATATTTTTATGGGGAAAATGAGAAAAAACACACCAAAAACTATCAATTTCTAAGTTTCACCCTTGACTACACGCAGATGCGTCCATATGATTGTACAAACACACAAAAATGGCAAAATTTTTTTTAAAATACCTACCTACCTACCCTATTTTTGAATGCCATGTAATCGGAAGCAGAAATATATTTTTTCTTGGGCCTTATCGTTTTGCCGTTTTCAAGGATATTTTGGTGCCTTTTGGGGTTTTATGCTTATGCAAATTTCCATATTCATGAGCAAAAGTGTGATGTCATTTCAGGCAGAAACGTCAATGTTACAGCTATTGCAGCACAAAAAGTTGGAATTTTTTTTGATATTTTCCCGTCCTAAATTTACTTTGCTTTGTTGATTCGTCGTTGTGCCAGTAGATAGCAGTAAGCCAGTGAGCAAACTTATAGATGTTTTCAAAATTTTGGGGTTCACAGTTTGAACAGAAAACCCCTAAACTGAACAGTGTCTTCCTGAAATGACATCACAGCAACAGCGCCCTCAGTTGAAATGTTTAAAGAAGTGCACTTCTCAATAAAATTAACCAAAAAGGGAAGTCAAATAGTTTTCATACATTTAAGAGGAGTAGCAAGTTGCACAAAATATGTTCCTAAGAAAAGTTCATTTTTACGGACCCTTTAAATTTGTGATTGTTTTACATGTAATTTCTATTTTGTTATTGAGAGATAATTTGTTAACACTGCATTTGTATAGTCATGGCAGTAATAAGTAGTGATATAGGTATTTTGTTACGGTGTATACTTTTAACCTTTCAATAACATCTTAAAATTGATGATCAGCAGTTTGGTGGTTAATAACTTTAAAGCACAATTCTTTTCTCTTTCCAGGGAGCCAGAGTATATTTTCTACGATGGTTTGAAATTCACCATGTATGCCTACAGGTAAAACAGTTGATTTCTTCTTTGTTTCTCGCTAATCGATTCTCAACATGTGCACATGCAGTTCCTTTTACGAAGTTGTTGACACCGGCTTGAGCCCTGTCCCCACATGTGTATGAGAGGCAAGGCCTGCAAAATTTCTGAAATCTTATTAGTTTCTTTGCGTCTACACATTACTGCTGTCTTACTGTGTGCTTTCACATTAATACACAGAATACAGTGCTGTATTCGTAAGCGTGTAGATGTTCAAATTTATTTGAAACCTAAGGCCAAAAAAAAAAAAGGCTCCGGTTTCTGGTCTGCGCGCGCGTCGCCGTAGCCGAGCACCTCGGCAAAATTAAAAAGTTCGTTTTTTTCAAGGTAAGATGATGTCTCAAAACTGCCAAACTCACTGGCTTGACTTGAATCCTGCTGCTGCACACTTTTAACGTGTTTTTAGATGGGGTTACGTTCGAGTATAAGCTTTATGTGGCCTCTCTGGGCTCCCATATATTTTGCACTAAATTTAGTCAGGCACCATTTGCAGTCATCAGCCGACATTTGAAGAAAAAAAAAAGTGTTGTTTTTTTAAAGCCGCGTCGCCACACCACTTTTGGGGCAAGCTCCATACCAGAACCGAAGACTTTGACTTTTTTGGGGGCAAAGGTCAAAGGTCAGTCAGACAATGGCACGCTGGCTGATGTCAGACTCCAAACCTGTCATGAGTAATTTTGAGGCAGTGTTCAGATTATATTAGAAATAGACTGGGACCAGTCCCAGTGCGTGGCATAGAGAGTCCAAAAGTGTCCGTCTGGGATATCCAGACGATCCAATCACACTAACTTCATATTCTTTAACCCTAACCTCACCTAAAGCTACAAAATACCACTAGAAGTAATCTGTAGTATTCAGTACTTCAGCATATAAGTGGGCACAGAACTCATAGTATTTTTTAGTATTCGGGTACTGCAAACATAATTTTTGTAGTACTTTTGTAGTATGTGGTACTTTACCCCAAAGTAAGGCTTAGGGGGCAAGGTTAAAGATGGATGCCCCATGCTCTTCAAAAAAATTTCAATCTGTATACTTTGTGTTTACAAAAATCTACTTGATTTGAATGAAAAACTACTTGATTCCATTATGGGCGTCAGCACCCATCTGAAAGAGGGATTTCAATTATGCCCAGAAATGAACCCTCCCTGCAAGAGGCGAATTGTCTGGCAGCCAAAAATTCAAATTTTGTGAAGAAATAATTCAATAATTAAACAAGGATGGATTGTTTTCGTTCAAAGTTTCATTGAAAAGTGAATAACTTTAATATTCCTAGCAAACTAGCAATTGGAAAAAAAGTAAATTTTTCAGGTGAAACTCGAAAATAGCACAGGGAACGCATCAAATATTTTTTGTTTAAAAGTAAGAGATAACGTGTCTTTTTTTTGGGTCTGTTTTCAGCGTGAAGCCGGCTGTATTTGACCTGTTCCTCGCAGCAGGAATCGCTGGCTATCTGGGGATTATCTACCTTGCTGTCATGGTAAATTTCTCTGATATTTTCCAACGGTCATGAACAATCACTGTAAATGTCTTCTACTTGTCCTCATTACTCTTCTTCACAGCGTCCTCTTCTGTTCATGCATAGAGCCATTACAAACCCTCGTTGCTTTTTGTTTTGAATGTAATCAGAAGGCAACAGTGACCTAAAAAAAATGCCCAGCGGATAGTCTGCAAGTTCGCTGCATTTTACGTGTGAAAAGCGTACGCGTATGCGTACGCACAAAGTCATAGCACACTCCCTGTGGGATATCACGTCACAGGGAGTGTGCTATGACTTTTTATAAACTAAACACTTGGATCGTTCTAGGCCAATGAAAATACAGTATTCAAGACAGAGGTATAACAATGCACATTGGCATACAAGCCAGTGTCATATCCAGCGTCACTATATCATGCAGATACATTGCATATTGGCTCCCCAAAACAAATAGTTACTTAAAGGGAATATACACTGTACATCATTTGCTTTTGCTGTAATTTTCAGAAATGGATGGAATTGGGGGGTTGGAAAGATATAGCAAATATAGTTATACTGACTTTTTTGAGGTTTTGGGTTCGAAAATGCTATAAAAACCAAGAAAAACAATCATTTTCCTGTAGTCTGGTTCTCTGACTCCATATAAGAAGAAACAGAGCAGTTTACATACATTGGGGAATTGTAAGGTCAGGGAACCAGTCTTAGCTGGCTTGTACCCGTTCATACCGGTAGGTGTGTAATCGATTGCAAACAAGTGCGATGGTCAATTGGGGCCAGTATTTGAGGAAAAAAAACAGTTTTTTTCCAACGCTGGTCGGCCGACCAGCGTTGGAAATTGATACAAAAATACCACTTTTCTTGAAAATGACAGTATACCAGGTGCCATGATTTTACAGGATGCTTTACACTGTCATTCACTTACAGTCCAGCAAGGTATTTCAAAATGATTTTGTAGTTTTATTTTTTGATGTTTGCAAATGTTGTATTTTCCCTTTAATGCACCATTGTTTGTTTTTTTCATTCAGCATTTCTCGACATTCATGGCTATTGTCAAGCGATACTCCGTCTCTTCTCCCAAGCACAAGGAATCTTGAAGAATGTCATTCAAGAAGACGTCGTAAAAAAAATGCTCCTATGCCAGAGCTTTTGTATTAGAGAACTGGTTTTTTTTTATATGAGTAAGTGTCGACTTTGTGAGTCATTGTCATTGTATGTGATTGTGTTGTGTGGAAATTTGGGTGAGGGTATGGGAGGAGGAAGGGTAAGGTTTGGATTGGAGGGGAATTCCAAAAATGAATAATTCAGAGTTTTTCAAAATTGACATTCTTTAGATTTGGAGACATTAATTGCCAAGATAGGTTGGCACCACCGTTTGCTTGATACTTATTGTCATAGACCATTATCATGTTGCGGCCATTTTGATTTTTTCCCATTCAAATCAACGTAACCAAAGCGAGGCTGGAAGGAAAAAATAGTCTGGTTCCTTTTTGCACAAAAAATTACCATTCAGTACTGTTATGGGATACAGGGAACATGACTGAAATGGTGACAGCATAATAAAGGTCTATTATCAGGGTTTCCCACAGTCACAAAAAAATCCTGGAAAATCGTGGAATTTAAAGTTATCATGGAAAGTCAAGGAAAAGTCACAGAATTTTGTTTTTATGTTTAACCAGGAGTCACGGAAAGTTAATATTCCTAGGAAAAAAAAGTAATGGAAAAGTTATGGAATTCTGCGTAAACCATACATGATGATGTGTAATGTTTGGCTATGGCAGTCTTCCAGTTTGCATTCCAGTTTGCTATACTTCCTCTTTATGCATATGGTCTATACTTGTTGCATGTTCAATGCACCATTGTGATGCTTTGGTGGTGCTCAGTGGTCTTGTGCCAAACTGGGAGGCTGAAAGGGAGTGGCGTCCCTTGCCTCAGTGTGATGACTGGCCAGCGTATTGTAAATAGGCTCCTAAGATGCCACAGGCATGCAACTTTTCCTCGGATCAGCTGATTTCCTCTTTTTTTACTTCCCATGTGTGCCATTGAAAATAGAAAAACACTGTACAAAGTCTGGGAAAAATTTGAATTTCCTCTTTTTTGTGATTTCCCAGTTGCATGCCTGATGCCAAAACAGCATAGGAATTGGTCTTGGAAAGCCTTCATATTGTTCTGGAAAAGTCATGGAATTTCGTTTAAGATTTCTGTGGGAACCCTGCATGATTCCCTGGACCACTGAAGTATGCAGGTTGTTGGGGATAATACGTGTGTCCTGTTAAAACAGCAGAATGTGTCAGTTTGAATTCTCTCATTTAACACATTTAACACATTACTGCCCTTCTGTTCTGATCGATGAAAGTCGAAAAATCTTTGGCCAATGTGCTTTCGTTTTTTTTTTACCTCCTGTGTTTTTAGTTCCGCAAACAATGCATTAAGTATGGGAACACTTGAAGCGTTTATTAGTATTAAACTCCTTAAAAGTTGAGAAATGAGAAGAAACCTACAGTGAATAAGTGGTGTTTTTTTTTTAGTGTGAAAGTAAGTTTATATTTTAAAAAAGAAATCCGAGGGTAAATAAGTATCAAAACGATCATGTGCAATTACTTTAAATTTACAGCAGAAAAAGGGGGGGGGGGGCTACAATCTGATTTGTGAATGGAAGACTAGAACAGGTATTTCATATTTCAGAATACATGTATTTATAATGATGAATAACAGTAGAAATGGATGTTGAATTTTAGCATAAAATGGTGGTGTTTTTTTTACGCATGCTTTTTTGTGTGTGAAATTTCTTTAATGAATTGGCAGGGAATTCAAAATATTGGAAATCAGAACCTGAAAAAGCCTGCTGCAATTTCTGTATTCTTCCACAAATTAGAATGACGATCAATGTTATGTTGCTATCCTTTTGTATCATTTCTACTTTCATATTCAAACCATTTTTTTTTTGGCCATAAATTGCAACCAAGATAATGCCTAATTTGGATTGTAAGGAGTATGTATGATTGTGTCTTTAATAGTGAAATGGTTTCAAATTGCCAACATTTACTTAATGGTTACGGTGTTGGACTCACTTGCCGTGGTACATGGGTTCAAACCCTGACAGGGGACTTGGTGCTTGTGTTCTTGGGCAAGAAACATTACTACAATTGCCTCTCTCCACCCAGGAGTATAAATGGGTACCTGTGAAGGTAGAGACCAGGATGCGCTATCTCAAGCTGCTGCAAAAACTGGACTCATGGCCTGATGAACAGGGGTAATAATTGTGAAGTGCTTTGAGACCTTTGGTATAAAGCGCTACATATGCACCACATTATTACATACTATTGTAATTTCAGTATCAAATTCTTTCTAATATTTAAAGGAAAACCCTCCACTGATATATGCATTATGCAATAATTTGTTACACTTGATGTACAGAGTTCTGAAGAGGAAAAGAAAGGGTATTTGGTAATTGAATTGACCGTGTCAAGAAGTAATATTGAGTAACCAGGCACAGATGTGATTTACAAGTCATTTGTAATTTATAAATAAACGGTATTAATTGGAATGCAATTAAGTTGTGAGTTGCAAGTGTAAGTCTGTTGTCAGTTGGTAGACTGATATTTGTGATCAGAAATATTTTTGTGGAGGGGGCATGTTCATTATTTCCAAACTAATCACGTGGGAATTTATCTGTAGTATGGGGAAGTGCAAAAACGGTGATAAACGGCTGTGGCCGACTAATGTTATGATACTTACACTTTTAAAATAGGGCCAAAACTTGCGAATGGAATGCTGAAGTTAATTTATTCCCAAATCGCTTTAGAAATCGGGAGAAAGCTTTGTAGATTTCAAAAATCCCGGGGCATTTCCCGGGAACCCCCCCCCCCCCCCCCCAGACAGGACGTGCTTTCTGTAAGCCATCACTCCCCGGCCCTTCCCTAATTCGTATCAACAACAACAACAACAACAACAACAACCCCCTCCGGAAAAAGTAAAGACTTTTTTTACGGAAAAAAGTAAAGACTATGTAAGCCTGAGATTTTAAATCGACCGGAACAATGGGAGTTGGGCTACGGGGTATCTCATTTGACATGAAAAATCAAAACAAGAAACTAACATCTGTTAGCTAATTCTATCTTTGATTCATTGTTCTCACCTTGAACTGTGTGATTCTAACACCTTTTGGCACAGATGGAGAGTCATTACAGTTCTGAAAATGAACTTTTCCAACTTATCTCCGACCCTGAACGAACCCCACGGCCGGCCTTCGGCTGAAACCTCCCCGACTTCTCTGATTTTAAATCGATGACATTTAATGCAGAAAAACAGAAGGCAAACATTTGAAATAACTGACATTTATGGCTGTAGAAAGGGCGAAGTAATATCAAGGGAATTCATAAATCGAAATTGTCCTTCGAGTAAAATGTACTTAATTACACTGGAGCCTTGGGTCTTAAGGTGAAAAATCATGAGAAAATGGTGTCAGAAGGAGGTCGGTTGCGCCAAAAAAAAAATCCAGGCTTATAAGTTGTTATTTAATTACGGATTTTGTTTCGCTAACATGAACGACTTTTGTGATCATCTTTGGTGATAAGACCCGGTTTCATTTCATGTATTTCATGTTATCAACCCAATTCCCCCACCGCTAAGTCTCCCCCACCCCGCTTCATTTGTCGGTTTCCTTGAGGAAAATTCTTTTGAACACAACATTCAGTTTGACATTTAACCAGGAGCAATTACTTCCTTCCAGATCTTTTTTTTCCGGGGTACTGATTTTGAAAGGCATCTTATCTGAGCAACAAGTCAAGATGATCGGGATTGTTAACTTATTTCTCTTTCCGTGTACTTCATTTGTTCTTCATCCTTTCCAGTCTTTATCTAAGCATACGTTCCCTCAAGTCGCATGTTCTTGCCCCACCCTCCTCCACACAACCCACCCACAACACCTTATCTCATCAGTCTTCAAAACTTAACTCTACCCTCATTAAGTAAAGAAGTCAATGGCGTTTCGTTAATGTCTTCGTCGTCCTCTCCAAGTCTTCATCTCAGCATCCTCCCCATCACATCTCAGTTGCTCCACCCACCTTCAAGCCTCGCCCAACAGCTAATCACACACCACCAACCTTTCAGACTCAACACTCCTCTTAATCGCAAGAGGAGGTCATCCGTTGATACCGTGACGCATTCTCCAGCCTTCGTCTCTTCCTCATGTTGCACCCCCGAACACATTCATGACCTAGTCATCATCTAATCACACACATTATATAAAACTCAACACCTCTTAGCCGCAAGGGGAGGCCATGTTGTCGTCTCCCCTTTTACCCTCCCCTCCCATCACATTATGCCCCACCCACCTTCAAGCCTCACCCAACATCAAATCACACACCTCATCAATCTAGACTAACATTCCCTTGTACCGGAGGTGGAGACTTTGACTTACATTCCTCGTTTTCTTTTCCGACCTTCCAGCCATACTTTTTTTCCGGTCGACTTTGACACCTGTCGTCTGCCCGTCCTCGTGACGGGGGTCCTTGAATTAACAAGAGCCTCGGTTACCATCCAGTAACTAGTTTTCTTGTGCTTGACCATGGTTGACCCGGGGATAACCCCAGTCATTAGAGCCCAGGGTCCCTACCGCGTGCCGAACCCAGCCGACACACCATGCAGCCATGTGACAGCTGGCATCGACATCGACCTATAAAAAGCCCAGTGCGCCGGGCAATTCTTCAATATCCCTTGTCTCAGCTCACACACGTGTTCTTCCAAGCTGTAATTTACCTCCAGTGGAATATAAGTCTCTTATCACTATTTATTTTTGCTGTCACTGATTGTAGGGCTCGTATGTGGTTGAGTTGGATCTCTGACACTGTGGAGCTGCATTCGCAAAAGACGGTTATGCACGCACGAGGAGATCGAGTCTAAACACGTGGCTCTAACTTCCTTCAATAAATTGAATCGCCTGTACATGTACAGTGTCATGTTAATGCTAATCTGAATTGGTATATGGAGTTGCAGAACTTTCTGGAACAGCACTGCCAAGTCCTCCAAACCTCTCATTAAATTGTTTCCAAGAAGGCTAAGATGTCTAGTCCTCACATCTTGGAGATCTTGAAACAAACTTTGATGTCCTTGCAGCTCCTCTTTTGTTTCGTAACATTCGTCGCAGGATTGGATACTCATGTTTCAGCGGATGGGTAAGTTTAACCATTATACTTTATAGCTCCATGGTAAACCATGGAGGAAGGAATGGTTTTGCAGTTTTCGAATACGTCAGTTGCTTTCTTAAATTGTTCTGTTCCCATGCCATGAAAATAAATGAACCTTGAACCTTGAACCTATATTAAACTTGCTCACTAGACTACTTGACAAAAATCTGCAGGTTGTATCACAGTACAGTTTCCTTCTTGAACTGTTGTAGAACTTTATTTTAAAAATGCTAGTTGAAGGACATTTAAATAATTGACTATAGTTTCGGGTGTGACTCTTCCCGCTATAATACCACCGTTTTTAGGAAGGTTCTCGCATGAATTATTAAAGTTTATAGTTGTCAACGATTGACAAGCAAAGTGCAGAATTTGGGCGTAGACAGTTATTACTGCAAGCGGGTTGCAATAGTTCAACAGAAGTATGGGTATGTCTATCCGGTACACGCCGAGCATCAAATAGAAGTAGCTGAAACTTTCATTGCATTGGGCTTATTGTGCGGAGCATGATGTAGTCTATTTTTACACTGAACTGCTGAACTTTCAAGCTATAATAGGGTCTTTAGTTCAGCCTTCAGTAAACCAGGCTGCTTATGTTCGTGAGCCTTAATTGGCAACGCAACAGCTGCGAAGTACATCGAAGAGCATAATATACACTCTGTCAGTTGTAAATCCTAGGTAACCGATGGAGCTAACAGTCATCCTTATTCAGACTTATGCCAGACCTAACCAAACCTGCCGCGCATGCGTGGGAAGTTAAAAGTTTGACGTAAGCAAGACCAGAGGTGGCAGCAAGTCATTTTTTGCAAGTCCAAGTCAAGTCACAAGTCATTGTCTGCAAGTCCAAGTCAAGTCACAAGTCATTAGGTCCAGTCACAAGTCATTAGGTCCAGTCACAAGTCAAGTCACAAGTCATTTGGTCTAAACACAAGTCAAGTCACAAGTATCTTTGTCCAAGAACACGTCAAGTTGCACATTATTTTGTCCAGCTGAAAGAACCTGGCGTTTGAACTTAAAAGTTATTTTTAACATGCCTCCTTAATTCCCCTTTTTCAATGTGTTGCAATTACTATTCTTGTAGTTTATCACATATCCGTCGGATATTAGCCCTTTGTATACTTTAATAAATTTACTTTATATTGTAGAAATAAATGTTAAGATGACATGAAAAAAAGACTTCACTCACTCGATTACATGTAGTATACTAACACTTTATTGTTCAATTTTCATGTATACTAAACGCCTACCAATGGGTTAGGCTATCCGGTATTTTACATGCAATTGACAAAGACCTGCTTTCTTTTCATGAAAGGTTCCTTTCAAAGTTTGTTCAACCATTACATTTAGCAAGAGACTTGGTCATTGAAAACTGTAGTTTGTTGTGACAGTCTTATTGAAAACTTTTGAAACTAGTGGGAACTATTCATTTTACTGGATTCAGTCACAGGTCTATTTTCTGGAATGAAACTTTCTCGCTATAATAGCTTAATTAAAGTGTATTGGGTAGCTCGAGTAGCGTCTGACTTGCGTTGGTAACAAGTCATTTTTTGCAATCCCAAGTCAAGTCACAAGTCATTGTTTGCAAGTCCAAGTCAAGTCACAAGTCAAAGCTGGTATTTACAAGTCAAGTCACAAGTCACAAAAATAGCGACTCGAGTCCGACTCGAGTCCAAGTCACATGACTCGAGTCAGCAACTCTGAGCAAGACGTACGGAGCCGTGATTGGTTCGTTAACCACTGCAAGTGCAACGCGCGCTCTTAATCTTGCATAGGATGTGTATTGCTAGAGCAATGCCCGAAGCAACATTGCTGATTCAGGCTATTAGAGTTACTAGTTCGGGAATTCAATTTGAGACCAAATTACAAATCCTTCCGATGTGGTTAAACAAGAACTAGGCCGCCCCGGTTGATAAAAAAACCCAACTTCTTGCCTTCTGGATGTTTTGCACTACTTCTAACATTGACTAGAACCCTGACTCCCTAGGGAGCTACAGCAAGCGATAACCTATTTAGCTTTCTAAACCACAAGCCCGTCTGTGCCTGAAGTTATAATCCAATTTTTGAACACCAACAATGACGAGCGGCCGAAAAGAACAGGGTGTCACTGTCAAGAGTTTTAAAGTGCGAGAAAATAATGGAGTACTAGTATTATATGCCCTTCAACTAAACGGGTTACACTTACAATGAATTAAATCCAATAAATGTACTCACATTCCTCAGTGCGTGCCGTCTTTACTTTCACTGTAAAGAAATATTTGAATTTTGATATCAGACGTAACTTGTCCTGGTTTGCGGTCAGTGACAATGAGCGTGGTCTGGGCTATTGTTTTTGTCAAGTCGCGTGTGTCTAGTCGTCTCCGCACCTTATTACTTGTCACAAATTAAGAACAAGTTGGGTGGGTCGCCAACCCCGTGTGCTGGTCAAGTCGTGGGTCACTCCAATCAGTGGTCATCTCACACAGTTCTACGCGCATATCTTAGAGGGGTTTAGAAGTGCCAATTTATTAGCAACCAAAAATACATGACCCTAATGTTTGTTTTTCTGCGACTAGCCTAATGAACAAGGTGTTAATAATAATAATGGCCTAATTGGTCGTTAAACTCCTGTGCTGACATGTGTTCTGATTGATCAGACATGTTGTTTGTTGTTTCGAAGGTGATGTGGTTTCGTTTTGAAGGTGATGGGGTTGTTCCTTGCTCTATGGTTAAACCAAGTGGCAAAATGGCATTTTTAAATACACCAACAGATATAAACCAGATGTGGATGGACTAACATGATGTTTTCAGTAGATACCTCCGACAAAACAACAGCATGGTTTTTGTTGCAGAAACAAGTTTTAATTGTAAACTTTCATGTATTTTTAGTGTATTAAAAAGAAGTAGCAGCCCCTAAAATAGGGAAGATAATTTGAGTTTTAGTTTAGATTGTTCTCCTCCCTTTCTTGGTAGTTTTTCCAGGTTACATCTGCTCTTGCCTTCCATGTACAGTTATTGCTAGTGTCAGTGATTTCCGGTATTACTTGTCACAGCTGCAGGATCCATTCGTTATGTTTTCATGCCGACCACAATTCCGGAAGTACCCAGGCTCGCAGACAGTAGGCGGCCTCACAGTATTCGGAGTTAATGTTACCGAATGTTAGAGAGAACCTTATTTTATTGGGGATAATATAAATACATGTACAGCAAAGAATGCTGTGACGTTTTTACTTTCAATAGATTGTCCAAACATGGAGCCAGGAACAGTCCGTGCTCTATGATCCAAATTGGAAAAAAATTGCATCCCGAGTGCCCCTTTACTCCACAAATCGGTCAATATTTCAATCATAATCATTGTTGCATTGTGATCCAGTGTTGAACAATTATTATATCGATGTTGGGGGGGGGGGAATATGCATTATGACTTCACACATGAGTATATAGCATGTGTAGAGGGCAAGCGTCCCTTCCTGTCGGGGAAGCAGTTAAGGATATAGCGTGATTGATGAAAGGTCATCTGCTCAAATTAACAGTGGCTGGGGGAGCTCAGGTAGCCAAGGAGGCATGGGCGTCGTGAGGAACAGGCAAGGGGGCGCTTCCCCCGGAGAAGAAGGGGAAAAACGGAAGAAGAAAAAAAGAGACAAAAAGAAAAGAAAAAGAGGCGCGAAGACATATTGGTGTTAATTTAATGGGTGGGGTGCAAAATGTCCCTGCCCCCTTCTAAAACTGATAAATCGAGAATGTGTTGAGAAATTAAAAATGTTTTGGAAAAAATATGTTTTGCCCCTCTCTGGAAAATATCCTGGCGACGCCCATGCAAGGAGGGGGGTGCGCGCCCCTATTTCTGTTCCTCATTTCAAGAGAAAGTGAGGAGGTTTTCTAACTTTCACATATGGCAAAATTTCGGTCACAAATTAATTTTCCAGACGGACCTGTGTCCAAATAGTCTGAACTGAAGATCAGACATTCACATGTACAGAGCCACACGAACGAACGTCTGATATATCCTGGCATGCAAATGTTATGCGATCCCGCGCGCCAGCCAATCGGAGTCGACTTTAGAAAATGTGACGTCATTTCGATCAGAAATGTCGACTAAGCTGTTGATTGGCCAATTTGGCTGACTCTTGTAATACATGTACAACTGGTTACGGGAGACCCGATAACGGGCGCCCGCTGATTGGTTAGAATCTCGAGGTTAAGATGCAGTCTGTCAGTTTGCTTAATGAGTAGCTGAATCTGTTGATCTTTGCGATAGACTAGATCCAACACCCGATCAATGTAATTTTAATTATTCGCTTAGACTTTTTCTGCCATGCAAAATGCCTCCAAAACGATATTAAAATCCACTTCCAGGTTAAAAAGAAAAGAAAGCCGGTTAAACAATGAGTAAACACCAAAAATATAAGACAATAACCACACCTTCAAGGAATTATCACTACAAAAATTGTCACTATTATCACTACAAAAATTATCACTATTAAAACGGTTTCAATAGTATACATTTAATATGAAAACAATATTAGGACGTATACGCATACAAGAAGATTAAATTCATGTGCGAAAAACTGTTGTCTAATTTTTCTCCAATCGATCAGTTCTTCAACTATTCTTGACGTGAAATTCCTCCTCAGGTTTGAGTGTCCGCCATCTAAGATGGTCATTTCATCATACGAGTGTCGTAAATGGGACGGGAGTATCGGGAGGTGCACAAAGTAGGTGGAACAGGTTTCTTTTTAGTTGTCGTTTCTCTTCGATCAATTCAAATGGCACATTACCAATTGGAACATTCTTGCCAAAATGTCATGCAGGAACCTCTTCCGTTTGGAAGCAACACCCATGAGTTTGTTGTGTAGATATTTATAGAATGTTGATGTCAGTATCCATGTCTTTTCCAGACATGACCTCTCCAACTTCCTGCTGACGTCACATCTCAAGTGAATGTCATTCCAGGGTCATCCAGTTGAGTAGAACATTTTGGGTGCTAGGTTGAGCCAAAGTTTTATAAAATACTGCACTGATTCGACTAAGGTGTTGCTCAAGCATCTTGCATGGGCAGGGCAAAAAAGGGGATTTCCAATAATGTATTCTCCTGAAAACTCAATAGTTGTATTCGGTGATGAACCTACAGAACATGGGCGTCGTCAGGATTTTTTTTAGAGGGGGGCAAAACATATTTTTCCCAAAAGAATTCCTGTATTTCTCAACAAATTCTCGATTTATCAGTTTTAGAGGTGGGCAGGGACATCCCCCCCCCCAACCCATTAAATTGATACCAATATGACTTCGTGCCTCTTTTTCTTTCTTTCTTTCTTTCTTTTTTTTCTTTATCTTTTTCTTTTCCGGGGGCAAGCGCCTCCCTTGACCCCACTCCCCCCTCGCGACGCCCATGCTAGAGAATAGTCCAAAACGCTGGGTTTGGGGCCTAAGCGTCCAATATGTCCGAACCCAACCAGTTCTTTATTAAACAATGAAAAATTAGTAAATTACATTATGCAAATAATAACGTGAATTGGTGAAACTGGGGCGGGCAACCGGTTGTATGAGAAGACAAACATTCAAGAACCATTGGGATTTCAGTCCCATGGGGTATAAAGGAACGGACTCAAACAAATTTACTTCTGTTCTTCCCCGAATTTCCGTTGCTTCCGTTTCTTCGGAATCTGCCATCAATCAATGTCTCTGGGTAATGCTTGCCCAAAGCATATGCTGTCTCGTGAAAAAAAAATTCCAAATGTTCGAAAACAGATTATGAAGATGTAGTTGTGAAAAAGGGCTAAAACTTGTTGAAGACCAAGGCACACAAAATTAAGATTTGTTACGTCAGCTAAAATTACTTAAGGTAACGCAACAAAGATTTTATTGTAACGTGTCTTGCTATGAGGATGGCTTACTGGATATACAGAGCTTGATTTACTAGGCTTATATTTTTGGTTTATTGGTTTCAATAATTTTTAAATTATTGAAACCAATTAACCAAAAATATAAGCCTATAGTATATTTTGTGAGGTATAATATCGAGAGTAAGTGAAAATAATATAATAATTCGTCTTTCAGGAAGACATGTTGTGCTGGGTACCAGTTTGCAGACGGCCGCTGTGTTTCTATTGGTAAGTAGGCATAAACACTGTAAACCAGTTAAACGACAGACATTTAATGTCAATTACAACTAATTCATCTCTTGATATACATACATAAAAAAACAATTGTTTGGCTTGTACATCTCTATTCTGTTTTGGGATTTAATAGAGCAAGATGTGTGTGCAGATGCTCCGTGCGAACAGCAATGCGAAGATGATTTTGGGCGTGCCCACTGCACATGTTACCCTGGTTACGAGATGAACAAGGAGAAATACCGCGTCAGGGAACATCCGTATTGCGAAGGTGAGAATGGAATACAGCATTATTTATCATTATCCTGATTATAGCGCAGGCATCATTTGTCAAAATGGCGATGGGCTTCAGGACTAGTTTTAGGGGTGATCATCTTTGGATGACATGTTCTCCCAAAAGTCATTGTTTTATAAGCCCAAACAATTTTAACAGAAAAAGAAAGATGATGAAATCAGCCTTAATTTGATGTGTGTCTCAAACACCTTCGAGAATTTTTCCTGAATTTCGGAAAAGTTCCGTGAAAAGGACATTCGCATATCCGTTCTGAAATGAAGACAAGTTGTTTTTTTCTCCGGACACTTGGCCTCCGTAAAATCAAATACACTATCGGACAATAGATGACACTTTTTAGGGCGGCAGAATTGCCGACGGTCACGCAAAATTACTCAAAGGCACTCGTAAAAGACCACTGGTAAAAAAGGTAACTTGTTTGAAAAAAAGGGGGCACTTGTTCAAAAAAAGAGGCACTCTTCACGAATATTTGGGGGAGGGGGTAAACGCTAGGCAAAAAAAGGAACACTTGAATGAAAAAGGGCAGACTTTACCTCTGCCTCTATACTGCCGCGGCGGCTTCACCGCGCTTTGCAGAGACCGACCTAATTATAGGGGAAATATTAAAGAGAACGAAGAAAAGAGAATGGAGAAAAGTTCTGAAGTCACTCCCGTCCATTCCCTCGACAGATATCAACGAATGCAGCATCGGAAACGGCGGCTGTCTTCATCATTGCAACAACACAGCCGGGAGCTTTTATTGTTCTTGTTTCCACAGCTACCGGTTAGATGCAGACGGCAAATCGTGTGTTTTAGAGGAGGGTACGAATAGCACGGGTGAGTGATGCAAGAACAAAGTAAGCATCAAACAAGCTTAAATATTAGGAGAACAGTCGACTGTCAATATACTCTCCTATAACAAGGTCATTTTCAGATAAATCGTGAAAAACTTTTAATCGAAATGGATTAAATTTTCCGGCGCTAGGCGCCGTGAAAACTGAATTTTCCCATATATGTAGTGTACACAGAGCAGAATTACCATTCGTGCATATGAATAATTAATTAGCCATAATTCCAAAACCCTTTGGCCTATAGTCATGAAATTTCTTGGGTATCTGTTGTTCTATACATGTACTGAGTTTCATAATTTGTCGTCACTCGATAGCCGAGATCTTAGGGGGGGGCAGAATCAGCCTCCCCCCCCCCCCTCCCCTCTGAGAGATGGTCAAAATAGCCCCGCTCTTTTCAACATTGACTGGAATAATTTTTTACGTGAAATAATTCAGTAGCTTTTTGATATCAATGAAATTGGAAATTATGGTTCAGTAGTCGTTACGAGCGACTAAGTCTTGCATGGTTGACACATTATATCTCATAAGCCTCCTGGCTTCTTACACAAGAGAGACGCTTCCGCATTTGATCCTTTTAACTCAATTTCCGGCTGACGATAAACTTGAATTTCCCTCCGAATTAAAAACGGCCTCGTTTCAAATACCGTTATACAACAGAGAATAAATCAAACGTTCATGTGATCTGTCTTCATGTATAGTACAGAAATTGAGGTCAACTATGAAATTGAAGTCATGTATGCAATTCCGATTGGACAAGAAGAGATGTGAATTACAGTGCATGGAAATGATGTATGACTGTGTTACTGACAGTTTGATCCTAAATTGTCATAAGTGGAGAGGAAAGTATTGAAGGATTAAAGGATCCTTTGCTTTCATGCAATTTGTTCGTTTCCAATAATAACACCTGTCAAATCTAAATAAAAATGTTCAAACCTAATCTGCAGAAGTTTCAGCTCAGCATTTTGATAATAATTCGGCAGGTTACTTTTTGGAATAGAGGCAAATGATCCTTTAAAGGTCTTCTTCCTTTGAAGTTTTGCACTGAAGTTTTGCAAGAGCAAACTGGTCGCAAATACGGTCCTCAGTTTTGTTGAACCTTGCTCACATTTTCAGCTCACAAGAGGGACATTGGACCTGGTAATTCGTATGAGGGCGGGCGATGTCAGACCAGCTGTTCTCAACTCCAGTCGTTTAAGGATGCCATCTTAAAGGTGCAGTCCAAGGTAAGGTTCGGAGCCTTTAATAACACAAAGAGAAAGATAACCAGCGTAATGGGTGGTAGTTGAAGGGAATGTGAAAGAATGGTACAAACCTGACGCTACTTTAGCGGTTGTGTACAAAGTCTATGGAGAGTCAAGAACATTTTCTAAGTATTTCAAACAAAATTGGAAATGTTTTTCAGTCCCAGATTCATGTCTTATCATTTTTGCAATGACTGACCTTCATTTAGATGATATATGAAGAAAAAAGCAGCGTCAGGTTGCAACATTCTTTCCGGAAATTGAAATTTAAAAAAAATACAGGTGCTCTCCATTATTTTGATTGAGTTTGTTGATTTTTAATGAGAGAAGAGTAGTGCCCCATTTTGAGTAGGGGCTGATTGCAAATTCTTCACACATACTTTTGTCTTCAATGCACAGATAATCGTCCTAGAGAGCAGATTACCTCAACCACCCACTTTATCCACCAGTGACGTGCTCCTCCATTACAACGGCAACCAACAACCTCTCCAGCCGAGCCGAGGACCTAAAGGAGACAAGGGGGAGCCTGGGGCAGGTCTGCCCGGCCCCAAGGGATTACCTGGCTTACCAGGTATGCCCGGGGCCAAGGGGGAGCCAGGACCCAGGGGTTCAGCTGGTACCCACGGCCCACCGGGTGTTACAGGAGCTCCCGGTCCGATTGGGGCACCAGGAGGCCAAGGACCAAAGGGCGATCTTGGTGATGTCGGCCCCAAGGGGGAAGTGGGTCCCCCTGGTCCAACAGGTCCGAGGGGGTACATGGGGCATACTGGCGTAACAGGTGCACTGGGACCTAAAGGGGAGAAGGGATCTTGCGTCTATGCTAGAGCCAGAGGTGGGTTAGTCTCCAGTTCGACAGCACCCAAGGGACAGAAGGGGGATACTGGGGAGCCTGGCCCCATGGGATTAATGGGGTCGAGGGGATTGACGGGGGAGAAGGGGAGTATTGGACCGATGGGACCCCCAGGACCACCGGCACAGCTGATGATCGGCGAGGCGAACTTGACGGTAGATGAGCTGAGTCAAATGCAGGGGCCTAAGGGAGCTACAGGACCTAGGGTGAGCTAATCGCTGCCACCATTCAGATTACCGATCTGTCATCGTTGTCATTGTCATCATCACCGTCCCCAATAACAATCATTGTCACCGTAATGCCACTATAATCCTCAAAAGTTGTCACTTGCCATTGCTCTACCATCGTCACAACAGAGGTGGATCTAGGTTTGGCTCAAAAGGGGGTTTAGCTCTCTGGAATTAAAGGGGTTTAACAGCCATCTGGTATTGTTTTTCTTGTTATATTTCTCTTTTTTTAGAGTCCTAATTAAGAGCTTGGGGGGGAGGGTTTGCGGGATACCGGGAGGGGGTTAAACCCCTAATCCCTCCCCAAAGATTCACCATTGCATAACCATCATCGTCATCCCCATCACCACCAGCATGCAGACCGTCGAATGCACCATTCAAAACCGTCACCATCATCACTTTCTTCAATATAACTTTTATCGAAATGTCATACTTGACTGATGTAATTGTTTCGGGAGAAGCCCCACTCGATCTTCGTTCTCTCGTCTCTGCTCCACGGTCTTACATTCCCCTTTTCCCCCTTATTCTTTATTCAGGGGTTGTCAGGCCTTCCGGGTGTCAAGGGCGAAAAGGTAAAATTCTCCATCCTTGATTGAAATCCAAAAATGCAGTCACATTATGATTTCTGTTTGTATGTTACTCTTTGTCAAAGTGTTCAGCAAATCATCTGTTTATCTGTTCGTTTATCGAGCGGTCGGGCCATCTGTCCGTCCGTCTTTTGTAAAGTCTTTCCTGATTGTTTCCTATAATACATTGAATTTATATAAGAAACTTTCAAAACAATGTCGCTTATTTTACCGCAATCCTTTTTACTTTTGCCCAGGGTGACTCCGGATCCAGTGAGCTTCTCCTCCTGATCATAGCGGAGATGAAGAAGGACATTATCAAACTTCAGAAACGAGTCTTCAGTGATAACCACGTGATAACCTCGACCAATAACAACGAGAGACGCAACGGCTCGAACGCGGCCGATGACGTCATCGGTACCGCCGACACAGACTTGACCTTTACGAGTAGTTCTTGGACGAGGGACGAGAATGAGGGCTCTGGAAATTAAATTTGAAAAAAATATTCGAAAAATTGATATAATTGGTGAAAAGTCTTCCACTTTGTGAATACTAGCAAATGTTTTTACCTCATTCGGTAACGTTTTGAAATTGCAGGATGAACTGAATGTTTTCTTTAACATGACAGGAGCAAACTAGTAATTATAAAGGACTTGTTGGGTTTATAGATTCATTAAATTAACAGTTTTTATTTGCCGGTGACCAGTTTTGAAGTACCGGCGGAATTCAGTTTTGTATAAGACAAAACTTATCTTTAATTGTGCTGCAAATTTAGTATTACGTGAGAAGGAGAAATTTTACTGAGCCTATTTTTCGATTTTGACTTAATTGTTTCTTCTGTATATTTGATAGAGTAAAAGCAAGTTGAAACGAATTAAAATAGCGCTGCAGAAAATATTGTGCAAACAAAAATAACGAGATCTACCCATCTATTGAAATCATTCTCGTCTATAATTAGGTGTGTTGACCGTGGATTTTTTTTTTTACAAATGCCTTTTTGGTAATATTAAGAGCACTCTTATAGAAGCTGTCAAAACTATGAGATTCTTCTTCTTTTTTTAAATCAATGAAAATTACAAGTTTCAATCTCGTTACAATTTTTTAATTTTAAATATTTTTTTGATGTGTCTTCGCAGCCGAAATTCCGAGTCCATGAAAAAAAGTAAGAAGAGAGTTTGTCAACTTTTAAACTTGTATTATATCATTTGAAATTGTGCTATTATTGTCATAATAAAACTAAAACTGTGTACCACGTAATGTTTGTCTCACGATGTTTTAAATCGTGTTTAGTATTAGTATGACCTGAATGGGACATTTTTGGGGGTTGTGTAATGTGCTAGAGCCCCGTTGCCTTCATGCTCTGACCTATATGTGCCGAGTCCATCCAAGATGACACGTTGATAAGGCTCCAGTTGTTACTCATTTTTATCTAAAAGGGTAACAATTACTACCAACTTTTTCCCTGAAAAAAAACCCCAAAGACATAGCCCCACAAGCACTAAAGTATAGCCCCACCCCTCAAGCATGGGTTACACGATAGGGGTGCACACCGGTAAATAGGCCTAAATCCATCCCGCGCCGGTACCATTTACCCTCACAATATTCTATATTAAACTTTAAAGAGTTTTGAGAGCCATAAAATTGGGTAATTGAAGAGATATGACAATGAACCTGTGGCCCAGACTTGGGGCTGCCATTTCTGGCATTTTGGATGCAATTGGGCCCGAAATTGGCGCTGATTTTGCCATGCAGGGTTCGTTTTTCAAGATGGCTTCTTTTCCGCTTTGGGAAAAATAGCGGTCGCCTTCTTTGGGTGAAAATGTCTCGAAAATTCAATGGTTAACCCACCCAAAAAAAAAATGAAAGAAGAAAATAAAATATTACATGTTGATTATCATTTCTCTGTGCAGCTTCAATACCTGTGAGGGTTTTGAATAGTTTAAAAGAATTTTGAAGTATGGGCATTTTATATTGTCTATGGGAATTTTAATGAAGGGGTGCATCTCTAGCGATATACGTCAATGTACATCACGAGAGGGCGCTATACAATAAGATCAATGGGAGATTTCCATGTCAACCTGAAATATGGCGGTTCCAAATCACAACCCACCTCGGGGTATGGAGGGCTACGACCTTGGCGCCCTGAGCGCTGAACAACAAGAAAAACTCAACCAATTTAAAGTAAGTTTTTTTTGCAATTGTTGTGTTATTTTCGTGGAAAACTGTGCTTCCTTAATGTTGTAAAAAGGTTCGAATATGATAAGCCAAAAAGTTGCCCACTTTCCGGACGTCTTTTTTTTACACGCCAACCTGCATTATGTCATGTGGCTGTTGTGCCCATTCTTGAAAATCACGCATTCTCGAGAATGGGCGCGCATTCTTAAGAATGAGCGCCCAATCTTAAGAACGAGCACGCGTTCTTAAGAATGAGCGCTCATTCTTAAGATTGGGTGGGAATATCACGTGCACAATTTATGAATTTTGCCCAATCTTAACAAACATTGCACGACATAATTATGTGAAATGAATTGTATGGCGGTTAAAAGGGAAACAATTCATATAAAGAGGAAAGAAAATGTTCCATGCTTCTGTACTCGTATAACTACGATAATTTGAATCAAATTAAGCCTGTTATTATTGCTTTTTTCTGCCCATTATGGGAAGTTTTGTAATAACGGAGGACTGGGAACTAGTCTGGGAAGTGCTTTGTTTAGGCTAGACAAGTTACAAGTCCCTGCATGTATCATGCGTGCCACGAAAAAAAAAAACGATGTCCAGAAGCCGCCAAAATTGCTCTTTTGACTAGATAGAATCCAGCTCTGCGACGTTATGGTGAGGTGTGAACAATAAATTGGTGGCAATTTAAATGGGAAATAGCATTAGCACTATGGGATGTCGCAGTATTCATTCTCATTCTTCACATTCTTCATTCTTACGGCCCCCGCTTTTATTATCCCAAAATCAGAATTCTTTGCACAAGTATTATTATGTCTCTTATTTTTTCCCGGTCCCCCCCCCCCATATCAATACGCCTATAGATACTTATCATATCCACTCTACTTAGTACTTTTCAGCGCCTTGCGTTGCAACAGTATAATTATAGAGAATCAGTGAACGAGGATTCAGCTAGACTTGCCAAGCGCAGCCGGTGCTCGGCATCGACAAGACCGTTATCTTGTCGCGCATTCTCAAGAATGTGCATGCCCATTCTCGAGAATGCGTGATTTTCAAGAATGGGCACAACATGGCCTACATCATAGGCGACTTTAGTTTAGTCGTCCAAACTTTGGGTGATCGTGTAGTGTAGGGCCCCTGTTTTGTTTTGATCAAATTTGAGTAAAAAATGTTTTTTATTGCTCAAAAATCACCTTTACAATCAAATGCAGACTTCTCTCAATTCTAATGACACCCGTTTTGCAATTTTGAACAGTTTCTTGAAGTAGAAATCACAATTTTCCTGCGCTGTTTGTGCCTTGCGATTCAGTGCGCCGTGCGTGCTCGCAGTACATTGCGCAGTGATCGCCATCTGTATTTTCAGGTCGCGTGTTGTCGTCATCATCGTCATTTTACCCCCAAATTTCCCTCAAAAAAATCAAAACCCTGCTCTCTGTCTATGACATACCTGTTTATTGAGAATGTCGCCAACTAGTTTGGTAGGTCCAAAAATTTTAAAGTGGATTTTGTTCCCTTATAGGAACAGGGCCCTACACTACACGATCACCAAATTTTGGTTTAACTGTTTAGTGTTTATATCACTACACTGCTAGTGCTGCTTGAGTGTTAAATACTAGCAATAACAACCTTGGATTATTGCAGAATACCCCGCTACTCGAAGATCACTCCCTAAAATTCAATGCATGGCTACGCCGCCATAGGCATAGCCTATGCAATCAAACTTCGAAGGAGCTCGAAAAAAGAGACTAAGTCCAAAGTAGGTCCCAGGGAGTGGATACAGAGTGCTGAGTCCAGGCATGCAACTGTTCCTCAGGTCAGCTGATTTCCTCGTTTTTCATCGTTTCACACTTCGGCCTAGGGCCTATGCCATTAAAAATTTAACAACACTGTTGTAAAATTCGAGTTTCCACTGTTTTTTACTCTTCCAAGTTGCATGCCTGTGAGCTATTTACCCTTTTAAAAAAATCTTCAAGGGGATGAATTAGTACATAGCCTACAACGTAAAATAATGGGGAAGATCAAAAAAAGTCCAAAGTAAGTAAGTCCAGAGTGGGTGAGCAGTCAAGCATGACCCTGTATCTGCATAGCCGGCTAACAAGGTTGGACAGATGGATGGTTGGGTATTCTGCCACGCTGACAGCAGACTGTGTATACTATTTCTTTTCCAAACAGTGGTGTAAGGTGTTTCACGGTAAATATGTGCCATCTGATTCACGGGGCAAAAAGAACACGCATGGCTAGACGCAAGCGCATTTTGGAATGACTGCATGATGACTTGGAAGTGCCAAACTTTTACACCGCCAACACATGTTTTACAAGCGCCAACACCTTATTGTATAGTTACGGGCCCCTGTTTCTTTGTGGCCCTCTGTGTTGTTGCGGTGTTTTTATCACTCTAAGATGACTTTTGCCATGGCATTGTGTCGGCAGCAGATGAGCAGTGCAGGTCTGAAGCAGTCTTTTAATTCTAAATCATGATCTAACTACTAGTACTAGGTTTTTGAAAGGTTGAACAGTGATTGTGATGTACACCCCCAGTACCTACATTGTAGCCATGGGCGTAGCGAGGGGCAAGGGGGCACTTGCCCCGGAAAAGCAAAAAAAATAAGAAGAAAGAAAAAAAAGAAGAAAAAAAAAGAAAAGAAAAAGAGGCGCGAAGACAAAGTGGTGTAAATTTAATGAGTTGGGGGGGGGGGGGCAAAATGTCCCTGCCCCCCTCTAAAACTGATAAATCGAGAATGTGTTGAGAAACACAAGCATTTTTTGGCAAAAGTTTTTTTTGCCCCCCTCCAGAAAAAATCCTGGCGACGCCCATGATTGTAGCCTTATGTTAGGGCAAGGCTTATGGTAAAAAAAAAAAAAAAAAAAACACCACTGAACTCAAAATTCATAGACAATCACACACTGTACTATTTTTTGTAATTTTTTTGTGGGGGGGGGGGCACTGCTCGTTTCTTTAATTCAAAGCAGTCATGGGATATATTTTACACTTTTTACCTGCAGATACAAACTAGGTTAGGGAATGAGAAATTCCTTCGAGATCATCCAGAGGTTGACGTTCTACTGGCAGGCTTTCTCGGGTAAGAAACCAATGTTTTTAACTTTGGGACTATTTCACAGTAACTCAATGATCTGTCTCTTAAAGTCACTTAGTGTGCCAAAAAAATATCATCTCCAACTCACCAACATACCCTTGATTTAAGCGTTTCATTTTTACCTGACTATTCTAGCGACGTTCTGACACAGAGACCAGAGAACATTCGTGACTTTGCCGCCGACTATTTTACCAAGCCCCACCTGAAGGATAGTGTCCAGAGTCAGTTGAAGCAGAGAGAAAACGCTCTACGCGAAGCCAAGTTCAACAGGAAGCTTTGAGGCTTGGACAGCACTCCAATAAAGGAGCGTTACTAGAGCCTGTTTTTCATGGTTTTGAAGGGTGCTGGTTGGGTGAATTTAGGGGCATCTCATAGTCATACTTTCGTGAGGGGAAAAAATACTCAAATAATTGCGAGTACCTGAGAATATCATCCATTGGGTTATATCTATAAGTGTTTCTTATGGATGCAGGTAAAACGAAAACCCCTCAAACTAGGAATACAACTTATGTCCAATACATCAATGTACAGGTATAGCTCAGTTGACATTGGTATTGGAGTGTCAAAGGAAAGTCTCAGATTTCAATGTTAGGTTGGGTAAATGGGCTTAGACGCATTTGAATGGCCTGGGGACTCGTCATCTAGATCTCAGCTCAAAGAAAGACTTCACTTTTGAAATTCCCCCACAGGCCCCTATACATTGTGTACATGTATAGTGTGAAACGAAGAAGATGCTCTGTGATTATAACATGAGATGCCCCTTCTCTCCCTCCTCAACCCCCTAGCCACGCCTCTAGTAATATTTCCTAATAATTTATGTAAGGCACTTGTATCTGGTTGGTTAGTGTGATGTCACTTCAGTTTAAGCCACGCCCACTGCACATTAAGTAGCATTGGAACCATAGGAACCGGAAGTTAACGCAACTTGAGTGCTTATCCAATTGGGGCTAAGAGTCAGTGTTGCGTGCATGTGAATGACGAAGTCACTAACGAATCGGATAAAGATTCCGATCAAACCAGAATTATAACTGTCTATCATGCTGAACAGTTCAAGTCCACGGAACTGTGATTAACATCCTGCTTTATGGCAATGTTATGCCCCAACTATAGAATCATCCCAATTATAGTTGGGTAGATCCCGGCTACAGTTGGGACAACCCCAACTACAGTTGCGACAACTAGCGCTGGCAATACTGATTTTTTTTGTAGCCGATTTTTTCCCCCCTGCAATATCAGCGATATGGCGATAAATCGTCAGCAAATTACAACCCCCAACTACAGTTGGGACAGCCCCCAACTACAGTTGGGACAGCCCCCAACTACAGTTGGGACAGCCCTAACTACAGTTGGGACAACCCAACTACAGTTGGGACAGCCCCAACTTCAGTTTATTTAGTTCATTTCTTTACCCAGTTGAGACTGTCCCAACTATAGCTGGGGCGTATACTGCAAATCAGCTGGAACCAGTCTAAGCAATGTATACGGTATCCCGTCGTTGAGACTGTCCCAACTATAGCTGTCCCAACTATAGCTGGGGCGTAACAGCAACGACGGGATACCGTATACATTGCTTAGACTGGTTCCAGCTGATTTGCAGTATATAAGTCGCTCCGTGAAATTGACTTCTGGATTTATTTCATTCTTTCTGAGCCTTATTTGGGTTATAACTGTGTGATGTATAGACTTTGTATCATGAGAATATCTCACAGGTGTACATATTTATTATCAGATTTTAACTTTTTTTTTTCAAATGTTTGCTGTTTATTAGTGTTAGCTTTATGTGGAAGGAATATTATTTGTTCCATAAAGACTGTGGTTTTGGTGTGTTTAAAGATTACAAGTGGTTTAATCTGGAAATTTAATGTTCCAAATAAACATGAGCTGTTGGAAGACAAAAACAAGATGCAGAGCGCAGGATTTAAGATTCAGGAAAATTAACGTAATATGCACCGGCATTTGAATATACAAATGTATTTTAGATAATATGCACTAAATATGGTTTGGAGTGTTTTGTACATTGTATTTCACATATTGATGATTTTTGCACAAATAATAATCTGAAACATTCTATTTGTTTATATTAACTGTGTTAAGAGTTTTACAAAAATTTGAGTGATTTGATGATGCCAAATTCTATACATTTCATTTAATTGCACGGGTTGCATGTGTTTTAACGTGAACTACAACCTGAAAATGCCACGAAGTCCTGATCATTAAAACATGACCTATTGCTAATTGGCCAGCTTGGTCAATTTGGTGCGCTTTCTGGGGGCATTTATTTCGATTGTTCACGATAACGGTTTTGGGCAAACCTGCGTGAAACGAAAAAAAATATAAGCGAGCAAACAAACAAACAAACACCCCAACAAACACTATTCATTAATCGAAAGTTGTAAAAGTAAAGGCCAGACAGGGTTTGACTTTAACACGCAAATCATCTGGATAACCGTTCGAATTGAAGACACTCATAATCCTAAGGGACCTATTTATTTCTAGACGCAAGCAATGCCGCGAATTTCATCCTTAACATTCTCAACATACCACCGCGACCTGCAGAGAGCTAGCTATGATTCCTTGCTAGTATAATGCAAGAAGTATTGAGTTCAGCGCTGCCATACAGACAGCCTTATTACCTGGGATATGTACACGCGATTAACATCACTGGCCTAAGTTAACCCGTACATTAATATGCTCGCAGACAGTTCATTCACAGCAGGGTTCATCATGCACGATAGTGTCTGTGATTGTATAATAATAATAATGAGCTGTACATGTACTCAATGTGTGTGATTATATATACGTGCACATGTTCTCTTGTGACAGAATACATGTACTGCACTTTGGCATATGGCTTTTTAAGACAAGCAATACGATTACAGAGGCGGTCTATGAATTCAGAGGTGGGGCGTAGAGGATAGGAAAAGCTACGACCCCCCCCCTTGATTCCATGGATCCGCCCACACAGTGTACAAACCAGAATATTTCAATTGATTTATCGTGTACAGTGATGCACAGATTTATGTGTTTTTCCTATTTAATTTTTGAGAGATATTGCACCGGTTGTATCTGTGATAAAAGTTCTGTGATTTTTTTTTAAACTGTAGGCCTACATGTACATGTGTCAGCGAAGACCAAATGTTATTAAGGTTTCCGACCATCCAAAACGGATAAGCTGGATTATTAACGTTCAGTTATCAACAAAATGTTAATGCAATAATGAATCAATGTTGATTCTTAGTCTGGCGTGGGTTCAATTTCATGATCAAGGATACTTGGCTTTCTGGAACATATGGTCACGAAAACATATGGTCTTGGTGGCAATCAAAACGCTCTGTAAAATAATGCGTCTGAAAAAAATATTAAATTCCCGCCACGTGGAACCGAGAATTGGTGATCCACGATGTTAATCCAAAAGATTAATGGTTCAGTACTACATCAGAGGTAACATGAACACTCAAGCCTATAACGTTGGACACACAAAGTACCAAATTATTTTTCAGTTGATGCAGAATTGTGCCCATTCATTGGCGTGACGGGGTTACCCTATACAATAGCACTCCCCGGCTCACAGGTGACAATCAGTCAGTCAGTGAGGTAGGCTCACAGAGGACGTAAGCTGGGCCAATTAATGGGCGTCTAGCAAACACTAATTCAAAGTTTGTTTAATATTATTTATAGTCACCTACAGACGTGATGCTTTGGAATACCGACATTTTGTTCATTGTCTAATCATAAATAATTGGTTTGGTTTTGGTGTTCTTTGTAAGTACAATAAATTTGACGATTGTTATAATGGAATTTATACTTGATTGTATATGAGGAGAATAAATTGTTTGATAAGAATTCAGAATAAAGATTGATGAAATGGATAACATTACAACGAATTGTGTTGCATAATAATCTGTTATGCTCCTGTTTAATTTAGTCTTCGTAAAAAATAGCTGTAGCGAAACAGGTCGAGTAGTAGTAAAGTCTGTCCCGAGCCGATATGGCGCATTATGCTGGCATTTATCACCGGTTTCTTTAGCAAGAAACGACTTAAAATATTTCGATTCCCTGGATGGAATGCCAGTCCATCGCAGGTGTTACGCCCGAGCTAATGCATGTGCAGCGTGAAATTTGGACTCTATGGGTGCACTGAACCAATTCAAGCTCCATTGAAAACAGTGTGAAATTAACAAAGTTCAGGGCCAAATTACTGAGGTTTCTCAAACATAAATGAAATTATTGTCTTTTCCTTCGTCTTTTTTTATTTCTTTTCAATTTTGGGTAGATTAGCCAATTACATTTTTAAATATTCACACCAAAACAAAATCACCTCCCGAAAAGTGATAGTTCCCAAGCCTGCATGTAGCCATTTTACAAGTGGCATCCTTCCACTTTCTCAAGCAAAAAGGACCCATCAACCGTTATTTTATCAAGCCTGCCCTCAGCTGGAAGCCCCCCACCAGGGAGTGATATATTTGGCCATATTTACACAAACGTTTTTGAAAGATATTGGGGGTTACCTTTCATGCTAATGTGCTCGCGTAGAAATTCTCACTTGAATTAGTTCAAAGCACCCCTATGAAATCTGGAATAATTGGTTGTATTGCGCATGCCTACGTGGAAAAAAACGAGGTCAGTGGCAGGTCTTGTGTGAGGGCTAGAGTCCATTTAAGGTAAAAGAGACCAAATTTCCTTAGGAGTCCAAATTGCATATGATATAGGTACCCATTTCTCTGGGTGGAGAGAGGTAAGTGATGGGGGTGGAGTAGCTTGCCCAAGGACACAACATAAAGTCGGCAGCAAGATTCGAACCACTGACCACTGATCATGCGTCACACTCCCCATAACGTGCGTATTTTTACCCTGACATTATCTGGCTATTTTAATTATAACGATCCTCAGAAAAGCGTGTTGATGATTACCTAAGTCGCCCAGATATGGTCTATGAAAAAAAAGATTAGCAAAGGATGACGAGGCTTTAGTACAGACGCGGCTGGTAGGAGGGAGAGATAAGTGAAACACTGCATTCAATTCCACAGACACTTTGTTTTATTAATACAAAAAAGGAATCGCCACTTCAATCTATAGTTTGCTTATATATACATACAAATTACGGATGTAAGAAAATGACAAATTTAAAAAAACATTGATATTAATATTTGTAATTATTGCAGTAGACGTGTATATAGTACCATGGGGAAGTATTAAATATTTATTGGAACGAATAGGCTGCTGTAGTGTTGAGGGTTGTTACGTATTGCGAAGATTTTAATTATGAAATGCAATTAACATTTTACAACTGGAAAGACACACAAACTTAATTTAGTACCGGTACATTTCCATAAATTCATTAGAAATATAGGCCTACACACATTGTGCATACATGTGTGGAGTTACTGATAAATTGAATGCATGTACATGTACATCATAATTTACTCATATTAGAATAAAATGCACATTTTTAACAAATCTAAGATGGAAAAACCTACAATTTAGAATCATATGGATTCTGAACAAAAAATATGAGAACTGTGCGGCATGCAAAATCATCATTCTCCTGAGGTTCTGTAAATTGTGGACTGTCAACTTTTTTCTCGGAAATTCATATTTGTTAAAGAAAAATTATCATTGTCAACATTCATGTTTATGGAAATACAAGTTGATACATTTACATTAGTATACCAAGAACGAAAATCCGAATAAAACTTTACATATCCTGAAACCAGATATTAAATATATTGCTACAAAAATGCATACGAAATTATGCATCAATAAAATACACGTGTATAGGACTTCCTACTGGAAATAATAGAGTAAACATGCATAAGATACGGTTGTGCAAACAGCGATTTTTTTTGGAAGATCACAAGATGACATTATAAAAAACTTCATATCCGCTCACTTATATATCACGGCTAATTGTTGTTGGACATAAATTGACTTTATTTCTATAGACGCATCTACTTTGGTTTGCAGGGCCGGTTGTTGACGGTCCTTGACACGTGAAGCGAATCTTTCAGTTTTCGATCTTAAATGTCTTTTTAAAATCACTTCGTGCCTAAAATGTAGAAAAAGTACATGTACACGTATACTATCGCCCATGTTACACTTTTAATAGTCACAGATAATTTAAAGGACATAAAAGTTAGTCTAACGAGAAATTCTTGGAGTCGGGCACACAATTTTTTATCCATTAGACTGGATTAGCACACAGATGAGGGAAGAGAAACTATAATAAATGCTAAACTTTTGATTGTCAATCCGCAATAAACTGTTTAGAGAAACTTGAATGAAAATTCTATAAAGAGCGTATTAGCAACATAGGATCATTTGCAATTACCCAGAAAAGTATCTGCTGATTTAATGACAGAAATCTTGCTGAAAGCGAAGACAGGACTGGTATAAAATACCCTGTGACAAGATTCCGCCTGAAACAGTATCGTTTGGAAGAAAATTAACATTGAAGGTGGTCTCGTGTTTGTGGGCACACCTTTTAGCTGCATTAGCAACGGAATCCAGTAACGAGCCCCAAAAACTGTGCTAGTTTTCTCTTCTTTTTCATAATGAATAATAACCACTGAGCTGAAATTTCAACACTTTAGTTGTTAATCAATATTGGTTTTGCCCTTCACTGACGTATAAACACTGTATACTCAGTATGTTTCCTCCCGAGTGAAATATGGAAACAACTCGCTCGGGTGGGACTCGAACCCACGACCTCCTGCTTTCTAGTGCAGACGTCTTACCACTCGACCACCAAGCTTGAAGGATAGGTCGGGTTGGCTGGTTCGAATATGATGTTTATGTTGCAGCGGGTACCGCAATGTAACTATTCATAAGATGGAATTATGTACATTGTACGTTAGTTATTATTAAATGTACCCTACTTAAGATTTTGAAAAATATATGAATTGTTGCTTTAAACATATAAAGGTGCGCAAAAAGCACATAATCATATGTACCTTTAATTCGGCATTGAGTGTTTTTCATCATTTTTAAAATATTTTCTATATAATTGATTACGTGAACTGCTACTTTTATTCCATCTCCATAAAACAGCTGCAATGTTTCTCTTTTGGTCACATGTCACTTTTACATGTACTGTTACCTTCAGTCTTTAATACATTTATTGCTCGTGTATGCAAATATCATGCAAATGCTTGCAAATCAGGCCGAGCCATACCGCAGCTGATTGGCTTTGGGGTTTTCCTTGAGCGCTCTGCGTCGCGAGAGTGTTTCAGACACCCAATCAGGGGCGATGACGAAGCTACGCCGATAGGAAGGTTGGGAGAATCTGAAGAAGCTGTTCTCGTGGGTGTAGTCGCCCAGGGATTTGGGGCGTGGCTGACGGCGGACGGTGGGGCGGAGCTCAATCTTCTGGGCGTAGTTTCTCGCAACAGGCGTTTCGGATCTCCTTCAATAAAAAAGGGTGGTCATATTATAAACCTAAGTTTTACTTTTACCACACACTTTAATATTCGTTATCAAATAAACCTGTAATTTCCATGTCTTAAGATCGATGTCGTGTCTCACAGATGTAAATATGATATTGAATATTAAGGCGTGGCTTTCCACAAACTCTTGAAATGTGGTGAAGGAAAAACCAACTGCTACTGTTGTCAGCTATTGATGTATAGGTGGTAGTTTGATAAAACAAAAATACATGTGTGTATATATATCAAACACCACCATGATTCTATTGTACTTGATATCTTATTCGTTTTCAAAAAGAAAATAATCTTACTCATAGATTTTCTGTTCCACCTGTCGCATCCATTCTCTGGCTGTGGCGTCCATCTTGCCTTCCCGTTCGGGAACGGGCTTCCTGGGAGCTGGCGATGGGGGTACGTATATATGAGTTGCCTGGGGTATCCTGTTTGCCTTGATACTCTTCTGCTTCTGACTTGGGCGGTTTGTGGTTCGCAAATCGTCCGGGAGGGGTGGTTGCCCGCCTCCGTTGAGAGTCTTGAGAAGATTGAAAGCTACCTCCTTTTCTGTTGATGAAAATATTGATGTAGAGATTAAGATTAGTAAGATTGATAACATGACCAGTTGAGGTGGACCTGCACTTTACAAAGTCCCAAATCCTGGTTACACCAATGATGGGCATCGGAGGCGGTTTCACCTCTTTTTATCTTCAAGAATCTTACCGTAATCTGTTGCTCCTTCGATCCAGTTCTTCATGCGTGGATGCACCATCATCTTACGAGCGAGTACGGGCCCAGCTGTCTTCGGACGCTACAAGCATCGGGAACAAATACATGCACAAACAGACAGGTTAGAAAATGGAAGAGTCAGCTTAAGATGGATAAAAAAAAAGCTTGTCATTATTTGATTCATCAGGAACGCACATGAGATGGTCGTCCTGCATGTTCTCCTAAATCAGTGGTGGTCTATTGGACTTTGATCTAATACAACTTCTATGTTCACAACTGGAGAAATATTTCTGAATGTGTTGTGTTTGCACAAGCCGTCGAAAGCCATATTAACTTCAGCAACCGACAAACCGGACCAAATATTAGTTTTTTTGGGGTATTCCCACCCGATGTACAATCTCTAGAGAAGGCAATATTGGCCGCGAATTTTAATTCAGAGACACTTTGGTTGGTAGGCCTGAATAATATATGTGGAAAATCTATCGCTATAAACACTTGGGGGGGGGGGGGCTTTAATGCTTTTTTTCAAAAATAAGCGGAACAGGCTGTTTGATGAAGTGTTTGGGACCAAACAAGATTATTTTCCTTCACGCCATGTTTGAACGTACTTAGTCTTGCTTGATGTCCACAATTCATGCATGTTTATACACACCAAACCCACACGCACACTGTTAATCTACCGTACCTGAAGCTTGACAGACACCGGTCTCTCAGCCTCTATTCCCCCGTCAATATCCTCCCAATCCTCCTCACTCTGCTCATCGTCGACGGTATCATCAGACTGTTAATCATTCAGTAAAAGAGAAAACCACGGAAAACACATGCGGACGTATTATAACAAATAACCAAAAAAACTAGGCTTGAGGCGAAATGACGTCATGGTTTGTTTACATGTGTTTTTCTTATGGGAGCCACACATGTAAACAAAGCGTGACGTCATAACGACTCGGAGCTATTCGAGGTAAACACAAACACAGCACACAGGCACAAGCTCAACTTTGAAGGGGCGTGTCACTTAATAGGCGTAGTCTTGGAATGGGCGGCAACCAAGTGCTCCTATCGCAACATGAAAAGTATAGCTGCTGTGTCTTGTCGCATGACATCTCATTTTGGGGATATTGGATTGTTTTTTTTTTTAGATATGGTATGGAATAATTATGTGCCTTTTTGTAATTTTAGAAAAACGATAATATGCAAATATTTAAAGGGCTTAAAGCTTTAATGCCATTTTGTTCGTGCGATTATGGTGAGCCTGCAGTGCTCATAGTGTACAATCTTAGGCCAAAAAAAAGTTTTGTTTTGGTATATGGAGCTTGCCCAAAAGTAGTGCGGCGACGGCTTTTTTTTTTTTTACCTTTTTTTGCTTCAAATGTCGGCTGATGACTGCAAATGGTGCCCGACTAAACTTAATATAAATGAGACCAGAGAGGAGACGTAAAGTAAATTCTATTCTCGACCATAACCCAATCTAAAAACACGTTAAAATTGTGCAGCAGCAGGATTCCAGTCAAACCAGTGAGTTTGTCGGTTTTGAGACATCATCTTTCATTGAATTTTTTTTTTTCATTTTGCCGACGCGCATGGCTACGGCGACGCGCGCGCATACCAGAAACCGGAGACTTTTTTGGGGGGGCCTTATGCAAAATACGCAGGAAAATGTCTTTCGAAGTGCATTCAGCTAAGCGTGAAGTGCAACACCAGCTTGCAAGCAGGACAGGCCTGAGTGAATTTTCTAACCTTACTTGACATGATGGTAAGAGCTTTACATTAAAATGATATGAATATTTAGTCACATATTTTTTTGTGAAGCAAAGCGAAGAGAATTTGACGTCACGAAACATTTCGCTGCGAAATTGGCCAGAGTCAATATGTTCAACTACAGCAGGTGGAGGGAGGGGGGGGGGGGTTGTACAGACTGTACAAACGTGCCCTTTTCACCAGCGTTTATCCGTTCCTCCCCACCCCACCAAATATGTGTCCTTTTGTGTAAAACAAGCGCCCTTTTTTGTCAAACAATTAGTGCCCTTTTGGTTACTAGCGGCTTTTTACGAGTGCCCTTTTTATTAAATTTCGCGCAACCGTTGGCAATAGTGACGCCCTAAAAAGTGATATCTATTGTCCGATAGTGTCCATGATCATCCGTTTTGAACAGCGCCAGAGATGGTACAGCCCCTGATGATACCCCCCTCCTTTTTGTTTACTGAACTATTGCGAAATCGCAGCGCAAAAACTTGCTATCACAGATTCGCGCTGTACATGTACATGATTGTTATCATGATGAAAATGTAGGCATACATTGTATGATGAAAGCAGAAATTTACTGAGTACACTACACGGGAGTTATCTGTAACTTGCCTGGTAGTAACCACGATCGCAGTATTCAACAGAGATTTCTAACTGGTTTATAAACAAAAGGTGCAAAGCAATCAAACAAAAAATTCAATCAACGCGTGAATTCCACAGCACTTCATCAATCAATTATGCAAAACAGCTAAGTTCACCTGCTTAATTGGCTTCGATAACAAAATCAACACAACAAGCCAGAGTTATTATTGAAAATACTCTCGTCAAGCAAACAAAATCGGAAGGAGAATTCAGACAATTGATTTTACCTTGTCAAGCAGTGGTGCCGATTTACTCCGAAGATGCTTCTGTTGGACCACCGGGACGGACCGTGGTCTACGGGTGGCGTCCGGGGGAGGCGTCGGTGGGGTGTGTGCTCTCTTCACGCCAGTTGGTCCCGGGATGTTACCTGCAGGAAACATTGTCAATGTAGCAAAGAAACCGTTACAAATCATAATTATGCTGACACAAGAAAACTTCATGTATTCTATACACTTTTATGTTCGGCATTCATATTAAAATGAATAATATTTGGATGTCAACATTTAGTCCTCTTAGTTCACAGAAAACAAGAGCTTGTCAAACTTTAAAGACTTTTACAACGCGTGTGGATGAGAGACTTGATTGGCAACCTGCAACATCAAGACGTCTCAACAGGAAGATGAGCTGCTATTTCTTGCCAAGATGACAAGAAACATCATTTTAGACACTGGTCACTCTTTCAGCACAAGTTCTTGGTTTCTGTAATTTGGAAGTACTAAACAGGCGACAAATCAGTCTTACTTCTTTTTAATTTCAAGGCTTTATTTATCTTCTACTTTTTTTCGATTCTTAGTGCTTTATTTTACTCGATTCCCAGCTCCGATAACAATCGATTTCATCGTACTTTTATTCGATTGCTTAAAACTCGTACAAAGGAGGACCGAGAGGTGGACGACCTTTACACGAACCATCGATGACATTCCCTTGACTTAGCCAAGCAATCGTTATTCCCTGCATGATTTTCTTGTTATGCTAAATTGTTAATTAATTAAATCGTCTATTCTGCAGACCACATTTTTTTCTGCTTCAACAATAATTTTTAGTTCCTTGCTTCATTGACATTTGGACTGTTTCTTTTGATTCGTCTTTCATATTCATGATGTTCTAGGTTTCCTCCATGTCTTTTTGTTGTTGTTGGTTTTTGATTTATGAATAAAAGGCATGAATTATTTTTTTTAAATGTACAGCGCTCAAATGAAACGCAAAAGAAATATCTAATATAGGTTTTCCCAGCTATTTTAACACTTTTATCACTCGAATTCCCTATATCATGCCTTTAATTTCGTCCCCAATCATCAGTATAATTCAAATTGTTATTTTGTCATTCGTTTTCAAGTTGTTGTCATTACATTTCGTTTCTTGTGACGTACAGTGCATATGATTATAGAAAAAGCGTCCAATCTTTAGACTTATTTGAAGAATTGTGCGCATTAAAACAATGATAAATTCAACATCTATTACCCTATATGTATAAATAAAAGTTGTTAGCTGCATGAGGTATGCATTTTTATTTTGTGTTTCACAATTAACATTAGAGTCAAGAATTGACATTTCAAATATACATGGACACTAAGCGTCTTCTTAATGTTGCTCTTTGATAGACATATACCGTATTTCTGTTGTTTTAATCATATACATGTACATATATCAAAGGGCAACATTAAGAAGGTCACTGCCTGATGCCAATGCTTAATTTCCATATGCTAAACAAAGAGCATATTGTGAAAGTCCCATTCTGATTTTATTGTTAACTGTCAAAGAAAACTCAAAACGTACAGCTAACTTCTTTCATTTATAAGGAACTATTTGCTTAACATTAAAACTGTAATTAACGTGCACAATTCTTTAAATAAGTCCAAAGATTGGGCACATTTTTAATCGTTACGTTTTAAGTCACCAGAAACGAAATGTAATGATAACAACATGAAAATGAATGACAAAAAACAAATTTGCTTTGTCAATTCAACGCCGATTGCTTCACGAGACGAATTTCAGAGATTTTGGACGAATCGGTATGCTAAAAATTTGAATTATACTGAACCTTAAATGAAATCTAGTGGCGACTTTTTGAAATTCAATTTGAGATGTGAGCTTGGCGGTGATCGGGGACGAAATTAAAGTAATGATATAGGGAATTTGTGTGATAAAAGTGTTAAAATAGCTGGGAAAACCTATAGTAACGTCTTCCACCCACCAAGGCTAACCACATCTTTACCTCTGTAAGACACCCACTGTTCTACCGGTGCGTCAGGTTGTCGAACCACCCGATAGCGGATCCCCTTGGACTGGTTGTGAACCTTGGCCGGTATTCTGACAACAATCTCCTGTTCTTCATCTTGTTCCTCCTCCACTACATCCGGGACATCTCCGTAAGACTTGGATGCTTTCTTGTAACTGTTTCCACCTACCATGAACCGACACATACACACTTTAGCAAGAGAACGACTTGTGTTTAAAAACAAAATACATTGGTTGTAAATGTTTGTTGGTTGGTGTTTTTTTTCCAAATAAAATTCAGAAAAGATCCCAAACAACCTGAAAGTTGGTATATACGTGCTTTCGATTTTTTTCCGAACGAAATTTAAAGGAATATAATGTCCTGTAAGAAATAAATAAGTTTGATGGCCTTTGTACAGTTTTAAAAAGTGGTTTTGGATGGCGCACTTCAGTTCAGAAATTGCGCGCACTATTCCGAACGAATTAGGAGCGTCCCGCTCTTAATTCAAAAGTTGAAATCGATTAATTGATTTCTTGTCGTAGGCTGATTTTTGGTGCAATGTTTCATTAGAATGCTCATAACTAATGTAATGCTAGAAAATTATCAATTAGATTTGGAAATCTATTTTTCAAGGCGCCACATCCAGAAAGCATGTAACACCAACTTTAATTGAATATAGAGATACTCAATCATGTTGGTCATGTGTCCAGATCCAATTTGGCAGAAGCAGTTAGGAACCCAGTTTGATATGTACAGAGGTAAAATATTTGTTATACAACGCCTGACTATTTGTTCCTGTCATCTGATTGGTGTGTCGTTGATCACGTGTTATTGAAGTTCCATTACACGCCGCGGTCACACATTGGTGGCTCTGACCAATCAGATGAGGAGGATTTATTCAGGTGTTGTATTAACCAAATAATGAATGTTTCACATTCGTGCAATGGTCAGAATAATTTTATTCGGTGACCGACGGAACGTTTCGCCTCGTGGAACATTCCATCCGTCACCTCATGAAATTATTCTTATCATTGCACTCTTAAACATTCATTATTTGTACATGTATAATATCAATACATGCAGTATCTTAATTGGTGAGTATTTTAATACAAACTAGCATTTACATTATTGCTATATTTAATTAATGACACCCTTCTTGTCACACTTGACGAAAAGAATTACAGAAATGGTAGAAGAAAGACAAACGCACAACGTTTGATGCGAGTGGCATCATCATCGAATTTCAAGAAAGTTAGAATTATAAATCCTTATCATCACCCAACGTTCATACAGTCATGAAAATGACGAGACAAAATAATGCAAGTTATGTTAAAGAGATAGCATTCGCTTAAAAATGAGTGAAAATCTTTATTAATATCCACAATATATAGACATCAGACATCAAAAATGTAAACACAGGCCACTAAGTCTGGAGAGAACATGCAAACACGACACATAATTACATACACAATTCAAATTTAGTGGGCAAGTCACAAACATGATGAAAGGAAGTTTATCAATGCTAAACATTGGAATTTGAAACACGAGTTAATCAAATACAAAAAGGTATTACTGTAAGCTCCACCTGGAAATTTGACAGTTTAAAAAACGATATTAATTAAAAGAAACACCAGCTGGAAAAAACTGCACTGGACAACGAAAGTTAAAAGCAGACCCAGCATGCAATCAACCGGAAATCGTGACCTCTCCGTTAGATCTACTTACGTTCCCTCTTCAACTGTTTCCGGTCCTGTTTCCGGACTTTGTCCAGCATCTTAACGGTCGGTTTGACAAAGCCTTCCAAAAGGTCAACCTTTGGGGCTAAGATTTGGGGCGAAATGTGACCCAAGTCAAAGGTAAATTCCAGCTGCATTTTTCTGTTTAGGAACTGGTACAGTATAAATAATTTTCTTTTAAAAAAAAGTAAGTTTGTTCCCTGAACAAATATTGCACATCAGGCCGGTATTTTTCTCCAGTTTCCGTGGCATTAAACGACTGGGAATATGTCTATTCCTCCTGGATGGGAGGCTGGTCCATTGCAGGTTACTCCCCAGCTAATGCTGGTACATATTTTATACTCCTAGGTGGAGAGAGTCAAGTGGGGGTGAAGTGGCTTGCCCAAGGAAACAACATAAGTTCTAGCTAATATGTCGAGAAAATGCTGCTTGGGACCTTGGGAAAGACGTTGAATTTAGTTTCTAACGCAAAATAGGAGAAACGTCGGACATTATCAACAAATTATACATGAAGAAGGCCCTACAGATACGCACCTCATGCGTGCATAGCTACAAATCCCAATTGTCTAGGTTATATTACGTATTTTTATATAAATTTGTGATATGATTAATGTTACACTGTAGGAGTGCCTTTAGCTTATTTAAGATCGAACCAAATACATTTTGCTGCCATTCCATTTTTAGATCATGTGATTTGCTCACCTCTGTTGTACACGCTGTGCGCAGGACTCTTGGATCGCTTGGGTTGTTCCATTTCTTTGAGGGGGTCCCTCCCAGTTCGAACCATCTTATCCATATACTGATGTACTGCTTGGGTTACTCTAGCTCTCAACATCTGCTCCTTGTCCTGCTGCACTAGATTCGTGGGCATCAAGAAGTCCTAACATAAAGAGGCAATCATCAATTTTAATTACGTATAAAACGAAACTTCCTAGTTATGAAAAAAAAATGGTCGTTAGTACGTTTTCGTATAAAACCTCGCATCTGATGTCACACAATGAGGGCAAGTCTTTGTTTCTCCGCGATACGCATAGGGAAACATTTTGTGTTTTCATTGTCACTGAATTTGCAAAAATTGTCCTTAGTGAACATTTCTTTCCCGTCTAGGATGTCCTTTCATCCAAAGCCATGCTCTACCATGAACATTTCAAAAACGACGGCAGGAACTTCAATCAATGTGCAGGTTTCTTGTTCTGGACGAAAACAGAATCTCCTCAGTTCACGGACATCATGCTTGAGAAACTTGTGTATTAAAATATCGCTGAAAGCTTTAAGCTTGAGTGACATTCATCACAAATTTATTGTTGGACTATACGAGTATATCGCACCTAGCGTATCGCACCTAGCATTTATCTCTGAGTGCTCTTGCGAAGCACTTTCAAGTTTGAAGAGAGGTTTGAAGAGGGGTGCATGGAGGGCAGGTATTGTGTGTTTCCTTGAAATTGGTGTCCTGCTGTTCCATTCAGGAAACACAATTAATTGCGGCTAAACAGTCATTGGACAAAGTGTAATGTATGCGTATGACGTCAATAAACCACGTAGTAAGAAGCAAGGGCGGATCCAGAACCACATTTTCGCTGGCCAAGAGGGCTCGAGTACTTTTTTTAAAAGGGGAAGGGGATAAAGTATACATTATATATCACATTGTGATATTAAAACTAAAAGGTATGAGTAGCTGATGGTTTGCGAGGGAGATTCGAAATGTTTTAATTTATTTCCTGAAAATAAAAAAGACATACAATAATCTTGTGGGCACGTGTGGTCTAGCGGTAGAGCACATGATTCATGATCGTGAGGTTATGGGTTCGAGCCCCATCGTGGCCATGCGTGTTGTGCCCTTGGGTAAGGTGCTTTACCTCAATTACTCCTCTCAACCCAGGTGTTTAATGGGTGCCGGCATTATTCAATGCTGGGAAGGTAACAGACTCGCTGTGGAGGAGGTGTGGTGATCCCCCCACAGCAGCATATGAGTCTGGCCCAATCGCTCATGAAAGAGAGATGGGCACGCCGTTCCTGCCAACACAGGTTCGTCCCCTTGTACCAAAAATACTAGCACTCTCTTTTGCAAGAGTCTGAAGGCATAGTTAATACCCTACACAATGATTTTCATCCCATCTCATTTGGACATCCCCAGCTCAGAGATACAGCTTATAAATGAAAGGACTTGAATTCCTAGTTGGGCCACTTGGTATCAAATGAAAGGCATTTACATGCATGAAGGAAGTGGCCCAAACATTTTTTGACAGTCTTTACAAGCTTTGCCATAACTTTTAAACAAAATGTCCAAATCAACAGAACAAAAATCATGTCAAGGGTAAAGAAACACTCTATCATATATGGTATTTTTTTACCCCAAAAAACCCATTTAGTTTCCTCAGAAAAAAAATGTTTGACTGCTACATATTTTGAGAAAACCTGTATTTCATTTAGGATTTTCATCCTTGTTAATTCGTTGTTATTACAGAACACGTGACACAAATCTTTGGAGGTATGCCAGTAAACACACAAATATATTTTTCAACAGAAATACAACATTCTGGGAGCCTACTGCTTGATGATGGATGAAAGCAGTTCTGTGTCCTAAAAGAAATATTTTCAGTTCTCAAACTCACGCTTTGTAACATGATTTCTCGGGGCTACATTAACTGTGTTTCCTAGCAACAACGCAGATCAACATCAGACTTGTGTAGACCAACAACTTCACGACAAAAAGCTTTCTTTTAATCCAGCTGGATGAGTTTGAAGACAAGCGGCAGACAGCATCGATTTTAAAGAAGGGTGCCAGTGTACAACATCCATCGAACAAAATGTCACTGCCCCAGGGCATACTTGTCTTGAGACTTGTTTTCTCGCGCCAGTGACTGGAGCAGACGGGATCTGATCGGAAATCGTTCGTGGATTCTCAGGTAGACGCGTCTGAGTGATAGCGACCCGAGCTTTTCGACATGCCACAAGGATGTAACGGATATATCAAGCTATTTGATTGCAGAAGGTGCTAAAATCAAGAAGGCCATCGGCTTCAAGAGATGGAGATAGGATCGACGCTTGTAAATGTCGTAAAAGGGATTGAGATAAAAGGCGCCATGTCGTATGATTATCAAGGACACAGACTTGAGAAATAGAACTTGGAAAGTTTGGATAGTTAGTATGTGATACCATGATGTAAAACACCATTTTTGAAATACAATTTCGGAGTGCTGGCTTAAAATTGTTGCCGTTTTATTCAGCTGCACTTGTTCTAGATCAGACTTATATTTTGACCAGTTATGGACACAGTGGCATAACTACGGAGAGGGGGATGTAACGTGCCCAGGGTGCCCCCCCCCCCCGGATGCCCGTACCCCTGGGTGTCTCTCCTCTCCCTTCGTATAAAATCTTGAATTGAAAAAATATATCATTTGCCTTCAGTTGCCTTCTTGAAAAATGTGAAAAATAAGTACTCCACTGAATGGACAAAAAGGAAGTTATTTTACAATGCCTCTATTTATTTCAACGCTTCTAGGATTCCCTTTTTCTTTTCTCTTTTTTTTACCCGGATTTATTCAGTTGGACTATAAGGACAGTTCGCGAACGGGCAATGTCTAACCCAAGTGTTAATACTCTTAATTCGGCCATGGATGCTAGCTTGGCTCACACCTCCGTGTTTCAAACCAGCGGCACGATATTTAATTTATGCTTGTCTGGTTCCCGCCTCAAGCTTTTATCTTAATGGAATTGGTTTCCCAAATGAAATCATTCCATTAACACTGCACCATATCACTCGAGATCGTGGTAAGACTCAAGATAATTCAGTATAGTACATGTATAAGCTTATCAGATCTAGAACCCGTTACCATAGCAACATCCTTGAGCCATTGAAGATGAAGAAATAATTTCATAAGAAATATCTGTATAAAAAATCCTTACAAAAGTTTTTTAATCTTTTTTTTTTAAAGAAACTAATAAGGATCAATACTGAACATTATTTTTATCTTCATTTTGGAATTTGACATCCGAAGTGCGATATGTATGTACATGGTTTCATATATCCGTATCCAGAAAATGTACATTTTCGCCCTCCGGAGTATTTCACAATATGAACGCATGCTTCTTTTGTGATTTTTTTTACTATTTGCATAGTGAATGGCGACCCAACATCTCTTTGCTTTACCTCTGTTGTTTGTCTTGCTGAAGACCCAGAGTTGTTTGTTTGTTTGTCCGTTTCCTTTCATTTAACTGTGGCCAATAACTGACTTATCTTGTGACTGGCAAGTAAACGCAAATATTTTCAGATCTCGCTCTTGCCCATCTCTTTGTCCAACCCCAAATCAAATATTTTCTTAAAAGCTCTTCCTTTCTCTTTTGCTTGTATCTCCGTTGGCAAGGTAGCGATTTCGCACCCTCGGAGCACGGATACTTTCACAATGGTTTGTGTGAGTTAACTAAAAATCAAAGGAGAAATCACAATATATTGAGTTTATTTTTGAGAAGTGTATCTGTCTTTGTCTATTTTTCTAGTATAGGAAGTCTTTTCGTTGCACGTTTGTTTAATGAGAGCTTGTTTTTTTCATGGAGAGGGACAGCAACTAGTAAACGACACAGTTGGATCTGATTATGGCGGCATTTTATTGTCGCGTCGCTTGGTAGTGCGATATTTGTTGTTGTCGGGTTGTAAAAAACAACACACGTCATAACTCCAATCGGTAATAAAGAAGGGATTAGTGAGAACCTGCTGGGGTTGGACTGCACACAACATGAAACGAAGAGACAGATAACCTTTAAATTTCATCTTGTAGTATGAAAAAGTAAACTACAAGTGACCAATGATTGTTGAAAACGATAATTTGAAATAATACCTTCATCAACTGGGCTTATATTCCGCAATGGTTACATTTGATTGACATCCGAGAGGCAATGTTATCGATTTGGCACGCTAAGGAGCACTGATCTGGTTAAAAGTTTATTTTTAAAATTCATCGACTACACATCGGATAATTATAAAGTTGCAGGTGCATGTTGTACAATGCAATAGTTGAGATTTAAGATCTTTCACCCACTTGATCTTTGAAGAAAAAAAATTAATCAAACTTCTGACACTCGCAAATAATTCTGCCCATTTCTGCAAATCTTGTCCGACCTCAACTTTTCAAGAGGGTCACAACGACTTTGATAATCTAGATTTTCGTACAGATTGACGATAATAAATCGTCCATTCATTTGCCGACGTACTTGTTGAGTCGACTATTGGTGACAAATTAGTTCACACACCTGACAACGATTAAGAGGTTCATGTTTTTTACTCAATTTATAATCGACACGTTGATCAAATACAAAGGCTGTGAGGTTTAGAAATGGATAAAGTCCAGAACGACTGATTGATGTATTAGAACAATCAAATCATAGCGTGTTATTCGGTCGCACGGGTACAATTTGTGACTTTTCATAGCTAGAATGTAGGTAATACCTCGTATTCAAAACGACATGATCTATGTTCATGTAAATCAAAGCGAGTCAGACACAAATAAAAGTCTGCTCGCAAAAATACGTGCGGATAAAGGAGCATACAAACAATCATGATTTAGGCCTATTCCCAATGTAGAAAAAGTGAAGTTTATTACATAACATTATTTTGATTATTAGCGTTGATTGATAATAGTAACTCCATGTAAGTTAGGTTTCCTACCCCGTGAGGATGAGGGTTGTTCCTCCTGAACGCAGAGGTTGGTCGGAGGCCAGCTTGCTGAAAGACTCGAGTCTTACGCTTGCTGAACTCATCTCGGTAATGTGTGTCTCCTGCAAACTTCTTGCCCGGTGGTAAGAAAGGCATGATGTCTTTGATCGCTTGTTCCTCCTGCCTGAGACTCGGTCTCAGAACTTTAAACTCGCTGCAGTGGGTGGAAATCTGCGATGTAGATTTTTTTCAAGACGTCTTGGATGCACAAATGATAACTTTTTGCCACTTGTTCCAGTTGGTATCTTCTCCTATGATAGTTCCTGCCAATCTTCTTAGAACTTCTAAGACCGTGAAAGACTCTACAACACGAATTTCGTTGATGTTCTTATCCTGTTCGTTAGTGTTCTCATTTCCATCATCTGTAGCAAATCAGCATAATTTCTCTCTGAGTCACTCACAACAGTTGAACACCAAACTCTTTCATTCGGTACACCTACAGGGAAAACTCCCCACAACACCCACGCTCAGCTGTTACTGCTCGGCCACCTGTGTACCTTCAACGATTCCCCACTTATACATTGTACCTGGGTCCTTGTACTCACGCGTCCCCTCACATGCACGGTCGTCAAGCATGGCGGACCGTCAACGTAGCCCATGACAACAAGGAATTTAAGGGGGTACAATGTACATCGATCCCAGACACGCTTCAGTGATTGCAAAGAACTCAAAGAGTTTTTGTCCTCCAGACTTCCCCAGCGATCGAATATCTTATCCATGTAACACGAGATTCAATAAGCCTTTGCTTATAACTGTGTGCACGTCTTGTTTTCCTTTGTACGGGTCTTTGTGGGGCTTTTAAAAGTCGGTACTAATACATAGCATAACCCACTACTCACGCAGCGCACAACAGGAGATTAAGGGCTGAATCAAAACTAAGAAGATTTTGCCTTCTGATCACCACTCTCCTCTCCCGGTTTATGGGCGTGTTATAGAGATTGAAAATAAGCCTAAGATTCACATTATCCAGGAGGCTCATTTCTGTTCATGATTCCGTTAAGATTACAAAATGTGATTTGGAAAGTTTTGGAGAAGAGTCAGGTTGACTTGTTTCTTTGCTCTATGGGTTGACGCAGTGGTATACTTTCTTAAACTTCTTCTTTTGTTGCCCCGGTTCGAATCCCTACCAGACCGATAAGTAGAGTGGATTCAGTGTCAAATGGGTCTCCACATATCCCTCATTATAGAGGTTTCCTCCCACCTCAAAATATATGATTTCTTCATCGTCTCTTCGTGCTTGTGAGCTCGTAGTGGATATTTTTGGACAGTCTTTGCCTACAACAAATGCCTGAAATTGAATTTGAGTGATGTAGGCCTATTCCTTCTCGCCAACGTATTGGTTGGTAGGGCGGCTATGGCATCGGCTTGACAAAGTCGTGTCCAAGTTTCAGCCCTTCTGAATGGTGTCAGTAGCCTCCCTGGCGTAAGTGGCTCTATTATAAGGAAAATGTATAGGCCTAAACAAACTTTTAACTGGACAGATGCGCATAGTGAAGTTTGTTTGCTACGAAGGAAGCATTGGTGATACTATGCATTATGATTAGCCACGTTGTGATGTTAAGCTGACTTCACTGAGCCGTGTTATTTAATTACAGAAAATGTAGCCCGGTTCTTGGTTCCCGAATCTTGTGATATTATTACTGACGGCTGAGATGGATACTAGACAGTCATTATAATATACAATTAGATATACTGATGTTTGACCTCAAACAGTGTGCATTTCCAGTGAGTGCCCGAAAGAGCTTAAGAATCCTCCACACTTAGGAGAGACGGATAAGGCATAAGTAAATCACGAGATGGCGGTGTAACATTTTTGCGGTTTCCGTGGAAATTTGCCACAAATCTGTTGATGAGCGGACAGTACAGAGCGGTTCCAGTAGCAGATCTGGGGGGGGGGTTGCCATCCCCTTCAGCTGCTGACTAATGTTATGATACTCAATGGAATGATAAAGTCCTCTCAAATTGCTTTAGAATGCAGGAGAGGGCATCGTAGATTTCATTTTTGTTGGGGGGGGGGCAAGTCTTCACTCAGTCCCCTCTTTATATCAACCCAACCCCCCCCCTTCCCGAAAGCTAGACTCACCCCTGGGTGCCCTGCTTTTGAATTCGGAGCTTTTGTTGAATCCAAGATGAAATTTGAAAGAAATCCCCGCCGAAGGTTATGATACAAGGAGAATGTAATTTGTCGAACCAGTTACCAAATAGGCCTATGCCAAATTAAATAAAACACGAAAAAAGTCTTGCAGGAAACTGTCGTTGTTAAAAACTGTACGAGAGGTGTTCTTTCGCAATTTCCCCACCGTGACCCTGTTTCCATGCCGACGCGTCTATCAAACCTTTAAAGTGCAGCTATCGCGATTTTATTCTTCCGTCAGCAAACAGAAACACCACTCCTTTCCAACTGCACGTCACGATTTTGTAAACCAAATAAAAAACTTGTTTAAACAACTGTTTCACACCGCTGATACAATAACACTTTTGACGGGTCAGATTTTTCATGAGGTTTATCACACATGAACCGTTACCAACAATCATATATCTCGTTTGTTTGTGTGGATATCATTGTGAGGTATTACATCAGACAATCAAAAGTGCGTTTCTAGGGTCGAGAAGGGAACCAATCCACACTTAACAGGTGTCATGGAGAACTGACTGCAGAATTAAATATCCATTAAATTAATAGCAAGGCACAAATTATTTCCTGTTTTCAAATTGAAGGGTTACTTCGTCAAGTTACATATTCATCAAATGTTTGCTTTGTGGCATTTAGAATAGTGTGTCAATTTGCTTAAATGTCAGCAACTGAGTATAATTATGTCTTCAATGAAGTTGGTTGCCAGGGCAACAAACGTATCACAAACATACCAGCTTTATCATGGAACGGAAATTCAGTGCAGTGCAATGCAGTATAATTAATAAAGACTGTAAAACCTTGAAATTTATAGGCCCTAAAGATGAATCTATGTCTAAACCTTTGAAAAAGACACCAGTGGTTTGTCACCTGTAAAGAGTACCGGTAGTTTATTTTGAGAGGGGTCACGAAATGTTGAAATAAACTAGTTTTTGTGTCACGACTAGTTTATGGTTTCAATTTTCGTTGATGGTCTCAGCAATCAATTATTGATGTCATTGTGGCCGCTGACTTTTACACCTGGTTAATTCCAGAAAACGTTATTTCCCCCATCAGTTTCCAGCGTATCATCTCGGCAGAGAGGGGCCAAGTTGCAGCTGCAAGCCGTGGAGGAAATGCGGTCCGGCACCACAAGGCTCTCCCCGTAATGATTGATCTGTCTTCCCATGAATCGGCTCCACGCTGCACGCTCCATCATTCAAAATCACATGGGTCATCCACTGACAAGGGGGTGGTAATTATCTAAAGCCTTTTGTTGGACTTTTGTGACTTTTTTTCATGGAATTACCATTCATTGTGCGATTACGAAGAGCGACCTATTGTGACTGTACTTTTTTTTCCAAGGAAATTGCATCGTTGGAAAACAGATCACCTTTTATATAAAAATAAGTTATTTGGTCCGAAACAAAATTGTTTAAATGAAACCTTGAAATGCAGACCCCTTCATGCAGACCCCTGAAAAAGGTTTGGTTTTCAGTCCTGTAGTCAATTCTCCGTGTTTCTGTTTGTTTGCGTGTAGGCGTATGTGCCATTTTTTACCATTTCAGGTTTCTCGGTACAAATTTACAAACAAACACGCCCTGGGAAAAAATGTCCATACCAAGTTTGCTTTAACCCTAAAGGGGCCGGGTTATTTTGACCATCTCTCAGCCGGGGGGGGGGGGCGGATTCCGCCCCCCCCCCTAAGATCTCGGCCATCGAGTGACGAAAAATTTTGAAACTCGGCACATGCATAAAGCAACTCTTCCTAAACATACCCAAGAAATTTCATTTCATGACTATGGGTGGGTTTTGGAATTATGGCTGGCTAATTAATTATTCATATGTACGGCAATGCCGGTGTGTGTACAACGTATATGCAAAAATTCAGTTTTCAGTTTTCACGGCGCGTAAAAAATATTTCTGCTACGCGGCAACCGCCGGTTTTTGATTTTATGTTTTTGGTCAAAAAGATGCGCAGCTCGCTGCTAAAAAAATAACAGTCAGGTCGCGAAAAAAATTTTTTTTTTTTTAGAGGCTAAAACGGAAAGGGGGGGATAAAAGGTTCTAACTTCATTCACATGGAAAGAAAGACAAATAATCACACACAACTGGCAATCGGCCTAGGTAGGCGACAAGAATTTCATTAGCCCTTATTTGCTGTACGAAGTCAATTGGTTTACTTAGCTTGTCAATAAATAAACGACGTTTATGCGGCCTAAAAGAGACTAAGCAACTTGACTGAAAAATTCATGGCGTCACCAGGCATTGGACAATGACCAAATCCCTGTCGGACCCGGGCCCAAGTCTTTTGGAGGTCTGTATGCATGTACCTTGAATACGGACAATAGACTGATCCGCTTGAGTGGAAGATCCATAAATATTGAAGGAGATTTCACGAGTGAAGGTTTTTTTGTGTGTTGGGAGTAGCTCACATGCATTCTCCCGATTTCTATTTTCCCAATGGTGCAAGGAAACAGACTCCAAATTATTTTTCATGGAACTTCATTAACAGTGCGTGACTCACGGCAAGGCTACCAGAACATGTTCAGCAAGTACCGCGCGGTGAAAGTTCTCCTAACATTTGGGATGTGAGACGGTGGCATATCCATTTTACAACTTACAAGGCACAATAGAAAAGCTGAATTTTCATGCAGTAATATTGAATTTGGGATTTGAAAACGGGAAAAGCATAAACAAGATATGTCTAAACAGACAAAGCAATTTTTATTTCTTGACATAGTTATTCTAAATGATCAACTGGAAAGATTCTGGATGTAGGCCTAGATAAATTGAGCTTTAAAAATTCAGCAATTCTGATGATGACTTCTTCAATGTCTATATAGACTCTGATGAAACCAATTTTAATCTGGATGTTATAATCAATGACTATACTTACTGCTTTAGGATGAGGATTGTTGGATCTGTGTCCGCAGACTGGACCAGGGATTAAATTCAGCATGTTGAAAGGCGGACCGGCGAACGTCATGATCACGACAGACGCTTTCCTCACGCTTCACAGGAATCAAAATTTCAGGAGATGAAAAACAATCCTGAAAGTTTCGATGAGAATTCGCTAACAATTGATGTCACGATTTCAGTTCAGTAATTTTAAAGATTGGTTGAGATGGATCGTTGGGGAACATTTACAGCCGCTTTGGATGGCAAGACAACTCTCCAGACTTTAGTTAAGGCCACATTACGCATTTACATCCCACGAAAGAACATTGATGAGCTCTTCCTGAAGGCCCCAAGATGCCGCACAGTCAGCGTCTTGAAACATCTACCATTCTGAGACGAGGTGACTTTCAAGTCGACTTGAGCCTTGAGGAACCTTTCCCATCAGATGACAACTAAGTTTTCCCCAAGTCCCATGGACGTCCAACCAGTGCTACCCCTTCTACCCTCTATCACAGAGAGTAAGTGCCTCTATCCACACCAATCCATACACGTGTAGACTGGACTTGTTGATGGTTGCTAACACCATCACCAGACTAGAGACCCTTGAGCATACACACACTCATCCATGATGTATGTCACACGACGACCCTTTCATTCACAGCTGATCATGGTCAAGAGATAATACATGTACATGTAATAGTATTGACTTATTGGACCGTACCATTTTAATCGATGGGGTGATATCGTATAGCAATCTCAATTTGATTTACTGTTAAATCCATCTCATCCTCATCTTGTTTGTAGACTAGACTTATTATTGATTGGTTATTACCGTGAGATTAACTAAATAGGTGGAGTAAGATTTTACAGCATTTTTGTTTTGCAAAAATTTAATCTTTACTTCTGGTTCTTTGCCGTTCGACATCCCCTTTTGAAAATAGAGGAACCGACTTCAATGACAGAAACGTACTTTCATGATAATGTTATTGACTTAAACGATATTGATGAATATATTGACTCCAAAAAAATGTCACCTTTTCTTTTAACCCCCCCCCCCCCGACACTGAATCCACTTCTTTATGTGAGCCCTCATGCGCCAGCTCTAGACCAGCAAATCGAAATTCAACTTAGTCACATTATTCACCCCTCGACCAGTTCGCTCGTCGGTCTACGGGTGTACCCAATCAAATAGATTCCCATAGACAACAGTGATAAATGCCCATTTCTTCAAAATTCTTTTAAAAGTAATCAAAACTCTGACAGCTGTTCAGGCTGCACAGAAAAATGATGATCAACATGACTGTCATCTTTCATTTTCTTTTCAATTTTTGGTGGGTTGACTGATGACTTTTCGAGAAATTCTCGTCCAAAGAAGACGACCCTTATTTTCCCCAAAGCGGAAAAGTAGCCACCTTGGAAAAACGATTCCTCCACAACATGGCAAAATAGCGCCACTTTCGAGCCCAATTGCATCCAAAATGCTCAGAATTGGAAGCCCCAAGTCCGGGCCAGAGGTTCGTTGCCATATCTCTTGATTTCCCCAATTTTACGGCTCTCAGCTCTCTCTGATATATATAGAATATTTTTATTCATGGGTTCGGCGAATGGGTTTAGGCCTATTTACAGGTGTGCACCCCTAGGGAAACTAGCATCAGTTGTGTAATGCGCACGCACCTGTTTTGCCTAATATATGCAGCGCGCATTCAAAACATTTCATTGTAGTTCCGAACCAAATTCTTAAATTTCTTCCAGTTGTAAAAAGGTGCATCAAGACATTTGTGCAACTTCACTGGTCAGCTCTTTTGTTGTGTGTAGTGTGCGTGGTACTTAAAATGGACTGTAAGGTTCCAGACCAGTATAAACTTCCATAGACCCCAATGGTAAATGCTCCCCATTCAGAAATTCGGGAAAAATACTCACAACTCTCAAAGGGGTTCGAGACACACATCAAATTAAAGCTTATTTCATCATCCTTCATTTTCTTTTCAAGTTTTGGGGGGTCAGCTGATGACTTTTAGAAGAAATTTCCATCCGAAGATGATCACCTCTGAAAATAGTCCTGAAGCCCATCGCCATTTTGAAAAACGATGCCTACACTCCATTGCAACATAGAGCTCTTTAAGGGCCCCAATTTCATCCAAATTGAACGGAACTACAAGCTCACAGTCCCGTGCACGGCTTCCACCCACATTTTGTTGCAAACCCTCAAGTTCATGGCCCACAGCATGCTCAAATACTGAAGATTTTGAGGGCATGCAAATCGTAATTTGAGCAGTTTCGGACCGACTTACTGGTCTGCAACCGTAATTGCCTGCAGAAGTAGCGCATGCGCACTAGTTTCCCTTATTTTTTTCTCGGGGTGAAATTTTACGATTTACGTGATAACGCCCTCTCGCGACGCGGCGACAGGTTATCGCGTATTAAACCGTAACAACTGTGACCTATTCAAAGTAAATACATGTACGCAGTGGTACATAATTTTGTCTTTAATAATCCTCCTCAAGTTTTAATGAATAACTTTATATCTAATTGTTCTCTACATAATTATAACACCCGTCACCTTAATCACAGTCAACATTTTAGGAAACATAGGAAATCATCTGTACATTTTAAATTTCTTGGAGTATCCTACTAGAACGGACAACCCAGCAACCTAAAAGCAACGAACAATTCTAGAACCTTTTAAAAATTACTGAAGAAATTCCTCTAATCATATTCTTAATCCTAGCATGTCATAAGTCTATCTAATCACTTTCTATACACTCTACCCCATGCCAACATTGCTTGATTTACACCAGTGTTATTCGCATTGTTTGAAGTTTGTGTCATAATTTTGATGTTCATTTGTTTTCCTTATCAATGATTAATTAATGTAATTTCATTAAAACTGATCCTCTGACCTTTTAAGGAGCCTGGCCTTGATAGCAATTATTTGCTCACCGGTATCCTACCCATTGTATCGCCTGCCATAATCGTAAATTTTTTTATTATACCGGTACGTACTTTACAATAAATTCATTCATTTTGATTCGCTAGAAAACAGCAATTAAAAAAATAAAAATCGGGAGAGCAACCTTTAATAAAGAAGCATACCGAAATATGAATACTTGGTTTTTACAATTACTGAAAATGATTGCTGCAAATCGATCCGTTGGGCATATTATCTTTTCCAGATAGAGACGTGTATATACATTTAAACTATAGTTTATGCCCAAAATATATTACGCTGTAAAACAAATTACTTTAAAGGTAAACCAGATATACAAATGTTACATTTACAGTTCTGTCAAAATAATGGTTTTAGCTTGTAATGTTTTACGATTACAAAAATAAAATCAGAGAAGAACAAGGATGGAAGGCCAATCATCTAACCAATGTCCCAATTCCCACCCCACTCCAACAACACCAACTGCGGTTTCACTAGCTTCCGCCAAACCCCAAATCAGGGCAAAAGTTGATCGGTTGGAGTTATCATTCAAAAAAATTAGAGTGCCGAACGTTCGATCTGCGCTGTAAAAAGAAATTTGTAATTTTACACAGATCCAACCTGTGAATAATTTTTACAGCAATTTTCATGTTGACATTACATTATAATTTTCTTTTATAACATAATCTAGTTTATGTTCAATATTGGTTGTAGAATATGTCTACAATGAACGGGGAAGACCGTCTCCCTCGGTTACACACTGCTCCTTTACGCATGCGGGTTTTCAATTTTGGATTTTCGCTCGCTTTCATAACGCGTAACGCGCAGCCGCGACTTATCAACTCGTAGTCTGGTTCCCAGACCTGACAATTATTCCCGACGCTCACGTCTAAATTGTAGGTCAGGCAGCCTCCGTGGCTAAAAATAAACACGACGACATTAAAGGCCCTTTTTCAAAGCGCGGCTTCGTTTCCGAATTCGCTTTATCACTTGTAGCTTTTAATGTTCTGATCAAATCTTTAAATAAATCACTTGCTTCGTAATATCATTCAGTTATGATAAAACAGTTTAATGCTTTTGTAAGATAACATTGAGTAATGTTGATGTGGAATCTTCAAAATTACGGAACCAAATAGCACTGTTAGCAGGCGGAGCCGAATGAAGACTGAGTTTTGGAAAATCTCGGTAACGGCCGTCAAATTCAAAATTGTACATGACGCAGCCAAAGGTTCGCCCGTACGATCCGAGTATATTTGATGCACAAAATCGTCGTTGAATTTCAAGTTTTCTAAATGAAAACAATGAATATTAATTATCAACTCATTTAAAATAAAATTAATAAGCAATTAGCAGTTAATCAAAGCTATATTATGTACTCGGAAATACTCGGGCGCTATCCGATTGTCGACGAAACGACTTCGGCAAACTTCGGAAATTTTCGGAAAAAGGAGGAATTCCTCCCGTTTTAGTCACGTGACGTAAATTGTAATACATTGTATTACCGGAGGCAACCGGACCTAAGATTCATCAGGAACAGTGGGAATCTTTTGGTCTGGGAACCAGACTAATCAACTCGCGGCCACGACTTCATTAGGCCGTGACATAAGGCCGCGGCCGCGACTTAATAACTCGCGTCGCGGCCGCGAGATGAATAAGTGGCGGCCGCGAGTTATGCGTTATGAAAGCGAGGCCAGCTACCATAAAAGAGAAACGCACCACCGTGAAAGAGAAATGCACCGCCGTGAAAGAGAAAGAGGTACCTGGCCCTAACGGGCTTCCGTTTTGTCCAACCCTCATAGCCGCCAAGTTTGTAAAGCTGCACGCAAAGTTTGCTTTATGTGTTTAAGGCCCAAAAAAAGTTTTTCAATGAAAGATGATGTCTCAAAACCGCCAAACTCACTGGTTTGACTGGAATCCTGCTGCTGCACAATTTTAACGTGTTTTTAGATGGGGTTATGATCAAGAAATAGCTTTATGTTGCCTCTCTGGACTCCCATAAATTTGCACTATTTTAGTCGGGCACCATTTGCAGTCATCAGCTGAAATCAGCAAAATAAAACAGGTAAAAAAAAAAGCCGCGTCGCCGCACCACTTTTTGGGCAAGCTCCATACCAGAAACCGGAAACTTTGTTTTGGCCTAATACAAAGATGATCATTGTGCTGTCATAATAATAAATGCTGACATCTATCGAGATCTGATTTTTCGAAGGCATCCAGAAGGTTCGGGGATCATGTGGTACCGGCACCGCAACATGTGACGGAACACCTCCTTGAAGTGTGGGTGTTTGGCCCCGTAGATGATCGGGTTGACAGCGCTGTTGAAGATGATGATCATCCCGGTCCATGGAATGACTGGATCGCTAGGTGGTATCATGAGGGCGATGGCGAAGGGAGCCAGGCAAGCAACGAAAGCACAGACCACGTAGAAAAGGTTCTTAGTGATTTCAACCTGTCGCTTACTGAAGCTGGCAGGTGGATTCTTGTGGAGCTGTGTGGTGCTTGCTGCGGTGGAGGAATTCGATGTGTCTGTCATTTCAACTCCTTTGCCTTTCCCCATCATCTTCTTCATGTGGCCTGTGATGTGGCGGTAGATCTTAAAGTAACACACGAAGAGGACTATCAGAGGGATTGGGTAGAATAAGGCAGAGCTCAACGAGCTGAAGAGGTCACTGGTTTCGTGGGAAGTGTCTTGGGTGCAGGTCTTGTACTTATCCGAGTAGCCTAATTTACCGACTCCCAAGATAGGAAGGCAACACACCACCAGAGCAGGGTAACCCCATGTGAAGACCACCATAGCTGCAATCTTCTTGGGTGTGTAGATGGAGCGGTAGGTAGCTGTTGTCTTCGTGATGAGGACATACCGGTTGATCGAAATAGAAGCCAAGGTCATGATGCTACAGGCAAGGCCAATAAAGCCGAAAACAGCCATGCTAGAGCAGACGATTTCTGGCATAGGCCAACCAACCTTGCTGAACAGCGCCACCGCGACGAAGGGGACACAGAAACACGTCAGCAGGTCAGCTACGGCCAAGTTGACGACGAAAACGTTGGTGCGTGTTTGGAGTTTCCTTGACAAATTGACAGCCAGGAGGACCATGACATTGCCCACAAAGCCAACGACGCTCACCAGACAGATGATAGTTGCCATGATGGATCTCTGAGTGTAGTCTTCAAATCGAAAGCCTTGATGAGGCCCTTCAGTCGTAGATGCAATCATTGAAGCAATTGTTATGTTCTCGTGCGGAAATGTGTCTGATGTCATGAAAGAATCGGGAGAATTTGCAGACACGGAGATGAACACTGTCTCACCGTCTGGTGTCATGGTGGACGTCACATCGGTTGTCATGGCACACGTATCGGTTGTCATGGTGATTGATGAAACAAAAATCTCCAGGGCGGTTTGATGCTATTTGATGGCTAGAGATGGTTTTCAGGGCAATCTTCTGTGCTTTCTGTTTTGAAAAAGTAAAATGATCGCAAAACTACTAATCTACCTTAAGTTTTACGGGATATTGTTTGTAGTGTCGGGTGAGCTAGGTCAAGATATATACATGCATAATATACACAGGTATAGTTTATAAGGGCCTGGGCCTTAAATGGACATGCATTAATATTCATTCATTTCCATAAATGGAAATGCATTAATATTCTTTCTATAAATTCCCCAACCCAGCCATCGGCTTTATATGCTGCGTTATCATTTTACTTTAACACAGAGCTGAATACGTTGCGTACTTTTTTTTTACAGAAGACTTGAAATGCCCCTCGGAAAACTCTACTCAGGTTGTCCCCTGATGTTCATCGATTAGCCTACTCGTAGTCGTACACAATTTCGTCTTATGTTTCCCACTGCATTTTACCCTCAGTATACTAAGACTTTGTATTTCATGTTTTGTCGATGCTTCGATATAGGTCTACAGCTTAAACTCTCAAGAATGAAGAACGAGTACGGTACTTACGTTACCTGGTTTTAGATCTTGGTGTGTGACAGCATTTCGTTACAGACTAGCGAAGTTAATATCTGCTTCTCCGCATACTGATAGTGTCCACATTACAGCTGGAATGACCATGAGCGCATCATGTGATCATTGGGGTGGACAATACAACTCTACCATTCCAAAATTTGATGGTTAACTATTATTGTACAATGGGAAATTTCCATTTCAATACAGTCTCCTTATTTACTGTCCAACGGCCTTGTCACACCCGGACATGGTTGGCAAAGCTTTTCAGACTGCTGAGCCAATTCCCGGGTTTTTTTTTACCCCACCAACACCCCCAGCAACCGTGCACACTAGACACATTATTTTGGTAACTCCCGGGAGCACTATTTCACGGGAATATGCACAGTCGTTTCACACTCGCAATCAAACCCCGGGAATTGTGCAAAAGTTTGTTGGAGGACAGTCGGCCATTAATTTCGAGAAAACTGTCCAGTTTCTCGTAGATGATGACGTTTAGAAATACACATCGACAATTGCTACCCTATCCCGGGGAACACCCAGCCGGCCCGGCCCGGCGCCCGGCCAATTAACCCGCTCTTCCGAGTCGGGCCGCACCGGCGAACTACAATAAAATGTTCCCGCATGCATTGTCGGAGCATGCCATAAGAACAAACAGGCCTCTTTTTACTACCAATCTTATCATCTTTTTTTAGCAACGACTTTAGTAACGTCAAAAATCAACTTTTTGATCGCAACTTTCTTCGGAAAACATACGGCAATTCGCCATGCATGATATGGACGGATCATCCAAAGATACGGTATCTAAAGGGGTGCTTTTAATACCTTTTTTAAAGTTTTACATCGTTTCTCGGATAAATTCTTTCTAACATGGAAATGTTTCGGACTTCATTAAGAGTATTTTGTATAATTTTGGAACGGTGGAAATGCTGGTAAATGTTCTTAAAAAGAAACATGGTACACCCCTCCAGTAAATGGTGTGATCCACATTGGTGACATGCACATTACACTGTACACTGTAGTACTGCAGCTCAGCACGTGCTTTTCATCGAAGAAATGTTCATGGAAAATGCCTACGAACGTGAGACAGTTTTGGAGGATACGGCCAAAAAAAAAAATCGATCTCTGGTCAGACCGAAGTTTTTTCAAGCTTGAATTGTACAGACAAGGTGGGTACTATTTTGCTTTTTGTGCCCTCATTATACATTGGTGTTCTCCATAATTTGCCTTGGTGCCCTTTATCATTTGCCCATTCCTTGGTGCTCCTTGGTACAAACATTTGAGGAGGTGCGGCAATAGAGGGCGCTGTTGTAGCTTCCGTGTTAATTTGAAGAGAGAAAAAAGGTTGACGCGCATGGTTAAAATCGACGCGCGCCTACCAGAGACCGGAGTATTTTTTTTTGGCCTAAAAGTGGGTGAGATTTTCCAGGTGCAACGTACGCGAAGTTGGGAGTCTTTCAGTTGGAAAATTTTCATGGAAAATGCCTACATGTTCGTACGAACGTTGCAGGAAAATGGTTATGTTTTTGAGGATAAAAGTTGCATTTCCAGGCGCCGCGAACTGAAGTGAGTCGGTCATGCGACGGCCCGATCGACAAACTGCACACCCAATTATACATTTTGCATCGCACACTGCGTTTACTTCCGAAAATTCGGAGTACATGTACTTAAATATTTTGTCGCAAAATGCGATGCGATACAGAAGAAATAAAAAGGTGGGGTAAGTTCAAACAACCCGCTTTTGTTCACACCAGTTGCTTTTCCCCGGAAAAAACGTGAATCCCTGGGGTTTTCTCCCTTAACCCTACTCCCGAGCAGGGGTAAATATTTCCCGGGGAAAAGCTATTTCCCGGGGATTTCTTTGGTAGTGTGAACAGACCAACCGAAATTCCCCGGGAATTTCCCGGGGTATTCCCGAATCATTCCCAATCGCGCACCCCTATGCAAATGAGGACTCATTCATTCCGTTACATGGGGAGTTCTTTTCAATACGTCGGGGACATGTTTGCAGATCTGGCGACGTTTTAACGACCAGTACACTGAGCTAGGTCAATAGTGTATTGAAATAAAATGTATCATTGTGATATACTTGATTTATTTGAGACGTGTATGCCCTATAGTGAATGTTGTTATGTTACACAAAACAAAAGAACAAACCCTCGAAGTGATGAGAATAATCTTCCGTGGCGGCCTAGAATACACTCTGGAATCTGAACCAATCAGAGTGCTCGCATAGAATTCGCTAGCGATTCAAAAACCCCTTATGTTGTGTACAAAATTGAAAACGTATTCGCCAAGTCGGAATTGATCATCAATAGTCAGCATCATTTGGTCATTTGGAAGAAATTCCTCTAATCATATTCCTAGCATGTCATCGGTCTATTTCATCACTTTCAACACTCTTCCCCATTCCAGCGTTGCTTGATTTACACCAGTGTATCTTTTGTATTGTTTAATGTTCGTGTAATAATTTTGATGTTCATTTGCTTTCCTAATTAGTGATTAATTAATGAAATTTAATTAACACTGATCCTCTGACCTTCTAAGAAGCCCGGCCTTGATAGCAATTATTTGCTCACCGGTATCCTACCCATTGTATTGCCCAGTGGCGCACCCAAGGGGAGGGGGGGGGGGGGCTCGGGGGTCCCCCCAAGAGGTTGCCCTTTTTTTTGGGGGGGGGTAGTTTTTTTGGTTAGTCCCACGACTTGACCTTGTTGATATGTATGTGGTCTTTTTTTCGAGTAGGGTGTAAGTGGCGCCTTCAACGTCAAAATAGTCCGCCCCCGAAAAAAACACCCCAATTTTTTTTCTGCAGCCAAACACTTTGGGCAACATTTTTTGAAAAAAAAACTAAACTTCTAAAAAATGTGAACAAAATTTTTTGAGCCCCCCCCCCAGCCAAATCCTGGGTGAGCTACTGGTATTGCCCGAACCACTGGTATTGCCTGCCATAATTCTTTGATTAAACTGGTATGTTCTTTACAATGTGGTGAACAAAATTCATTTATTCATTTCGATCCGCTATAAACAGCAGGAGAGCAACCTTTAATGAAGAAGCATACCGAAATATGAGTAGTTTTTATTTACAATTACTGAAAAGGATTACTGCAAAATCGATCTTTTGGGCAAATTATCTTCTCCAGATGGAGACGTGTATACAATTATCTCATCATTATTCCCAAAAAAAAAAAATTACACTGTATAACAAATTGAAGTAAAAGTAAACCAGATATAAATGTTACATTTACAGTTTTCTGTCACAGAAATGGTTTTAGCTTGTTATTTTTTTTTAAGATGACAAAATTAAAGTCGGAGAAGAAACTAGAAATGACATAATGAAAAATCGGTTCTTTTTTACAATCTACTCCAATACGATTCTGACGAGTAATATACATGTATACAGGTTTTTAAACAGGCCTACCGTAAATAACAAAACTTGCCAGTAATTTATTTACTGAAATGGGCCCAAGGCTCATATTATAATTATTTATACCAATTTATTTTTCCTGAACTAGGATGGAAGGCCAACCATTTAAAAAAAAAATAGGGTCGGTCGGGTAACCGGAAACAGAAGTACTTTTGGGGGGCCTTATCTCTAGCCCTCACCCCAGCCCTTATCCCAATCCCAACCCTTCTCCAACACAAGGGCGGATCCAAAAACACAATTTGTTGGGGGGGGGGCCCAAAACAATTTGGTTCCCAAAAAGTGTGTCCAAAAACATTACGGCGTGGGGTTCAGAGCCCGCTTATATAAGGTCCCCGAAAAAAAAATGTTGGTTTCTAGATGCTCTGTGGTGCGCGCGATCTGAGGCAATTTCTGACAACTTGAACCAATTGTTTTTTTAGGAAAAGATGCTGTTGTACCTGCCTTTATTGCGAAGTCACCTAAAAAAAAATGGATTCTTTGGGAGGGGGGGGGGGGGGCATGGCCCACAGTTTGCCCCCCCCCTCCCCGGATCCGCCCTTGCTCCAACAACATCAACTGCAGCTTTACAAGCTCCCGCCAAACCCGAGGCTATCAGGGCGGAAATCATTCAACATTTTGCACTGTAAACACAATCTGTAATTTTACACATCCAAGCTGTGATTAATTTCTACAGCAATGTTCATGTTAAGATTACACTAAAAATTCCCTTTCTTGAACAGCATCGGTTGTAAAATATGTCTACAATAAAGGACCGTCTCTCTGAGTTGCAAACTTCTCATTATACGCATGCGTGTTTTCAATATTGGGTTTGGCCCTTCAACCACGTGTTTTTATAAACAATGAATGGGAGGTTTTTGGGTAATACCATGTGAATAAAAGATATCTCTTAATGTATCTTTTGTATTGTTTAATGTTCGTGTAATAATTTTGATGTCATTTGCTTTCCTAATTAATGATTAATTAATGTAATTTAATTAACACTGATCCTCTGACCTCTTAAGGAGCCCTGCCTTGATAGCAATTATTTGCTCACCGGTATCCTACCCATTGTATTGCCCAGTGGTGCGCCCAAGGGGGGGGGGGGCTCGGGGTCCCCCCAAGAGGTTGTCCTTTTTTTGGGGGGGGGGTAATTTTTTTTTGGTTAGTCCCACGACTTAACCTTGTTGATATGTATGTGGTCTTTTTTCGAGTAGGGTGTAAGTGGCGCCTTCAACGTCAAAATAGTCCGCCCCCGAAAAAAACACCCCAATTGTTTTCTGCAGCCAAACACTTTAGGCAACATAAAAAAAAATTAAACTTCTAAAAAATTTGAAACAAAAATTGTGAGCCCCCCCCCCCTCCCAAGCCAAATCGTGGGTCAGCCACTGGTATTGCCCGAACCACTAGTATTGCCTGCCATAATTCTTTGATTAAACTGGTATGTACTTTACAATGTGGTGAAATAAATTCATTCATTTCGATTCGTAGGAAACAGCAATATAAAAAATACAAAATCGGGAGAGCAACCTTTAATGAAGAAGCATACCGAAATCTGAGTAGTTTTCATTTACAATTACTGAAAAGGATTGCTGCAAATCGATCTTTGGAGCATATTATCTTCTCCAGATGGAGACGTGTATATACATTTATCTCATCATTATGCCCAAAAAATATATTACACTGTATAACAAATTGCAGTAAAAGTAAACCAGATATAAAATGTTACATTTACAGTTTTCTGTCACAGAAATGGTTTTAGCTTGTTATTTTCTTTAAGATTACAAAATGAAAGTCGGAGAAGAACCTAGAAATGATATAATGTAGAATCGGTTCTTTTTTTATATTCTGCTCCAATACGATCCTGACGCCAACAAACATTTTTTGTTTGGCCGAAACACGGATCCTACACACGAGTATGAACGACTGTTTCGAGCTCTAGTCAGGCATGCAACTGGGAATTTAGAAAAAAAGAAGCAAAGCCAAAGCACACAAGACTGTGAACAGTGTTTTTCCATTGTAATGGCATTCATGAGAAGTACAAAAATGAGGAAATCAGCAGATCCGAGGAAAAATTGCATGACTGTCTAGTTCAAAATGCACTGAACAGACTTGCCTTCATTGATTGGACGCGTGATAACGGGCCTTAATACCTGTTAATATGTTGAGCATGAATGTTCCGGGTGTGCCATTTTGTCGGTGTTTTGCATGACATCTAAAACGGAAATGTTCAACGCAAAAACCAATCCTTATGTAATGCTCCAAATTTGTTAAAAATAAATATTTTAGGACATAACAGATGGTATTGTGTAGTTTTGTCATCATAGATGAATGTGACACCTTTTTCGAGAAGAACACCCTTTACCCAAATCTTGCTTTTAATTAGGCTTTCATCAAAAAGTTTTAGAGAGGCGTGGTCCCGAACCGATAAAACAAAAGCGACATTTCATAGTTCATTGTAAAGCTAAAGATATTGTGCTTGGCATTAACATTGTTATGTAGTTATCACTTTTCTGAATTCAATAATCAAGGCCAGACACTTAGGATCATGAATATTCAAAATTATAATTAGCTGGATGTACAGACTTCAACACCAGATCGGGTGCAAAGCCCTGCAAATTTGAAAGCCGTCGCGGGATGTGAAGTGGTTAAGCTGTCTGGGTCTTTGTTGACAAGTGTTCTTGGTAATTATTTATTTTATTTTAATTTTATTTCTTTTTAGGTAATGAAACCAAGGATCCCTCAAAAGTGCCCTAGGCACTGCAGCTCGCAAGCCTGAAGAAACCTGTAGAGAGAAGACAATGAGAAGAAATTACAGTTTTAGAGGTGGGAAGAAAAAGCCCAGAGGAATATTCTGAGCAAAACCCACAGAATCAGGTAGGGACTGAAAACCCAATCCACATATTGGCCCAGGCAGGATTCCAACCTGGGTCACAGCGGTGGAAGGCGAGGAAAGTGCCGCTACGCCAACCTGTGCGGGCCGTTATCACGTGTCTAACCAGGAGTTTGGCTGAGTCGTTAATCCTTGTGGGGCAGAAACGAGACTAAAATACTTACTGGAGTGATGACAGTTAGATCGGGGAGATGGCTCCCTCCAGCACACGGATGATTGGTCAGTATCATGTCACCTTCTCTCAAATCGTCACCCCAGAATGCCATCTAAAATCATGTAAGGAACAACATGGAGTTTAAAAGCAGGTCCACCATGTCCCATCTGGATATGTAGTGAGAGACAGATGGTTTTCCCAGCGTGTACTTTTATAATGTCAATTAGGAATAAGACAGATACTTTGAGAAGACTGCTTTTATGCTGATAGTAAAGTGTACAGAGAAACACAATGTATTCCTGATTGTCCATACATACATTCGGTGCCAATTAGTCCTTTCAGTCAAAATCAAACGAGTGACTGTTTTCAACAGTTAAGAATTTCCAGCCTACACAAAGCAGGATTGACTGGCTGGGACTGTTAAAGTAACTTGATACAGCTGTGCTTTGACTCCCGGTGAGTGATAAAACAGCTGTGACCACAACTTGCCTGCTTTGTCTGTTGACCCAGTTTGACTAGTCACAGTGCTTGCTTGACATATGATCTGACTGCTGGCGACTAGCCTTTGTTAAAAGTATAGCAGGGGAAGCGGAAGTGAATTTTGACTGTCTGTGACTTCTTAAATAGCAGGAGGGTTATTGGATGCACAGATTTTGTACAACAGTAATTCTAATCTACACAAGCTTTTCCATGAAAAATGCAACTACCATTCTGAACAGATGCGAGGAGCATATTGCCAACAACTTGCAAGATCCTGCTCATGGAGTAGGATAGTGGTGGACTAACGCATCACTCATGCGTAAGTTATGACTCTGACAAAAATGGTGCACAGCAGGACAGATTAGAATAGAACTTTCCACACCAGAAAAAAAACTCTCAGGGATGGCTCAGGGGCCTCAAGGGGGTGAAAACATGTAACAATAGACTCTTTGAATGCCCCCAACCAAGGAAGAGCTCAACCCCACTTAGGCCCTGGGGTGAAACACTTTCCCAGGGCAAAAATAGCAGTGTGAAATTCTCCCCCCTTCCCGAAACACACTTTAAAGTCTACTAAAACCCACCTAGTATTTTAAGCCCATGTGACTTGGGATAGACTGGCACTTTCCTCACCTGATACTGGACTGTCTCCTGCATTGCACCAAGGTGGACAGGAATATGAGGGGCGTTGGCTACCAGACCACCATCATACCCAAACATGGCACAGGAAAAGTCTAGCCTCTCCTTCAAGAGGGAAAAAAAGTGAATAATAATTTCATTTGTGGAATAAAACAATTTCAGACAACTTGTAAATGTACCAGATAATTTCTGTGAAAGCTCATTTCTCCGAGCCTTTGTGTGTGTATGTGCATGTTCATTTTTCAAACCATGGACGAAAAATACCAGAGAACAAAAGAGAACAATATCGTGCACGATTCCCAGCATACGTCCGCGATTGGGGTCGTGTACAAAACCTATGGAGTTAAAAAAAGAGGGACAATAGGATGTCCACGATGGACGGTGAAAACACGTTTGTATGTGACATGTGTTATTTTTTTGGTAGGATAGTGTCTCTTTCTTGAGTTTAAACCTTAAGCCCAAATGAAGTTGTGTAGTCTCACTGCAAATTTCTATTTCATAATTTTGAAAGCTTCTGACTACTTACATTTTAAAGACTGCAGCCACAAAAAAGTAGTGCTTCTATAAACCATCCAGAAGTGTTTTATGACTATCCAAAAAGTTGCGATTGCAGTCAATTTCTTGCTGGACAGTAAACAGTTATGATATTTTGGGGTGACGTCAGAGTGGGGGTGGGATGGGGGTGGGGAGGGGTCAGGGGTGGGATGGGGGTGGGGGTGGGAGTGAGGGTGGGGAGGGTTTGGGGTGGGGTGGGAGCGGAGGTGGGGATGGGGGAGGAGTAATGCATACTTTGATGTTGGTTGATATGGCTGTCCTTTGCAGGATACGACCCATCTCCTCTGCTGTGCTCATGAAACGGTGGGAGAATATCGACAGTTGAATGGTGTCCAGCTCGGTGCCTATGTGCTTCACTATGCCACTGCCGACCTGATATATGTGAAAGATAATATACAAATGGTGACTGCATCGTACGGAAGAGTAAAACCAGAGGTGACTTCTTGAACACTCAACAGATTACCAAAGGAGGCTTATTTTACTATACCATCATAAGTGCCGTCACGATTAAAACACAAGTCAACTGAGAAGACCGGCCACAAGTAACTGGTGAAATAAAATAAAGGACCGCCCTTATTATGTCATTCGAATACCTTGTGGCTTCACTTGAACTTTAATGACTTAGGATTGACTTATGATGGACTTGCGAAGACTTGTGGTGAATTAAAGGGGCTCTTTTAATGCAATCCTTGAAACTACACGAATGTGTCCCATTTAACCCGATTGGTTTTTATGCTGCTATGAATTTCTATTCTATTTATGCTACTATGAATTTGCAAAAAAGGGTGGGTGGGGGTGTTGATGATTTCTTGCTTCATATTCAGACAATACCAAAATGATATCATGGGTTCAAATTTACTCGTAAAGGCCTTTTAAAATCATTGAATATGCACAGATGCTGCCAAACGTAGCAATTTGCAAATCCATGATTAATAAACTTCAGGAAAGGAACCCAAAACCTGTTTACTAAATCGGAGACAAAAAGGCTGCCGCTGCCCACCACTGTTCCTTGAGACCCCGCCACTTCCTTTTCCCTCCTTCATTGCCCTACCAATTTCATTCCCCAACAACGTCCGTTTGTGACATCACTAGAAACTCACAATTTATCTCAACAAAGTGGCACCCATGTCAAAGTAGACAACTTAAAACTCATTGCCCCAAATACTATCATTGATAATGTCACTGTGTTTTGATAAAATATGGTAATGAAAATTATCAAGGACGATGAGGAAATAAGCAAACTTGCATAGAATTGCTTGAACATTCAATTAAAACAATTAATATGTTATTAGATTTTATACACAGAGGTTGATCTTGCATGCCTCGATCGACAGGATGCAAAAGTAGGGCTACCCACTTTTCTTTAAAAAAAACCCACTTTGATTCTTCTTGATCCAGGAGAAATTAAACAGTGATTATAGATCGGAAGAATATGTCTTTACTCAAGTCATCAAAGAAGGCAGCATGGCAGCTCTCTAAGTGACAGCCAGATACGCAGGTTATTGCCAATTTTCTCTCACTCATTATTTTCTAATTTGAGCTTTCATCCAATCAAATTCATGTGATTCTGAGTCAAAAGATGCTGACTTCAGCGCAGGATATCACTCTGAGCGTTGTTTGCATACAGTGAGCAAGCTACATGATCAGCAAAGCGTTTCCTACAAGTGATAATTTATTGCTGGATACACGGACTGCTTTACAACAGAAATGGCTACTTTTATTAGCAGTCACTGTGGGAATCTCCTTGATAAAAGACCAAGAAAAGTACTGATGACAATACGCTCAGATAATGCTCTGGAACACAGGTTTTTATGCCAAAGAACTCCATCATTATTGTACATTGTATGTTCATCAAGTGTTGATTTAGGGCCATGTGCATATTTTGGTCCAAAGAATCCTTCAATTGTTTTGGCCAGCTATAATCTGTGGAAATTGTATCAACACTATTTAACGATCAAATATGCCGGACACAACTTTTTCAGCAACATCATTCCCCAAAATGTCAGCCATGAATTCAACCCAGCCACTCTCTGACAACACGGAGCCAACTATTGGTATAGGCAAGTGGGTTTGCCATTTGTTGATTGCAGAAGGAGTAATTGGTGTCTTGGGAAACCTCTTAGTGTGCTTCGTCATTTTACGTGTTAAATTCCTACACACTATGACAAACTACCTGCTGGTGAATTTGGCTGTGGCTGATATGCTGGTGTGTCTAGAGTGTATTCTTAGTGGTCTAATATATTATGAAGACTGTAAAATAATTGACTATGTGCCCAAAACCTTTGGTGGAAAGGTTGTTTTCTGCCGCTTCCTGCAATCTTACTTTTTGGGATGAGCTTTGACGAATGCATCTGCTTACAATCTCTGCGTGGTAACGTTCGAGAGATACGTTGCTTTAGTGCATCCACTACAGTATGCGAGGAAACTCACAGCAACACGGATGAAAACTCTGATTGCCCTGATCTGGGTGACATCATTTCTATTTCTGTTACCGTTTTTATTTACATTGAAACCCAGCAATGATCCAGACCTGGCTTGCTCAGAAACTGAATACCAAGATGCTACATTGCTGATTTTGCTTCAAATTTATACATTTTTCTCATCATACTTGCTACCACTAACATTGATGAGTTTGGCCTACTACAAAATACACGTCACTCTCAAACGACAAGCAAAAGCCCTGAACCTGCAACATGCAAGGGCAGCAGCCTATGATCTTGTGATTGCTAGACAGCGTCTGGTCAGCATGCTTATGATCGTCTTAGGAGCTCTGATCATCCTATGGACACCAGTTGGCACAAGTTTTTTTCTCTGCATGAATCCAACATTTTCTTTTTGTGGTTCAAAAGGCTTCAAGTACTTCAAAGCAATTACTGAAATTATGTTATATTTCAATTCAGTCATTAATCCCATCATCTATGAGTTGAAATACAAGAAATTCCGACAAGGACTCAAGCGAACTTTTTGTTGCTGTCACAAAAGCCATGGAGCTAACGCAGTTGACGTTGCGATGGTTCCCCTATGAATACAGTTAGCATTGGTTATATTCTGCAAGTTCACCATTTCTAAGCTATATTATAGTACAGTGTAGCATAGTAACGTACCAATCAGCCAGCACTGATTTCTTAACCCTAACCGCCCTGAATCCTTCAAAATTCTCTTTGCCAAAGTGGAGGAATTTGGAGGATTGAGGTTACATGGCAAAAGTGCGTTACTGATTTGATAAAATGCACTTTGTCAAGGTCTTGGGCCGGACCTTGTGTTGCTTTTGCTCAGCCATGCATAACTATAGGCCTGGATTATGCTTGAAATCCTCCATACTACTCCGGGATGTCACTGGCAAAGCCTCTGATACATTCCTGATTTTGCTTCGAGCTTATACATTTTGCTCATCATACTTGCTACCACTAACATTGATGAGTTTGGCCTACTACAAGATACACGTCACTCTCAAAAGACAAGCAAAAGCCTTGAACCTGCTACATGCAAGGGCAGCAGCCTATGATCTTGTGACTGCTAGACAGCGTCTGGTCAGCATGCTTACGATCGTCTTAGGAGCTCTGATCATCCTATGGACACCAGTTAGCACACGTTTTCTTTTCTGCATGAGTCTAACATACAAAGGTCAATTTCCTTTTTGTGGTTCAAAAGGCTTCAAGTACTTCACAGCAATTACTAATATTATGTTATATTTCAATTCAGTCATTAATCCCATCATCTATGAGTTGAAATACAAGAAATTTCGACAGGGACTCAAGCGAACTTTTTGTTGCTGTCACAAAAGCCATGGAGCTAACGCAGTTGACGTTGCGATGGTTCCCTTATGAATACAGTTAGCATTGGTTATATTCTGCAAGTTCACCATTTCTAAGCTATAGGATAGTACAGTGTAGCATAGTAATGTACCAATCAGCCAGCACTGATTTCTTAACCCTAACCGCCCTGAATCCTTCAAAATTCTCTTTGCCAAAGTGGAGGAATTTGGAGGATTGAGGTTACATGGCAAAAGTGCGTTACTGATTCCATAGGATGCACTTTGTCAAGGTCTTGGGCCGGACCTTGTGTTGTTTTTGCTCAGCCATGCATAACTATAGGCCTGGATTATGCTTGAAAATCCTCCATACTGCTCCGGGATGTCACTGGCAAAGCCTCAACATAAAGACAGTCACTGTCGCAGGATTTTGCAGGATTCAGGCAGTGATCAACCCTCCACGGACCATATTCAAGAAATAATGGAGGATTTGCAGGATTAAGGATGCTATTTTTCCATGAGGCCAATTGGAGGATTTTGCAGGATTGAGGCTACATCCTAGCAAAAAGTCCTAGGGAGTTAGGGTTAAAGTCAATGTTGCCGCTTGTGCTCAACATACAAAATTGTTATTAAAACTCCAACTTTTTATCATCATCGTCTCAGAAAACTAGATGAGAAACTGGTTCATGTCAAGGAACCTCTATGAAAAAAGAGCACCTAAAGTAACATCTTTTGTCTAGTAGATGCATTCAAGCACATACTGAATCTGGTTAGGGCCTATATTATTTTAATTGTGCGAGGAGATGTCTAGCATTGATTTGTTTGTGTTGGCAGATGTTCCTTTTATCATTTGGATTTGCCCTTCACAGAATTAATTTCATAAGCACTGTATGTTTTCTATGTGTTGTTCAAAAGCTTGTTAATAAGATCATTCACAATCTCGCTTGATCGGGTGGGACTCACACCCACAACCGCCTGCTACAGTTGTAACTCATGCTGACATCATAAGCACTCAGCCACTCAGCTTTCTAGGTTTTACTGGCAGATTTGTTTCTGATATAAAGCAGAAGGTACTGCAATTAATATGGTATTAGATTTCATATCCAGAAGTAGATCTTGCCTCGATGGACAGGTTGCTAAGAAAGGCTATGCTATTTCCTTAGAAAAAAAACCCATTTCGATTCTTCTTGATCCAGAAGAAATTAAACAGTGACTAAATATCGGAAGAATACAGTCTACTCTCATTACTACAACACTGTGAAGACAAATTTTGGTAAGAGCAAACAAAAGGCAACACGTGCTTTATGTGCACAATAAATGAGAGCGGCACTCTTCTTAATTCAAAATTCTGATAAAACAAACATTTGGGCTAGGTCCGGCAGAGTTTGTATTAACAGAGTCGACTGCATCTCTTTTGTGAAGTCACCAATGGCAGTAATTTGCAGCTCTATACGTGACAGCAAGATATAAACGCAGATTATCGCCATCATTTTTCTCTCACTCACTGTTTTCTAATTTAAGCTTTTAGTTTTATTAAATCCAAGTCATGCGATTCCGAGTCAAAAGATGCTGACTTCAGTGCAAGATATCACTCTGAGCGTAGTCATGATCAGCAAAGCTTTTCCTAAAGGCAACAATTTATTGTTGGACACAAGGACTATTTTGTAACAGATAGGGCTTCATTTATTGCCAGTCATTGTGGAAATCTTGTTGATTGAAGACCACGAAAAGCACTGATGAGAGTGTGCTTGGATGTTGCTCTGGATCATAGGTTTTTATGCCAGAAAACTCCATCATTATATTGTACATTGTATGTTCATCAAGTGTCGATTTAGGGCCATTATACATGTGCATATTTTGGTCCAAAGAATCCTTCAATTGTTTTGGCCAGCTAGAATATGTGAACATTGTATCAACACTATTTAACGATCAAATATGTCGGACACAACTTTTTCAGCAACATCATTCCCCAAAATGTCAGCCATGAATTCAACCCAGCCACTCTCTGACAACACGGAGCCAACTATTGGTATAGGCAAGTGGGTTTGCCATTTGTTGATTGCGGAAGGAGTCATTGGTGTCTTGGGAAACCTCTTAGTGTGCTTCGTCATTCTACGTGTTAAATTCCTACACACTATGACAAACTACCTGCTGGTGAATTTGGCTGTGGCTGATATGCTGGTGTGTCTAGAGAGTATTTTGTATAGTCTAATATATTATGAAGACTGTAAAATAATTGACTATGTGCCCAAAACCTTTGGTGGAAAGGTTGTTTTCTGCCGCTTCCTGCAATCTTACTTTTTGGCATGGGCTGTGTCGTATGCAACTGCTTACAATCTCTGCGTAGTAACATTCGAGAGATACGTTGCTTTAGTGCATCCACTACAGTATGCAAGGAAACTCACAGCAACACGGATGAAATCTCTGATTGCCCTGATCTGGGTGACATCATTTCTATTTTCGTTACCATCTTTATTTACATTGAACCTCAGCAATGATCCAGACCTGGCTTGCTCAGAAACTGAATACCAAGATGATACATTTCACGTTCTGCTTGAAGTATTTGCATTTTTCTCATCATACTTGCTACCACTAACATTGATGAGTTTGGCCTACTACAAAATACTCGTCACTCTCAAACGACAAGCAAAAGCCCTGAACCTGCAACATGCAAGGGCAGCAGCCTATGATCTTGTGATCTCTAGACAGCGTCTGGTCAGCATGCTTATGATCGTCTTAGGAGCTCTGATCATGCTATGGACACCAGTTAGCACACGTTCTCTTTTCTGCATGAATCTAACATACAAAGGTCAATTTCCTTTTTGTGGTTCAAAAGGCTTCAAGTACTTCAAAGCAATTACTGAAATTATGTTTCATTTCAATTCAGTCATTAATCCCATCATCTATGAGTTGAAATACAAGAAATTCCGACAAGGACTCAAGCAAACTTTTTGTTGCTGTCACAAAAGCCATGGAGCTAACGCAGATGACGTTGCGATGGTTCCCATATGAATACAGTTAGCATTGGTTATATTCTGCAAATTCACCATTTCTAAGCTATATAGGATAGTACAGTGTAGCATAGTAACGTGCCAATCAGCCAGCACTGATTTCTTAACCCTAACCGCCCTGAATCCTTCAAAATTCTCTTTGCCAAAGTGGAGGAATTTGGAGGATTGAGGTTACATGGCAAAAGTGCGTTACTGATTTCATAGGATGCACTTTGTCAAGGTCTTGGGCCGGACCTTGTGTTGTTTTTGCTCAGCCATGCATAACTATAGGCCTGGATTATGCTTGAAATCCTCCATACTGCTCCGGGATGTCACTGGCAAAGCCTCAACATAAAGACAGTCACTGTCTCAGGATTTTGCAGGATTCAGGCAGTGATCAACCCTCCACGGACCATATTCAAGAAATAATGGAGGATTTGCAGAATTAAGGATGCTATTTTTCCATGAGGCCAATTGGAGGATTTGCAGGATTGAGGCTACATCCTAGCTAAAAGGCCAAGGGAGTTAGTGTTGAAGTAAATGTTGCTGCTTGTGCTCAATATACAAAATTGTTATTAAAACTCCAACTTTTTATCATCATCGTCTCAGAAAACTAGATGAGAAACTGGTTCATGTCAAGGAACCTGTATGAAAAAAAGAGCACGTAAAGTAACATTTTTGTCTAGCAGTTGCATTTAAGCACATACTGAATCTGGTTAGGGCCTATATTATTTTAATTTTGCGAGGAGATGTCTAGCATTATTGATTTGTTTGTGTTGGCAAATTTACATCTGAGATGTAAATTTTATCATCTGGCGAGTAATATACATGTATACAGTTTTTAAACAGGCCTACCGTAAATAACAAAACTTGCCGGTAATTTATTTACTGAAATGGGCCCAAGGCTCATATTATAAGTTATTTATGCCCATTCATTTTTCCTGAATCAGGATGGAAGGCCAACCATTTACAAATATAGGGTCGGTCGGGTAACCGGAAACAGAAGTATTTTTTTTGGGGGGGGGGCTTTATCTCTAGCCCTCACCCCAGCCCTTATCCCAATCCCCACCCCTCTCCAATACAAGGGTGGATCCAGAACACAATTTTTTTTGCTGGGCCCCCAAAAAAGTTGGTTCCCAAAAAGTGTGTCCAAAAACATTACGGCGTGGGGTTCGGGGCCCGCTTATATAAGGTCCCCGAAAAAAAAGGTGGTTTCTAGATGCTCTGTGGTGCGCGCGATCTGAGGCAATTTCTGACTACTTTAACCAATGTTTTTTTAGGAAAAGATGCTGGTGTACCTGTCTTTATTGCGAAGTCACCTTAAAAAAAAATGGATTCTTTGGGAGGGGGGGCATGGCCCACTTTGCCCCCCCCCCTCCCCGGATCCGCCCTTGCTCCAACAACATCAACTGCGGCTTCACAAGCTTCCGCCAAACCCAAGGCTATCAGGGCGGACATCATTCAACATTTTGCACTGTAAACACAATCTGTAATTTTACACATCCAAGCTGTCATTAATTTCTACAGTAATGTTCATGTTAAGATTACACTAAAAATTCCCTTTCTTGCACAGCATCGGTTGTAAAATATGTCTACAATAAAGGACCGTCTCTCTGAGTTGCACATTGTACTGCCCAGTGGTGCTCCCAAGGGGGGGGGGGGGCCCCGGGGTCCCCCCCCCCCAAAGGTTGTCCTTTTTTTGGGGGGGGGGGGGTAGTTTTTTGGTTAGTCCCACGACTTAACCTTGTTGATATGTATGTGGTCTTTTTTCGAGTAGGGTGTAAGTGGCGCCTTCAACGTCAAAATAGTCCGCCCCCGAAAAAAACACCCCAATTGTTTTCTGCAGCCAAACACTTTAGGCAACATAAAAAAAAATTAAACTTCTAAAAAATTTGAAACAAAAATTGTGAGCCCCCCCCCAAGCCAAATCATGGGTCAGCCACTAGTATTGCCCGAACCACTAGTATTGCCTGCCATAATTCTTTGATTAAACTGGTATGTACTTTACAATGTGGTGAAATAAATTCAGTCATTCATTTCGATTCGCTAGGAAACAGCAATATAAAAAATACAAAATCCGGAGAGCAACCTTTAATAAAGAAGCATACCGAAATATGAGTGGTTTTCATTTACAATTACTGAAAACAATTGCTGCAAATCGATCTTTTGAGCATATTATCTTCTCCAGATGGAGACGTGTATATACATTTATCTCATCATTATACCCAAAAATACTATAACAAATTGAAGTAAAAGTAAACCAGATATAAATGTTACATTTACAGCTTTCTGTCACAGAAATGGTTTTAGCTTGTTATTTTTTTAAGATTACAAAATTAAAGTCGGAGAAGAACCTAGAAATGATATAATGTAGAATCGGTTCTTTTTTTACATTCTGCTCCAATACGATTCTGACGAGTAATATGCGTGTCTACAGTTTGTAAACAGGCCTACCGTAAATAACAAAACTTGCCGGTAATTTATTTACTGAAATGGGCCCAAGGCTCATATTATAATTATTTATACCAATTTGTTTTTCCTGAACAAGGATGGAAGGCCAACCATTTTAAAAAAATATAGGGTCGGTCGGGTAACCGGAAACAGAAGTATTTTTTGGGGGGCCTTATCTCTAGCCCGCACCCCAGCCCTTATCCCAATCCCCACCCCTCTCCAACACAAGGGCGGATCTAAAAAAACACAATTTTTTGGGGGGGGGGGCCCAAAACAATTTAGTTCCCAAAAAGTGTGTCCAAAAACATTACGGCGTGGGGTTCGGGGCCCGCTTATAATTATAAGGTCCCCGACAAAAAAATGTTGGTTTCTCAGATGCTCTGTGGTGCGCGCGATCTGAGGCAATTTCTGACTACTTTAACCAATGTTTTTTTAGGAAAAGATGCTGGTGTACCTGCCTTTATTGCGAGGTCACCTAAAAAAAAAATGGATTCTTTGGGAAAGGGGGCATGGCCCACTTTGCCCCCCCCCCTCCCCCTCCCTTCCCGGATCTGCCCTTGCTCCAACAACATCAACTGCAGCTTCACAAGCTCCCGCCAAACCCGAGGCTATCAGGGCGGAAATCATTCAACATTTTGCACTGTAAACACAATCTGTAATTTTACACAGATCCAAGCTGTGATTAATTTTTTTCAGCAATGTTCATGTTAAGATTACACTAAAAATTCCCTTTCTTGCACAGCATCGGTTGTAAATATGTCTACAATAAAGGACCGTCTCTCTGAGTTGCAAACTTCTCATTATACGCATGCGTGTTTTCATTATTGGGTTTGGCCCTTCAACCACGTGTTTTTATAAACAATGAATGGGAGGTTTGGGCTAATACCATGTGAATGAAAGATATCTCTTAATGAGTTAACAGGGTTCTGAGAATTAAGAACGAGTTGGTTTTGGTCAATTTTCGGGACAGACAGACAGACCGACGGAAAGACATACCGACCACCAAGTGGCATGTAGATGCTCCTGCCAAAGCTTAAAAACTTCCCCATAACGCGGTGACGGCCCGATCCCCGCCCACGTGCAGGCGTCTTACCACTCGACCGTACCACCGAGCTTGCAAGGGTCGGCTGGCTGGTTCGAATCTGATATAGCAGCGGGTACCGCAACCAAATTATGCTTATTTCGTTTCATAAAACTTACAGAAATAATGCAAAGAAAGTATCTGATTTTCAGAAGAAATTCTGGGACATTTTTAGGTGCTATTTACGTCTTAGAGGAGCATGCACAACCCTGTAAAATCTAATACGCGAGTGTTGTTTTACATTTTTTCGGGGGTCGGGGTGGGATGCGTGGGCCCAGTTGAGAGTATGTCGTGGTCCCACCGGACTCTCCTGATGTTTTGAAGAGCGATTCAGCAAGTATCGTCAGACATTCTATCGAGATCTGATTTTTCGAAGGCATCCAGAGGGTTCAGGCATCGTGTGGTACCGACACCGCAACATGTGACGGAACACCTCCTTGAAGTGTGGGTGTTTGGCCCCGTAGATGATCGGATTGACAGCGCTGTTGAAGATGATGATCATCCCGGTCCATGGAATGGCTGGCTGGCTGGGTGGTATCATGAGGGTGATGGCGAAGGGAGACAGGCAAACAACGAAAGCACAGACCACGTAGAAAAGGTTCTTAGTGATTTCCACCTGTTGCTTACTGAAGCTGGCAGGTGGATTCTTGTGGAGCTGTGTGGTGCTTGCTGCGGTGGAGGAATGCGAAGTATCTGTCATTTCAACTCCCTTGCCTTTCCCCATCATCTTCTTCATGTGGCCTGTGATGTGGCGGTAGATCTTAAAGTAGCACACGAAGACGACTATCAAAGGGATTGGGTAGATCAAGGCAGAGGCAGTATGACTGAGGATGTGACTGGTTTCGTGGGATGTGTCTTGGGTGCAGGTCTTGTACTTATCAGAGTAGCCTAATTTACCGACTCCGAAGAAGACAGGAAGGCAACAAATCAGAGCAGGGTAAACCCATGTGAAGGCCACCATAGCTGCAATCTTCTTAGGTGTGTAGAAGGAGCGGTAGGTAGATGGTGTCTTCGTGATGAGGACATACCGGTTGATCGAAATAGAAGCCAAGGTCAGTATGCTACAGGCAACGCCAATAGAGGTGAAACCAGACATGATGGCGCAGACGATTTCTGGCATAGGCCAACCAACCTTGCTGAACAGCGCGACCGCAGTGAAGGGCGTAGAGGAGCACGTCAGCAGGTCAGCTACGGCCAAGTTAACGACGAAGACGTTGGTGCGTGTTTGGAGTTTCCTTGACAAATTGACAGCCAGGAGGACCATAACATTACCCACAAAGCCAACGACGTTCACCAGACAGATGATAGTTGCCATGATGGCTCTCTGAGTGTAGTCTTCAAATCGAAAGCCGTGATGAGGCCCTTCAGTCGTGGCTACAATCATTGCAGCAATTGTCATGTTCTCGTTGAGAAATTTGTGTGATGTCACGAAAGAATCGGTAGAATTTGCAGACATGGTGGAGAAGACTGTCTCACTGTTTGGTGTCATGGTGGACATCATCGTGGCAAATTTATCGGTTGTCATGGTGGCTGAGGAAACCAAAACCTCCAATTCGAAGGATAGATTATCTCAGCTATTTGAAGGCTAGAGATGGTATGTTCGTAGATCTTCTGCACTTATCTCTCAAGCACGTAAGTTCCCTCTCAAGTTAATGAAGAAAGGAATGTTTAGCCCTACCCATAATGTGTGTCGGTGCCTAGGTGCATGTGTGTGTCAAGTGTTGGTGTTTTTACAGTGTCGAATGAAAATAATACACGCTCTATCGTTTGATCCGGTCTTATGGGGAAGTTCTGCTGTGATATTCGGCTCAAAATGAGGAATAACTTATCAGGATAAACGTCATTGCTTGGCCAAAGAAAATATTTCCTCAAGAAATAAAAATGCAAAGTTCAAAAATGTGGAATGTTTAATTTGCCTCCACAGAAGGAATTATCCCCCGCGTTAAATTGATGTTAAATTTTAACTCGTACAAAAACGTGCAAAAATTGTGCAATTGTGTTTCCCACTTCCGAGTACCGTTTAAGAATTTTGTCTTTATGCTTTATCGATGCTTCGAGATGTAAGTCTATAGCTTAAACCCCTTATAATAATCAACTTGAAGAACCAGCATACATGTATGAATAGACACAACTTGAAATACGAATGGGCATGCCACGAAATGTCTGTCGCGTTCAATGTGAACAACTGGTAAGTCATTATAGGTTTCAACCGGAACTTTAAAATACCGGTAGTATATATAATAAGTACACAATCCAAAACATGTTCTTTTCTAGGATTTCATGTCGTTATATATACCCCTTTAACTGTTATTGTTTAATGGGAAATGCCCTTTTCAATACAATCTCCTAATATTTTATAGTTCAACCGTCTCGTCACACCCGGATATGGTTGGCAAAGCTCGTGTAAGCAATGCGGAAGTTTTGGTGGTAAAATGCTTATAGCTAGACCTTTGACACGGTTACTAACCCTAGGTCGAGTTCATTGTATTTGTCAGACTGTCGGATTGGTTTTACGAGCAATTGTCTTTTTATACATCATGAATAAGTGTATTCCCAGGGTAGAGGACAGATAAGGCCCGTCGAGTTTAGAGGAAAAAAAATCGAGTGGTACACTATAAGTTCCAAGTTTCATACAGCTATATTCCCTTTGCACAGAGCGTCATCACCGAGGAGAGGTTTCTTTTCTTAAATTCCAGTAATTCCTTTTCTTTTTATATTTAAATATTTTTAAGTTCTAACTTTTGGCTTCAAATACTTTTTATATTAGTATTTATATATTTATTTATTTACTCTGTACACAACTTGATGAGGAGTGGCAGGTCAGGTCTTTGACTACAGTGATTGTTATCGCTTGTGCCTCTCCTATGCCCATCTTGTATGTGATGAAATAGAATTGGCATGAATAAATAATAATAAGAATAATAATAAATTAAAGATGAAATTCGCTCGTACCACCTGCCCTGCAAACAGGACGCTGGGAAGGGCTGACGAATTCACGCTCTGATTGGATAGTCAACACGCGCGGTGACGACCCTGGAAGGTTTTAAGCGGCCGTTAAAACTGAGTTATTCATCACTCTTGTTTTCCCATTCATAAATGCCCTTTTTCGTTGAAAAGGGTAATAATGTTGGAAAATATGTAAAACGTATCTGCTTTGTAAATTTTCAACTACCGTCAGTTGCTCAGGCTGCGTTTCGAATTCACCGTAGGCCCTAAGGGCATTCGTTCGCTCGTACCCCCGCCCTGCAAACAGGGCGCTGGGAAGGGCTGATGAGCTTCACAGAATCTTGTAAAGGAAGTGGGAGGGGCTTCTGGGTCATTTCATCATGACCTATGTATAAAGCATTTGGCTGCAGTTGTTTAAGACCGCAGTTAGCTAATGCGCGCAAATGCTATCCAAAAACTTTCTCATTGTGAGTGCGTTCGATTACTTCTCCCATCTTATTCGCGCCTGGCTCCTCGCGTGATGACAGACATGCGCAGTGGAGCTAAATTATCGGACGGTTTCGGGTAAATTTCGTGCAAGAGCTGGAAACATGGGTGTCGCCAGGATTTTTTCTAGAGGGTGGGGGCAAAACATATTCCCCCCCCCCCCAAAAAAAATCCTGTATTTCTCAACATATTCTCGATTTATCAGTTTCAGAGGGGGCAGGGACATTTCCCCCCCCCCCACCTTTTTTTGTGGCTTTTCCGGGGGGCGCCGGGGGGGGGGGGGCGGTGCGCCCCCCGCAACACCCATCGCTGGATAGTTGAATTTTGACATGACACAGGCTACATCCGAATCAATTACCTGTCTAGAGCACGTCCACGCCCAGTGAAATTACGCGGGGACGCGCTGACAATAATTCGTAGCCGTAGCTCCGTGCATAGAAGTACATATGGTTTGTAGCTCTATGCCCCGTGGAAGCCCGTTTCGGACACGGCCTGAGCTAGCTGAGCTGAGACGCCCGCCGGACGTTACATGGTCTTATGAGATACGTACCCAAGTAACCGGCTCGGCGAGTCGGTTACTTGGGCCAGGCTCGCGTAAGCGTGAGAGGTAAATCGAACGCTGTCGCACTTGCACGAGTAAGCGCGGGGGAAGTAATCGAACGCACTGATAGAAATGCATAGATTCCATACCGGATGTGGCTTCTTTTTCATTGCAGATAAGTTTTACAAATTTTCCCACATTACGCTTTTCAACGAAAAAGGGGCATATATGTTTAAAACCTTGCAGGGTCGTGGCCGTGATTGCTGGTCACAGGTCACGCAAAATCTATCCAATCAGAGCATGAATTCATAAGCCCTTCCAAGCGTCCTATTTGCAGGGCGGGGGGTACGAGCGAATATTATTCGACGCTCAAAATGTGTCCACATGGTCCGCAATGAAAAAGAAATCACATCCGGTATGGAATGTATGGATTTTTATGATATAGTTTTCGGATATCATTTTGCGCATTGGCTAACCGCGGTCTTAAACAGCTGCACATTCTGTGAAGCTCATCAGCCCTTCCCAGCACCCTGTTTGCAGGGCGGTGGGTACGAGCGAAGAGATGAAAGTACAAAGTGTCAATAGTCCTGCATATAACAGAGGAACATATGTCCCGAGTGAGGGCGCTCTATGCAAGGGTACTTTTTAAAGGCGTTTGTGACCTTTAAAGTTACGTTCCCGTGCTCTTCAACACATTTGATTTGTTTCCTATTCTATTTAATAAATGCACAACTCGTATGTCTTATTCCAATCAAAAACCTCACTCCCCCCTTTTTTTTGGACGTTTGCAAACCTCTGGGCACAAACAAATAAGTTTGGCGAGCAGGCCAGCTATCGATACACCGATTGCTGTAGGGCGGGAAACGGGGAATTGAAAATTGTCTCGTTCAAGATTGAAAAACTTTTGTATTGCTAGAAAATTAGCAATTTAGAAAAGGAGTCGATTTTTTTTCGGGATGAAACTTGAAAATAGTAGGGAATGCATCATAACTTTACTTCAGCTATCATTGGACAGATTTTGCTTCATTGCTGATCTGGCTCAACATTTCCGCGTGTGTATTATGCGCGGAATTTACGTGCATTCATCATGGCGACCAGCTTTACAATAATTTGCGTTTCCTTCCCAAAAATATTGTCAAAGAGCTCAGCGGTCAACTAAACATCACTCTGCCCTTAAACGTGACGGTGGGTAGAGCGACTGACGACATTGTTGAATGTGATACATGGGTGCTGGCAGAGAGGGGCAACGGTAGGGGGAGCTGGAATATTCGGGCAGGTAAGAGCAGCGGCGTCACTAGGGTAAAACTTCTGCGGAACCTGGGGTGCATCAATTTTCAAGGGGCAGGGCAAATGAAATGTATCATTTCAACAGTGCAGTATATTTTTCAATTCAAGATTTCAAATGTGGAATGAACATCCGCGGGGGGAGGGCAAGGGGCACTTCCCCCCCCCCCCCGGAAAAGTAAAACAAAAAAGGAAAGGGGAAAAAAAAGAAAAAACAAAAAGGAAAAAGAGGTGTGAAGTACTTGCTATTAATCTAATACACGTTTAACAAAATGGGCGTCTGCAGGGTGTCAAGGGGTGGGGTGGGCAAATGTCCCCAGCCGCCCACCGTCGAAGACAAATGATAAATTGAGAATATGCTAGCGAAAGTAAACGGATTTTTGTTTGGGGGGTGCTTCCCCCCCCCCCCAGAAAAATCCTGACGACGCCCATGCATGGTTACGCCGCTGAGGAGGAGGGAGAAAAATCACAATAGACCCACATGAATTAGACTTTGATGTACATGTATATTGATGTTACGTTGATAATGATGACCTTTACATTTCAGTAAACGAGAACACAAAATCGCAGTAGCTTTTACTCTAAAAAGATTTTAAAATTTAACCTTAAGTCCATCTTAAAGATAACATGTGATACATTATAACATTGATATAATTATAAAGGTAAACATACATGCAAAGATGGAAATTACATTATCTAATTACACTGTAATACATTCACTGACGAAATTGTAAATTCATATACAATTGTCTCGGATACATGTATAAATATATAGGTTCGTCAGATGTCACTTGCCATGTGCACTTTTAAGCTTCGGCATACAAACACACGGATTCTTTTTTATTTAAGATTATTGAAAAAAATATCTGCAAATAAATGCCAGTTGGCGGTTTTTTTTCTTCACACGAGACGTACATGCTATATCATTAATACTTAATACATCCAAAAAAGAAGTCATTCGTTTTGAATCGTTTCATAAAACTGACAGAAATAATGCAGAGGAAATCGTTGATTTAAAACAAAACACTTCAAAAACATTTCAGTCATTTACGGGGAAGTTTTAATCTGCAGAATCTATTTTTGTTCGAGTGTCTTCACCCCCCTTACTCCATTCAGTATATATACTGACTTCATTCAGTCAGTTAAGAGATGTTCTCGTTCTCGCGCTCCGTATGCTATGAAAAGCACCTGTGGAGCATCTTATCTAGATCTGATCTTACGGAGGCATCCAGAAGGTTCAGGGATCATGTGGTACCGGCACCGCAACATGTGACGGAACACCTCCTTGAAGTGTGGGTGTTTGGCCCCGTAGATGATCGGGTTGACAGCGCTGTTGACGATGGTGATCATCCCGGTCCATGGAATGGCTGGCTGGCTGGATGATATCATCAGGGCGATGGCGAAGGGAGCCAGGCAAGCAACAAAGGCACAGACCACGTAGAACAGGTTCTTAGTGATTTCCACCTGTCGCTTACTGAAGCTGGCCGGTGGGTTCCTGGGGAGTCGCTTGGTGCTGGCGGTAGCGGAGTTTGATGTCTCGACTAGCTCCACATCGTTACCCGACAACTTCTTCATGTGGCCGGTGATGTGGCGGTAAATCTTGATGTAGCACACCACAAGGACGATCAGAGGAATTGGGAATCCAAGGGCAGTGCCCACGCGGCTAAAGAGTTTGCTGGTTTCCAAGGAGTTGTCTTGGTTACAGGTCTTGTATTTCTCCGAATATCCAAACATCCCGATCCCGACAAAGGGTAAACTACAGAGCAGAGCTGGGTAAACCCATGTGAAGACCACCATAGCTGCAATCTTCTTAGGTGTGTAGATGGAGCGGTACGTAGCACTCGTCTTGGTGATGAGGACATACCGATTAATGGCAATGGCTGCCAAGTTCATGATACTTCCCGCGAGACTAAGAAAGTAAAGACCGCCCATGAAGGAACAAAGTAGAGGAGGTAATTCAGGAGGCCATCCACCCAAGCTGAACAGAGCCACTGCTGTGAACGGAATAGCACAGCAATTAAGTAAGTCAGCTACGGCCAAGTTGACGACAAATGCATTGATGCGACTTTGGAGTTTCCTTGACAGAATGACAGCCAGGATGACCATGAAGTTCCCAGCGAAGCCAACGACTGCCACGAGGCAGTAGACGCAGCCGATGATGATCCGCTGTACGGGGTCTTCAAAGCGAAATTCGCCACCGTCACCTTGTGTCGTGGACTTCATCAATGACGCAGATGTCATGCTTGTAGTGACACTAGTTGCCTCAACTGCGTCAGTCCTGATATCAGACGACAGAAAATCGGACATGGTGCTAACGACTGTCATGTTTTCTGGTACCATTGTCGTGGCCATTTCGCTTGCCACAGTGAACATATCCATCTCTTGATGGTGAGATCAGTGGATGCTGCTACAGTGACTGTTCGTCGTTGAATGTGGGTGATTCAGAGCAACCGTCTTGTATTTCAGCAACCATCCTGTCAAAAGCAGGAAATGAAATGGATGAAAGCAACAGAAGATAGAGTCTTGTGTCAATGTGAAGTAAATCCATACGGCAGGACATGCCCTTTTAACTTCATGTGGGGTGGATCCACGACTAAACTGTACCGACAGTTTAACTCGACCATTGTGCTTGACATTATCGCCATGACTTTCATGAATTCGGCAACAAGTCATAGGATTCAAAGCCAATTACAGATTTTGCTTGCCCTCGTTAATGGCACTTTCGAGAAAAATGCGCAATCGCAAGATCGTTTAAAAAGAGCTAGATAAAAACATTAACATTATTGTAACTTGAAAATGTGCAATTTTCATGTAGTTACTACGCAAAGGAATTTCAGAATCAGTGTGCAAAGTGTTCGTCCTGATATCTCATAATTTGAGCCTTTAGTACGAAGCAGAATTGGAGTCAAAAAGATTGAAAGGCATATTTTGAAAAACGGAATATATTTTTTGTTACTCGAACGTGTATTTTTAAAGATCAACGTGTGTTTAAATAAACGGAAAGCAAGGGGATTCATTTCTTTTTTAATCGAACGTGTCTTTTTACTGTTCGAGAAAAACAGAATGTATTTTGAAAAGTCGAACAGGTATCTTAGCAACCCAAATGCATTTTTAAAAAACAAGGTGTATTTTAAAAAACCGAAGGTGCAATTTTACGAATCGAATGCTTTTTCCAAAACGGAATGCATTTTCAAAAACCGAACGTGCATCTTTTACGAATCGAATGATTTTTTTTCTGCATTAAAACATCGGCTGGTTTCGAATTCATGCATTTGACATTTGAAAATGCATTCGAAGCGTTCAACGCATTCAGGTTTTGACGTACGTTCGGCGCTGAAAAACACGTGATTTTTTTTTTTACTGTGTTCGGGCCCGGTTTCCACGAGTATCCGAAGTACACCCGAATCTTTTTTTCGGAGGGTGTTCGGCAAATCTCCGGTTTTCGAGCCAACTCGGACCCGAACCAAGTTGGAACAAAACCAAGTTGGACTCAGACCAAGTTGGACCCAGACCAAGTTGGACCCAGACCAACCTGAACCCAGGCCGACCCAGAGGCAACCAACTCGAACCCAACCATGACCAACTCGGACCCAAACCAACTCGGATCCAGACCGACTCGGACCCATACCAAGGTGGACTAAGACCAAGTCGGACCAGACCAAGGTGGATCCAGACGAAGTTGGACCCAACCAACTTGGAATAAACCACGACTAAATGTTTTGATAATGTTAACTGTCTAGCAGGCGCGGATCCGGGGGGGAAACAGCTGTGTCAAAAAAGAAAAAATCATAGAAATTCTTTAAAAATAATGCTTATTCTGTTCAAATTCCATGCGATCTGGGCCTGTCATGCTAGTCGGCATCATTTTGTTTTAAAGACATAGGCCTAGGCCTATACGTGCATGACTGACCCGGCAATGGCACTGAACAAAAGATGACTTTACTATTCGAATAATTTTTGTAACCTTTATATGCAAAATCTGATTGAATTATGTCTGCCTTGGCTTAACGCCCACCGAAATGTTTCTATTCTTTTTCTTTGTAAAGTGAAACCGAAAAGATGGCTTATGCTAACTTACTGCACAACCGGCCGATTGACCTTCATAAATTATCAAACAAAGAACTTCAGCAAAGCCATAGCAAAAACCACCAGCTACAGGACGATATCCGAGACGGACGAAAATGGAGAACTTCACGGAGGGATGGAATCGACTGTATCATCCAATGAATGGAACATGCGATATGATAGGCATCTGAGAGACTGACCTAATCAAGTACGATGTGGAACTGTTAACATTGATTGATTTTGCTTTTGGAAAGAAGCTGTGGAGTTCAACGCAAGTACTTTTATGAGCTCCCAAGATGACTGTCACATTATTGACGTTTGTGTAGTGAAGAAAGCAATGAGTACTTTTACGGTTTGAAATTATATTGTGTACACCGTTATAAGATTACTAGCTATAGCCATTAATACACCATCATATTCGCTCACAAAACGATTCCCATTACACTTACAAGTAATTATATTTATTTTCAGAAGTATAGCTAAACATTTAATTATAAACAAGACCGTGCGAAGCTTGAATTATTCTTTGGTATGAAGCCCGGGAAGGGACAGGGTGGAATTTTTTTTTGGCATTTGCTAATCCGTTCGCACGAATTACTAATTCGTTTGCACGAATTAGTAGCTCGTTCGCACGAGTTAGTAATTCGTTCACTCGAAATAGTAATTCGTTCGAACGAATTACTAATTCGTGCGAACGAATTACTCATTCGTGCGAACGAATTACTCATTCATGCGAACGAATTAGCGAACTCCAGTAATTCGTTCGCACGAATTACTAATTCGTTCCCACGAATTACGAATAGGAATTCGTGCGAACGAATTACTAATTCGTTCGAACGAATTACTAATTCGTTCGAACGAATTACTTATTCGTTCCCACGAATTACTAATTCGTTCCCACGAATTACTAATTCGTTCCCACGAATTAGTAATTCGTGCGAACGAATTAGGAATTCGTGCGAACGAATTAGGAATTCGTGCGAACGAATTAGCAAATGCCAAAAAAAATCCACCCTGTCCCTTCCCGGGCTTCATACTATGGCAACATTAGTATAGTACTATTTTGGTTTGTGATTCATCTCCTTTCACACAATTTCACAACTGTTGAACGATGTCATTCCCATGGGCGTCGCGAGGGGGGGGGGGGGCAAGGGGGGCACTTCCCCCCCCCCCCCTGGAAAAGCAACAAAACAAAACAAAAAAGGACGAAAAAGAAAAGTAAAAGAAAAGAAAAGAAAAAGAGGCGCGAAGACAAAGTGGTGTACATTTAATGAGTTGGGGGGTGCAAAATGTCCCTGCCCCCCTCTAAAACTGATAAGTCAAGAATGTGTTGAGAAATACAAGCATTTTTGGCAAAAACAAATTTTGCCCTCCTGTAGAAAAAATCCTGGCGACGCCCATGGTCATTCCCTGATCAATCTAGGGACGGGAAGAAGTTTTTACTCATTACTTTGTAAAATTAAAGGGTTTTTTTACCTTTTAGATTCTAATTGGTTCATGTTCGGGTTTTTAATAAATATATCAATCATTTGAATGAATCTCCATACAATTTTTCGAGAGAGTGTTCAGTTTACAAAAAAATATAATGTCATTTCAGCATATTATTAATACAATTATTCATTTCATTGATGGAGTAATTCAGTGTGCTCTAATGACCAATGTGCCAAAAATGAAATGGAAATTTACTTTCAATCATTTTTGGGAGGAGGATAGAGGGATGAAAAAAATAAGGGAAAAGGAAATGGGGGGTTCTTAAATTTCGAAAATGCATATATTAAGAAAGTGTGGAAAAGCTGTTTGGAGGGATTGAGGGTAACTCTTCATCGTTCAGTTATTTTTTTTTAAAGATTTGTTTTGGAGGAGCGCTTGAACTCCCTCCTGTAAGAAAAATTTCACTCGATAATCCATTTTCCAAAGTAAACAAAGTGAAAGCACAATGCGCGTTTACCCGTCTGACAGTAAACGCGCCGCTATTGTTCGGCCGCGCATTCGTCCACAAACACTGCGCGATGTCCTATCCAGTCTGTGTATATGGAGATCAATGGTTTTGACGTACGTTCGGCGCTGAAAAACACTCGATTTTTTTGACTGTGTTCGGGCCCGGTTTCCACGAGTATCCGAAGCTCACCCGAATCTTTATTTTTTTCGGAGGATGTTCGTCGAATCTCCTGTTTCGAGCCAACTCGGACCCGAACCAAGTTGGACCAAAACCAAGTTGGACGCAGACCAAGTCGGACCCAGGCCAAGTCGGATCCAGACCAACCCGGACCCAGGCCGACCCAGAGGCAACCAACTCGGACCCAACCATGACCAACTCGGACCCAAACCAACTCGGATCCAGACCGACTTGGACTAAACCATGACTAAATGTTTTAATAATGATAATTGCCTAGGAGGCGCGAATTCGGGGGGGGGGGGGAACAGCTGTGTCAAAAAAAGAAAAAATCATGGAGATTCCTTTAAATAATGGAACCTCCCCCTCCGCTCTGACACCAAAACAATTATACTGGTATTAATGTCCGCCTGCACACAAAATATGGACAGAGCTTTGTTGGGGGTATTTGTGCTCCATTCTGTAATATAGTGATAATAATCGTCGGATTTGAACAGCGCCCCCATTTAAAGCTTGGTACGACCCCCAATGGATTTTCGGAGGGCAAGTGTCCGGAGAAACAAAATTTGTCTACATTTCAGATTTTTTGGCTGATGAAAATCCCCCCTGCGTAAATTCCTGGATCCGCCCCTGTCTAGGCTGTTTTTCAGTAGTTAGGCCCATTTATATATTCTTTGATTGTGAATATCAGGAGTTATACGAATAAGTATTAATAAATATTGAGTTACGAATAAGTATTGATAAGTATTGATAATACTTGTGCCAGTTTTGTTAGTTTTCTTGTTTTTGTTTATTTTCTTTTGTAGTCTGTTATTTAATTGCTCGGGCAGCCAAACTTCACACTTTACATAGTGTCCTATAATACTGATGTGCCAAAACAACTATTTATTACTTGAATAATAAATATCTCAGGGGAATTTCGCCGTGGATGTTTCGTTAGTGGAGCTCATTAAACAATCGTTTTCTATGTCAAGTCGCGTCATTTACCCCGTTCGGCTCTTGTTTGTCTCTTTGATTGTTTGCTTGTTCGTTTGTTTGTTTGGGTTTCTTTTGGGGGTATAATTTCTTAATTTGAGGGGGGTTTGGAGTTTTGTTCAAAATACACCTTGTTTTTGCACTCGGGTTGTAAAAACACACGTTCAATTTTTTTGAAATAAACAGTCTGGTTTAAAGTGCTTTCGATTTGTTAAAACACATGTTTGATCTTTTAAAAATGCACGTTCGCGTTTCAAAAAATATATTTCCTTTTCAAAATATGCGTTTTTAATCTTTAACTCTAATTCTGCTTCGTAGTTTTGGGCTTTAGTCGTCACTCCAGTCATATTGTTTCCTTTCAAAAGTTCTTCAAATGCATGTGCTCTCAGAGGATTCTCTAGATTATAATTTTGGGGAAGCTGGATGAATGTACACCTTTAATAGAACGGCATATACAGTTGCACTGAAAACCGTCATGAAGCTACGGTCCGATTATTAAACTTGGCAGAATCTCACTTGGGAAGGTGGCTTCGGTTACAGCCCGATAGTCCGAAGGTTCGATAGTCCGAAGGGCCCATTATTCCGAAAATAGAATACGGTTAATTAATCCGAAGGTTCGATAGTCCGAATAGACAATAAGGTTTAATACTCATAGTCCGAATAGATGATAAGGTTCGATAGTCCGAATGGGCAATACGGTAGGGTTCGATAGCCCGAATTGACAATAAGGTTCGATAGTCCGAATGGGCAATACGTTTCGTCAGTCTGACACTTCGGACTATCGGACCTTATTGTCGATTTGGACTAACGGACCTTATAGTCTTTTCGGACTATCGAACCTTGTTGTCAAGTCGGAATAATAAACCTTCGGACTACTGAACCTTGTTTTCTTTTCGGACTATTTAACCTTCGGACCAATTAACCTTATTCTAAATTCAGACTACTGAACCTTCGGACAAATGAACCTTCGGGTTAATGAACCTTCCGACTATTGCATCATATGTTCGGATTAACGAACCTTATTTCATTTTCGTACTTACGAACCCCCTCTTATGGAAATTGTGTGCATTCGGACTATCGAACCTTCTGACTAAAGAACCTCCGGACTATCGGACCTTCGGACTATCGGGCGGCCCCCCGGTGGCTTCAGGCGCTTCCATACGCGCATGTGTAAAAGCTAGCCGCAGCCAAGTAAATTCAGACGCGGCTATAATTGTGTATGATGCAGTCGAGTCTATCACAAGCAGGGTGACCGTAAGGTAATGCCCAAATTCTGCTAAATGTGCTTCAAAAATCTGATTTATCACAAATCTGCCGAATTCCCCAGAATCACTCGAAATACACTATAAACACTTAAAATCACATGCAGATGTTGTAGTATTGTCTTAATTAAGGTTTAAATTACATTATAAACAATTCATAGTCACATAAAGATGTTATGAAATTGCATAAAACGCGGTAATTGTGCCGCGACGAATTTAGTCCCGGTTCTAAGTGAAGCTAAGCACCTACACCAGGCAACCTGTCCATTATGCAAGTGTTTTTTTGAAAAGATGGAAGCTTTTTTAAACAAATGTACCATGTTTTTCAAATTTGCTATGTATTTTTGTGAAAATAACCATTTTGAAGAATTCTGTCAGAAATCTGCCAAAAAAATCCATTCGGTCAAATTTTCTGTCAAACTTGATTTTTACGAAACATTCGGCCAAATTTAGCCGAAATTCGGCTAAAACTGTCACCCTGATCACAAGTCCATTCACAAGCCTTCAGTCAAAAGTAAAGTGGATGAACAATACCAAAGAAATGCCTTTGTCAAAGCTCATTTTGAATTAGGACTGGAGGACTTGTGATGGACTTGCAGGGACTTGCAGGGACTTGTGAGTGGAATCGACTCCTTCCCTTATATGATACGGCAAACAATGATGGAGGTGCTACCCCACAGTCGTCTCTTCGGAAACTCAATCACGCTGGTAAAATGTATTTATACAGGCCACTTTATAAAACATTTTCTTTTAATTTTACCTTATGGAGAATTCCACCACAACTATTTACAGGTTGTCCCGGTGATGGTTGCTATGACTATACAGAGTTACTTGAAGGACTGATCCAGTTTTCCAGTCGGCAGCTGGTGGATAGGAGGAACGATACAAAACAGCCTCAGCAAGTGTCGCAATCCTTCACTCAGCGAGCACGGGGGTTGAAATGAATTCAGGTTTGAGCCCGATCAGTGATTATAAACTGGTAGAGTGGTACATGTGTATAATATGGTGGCCCTGAAGGGACATCGCATATCGCAAACGTGTGCGCATACGTATGCGATGTCGCGAAATTTATCGCGAATGTGTGCGCACACGTATGCGATGTCGCAAAATTTATCGCGAATATGTGCGCACACGTATGCGATGTCGCGAAATTTATCGCGAATATATGCGCACACGTATGCGAAGTCGTGAAATTAATCGCGAATATATGCGCACACGTATGCGAAGTCGTGAAATTAATCGCGAATATGTGCGCACACGTATGCGATGTCGTGAAACAATTCGCGAATATGTGCGCACACGTATGCGAATTTGTTTGCAATGTCGTGAATTTCATTGCATACCTTGTCGCATACCTTTCAGTAAAATTCCTAATGAACTGGGGAGTTGTAGCAGCTAGTCTGGAATCTAGACGTACTGTTAGATATAAATAGGGTCTGACTAATAAACCTTCGCGCGCACGCTGTTCCTCGTGCAATCGTTACTACTAGTACTGTCGAGCGCAAGTTTGAAACTTGCGCGCGCAAATTTCAAAGTTGCGCAAGTAGCGATAAATTTTGCGACATCGCATACGTATGCGCACACGTTTGCGATATGCGATGTCCCTTCAGGGCCACCATAGTATAACCATTTCCCTTCTGAAAACCTTGTGGTCTGATCAATTATGTTTTGAGGGGAAATCCCCACAGTCACCCTTTATATTATCTCCAAAATTTCTTGGCGTCTCTTATTTTATGTCGGATCTTTCATACTGAGTAACTTTATGAAGAAAACGGGCAAAGAACAACATTGGCGAGGAATCAACCTTCCGCCATTGTTTCCGCTAAATGCGGATGTGCTAGAGTTTGGGGCGTCGAAAAAAACAATACACATGTGTTGATTGGATGTCTGTACAATGTAGTGTCAACAGTTTTGAGGTGCCCGCAAAGGCCTGACACAACAACCAGCCTGAGAGCACATCTCGTGATCTCAAAGATATCGAGTCGGCTCACCGACATGGACTCAGACTTGTCACAGATATCCTTGCTCTATTCCCAATCAGATTGACTGCGTCAAAGAACTCGTTGGTTTTTCCCTCCAATCAATGGACACTTAACGCATATTTTCATTTGTTTTACATCAGGGAATAATAGTGAGATGGGGCAGTTTATAAACGTTTTTCTTTGGACATTCTTTTTCCTTGAAATGAGGGTTGTATAGTCACGGTTTATTCCACGTTTTTATTGACTTTCTGTGGTTTCTTGTTAAAAGAATTGGTCAAAGTTTATTCATCCATTTTTTTCTTCAACATTGGTTAAGCGATTGCGACCCCGTGAGAATTTCTACGCCAGTCATTAGCATAAAAAGTGCCCCCACAATTTCTTTTGAAAACGGAGACCGTTTGGCTTTAAAAACGTTGGAATTGTGTAAATGTAGCCAAGGATCAACTCCCTGGTTTTGGGGCTTCCATCTGAGGGCAGGCTTGATAAAATTACGGTTGAAAAATGGGTCCTATTTGCCTGAGAAAGTGGAAGGATGCCACTTGTAAAACGGCTACATGCAGGCTTGGGAGCTATCACTTTTGGGGGGGGGATTTTATTTGGGTGTGAATATTTAAAAATGTAATTGGCTAATGTACCTAAAATTGAAAAGAAATGAAAAGATGAAAGACAAGACAATAATTTAAGTTTTGTTTGAGAAACCCCAGTGATGTTGGCTTGCATGTTATTTGGCCCTGAACTTTGTTGATTTACACTGTTTTCAATGGGGCTTGAATTAGTACAGCGGACCCTGTAGCGCTCTTGCATAATTGATTTTTTATGTGCTCTCACAAACGTCTTGGTCATTTCGTAGCAATGGGGGCGTGGCCATTTTATGTAAATAGGACCTTCTGTATAAATTCGAACAAAACGGCAGTTTCGCTCGTACCCCCCGCCCTGCAAACAGGACGCTGGGATACTCTGATGAATTCACGCTCTGATTGGTTGGATTTTGCGTGACCTGTGACCTGCGTGTCATCACGGTCATGACTCTGCAAGGTTTGAAACGGCCGTTAAGACTGATTCATTACTCTTTTATTCCAGTTTAGAGATTTTTTTTTCGTTGAAAAGCGTAATAATGTAGGAAATTCTGTAAAACTTATCTGTGTTGTAACTTTACAATTCCCGTCACTTGCTCAGGCTCCGTTTCGAATCACGAACGGTCGGATTGCATTTTGCGACGCTCAACATTTTGTCCACATGGTCCGCAATGAAACATAAATCACATCCGGTATGGAACATGTGCATTTATATGGGAAGTTTTCGGGTAGCATTTGCGAACATTGTCTAACTGCGGTCTTGAACAGCTACAGCCAGATGCTTTATACATTGGTCATAGGGCACTTCCTTCACAAGATTCTGTGAAGCTCCAACCTCGTCCCCAGGGTGTCGAGCAGTACGCGCCCACCACTACCCGCTCTCTCACCCTGGTATTGGATCATTTGCATGTGCAAGATTTTTGCACACGTATGTAAATGAGGAACAGTCTGGTGCCTGGATATGCGTTACACATTAGCGTTTGTTTTTGTATGCGGTGTCGGGGGTAAAAACAGAGTCAATTCGTAGCAGCGCGCGAGCACGGCATGAGTTACGAAAACACGATTTTTGAAATCAAACTGTTACGATCTCATCAAGACAATATGCAGTATCATATTTCATATTAATATGAGCAAATTGGAAAGGAAATTAGTATTTTCGAGAAGGCGTGGACGAATGATCGCGAAAACACGTACTGCACGTTGTGATTATATAGCACCAAGTACACGATAACAATCCATTACTAGCCAATTGCGGTATCCAATTTTCCTATCCAGGGTTTACTATTGGAAACGCGGTTGGAAATAAAGTAAGCACTGGTGAAGCTCATCAGAGTATCCCAGCGTCCTGTTTGCAGGGTGGGGGGTACGAGCGAAAACGGCAGTTATCCCATTTAGTGCCGCTGTAGTCGCGCCCTCGCGATCGCTGATTGGTTCCCTAGGAAGCGATATGATGTTGGGTCACCGCAGTAGCGGCGTACGTCTACAACCGTCGGGATTGAACCATTTCTCGATCGCTGATTGGTTCCCTAGAAAGGCGATGATGCTGGATCACCGCACGTAAGCGTATAGCCCGTATGTTTACAACCGTTGGGTGAGCCATTGAAGCATTTCTCGATCGCTGATTGGTTCCCTAGGAAAGCCTAGGGAGAAAATAAAGAAAAAGTTAAACCGCTGATACGAAATGGCCAAGACGTTTAGTGCGTCTAATTGTTTGCCTTTAAAGGGCGCACTATGCATGCCATGCACCGTCCACTATCGATCACTAACCTCTTGGGCCAAGACTAGGCGGTTTCGGGGCGCAACAGTGAGTAATAGGTCGGGCAGTTTCGGGCTCTGACCATACCCTACTTGTGGGGTGATGTTCCTTTCAGAACACCTCACCCCACTATTTTAACAATAGGATAACATCACCTCAGAAGAGAAACTTTAGATAAGGGATAAAAGGAACACAATGCTATCCACACGATTCCGTCTGGCTGGGGTGTCCGCGCAACATGGACTATTGGTTCACATTGTGGAATGTGATACATAGGTGCTGACGGTATGAGCAGCGCACAAGATTCGACCAGGGAGGATCAAGCAACGACGTTTGGGTCAAACTTCTGTGGAACCCGGGTGCATCAAATTTCAAGGGGGCACCAAATACAGCATAACAGTGCAGTTTTTTAGATTCAAGAATTCAGATGGGTAGAGGAACGGATATTTCCAGGTCGGGGGGGGGGGGGCTGTGCACCCCGTGCCCCCCCCCTTAGTTACGCTACCGGGGAGAAGGGAGAACAATCACAATAAACTCACACGAATTAGACTGAACATTTTGTACGCTGTACATGTACATTTATGTTACGATGATTAAACCGACCTTAAACTTTCTATAAAAAAAAAATTCCCCCATTAGACGTACATTCTAAATCATTAATATTCAATACAAAGGGCTTAAGATAATTTTCGGTTAACCTACCAAAATAAAATCACTCCAATCGTGTGCTTTGATTGGTTTCATAAAACTGACAGAAAAAGACTAATGTCAAGATATCGTTGATAAAAAAAAAACGACTTCAAATTATTTCAGTTTATACTCGCAGGGGATTTTTTAATCTGCGGAATATATTTCTCTAGAGTCTTAAGAAAACTTTACTCAGTAGGCCTTTCAGGAGGAGGAGTCAGTTGAGACTGAGAGTTTGTCTCGTCCTAACGCTCCTGGTGCTACAAAAAACACAGGGGAATCATTTTATCTAGATCTGAACTTACGGAGGCATCCAGAAGGTTCAGGGATCATGTGGTACCGGCACAGCAACATGTGACGGAACACCTCCTTGAAGTGTGGGTGTTTGGCCCCGTAGATGATCGGGTTGATAGCGCTGTTGAAGATGATGATCATCCCGGTCCAAGGAATGACCGGGTCGCTGGGTGGTATCATGATGGTGATGGCAAAGGGAGCCAGGCAAGCAACGAAGGCACAGACCACGTAGAACAGGTTCTTCGTGATTTCCACCTGTCGCTTACTGAAGCTGGCCGGTGGGTTCCTGGGGAGTCGCTTGGTGCTGGCGGTAGCGGAGTTTGATGTCTCGGCTAGCTCCACACCTTTACCCGACATCTTCCTCATATGGCCGGTGATGTGGCGATAGATCTTGAAGTAGCACACGAAGAGGATGATCAACGGGATGGGATACACGAGGACAGAGCCGAGCAAGCTGAAGAGGCCGGTATTCTTATGTGAAGTGTCTTGGGTGCAAGTCTTGTACTTCTCGGAGTAGCCCCACTTGCCGATACCAAGCAGGGGGAAACAACTCACCAGAGCTGGGTACCCCCACGTGAAGACCAGCATAGCCGCAATCAATAGCAGATTTCGTGATGAGGACGAACCGATTGATAGCTATCAGAGCAAGGTTTATGATGCTGCAGGCCAGGCTGGTATAGAACAGACCAGCCATCACTGAGCACACGATCAGCGGTAAGGGCCAGCCATTCATGCTAAACAGCGCCAACGCTGTGAACGGAGCAGTGCTGCATGTCACCAAGTCAGCCACGGCCAAGTTTACGACAAAAGCATTGGTGCGGGTTTGGAGTTTCCTTGACAGAATGACAGCCAGGATGACCATGAAGTTCCCAGCGAAGCCAACGACTGCCACGAGGCTGTAGACGCAGCCGATGATGATCCGCTGTACGGGGTCTTCAAAGCGCCAGTTGCTACCGTCACCTTGTGTCGTGGTCTCCATCATTGCTGTAGTTGTCATGTTCGAATTGACACTGACACTAGTTGCGTCAAGTGTATCAGATGTCGTGAAATCAGATGACAGAAAATATGACATGGTGCTAACGACTGTCATGTTTTTTGGTACCATTGTCGTGGCCATTTCGCTTGTCACAGTGAACGTATTCATCTCTTGATGGTGAGATCAGTGGATGCTGCTTCAGTGACTGTTCGTAGTTGATTGTCGGTGATTCAGAGCAACCGTCCCGTATTTCAGCAACTACCATGTCAAAAGCAGCAAGTGAAACCAAACGTTTAATTCGGAAATGAAACGTTTCCAAGTGCTCTACCTTTTGCTTTTAGCCAGTGAAAATTTCAAGGGGAAATCCCCAAAGTCAACCCTTTTTATATTAATTATTACCACACAAATTTCTTGGCGTCTCTTATTTTAAGTTATTGACCTGTTGCTGAGTAACATTATGAGGAAAATTAGCAATAAAGGAACAAGATGTGGCGAGGATAATCGGTAAGATCGTTTAAATACAGAATAAGAACGTTAACTTATTATACCCGCGTTATTTACCTCACAAAGGAAATATGGAGAACAAAATGCTGGTCCTCATAATTTGAGGCGTTTGAGCAGTGGTCGTCATTGCAGTCACACGTGTTTTTTTTTCAAAACGTTCTTGCAATGCATGCACGTAAACCGACTTCGGGTCTGGTCGGGTCGGTTTGTCCATCATGTCAGTCGGGTCGGGTCGATTTCGCATTTGCGATTTTCGGGTCGAGTCTGTTGTAAGCCATTTTGGAAGTAGCCGTAGTAAACCGAAAAAAACAGCTCCCCTCTCTCCCCCCCCCCCTCCCCCTCCCAGCCGGCCAAAGGTACCACCACAGACGTTCGCCTTGGCCAAGGCTATAATTATACACAACCTCATGCACCGAGAAAGATGTCCTCTTCCCCTTTTCCTTTAGGATCAGTTCCCCGTAACACACCCACGAGTGATCTACATGGACACGCTCTTCATCTCACTCTCGGACTTACTTATCTTGCACTGTATAAAATATCTAAGCATGGAGGAAGGAACTGCATGGTCTATCTGCCGGCCTGTGGCAGGTAATTCTGTCCCCCCTGGTAAATGTGTCCCCCCGGACAAATTTACCGGCTCGTGACCCGGTAAATCTGTCCGGGGGACACATTTACCTAGGTAGATCTGTCCCCCTCCCTGGTAAATATGTCCCCCTGCCAAACGTTGAAAGTGTCCCCCCGGTAAATGTGTCCCCGTGCAAGTATCACCCATGCGATGATACGAGTCGTGCTCGTGAGCGCGCATCGCCGCAAGTACATGCTGCAAGATTTGTGGCAGCGTATTATGTGTATCCCGCTACACAAGGGAAATTCATCCAATAGGAAATTTCGTTATGCGCTACGATGGGAACGCAGACCAATCCAAGTAGGCAATATATCAATGAGGCGTCCACCATAGTGTAGGGCTACTGTAGTGCATGACCTTGCTGTATTTTCACCGTACTCCGAATCGATCGAAACATTGTGTTCACATTTCACATCTAAGAAAGAGACCAAAAAGTTGGGGTTTTTTTCATCTTCATGAAGGGCAGACTTAAAAGTAAATAATGTATACCTTGTAGAGTGAATTCATCAAAACAATAATAGAGAACTGGCACTCTGCGTTGCAAAACTAGGGGGACAAAAAAAACCTGGAGGGGACAGAATTACCTGAAGGGGGACAGAATTAATGGGCCGGAGAGGACACTTTTACCTAGGTTATTCTGTCACCCGGACACTTTTAACGGGGGACAGAATTACCGTCCACACCGGGACTTGAGTGTACAATCCTCCATAGAGATGTCCCCATAGACTTGATACGCGTGTGAATTATTCGCAATTATACAACACCTAAATATATTCCCTTCATCTGATTGGTGGATCGTTGATCCCAATGTCATAGAATAATTCGTCCCAACGCACGGTGCGGCCGCACCACAAAATAGAAGTTCCCTATGCACGGTGAATAGAATTTCCATTGGACGGCTTCATTACTGCCGGTGGTGGCGCTGTATTACGAATCTGATTCACGAAATGGCAAATTGGCGGACGATACGCAAGAATCTCCGTTTGTTCTCCGAAAAAAATATCGGAACTCTAAATAAATACTGACGCTGCTGACACAAAGAAGCAAATAACAGTTGCTGCCAATCCATTACACGAATTTAGATATGGTAGTTCTGAACTTGTCGAGAACAGTTTTAACAAATACACGTGCAGGCAAGCATGCAGGCAAAAGATGGAAATTACATTCTTGATAATAGATTCACTGATTGAAGTAATTGTACATTGATATCTGAAATTGTCGAGATGATACCTGTACATGTATTAATAAATTGGTTCATCGGATTTCACTTGTTATTCTACACTTTTAAGCTTCGGCATTCAGCTTTTCAACATATAGCTTTATTCAATTTCACGTCAAAAACTATCAACATATTAATATCAATATTTTAGGCATATCTTTTTTTTCGACGAGACGTACATGGCTAAATCATTAATATTTAATTTGTCAGAGAATCTTATGGTTAAACTACCAAAACAAATACTCATGTGTTTTAATCGTTTCATAAAACTGACGGAACTAATGCAGGGAATATCGTTGATTAAAAAAAATACTTCAAAAACATGTCAGTTACTCGCACACGAGTTTTTTAATCTGCAGAATCTATTACTCTAGGGTCATTTCCGGGGAAGTTGTTTGTGAGATAGCTGTGAATAGCATATAGGAAGCATTTTATCTAGATCTGATCTTACGGAGGCATCCAGAAGGTTCAGGGATCATGTGGTACCGGCACCGCAACATGCGGACACGAGGACACGATACACGAGGACAGAGCCGAGCAAACTCAAGAGATCGCTAGTCTCATAGGAAGTGTCTTGGGTGCAAGTCTTGTACTTCTTCTTGTTTTTATTTGTAAAGCGCATTGATCATTAATTTGGAACTGCACTATATAAGCACCGGTGTTATGATAACAAATATAGCCTTTAGGAGACTCTTAAGCGTCATAAGTTATACCTTTGGGAAACACGTCGAAGTAGGGAGACATTATGTCTCCCTAATTCCACATCCCCTACTTAGGGGCAAAATGTTGATGTCGCAAATAGGCTAGATCGAGCTCGTGGTCCAATTACCAAAAAATACCAAAATTCGTGGGGGTAAGATAAGTTAAAATAAGGGTTAGGGGTCATTAAAATGTGTGCACAAGTCTATTGGAATGTCTCCCTAATACCCAATTATCGGTAATTATAATAATAATAATAATAATTTCCTATTTTATTATAACAGTCAGCGGATGAACGGGGGCGGTTGTGACCCTCACCTCTAGATTTGCCGCTACTGGGTGCTGACGAGCAACGCACAGGATTCGGGCAGAGAGGAGCAATGACGTCACGAGGGTCAAACTTCTGCGGAACCTGGGGGTGCATCAATTTTAAAGGGGGCACTAAAGGCAAATGAAATGTATCATTTCATTAGTTCAGCATAATTTGTTTCGATTCAAGATTGAAATGGCTAGAGGAACTGATATCCGCGGGGGAAGGGGTGTGCACGTCCACCCCCTGCGCCCTCCCCCCCCCCCCTTGAAGGGAGGGAAATCACAATAAACGCACATAAATTAGACAACAGTTTGTATGCTGTACATGTATATTCATGTTAGGGTGATTTAAACAAATCTGTCACTTTCTATTGAAAAAAATTGAAGTGGCATATACAAGCGTATACTCTCAACAGATTCACATGTGTGACCTAAAAGTTCGTCTTAACAAATACACGTGCAGGAAAGCTTGCAGGCAAAAGATGGAAATTACATTCTTAATACAATCATGTGTAAAAGATTCACTGAAGTAATTGTACATTGATGTATGAAATTGTCGAAATGATACCTGTACATGTATTAATAGATTGGTTCATCAGATGTCACTTGTTATTCTACACTTTTAGGCTTCGTTCACTTCAAAAAATTAACTACATATTAATGTCAATATTACAAGGCATTTTTTTGACGAGACGTACATGGCTAAATCATTAATATATAATACGTCAGAGAATTGTATGGTTAAACAACCAAAACAATCAATCTATTCAAGTGTTTTTAATCGTTTCATGCAACTGACAGAAATAATGCAGGGAATATCCTTCATTAAAAAATAATACTTCAGAAACATGTTAGTTTAATACTTCGACACGATTTTTTTAATCTGCAGAATCTATTTCTCTAGAATCATGTCCAGGGGAGTTGTTTGTAAGATAGTCTCATTCTCACACTCCTGATGCTGTGAATAGCATATAGGAAGCATCTTATCTATATCTGATCTTACGGAGGCATCCAGAAGGTTCAGAGATCATGTGGTACCGACACCGCAACATGTGACGGAACACCTCCTTGAAGTGTGGGTGTTTGGCCCCGTAGATGATCGGGTTGATAGCGCTGTTGAAGATGGTGATCATCCCAGTCCAAGGAATGGCCGGGTCGCTGGGTGGTATCATCAGGGCGATGGCGAAGGGAGCCAGGCAAGCAACGAAGGCACAGACCACGTAGAACAGGTTCTTAGTGATTTCCACCTGTCGCTTACTGAAGCTGGCCGGTTGGTTCCTGGGGAGTCGCTTGGTGCTGGCACTGGAGAGGTTTGATGTATCGGCTAGCTCCACACCCTTACGCGACAACTTCTTCATGTGGCCGGTGATGTGGCGATAGATCTTGAAGTAGCACACGAAGAGGATGATCAACGGGATAGGATACACGACGAGAGAGCCAAGCAAACTGAAGAGATCGCTAGTCTCATGGGAATTGTCTTGGCCGCAAGCCTTGTACTTCTCGGAGTAGCCCCACTTACCGATACCAAACAGGGGAAAACAACACACCAGAGCTGGGTACCCCCACGTGAAGACCAGCATAGCCGCAATCTTCTTTGGAGTGTAGACAGATCTGTAAGTCTTAGAAGATTTTGTGATGAGGACGAACCGATTGATGGCTATCAGAGCAAGGTTCATGATGCTGCAGCCCAGGCTGGTATAGAACAGACCTGCTATCACTGAGCACACGATCAGCGGTAAGGGCCAGCCATTCATGCTAAACAGCGCCAACGCTGTGAACGGATTAGTACTGCATGTCACCAAGTCAGCCACGGCCAAGTTGACGACAAAAGCATTAGTGCGGGTTTGGAGTTTCCTTGACAGAATGACAGCCAGGATGACCATGGAGTTCCCAGCGAAGCCAACGACTGCCACGAGGCAGTAGACGCAGCCGATGATGATCCGCTGTACGGGGTCTTCAAAGCGAAAGTTGCGACCGTCACCTTGAGTCGTGGTCTCCATCATTGCTGTAGTCGTCATGATCGAATTGACACTGACACTAGTTGCGTCAAGTGTATCAGATGTCGTGAAATCCGATGACAGAAAATATGACGACATGTTGCTAACGACTGTCATGTTTTCTGGTACCATTGTCATGGCCATTTCGCTTGTCACAGTGAACATATCCATCTCTTGATGGTGAGATCAGTGGATGCTGCTACAGTGAGTGTTCGTCGTTGACTGTCGGTGATTCAGAGCAACCGTCCTGTATTTCACAACCACCCTGTCACAAGCAGCAAATGAAACCAAATATTTAATCTATAATGAAACGTTTTCAAGTACTCTTTATTTATTTATTTATTGAACTACCTTTAGGTTCAAGCCAGAAATATAAGGATGATTCAAAGCTGGGGGGGGGTTTGGGGGGTGGACTTCCTTTCTAAAACCTTTCCAAGTAAAGTTTATTTATTCAATTATCTTTTGATTTTAGCAAGAGACAACAGGATGATTCAAAGCTGCTTTTTGTTTAGGAACGTTGGTAAAAAGTGTAACCCTTACATAGTCATATTTATATGTCAAATTAAAGTGAAACCCCAAACATCTGATAAAAGCACAAGAAGCGAGAGTTTTGTATTGATGTAAAGTAAATCAATACAGCAAGACATGCCGTTTTAAACTCTATACTGACTTGGATGGATTTTGTTGTACCTACGAGTAAACTGTGCATATAGCAATTCGGCAAGTCACTAGGTTTCAATGCCAATGGCGGATTTTGTTTTGGGTTCTTTAAGGAAACGTACGAGAAAGTGCACAAGTCGGTAAGATCGTTTAAATACAGAATAAGAACGTTAACTTATTATACCCGTGTTACTTACCGCGCAGAGGAATTTCGACATACAAAATGCTGGTCCTCATAATTTGAGCTGTTTTACCACTAGTCGTCATTCCATGCAGTCATACGTGTTTTCTTTCAAAACGTTCTTGCAATGCATGTGTTGTGCAAACCCGACCCGAAACCGACTTCGGGCGGGTTGGGTCCGTTTGTCCATCATTTCAGTCGGGTTGGGTCGGTTTCGGTTTTGCATTTGCGATTTTCGGGTGGGGTAGGGTCGGGTTGGTTATGAACGATGTTAGAAAAAGCCGACATAAATTGGGGGAAAAATAGCTCCCCTCCCCCCCCCCCTCCTCCCGGCCGGCCAAAAACCATCACGGACGCTATCGACGAACGCCTTGACCAAGGCTTTACACAACCTCATACATCGAGAAAGATGTCCTCATCCCCTTTTCCTTTAGGATCAGTTCCCCGTAACACACCCACGAGTGATCTACATGGACACGCTCCTCGTCACACTCTCGGAATTTTCACAAACACAAAGAAGCAAATAACATTTGCTGCCAAACCATTACCCGAATTTAGATGTAATGGTAGTTTTGAACTTGACGAGAACAGTTTTAAAATACATAAATTGGACATGAAACATCTGAACTTAGTTGTGGAACAGTAAGACCGAGCGAAATTGAATATGCTGGCTAGTTCTGAACTTGTCCAACAGTTTTGAATAAATCGGATATTGGAAGGGACCACCAGTTTGTCTGAAAAAGTATATGTAAGTAGCAGTTCACAAGTCAACCAATCAGATGAAGAGGATTTATTCAGGTGTTATACAAAACAAACATTCGTGCAATGGAAAGTGGTTTTCCCAAACGACATCCGTTTCCCATCTTCTGATTGGTCCATTACATGCATATCTAATGCCTTGTTCTCCACAACACAAACCCAAGATAGGCTTTACGTCTTGTGAGAAATGTTCCTTCCTCACTTTAGTCATTGAAAAGGTAAAATGAGAAGAAGTGAAAAATCACCTGATTAGAAGTCAGGACTACTTCCAACCAGTGCACGAATCAGCTGGCAATCGTCGGTGAATTATTCCTTGTTATATTGTTGGATCTTGTTTGGGAAAAAATTTCGCCAGTCCGACACTGCCCCTTTATTACTCTCTCTCTAGTCTCGGCCAACATTTGCATGGAGGGGGAACGCTCTCCATGTTCTCTGATGCTAGGCTTGATGCTAGGATCAAACCTAACATTACTATGATGCGCCCTCTAATGAGATGTAGATATTCCTTGTTATTCTGTGTGTAAGACGCTAACTCTATGGTAAGGTACAAGCATATCCATCGTCTGATGACTCTTTATTTGGTAACGACTCCCCACAAGAGACGTTACATACATTGACGATACTGATTGTGGGGCGTGAATTGGCCTAGACCCCGCGAGAACAGGAATTATTGTCTGGCAGACCATAAGTCCAAATTGTAAAGTATTATATAACCATTATATCATTCAATATGTAAACTGAACATGCATGGCCAATTTTTTCAGTGTATGTCTCATTCAAAAATAAATCACTTTGGTATTGCTAGAAACTATAAAAGGAATCTATTTTTTTCGGAATGAAACTCGAAAATAGCACGGGGAATGCATCATTAATTTACTTGCGCTCGCATTGGATTTGTTTCGCTGGTGACCTGGCTCAACATTTCCCCGTGTGTATTATGCGTCCGCGCGGAATGTACGTGCATTGACTTGATCATGGCAATCACCGTCAACAAGAATTTGCCTAAATTTCCTTCAAAAAATTTTGTAAAGATTTCAGAGGTCACCTATTTCTTCGCCCTTTAATAAATGTGACGGTGGGTAGAGCGACGGTTCACATTGTGCAGTGTGATGCATGGGTGCCAGGGGCGGATCTAGCTTTCATAACAGGGGGGGAGGGGTTTGATATGAAGTTGGAGGGGGGTTGAGTGAAGGTGTGCCGATGACGTCTACGATGCTTTCTCCTACATTCCAAGGCAATCTGAGAATACATTTAGGAACTTTAGCATTCCATTGATTGTTTTTGGCCCCATATACTAGTTGTTTTGGCCCCATATACTAGTTTCATAACATTATAGTCAGCGGATGAACGGGGGGTGCGACCCCACCTTTAGATCCGCTACTGGGTGCTGACGAGCAACGCACACAATTCGGGCAGGGAGGAGCAATGACGTCACTAGGGTCAAACTTCTGCGGTACCTTAGTTTAGTATAATTTTCGATTCAAGATTTGAAATGGGTAGGGGAACAGATATCCGCGGGAGGGGGGGGGGCACGTCCACCCCCTGCGGGCCCCCCCCCCTCCCCCAGTTACACCACTGGGGAGAAGGGATGAAAATCACAATAAGCACAAATTTATTAGACTTAACGTTTTGTACGCTGTACATGTATATTGATGTTAAGTCCTTTAAGTCATTTATACAGACCTTTAACTTCCTATTAAAAAAAAACTGCAGTGGCATTTACAAGCGTATACTCTCAACAGTTTTACATATGTGACCTAATAGTTCGTCTTAGCAAATACACGTGCAGGAAAGCATGCGAGGCAAAAGATGGAAATCACATTCTTAATACAATCATGTGTAATAGATTCACTGAAGTAATTGGACATTGATATATGAAATAGTCGAGATGATACCTGTACATGTATTAATAAATTGGTTCATCAGGTGACACTTGTTATTCTACACTTTAAGGTTTCGGCATACAAACATATGGCTTTTTTCAATTTCACTTCAAAAAGTTATCTGGATAATAATGTCAATACTATAGGCATATCTTTTTTTTTCGACGAGACGTACATGCTAAATCATTAATATTTAATACGTCAGCGAATTGTATGGTTGAACTACCCCCAATAAACCCCCTGCTCATGTTTAATATTTAATGGTTTCATGAAACCGACAGAAAAAAAAATACTTCAGAAACATGTAGAGTTTTTTTAATCTGCAGAATCTATTTCTCTACAGTCATTTTCATGGGAGTTGTTTGTCTCATTCTCACACTCCTGATGCTGTGATTAGCATCTGGGAAGCATCTTATCTAGATCTGATCTTACGGAGGCATCCAGAAGGTTCAGGGATCATGTGGTACCGGCACCGCAACATGTGACGGAACACCTCCTTGAAGTGTGGGTGTTTGGCCCCGTAGATGATCGGGTTGATAGCGCTGTTGACGATGGCGATCATTCCGGTCCATGGAATGGCTGGATCGCTGGGTGGTACCATCAGGGCGATGCCGAAGGGAGCCAGGCAAGCAACGAAGGCACAGACCACGTAGAAAAGGTTCTTAGTGATTTCCACCTGTCGCTTACTGAAGCTGGCCGGTGGATTCCTGGTGAGTCGCTTGGTGCTGGCGGTGGAGGAGTTTGATTTCTCGGCTAGCTCCACATCGTTACCCGACAACTTCTTCATGTGGCCGGTGATGTGGCGGTAAATCTTGATGTAGCACACCACAAGGACGATCAGAGGAATTGGGAATCCAAGGGCAGAGCCCAGGAGGCTAAAGAGATCGCTGGTTTCCAAGGAGTTGTCTTGGTTACAGGTCTTGTATTTCATCGAATATCCAAACATCCCGATCCCGACAAAGGGTAAACTACAGATCAGAGCTGGGTAAACCCATGTGAAGACCACCATAGCTGCAATCTTCTTAGGTGTGTAGATGGAGCGGTACGTAGCACTCGTCTTGGTGATGAGGACATACCGATTAATGGCAATGGCTGCCAAGTTTATGACACTTCCCTCGAGACTAAGAAAGTGAAGACCGCCCATGAAGGAACAAAGTAGAGGAGGTAATTCGGGAGGCCATCCACCCAAGCTGAACAGAGCCACTGCTGTGAACGGAATAGCACAGCAATTAAGTAAGTCAGCTACGGCCAAGTTGACGACAAATGCATTGATGCGACTTTGGAGTTTCCTTGACAGAATGACAGCCAGGATGACCATGAAGTTCCCAGCGAAGCCAACGACTGCCACGAGGCAGTAGACGCAGCCGATGATGATCCGCTGTACGGGGTCTTCAAAGCGAAATTCGCGACCGTCACCTTGTGTCGTGGACTTCATCAATGACGCAGATGTCATGCTTGTAGTGACACTAGTTGCCTCAACTGCGTCAGTCCTGATATCAGACGACACAAAATCGGACATGGTGCTAACGACTGTCATGTTTTCTGGTACCATTGTCGTGGCCATTTCGCTTGCCACAGTGAACATATCCATCTCTTGATGGTGAGATCAGTGGATGCTGCTACAGTGACTGTTCGTCGTTGAATGTGGGTGATTCAGAGCAACCGTCTTGTATTTCAGCAACCACCCTGTCAAAAGCAGGAAATGAAATGGATGAAAGCAACAGAAGATAGAGTCTTGTGTCAATGTGAAGTAAATCGATACGGCAGGACATGCCCTTTTCAACTTCATGTGGGGTGGATCCACGACTAAACTGTACCGACAGTTTAACTCGACCATTGTGCTTGACATTATCACCATGACTTTCATGAATTCGGCAACAAGTCATAGGATTCAAAGCCAATTACAGATTTTGCTTGCCCTCGTTAATGGCACTTTCGAGAAAAATGCGCAATCGCAAGATCGTTTAAAAAGAGCTAGATAAAAACATTAACATTATTGTAACTTGAAAATGTGCAATTTTCATGTAGTTACTACGCAAAGGAATTTCAGAATCGGTGTGCAAAGTGTTCGTCCTGATATCTCATAATTTGAGCCTTTAGTACGAAGCAGAATTGGAGTCAAAAAGATTGAAAGGCATATTTTGAAAAACGGAATATATTTTTTGTTACTCGAACGTGTATTTTTAAAGATCAACGTGTGTTTAAATAAACGGAAAGCAAGGGGATTCATTTCTTTTTTAATCGAACGTGTCTTTTTACTGTTCGAGAAAAACAGAATGTATTTTGAAAAGTCGAACAGGTATCTTAGCAACCCAAATGCATTTTTAAAAAACAAGGTGTATTTTAAAAAACCGAAGGTGCAATTTTACGAATCGAATGCTTTTTCCAAAACGGAATGCATTTTCAAAAACCGAACGTGCATCTTTTACGAATCGAATGATTTTTTTTTTCTGCATTAAAACATCGGCTGGTTTCGAATTCATGCATTCGACATTTGAAAATGCATTCGAAGCGTTCAACGCATTCAGGTTTTGACGTACGTTCGGCGCTGAAAAACACGTGATGAAAAACACTGCCCCCCTCTAAAACTGATGTCAAGAATGTGTTGAGAAATACAAGCATTTTTGGCAAAAACAAATTTTGCCCTCCTCTAGAAAAAATCCTGGCGACGCCCATGGTCATTCCCTGATCAATCTAGGGACGGGAAGAAGTTTTTACTGATTACTTTGTAAAATTAAAGGGTTTTTTTACCTTTTAGATTCTAATTGGTTCATGTTCGGGTTTTTAATAAATATATCAATAATTTGAATGAATCTCCATACAATTTTTCGAGAGAGTGTTCAGTTTACAAAAAAATATAATGTCATTTCAGCATATTATTAATACAATTATTCATTTCATTGATGGAGTAATTCAGTGTGCTCTAATGACCAATGTGCCAAAAATGAAATGGAAATTTACTTTCAATCATTTTTGGGAGGAGGATAGAGGGATGAAAAAAATAAGGGAAAAGGAAATGGGGGGTTCTTAAATTTCGAAAATGCATATATCAAGAAAGTGTGGAAAAGCTGTGCGGAGGGATTGAGGGTAACTCTTCATCGTTCAGTTATTTTTTTTTAAAGATTTGTTTTGGAGGAGCGCTTGAACTCCCTCCTGTAAGAAAAATTTCACTCGATAATCTATTTTCTAAAGTAAACAAAGTGAAAGCACAATGCGCGTATACCCGTCTGACAGTAAACGCGCCGCTATTGTTCGGCCGCGCATTCGTGCACAAACACTGCGCGATGTCCTATCCAGTATGTGTATATGGAGATCAATGGTTTTGACGTACGCTCGGCGCTGAAAAACACTCGATTTTTTTGACTGTGTTCGGGCCCGGTTTCCACGAGTATCCGAAGCTCACCCGAATCTTTATTTTTTTCGGAGGATGTTCGTCGAATCTCCTGTTTCGAGCCAACTCGGACCCGAACCAAGTTGGACCAAAACCAAGTTGGACGCAGACCAAGTCGGACCCAGGCCAAGTCGGATCCAGACCAACCCGGACCCAGGCCGACCCAGAGGCAACCAACTCGGACCCAACCATGACCAACTCGGACCCAAACCAACTCGGATCCAGACCGACTTGGACTAAACCATGACTAAATGTTTTAATAATGATAATTGCCTAGGAGGCGCGAATTCGGGGGGGGGGGAACAGCTGGGTCAAAAAAAAAAAAAAAAAAGGGGATTCCTTTAAAAAATGCGAACCCCCCCCCCCCCCCGCTCTGACACCAAAACAATTATACTGGTATTAATGTCCGCCTGTACACAAAATATGGACAGAGCTTTGTTGGGGGTATTTGTGCTCCATTCTGTAATATAGTGATAATAATCGTCGGATTTGAACAGCGCCCCCATTTAAAGCTTGGTACGACCCCTCCATGGATTTTCGGAGGGCAAGTGTCCGGAGAAACAAAATTTGTCTACATTTCAGATTTTTTGGCTGATGAAAATCCCCCCTGCGTAAATTCCTGGATCCGCCCCTGTCTAGGCTGTTTTTCAGTAGTTAGGCCCATTTATATATTCTTTGATTGTGAATATCAGGAGTTATACGAATAAGTATTAATAAGTATTGAGTTACGAATAAGTATTAATAAGTATTGAGTTACGAATAAGTATTAATAAGTATTGAGTTACGAATAAGTATTGATAAGTATTGATAATACTTGTGCCAGTTTTGTTAGTTTTCTTGGTTTTTTTTTGTTGTTTTTTGTAGTCTGTTATTTAATTGCTCGGGCAGCCAAACTTCACACTTTACATAGTGTCCTATAATACTGATGTGCCAAAACAACTATTTATTACTTGAATAATAAATATCTCAGGGCAATTTCGCCGTGGATGTTTCGTTAGTGGAGCTCATTAAACAATCGTTTTCTATGTCAAGTCGCTTCATTTACCCCGTTCGGCTCTTGTTTGTCTCTTTGATTGTTTGCTTGTTCGTTCGTTTGTTTGGGTTTCTTTAGGGGGTATAATTTCTTAATTTGAGGGGGGTTTGGAGTTTTGTTCAAAATACACCTTGTTTTTGCACTCGGGTTGTAAAAATACACGTTCAATTTTTTTGAAATAAACAGTCTGGTTTAAAGTGCTTTCGATTTGTTAAAACACATGTTTGATCTTTTAAAAAAGCACGTTCGCGTTTCAAAAAATATATTTCCTTTTCAAAATATGCGTTTTTAATCTTTAACTCTAATTCTGCTTCGTAGTTTTGGGCTTTAGTCGTCACTCCAGTCATATTGTTTCCTTTCAAAAGTTCTTCAAATGCATGTGCTCTCAGAGGATTCTCTAGATTATAATTTTGGGAAAGCAGGATGAATGTACACTTTTAATAGAACGGCATATACAGTTGCACTGAAAACCGTCATGAAGCTACGGTCCGATTATTAAACTTGGCAGAATCTCACTTGGGAAGGTGGCTTCGGTTACGGCCCGATAGTCCGAAGGTTCGATAGTCCGAAGGTTCGATAGTCCGAAGGGTCATTAGTCCGAAGGTTCCATAGTCCGATGGTTCCATAGTCCGAAGGGCCCATTATTCCGAAAATAGAATACGGTTAATTAATCCGAAGGTTCGATAGTCCGAATAGACGATAGGGTTCGATAGTCCGAATAGACAATAAGGTTTAATACTCATAGTCCGAATAGATGATAAGGTTCGATAGTCCGAATGGGCAATACGGTAGGGTTCGATAGCCCGAATTGACAATAAGGTTCGATAGTCCGAATTGACAATAAGGTTCGATAGTCCGAATGGGCAATACGTTTCGTCAGTCTGACACTTCGGACTATCGGACCTTATTGTCGATTCGGACTAACGGACCTTATAGTCTTTTCGGACTATCGAACCTTGTTGCCAAGTCGGAATAATGAGCCTTCGGACTACTGAAACTTGTTCTCTTTTCGGACTATTTAACCTTCGGACCAATTAACCTTATTCTAAATTCAGACTACCGAACCTTCGGACAAATGAACCTTCGGGTTAATGAACCTTCGGATTATTGCATTATTTCATTTTCGGACCTTATTTCATTTTCGGACTAACGAACCCCCTCTTATGGAAATTGTGTTCATTCGGACTATCGAACCTTCTGACTAAGGAACCTTCGGACTATCGGACCTTCGGACTATCGGGAGGCCCCCGGTGGCAGCAGGCGCTTCCATACGCGCATGTGTAAAAGCTAGTAGTAGCGAAGTAAATTCAGACGCGGCTATAATTGTGTATGATAATTATAGTCGAGTCTATCACAAGTCCATTCAAAAGCCTTCAGTCAAAAGTAAAGTGGATGAACAATACCAAAGAAATGCCTTTGTCAAAGCTCATTTTGAATTAGGACTGGAGGACTTGTGATGGACTTGCAGGGACTTGTGAGATGACTCGACTCCTTCCCTTATTATGATACGGCAAACAATGATGGAGGTTCACCCACAGTGGTCTCTTAGGAAACTCAATCACGCAGGTAACAGTTAGCATAGGGCATACAGACCAGTTTATATTAAAAAAAAAAATCTTTTAATTTTACCTTATGGAGGATTCCACAACAACTATTTACAGGTTGTCCCGGTGATGGTTGCTATGACTATACGGAGTTACTTGAAGGACTGATCCATTTTTCCAGTCGACAGCAAGTGTCGCAATCCTTCACTCAGCGAGCACGGGGGTTGAAATGAATTCAGGTATGGGCCCGATCAGTGATTATAAACTGGTAGAGTGGTACATGTGTATACCATTTTTCTTCTGATAACATTGTGGTCTGATCAATTATGTTTCGAGGGGAAATCCCCACAGTCACCCTTATATTATCTCCAAAATTTCTTGGCGTCTCTTATTTTAAGTCGGACCTTTCATACCGAGTAACATTATGAAGAAAACGGGCAAAGAACAACATTGGCGAGGAATCAAACTTCCGCCATTGTTTCCGCTAAATGCGGATGTGCTAGAGTTTGGGGCGTCGAGTGTCCGAGAAAAACAATACACATGTGTGGATTGGATGTCTGTACAATGTAGTGTCAACAGTTTTGAGGTGCCCGCAAAGGCCTGACACAACCACCAGCCTGAGAGCACATCTCGTGATCTCAAGGATATCGAGTCGGCTCACCGACATGGACTCAGACTTGTCACAGATATCCTTGCTCCGTTCCCAATCAGATTGACTGCGTCAAAGAACTCGTTGGTTTTTTTTCCCCTCCAATCAATGGACACTTAACGCATATTTTCATTTGTTTTACATCAGGGAATAATAGTGAGATGGGGCAGTTTATAAACGTTTTTCTTTGGACATTCTTTTTCCTTGAAATGAGGGTTGTATAGTCATGGTTTATTCCACGTTTTTATTGACTTTCTGTGGTTTCTTGTGAAAAGAATTGGTCAAAGTTTATTCATCCATTTTTTTCTTCAACATTTGTTAAGCGATTGCGACCCCGTGAGAATTTCTACGCCAGTCATTAGCATAAAAAGTGCCCCCACAATTTCTTTTGAAAACGGAGACCGTTTGGCTTTAAAAACGTTGGAATTGTGTAAATGTAGCCAAGGATCAACTCCCTGGTTTTGGGGCTTCCATCTGAGGGCAGGCTTGATAAAATTACGGATGAAAAATGGGTCCTATTTGCCTATGAAAGTGGAAGGATGCCACTTGTAAAATGGCTACATGCAGGCTTGGGAGCTATCACTTTTCGGGGGGGTGATTTTATTTGGGTGTGAATATTCAAAAATGTAATTGGCTAATGTACCTAAAATTGAAAAGAAATGAAAAGATGAAAGACAAGACAATTATTTTAGTTTTGTTCGAGAAACCCCAATGATGTTGGGTTGCATGTTATTTGGCCCTGAACTTTTTTGATTTACACTGTTTTCAATGGGGCTTGAATTAGTACAGCGGACCCTGTAGCGCTCTTGCATAATTGATGTTTAACGTGCTCTCACAAACGTCTTGGTCATTTCGTAGCAATGGGGGCGTGGCCATTTTATGTAAAAAGGACCTTCTGTATAAATTCGAACAAAACGGCAGTTTCGCTCGTACCCCCCCCCCCCCCCCCGCCCTGCAAACAGGACGTTGGGATACTCTGATGAATTCACGCTTTGATTGGTTGGATTTTGCGTGACCTGTGACCTGCGTGTCATCACGGTCATTACTGATTCATTACTCTTTTACTCCAGTTTAGAGATTTTTTTTCGTTGAAAAGCGTAATAATGTAGGAAATTCTGTAAAACTTATCTGTGTTGTAACTTTACAATTCCCGTCACTTGCTCAGGCTCCGTTTCGAATCACGAACGGTCGGATTGCATTATGCGACGCTCAACATTTTGTCCACATGGTCCGCAATGAAACATAAATCACATCCGGTATGGAACATGTGCATTTATATGGGAAGTTTTCGGGTAGCATTTGCGAACATTGTCTAACTGCGGTCTTGACTCTTTCGCTACGGAATTAAATTTACCTTTTTCGTCCCAACTGGACGTAATTAAAAGCTGAAAATTCCACCGAGCGTCGATGTGGGCGCCGCCATCTTTGAATGTTTCTCCGTAAACAAACTGCTCACAATAACAAAAAGCGCACCCCGGCCAGACGGAGAGCCGCTGGCAGCGGCTCAAACTAAGGTCAGAGGTTATACGATATAAATTATGTAGATATGGCCCACGTCATGGGGACATCATGTTTATTCACAGCGACGCAACCGAGCCGCTGCCAGCGGCTCTCCGTACGACCTGTACAATTTGTATGTGCCGCTGTGAGCGGCTCGCCGTAGCGAAAGAGTGAACAGCTACAGCCAGATGCTTTATACATTGGTCATAGGGCACTTCCTTCACAAGATTCTGTGAAGCTCCAACCTCGTCCCCAGGGTGTCGAGCAGTACGCGCCCACCACTACCTGCTCTCTCACCCTGGTATTGGATCATTTGCATGTGCAAGATTTTTGCACACGTATGCAAATGAGGAACAGTCTGGTGCCTGGATATGCGTTACACATTAGCGTTTGTTTTTGTATGCGGTGTCTGGGGTAAAAACAGAGTCAATTCGTAGCAGCGCGAGCATGGCGTGAGTTACGAAAACACGATTTTTGAAATCAAACTGTTACGATCTCATCAAGACAACATGCAGTATCATATTTCATATTAATATGAACAAATTGGAAAGGAAATTAGTATTTTCGAGAAGGCGTGGACGAATGATCGCGAAAACATGTACTGCACGTTGTGAATATATAGCACCAAGTACACGATAAAAATCCATTACTAGCCAATTGCGGTATCCAATTTTCCTATCCAGGGTTTACTATTGGAAACACGGTTGGAAATAAAGTAAGCACTGAGGACGAGGTTGGTGAAGCTCATCAGAGTATCCCAGCGTCCTGTTTGCAGGGCGGGGGTACGATCGAAAACGGCAGTTATCCCATTTAGTGCCGCTGTAGTCGCGCCCTCGCGATCGCTGATTGGTTCCCTAGGAAGCGATATGATGTTGGGTCACCGCAGTAGCGGCGCACGTTTACAACCGTCGGGATTGAACCATTTCTCGATCGCTGATTGGTTCCCTAGAAAAGCGATGATGCTGCATCACCGCACGTAAGCTTATAGCCAGTATGTTTACAACCGTTGGGTGAGCCAATAAAGACAAAGTTAAACCGCTGATACGAAATGGCCAAGACGTTAGTGCGTCTAATTGTTTGCCATTAGAGGGCGCACTATGCATGCCATGTACCGTCCACTATCGATCACTAACCTCTTGGGCCAAGACTAGGCGGTTTCGGGGCGCAACAGTGAGTAATAGGCCGGGCGATTTCGGGCTCTGACCATACCCTACTTTCAGAACACCTCACCCCACTATTTTAACAATAGAAAAACATCACCCCAGAAGAGAAACTTTAGATAAGGGATAAAAGGAACACAATGGTATCCACACGATTTCGTCTGGCTGGGGTGTCCGCGCAACATGGACTAATACATCCAGCGACCGACAACCTCAGTGTTATTGTCAAAGAGTTCAGCGGTCACCATCCCTAAGATCTTCGCCCTTAGATGTGAAGATGGGTAGAACGGTTCACATTGTGGAATGTGATACATAGGTGCTGACGGTACGAGCAGCGAACAAGATTCGAGCAGGGAGGATCAAGCAACGACGTTTGGGTCAAACATCTGTGGAACCCGGGTGCATCAAATTTCAAGGGGGCACTAAATACAGTATAACAGTGCAGTTTTTTAGATTCTAAGCATTCAGATGGGTAGAGGAACGGATATTTCCAGGTCGAGGTGGGGGGGGGGGCTGTGCAACCCGTGCGCCCCCCCCCCTTAGTTACGCCACCGGGGAGAAGGGAGAACAATCACAATAAATTCCACGAATCAGACTTAACATTTTGTACGCTGTACATGTATATAATGTTACGGTGATTAAACCGACCTTAAACTTTCTATAAACAAAAAAAAATTGCAGTAGCATTTACAAGCGTATAGGCGTACTCTCCAAAGTTTTACATAGTTTATGTGACCTAATGTTTTGTCTTTAAAAAATACACGTACAGGAAAGCATGCAGATGAAAATTACATTCTTATTAATGCATTCACTGAAGTAATTGTACATTGATATATGAAATTGTCGAGATTATACCTGTACATGTGTTAATTAATTGGTTCATCGGATGGCACTTGTTATTCCACACTTTTAAGATAATGGTATTTTTCAAAATCGTCGGAAAAAAAGTTTTCTGCACTTTAATGTCAATAAGCCTATCGTTTTTTCCCATTAGACGTACATTCTAAATCATTAATATTTAATACATAGGGCCTAAGATAATTTTAGGTTAACCTACCAAAATAAAATCACTCCAATCGTGTGTTTTGATTGGTTTCAAACTGACAGAAAAAGACTAATGTCAAGATGTCGTTCATTTAAAAAACAAAACGATTTCAAATTATTTCAGTTTATACTCGCAGGGGATGTTTTAATCTGCGGAATATATTTCTCTAGAGTCTTAAGAAAACTTTACTCAGTAGGCCTTCACTAGGAGGAGTCAGTTGAGACTGAGTTTGTCTCGTCCTCACGCTCTTGGTGCTACGAAAAACACAGGGGAATCATTTTATCTAGATCTGATCTTACGGAGGCATCCAGAAGGTTCAGGGATCATGTGGTACCGGCACCGCAACATGTGACGGAACACCTCCTTGAAGTGTGGGTGTTTGGCCCCGTAGATGATCGGGTTGACAGCGCTGTTGAAGATGATGATTGTCGCGGTCCAAGGAATGACCGGGTCGCTGGGTGGTATCATGAGGGCGATGGCGAAGGGAGCCAGGCAAGCAACGAAGGCACAGACCAAGTAGAACAGGTTCTTGGTGATTTCCACCTGTCGCTTACTGAAGCTGGCCGGTCGGTTGCTGGAGAGTCGTTTGGTGCTGGCGGTAGCGGAGTTCGATGTCTCGGCTAGCTCCACACCTTTACCCGACATCTTCCTCATATGGCCGGTGATGTGGCGATAGATCTTGAAGTAGCACACGAAGAGGATGATCAACGGGATGGGATACACGAGGACAGAGCCGAACAAGCTGAAGAGGCCGGTATTCTTATGGGAAGTGTCTTGGGTGCAAGTCTTGTACTTCTCGGAGTAGCCCCACTTGCCGATACCAAACAGGGGGAAACAACTCACCAGAGCTGGGTACCCCCACGTGAAGACCAGCATAGCCGCAATCTTCTTCGGAGTGTAGATATATCTGTAAGTCTTAGCAGATTTCGTGATGAGGACGAACCGATTGATAGCTATCAGAGCAAGGTTTATGATGCTGCAGGCCAGGCTGGTATAGAACAGACCAGCCATCACTGAGCACACGATCAGCGGTAAGGGCCAGCCATTCATACTAAACAACGACAACGCTATGAACGGAGCAGTGCTGCATGTCACCGAGTCAGCCAAGGCCAAGTTGACGACAAAAGCATTGGTGCGGGTTTGGAGTTTCCTTGACAGAATGACAGCCAGGATGACCATGAAGTTCCCAGCGAAGCCAACGACTGCCACGAGGCAGTAGACGCAGCCGATGATGATCCGCTGTACGGGGTCTTCAAAGCGCCAGTTGCTACCGTCACCTTGTGTCGTGGTCTCCATCATTGCTGTAGTTGTCATGTTCGAATTGACACTGACACTAGTTGCGTCAAGTGTATCAGATGTCGTGAAATCAGATGACAGAAAATATGACATGGTGCTAACGACTGTCATGTTTTTTGGTACCATTGTCGTGGCCATTTCGCTTGTCACAGTGAACGTATTCATCTCTTGATGGTGAGATCAGTGGATGCTGCTTCAGTGACTGTTCGTAGTTGATTGTCGGTGATTCAGAGCAACCGTCCCGTATTTCAGCAACTACCCTGTCAAAAGCAGCAAGTGAAACCAAACGTTTAATTCGGAAATGAAACGTTTCCAAGTGCTCTACCTTTTGCTTTTAGCCAGTGAAAATTTCAAGGGGAAATCCCCAATGTCAACCCTTTTTATATTAATTATTACCACACAAATTTCTTGGCGTCTCTTATTGTAAGTTATTGACCTGTTGCTGAGTAACATTATGAGGAAAATTAGCAATAAAGGAACAAGATGTGGCGAGGATAATACACTAGAACTTCCGCCGTGGTTTCCGCTAGAAATGCGGATGTGCTAGATTTTGGGGGGTCGAGTGTCAGAAAACAATGCAAATGATCTGATTGAATTTCTGAACAATGTGGTGCCAAGTCTTTAGGAAATTATATGAGATCCATTGTTTGTGGTGCCAGCAAGGCGGCAAAGGCCTCACACAACCACCAGTACAGGGGCGGCACATCTCGAGGATAGAGACGGCGCACCGATGGACAGAGTCTTGTCACAGATATCCTTGGTCCATTCCCAATTAGATGAGGCTGCGCCAAAGATCTCGGGGGTCTTTTTCTGCCACATCAATGGACACTAAACGTTCATTTTTATATTTTTAAATAAGGGAATAACAGTGTGGTGGGGCAGTTTTAAATGTTTTTCTTTGGTCATTGTTTTCTCTTGAAATGAGGGTTTTATATTCTTGGTTTATTCCTCGTTTTCAATTGACTTTCTGTGGATTCTGAGTAAAAGAATTGGTCAAAGTTTAGTCATCCATTTATGATTGGTTTACATGAAATTGTGGTGTTTATTTTTTTTTTATATTTTAGTAAAGTTTGCGAAGTATGCAAAGCAAAATCCAAATATTTCCATCTCTGTTCTTGAACTATATCCCCTGATGCTTAGCCCTCACTTGTTTCTGAAATCAAATCTAGTGGGTTGACCGAGTTTCCCAAACGTGTCAATGGAATACTTTTGAGACGTTGGTGGCAGCAAACACACTGGTCCTTTTTCCATTGTTTGCGTCATGTTGAGCATGCGCGCTTTAGCTTAAACATGACGTAAACAATTGAAAAGGACCGGTGTGTTTGCTGCCACCAACGTCTGAAAAGTCTCCCATTCAGGCTCTGGGTTCGTCCTCATCTTTTTCCACAAATATAAAGTCATTATCAAAGCCGTTAAGAAAGGAACTTATTGCAAACAGTATATCTGAAGCCGAAAGACATGAAACAATTTCGTTTCTGGTTATTTTTTTCATGTAGTAGCTGGCGACACGAATAATGGAGATTTTAAAAAGGGATGTAGTTATTTTTGTGAAAGTCCTTAGCTGCAGGGTGATTACTGTAACCGAAAAGGGCGACGAAAACCATTGTAAGCATTTCACCAATAAAACAAAGCAACCTTCAAAAAAATTTACCCTAAAGAAGCCGGGTTATTTTGACCATCTCACAGCCGGGGGACCGGGCAGATTCGCCCCCCCCCCCCTCAGACCTCGACCATTGAGTGACGAAAAATTATGACACTTGGTGCTACCATAGAACAACTTAATATGAACATATCCAAGAAATTTCATGACGATACGTTAAAGGGTTTTGGTATTATCGGCTAATTAATTATTCACATGCACCAATGGTAATTCTGTTTTGTGTACACTATATACATACAATTCTGTCTTCACGGCGCGCAGCGCCGACAAAAATTTCGCTGAGCGGTAACCAATGGTCGGAATTTTATGTTTTGGGGACAAAAGATCCGCAAGACTCGAGGCTAAAAAGTCAGGAAAGCTCGGATTGGGTCGGGAAGATGTGGTTTTTTTGCAAGGGTATCGCGGAAAAAGTTGATGGGTGGGGGCGGATTCCGCCCCCGTCTACTTCAACCATGAATTTATTATTACTTTTTTGTATGTTTATAAACTGAGGAAAATTAATACTTATTCTGTTCAAATGCAAAAATAAATACGATGATCATAAAAAAGGTATCAGTTATTCAAAGAAAATCATAAGGACAACAGTATACAAATAATGAAAATACTGCTTATAATACTAGACATAATGTTGTGATTATATTGTAAAGCTTATTTACTACTCTGCATTTAACCAATGCACCACGATGATATCGACGTAAGCCGCCGGCTTTCCATATTATGCGCCTTGTTTATCCGTTACGCATACGTTGCGTATGCGCTGCGGTAATGGCGAAAACGCTCCATGGCAGACGATCGAAACGGACACGCATGCAACGTATGGGAGGGTATACATAACGAGACGCGTGCTACTTTATGATTGTTGGTGTCCGTAAAAATGTAATGCATACGCATTGTAGCCAGAGCCATATCGACATATTAAGAAACGCTTAAAGCAATGCAAACAAGACCCAAACAGCAACGCAGATTATATGGAAACATTTCATCCGCAAATATGGCAACAACCCAGACAGACGCAAACTATCTCAGTCGCAGCCTGATGCTGGGCCCAAACTTAGGCCAAGTTCGCGCAAGGACTATAGTTGACCAATGGTTAACCATAGTTCGACTTACGTTTGCCCGAACTCTGTCTAGTCGACGGTGGTTGACTACGCTAGTCGAGTATTTGGAACCAACCTACTGGGGCTCGTTGCATCGCTGGTAACCAATAGCGGCGCGCATTCATAACGCTAACAGAGAACCAGGATCCAGAAGTTTTGCGATAACATTTTGACCAGCGTTCGACTAGAGACGTTCGCAAGTTGCTATTACTGCGCAGGCGTAAGGTACGTCACAAATCAACCACTAGTCGACTAATGGTCCTTGCCCGAACTTGGCCTTAACTGACATAATGATGCGCCCTCTATTGAGATGGTTCCTTGTTATTCTGTGTGTAAGATACTATCCATCGTCTGATGACTCTTTATTTGATAACGACTTCCCACAAGAGACGTTACATACATGATTGATACTGATTGTGGGGCGTGAACCAGTCTACCCTGCGAGAACGGGAATTATTGTCTGGCAGACAACAAGTCCAAATTGTAAAGCAATAATTCAATAACAGAACATTAACATGGTCTAATTTTTTTTCGGTCGACGTCTCATTCAAAAATGAATAATTTTTTTATTGCTATAAAAATAGCAATTTAGAAAAGGAGTCTACTTTTCGGAGTGAAACTCGAAAATAGCGCGGGAATGCATCTTTGCTTTACTTGAGCTCTCAGCTCTCATTGGACAGATTTTTTCATTGGTGACCAGCTGGGTTCAACATTTTCGCGTGTGTATTATACTCGTGCCCGGAATATACCTTCGTTAATCATCGCGAACAATTTGCTTTTCACAAAGGATTGTAAAATAAGTTCAGCGGTCACCATTTTTCGTCCTTGGATGTGGTTGCCATGGTGCGGTGGTACCAGCGACGGTTTAACATTGTGGAATGTGATACATAGGTGCTGACGAGCAGCGCGCAAGATTCGAGCAGGGAGGAGCAAAGGCGTCACTAGGGCCAAACTTCTGCGGAACCCGGGTGCATCCATTTTCATGGGGGCAATAAAGGTAAAAAAAGAAATCATTTCAACAATGCAGTAAAACTAACATATCGCAAATGCGAGTTATTAGCCACGCCCCGGACAACCCTATAGAATTTTCAACGTTCACTTTTCTTTGTCTCAGATTTTGGGCGTTCCGCGCCCATTTGTTTATCATGTAATTTGACAATATTTCACAAGCTGCGTTGAGGCGATCCATACCGCGATAGGTTAATTGTTTTCAATGGGAGACTTTTGAGACATTGGTGGCAGCAAGGGCGGATTCAGAACTCAATTTTTTTTGGGGGGGGGGCAAAACAAATTTTGGTCCTCCAAAAAGTGGGTCCAAAAGTTACGGTGAGGGTTCGGGGCCCGCTTAAGGGCCCCTAGATTTTTTTGGATTCTAGATGCACTCTGGTGCGATGTGAGGCAATTTCTGACCACTTTATCAAATAATTGCGACGTCACTTCTAAAAAACAAAATGGGTTCGTTTTTGGGGGCCATGGCCCCCGTTGGGTCCCCGGATCCGCCCTTGGTCCTTTTCAATTGTTACGTCATGTTTAAGCTATAGCGCGCATGCTCAATATGACGCAAACAATGGAAAAAAGACCGGTGTGTTTGCTGCCACAAACTTCTCAAAAGTCTTCCATTCAAGAGTTCAAATGGGGGACGGACAACCGCGGAGAGTTGGGGGCACGTGCAACCCGTGCGCTCCCCCCCCCTCTCACCCGTAGTCACGCCCCTGGGAAGGAGGGAGAAATAATCACAATGGACTCACAGGAATTAGTATTCCATGCTGTACATGTATATTGATGTTACGGTGATTATTACCACTGACCTTTTACTTTTTGTAAACAAAACAAACATTGCAGTGGCATTTACAAGCGTGTACTCTCAAAAGTTTTACATTGCGTAACCCAAAAGTTCGTCTTAACATTCACATGCATTGCAGGCACGCATGCTGCCTGCATGTTTGCCTGCAATGCATTTGTACCTTTTAAGACGAACTTTTGGGGAGGAGGGAGAAGATGAAAATGACAGTCTCATTAATACATTCACTGAAGGAATTGTACATTGATATGTGAAATTATCAAGATGATACATGTGCATGTAATTGGTACATCAGGTGTCACTTGATATTCTACGCTAAAGCTTTGACACAGAAACATGGATTCGTGTTTTAAATCACTTAAAAAGCTTTCTGCATATTAATATCAATCTGCCTAGGCCCTTTCTTTTTTCCCACGAGACGTACATGCTAAATCATATTATAATCATTTCACGATTAAACTACAAAAAAATTACTCTACTCATGCGTTTTGAATCGTTTCATAAAATTGAAAGAAATAATGCAGGAAAAGTATTTGATTAAAAAAAGGCTTCAAAATATAAATTTAAATGCATGTTAGACAATGTTACGGTTCAACCACCAAACAAATTCAAATAATTCTACTCGTGCGCTTTTGAATCTTTTCATAAAACTACCGGAAATATTGCATGGAAACTCTGAATTATTGTCATAATTTCTAGTCTGGGAAAACACACTTCATGCACACATTAACAAATTGTTCATTCTTCAAAAGAAAGCCATTCGTTGAGTTTCAAAATCTCATTTCATGGCTCACACGGATCCTCTGTTCAAACAACTCAAACTACTCAACCTTAGAAACATGAATATGTATCATCAGAATATCTTTATGTACAAATGCTTTAACAAACACCTCCCCGCCCACTTCCAAACACTCTTTCAATTTAATTACAACATCCATAACTACAACACAAGGACTTCTACTAACATTCATCTTCCTGAACATAGGACACAACTTTTTCAACACACAATTCGATATACTGGCGCAATCAACTGGTACAAACTTCCCAGTCATATCAGAAACTCAACTACACTTAATATTTTTAAAACTAAAATTAAAAAGTACCTGTACAACTGCTCTATGTAAATTACTTATCTGTATTACCTTACTGAGTTTGTTTAATTCTTATTATGCTATGTTATTGTATAGTACCCTATTTAGGCCCGTAATAATTTAATATGTTTTGTTTGTTTTTTTCTTGATTCAACTTTAGTTTGCCGAATGATTTTGTCTGTTGTTGTCCGTCCGTTCGTTTTGTCTTGTATGGCATCCCAAGCTCAAGCAACCGCTTACCGCGGGACATGCCTCCATTTTCACCTTTGTAAATTTCAAGTTAATATTTAATATACATGTGCACTTGTTTGAGTATACACCAATTGTTTAATCTATATTTAGCTGTATTTTATGAACTGTGAAATGGAAATAAATGTGAATTAATTGAAATGAATTGAGTTGACTAAAAGCATTTCAGTTACTCACACGAGTTTTTTTTTTAATCTGCAGACTCGTTCTCATGCTTCTGATGCTGAGGAGAGCATCTGGAAAGCAAGCATCTTATCCAGATCTGATCTTACGGAGGAATCCAGAGGGTTCAGGGATCATGTGGTACCGGCACCGCAACATGTGACGGAACACCTCCTTGAAGTGTGGGTGTTTGGCCCCGTAGATGATCGGGTTGAAAGCGCTGTTGAAGATGATGATCATCCCGGTCCATGGAATGACCGGGTCGCTGGATGATATCATCAGGGCGATGGCGAAGGGAGCCAGGCAAGCAACAAAGGCACAGACCACGTAGAACAGGTTCTTAGTGATTTCCACCTGTCGCTTACTGAAGCTGGCCGGTGGGTTCCTGGCGAGTCGCTCGGTGCTGGCAGTGGATGGCTTTGATGCGTCGGCTAGCTCCACACCCTCACTCGTAAACTTCTTCATGTGGTTGGTGATGTGGCGATAGATCTTGAAGTAGCACACGAAGAGGATGATCAAAGGGATGGGATACACGAGGACAGAGCCGAGCAAGCTAAGGAGACCGGTATTCTCATGGGAATTGTCTAGGCTGCAATTCTTGTACTTCTCGGAATAGCCAAACTTGCCGATACCAAACAGGGGAAAACAACACAGCAGAGCTGGGTACCCCCACGTGAAGACCAGCATAGCCGCAATCTTCTTCGGAGTGTAGACAGATCTGTACGTCTTCGAAGATTTTGTGATGAGGACGAACCGATTGATGGCTATCAGAGCAAGGCTCATGATGCTGCAGGCCAGGCTGGTATAGAACAGACCAGCCATCACTGAGCACACGATCAGCGGTAAGGGCCAGCCATTCATGCTAAGCAGCGCCAATGCAGTAAACGGAACAGTGCTGCATATCACCAAGTCAGCCACGGCCAAGTTGACGACAAAAGCATTAGTGCGGGTTTGGAGTTTCCTCGACAGAATGACAGCCAGGATGACCATGAAGTTCCCAGCGAAGCCAACGACTGCCACGAGGCTGTAGACGCAGCCGATGATGATCCGCTGTACGGGGTCTTCAAAGCGAAAGTTGCGACCGTCACCTTGTGTCGTGGTCTCCATCATTGCTGTAGTTGTCATGTTCGAATTGACACTGGCACTAGTTGCCTCAAGTGCATCAGATGTCGTGAAATCAGACGACAGAAAATCTGACGTGGTGCTAACGACTGTCATGTTTTCTGGTACTATTGTCGTGGCCATTTTGATTGTCACATGCAGTGAACATGTTCATCTCTTGATGGTGAGATCAGTGGATATGCTATTGCAGTGACTGTTCGTCGTTCATTGTCAGTGATTCAGAGCAATTGTCGTGTATTTCAGCAACCACCCTGTCAAGAGCAGAAAATGAAACCAAACGTTTATAATCTATAAATGAAACGTGTTCAAGTACTCTTTATTTATTTATTTAATAATCTTTTAGCTTTAGCCAGAAACAAAAGGATGATGCATGCAAGGCTGGGAAAAAATTATGTTTTTGAAAGTTGGACTTCCTTTACGAAACTTGTCCAAGTATTTTGTTTACTTTATTTATTTCATTATATTTTGGTTTCAGCAAGCGACAAAGGGATTATTCAAAACTATTTTTTTTTCACGGAAGTTTGTAAAACGTTCAACCCTCATAAGTCAAATAAAAGTGAAACCCCAAACATCACCAAGCAGAGACAGTTGTGTGTCGCGTATGTAAAGTAAATCGATACGGCAAGACTTTCCCTTTTAAATTATATACTGACCTGGATTTTGCACCCACGAGTAAAATGCACAGGTTTGCAGAAAGTTTAGCTTGACATCCTCGCCCAATTAACGGCATATAGGAATTCGGCAAGTGACTAGATTTCAACGCCAATGACAGATTTAGTATTGGGTTCTTAAGGGAAACAAACGTGTACAAGTCGTAAAGATCGTTTGAATAGAGAATATCGAATTAATGTATTAATCATGGCGACCAGCTACCAGCAATAATTTAAGTTTCCTTCACAAAATATTGTCAAGAGTTCAGAGGTCACCATCTCTTCGCCCTTAAATATGACGATGGGTACCGGGTAGAGCCACTGTTCACGTTGTGGAATGTGATACATGGGTCAGAGCAAACGCTCCGTCATCCAAGGTCGAGACCAAGGCTAAGGCAGAGGCTTAACCCTCAAGGCCGAGGCTCTGTTATAACATGATCACATCATCACGAATCGCAAGAGGAATAACATTTGCCTACAATTCAATCATTCTATGTGCATTTTTTTTGGCTGCCTAGTTTCAAAATATATATACGGTGAACCCAAAGAAATGCAACCCTAAAACATTTGCCGCAACATGTGACGGAACACCTCCTTGAGGTGGGTGTCGGTGTTTGGCCCCGTAGATGATCGGGTTGATAGCGCTGTTGAAGATGATGAGAATGACCGGGTCGCTGGGCGGTATCACAAGGGCGATGGCGAAGGGAGCCAGGCAAGCAACGAAGGCACAGACCACGTAGAACAGGTTCCTATGGTGTACTATAAAGGACACCTATCTGTTATCGTCGTGCGTGTGGGGAGCTCCGTCGTGCCTGTGAGCAGGTCCGTCGTGCCTGTGAGCAGGTCCGTCGTGCCTGTGAGCAGGTCCGTCGTGCCTGTGAGCAGGTCCGTCGTGCCTGTGAGCAGGTCCGTCGTACCTGTGAGCATGTCCGTCGTGTTTGTGAGCAGACCGTTGTGCGTGTGGGGAGCTCCGTCGTGCCTGTGAGCAGGTCCGTCGTGTTTGTGAGCAGACCGTCGTGCGTGTGGGGAGCCCCGTCGTGCCTGTGAGCAGGTCCGTCGTGTTTGTGAGCAGACCGTCGTGCGTGTGAGTAAAACCGTCGTGCCTGTGAGCAGGTCCGTCGTGCCTGTGAGCAGGTCCGTCGTGCCTGTGAGCAGGTCCGTCGTGTTTGTGAGCAGACCGTCGTGCGTGTGGGGAGCTCTGTCGTGCCTGTGAGCAGGTCCGTCGTGTTTGTGAGCAGACCGTCGTGCGTGTGAGTAAAACCGTCGTGCCTGTGAGCAGGTCCGTCGTGTTTGTGAGCAGAGCGTCGTGCGTGTGAGTAAAACCGTCGTGCCTGTGAGCAGGTCCGTCGTGCGTGTGGGGAGGTCCGTCGTGTTTGTGAGTAAAACCGTCGTGCGTGTGAGTAAAACTGTCGTGTTTGTGAGTAAAACCGTCGTGCCTGTGAGTAAAACCGTCGTGCGTGTGAGTAAAACCGTCGTGTTTGTGAGTAAAACCGTCGTGCCTGTGAGTAAAACCGTCGTGTTTGTGAGTAAAACCGTCGTGCGTGTGAGTAAAGCCGTCGTGCCTATGAGGCGCCATGTGTAAATAAATTATTTAACAAAATTATTTATATATAATTCATTATTTATTATATAGGCCTAATTCAGTTTTCCGGACAATTATATGTAAATAATTGTTTTGCAGTTTGCATTATATGTAAATAAATTTATTTGCCACTGCAATATTTATAGATATATATTTTTTGCAACCTAATTATTTAGATATATTTTTGGGCAAACTAGAATTTTTTATATATAATTTATTTGCAAACTTCTTATTTATATATAATTTTTGCACCTTTTTAAAAAATTTATTTATAATTTATTTGCAACCTTTTTCATTTATATATAATTTTTGTGCAACGTATTTTTTTATATATAATTTATTTGGTACCTCATTATTTATATATAATTTTAACACACTTTAATTATTTATTATATAATTTATTTGGTAACTTATTATTTATATATATTTTTTGCACACTTTCATTATTTATTATATAATGCATTATATAATAATTATTCTCAGACCACAAACACACCTTGAAACAAAAGTTTGACTTTTTGGCATAGTTTTTTTCGAGCCGCTATTCTATTTTGTTTTATTCAAATGTTATTAATCCAAACAGTTTGGGCACATTGGCCAGAAAAAAAAACTGGGGGCACGTACGTTTGCCCCAAATCCTTGCCATGCTTGGCATCACTGGGCCCAAATCTTGGCAGGCTTGCCAATCATTCACTGCGAATATATCCACCGCTAGAAACTACGGTTGGATACTAACCCCATCAGAACAAATTGGTGTTGGTCACAGTGTAATTTGTCACGTTAATTTACGGTTGAATTTATAATATGCCTAAATTACTTAAGAATAAACTTGAAAAATGCCAACATTTCTTAAGAATAAACTTGAAAAAAGGCACGCCGATTTTTTTCCCACCTTTGGAAAATACGGTTGGAATAAGCCCCACCAGTACTAGAGGGTGCTAGGCGTAGTGTTTCTAAAGATTAAAACGAACTTTTTTTTGGTCAAAATTCTAAATCTTACTTAAGAACTATTTATTTCTTTTGAATTGAGGGACTGCCCGTCGTACCCAGTAACTTCTCGCCCTTAATTAATTTCTTAATGTTGGAGGCGAAGGGGTGGTGGTGGGTTTATTAGGGGAGGTGGTATGTATAGCGGCTTCGAGAAGCTAAGCCGAAGTGAACTTTTTGAGCTTAAACCATTGCTATGACGTCACACTATTGTTAAAACTGTGGATTCGGATCTACGAATCTCTTACACTGGTCACAAAGTGTGGATTCGGAACGAAGAATCTTCACATCTTCACTGTCACATTCGCCGCCGTCACTGCAAAAACTACTTTAAATCAGAAAGAAATCGTCGTCTGAACTATCCATTTTGTCGTAAGGAGCCTACACACACAAAATGGCTTGGTTGTACGGGTGTGGCGATACACATGCCAGGGACAAATGTTGCAACCTGACGCCACTTCCGCGCTTGTAGTCTAAGGAGAGTCATTTCAAGTATTTCCTAACAAAATTTGAAACATTTCTCAGTCCCAGATTCATGTATTATTATCATTTTTGCAACGAATGACCTTCATTGAGATGATGTATGAAGCAAAAAGTGGCGTCAGGTTGCAGCATTCTTTCCAATACTTCTGTTGACGCAATGGTTTAAGTCGAAGAATACACTCGCAAGTGTGGATTCGTAATTTAAGAATTCACGAGGCGCGAACTTAACCTAATTAATGAACTTGACTTAATACACTGTATCGGTATTGCTTCTTTTACCCCTTTGGGCGCGCGATCCATATCATTTTAGCGATATGAACAATTTCTCTGGCCTCAATATGTCACGTCCGCAAATAATTGGGGCGGCCAGGTGTTCCCCGGCCGCGCCCACCGAGTAGCCTACTGTTTACCACGCACACCCCATGGCAACAACCAGCTGATTGAAGAACATTACGTGACTGATCAACAGTGTGTGTCTGTGCCGCATGATGCATTTTATCTTGTAGTGATAAAATATAATAATGCATTATATAATAAATAATGAATTATATAATAAATAATGCATTATATATAAGTAAATAAAGTGTGCAAAAAAATATATTTAAATAATAAGGTACCAAATAAATCATATAATAAATGATTAAAGCGTGCAAAAAAAATATATATAAATAATGAGGTACCAAATAAATTACATATAAATAATAAGTTTGCAAATAAATTATATATAAATAATACGTTTGCATTAAATTATATATAAATAATAAGGTTGCAAAAAAAATTATATATATAAATAATGCAGTGGCAAATAAATTTATTTACATATAATGCAAACTGCCAATCAATTATTTACATATAATTGTCCGGAAAACTGAATTATATATTAAATAATGAATTATATATAAATAATTTTGTTAAATAATTTATTTACACATGGCGCGACGGATTTACTCACACGCACGATGGTTTTACTTACAAACACGACGGTTTTACTCACAGGCACGACGGTTTTACTCACAGGCACGACGGTTTTACTCACAAACACGACGGTTTTACTCACACGCACGACGGTTTTACTCACAGGCACGACGGTTTTACTCACAAACACGACGGTTTTACTCACACGCACGACGGTTTTACTCACACGCACGACGGTTTTACTCACAAACACGACGGTTTTACTCACACGCACGACGGTTTTACTCACAAACACGACGGCTTTACTCACACGCACGACGGTTTTACTCACAAACACGACGGACCTGCTCACACGCACGATGGACCTGCTCACAGGCACGACGGTTTTACTCACACGTACGACGCTCTGCTCACAAACACGACGGACCTGCTCACAGGCACGACGGTTTTACTCACACGCGCGACGGTCTGCTTACAAACACGACGGACTTGCTCACAGGCACGACGGTTTTACTCACACGCACGACGCTCTGCTCACAAACACGACGGACCTGCTCACAGGCACGACGGTTTTACTCACACGCACGACGGTCTGCTCACAAACACGACGGTCTGCTCACAAACACGACGGACCTGCTCACAGGCACGACGGAGCTCCCCACACGCACGACGGTCTGCTCACAAACACGACGGACCTGCTCACAGGCACGACGGACCTGCTCACAGGCACGACGGTTTTACTCACACGCACGACGCTCTGCTCACAAACACGACGGACCTGCTCACAGGCACGACGGTTTTACTCACAAACACGACGGTTTTACTCACACGCACGACGGTTTTACTCACAAACACGACGGACCTGCTCACAGGCACGACGGTTTTACTCACACGTACGACGCTCTGCTCACAAACACGACGGACCTGCTCACAGGCACGACGGTTTTACTCACACGCGCGACGGTCTGCTTACAAACACGACGGACTTGCTCACAGGCACGACGGTTTTACTCACACGCACGACGCTCTGCTCACAAACACGACGGACCTGCTCACAGGCACGACGGTTTTACTCACACGCACGACGGTCTGCTCACAAACACGACGGACCTGCTCACAGGCACGACGGACCTGCTCACAGGCACGACAGAGCTCCCCACACGCACGACGGTCTGCTCACAAACACGACGGACCTGCTCACAGGCACGACGGTTTTACTCACACGCACGACGGTCTGCTCACAAACACGACGGACCTGCTCACAGGCACGACGGACCTGCTCACAGGCACGACAGAGCTCCCCACACGCACGACGGTCTGCTCACAAACACGACGGACCTGCTCACAGGCACGACGGTTTTACTCACACGTACGACGCTCTGCTCACAAACACGACGGACCTGCTCACAGGCACGACGGTTTTACTCACACGCGCGACGGTCTGCTTACAAACACGACGGACTTGCTCACAGGCACGACGGTTTTACTCACACGCACGACGCTCTGCTCACAAACACGACGGACCTGCTCACAGGCACGACGGTTTTACTCACACGCACGACGGTCTGCTCACAAACACGACGGTCTGCTCACAAACACGACGGACCTGCTCACAGGCACGACGGACCTGCTCACAGGCACGACGGTTTTACTCACACGCACGACGCTCTGCTCACAAACACGACGGACCTGCTCACAGGCACGACGGTTTTACTCACACGCACGACGGTCTGCTCACAAACACGACGGTCTGCTCACAAACACGACGGACCTGCTCACAGGCACGACGGAGCTCCCCACACGCACGACGGTCTGCTCACAAACACGACGGACCTGCTCACAGGCACGACGGACCTGCTCACAGGCACGACGGAGCTCCCCACACGCACGACGATAACAGATAGGTGTTATGGTGTACTATAAAGGACACCTATCTGTCCATCGTGCCTGTGAGTAAAACCATCGTGCCTGTGAGTAAAACATCGTGCCTGTGAGTAAAAACATCGTGCCTGTGAGTAAAACATCGCGCCTGTGAGTAAAAACATCGTGCCTGTGAGTAAAACATCGCGCCTGTGAGTAAAACATCGCGCCTGTGAGTAAAAACATCGTGCCTGTGAGTAAAACATCGCGCCTGTGAGTAAAAACATCGTGCCTGTGAGTAAAACATCGCGCCTGTGAGTAAAAACATCGTGCCTGTGAGTAAAACATCGCGCCTGTGAGTAAAAACATCGTGCCTGTGAGTAAAACATCGCGCCTGTGAGTAAAAACATCGTGCCTGTGAGTAAAACATCGCGCCTGTGAGTAAAAACATCGTGCCTGTGAGTTAAACATCGCGCCTGTGAGTAAAAACATCGCGCCTGTGAGTAAAAACATCGTGCCTGTGAGTAAAACATCGCGCCTGTGAGTAAAAACATCGTGCCTGTGAGTAAAACATCGTGCCTGTGAGTAAAACATCGCGCCTGTGAGTAAAAACATCGTGCCTGTGAGTAAAACATCGCGCCTGTGAGTAAAAACATCGTGCCTGTGAGTAAAACATCGCGCCTGTGAGTAAAACCATCGTGCCTGTGAGTAAAAACATCGTGCCTGTGAGTAAAAACATCGTGCCTGTGAGTAAAAACATCGTGCCTGTGAGCAGGTCCATCGTGCCTGTGAGTAAAACCGTCGTGCCTAAGGGGCGCCATGTGTAAATAAATTATTTAACAAAATTGTTAATATATAATTCATTATTTATTATATAATTCAGTTTTCCAGATAATTATATGTAAATAAACTGTTTGGCAGTTTGTATTATATGTAAATAAATCTATTTGCCACTGCATTATTTATATATAATTTTTTTTTGCAACCTAATTATTAACATATAGTTTTGGGCAAACTTGAATTATTTATATATAATTTATTTGCAACATTATTATTTATATATAATTTTACGCACACTTTTTTTATTTATATATAATTGATTTGCAACCTTTTTATTTATATATAATTTTTTGCACACTTTATTTATTTATACATAATTTATTTGGTACCTCATTATTTATATATAATTTTTTGCACACTTTAATTATTTATCATATAATTTATTTGGTACCTCATTATTCTCAGACAACACACAAAACCACGCATCCAAACGATGACTTGACTTTTTGGCATAGTTTTTGAGCCGCTATTTTTTTTCTCCTTGGTCAATGTTTAACTTGATTAAATGGCAGTGAATACCATTAACGGAACAATTAAAACTATATTTCGATTTACTTAAAGTTATTTGCCTAAACATTTTGGCACGCTTGCCATAAAACGGGGCACGCTTGCCCCTCCTTGCCATGCTTGGCATCACTGGGCCCAAAACCTTGGCACGCTTGCCAACCATTCACTAGCCCCACCAGAACAAGTGGGTGCTAGCCAAAGTGTTTTTTAAGTTTTTGTCACGTGACTTGAATATATGCAAAAATTACTTAATAAATTGGAAAAGCAGCCCGATTTGGTCCATTTGGCATGCCCCATCAGTACAAATGGGTACTTGGCGTACTTCATTTTACGAAGACTAAACACAACCTGTTAAATGTTTAACATCCAAATTCCAAGTCTTACTTCAGAACTAAATACCCAACTTGTTTATTTAGTTTGAATTGAGGCACTGCCTGTCGCTCCCAGGACCTTACTGCCATTTATAAATTCGTAAAATATGGCGGATGAAGGGGAGGAGGTGGGTTTATTTTTGATGTAGCGGTCTCAAAAAGCTACGCCGAACTGGCCTTTCTTGCGCGCGTGCATTGCAATGCACGCGCGTGAACTTGATAGATTTGTATCAACTTAGCAAAAACATCAATCCTTATGCCAAGAACATCGTTTTTGGCTTTAAGCCATCAAGGGGCAGGTAACTGCAATTCGGCCAATCGATATGTTTACTTTTGTTTTCTTTTCCTACACCATAGCAACCATCAGCTGATAAAAGAAAGTGTAGGACTCAACTGTGCGTTTGTGGAGAATAATGTATTTTATCTTTCAGTGATAAAATGAATTATTTATATATATTTTTTGCACTACACTGCGGGATAGATCATGATGGCTATCGTAGCTAGCTAGTGCGAGCGTTGTGCATAGCTATATTCTCCGTAATTTTTAAGAATCGTTGACCTGAAATACGCTAGTTTACATTAATTGAGACAAGGGTTTACAACATTTGAGAGTCATTTCCAATAGCTTTCGGGGGCCAAATTACAAAAATTCAGACCCACCCAAAATACACAATACTGCATGTTTTCTATAGCAAGTGCGGTTTGCAATGTGATATGACTATTTAAAACATAGGCGTGTCCTAGTAAAGGTAATTTGCATGCGAGTTTCATTATTTAGCTCAGAAAACCATTATATAATAAATAATGCATTATATAATAAATAATGCTTATATAATTAATAATGAATTATATTTAAATAACGAATTATATATAAGTAATGAATTATAAAATAATTAATGGATTATAAAAGAAATAATAAATTATGTATAAATAAATAAAGTGTGCAAAAAATTATATATAAATAAAAAGGTTGCAAATCAATTATATATAAATAAAAAAAGTGTGCGTAAAATTATATATAAATAATAATGTTGCAAATAAATTATATATAAATAATTCAAGTTTGCCCAAAACTATATGTAAATAATTAGGTTGCAAAAAAATTATATGTAAATAATGCAGTGGCAAATAGATTTATTTACATATAATGCAAACTGCCAAACAGTTTATTTACATATAATTATCCGGAAAATTGAATTATATAATAATAATGAATTATATATAAACAATTTTGTTAAATAATTTTTTACACATGGCGCCCCATAGGCACGACGGTTTTACTCACAGGCACGATGTTTTTACTCACAGGCACGATGTTTTTACTCACAGGCACGATGTTTTTACTCACAGGCACGATGTTTTAACTCACAGGCACGATGGTTTTACTCACAGGCACGATGTTTTTACTCACAGGCACGATGGTTTTACTCACAGGCACGATGTTTTTACTCACAGGCGCGATGTTTTACTCACAGGCACGATGTTTTACTCACAGGCACGATGTTTTTACTCACAGGCGCGATGTTTTACTCACAGGCACGATGTTTTTACTCACAGGCGCGATGTTTTACTCACAGGCACGATGTTTTTACTCACAGGCGCGATGTTTTACTCACAGGCACGATGTTTTTACTCACAGGCGCGATGTTTTACTCACAGGCACGATGTTTTTACTCACAGGCGCGATGTTTTACTCACAGGCACGATGTTTTTACTCACAGGCGCGATGTTTTACTCACAGGCACGATGTTTTTACTCACAGGCGCGATGTTTTACTCACAGGCACGATGTTTTTACTCACAGGCGCGATGTTTTACTCACAGGCACGATGTTTTTACTCACAGGCGCGATGTTTTACTCACAGGCACGATGTTTTTACTCACAGGCACGATGTACAGATAGGTGTCCTTTATAGTACACCATAAGGTGTCCTTTATAGTACACCATAGGTTCCAGACCACGTAGAACAGGTTCTTAGTGATTTCCACCTGTCGCTTACTGAAGCTGGCCGGTGGGTTCCTGGTGAGCCGCTTGGTGCTGGCAGTGGCGGAGTTTGATGTCTCGGCTAGCTCTTCACTGGCCCTCGATTGAACAACGCATTATTTCCAAACTCCTGTTATATGTAGGCCTATACAAATTACAAGTCAATCCATGGTCTCGCCTCATATATATCTCAAACATCATTTCATTCTACAAACCTTCACGACTCGGATTACGCTCTGCCACAGACACAACCCGGCTCGTGGTGCTAAAGCATGGTTGCAGGGAGGTCATTTTCTATCTGTGCCCCTAGATTGTGGTATGATTTCCCATCAACCATCAGACTGGCTCCTAGCCTACAAACATTCAGAAGCCTCCTGCAAACACACCTGTTTGCTTGATCTCTTATGTGATTTCTTATGTTTCTGTTTCGGATTTTTTTTTTTTGGCTATTTACTCTTTCAATGTATCTGTTTATGTTTATTTGTTTTTATTTGTAAAGCGCATTGATCATTAATTTGGAACTGCACTATATAAGCACCGGTGTTAAAATTTAAAAAAAATATTACTGCTACATTGACTGTTCGTCGTTGACTGTCGGTGAATCAGAGCAACCGTCCTGTATTTCGGCAACCAACCTGTCAAAAGCAGGAAATGAAACCAAATGTTTAATCTATAAATGAAACGTTTTCAAGTACTCTTTATTTATTTAACTACCTTTTGGTTCAAGCCAGAAATATAAGGACGATTCAAAGCTGTGGGTTTTTTTTTTGGGGGGTGGACTTCCTTTCTAAAACCATTCCAAGTATAGTTTATTTATTCAATTATCTTTTGATTTTAGCAAGAGACAAAAGGATGATTTAAAGCTGCTTTTTGTTTACGTTGGTAAAAATCTAACCCTTACATAGTCATATTTATTTGTCAAATAAAAGTGAAACCCCAAACATCTGATGAAGGCACAAGAAGCGAGAGTTTTGTATTGATGTAAAGTAAATCAATACAGCAAGACATGCTGTTTTAATTTCTATACTGACTTGGATGGATTTGTTGTACCTATACGAGTAAACTGTGCAGGTTTGCAGAAAGTGTGCTTGACATCATCGCCCTGTTTACGACATAATAGCAATTTGGCAAGTCACGAGGTTTCAATGCCAATGACGGGTTTTGTTTTGGGTTCTTTAAGGAAACGTACGAGAAAGTGCACAAGTCGGTAAGATCGTTTAAATACAGAATAAGAACGTTAACTTATTATACCCGCGTTACTTACCTCACAAAGGAAATATGGAGAACAAAATGCTGGTCCTCAGAATTTGAGGCGTTTGAGCAGTGGTCGTCATTGCAGTCACACGTGTTTTTTTTTTCAAAACGTTCTTGCAATGCACGTAAACCGACTTCGGGTCTGGTCGGGTCGGTTTGCCCATCATGTCAGTCGGGTCGGGTCGATTTCGCATTTGCGATTTTCGGGTCGAGTCTGTTGTAAGCCATTGTGGAAGTAGCCGTAGTAAACCGAAAAAAAAAAAAGCTCCCCTCTCTCCCCCTCCCCCTCCCAGCCGGCCAAAGGTACCACCACAGACGCTCGCCTTGGCCAAGGCTATAATTATACACAACCTCATGCACCGAGAAAGATGTCCTCTTCCCCTTTTCCTTTAGGATCAGTTCCCCGTAACACACCCACGAGTGATCTACATGGACACGCTCTTCATCTCACTCTCGGACTTACTTATCTTGCACTGTATAAAATGTCTAAGCATGGAGGAAGAAACTGCATGGTCTATCTGCCGGCCTGTGGCAGGTAATTCTGTCCCCCCTGGTAAATGTGTCCCCCCGGACAAATTTACCGGCTCGTGACCCGGTAAATCTGTCCGGGGGACACATTTACCTAGGTAGATCTGTCCCCCTCCCTGGTAAAGATGTCCCCCTGCCAAACGTTGAAAGTGTCCCCCCGGTAAATGTGTCCCCGTGCAAGTATCACCCATGCGATGATACGAGTCGTGCTCGTGAGCGCGCATCGCCGCAAGTACATGCTGCAAGATTTGTGGCAGCGTATTATGTGTATCCCGCTACACAAGGGAAATTCATCCAATAGGAAATTTCGTTATGCGCTACAATGGGAACGCAGACCAATCCAAGTAGGCAATATATCAATGAGGCGTCCACCATAGTGTAGGGCTACTTTAGTGCATGACCTTGCTGTATTTTCACCGTACTCCGAATCGATCGAAACATTGTGTTCACATTTCACATCTAAGAAAGAGACCAAAAAGTTGGGGGTTTTTTCATCTTCATGAAGGGCAGACTTAAAAGTAAATAATGTATACCTTGTAGAGTGAATTCATCAAAACACTAATAGAGAACTGGCACTCTGCGTTGCAAAACTAGGGGGACAAAAAAAACCTGGAGGGGACAGAATTACCTGAAGGGGGACAGAATTAATGGGCCGGAGAGGACACTTTTACCTAGGTAATTCTGTCACCCGGACACTTTTAACGGGGGACAGAATTACCGTCCACACCGGGACTTGAGTGTACAATCCTCCATAGAGATTTCCCCATAGACTTGATACGCGTGTGAATTATTCGCAATTATACAACACCTAAATATATTCCCTTCATCTGATTGGTGGATCGTTGATCCCAATGTCATAGAATAATTCGTCCCAACGCACGGCGCGGCCGCACCACAAAATAGAAGTTCCCTATGCACGGTGAATAGAATTTCCATTGGACGGTTTCATTACTGCCGGTGGTGGCGCTGTATTACGAATCTGATTCACGAAATGGCAAATTGGCGGACGATACGCAAGAATCTCCGTTTGTTCTCCGAAAAAAATATCGGAACTCTAAATAAATACTGACGCTGCTGACACAAAGAAGCAAATAACAGTTGCTGCCAATCCATTACACGAATTTAGATATGCTAGTTCTGAACTTGTCGAGAACAGTTTTAACAAATACACGTGCAGGCAAGCATGCAGGCAAAAGATGGCAATTACATTCTTGATAATAGATTCACTGAAGTAATTGTACATTGATATCTGAAATTGTCGAGATGATACCTGTACATGTATTAATAAATTGGTTCATCGGATTTCACTTGTTATTCTACACTTTTAAGCTTCGGCATTCAGCTTTTCAACATATAGCTTTATTCAATTTCACGTCAAAAACTATCAACATATTAATATCAATATTTTAGGCATATCTTTTTTGTCGACGAGACGTACATGGCTAAATCATTAATATTTAATTTGTCAGAGAATCTTATGGTTAAACTACGAAAACAAATACTCATGTGTTTTAATCGTTTCATAAAACTGACGGAACTAATGCAGGGAATATCGTTGATTAAAAAAAATACTTCAAAAACATGTCAGTTACTCGCACACGAGTTTTTTAATCTGCAGAATCTATTTCTCTAGGGTCATTTCCGGGGAAGTTGTTTGTGAGATAGCTGTGAATAGCATATAGGAAGCATTTTATCTAGATCTGATCTTACGGAGGCATCCAGAAGGTTCAGGGATCATGTGGTACCGGCACCGCAACATGCGGACACGAGGACACGATACACGAGGACAGAGCCGAGCAAACTCAAGAGATCGCTAGTCTCATAGGAAGTGTCTTGGGTGCAAGTCTTGTACTTCTTCTTGTTTTTATTTGTAAAGCGCATTGATCATTAATTTGGAACTGCACTATATAAGCACCGGTGTTATGATAACAAATATAGCCTTTAGGAGACTCTTAAGCGTCATAAGTTATACCTTTGGGAAACACGTCGAAGTAGGGAGACATTATGTCTCCCTAATTCCACATCCCCTACTTAGGGGCAAAATGTTGATGTCGCAAATAGGCTAGATCGAGCTCGTGGTCCAATTACCAAAAAATACCAAAATTCGTGGGGGTAGGATAAGTTAAAATAAGGGTTAGGGGTCATTAAAATGTGTGCACAAGTCTATTGGAATGTCTCCCTAATACCCAATTATCGGTAATTATAATAATAATAATAATAATTTCCTATTTTATTATAACATTATAGTCAGCGGATGAACGGGGGCGGTTGTGACCCTCACCTCTAGATTTGCCGCTACTGGGTGCTGACGAGCAACGCACAGGATTCGGGCAGAGAGGAGCAATGACGTCACGAGGGTCAAACTTCTGCGGAACCTGGGGGTGCATCAATTTTAAAGGGGGCACTAAAGGCAAATGAAATGTATCATTTCATTAGTTCAGCATAATTTGTTTCGATTCAAGATTGAAATGGCTAGAGGAACGGATATCCGCGGGGGAAGGGGTGTGCACGTCCACCCCCTGCGCCCTCCCCCCCCCCCCTTGAAGGGAGGGAAATCACAATAAACACACATAAATTAGACAACAGTTTTTATGCTGTACATGTATATTCATGTTAGGGTGATTTAAACAAATCTGTCACTTTCTATTGAAAAAAATTGAAGTGGCATATACAAGCGTATACTCTCAACAGATTCACATGTGTGACCTAAAAGTTCGTCTTAACAAATACACGTGCAGGAAAGCTTGCAGGCAAAATATGGAAATTACATTCTTAATACAATCATGTGTAATAGATTCACTGAAGTAATTGTACATTGATGTATGAAATTGTCGAAATGATACCTGTACATGTATTAATAGATTGGTTCATCAGATGTCACTTGTTATTCTACACTTTTAGGCTTCGTTCACTTCAAAAAATTAACTACATATTAATGTCAATATTACAAGGCATTTTTTTGACGAGACGTACATGGCTAAATCATTAATATATAATACGTCAGATAATTGTATGGTTAAACAACCAAAACAATCAATCTATTCAAGTGTTTTTAATCGTTTCATGCAACTGACAGAAATAATGCAGGAATATCGGTCATTAAAAAGTAATACTTCATAAACATGTTAGTTTAATACTTCGACACGATTTTTTTAATCTGCAGAATCTATTTCTCTAGAATCATTTCCAGGGGAGTTGTTTGTAAGATAGTCTCATTCTCACACTCCTGATGCTGTGAATAGCATGTAGGAAGCATCTTATCTATATCTGATCTTACGGAGGCATCCAGAAGGTTCAGAGATCATGTAGTACCGACACCGCAACATGTGACGGAACACCTCCTTGAAGTGTGGGTGTTTGGCACCGTAGATGATCGGGTTGATAGCGCTGTTGAAGATGGTGATCATCCCAGTCCAAGGAATGGCCGGGTCGCTGGGTGGTATCATCAGGGCGATGGCGAAGGGAGCCAGGCAAGCAACGAAGGCACAGACCACGTAGAACAGGTTCTTAGTGATTTCCACCTGTCGCTTACTGAAGCTGGCCGGTTGGTTCCTGGGGAGTCGCTTGGTGCTGGCACAGGAGAGGTTTGATGTATCGGCTAGCTCCACACCCTTACCCGACAACTTCTTCATGTGGCCGGTGATGTGGCGATAGATCTTGAAGTAGCACACGAAGAGGATGATCAACGGGATAGGATACACGACGAGAGAGCCAAGCAAACTGAAGAGATCGCTAGTCTCATGGGAATTGTCTTGGCCGCAAGCCTTGTACTTCTCGGAGTAGCCCCACTTACCGATACCAAACAGGGGAAAACAACACACCAGAGCCGGGTACCCCCACGTGAAGACCAGCATAGCCGCAATCTTCTTTGGAGTGTAGACAGATCTGTAAGTCTTAGAAGATTTTGTGATGAGGACGAACCGATTGATGGCTATCAGAGCAAGGTTTATGATGCTGCATCCCAGGCTGGTATAGAACAGACCTGCTATCACTGAGCACACGATCAGCGGTAAGGGCCAGCCATTCATGCTAAACAGCGCCAACGTTGTGAACGGATTAGTACTGCATGTCACCAAGTCAGCCACGGCCAAGTTGACGACAAAAGCATTAGTGCGGGTTTGGAGTTTCCTCAACAGAATGACAGCCAGGATGACCATGAAGTTCCCAGCGAAGCCAACGACTGCCACGAGGCAGTAGACGCAGCCGATGATGATCCGCTGTACGGGGTCTTCAAAGCGAAAGTTGCGACCGTCACCTTGTGTCGTGGTCTCCATCATTGCTGTAGTCGTCATGATCGAATTGACACTGACACTAGTTGCGTCAAGTGTATCAGATGTCGTGAAATCCGATGACAGAAAATCTGACGACATGTTGCTAACAACTGTCATGTTTTCTGGTACCATTGTCATGGCCATTTCGCTTGTCACAGTGAACATATCCATCTCTTGATGGTGAGATCAGTGGATGCTGCTACAGTGAGTGTTCGTCGTTGACTGTCGGTGATTCAGAGCAACCGTCCTGTATTTCACAACCACCCTGTCACAAGCAGCAAATGAAACCAAATATTTAATCTATAATGAAACGTTTTCAAGTACTCTTTATTTATTTATTTATTGAACTACCTTTAGGTTCAAGCCAGAAATATAAGGATGATTCAAAGCTGGGGGGTTTGGGGGGTGGACTTCCTTTCTAAAACCTTTCCAAGTAAAGTTTATTTATTCAATTATCTTTTGATTTTAGCAAGAGACAACAGGATGATTCAAAGCTGCTTTTTGTTTAGGAACGTTGGTAAAAAGTGTAACCCTTACATAGTCATATTTATATGTCAAATTAAAGTGAAACCCCAAACATCTGATAAAAGCACAAGAAGCGAGAGTTTTGTATTGATGTAAAGTAAATCAATACAGCAAGACATGCCGTTTTAAACTCTATACTGACTTGGATGGATTTTGTTGTACCTACGAGTAAACTGTGCATATAGCAATTCGGCAAGTCACTAGGTTTCAATGCCAATGGCGGATTTTGTTTTGGGTTCTTTAAGGAAACGTACGAGAAAGTGCACAAGTCGGTAAGATCGTTTAAATACAGAATAAGAACGTTAACTTATTATACCCGTGTTACTTACCGCGCAGAGGAATTTCGACATACAAAATGCTGGTCCTCATAATTTGAGCTGTTTTACCACTAGTCGTCATTCCATGCAGTCATACGTGTTTTCTTTCAAAACGTTCTTGCAATGCATGTGTTGTGCAAACCCGACCCGAAACCGACTTCGGGCGGGTTGGGTCCGTTTGTCCATCATTTCAGTCGGGTTGGGTCGGTTTCGGTTTTGCATTTGCGATTTTCGGGTGGGGTAGGGTCGGGTTGGTTATGAACGATGTTAGAAAAAGCCGACATAAATTGGGGAAAAGTAGCTCCCCCCCCCTCCTCCCGGCCGGCCAAAAACCATCACGGACGCTATCGACGAACGCCTTGACCAAGGCTTTACACAACCTCATACATCGAGAAAGATGTCCTCATCCCCTTTTCCTTTAGGATCAGTTCCCCGTAACACACCCACGAGTGATCTACATGGACACGCTCCTCGTCACACTCTCGGAATTTTTACAAACACAAAGAAGCAAATAACATTTGCTGCCAAACCATTACCCGAATTTAGATGTAATGGTAGTTTTGAACTTGACGAGAACAGTTTTAAAATACATAAATTGGACATGAAACATCTGAACTTAGTTGTGGAACAGTAAGACCGAGCGAAATTGAATATGCTGGCTAGTTCTGAACTTGTCCAACAGTTTTGAATAAATCGGATATCGGAAGGGACCACCAGTTTGTCTGAAAAAGTATATGTAAGTAGCAGTTCACAAGTCAACCAATCAGATGAAGAGGATTTATTCAGGTGTTATACAAAACAAACATTCGTGCAATGGAAAGTGGTTTTCCCAAACGACATCCGTTTCCCATCTTCTGATTGGTCCATTACATGCATATCTAATGCCTTGTTCTCCACAACACAAACCCAAGATAGGCTTTACGTCTTGTGAGAAATGTTCCTTCCTCACTTTAGTCATTGAAAAGGTAAAATGAGAAGAAGTGAAAAATCACCTGATTAGAAGTCAGGACTACTTCCAACCAGTGCACGAATCAGCTGGCAATCGTCGGTGAATTATTCCTTGTTATATTGTTGGATCTTGTTTGGGAAAAAATTTCGCCAGTCCGACACTGCCCCTTTATTACTCTCTCTCTAGTCTCGGCCAACATTTGCATGGAGGGGGAACGCTCTCCATGTTCTCTGATGCTAGGCTTGATGCTAGGATCAAACCTAACATTACTATGATGCGCCCTCTAATGAGATGTAGATATTCCTTGTTATTCTGTGTGTAAGACGCTAACTCTATGGTAAGGTACAAGCATATCCATCGTCTGATGACTCTTTATTTGGTAACGACTCCCCACAAGAGACGTTACATACATTGACGATACTGATTGTGGGGCGTGAATTGGCCTAGACCCCGCGAGAACAGGAATTATTGTCTGGCAGACCATAAGTCCAAATTGTAAAGTATTATATAACCATTATATCATTCAATATGTAAACTGAACATGCATGGCCAATTTTTTCAGTGTATGTCTCATTCAAAAATAAATCACTTTGGTATTGCTAGAAACTATAAAAGGAATCTATTTTTTTCGGAATGAAACTCGAAAATAGCACGGGGAATGCATCATTAATTTACTTGCGCTCGCATTGGATTTGTTTCGCTGGTGACCTGGCTCAACATTTCCCCGTGTGTATTATGCGTCCGCGCGGAATGTACGTGCATTGACTTGATCATGGCAATCACCGTCAACAAGAATTTGCCTAAATTTCCTTCAAAAAATTTTGTAAAGATTTCAGAGGTCACCTATTTCTTCGCCCTTTAATAAATGTGACGGTGGGTAGAGCGACGGTTCACATTGTGCAGTGTGATGCATGGGTGCCAGGGGCGGATCTAGCTTTCATAACAGGGGGGGAGGGGTTTGATATGAAGTTGGAGGGGGTTGAGTGAAGGTGTGCCGATGACGTCTACGATGCTTTCTCCTACATTCCAAGGCAATCTGAGAATACATTTAGGAACTTTAGCATTCCATTGATTGTTTTTGGCCCCATATACTAGTTGTTTTGGCCCCATATACTAGTTTCATAACATTATAGTCAGCGGATGAACGGGGGGTGCGACCCCACCTTTAGATCCGCTACTGGGTGCTGACGAGGAACGCACACAATTCGGGCAGGGAGGAGCAATGACGTCACTATAGGGTCAAACTTCTGCGGTACCTTAGTTTAGTATAATTTTCGATTCAAGATTTGAAATGGGTAGGGGAACAGATATCCACGGGAGGGGAAGGCACGTCCACCCCCTGCGGGCCCCCTCCCCCTTTCCCCAGTTACACCACTGGGGAGAAGCGAGGAAAATCACAATAAACACACATTTATTAGACTTAACGTTTTGTACGCTGTACATGTATATTGATGTTAAGTCCTTTAAGCCATTTATACAGCCCTTTAACTTCCTATTAAAAAAAAAACTGCAGTGGCATTTACAAGCGTATACTCTCAACAGTTTTACATATGTGACCAAATAGTTCGTCTTAGCAAATACACGTGCAGGAAAGCATGCGAGGCAAAAGATGGAAATTACATTCTTAATACAATCATGTGTAATAGATTCACTGAAGTAATTGTACATTGATATATGAAATTGTCGAGATGATACCTGTACATGTATTAATTAATTGGTTTATCAGTTGTCACTTGTTATTCTACACTTTTAGGCTTCGGCATACAAACATATGGCTTTTTTCAATTTCACTTCAAAAAGTTATCTGCATAATAATGTCAATATTATAGGCATATCTTTTTTTGGACGAGACGTACATGCTAAATCATTAATATTTAATACGTCAGAGAATTGTATGGTTACACTACCCCAATAAACCTCCTACTCATGTGTAATACTTAATGGTTTCATGAAACCGACAGAAAAAAATACTTCAGAAACATGTCAGTTGCTTGCATAAGAGTTTTTTTAATCTGCAGAATCTATTTCTCTACAGTCATTTTCAGGGGAGTTGTTTGTCTCATTCTCACACTCCTGATGCTGTGAATAGCATCTGGGAAGCATCTTATCTAGATCTAATCTTACGGAGGCATCCAGAAGGTTCAGGGATCATGTGGTACCGACACCGCAACATGTGACGGAACACCTCCTTGAAGTGTGGGTGTTTGGCCCCGTAGATGATCGGGTTGACAGCGCTGTTGAAGATGATGATCATCCCAGTCCAAGGTATGACCGGGTCGCTGGGTGGTATCATTAGGGCGATGGCGAAGGGAGCCAGGCAAGCAACGAAGGCACAGACCACGTAGAACAGGTTCTTGGTGATTTCCACCTGTCGCTTACTGAAGCTGGCCGGTCGGTTCCTGGTGAGTCGCTTGGTGCTGGCGGTGGAGGAGTTTGATGTCTCGGCTAGCTCCACACCTTTACCCGACAACTTCTTCATGTGGTTGGTGATGTGGCGATAGATCTTGAAGTAGCACACGAAGAGGATGATCAACGGGATGGGATACATGAGGGCAGAGCCGAGCAAACTGAAGAGATCGCTAGTCTCATGGGAAGTGTCTTGTGTGCAAGTTTTGTACTTCTCAGAGTAGCCCCATTTGCCGATACCAAACAGGGGAAAACTACACACCAGAGCCGGGTACCCCCACGTGAAGACCAGCATAGCCGCAATCTTCTTCGGAGTGTAGACAGATCTGTAAGTCTTAGAGGATTTTGTGATGAGGACGAACCGATTGATGGCTATCAGAGCAAGGTTCATGATGCTGCATGCCAGGCTGGTATAGAAAAGACCAGCCGCCACTGAGCACACGATCAGCGGTAAGGGCCAGCCATTCATGCTAAACAGCGCCAACGCTGTGAACGGAGCAGTGCTGCATGTCACCAAGTCAGCCACGGCCAAGTTGACGACAAAAGCATTGGTGCGGGTTTGGAGTTTCCTTGATAGAATGACAGCCAGGATGACCATGAAGTTCCCAGCGAAGCCAACGACTGCCACGAGGCTGTAGACGCAGCCGATGATGATCCGCTGTACGGGGTCTTCAAAGCGAAAGTTGCGACCGTCACCTTGAGTCGTGGTCTCCATCATTGCTGTAGTTGTCATATTCGAATTGACACTGACACTGGTTGCGTCAAGTGTGTCAGATGTCGTGAAATCAGATGACAGAAAATCGGACGACATGTTGCTAACGAATGTCATGTTTTCTGGTACCATTGTCGTGGCCATTTCGCTTGTCGCAGTGAACATATTCATTGATGGTGAGATGAGTGGATGCTGCTTCAGTGAGTGTTCGTCGTTGATTGTCGGTGATTCAGAGCAACCGTCCTGTATTTCAGCAACCACCCTGTCACAAGCAGGAAATGAAACCAAATGTTTAATCTTTAAATGAAGATTCAAGTACTCTTTATTTATTTGTTTATTTAACTATTTTTTGGTTTTAGCCAGAAACAAAAGGATGATTCAAAGCTGATTTTTTTTTTGAAGGGGGGTTGGACTACCTTTCTAAAACGTTTCCAAGTATTGTTTAGTTTTAATATATTCGATTATCTTTTGTATTTAGCAAGAGACAAAAGGATGATGTAAAGCTGCTTTTTGTTTATTAAGAACGTTGGTAAAAAGTCCAACCCGAACATAAGTCATACAAGAAAAATAAAAGTGAATCCACATCTGATAAAAACACAAGAAGCGATGTAAAGTAAAGCAATACGGCAAGACATGCCCTCTTAAACTCCTATACTGATTTGGATGGATTTTGCACCCACGACTAAACTGTGCAGGTTTGCAGAAAGTTGTGCATATGACATCATCGCCCAACTTACGACACAGGAATTCGGCAAGTCACTATAGGTTTCGATGCCAATGACATATTTTGTTTTGGGCTCATAAAGGAAACGTACGAGAGAGTGTGCAAGTCCGGGAAAATTCATGTAAATACAGAATAGGAATGTTAACTTATTTTGCCCGGGTTATCACCGCGCAAAGGAAATTCGGAGAACAAAATGCTGGTCCTCATAATTTGAGGCGTTTGAGCAGTGGTCGTCATTTCAGTCACACGTGTTTGCTTTCAAAACGTTCTTGCAGTGCATGCTCACTTGTGCAAACCCGACCAGAAACCGACTTCGGGTCGGGTCGGGTCGGTGTGTCCATGCATGTCCATCTTTTCTTGATGTGGCTCAAATTTCTTACTTGAAATAATACAGACAAGGTCATAAACGGCTGCCGAGTCAGGTGTATTTTTTCACCGTTGGCTCCGTACTATGACCAGACCTTTGAAATAAGGTAAGTAAAGGATCTAGACAATACAATTTTGTCGAAATATGTATGTATGTACACACCTTTAATTGTAACAACCGTGATTAAGCCATTAACTTGGCAGCAGCACACTTGGGAAACTGGCTTCAACCCATAATGCGCATGTGTAAAAGCTGGCCGTAGCCAAGCAAGTCAGACGCGGCCATAGGTATATTGTGTTTGATACATTTGATGGAGGTGCACCCCATCCCACTGTGCTCCTCAAAGCTGCAACAGTGCAACTTAATCACATCAGTAAAATACAGGCCATTTCATACTTTGTTTTTAAAATAACATTATTGAGGATTGTCAACAACTATTTACAGGCTGACTTACTGGAGGTTTCCGTGTCTATGGAGGCAGTGATTCAAGGACTGATCCACTTTTCCAGTCGGCAGCTGGTGGATAGGAGGAACGATACTGACTTGGTATACACAAATTTAGCAAGTGTCTCACTTCTTCACAGCACTCAGCACTGCGGAGCGTACCAGCACGGGGCTACTAGAAATGACTTCATTCCGGCCCGTTGAGTGATTATAAACCTTTTGGTTGTGCGACTTTTACTACCACATCTCCTTCGGAAAACCTTGGACTGACCCATTTTTATTTCAAGGGGGAAATCCCCAAAGTCACCCCCTTCTAATTATTATCACACAAATTTCTTGGCGCGCCATGATGCAAGTTAATGACCTCTTATGAGTAAGAATAATGAGGAAAACTTTGGCAAGGGAGTAAGATTTGGGAGGAAACAAAACCTCGAATTTCCGCCATGGTTTCCGCTAGAAATGCGGATGTGATAGCTTCTGGGGTCGATAGGTGTCAGAAAACAATACACTTGGACGGTAATGTCTATATTGTAAGGATATTACAAATGAGCTCCAAAAAAGGTTTGGGGGAAATCTCGTGGAAATTTTGCACTTGTTTATTGAAAATTTGATGCGAATACAATATGTCGAAGATAATGCAGCGCGACCTTTGTAATGGCTCAACAATTTTGGAGCTCTATGTTAATTTTGTGTGTGTGCGCATGCGTGTGTGTGTGTTGACTTCATTTATTGGTTGTCATAATTATAGAGTGCTTTCGCGGGTCTGTGCTGAACATGTATCAATCAAAATTATCAAACAACAAACAAACAAAAATCAACTTAATACTTTGTTACGTTGTTTCCAGTATTAAACCGCACTTTTAGTAAAGTTGCATCGCCAGAAGTGCTATATTTTCGAGTTCCACATATATACATTCCTTTTCTAAAGATGTATTTTTTTGTTCTAGCAATTCAAGCCTTCCTCACTTTTGAGTGAGACATCGACCGAAAAAAAAACCCGGCCCGGCATGTTTATAAGTTATTAAATTCTTACTCAGTTACAAATTTCGAATATCATTCCGTTTTCGATCGCGGGATATATAGGCTGGTTCCTGCCCCACAATCAGTATCGATATTGTACGAACCTGCCATGTCTGCTTCAGTTGCTAGGAGGATGTGTGTGCCCCCCCCCCCCCCCAAAAAAACTTCTTTTTTTTCAGAGGAATGCAGACAGCCACCCAGGAGATTTTTTGGGCTGGAATTAAACTATTGAAAATAATTATATCAAAAGAAAAAAATTGTTAAAGAGCATGCATGGAGAAAACAATTTTGGATAGCAAACATATATGCGTAGATCAATGATTTAAAAATCTGAAATTTAATAGTTGGAGCATGGAGAATTTCTCCATGGTTGGAGCAAAGGATCGAGTGGGGTGGGCCTAGGCCTATAGCTTTGGCGGTAAATTCCATCAGCTTAACCTCTAAAACAATAACTCTGTGTCATAGGGTCAGCTTGGATAGAGTAACAGGTCACGTGGGTATGCTTTACACCATGCATGCCAGTGCCACGTACCGACGTGAGGCACAACACGTACTCCAACTCGGCGGAAGTATCGTAGTGTGAAACTTTATAGCATGCCCTTGATGTGCATAATTATAGTTGTTACGGCCGCAGACGGAGTTTTGAAAGGTACTTATTCGGGAGACAAATTGTCGACAAACTTCAGTCGGCTAAAATAAACAGAACACGACCCAACGTTTTCGATTGTTTAAACAAGACATGACAAGCCTACTAAAGCTGGTCTGAGAGCACATCAAATTCTGTTCAGTTGATTCAGAATAGCTATTCAATGATGGAGTCTCGTCGCTTTGGTTTACACAATGGGTCGATATTATCAACCAGTCGCATGCAGAATATATGCAGAAACTGTAGTTGGTCACAAGTAACAAAAAACAGTTAGTCAGTTGGGGAGTCAGTCAGTCAATCAGAAAGTCAGTCAGTCAGTCAATCAATCAGTCAGTCCAAAGACAGTACAAAGGTACAAAGAGCTAGGACCGTAGGCTGGCCTTTCTGGGACCAGCGAAAAATTCAGTTTTTCCATAAAGTATAATTGGTAATGTTGCGGGACAATATAACGGTAGCTTACGGGCAGTCATTAATCTCTACATTACATTAAAGGGAATATACAACATTTGCAAACATCGAAAAACAAAACTACCAAATTGTAAAGAAATACCTAACTAGGATGTTGGTAAATGGCAGTCTAAGGCATCCTGTTAAATTATGGCACCAGGTGTGAAGTCATTTTCAAGAAAAGTGGTATTTTTGTACAAATTTCCAACGGTGGTCGGCCGACCACCGTTGGAAAAACCTAACTTTTTTTCAACCACTGCTCCAAATTTACCTTTTTTTCAGTCCAAATTTTGTTTGCTATTGGTTACATGTTCATGAACGGAGTGCAGGCCAGCTAGACTGGTTCCCTTACCTTACAATTTTCCGGCATTTATAAATTGATCCACTTCATTTTTAGGGGAGTCAGGGAACCAGACTACTTGAACTTTTTTTTGTTTTTCTCGGTTTTTCCAGCATTTTCGAACACAAAACTTCAAACATGTCAGTGTAAAAATATTTGATCCATAATAGCTCATTTCTGAAAATTACTGTAAAAGCCAATGATGTACTTTCCCTTTAAAATAAATGTCTTTACCAAAATCATGTATTGGCAAGTTGCATGTTCCATCGGAAATAGAGTTGTAGTCAGTCGGCTTATGGTCAAAATCATCTACCATATGCAATATTGGGTACATTCTTTGAACATTCCATTAATGAAACACTATAAAACCCACATTCACTTGATGCCATTTTTGTCTACCCTAGAAGGTTACTTATTTTCGGGCAAATTTTTTTATTTTTTGGCCAAAATGAAGAATGTACAACAGTGAATACCCATTTTTACTCTGACTTTTTTGTGAGAGAGGCGTCCATTTGAAAAAAAAAATGGCGAAATAATCCCAAAAGGAGAGTCATTTATCAAGAGTTTTTGCAGTAGATGAAAAACTTTGAGAATTACATGTTAAAGCACAATTTTGTACAAACTTCCTCTTTAAGGGGCGGGGACACCTTTTATAATGGGGGTGGGGAAAACAGAAATTATAGGATATTGTAACAATAATCCAAACGTATGCTAATATTTTTCTGAATTTGGCCTGATCACTCTAAATGATATAGCAAATAACATTGTATTTCGCTTTTATGCAAGAGGGAGTACATTTTGTTAACGGGCAGTGGTAAAACAAAAAGTACACTTTTTTTCCTTAAATCCATTTTATTTCACTGGAATTAGAAAACGGAGCTGGAATGTCTTTTCTTTGAATCAAATTGGGCACATAAAAGGGTTACTTTATGGTAGGTTAAAAAGTATTTCAATAATATACAAGGGTAGGGGAAAAACAGCAAATGGGTAAATTTGAGTAGGCTAACCAATCAAATTTTGTGTCAAATTCAGTTGTTCACGCCTTTCGCCCCCCCCCCCCCCTTTTTTTAAAATGTGGCCCCATCCCAAACAGAGGCAACATTCTGAAATAAGTGCGCAAAAGAAAAGTGAAATTATCGGAATCGCTTTTTGCGGGCGAACTTGAAGCCCCCACTTTTTAATGTCATGGCCCCGCCCATAAAAGGGTCAGAAAAAAATGACATCAAGTGGTTTTGAACTTGTAGAGGTATGTGTAAGAGAGTTTCAAATAGTGTACCCAAAAATGCATTATGGGCCCCACATGCCCACTGACTATCGCGTCTGAAACTCACTTTTAATTCCAGTATGTTAAAGCTCAAAGGTCATCATGTAACCCAGTATTTTACCACAGACATGCACGTCACGCTCGACTCGTAGACCAGCTGCAACGAAACACAAAACAATACGAATTCTAATGTTGACCTTTCACCTCGGATGTCTGGCCTTCTACATCCGGGTTTGACGATCAAGGATGACTTTCCAATGAAAACATATAAGGTCTGGAGTCTAGTATGAATGGGATTTTCATATATAGTTCTACCATTGACATTGGAAACGACAAGGTATACCCATCATGTTCATTTCCATTCCAGGCTAATTTCACCAATGCTCAAGCTACTGTGAAAAAATTGTGCCAGTTTTCTTCTTGAGCCACACAGAAACATCTTGAGTCACACAGCTACATATACCAAGCAAGCTGACGTCACGTAAAATATGTAAGTACACTCGCAGTTTTGAATTGTTCTCAATGGACGTACTAACACTTAGTTTGCTGAATTTTGGAGATGCTCTAAAAATTGTTTAGCATCACGTATCACGATCTTTTCCCTTTTTTTTCAAAAACAGCAAGCTACAATATCTACATCATTTACGCCAAATGTAAGATGGAAATGCAGGAGATCAACGACTGAGCCAGTCTATTTTGCTGAATATTCGCAGTGGCAACCGATTATGTCAACCATGACATCAACACTCTTGGGCACCATGCATGTAAACTCTACCAATGACAATTTGAACATGACAACTGCGGGAATGTTAGAAACCACGACCCAGGGGGATGGGCGAACCTTTCGATTTGAAGACTATACTCAGAGAGCTATCATGGCAACTATCATCTGTCTGGTGGCTGTCGTCGGCAGTGTGGGTAATGTCATGGTCCTCCTGGCTGTCAATTTGTCAAGGAAACTCCAAACACGCACCAACGTCTTCGTCGTCAACTTGGCCGTAGCTGACCTGCTGTCTTGTTTCTCTATGCCCTTCACCGTGGTGGCACTACTCAGCAAGGTTGGTTGGCCTATGCCAGAAATCGTCTGTTCCATCATGGCCGCCATTGGCTTCACCAGTCTTTTCTGTAGCATCATGAACTTGGCAGCAATCGCTATTAACCGATATGTCCTCATCACCAGGACAACAGCTACCTACCGCTCCATCTACACCCCCAAGAAGATTGCAGCTATGGTGGTCTTCACATGGGTTTACCCAGCTCTGGTGTGTTGCCTTCCTTTCTTGGGAGTCGGTAAATGGGGCTACTCAGATAAATACAAGACCTGCACCCAAGACACCTCCCACGAAACTAGTGATTTTTTCAGCCTAATAGGCTCTGTGCTGATCTACCCCGTCCCTTTGATCATCTTGTCAGTGTGCTACTTCAAGATCTACCGCCACGTCACCAGCCACATGAGGAAGATGATGGGCAAAAGTAAAGATGTTGAAATGGCAGATACTTCAAATTCCTCTCATCCCGAAACCAGTTCGCAACTCCACAAGAATCCACCTGCCAGCTTCAGTAAGCGGCAGGTGGAAATCACTAAGAACCTCTTTTATGTGTTCTGTGCATTCGTGGTTTGCCTGGCTCCGTTCTTCATCGCCCTAACGATCCCTCCCAGTGATCCTGTCATTCCTTGGACTGGGTTAATAATCATCTTCAACAGCGCTATCAACCCGATCATCTACGGGGCCAAACACCCACACTTCAAGGAGGTGTTCCGTCACATGTTGCGGTGTCGGTACCACATGATCCCTGAACCTTCTGGATGCCTTCGGAAGATCAGATCGAAATATTAGACCAGTACAAGATATTCTCTTCATTGTGAGGATCCATTCAGAAAAATCCTCGATCACTCCGGAAAAGTCGATAAATCGAGTTTTTAAGACGAATCTGCTTAGAAGTAAATATTACTCTTTATTGGTGTACAGTTTTTGATTTCCGATGGGTCAGGCCGCTGCAGTGCCCCATACATGATACAGTGCCGCATAAAATTTAATTAAAGAAGCGAAAAGCGGGTCTCATTTCATAGGCTCTCAGCTTTTAATATGGTATATTTAGAGCCTAGGTAAATCTTTACAAATAAGAAGGTGGTTGTTGTTTTGGTGGGTATTTCAGCAAAACACAAAGTAACACTGACTGTGCACGTTACAATGAAGATTAAAGGAGAATTATATCTTGCTAGTTATTAAATTTGTTATAATTTAAAGGCCATGTAATGCCATTTTTTGAAATGTACCTTTGTGTTCCATTCATCTATATTTTTAATCTTAATCATATTGCCATTTTTAAGAGCGTTTTTTGGTGCCTTTTTGGTTTTTAGGCTAAAGCTAATTTCCATATGTATGAGCAAAACTGTGATGTCATCATTCAATGCAGAAACTTGCAGTGTCACATCTGCTTGAATTGAGCATATAAAAAGTCACCAGAATTTCAGGGGTTTGATGAGGTTATTTATTTTTCTGCTTTCATTGGTCCATTGTTGTTTTAGTATATAACAATTAATATAGACAAATGAGAAAACATTATGCACAGATGTGTTACATAGCAGAATTTATGGTGTACTATTTGAAGAGAAAAACACAGCTGAATCGTGTCTTTCTAAAAAGTAACATCACAGCAACAGCGCCCTCAGTTGTCAGGAAAGTCATGAAACTTTTCTTTTTTTTAAAGCGAACTTTGCAAAAAGTTTTACCAAAAAGTGATGTCTCATAGTTTTTATATATTTCTGATCTGAGGAATGGTACAGGCTTAAAAAAAATATGCTCAGTGTAAATTCCATTTCAACTACATGTAGTACGTATTTTATTCACTGGAAAATAAATTCCAATTGAGGATAATTATGCCACAATCATCCTTTGCCTTGTTGATTTGTGTAGTGCTTTGCGTAAAGGTGATAATTAATTAATTGGAGGAAAACACTTTAAGCGTATCCTTGAAATCCCTTATCCCGCTTCAAGTTGCAACCCTGCATGTACAGTACATATGGGATCCACACTCAGAGAAAACAAAGAGAACCTGTTCTGTCTGACACCTTATCGCGACCTCGCTCCAGGAGTTATCGTGTCAAAGGTCAACTGAAGTTGTAACCCAATATTTTACCGCAAGAAGTTCCGCATTGGCGGCATTGCTCACGCTACTAAAAATAATGTACACTACTTGAGCGGAGTTCCAAAGTTGAATGTTGTTGTGCGGAAACTATGTCATGGCCATCGTATCCGTGTGTGACCAAACCACTGGAAAACAAATGAACCAATATAGAGAATGTATTGAAATGGGACTTTCCCATTGAATCATAATAGTTCTACCATCGAAGATTGGAAGGATAGAATTGTATTGGCCATCCCATGTTAAGGCTACGGTGAAGATTACACTTTCTGGGCGAGTTTACACACAAGAAGTAGCCTTGCTCTCTCCACGTATGTAAGTATAAACTGGTCACAGTAACTATACTATAGTACAGTAATGATGGTTAGGTTATGCAAGCTCAAGTGTGAAACGCCTTTAACCGAAGATATCAACATTGAAATTCGTGTTGAAGAAATGAAATGGTGCTCTCCATATGCGTGTACTCTGTAGGTATATACATAGAGCAAGGAACGTAAGGCCTACTCATCGGACTCGGGAGAGAACACGAACAAGTCTGAGAATTTCGTGGTTATGTATGTTCCCGCGGGTTTTGTGGGAAATTCGAAACGAGATACATGCTACCGCCGTGGTATAACCATGGAGGAAGGAATGAATCCTTTTACTGATTGTAATGTATTCGATAATAATTCATATTTTTTTCGGCTAATGATATGTTATGTTAAGCAGTATATGCGTCAACGATGGTTTGTAATCCTGCATGAAGATAGAATCACATTAATAGTCTTTAATATTTATTTCAAGATTAACTTGGCCATAACTTAGTCTAGGTAATACTATAGACCCTGGCCCTGGCGAAGCCGGTTATGGCTCTGTGGAGAACGGGTGATACTCAGACCATGGAGGAAAAAAATTTCTTCCTCCATGCTCAGACTAGCCATAACTTGCATACCATACCAAATCCGAACATAAAAGACTACTATAAAACCAGTGTGAAAGGGCCAATTAAAGCTCCTTCCAAAATATAACTTCATCAAACAAAATATTTTTCAAAATTTCAGAAGAGAAATGCATTCTTTACTTAGGCTATCCTAAACTTTATCGATACATCATAACATGTAACAAAACTAGAAACCCATACTTCTATCAAGGCTGTTTCTCGCGGCTTTTGATGGTAAGTGTGCATGCACAGAAAACCAAAAAGTCCGAAAAACTGCTCTAAGTTGCATATCTTTGTGGACCTGTGAACAAAAGAGATCCACAGGGTGCAGGAAGTGTGAACGTTGTGTGGACTTGCCCACATGCGCAAAGCGTTTCCCCCTCTCTGAAAAACAGTTTTAGATGCATTTTGGGGTTAGGGTATCAGTCGCACTAAAATGAAGAGAAACAGTCATGGAAATCATGATCGAAAATTCGGGTTGAAAGAGTGTTCAGAGTGCAAGTAAAATAAGTTTTTATCCGTTTTTGTCTTAACTACACGTATACAAAGGAATGTCCACAGTAGGTATGGAAGGTAAGAAGTATGCACAAGCATGTGTTTCTGCATAAAAAAAAAATAGTACGAGGTCCATAGCAGATGGCAAAAGGATTCAAGGTATATATTGTTCTCTCTTGTCATGAATAACCGAATCCAACCATGATCCAACCAACCCCAGTCCATCTTCGTGTTATCGCTATCTATATAGATAGTAACCCGGATAGTGACGTCACATGGTAGACGTGCCAGAATGAGCTAGGTTTATCATTGATAGGAAACCACTCATAGAGTCATGGGTCCAATGGGGTAAACACAGAACGGAAAGCAATGTAGGTTAAAGGGAATATACAACATTTGCAAACATCGAAAAACAAAACTACCAAGTTTTTACGAAATAGCTTACTGGGATGTTGGTAAATGACAGTCTCAAGCATCCTGTTAAATTATGGCACCTGGTGTGAAGTCATTTTCAAGAGAATGGTATTTTTGTATACATTTCCAACGGTGATCGGCCGACCACCGGTGGAAAAACCTAACTATTTTTCAACTACTGCTCCAAATTTACAATTTTTTCAGTCAAAATGTTGTTTGCTATTGGTTACATGTTCATGAACGGGTGCAGGCCAGCTAGACTGGTTCCCTTACCTTACAATTTTCCGGCATCTATAAATTTATTCCTTTAATATTTACTGGAGTCAGGGAACCAGACTACTTGAGCATTTTTGTTTTTCTTGGTTTTTCCAGCATTTTCGAGCACAAAACTTCAAACATATCAGTGTAACAATATTTGATCTATTATACTAACCCCTCAAACAGTTCATTTCTGAAAATTACAGCAAAAGCCAAAGATGTACATTCCCTTTAATATTTCACAATCTTACTGGTATAGTCGGTATGGTTTTCCCCACATTGTTGAGGGCGTGCGTTGGTCCTGGCATCACAATGAGTCACGATTTTCTGGTAATTTAATCGACAATTACACAATGTCATTTTCGAAACTATATTGTGTGATAAATCGGCTTTTGAAAGGAAGCGCTCAACGAACTTTTCGTAAATTGAAAACTCGAAAAGCTAAAGCGAGGGTTTTACCTTATCGATATCAAAATTTTCACTAATAAGTTAGGGCCATGTAATAAGCTTATTTTAAATAACAAACAATTTTCTAATTGTTATTATAAAAAAAAATTTCCTAAGGTCTTTTAACAGTAAGCAAAGCTGTATATTTTGTCCTTTTCTTCCTTGTCCCAAAAAGGGTATTTCCCACCGTTGGGCAACTTCGCTTTTAGCAACGCACTAAAAAAAACATGTTGTATGCCAAATTCCATGGAGCTTACCCTTGTGACCTTGGTACGTGAAGATTTTTACTGCACATGCGCTATTCTTGGTTCCCAGACTTCCTTGTATTGTCCGTTCTCATGGATAAACATGAATTATTCATGACATTGCTCCTAACCCTCCCGGAATAAAAATTACGCAAGCGGGCGACTACTCACGCTAGCACCCGCAAAGGACAGCGGGTCGTCGATTGCGTGCTGCGCAGTACAAAGGCTGTATACCCTCTATCGTGAACTACCACGCTAAGAACGTCTTACACCCAGACTACACGTGCGCGTAACGTTATAGAGTTGCTGTGCCTTCTGTTTCGTCTTTTTTTGTCTTCTTAAAATGTACTTCTTTGTTTGTTTTAGAGCCTCATTATTATTTTGATGAAATTGTCTCGTGGGTAACCAGTAAGTGCCAGTTTGTAATTTCCTGGTCCTTCATGCGCGTCTTGTTGCTATATATTAACATCTTTTCAGGACAGTGAGTTATTTTGATAACAATCTAAGTTGTTTGCTTGAAGGGGTTCCTTATACTTTTTCTCTCAATCCAGAAAGCTGCTCATCCAGTTCAGCGATTGCGCCAAACGTGCGAAGTGAAACAACAGAGATATTCCATCATTTTTAATTGGGGGTTTCATCCATCACCATGACAACCGGAGCATTCACTATGGCAACCAATGCCGTGTCCACCATAACACAAGACAATGAGACAATTTTCAGCACCATGTCTACAAACTCTTCCGATGACAACTCTTTCATGGCGACATCTGAGAGCTTTCTGACCGAGAACCTGACAAATGCAGGAATGTTAGAAACCACGACCCAAGGAGATGGGCGAACCTTTCGATTTGAAGACTATACTCAGAGAGCCATCATTGGAACCATCGTCTGTCTGGTGACTGTCGTCGGCTTTGTGGGCAATGTCATGGTCCTCCTGGCTGTCATTTTGTCAAGGAAACTCCAAACACGCACTAACGTCTTTGTCGTCAACTTGGCCGTAGCTGACCTGGTGACGTGCTTCTCTGCACCCTTCACGGCGGTGGCGCTATTCAGCATGAGTGGTTGGCCTATGCCCGAAATCGTCTGCTCCATCATGGCTGCCATTGGCTTCGGTAGCCTTGCCTGTAGCATCATGACCTTGGCTGCTATTTCTATTAACCGGTTTGTTCTCATCACGAAGACAACAGCTACCTACCGCAACATCTACACACCCAAGAAGATTGCAGCTATGGTGGCCTTCACATGGGTTTACCCTGCTCTGGTGTGTTCCATCAGTCCTATCTTTGGAGTCGGTAAATGGGGCTACTCACATAAGTACAAGACCTGCACCCAAGACACATCCCACGAAACCAGTGACTTCTTCAGCTTGGTGGGCTCTGCCTTGATCTACCCAATCCCTCTGATAGTCCTCTTCGTGTGCTACTTAAAGATCTACCGCCACATCACAGGCCACATGAAGAAGATGATGGGGAAAGGCAAGGGAGTTGAAATGACAGATACTTCGAATTCCTCCAACGTGGCAAGCACCACACAGCTCCACAAGAATCCACCTGCCAGCTTCAGTAAGCGACAGGTGGAAATCACTAAGAACCTGTTCTACGTGGTCTGTGCCTTCGTTGTTTGCCTGGCTCCCTTCGCCATCGCCCTGATGATACCACCCAGCGACCCGGTCATTCCTTGGACTGGGATGATCATCATCTTCAACAGTGGTATCAATCCGATCATCTACGGGGCCAAACACCCACACTTCAAGGAGGTGTTCAGTCACATGTTGCGGTGCCGGTACCACATGATCCCTGAACCTTCTGGATGCCTTCGGAAGATAAGATCTCGATAGATGACATCAGACTTTTGACTTTTGTATTTTGAATGATGAATGAAAAACAATCTCAATTTTTGTCATAGGATGCATGCTCACGATCAAGATACATAGCCAGTTTAGCCATAAAGATAGTTACGTAATCGGATACGTCAATTTGATTTAAATAATGAACGAGAGAAGATTATTTGTGTGAAATGAAAAAAAAAATGAAATTCAAAATTCTTACATGTAGTTATTACACGATAAGTTTTTCAAAATTACAGAAGGATAAACGGATACTAGTTCGGAAACATTATCGGTAATAGTCTTTTTCCAAAACATTGCCCTTGAAGGCTTGAACCGTGCCTTTTTAGAACGAAGGATTACCTGGACGGTTCAGCTATTTTAGTGATCCGTTAATATGTGTAACTGTACACTAACTTTTTATATGTTTAATTGTAAATCGTCTTCTTTCATTAATCAATTGTTATTCATTATTTGCATGTCATTTAGATGTCGTTATTGTACAAATAAATGATAATTGTAGAAAAAGATCAGTGCAGGAAGTCAGGCATCACAATCACACGTAGAATTAGGCTTTTTAAGTTACAAAAGTTGAGTTTAGAATGGAAAACAAATGTCTCATGTTTGTTCATTTCGAAGTCCAAGTTTGAGTTTATGTACACATCATGCTCCCAAGATTCGTGCTTGAATGTGGAACCTCTCATTGGCGTAAGTGGGGGGGGGGGGGCACTTTGGCCCTCAATGGATTTTCTTTAACAATACAAAGTTCTTTTATGCTTTCCTAGATTATGAGGGGGGGGGGGGGCCAGTGGCGCACCCAGGATTTGGCTTGGGGGGGGCTCACTTTTTTTCAAATTTGTTGAAAGTTAATTTTTTTCAAAAAATGTTTCACAAACTTAAACTTTCACAAACTTAAACAAAGTTAATTTTTTTCAAAAAATGTTTCACAAACTTTTTGGCCGCAGAAAACAATTGGTGGTTTTTGTTTTTGTTTTTTTTGGGGGGGGGACTATTTTGACGTTGGTGGCGCCACTTACACCCCTATTATACTACTCGGAAATAGGCCACATTCATATCACCAAGGTCAAATCGTGGGACTAAAATTGGACAACCTCTTGGGAAGCCTCCCCCCCTTGGGCGCGCCACTGGGGGGAGGAGTAGGCACAGTCCTCGAGCGTCATTGCCTGTTGTCGGTAATATCTTTGGAGATATATTCATTGTACGGGCAGCGCAGGATCCTGGGTGTTAACATTCGTAGCACAACAATATCAAATACGATACCGCTTGTCAATGGGCCTTACTCCTGAACGAGGAGGGCGCTGTAACGATGCCAAACGTACGCGTATCCAAGGCATACAGTTTTACAATATCTAATTTTTAGATTGAAGTAAAAATACTAAAGAGCTTTTTAATTACCTTTTTCCCCCAGTGTTTTTGTACCCAAAGAAGGCGTCGTTCGTTACAGCGCCCTCACTTGCTAAAAAATAATGGCCTGTTAACTCTCAAATATCTATCAATCTTTTCAAGCCTTACGAATATTAATGAGGTTCATATCCATTACGGTGTGCAGTAAACAATTGGATAAAAGCCTCCTTCACAAGTTGTTAATTAATAAATATCACACTTTTTGCTGGCTTCCATTGGCATTTTTTACACTCATGAATTTTACACTCTGAAATGTATACATCTCCATCTCCTACATGCAATTTGGATATGCTAGTGGCTCAGTATGATCGTGTTCTTCGAGGTCTCATAGATAAGCATGCCCCTCTTCTTTTTCATAAGATCACTTGTCGCCCGAATGCTCCGTGGTACAATGAGGAACTGCGAAAAGCCAAACAAGATTTGAGGCGACTGGAACGACGGTGGCAATCCTCTAGACTCGAAGTGCATCGTCAGACATTTCGAACCCACTGTCATCAATACAATCATCTTATTCGTGAAACGAGGAAGGCGTATCACTCTAAACAGTTTGATAATTGTGATACTCGAGAACTTTTTAAGAAAGTAAACAAAATGTGCAGCCAGCCTGTCAGAAAGTCACTACCATCTGCAAAGACTTCAGATAAACCATTGGCGGAACGTTTCTCCACTTTCTTTGCTGAGAAAGCGGGCAACATAGTTCAGGATCTCCTGAAATCTTCTTCACAGGCCACTTCATCTTACAGCGACACAATCTGTGAATCCATCTTCGAGAAGTTTACACCGGTCTCAGAGCACCAAGTCATCAATCTCTTGGCCAAATCCCCTTCTTCTACTTGTGCACTTGATCCTGCCCCCACGCAAGTCGTCAAGAAATGTGCCATTGAACTTGCTCCCATCATTACTCGTATCATCAATACCTCATTTACTAATGGTTGTTTCCCTGACTTGCTGAAGCACGCCAACATCACTCCACTTCTGAAAAATTCAAATCTGGACCCTGAAAACCTTAAAAACTACAGACCTGTGGCTAATTTAAAGTTCCTTTCCAAAACAATTGAACGTGCTGCTGTACTTCAGATGCAGAGCTACTTATCTACAAACAATCTGAATGCCACCATGCAGTCTGCATATCGATAAAACCATAGTTGTGAGACAGCCCTACTCCGTGTGTGTAATGATCTGCTTCTATCACTAGACAAAGGACAAGAAGCGGTTTTACTGTTACTCGATTACTCCGCTGCATTCGATACAATCAGCCATGACATTCTTTTTCCAGCGGCTGCAGCACAGATTCGGATTTCGAAAAACGGCATTGAACTGGCTTCGTTCATACCTAACCAATCGCTCTCAGTCTGTTGTCATAGGAGATGATGTATCTTCCAGTGCTCCATTGAAACAAGGAGTACCTCAGGGGTCGGTCATGGGCCCTATTATCTTCACAATGTACTCCTCGCCGTTAGATGACATCATAAAGTCCCATGGTTTTGGTCATGCCATCTATGCAGACGACACTCAAGTCTACACTACTGTGCACAAGAACAATTATTTATCTGTCATTCCTAGATTAGAATCTTGTTTACATGAAATTCAGTTGTGGTCACCAATAAATGCTCTCAAGATTAATGAAGGGAAGACAGAGCTACTTCATCTGTCATCACGGTTCAGAAATGAAACTGTATTACCTCCGATTATGTTCAATGATGTTAATCTCAAACCATCTCAGTGTGCTAGAAATCTTGGTGTTGTATTGGATGACAATTTAACAATGAAACAACATATCAATAATATTTAATATAATAATCAATAATATTTAATAACACACTGAGTATACAGTGTTTAAAACGTCGGTGAAGGGCAAAACCTAATTTGATTTATATCACCCCGGCGCAAAAATTCCATCTTATAATAGTTTATGCGGTACCCGCTGCTATGTACAATGCATCAGATTCGAACCGGCCATCCGATCCCGTTAGCTCGGTGGTCGAGTGGTAAGACATCTGCACTAGAAAGCAGGAGGTCGTGGGTTCGAGTCCCACCCGAGTGATTTTTTCCAACTTTCACTCGGGAGGTAACACACTGAGTATACAGTGTTTAAAACGTCGGTGAAGGGCAAAACCTAATTTGAATTTTCAAACTCTTAGTTACGACATACAAATGCAAACGGTATAGCTCCTCAATATCTCATAGAATTAATCCACGACTATTGCCCTACTAGAAATCTTCGTTCTGGCTCACAAAATCTTCTCACTCCTTTTCCAGCCACCACCAAAGCTTACGGGCAAAGGGCTTTTCAGGTTGCATCTCCTGAACTCTGGAATTCACTCCCTAATAGTAAAAAAGAAAGCTCCTCTCTAGAACAGTTTAAGTCTAATTTGAAGTCACATCTTTTTGTTAAATAACTTGTTCTTTTTCATTGTATGCATTTTGTAGTTCTTTCTGTATTTTCTCTAATTTGGGTATTTAATAGTCCTGGTTTCACTATTTAATTTTCCACAAGCGCTTTGAGACTTCATTGTAATTTTGCGCTATATAAAAACTGTTCATTATTATTATTATTATTATTGGTCGATACCGAGACCCACGCCATGTCAGGCCGAGTGACGCTAATGAATATGCTAATCTACCATACGTTATTGTGTTGCTTGGCCGAAATCGGTCAGCCGTAGCGCCTACGGCGCTTTGCTGAACAATGGCACATGGGTTGGGTCGGGCAAATAATTGTTTTGATCCTCTTCGAAATTTTTCCATGGAGATGTTTCAAGCTGTAACATTAGCGTTTGCAACAACATATTAAACTGAAATTCGGAATATACTTAGATGATATAAGTGTTCAACTACTCGTGAAATAACAACTTGGATACATTCCTAGAAATTTGGATAAATACATACATTTGGGGAAGTTTTCGAACGATTTCTTCCAGACTTGAAGGTCAGCTTTGACAGTAACCAGTATTGACGTTTCAGCATCGATGACGGCGATTTTTTTCACTGACATAAAGTTTAGAATTTCTTCTTCAGTTAGAATGTAACATTTCAATCATACCGAGCATATTTTCTGAGAAACACAACGTTCAAAAAGGCCATGTTTTGGGGGCTAACGAATTTCATATGCTCTGTTACAAGTACGTAATCGGATTAGCTTTCCGTGACAACGACTGACGCTTTGCCTTCGCAACCATTATGGCTGGATAACATGTACATGTACTTCACTGACTGCGTACAGTACAAGCGCCCTCGGTTGGTGTGCCGAGATCGAATAGAAAGAAAATCACAATCAGTCACGCTCCAGCTAGCACGCCTAAATAATCCGGTCGGAAATAACTACATCAATATCTGGGGTAAATATCTAAAATTAATAAACCTTACAAGGAAGTTCACGCACAGAATGACACAGTGTTATTCTTTGAGAGACCTGAAATGAGGCGCGACAGCTAAATGTCAACCCGAATGCGCCCAATTAAATATGCAATTTGAAAAGGGTCAACTTCTTTTTTCAATTGTGGCATTCCTCTGCAGGCAAAATCAACTCACCGCTGTATACATATATAAATAGAGTTTACAACATTGTCGTACTATTAACTGGCAAGCGGAAATAACGGGAAACGCCGACTAGACTGGTAGTAGCCACAGTACGTTCATTTGAATGCAGATGTTATATGGATCCACTCAAACCAGTTTTTGCCAGCAAAACAATCATCAACTGAACCTCTCTCCACAATACTAGAGTGACTGACTGTCTGCCTATAAAGACGACCCGAATCGCCGTTACAAATATTACAGCAAGTGTGCCAATAATGAACACCATGTCTACGGATTCGTTGTCATCAGAGTTTGCGACATTTGACGCAGGAAAGAGTGTCACTTCAAATGTGACAACTGCGTCATTGATAGAGATCACGACACAAGGTGACGGTGACGGTCGTAACTTTCGCTTTGAAGACCCCGTACAGCGGATCATCATCGGCTGCGTCTACTGCCTCGTGGCAGTCGTTGGCTTCGCTGGGAACTTCATGGTCATCCTGGCTGTCATTCTGTCAAGGAAACTCCAAAGTCGCGTCAATGCATTTGTCGTCAACTTGGCCGTAGCTGACTTACTGACTTGCTGTACTATTCCGTTCACAGCAGTGGCTCTGTTTAGCTTGGGCGGATGGCCTTCTGAATTGCCTCTTCCATGATGTTCCTTCATGGGCGGTCTCTACTTTCTTAGTCTTGGGGCAAGTATCATGAACTTGGCAGCCATTGCCATCAATCGGTATGTCCTCATCACCAAGACGAGGTCTACCTACCGCTCCATCTACACACCTAAGAAGATTGCAGCTATGATGGTTTTTACATGGGTTCACCCAGCTCTGGTTTGCAGTTTACCTTTCGTCGGCGTCGGTATGTTTGGATATTCGGAGAAATACAAGACCTGTAACCAAGACAACTCCTTGGAAACTAGCGATCTCTTAAGCCTCCTGGGCTCAGCCCTTGTGTTCCCAATTCCTCTTATCGTCCTGGTGGTGTGCTACATCAAGATTTACCGCCACATCAAAGGCCATTTGACGAAGATGAGGAATAAAGGTGGAGATTTTGAGATGAGTGAGATGTCAAGCATCAGCGCCCCGAGTAGCACACAGCTCCAAAGGAATCGATCGGCGAACTTCAGTAAGCGACAGGTGGAAATCACGAAGAACCTGTTTTACGTGGTCTGTGCCTTCGTTGCTTGCCTGGCTCCCTTCGCCATCGCCCTCATGATACCACCTAGCGATCCAGTCATTCCTTGGACCGGAATGATCATCATCTTCAACAGCGCTATCAACCCGATCATCTACGGGGCCAAACACCCACACTTCAAGGAGGTGTTTCGTCACATGTTGCGGTGCCGGTACCACATGATCCCCGAACCTTCTGGATGCCTGATCTGTCTGCAAAAGATGAGATCTAGTTGAAAAGTTTGTTTCTTCGATATACTACTCAGTATAAACCTCAGAACATGGCCGTCGCCAGGATTTTTACTAGAGGGGGGCAAAGCACATTATTTCCTAACATCCTTGTTCTTTCTCTAGCATTATTCTCAATTTATCTTTTTTTCAAGGATGGGCGGGGGACATTTGCCCACCCCACCCCCATTGACACCCCTGCGGATGCCAATGTTGTTAGAATGTGCATAAAATTAACAGCAATATGACTTCGAACCTTTTTTTTTGGGGGGGGGGTCGTTTTTGTTTTTCTGCTTTTCCGGGGGGGGGGCTCTCCCCCCTCCCCTTGCCCTATATCCTGGCGACGCCCATGCCCGAGAATAATACCAAATTGTATAGTTACGGTGCTTATCCAAGAACATTACTCGGTATTTTTATTGTCTTAAATGTAAAAATCGGTTACAAACTTTAATCTTATATAAGAATTCAGATTTATAACACGATGGCACACATTGTTCATTATATTTTATTGCTAGGAAACTCTTTTTTTTTACTGATTATTTTAAGATGAATCATTTTTTTAAGCTTGTTTGTATGAGATACACGGGACAGATATATCACCACACAAAAGTCCCAGTTTTTATGGCGTTAGTAAACAAACTCAGTTTCGACATCATCAACAAACTCGCGACATTTCCCCCATAAGTACTTCCTCAAACGGCCAAAAGGCCTAAAATTTCGAGGGGGAAAGAGCTAATTGCATGTCAATAAAGTCTGCTACCGATTCGGCTCATAAAGAAAACACAAACATTGAACTTCCTCCATGCTTTCCAGTTTTTATTAGTTTCGATTTCGATTGTATATGTAGCTCTTTCAATCATGATATTTTGTAACCTTTATTCTATATTTTGTCCCGAAAACCATCAACGTCTGCAGGCTGAGTTTACTGGTCTACAGTCTGCAACCATATTACGTGTATCCAAGATTACACACATACGTTTCACAAATTACAGTATTACAATATTTATTTTTGTGGATTGAAGTAAGATACTTTGAATTTTCTTCCATGTTTATACGCAGAAATGGCGTCGTTCGTTACAGCACTCTTATTGAATAAAAAAAATATTGCACGTTATATGTTAACTTTCAGTTTAATTCCAAAGATAGCAGCATTATCATCCAATATGTGTCAAAATAACAGCACAGACCCTGTTTTTGTGTGAATGGGGCTCACACAGTGTTTTAATTAACATTTTGCGCATGCACAATCCATACTTTCGTGTGTTCTCAATACGCAAAAACAATCGCAAGGCTCAGCGAAACTGTCCAAAGCCTTGGCCTAAATCCCCACGATCTTGGAAAACAACTGTAATAATTTCGCAATAATCGCAATAATTTCACCCACATTTCATGATTCATGGCTCACGGTGATTCTTTTGTTTATAGAAAGGAAATTTAAGTCTGAGAACCATTTCGTTATCAACTGACGCATGTGCATTGTGTTTATTGCCTAATGTTGCAGAAAAAAATCGTGGCGAGTCGGAAGGAACTTGGGATGATGTAATGATAATATACTGGATCTTGGGATTACCAAATTTGATGAACGGCCAGGCCGCAACACGACGTCATTTTCACACCAGAGGACTTTTTAATTCCAAAGAAACAAACAAACCCGTATAATTTGTAGCGAAATGCACGATGTGGTTTGTCTAGCTTGAATGGTGTCATTTTGATTGAATCAAAAGAAAACCACAATAACTCACGCTCCAGCTAACACGCCTAAATATTCCGGTCGAAAAAAAAACTTCGATAGGGGGAATCTAAAATTAATTAACCTTACAAGGAAGTTTAAGCAAGAAATGAAAATAGTGGGATTTTTTTGGGGAGCCGTGAATTATAAAACCTGAATATGCACAACTGAAAAGTGCAATTAGAAAACAATTGAACTTTTGTTGAAAACAAATCAAAATTTTTGGCCCTTCCCCCCCCCCCCCCCCAGCCAAATCCTGTGTGCGCTACGGATTCTAAGCTTGTTTATATGAGATACACGGGAAAGATAGTACCACACAAAATGTCCCAGTTTTGATGATGGCGTTATAAAACAATTTAACTCAATTTCGACGTTACCAACAAACCTCGCGACTTTTCCTCAGATAATTACTTCCTCAAACGGCTGAAAAGGCCGAAATTTCGAGGGGAAAACAGAGCGAATCGCATGTCAATAAAGTCTGCTCCCGGTTCGGCTCATAAAGATAATACAAACATTTAATAACTTCGATTAAAATAAGCCTACATTGTTTATTTATTTCTTTCTTTAGTGATATTTTGTAACCTTTATTCTCTATATTTTGTCACGAATCATAACCTTCTGTGGTTTGGCTAAGGCTCATCTACGTAAAACGAAGAAAACACTGAAGGGAAATAATAAATTATCTTGCTGTTTACCAACCATTTTTATTTAAAGCAACGCTAGGGAATAATATTAGCAAAATGGTCATGGTGGCGCTGTTTAAAACCAAGATGGATATCTGTTTTAGCCGGGGGTGTTATTGCGTTTGAACGATCGGTCTCTTGTTTTCAACATATGTGCCGTTTTCCTTAAAATAAAAATCCAATCTTAGATTGAAATATACATGTTTTAAAGTTGTCACTGGGAAATTATTTTTACTATGAAAAACGTAGAAAAGGCCTCAGTTTGTATGCCCACTGTCCAGCTTACCCCTTCCAGTGGCGTAACTAAGGGGGGGGGGGGGGAGCATGGGGAAGGCCCCCCATGCCTCCTTTTAAGAAATTGCGGAAGACAAAATTGAGCTTTCTATTGTTTTAAGCCAACCGAGTGCCCCCTCCAGAAAAATGCGGCCCACCGAGTCCCCCCAGCAATTTTGACCCCTCCCCCTTAATATTTCCCTTCGCCATTTACCTTTCAATTCTCCAAGGAATACCTTACACCCCAAAACAAAACACCTTATTTCAACATAAAAACTTCTTGTTCACAAACCGAAATAATTCCATAAATTTGTTCAGCAGTAATGATATACTCTTTCTTTTATTTATCAAGATATGTACAAACCTGAAACCACTTTCCCAATAATCCATGAATAAACATAAACTTCTTGAAGATTAATTATCATAAACGTTCTTCTTACATCTACCTGCCTATGCTAAGCTTTGTACACATTTATTTTACAAAAATGTTCAACACTCTACAAATACGTAACAAAAATATTCACAACTGCTTGAAAATTAACACTAGCTGCTTCAAAGACTTAACATTTCCGCTTTTGGAAATAGAACTGTCAAGAAATTATCTACATCAGTCTTTTGGACAATATTGTCATCTTTATAATGTTTCTGGGATCTTTATGATGTTTCTGGGCTGCTGTGACATTAAGCATAATTATTTGGAAAAGTTTTCCAGTAAAATAATTTTTGTTTCCACGTCAATCCACGATTACATTAGATTTAAGTAGCTTCAAAATGCATATCATCTCATGTTCAATATGAAGAGTGTATTTTCAAAACACGATAAATGCCATTTTGTTATCTTTTAAAATCCAGCCCTCTCCTGGTTGTCTAAAGTCAGTTTCGATGGCTATTATTCATAGTTAAACACAATTTATGTACACAACAAAGCAAAAACTGTAGTTTACAGCTGTTATACATATGTTCTATAAGTTTTCATCACCATGCAACTTTTTCACTTTTTTTTTAAATGGATGTATCGCGTATTGGAAATAAACTCTTCATATATTCCCAGTAACAAGCATTTACATATCCTCATGTTCAACATGTTCCAACAGTTGTGTTCTCTTAGTGTATGTGTACAGAGACTCACTGAGGCCAAAATTGTACATTCACTACTGCTTTGCTCATACCAATATGAAGATTTTCGTTTTCAATATGAATATTGGTGAGTAAAATTTTGATGAAATTATGCTCAGTTTCAGAAATAAAATTTGTCTCAAATACTGTACCTGCCTCTTATGACATCAATAAAAAATAAATCAACTCAGAAAGATTGCAACTTCAACGGTTCATAAAAAAAATTGGTACAAGAAAATTGAGTGTCAAATATTTACATTTCGTCTCCATGCGGGACAGTTTTTTTCGCTCGTTGTTGTTGAAATTTTGGGTTGTGGCTGGTATCCGTGTTTGACTGGTTGACGGTGCTGCCTTTTACTTCTGGAACGACAGCTGGCTTGTCAGCTGGGGCAGCATCCTGAGAAATTTTGGAGGGTACTGCCTCATTGGCTGACTTAGCATCTGCCTCGACATTCAAATCTTTTTCTGTTTCCTGATTGGCTGGCGGGACCTCTGCTGGCATCTGATAGGACGGCTTGGCGAAGCGGCCCAATGCGATTGGTTGGTCTTCATCCAGTTGTTTCTCCTCCATGATACTAGGCTCTGTGCTCACGCTGTAAGGCCCTTCAGTTGGCATGTCGGTGTGCTTCAGCGTTCTTGATTTCACTGAAAAAGAAATGATAATTGAATTAACTCTTACCCTGCATTACATTGGGCTTTTTTAAAAGGCAAAGAATAACTCAGGCTGTGGCTTCAAGTGAAAGAAGCCATTGTTACAGGTGATAACCAGTCACTATTCTTAAAGATTTCATAAAATGAATTTTTCTTAGGAACGTAGTTTGTGCAACTTTCCACTCCTCTTCAATGAAACTATTTGATATCCCTTTTTATGTTACTAAAACTTGTTTGAAGTCATTCCCAATGATACTTGAGTGGTTAATTACAAAGTACCGAGGTAACAGGAACAGGAAAAATGTCACACATTTGATCTTAAAAAATGACCAATATAGCTTTTTTCAATTAAACATACCCAGTGAACAGTTTCTTTGGCTGCGTCCAAATTACTTGGCTATGACTGGTGGTAACACACATGTCTATGGGAAGTGGCTGCAGCCATTCCATAGGCGCATGCAAGTCGTAGCCAAGTAATATGAAGGCGGCCTTTGAACCAGGCAAAGCTGGTTACCGGCATATCAAGCACTACAACTTACCACCAGTTGGCTGGTATCCTGCAGGCATCTGGGTGTCTTTGGATCCGTTGAATGGATTGAAGCTTGGAGCGATCAACAGAGCAAAAGATAACAGCAGCACCTGTTTACAGCAAAAGAAAAAGTTATCGTTAGATAAGTGAATTTCAAAAACTTGAAGTAGGACACTCAATTCAATCTACTGCTTTTTATGAATAATCTATTTTTTATAATGGAAAAAAGCTCATAACATGTGGCGAGCATTCTTAAAAAGCATTGCTCTTGCATTATGTCCAAGTTGTAAACACACTTTCAGTCAAAGGGAAAATACATCATTTGCTTTTGCTGTGATTTTCAGAAATGGATGGATTTGGGGGTTAGTATTTTATAGCAAATATTGTTGCACTGACTTGTTTGAAGTTTTGTGTTCGGAGTTGCTGGAAATCCACGAAAAACAATCATGTTCCTGTAGTCTGGTTCCCTGACCCCACTTAAGATGAAACGGAGCAATTTACAGACGTCAGGGAATTGTAAGGTCAGGGAACCAGTCTAGCTGGCTTGCATCCGTTCAAAGGTGTGTAATCAATTGCAAACAAAATGCGGACTAACTAAATATGGTAAATTGGGGGCAGTATTTGAAAAAAAACCTATTTTTTCCAACACTGGTCGGCCAACTTTTCTTGAAAATGACCGTGCACCAGGTGCCATGATTTTACAGGATGCTTTAGACTGTCATTCACCAACAGTGAAGTATGGTATTTCATAGTAATTTGGTAGTTTTGTTTCTTGATGTTTGCAAATGTTGTATATTCCCTTCAAAGGAACACCAAATAAAATAACGTTTGACACTGACAGAAAGTTGCCAGGTGATGTCGTTATTCAGTATTCAGTGAACTGTAGAGTAATCGGTGATTTGATCAGTAATTTGGTTCTCACCATAACACAGGTGCTGGCATGCGCTGCTTTGGTCGTCGTCTTGCTGACTAGGGACTGTAGTTTCCTCAACTGCTCCATCAGAGACCTGGAAATAACAAGGGGATCATTTTAGAATAGACGATAAAATACTGACATCTACTGAGGTTCTTGGTTCGAGATTCAAAAACCAAGACAAGAAATGGGTGTGTTCATTGGTCAAGGGTCATGTTGGTTACATTTTTAGCCACGGACCAAGGTTTTTTATTCCATTTTTAGCCACAGACCACGGATCTTGGTTCCAGGTTTAGCCATGGAATTGGTTATTTGTTCTAATTTAAGCCATAGACCATTGTTCTTGGTTACATTTTTAGCAAACAATTATGGTTCTTGGTTTCAGGTTTAGCCGAGAATGGTTCTTGATTCTATTCTTACTCATGAACCATGGTTCTTGGTTCTAGGTTAAACCATGGACCATGTTCCTTTTTTGAGTTCTACTCATGAATCATAGTTCTTGGTTCCAGGTTTAGCCATGAACCATGGTTCTTGGTTCCAGGTTTAGCCACAAACCATGGTTCTTAATTCAATTTTAAGTCACAGACCACAGTTCTCGGTGCCAAGATTTGTCAAGGGCCAGGGTTTTTTAGTTTCAGGTTAAGCCATGGACCACGGTCCTTGGTTCCTGGACCATGGTTCTTGGACCATGGTTCTTGGTTGTGTCTTCAGTCATTAACCATGGTTCTTGGTTCCAGGTTCATGCATGGTCCAAATTTCTTAATACCAGGTTTAACAATGAACCATGGTTCTTGGTTCCAGATTTAGCAATGAACTGTGGTTCTTGGTTCAAGATTTAGCCCCGAACTATGGTTCTTGGTTCCAGCTTTTATCGCGGGTACATACTTGTTCTCGTTCTCTATTTTAGCCATCTTCTTCTGCATCTCCTGGTTCTGTTTAGTGCAGAGCTGGACGCGTTGCTCCAGCCCGTCCACATAGACCTTCTTGCGTTTCCGACTATCCATGGCTGAGATCTTATTGCGAATCTTGCGTCGGACCGTCTTGAGAGATCTCTCCTCTTCCTAAGTTGCCATAGAAATAATCAATTTGATCTATCAGTTTTGAGAACAAATTCAGAGTAAACTTTGTTGGTAAATTCTGTTCAAAATCAAATTTAAATTCAAGAATGCCCAAAACTATTATTCAACAAAAATTAGTCTTTTTCATAATTCCAGCATTATGTAATGTCTGCGACAGAGCTTAAGTGAACAAACACGAACACATAGCTCAATGAATAAACCTGAAAATGTATTTTTCCAATCTTATACAATGTACACCTGTCATCTAGTAATGATCAAGGAGAATACAGACAAGGAGTTTTTGATCATTTCTCTGAATCATTGATTAGAAATCATGATTTAATTGGCTCCGTCATGGACATTACACTTCCTTTCATAACGCTAGAATTGCCCTGCTCTTCCTAGTTTTGTACTATTCTCAAACAGCGGACATGAGTTGGGGATCAAACTCATTTTGTGCAAGAAACAAACGAAGTGTTTTCTTCCAAACGCGATATATCCATTTGGAAAAAAGTGAACAATTTGCACTTTAAAACTTAAAAAAGTAAAAAACAGCTGTTTCTAAACTTCACTTTTCGCTTTATTGTACTCTTACACTTGTGTCCTTAAGCAAGACACTTAACCATTATTGCTTCGTCCTTCGGATGGGATGCAAAGCCATAGGTCTCGTGCGTTGTGTAATGCATGTAAAAGAACCCAGTAACACTTATCGCTAATAGAAGGGGTTTGCCCCGGTGTTTCTGACAGTGGCTGCTTAATGCGCCGCAGCACCTTGTTAACCTTATAAGCTACTACATAAAATGGGTCTCATATTTCAAATACTTCATTTACCTGTCTTTAAAATGAATTCATATTTATCAGCGCCTTGAGTACCTAATTGTTGGTAGATACGTGTGCTATATAAGACTCCGGAATATCATTATTAAATTGTCTTAAATTGTGTTAAAACTACATAACAACCATTGAAACTGACTTTTGGTAGCCAGGAGAGGACGTGATTCTAAAAGATAACAACACGGCATTTATCGCGTTTTGAAAATAAACTCTTTGAATGTTGACGTCAGTTTGTTACCTTAGTCAGAGGCATATCGGTGGGCAGGGTGATGTTCATTTCTCCCAGTAGCCTCTTCTCCTCATCCGTGAGCCTTAGTTTGGGATAACTCTGAAGACAAAAGAAAACAGAAAACAGAAAAGCATAAGATTCCTGTCTGATCCACACAATTCAATTTCAAATTGATAAAATGCAGTGACAAAAGCTGTGAATAAAATTGCACTTTACATGTATGGAAGAGTGAGTTTTCAACGAGAAAACAGAGGAGGAAACAACTGATTTTATGAAAAGATGATCGCTGAATAAAAAATGATGTGGTATTTAATGCAGAAGAAATCCTTTAAATGTGTTGCCTTAAATTATCTTATTTTTTATATTCAACACAGAAAATGGTAGATTAAGATTTACTAATTTTCAAAAAGGAATTTAGCGAATTATAGCAAATTTTTCGCTACAGCTGCTAAAGGAGTCTTTAAAGGCATTATACAACATTTGCTTTTGCCATAATTTTCAGAAATGGACAGATTTGGGGGTTAGTATTTTTTATTGAAACTATTGTTTCACTGTTATAGTTTTGTGTTCATAGACGTTAGAAAAACCACAAACTAATATATTATGCTGTTCTTGTAGACTGGTTCTCCGACCCCACTTTAGATGAAATGGCGCAATTTATAGATGTCAGGGAATTGTCAGGTCAGGGAACCAGACTAGCTGGCTTGCACCCGTTCACGGATGTGTAACCAATTGCAAACAAAATGTGCACTAACTACATTTGGTGAATTGGGGGCAGTGTTAGACATTAGTCATTTTTTTAGAATGGCAGACCATTGTTACAAACTGATACAAAAATTCCACTTTTCTTGGGAATGACAGCACACCAGGTGCCATCATTTCACAGGATGCTTGAGACTATTATTCACTTACGGTCAAGTGAGGTATTTCATAATAATTTGGTAGTTTTGTTTTTTAATGTTTGCAAATGTTGAACATAACCTTTAAGTAACGAGTATTAAGTATCAAATATTGATTATCGACTATTGACCACTGACATACCGAGTCTGTTGTTGAGATGATTCTGGTCGTTGTTGTGGCGCTCATCGTTTTGACATCTTGTACTGTCATGGGTAGTGTGGAGCTCTTAGACTCATCTGATGTCAGCTCAAGATCCCAATCAAATCCAGCTGTTAAATAACGAGAAAAAAACAAACAAGTCTCGTTAAAATGGTCACTGTGGCATATGATTCAGTCATTTCCACAAATTATAATATTTGGCGGCACAGGAGGAAGAATACATGCAAATTTTTGTTCACTGAGAAAACGAAGAAAATGAAATAATTGTTTATTTCTGCTTATTAAAAAATGAAGTTTAATTATATATTTATTGATAAAGCATAACACATATTTGTAATCCTTGCTTTTTTTTTAATACAATTACTACTTTTTAATTTAGATTTTACACGTACAAATTTCAATTTCTAATTAAATAAGCAATTAATGACGTGTTAATAAGCAAAGATTCAACATGAGAAAAGACAATTTAAGGAGTACATTTTTTTCATTGAATTGTATATTCCTTCAACACATCATGTAACTAGATACAAGCCATCTGGTGGATATGTTTATTGCCTGCCTGGTTTTTCCATATAATTTGCATAATTTTGCCATGGTACATGTACTACATCTAGTGGTATTATGTTACGACTGGGACAATCAATAAAAATGCACATCTGTACTGTCTAGTGTTTATTCTGAACACAAAAAAGGCGAAGATGTCTGCGCAAACCATACGTTGCCATTATAATATGATTAATTCACTCCTGAAAGGCTTCTATTTTTTTACTATCCCTACAAAAAACCATAATATTTGTAAATGTCGTGCTACAAAAACCTTTTTTTTTGGAAAATTGTCTTCTGAGTAATATTCTCTAATGAACAAACCAGTTAATATGAACTTCTTTTATATTTTTTTGTTCATTTAATTAAAATCTTTTTGATGGATATTTTTATTTTATATGACAATGATTGAAATAACAATAAGGAATTTGGAATGTCATTAATTGTTTGTTGGTGCCTGAATTTGAATATTATACTGATGCTTAGAGAAAATAACAGAAAAAGGAGTTAACTATGAAGAAACGTTTTTTATTTTAACTTCACACATACCTGATTCGATTAAATCCGACTTATCAATGGCCGTCTGTTCCATGAGCATCTCATCTGAGCCAATCAGATAACTGGACATATCCGCACAGTCCATTATCACCTCTTCCAATTCGTCGATTCGCGATGGGCTGTCGCCCGATTGGCTGTCGCTCTGATACTGTGGGGAGTTGATGCCGTCAGAGATACCACTGTCGCTTTGTTCTGGGGAGGCGACAGGATTGTCGTAGGAGGTCTGGGAGATGGACGCCAGGTCAAAATCCTCGTTGAGAAGATTGGAGAAGATGTCATCGGTCACGGCTGGGAAATTTTTGTCGTAGAGCTGCAAGGATACAAATTGAAAGTGAAATGACTTTTTAAAAAGTACTGGAAAAAATAGTTTTTTTGAGTTTTTTTAATAAAAATAACATCATTTCAACAACAACTTGACTCTTAAGTGAAACAATTCATTGTCAACTTGGGTGCTTTTAAACTCAACATTTTCTGTTTTTCACTCAGAGTAAGTCTAAATAGGGAAAGGACAGCACAACATTGGAAAAAATGTCGCTCAAAACAATGGATATACAATTCCTAAAAAATATAACTTACCTGTTATTTTGGGTATAAAGTTTTGAAACAAATTTCCTTTTTATTTAGATCACTTGATCAGTTGACACCACAGCACTAATGGCAAGTTTAAGTATAAAGCAGAATAACGGCAACACTACAGCTTTGAAATAACTTAATATTAACCAATCATTAATAATTCAGTAATAAGTTAATAAATCAATAAATTTCTATCTGACCAAATAGAGTTAGGTATCAATCGATTCTTACCAAAGGTTCGTCTGCATTGCTGAATGTGACTCCTGATGAGAGGATGCCGTCTCTCTCATTGAAGAGAAGATCAAGATCTTCCGATGCTGACAGGGTTCTCCCTGTAAGATTCTCAATCTCCACCGACATCTTATGTTGCAGTGTGTGACAGTCGTAAGGCGTGTTGCTTCAACTTCAATTTCAACTTCAAGAAAACTAGATGTAGAATGACTGATGCTGTTTTTGAGAAAGAAGCATTCAAATAATTATGTGAATACAACTTGTCACATTTCTGAGGAGGCTTCAACTTCACAAAGATAAATTTAAGTAACACAGAAAACACGATTTTAAAAAGGCCTTTTTCTGCTTGTATTTTTTTCTCTTCGGTTATTTACATTCATGGATTTCTTAACAAGATGATGCAATGCGTGGATGGCGGATTAGAACATGTTTTGTTAAAATTAAAACTGTGGAAAAAGTAGCCTAATTCGTCAAGAAATTCACCATGTTTACATGTCCAAATTTGAAATGCATTTACATCAGTATCTTACCCTGCTTGTGATTATGCCAGGATTACTTCTGAAATGTGACACACACCTTGAGAAATGAGCGAAAATCTTCACCGATAACTTGACTTGCCAACACAACACAAGACCGATAATCTTTGTACTTCGCCTCCGCTTGTTGCTATTTTGGGATCATGAATCATGTTTACGTCCAACACGGCAGGGATGACGTGGCCAAGCAATATAGCGCCACCAAGTGGTCTATTCGCGCTTAGTTGATTGGAATGGCACATTCTCACCAAGTGAGGGCGACATTATTGATGAGTGATCGATGTCGCCCTCGTGTCGAGGAGAGACGCCGTTTCATATTATTGTGAAAGCATAGCAAGCAAATACCTCAAATATGGTAGGTTTTTTTAAAGATAAAATTGATCATTATTACGAATATGATATGTTCATTAGGTGTTTTACAGTTCTGTGCATGAAGTTATTCATATTTGAAGATATTGCACGATTTTGACTGTTCCACAGTTTCTAGCCCCATAAATGTGGCCAGTTTACTGGACTGCCTCCGTAAACATAGGCCACACACCGACCGTATGGGAAACGTACTCGGCGAAAGGTTGAACATGTTGAAAAAATGTTGAAAGTGATTTCCACCATTTGTCCACATTGCGACTTCAGACCCAGTTTATTTAAGCTTTAAAAGTACACTTACCCTCTTAATAACAAAATGAGAACCTGCGGCCAGTGTCAGTTGTCCAGCTGCTGCGTAATTTACGTCCTTTTCTGGAGCCTTTTTGGCAACTTGGATTCTACCTCCTTCATTGTCCGTGGTCCAACTGAACAATGGCGTCGCGCAATATCAAAGGGGCGCAGGCGGTGGCTGTTACCTGCCTTCTGTCAATCCTTCATGTAAGCGCGCCCTCAGCGTATACACCCTTGGCCAGCTGGCCGTATGGCGTGCGTGCGTATGGACTACCGTACTGGCGTGTCCATACGTCGTCGTACAGCCAGCTGGCCGAGGTGTATACGCTGAGGGCGCGCTATGAAGGATTGACAGAAGGCAGGTAACAGCCACCTGCGCCGCCCTTTGATATTGCGACGCCATTGTTCAGTTGGACCACGGACAATGAAGGAGGTAGAATGAATCCAAGTTGCCAAAAAGGCTCCAGAAAAGGACGTAAATTAGGCAGCAGCTGGACAACTGACACTGGCCGGAGGTTCTCATTTTGTTATTAAGAGGGTAAGTGTACTTTTAAAGCTTAAATAAACTGGGTCTGAAGTCGCAATGAGGACAAATGGTGGAAATCACTTTCAACATTTTTTTTCAACATGTTCAACATTTCGCCGAGTACGTTTTCCATACGGTCGGTGTGTGGCCTATGTTTACGGAGGCAGTCCAGTAAACTGGCCACATTTATGGGGCTACACAGTTTCATGTTTTCGCCCCCAAAATCAAACAGTATACATGTAACAATACATTGACAACTCGCCCCCAGTAATGGAACGCTGATGTGCATCAAGATTTCAAGTTTTCAAAGGAAAAATGTTGCACCCTGATGCCACTTTTTTCGTCATATATGATCTCAATGAGGATTTTTATTGTAAAAATGACATGAATCTGGGACTGAAAAACATTTCCAATTTTGTTACAAAATAGGCCCTACATGCCCTACTTTGTCTTTGAAAATGCACTCGACTCTCCATAGACATGACAGATTTCGTACAAAACTGTTTACACTAAACGTTTACAAAATTAAGCGCAAAGTCACATCCTTATTTTGTCTACACAATTGAAAGCTGGCAGCAAAGATTGGTAATGCAATTCAACCCGACTAACATGACTAAATGCAACGTTATCAGAATGACCAGCCCAAGACGCAAGCCAAAAGTCTATGACTACTCCTTATTTGGCTACATACTTGACCCATTTAAACCCATACCTTGGTGTCAAGATTTCTCGCACATTGTCATGGAACCTTCACATTGACAATACTGTGAAGAAGGCAAACTCCGTCATGGACCTAGTGAAGAGGAATCTCTATGCAGCACCCAAAGAAAGCAAAATTCTGGCAAATCAATCCATTGTAAGACCAACACTAGAGTACACAGCTACCATATGGGACCCTTACACACTGAAAAATGTAACCAAACTTGAAAAAGTGCAGCGCTGAGCAGCCAGATTTGTCTACAGTGACTATAGCAGGCACAGCAGTGTGACTTCAATGCTTGATGGAATGGAATGGCAAACTCCAAAACAGGAGGAAAGCAGCCAGACTCACCAACTTCTTCAAAATCAGAAATGGTGAGCCATGTGTGTTACTGCGGCAGGCAGGCGATTGACACCAACTAGGAGCACTCGCTTACATTCAGCAAGATACAAGCATCTAACTCCAGAACTGAGATTTACAAGAACTTGTTTTTCCCAAAAACAATCGTCGACTGGAATGCCCTGCCCTCACTCCCACTGTCATCGAAGCACCTTCTACGCCATCCTTCAAAGAAAGACTGAAAAGGCACATGAGCCAGCACGTCTAAGAACTTACCCGAACCCCCATTGGCGTGATATTCTAACTCCAGAGGAGGTGTTGCCAAATAATTGTCCAGGTCCAGATCCAGATTAGGCAAGATCTTTTTGGACACACAGTTCACTATAGTGCCAGCACAGCAGTCATGGACGTCGACGAGGAAGACAGGGCCACAAGAGGGCGATATTTACTCTTGAAAAATAAATCCTCTAAAGCCAAGGACAGCAATAAGCTGATAATAATGAAGCAGCATCAAGTGAATGGGAAAGAGGGGAAAACTCTTAAAGTTCAAAGTTTCTGCAGGTACGTGGCTACGGAGTGGTCGTGTGTGGAAGAGGGGGCCACAAATAGCCATGAGGAGTGAATTGGGGTGTTAAAAAATGTTACAAGTCCAATGCCGCAGATACAGAGTGACAGTGGTACTAGAGGGTTAATGAAGCAGTTGACCATGACGACGACTTTGTAGCCAGCTGGTTACATGAGGTGTGCGGTATTCTGCTATTGTGCCTATGACTATACCTGGACCTGCACAATTTTGATGGTTTTTAAATATTTATCTATTTTTTCTCCTTCTTAATTATTCCTCCACATTCAGATGATTCATCACAAACCAGGCAATGCTAGGGCCTACCTGATTCATTTCTTTATAGCAGCAGAGCTACAATTCTCAGTTTGTCTTGACCCGATTCTTCATTTTAATTTTTACTTTTTTTTACTTGCTTGCTTTCTACACAGCCTCAGAATGAGTATATGGAACTCCACCGGAAGCGGTACGGCTACCGGTTGGACTACCATGAGAGAAAGTAAGTAAAAGTTTCAAACATTAATCTTCACTCCCCTTGCCTTAGGGCCCTGTCTCAATTCATATCCATGGCCTGGGTCTACATTCATATCCGGGACAAGTTCTGGACAAGTTCCAGACATTGCATCGGGTATAAGTTGCAGGATTCTGAACAACTTCCCCGCAATTTTCCCACAATAAAGTTTTCAGTATTGGTGAGTCAAGCAGTTGCTAATGACAATTTCCCCAAAACATGTCCGGGACAAATGCAGAGCTTCTTCCGGACAAAGTGAATGATTTTACCCCCAACTTGTCAGGAACTCGTCCCGCATATGAATTGAGAAGGGCCCTTAAGTAGCTAAATCCAACAGCCAGTTTTGCAGTGAATTGATGGATTCAGGGGCGTATGGCCCAACCACCATCATAGAAATGAGCTCGGTATCACAGATTTTCAAACAAATGAACATGGATTTGGTGGATTCATAAAAAAAAATCCAGCAAAAGCTCAATGGAGTTAAAGTTGATGTGGCGTTAACTGCTGTGCACATAATTTAATGATAAATACGATGCTATGGAAAACCCCTTACTGTGAAGAGTTTGAAACTCGAGACGTACACCTACAAACCAATTGAGTTTACAGCGAACATCGGAAACAGGCATACGAGCATTAAAACCTTTAAGCATTTATTGGTTATTTTCTGTAAAGATAATTCTTGGATTTTGATTTTATTTTCAGACGGAAGAAGGAGGCTCGAGAACCTCACGAGAGAGCCAAGAAAGCCAAGATGCTGACTGGTATCAAGTAAGTACTTTCCCTTCCCAGAACTTATTAACACTGAAATTTATGCTTTAAGTTATCAATATTTAATTTCAGAACTTGGTAGAACTGGGTTTTTAATATTTGGTAGAACTGTTTTCTTTCTAGCTGTAGCGATTTTTACGAATTGTCTGTGGGTTTGTCATTGAATTACCACATTTTGTTCCTTTTCAGGGCCAAGTTATACAACAAGAAGAGACATTCAGAAAAGATACAGATGAAGAAGACGTAAGTTGACAATAGAGGATGCTTTTATTATTTTAATAGAGTTTACATGCTTGCCTTACCATTTTTGTTTAGTAGATAAGGACCACATGCTGTTTCAAAAGGGCTTTAGAATTTTTTAGGTTGTGCATTTTACAGTATTTCCCCATATTTGAAGACTCAACAAAGATACCAGTTGGGAATCCCAATTTTTAAAGAAAAAAAAGTATTTCTTAAAGCATTTCTTGACAAAAACAATGATTCTGTTGGCTCTGGCAGTATCAAAATGCACGAAGAGAAACTCAACAAGAAACGTAAGACAGACGAGGTGCCAGAGGGCGCTGTTCCCGCGTACCTGCTGGATCGCGAGGGCCAATCACGGGCCAAGGTCCTCTCCAACATGGTCAAACAGAAGAGGAAAGAGAAGGCCGGCAAGTGGGACGTTCCCATCCCCAAGGTACGAGGCGTGTCCGAGCAGGAAGTCTTCAAAGTGCTCAAGACAGGCAAGAGGAAAGGTGAGGATATGTCTTGAGGATTCTTAAGAACTTTGAAGTTTTATTTCTGAAAATATTTGTCCAATATTTCCATGGATCCATTTGAGTCTGGTGCGTAAAATCACCATGTGTTGTACTCCAAAATCTTGAGTAACAGAACATTTTAATGGGAAAACACAAACTTGATTAACACTAACCCTCCAGGGTATTCTGGCTAGAAATTCTGCTGATAATAATAATAATAGTGGGTATTTATAAAGTGCACGTATCCACCAGGATTGGTGCTCAGGGCGCTACATCATTATTACCCCTGCGCATTGGGCCAATGAAACATTCCAAATACCATCTCAGCTCCCTGGGGAGTATACAGCTCGATGCAGCCTGTTAGGCGCAAGGAAGCCAATTCAATCACAATAACCATCTCTGCCCTCACAGGTACCCATTTTCTCCTGGGTGGCGAGAAGCAATGAGTGACAAAGTGCCTTGCCCAAGGGCACACATACCATGACCCTGGCTGGACTCGAACCCACAACCTTGCAGCTTTACCTGCAGACCACGAATCCAGTGCCCTTAACCACGAGGCCACAGCACTCCACAGTGCAGCAACATGTTACATTTGTCAAAATGACAAGCCTGCTCAGTGCAGCAAGATCCATCAGGTCAAAAGTCTCAAGGCCAAACTGCCTCAGAGTCAGTGGTCATTAACTGCAGCAGGATACAACTGTGGCATTGTGCAATGAGACTAGCACTGATTGTTCCAGAATTGGCCGTTTATGCACTGGTGTTGATGGCTCAATGCAGTAAGGTCCCACAGGCGTTGATACCTGATGCTCTGTGTTGCGTCTGGCAGGGTTGGGGTTAAGAAATGAATGGAAATTAAAATAAGAACTAATTTATTTTAATCTATTGTATTTATTTTGTGTTTTCAAGGTAAAGCGTGGAAGCGAATGGTCACCAAAGTTTGTTACGTTGGCGAGGGATTCACCAGAAAGCCGCCCAAATATGAACGCTTCATCCGACCAATGGTAAACCTTGTGTTTGTTTATTTAAAAGTAATTCTGAACAAATCATCATCTCATAGTGTGCAGTGTCTGTTAGAGTTGTTGGGATAAGCAGGAATAAATGAGACTTCACCTTAATTCTTTTTTATTCAGGAAGTTTCATGTTGAATGGCTTATAGGATCATTTGCTATTCATGCATTTGTTCGTTTCCAATAATAACACCACTCAAAATCCAAAGGAGAATGTTCAAAATCTAACCAGTTGAAGTTTCAGCTCATTGGATATTACACTTTTTGAGAAAACAGTGAAAAATCATGCACAAGTTTTTGATTTCATTGATAGCACTCTTTATTAGCACTCTTTATTCCAAAAAAAAAGGTCAATTGACTGATCGTTGGAAATCAACTACATTTCTTGATTTCTTCAAAATGACATCAAGCCAGACAATAATTGCACGACGTGTTTAGTACCAGTACAATCTTTGCTCCAATAAGTTTTTGATATAAATTTGGTAGGTTATTTGGGGGATCCTGTATGCCTTTAACCCCTTAAGCACGGGTTATAATGGGGACATTCCTCCACACATAGAGCAAGTGGCCCGCATGACTGCACAGCCTTTGTGTGGTAGCGGGACTGCACAAAAGCAGCAGCTGTGGAACTACCCACTAGCCATGTGCCACGGCATACCACAGCTGGCAACTGCATTCCAATGAGGATTAGCGGCCACGGCCATGACCGCTTCCCGTACGCATGGGGTTAACTACGGTAATATAATATAACCTGCATACTTTGCTGCCATTTTTAATTATGATCTAAAACTTTGAAGTGTTTTTGTGCATACGAATGCAGTCGGAAGATTTTGATCAAAGTAACACACAACATAATTTTGTTTTCTCTGAAGGGTCTACGTTTCAAGAAGGCTCATGTTACGCATCCGGAACTCAAAGCAACATTCTACCTTCCCATTATTGGAGTTAAGAAAAACCCAAACTCACCTCTGTACACACAGCTAGGGGTCATTACCAAGGGAACCATCGTCGAGGTGAGGGGTCATATCAGAAAGTAATGGGACATTGTCAGGAAATGTTCAATGTTTGGGGAAGTCCATTATTTCCACTAGAATTGTAAAGTTTTCCATTTTTTGAATTCTATACTTTATAAGAAGTGCTTTCTTGAAAATACAGTCCACCATTTGTAATTTGTGCATTTTGTCCGTTTGAAGCAACAAACATGCTCAAAATCTAAAGAAGGGTGTTGAACAACTAACCTGATGAACTTCAGCTCAATGAATGATGCATATTCCGAGAACACAATATTCTAGGATCTTGATTTCAAATCAAAAGTTGCTGAATCATGTTTTGAATTGGGTCTGAATTCAGCACCTGAGACAGCTACGCGATCCGACGAATTATAGCAACCGCACGTGCGTGTGCGTCGTGCCAATGCTTGCTTCGCCGAATAACAAAATGAACTGCTAATTTGAATTTCCTACGGTGCTTCTTAAAGAAGCACCATTGGAAAGGCCATCTTTCGTTGATTTCTTCAAAATGACAGCTTGCCAGAAAGAATAATTTCACAGGGAGTTTAGTCCCCTTACTATCTTTCAACCAAGTATGATTTTCAACAATAATTACGTCAGTTACTTTTTGGATAGCTGCAAATGATGGACTGTAGCTTTAAAGGGCACTTATTTATTGAAGTAATTATCCACATAGAGATGATGTTGCCCTTTTTGGTTTAGGGTTTTTAAACATGGATAGACCCTTTGTTTCTGACGTCATATCCGAGGACAGATCTTGTTCCTCTTTGATACGCATGAGTAGAGTTTGCATTTTGCTGTATCTTGCCATTACTCAAATTTCTTGTTATTTTGGCAGGTCAATGTGAGTGAACTAGGTCTGGTTACACAAGGAGGCAAGGTGGTTTGGGGTGAGTACAGTCACAAGTACTCTCATTTAATGCTTTAGTGTTGAAGTGCTTTTGAGGACATACTTGGGGTGTTGCATACCCTTTAATTCCCTATTTAAGTTTCTGATTTTAATTCTTGGTCTCTTGAAATAAATGTCAGGTCTACTTTTTTCCTATTCTGTTTGTAAATTCTGGATGCACTCCTTCATGCCTTTGCCACCTAAACTACCTACCCAACAAATAAGAACAGTTTGAAGTCCATTTTAATGATACCTGACTGGCAAAATAAAACATCTGAGGTTACAGGAAAAATGTCGCACTTTGGACCCAAAATGTATAGAATGACCCATCTATATTGTTCCATAACTACAAAAAACTTCCAAGACTAGTTCAATATCGGGTTTCCCCTTCACCGATGTATTTCAAAAAACTGTAAACCCAATGTTTATTAATCTATACAGTGGTGGTGTCAAGACCAACTTATTTCTCACTAATGCACAGTTGTAAATTTTCATTGTGTGACTGGTATTTCTAGCTTAAGTATTTGCTGGACAAGCTCCCTTTCGACAGTTTGTCTAATATATTTTTTCCCATTCCATCCGACATACAGGTAAATACGCACAAGTAACAAACAACCCAGAGAATGACGGCTGCATCAATGCCGTCTTACTAGTATAAACGTATCCCAGAGACTGACTGTAGCAGATCAGGTTGGACAATGGACTCTGTGCATGGACTCACGAGGGCGCTCTCCAGGGCAAAGCGAGAACCCTGGAGCACACTACCAATCTCAAGTCTTGCGAATGGCGTAACGTGTACATAAGCCAGTACTTCTGACAAACTTAGTTGGTTTGTATTGTTGCCAATGTCTGGAGTGAGATTGCGGAAATACGAAAAAATTCTGTGAGATAATCTGCAGAGAGTTTGAGGGTCGCCGAGTGTCCTGGAGCAACGTAGGATCTATGATATATGCAGGCATGCAACTTTTCCTCGGATCCGCTGATTTCCTCGTTTTTTTTACTTCTCATGAATGCCATTACAACTTGAAAAACACTGTACAAAGTCTTGAGTGGAATTTCCTCGTTTTTTCTGAATTCCCAGTTGCATGCCTGTATGTGTTTGTATTTGCCTACAGGCATCCCTTAAAATATCATTTTTTTTGTTCTGTATAAATCTTTGAAGGTAAAAACACCTGTACTTAGAACCTCGGGCATTCCAGATTTCAAAAGGGATTTGTATTACAAATCCTGAAATCAGGAAAGATTCCAAGAAAAAATCTTGAAATCAGGAAAAATCCAGGACAAATCTTATACCTGCAGTGTTTTTGTCTCAGGAAAGCTAATGTACTGCAGAGTGTTCATTTTTGAAGAGCCCTTATTCAAGTCAAATTTGCAGTCACCATTATCAAGCGACTTTTTGCGCTTTGCTTTGGTCGTTTGTGGATGTTCTCCCATATGGATGTTATGATATCCAAGACTGGAAAGAATTCCATACCTAGACATCACTTGACACCCTGTGCACAAACCCTATGAGACTGGTCTGAAAAACTCCAAGTGCTTTCTCAGTAAATTCTTCAATATTTTCCCAAATAAATGTGACTTTTTAGGACATGTTATCGCTTTCTGAAAAATTAGTGATGTCCATGTATGGAAGTCTTTCCCCAAGACGTCTTCATCAATGATGGGTCGATGCTGAAGACAAATTTGGTTGATTCCATGAGGCAGAGGACTTCAATAAACATGTATAGCATGTGATTGATGGAACTCTATGGTGGTGAACTAAACCAGGGTTGTAGTCGAATCCATCACAAGTCTAGTCACAAGGAAATCCAAGTCTAGTCGCAAGAAACAGTGAACGAACAATAACAAAGGAATGCCTTTGTCAAAGCTCATTTGAATAGCTGTGAGTTGAATTGGGACTAGAGGACTTTGTGATGGACTTGACATCATCCTTGATCTAAACCACAAAGCATACACTGGGGAAGCCCAGTATTCAAATTCAGACACAAAATCCACATTTTTGTTTAATTTAAAGCAAACTGAACTCTAAAATAGCAGGCATCTTTTTCCTTGGCCAAATTCTAGGGATGTTTTACATTTTTAAGATATGTCATACAGGGGTGTGTGCCAGTTCCATTTTTTTCAAAAGAATTAAATAAAAAGTATTTATATTTCAAAAATCTTTAATTGCTGTCACTTTCTGGTTTATTTCAAGAATTCATTTCATCGGACTTATCAAATATATTACTACAAAACAAAAGGCAAGCATATCCTTTCTATAAACAAATTATAAATAAAATTCTAAGGCATGTAAATAAATCTTGCACGTATGTGTACATGCATTCACTTACTAATGAAAACCAAGCAACAAAGTATACAATTTCATAAAATTAAATTAAATTTTTGTGAAGGGTTTTCTTTTCAAGGATATATCTCAAACATCAAATTTGTTGAAGTGGCCCTTTTAACACGTGCTTTCTTGACGAAACAATTTATTTTTTTTTTTTTTTAATTCCACAATGTCACATTGATGTTCACGGGAAACATCTTGATTAATAGGTGAAAATGACCTCCCTTCTATCAATTCTCCACAGCAGTGCCTTTATGAAAGGCACTCGTATTTATTCATGCATGTTTTCAGCATGTAAAGTTCTTTAATATCAAGATGCTCTTTAGGCCAAAAAAAATGTCTCCGGTTTCTGGTATGGAGCTTACCCAAAAAGCGGTGCGGCGACGCGGCTTTTTTTTTTTTAACCTGATTTTTTTTGCTTCAAATGTGGGCCCGACTAAACTTAGTGCAAATATATGGGAGTCCAGAGAGGCCACATAAAGCTTATTCTCGATCGCAACCCCATCTAAAAACACGTTAAAATTGTGCAGCAGCAGGATTCCAGTCAAACCAGTGAGTTTGGCGGTTTTGAGACATCATCTTTCATTGAAAAAAACCTTTTTCATTTTGCCGACGCGCATGGCTACGGCGACGCGCGCACATACCAGAAACCGGAGACTTTTTTTTTTGGCCTTAACCTAGTTGATTCTACTTTTAAACAAGTGCATGTGCACAATAAGCTCTGGCACAAAATGCGACACCGATGGCACGTGGAATACCATACTTATGGTCAATTTTCAGGACCAACCGACCACCAAGTGACATGTAGAAGCTCCTGCCCGAGCTTAAAAATAGCACCCCGCCCACCTTATGGGGGCATTTCCTCCTGGAGAATACTGTCAAACCACTACACAAAATGGCATCCACCTTGTTCGAGGAAGATGTTGTGCAGCGCAAGTGCGAGTGCACGATAAGCTCTGGCGGTGTTGCAAGAAGTCTAACATGAAAGTCTCGCATGAAATCGATCAAAATGACCCCTGCCAGAGCTTAAAAATGCGACGCCGAAAAATGCGATGCTGATGGCACATATGGAACACCATACTTTTGGTCACTTTTCCGGGACAGCCTGACCGACCACCAAGTGACATTTTATGATGTAGAAGCTTCTGCCAGAGCTTAAAAATGAATATTTTGAGAATGCTTGATAGAATGGGAGGTAACGGGTACAGTCTTTGTTGACCATTCCTGGCACAGTCGCTGTACACTCACAGTGCTCCTCAGTGATGGCTGAGTCATTGTGCCTGTGGTTGTTTTGTACAAGAGCTAGCACAGTGTTCTCTACCATAAACGGGGGCCACCATGAGCGTACAGCAATGGTGAGCATTGAGTGGTCAACAGCTGACATTTTCCTAGCAATAGAAAAATTATTCGCTTTTGAATAAGACATCCAACAAACAAAAATCGATGATGTTTTAGTTATTGAACTATTGCTTCACAAAATTCGAATTATTGGCTGCCAGAATTATTGGGGCCTCGTAGCCGAGCGGTTAGAGCATGGAGCTATGGAGTGGAAGGTTGGCGGTTCGAATCCCATTCGGACCAAAAAACTGGAAATTTCTTTCTGACGACCCAACAGTAAAATGGGTACCTGATTCGTTCAGGGAAGGTAAGACAGCGAGAGGAAAGGACTGGGCCCCGCCACTCATATGCCGCGCCCAAGACACAGTGGACCTCTAACATCCCACTGCCCCTACGGCCAGTAATGGCTATGGGACCTTTACCTTTACCAGACAAACATTCGGCTCTCGCAAGGCAGCTTATTTGTACGCTAAATGAAAGTCCTTTTTCAGAGGGTTACAGACGCACAAAATCAGAATAAAGTAGTTTTTTTCGTTTAAATAAAACTTACAAACTGAAACATGAAATTGGGCCCAGGTTCACATCTTGTCCTAACCCTTATCATCTGTGTCATGGGCATCTGATTCTTGCTTATCGTCATCTCCTGACGCTTCATCGTCGCAATTCTCGCTGTCATCTTCAGATGATTCGTCATCCTCATCAACTTGTGAGGCAGACTGAAACAGTTTCATCAGAGTCGCAAACCTATCGCCAACCTGTACACAAAACAAATGGATGGTCAGCTTTTCATTCAAAAAGTGTCATCATCATCATCATCGAAACTTTATTCATAAATACCTAAGACAGTTTACGCATTCCTATTGGTCGAGAACCCATCACGTGGCCAGTCTTAAACGGATGATAAAGACATGGCTAGCTGGTCTTAAACACTTTTCCGGTGTCACAATAAAATGTGGACTCCTAAAAATCCAGTGCCTCTTATCGTTTCATTGGTTGAACGTTCACAATCCTCACGTAGGCATGCGCAACACTACCAGGGAGTTAGAATTTTATAGTTCTAAATTCAAAACGCAACGCGCCAGGTGCGTTCTGCGCGACATCGCGTAGAACATGATACGCGCGCGTCAATCGCCATAAAAGGGTTGTTTACATCTTACTCGCCAGCTGAACACTCCATTATTTTGCAGGAGGGATGTTTCAAAAAGCATAAAGTGAATTTGTTGAACAAAATGGGATGTTCTGAACGAATTATATGATTTTTTTTTACCGAAAAGGTATTTATGAATGGGAATAAATATGTGCTCCGTCGGTATTTATCACTCTGTTTAAGACCACTTAGAGTCTGGGTGCTGATAATTACCCTCGCCTCCGGCTCGGGTAATTATCAGCACCCAGACTCTAAGTGGTATTAAACAGAGTGATAAAAACCTCTGGAGCACACATTTATTCCCTTATTAATAGACGTACAGGCACCAGAGCTGTGTACATCTCCTTCATGAGGCATTCACAATTCTTAACGGAAGTAAGATCACAAGTAGCAAGGGAATAAACGATGACAAAGGAATGCCATTGTCAAAGTTGAGTTGAGAAGCTTTTCACAAGAGACTCTCGACAGACTTATGATGACATGACTACAATTATTATTTATTTCTGGTGATGAAACCAAGGATTCCTCAGAAGTGCCATTGTAACTCGCAAGCCTGAAGAAACCTGAACAAGACGACAATGAAAAAAACAACAGTTTGAAGGTGGGAGAAAAACCCCAGAAGAATATTCTGAGGAAAACCCACGGAATCAGGTAGGGACCGAAAACCCATCCACGTGTGGACCAGGACATGTATCGAACCTGAGTCACAGCAGTGGAAGGCAAGGACAGAACCACTGCGCCAACCTGACTCTTGCGATGTACACATTTTATCCCAAGGAGGGCTCATGCCTGGTACCTCGACTCAAGATGCTGACAGGTTTATTCTGTAAGCTTCATCCTCTCACCTGTTTAGATGTCTTGTCGCCAAGTGTTTCCGCTACTTCTTCAAACACTCCTTGAGTTGCTCCTTTATCACGACACCACTGCAGTAACAATCTGTCAGCATCCCTAAATGACAGAAACACGGGGAGAAAAAAAGGAAATTTTTGACAATTTACTATACCCAAGAGCACAATGCAGACTATGTACTGCGGTGTCTAAAACTTAAGACACAAAAACATCAGCAAACTTAGGAAACATCAGTACATGCCCTGCAATTTCACAAATTATACATAGTAACCCTGACCAAAGGAACATGCCGCTCTCCAGTAAGCCAAGTGTAACCGTGAAAAATGACACACTGTGGGGAACTCGCACTAAACAGACTCTACATTGGGATTAACTAACCAAACTAAACTAAACTCAGGATCTTTGAAAGGAAAAGTCGCGAGGAGATTGAATTAATAGAGACAAGGGACAAAATTCTAGATTTCAAACCAAAAAGGACCCAAAAAAAATTATTAACAAAAAAAAACCTTAAACCAAAAACCAGAACTAAAAGCAGAGAATAAAACCTAAAACCTGAAACTTAAACCCTAAAACCAACAGAGTGTGTAATAATAAGTGGACCTTAAAGAACACTTCTGGAAGAAAATCTATAACTCTAGCAGAAAAACACTCACACAGGGCAAGGCGCACCCAAGAAAAATCAAGGGGAAAAGAGAGGAAACTCAGAAATAATGTCTTCTCTCTACTGCCGCTGGACTGTTACTGATCATGAGGGGTCTGTGGTCTTAGAGGGTGGCAGGGCACATGGTCTTGGGCCAGGGGGGAACCAATGGCATGAGTCGAATTTACATACAATGTGGACTTGTTACTGGGGAAAGTTCATCAGGGGGATACACAACTATGAAAGGGTAGGGGAAAGCTAATAAAAAAAACGCTGGATTTGCTCAGGGAACTACTCCTATACTAAAGCACTACAAAAATACATTGACAAAATACAAGTTAAATTTGGCCCTGCCACACAAGCACTGCTTGCAGTAGAGCCCATCACAAGTCATCTAGTTCCAAGTCGAGTCTCAAGCTATTCAAATGAACTGTGACAAACCATTCTCATTGTTCACCTGTTACTTGTGACTAGAACCTTTGACCGGACTTGTGGTTGACTTGTGATTGACTTGTGGTTGACTTGTGGTTGACTTGTGATTGACTTGTGATTGACTTGTGATTGACTTGTGGTTGACTTGTGATTGACTTGTGATTGACTTGTGGTTGACTTGTGATGGGCTTGTGATGGACTTGTGATGGACTTGTGATTGACTTGTGGTTGACTTGTGGTTGACTTGTGATTGACTTGTGATTGACTTGTGGTTGACTTGTGGTTGACTTGTGATGGGCTTGTGATGGACTTGTGATTGACTTGTGATTGACTTGTGGTTGACTTGTGGTTGACTTGTGATTGACTTGTGATTGACTTGTGATTGACTTGTGATTGACTTGTGGTTGACTTGTGATTGACTTGTGATTGACTTGTGGTTGACTTGTGATGGGCTTGTGATGGACTTGTGATGGACTTGTGATTGACTTGTGGTTGACTTGTGGTTGACTTGTGATTGACTTGTGATTGACTTGTGGTTGACTTGTGGTTGACTTGTGGTTGACTTGTGATTGACTTGTGATTGACTTGTGATTGACTTGTGATTGACTTGTGATTGACTTGTGATTGACTTGTGTTTGACTTGTGATTGAGCTGTGATTGAGTTGTGATGGATTTTTTTTTGTTGGAAGGACTATGTGATGGACTTGTGATGAAATTGTGATGGGCTTGTGTTGGTCCATTACAACACTGAGTCCTTGAAGTCTTACCTCGTCCAGACAATCACCGCCCCATCCTTTCTATCCACGTTGGCAGCCGACAGCAGCAATGTCCCTCCAGATTTCCCTGAGTCACTTCTCAAGTCTTGACTGATTGGACTCTTCATTGATCTTGAAGACTCGTCCCCAGACACGCCCTCTTGAGGCGAACCATTGGCAGCTTCTGTCGCGTCATCTGCCAGTTTTTCAGGAACATCTTGTTTTTGTACGGATACTGAAACTGCCTTCACAGCTTGTCCGTCATATTGCACTTTAATCGAACCAGTCGCATTTTCGTCAAGGTTTCCCTCCGCAAGTTCTGAGGATGATGCAACGGGACTTTGAACTGGAGACGATCTCAACTTGGCCAGACTTTCAAACAGCGGCACACGCTCCGATTGTCCAAACGGCACTTTGGGACTGTGAGTCAGTCGGACAGTCTGCACTCGCCGTATGGCCTTTGCTGGTTTCCTTGGTAATGACCTCTGACCTTTCTCTCCATCACCTACCCGACTACTGTCCTGTGTTGTTGGAACCATGGAAATTGTCTCCAATAATGGAGTTTTCTTTGGATCGGTCTTGTTTGGCTTGGTTTCTTGCACAGATGCGTCAATCTTCTCATGTTTCCCCACAGTGCTGAAGTGCCTGACAGGAGAATCAGGCAGCGTCTCCTCACACATCAAATTCTTGACGGACGGTGGGTTCGAACCCTCCCCGTCCTCTGTCTTTTCCTCGGCAAGGCGTTCCTTCAGCTGCCTCATGTGGTCCTCTGTGCTTTGATCGTCTTCATCGTATGTGACCGGTGAGTTGGCACGGCTTCCGTTGCCCTCTAGTATGACCCCTGACCCTGAGAATAAAAGTACAGTGAAATCTCGATAAGCCAAATCTCAAGGGAATGGATACAAATTTTGAGATATCAGAGTTGGCCAAGAGTTCCCCAAAGTTCCCAAGTTATGCATATGTACAGTGTACATGAATAGCTTTCACCGTAACTCTCCTTCCTTTTACTGATTTTAATGGTGCATTTTTTTCGATCACAAATCATCACTTTGCTCAGAATTTATATTTTTCTTGCCTAAATGTGTCTGCTGTATCGATAACTATAACAATAAACCACTCAAATTGTGTAACTTCGTGTAGCAAATCCTTGTTTCGTGTCATTTGTCGATGTCTAGTCAGTAGTGATTGCGAGATTTTTTGCAAGCACCACTCTCATGGTATTCCTGATGTGCTGTCACGTGACCGGTCATGTGACTGGTCCTATTTGAGGGCGTGCTATTGACTTTTATAAATAGGTATACTTTATTTTGAGACACCCTGTCTAAGCCTAAGAAGTTGTCCAACAATGGCACAATTCATCAATTGTGTCCGAACTGTCAATTCAACATCACTGAACAATTTGCCAAGTCTACAACGTACCTAGTAGCGTGGTTTGTGAGCTAGGAGCAGATTGAGCAGGTACTTCAGGTCGTGGGCTGGGCTTACTCTCGCTACTCCCCCCAGACTGACAGCTATCATGACTACCCTGACTATTGATAGGTGAGACGGTGCTCTCGGGTGTGGCTCCTTCAACTCCTCGACTCTCCTCTGAAGTGACAGGTGCATCATCGACTCCATCATCATCATCATCATCATCATCATCGACGTCATCGTCATCTTCCTTATCATCCTGATCGTCCTCATCGTCCAAGTCTTCAAATTCATCGTCATCCTGTCCATCCTCAGCATCATCATCATCGTCGTCATCGTTGACGTCGTCTTCATTGACGTCGTCATCATCAACGTCCGTCTCTTTCCCGTCTTCGCCGTCTTCCTCATCTTCCTCTGATGGGTTCTCGTTCAGGTAGTCGGCCAGATTGTCACACATCACCGAAAGGTGAGCCACGGCATCGTTGTACGTCCCCTCTTCTTCCTCCTCTTCGACTTCTTCCTCAGCATCCTGCTCCGCATCCTCAGTCGACGCCCAGTGAACCTTCTGCGTCTTCCTCCCCGAGGGATTCCGACCGGACCCTCTCTTCGGGTTGAGACTCTGGGTGCTATCCTCACTGGTACCCGGTTGCTGTGAGCCAGTGAGGAGGTGAGCTCTTCGTTTGCTGCCCATGGAGAATCCTCTCAAAGAGCTTATCAGCTCTTTTCTTGTAACCTATTGAAAAGGAAAGCAAATTGAAAAAAATAAAAACATTTAAACAAGACTAGGATTGCCGAGTTGAACTTCACCCAAAAGTCTCAGTTTAATACCTTATGTATTACTCCCAGACACAGTCTGTTAGTGACTCATTGATGCAGTCAGACAGAAGACATTAGGCTGGAAAACGAGAAGTATCCACTTACCCTGGCACTGCAATAGGCACAGTGACGGACTTTACGTTGGACCCAGGTGTCGTGCGACTTCTCATGGCAACTACAGTTACATCCCTGTGTTCCGCACTGGAGATGCGTGTTCAGCTCCTGCCATGGATCCAACGGCTGACTCTACAAATGAACAACAAATCACCGGACATCAGAACCATCAAAGAATGAATAGCACAGTTCATTAAGAACTTTTTTTATTCGAATATCTGAATATTCAATCATTCACCAAATATCCAAATTGCATTTTACCAAATTGAATATTCGAAAAATGTAAGCTGTCTTTAAAAGATGACGAAAAATGTCTGTGATGTCATTTTATTCATATAAATTGAGTAGTTTCAGCTTGTCGACCTGTCGGCCTGTGCAGGGAAATAGCTGTAGTCACAGCTGATCTGTCAGTTTCGAGGCGAAATTCGATGGTCAAGTCGTAGTACTAGTCCGTGGCGACGTCTTTTGCTGATGTGACTCGAGTCGAGTCAGAATCACCAAAATCATAACTTGAGATGGATTCGAGTCCAAGTCATTGACCTGAGTGCTACACTACTGGCATTCAACATCAGTCTGGTCAGAAAAGAAGCAGGATTTATAAAGCCAATGAATCATCATATCTATGCTTCTGATCCGAATCTATCTCAAACCATCGCTCTCAATTACCTTTGACCCAGAGGCAGATTTCTTCCTAGCAGGCGACTTCAAGATGGACGGCAATCTTCCCTTCAGCAGGGCAGCTTTAGGCAGGAGACGATGGAGTGTAGATGGCCTGGGGCCTGATGAAGCTTGGGTACTAGACACAGGTTTGTTGGGCGGTCTACCAACACGTGACTTGGTGATCGGGATTTCCTCGTCACTGTCTGGGATTTCAATCTCTTCAAAGCTGTCATACTGAAACAAAAACAAGTCCAGCTGTTATGGATCTTGATTCTAAAAGTCTTTTTCAAGTTTAAAAGTTCCTAATGAAAATGTGGTTTGTTCTGAAACTGGTCTTTCTCAAGTAAGTGTTCTTATCCTTTAGGACAACCATTCTCACAGGTAGAAAAAAATATAGGCTTTATTTTGAACAGGTGATGTTCCCCTTTCAATGTTAGCATTAAGATAAATTTCAAGCAAAAAATACTCAACATTTCCAGATTTTTTTTTAAACAAGGAAAGCCTCCTCATCTTAAATAACAACTTGATACCTCCTTATCCTTGTCATCATCCATGATGATTTCCTCAAAGTCCATCATGTAGTTGTCAGGTGGTCGCTCATCGGGGAAGAGAAGTGAGAACTCCTGCTCCAGATGAGGTTGTCCCTTCAGTAAGGGTAGGATACTCTCCTTGAGCTGCAGGTGGAATGAAAGATCAATCAATTAGATATGCAAATGAGGTTGTACTTTTAAAAGGAGTAAGATGCTCGCCTTGAGCTGCAGGTGGTATAAGAGCCAATCAATTAGGTATGCAAATTAGCTTTGTCTCTTCAGGAAATGATATTCTCTTATAGACCAACCATTTCTGCAAATTGACTTTGTCCTTTCAGGAAGGGTAGGATGTTTTCCCTTGAGCTGCAGGTGGTAGAGGGCGAGTCAAAAAAAGGGGAATCCAAACCCCCACAAATATATTTCATATTTAAAAAAATATGTAGCACCAAAAAATAATAATGACTGGAAAGCCGATTTCATAAACTACTTTTAGATTAAAAAAAATTACTGAAATTGGTCAATCCGTTCAAAGATCATCACCATTTAAACGCAGTGACCCTAAAACCTGTTTCCTCCAAAAAAACAACAACTTGTTGTGTATTCTAACTGTTTGGAACAACAAAGAAAACAACACAGAACACTTGTTTCAACAGCTGTCAACAACTGTAGTTCACAAAATCCTTATTAACAACCCTTGTAAGGCAAACAATATGATTTATAAAATCCACTTTTTTTTAAGACGGGCCTTCAAAAGGACTTTGTTGAATATTTTTTACTTTTAAACCGACGTATTATCGCTGGTGATTTTTGAAGACAATTGTGACGATGATTCTTGAAATCACATTTTTGGACGAAAGAGGTTTTAGGGTCATTGTGTTTATATGGCGATATTCTTTGATTGAGCAATTTCAGAATTGTTTTCATCTAAAAGAAGCTTATGAAATTGGCTTTCCGGTAATTATTATTTTTGGAGATACATATTTTTTAGATATGAAATATAATTTTGGGGGTTTGGGTTCCGCTGTTTTTTTAACTCACCCTGTATAACTAATCAATTAATATAATTACTATCAATTAATAATCAATTATATATGCAAATGAGTCAAAGGTCTATTGTCATTGTGCCACTCCTGAGCAACCCTCAAGATCAGTTTCTGCTGATATAGGATCAAACCTCACAGTAGCCTATAAGCAATAAGAATGCAAATATTATTATTATTTGTTTTTTCAGTAATCACTTGAGGATAATTTCACTTCGTTCTTGAGACCAGGCCACTGTGAGCGCCCTCAACGGCCATGCACAAAGCCAATACTCACATCATTATTTGTTCTGTCATCGTTGGATCCCCACTCCATGATTGTGCTCAGGACTTTTTGGAATTGAGAAGGATTCTTCTGGAAATGAACTTCAACTTGACGAAGGAAAATCCTTGCCTTGGCAAACTCTAGGTTCTCCATCAACTAAGGAACGTAAAAAAAAAAAAAAAATGAGTTAAATATTTATTTATTTTTCCAAAAAAATTCTGAAGCAATTCCACAGAACTTGCTAAATATGTCAATGTAAAATTAGGTATGCTTCTACTTCCACTACATATTAACCTTGGACAAATGAAAGTATAACTCAGGCTAGTTCTATAAATTCAGTATTTTTCAACATTTCTGATGATCCGCTTTTGATGAACATAAATAAAAGATAACCATCCTCACCACTCCACATTCTAAGGCGATGTCAGTGGGCAAGAAAGCAGTGAAATCTTCAATCAGATCGGGATGACCCTCCAACGCCTGAGAAATCTTCTGGTAGACCTGAGAAGTCGGAGAAACAAACAATTCATCGGTCCCAATCAAATTACCAAAGGAAAACTCGTAACAAAACTAACGTAACAGAACCAAACATATTGTAAAATCAATTTCTGATAAACAACACATAAATAAACATTTCATACAGCATTACATTTTGTTTTCATGACATGATTGTACTAAGACAGTTTTAGTAAGTGTTCTACCTACTAGGCCCTTGACACATGTATACTTCTCACAGAATACGTAATATTGCGAAAAGAAATTATGCAAATGGTAGGCAAAAGTTTGACGCAGTAGTCTCATGAAGATTGGTAAGCAAAAGAAATATTGAACTAAACAGGCAAAGCGTTTAGCAAGATAAAATACAAAGCAAATGGAAACATTTACTAACCTCATCTGCTGGTATCTCTGGAGCCTGTGAAAATGAGTTGAATATTCCCAGGAAATCAACGTATCTCTCTGGATCTGATGAAAATCTCTCCTGTAAACAAACAGCAATGGATTCATTTCAAGGCTAAGCAGAGAATGGTAGATGGTATCGAAACTACAATAGGATTTGACCGAACCAACAAACCCACAGACCCTCAAAGCAAAAGTAAACAATGTCGAGAATTTGGTATAGCCCAAGTTTCCTATAATTGACTGCAATTTCCATTACCTTGACTTTGTCGAGGTACGCTCTCGAGAAAGACATTTCCCGTTCCTCTCTCTGCATCACACAAAAAAAAACAAAGGAAAAATCTAATCAACGATAAAAGTCCAGCAGATATTTAAGAAAGACAACAGAACTTTTCTGACAATATCATCAACATGACATTTTTCTGTGTTAATTTAATATTTTTCAAAATTAATTCCAATATCCTTGGAATGGTATAATTATACCAGATTTTACTCCTAATATTAGTCTTGCCTTTGGATCTTTAGACACAATGTCCGAGTCTAGCAGCACCACAGTGGATTCTAAATCTCGTCTCAGCTTAGTCTTCATGCGTTTGGCAGCCATCTTGGTGGTCAGAATCGATGCTTTTTCTATGTCCGTTGCATCTGTAATCCCATCACCTGCTCTGAGATGAGTGATGGGCAAGCCCTCTGCGTCAGAAACCTCTTGGCTGTTGGAGTCTGCATTCTCTAGGATGTTCTCTCCTGGAGATGCTACAGCATCCTCAAGATTGTCCTCCTCTGCTCCTTCATCATCAATCAAAGAGTCAGGGGTACTGCTCTTACTTCTTGAAGGAGGACTACTCGTTTCCTTCAGGATGTTCACATCCTCCTCCTCCTCATCGAGCACTGGTGAGTTTTCCTTCATTGTGGCTGGGTCATCTGCACTTGGGCTTTTAATTGAAGGAGTTGGGGAAGACTTGGTTGAAGAAGGCGTGAGCTTTTTGACCGATGAAGGACTGTTGTCTGAATCTGCAAAGTTCTTGTTTTCAGAGTCTTTTGTGGTATTGACAGTTGAGTTTCCTGTTGAAGATTTCTCATCAATTAGAGTAGGTTTGGTAATCAAATTTGACGGCTTCGAGTCAACTGCATGGGATGCAGGCTTCTCGACTTGTGCTTTGGAAGATATCTGTCTGCTCTTCCCATCTCTTCCTTTTCTCTCTTTACTCGGTTGATTGTCACCTTTACCAATATGAGAAACACATTCACTTTTCACTGGCTGGAAGTTCTGTAGGGCCGCGATACCACTTGGACTGATGGATGTTGAGGCTGCCTTGGGGCTAGTATCTGGGGTTGAAGTTGGTGTTACCGAATGGCAATCCGGGGAGTTGACATTGGTGGCAGAAGTGGGATTGATTTTGGTGTCAGCGGTGGGATTGGTCAAAGCGTGTGTAGCACTCGGTTGGCTTATTACTTGTGTAAATCCTCCAGCAGAGGAAGTGATAATCTGCACTGTTGCTCCTCCCATAGTGCTTATGACGCCTTGTTGAGGAGTTATCACCAAGACCGATGGTTGCGAAACTTCCTTCGGAACATTTGCACCGTTTGAAACCTTGGGTGCAATTTTTGTGGGAAATAACGTTCGGATCCTTAACTGTCCTTCCGACCCAAGACTCGGAGACACTGGATCCAGCTTTGAGAAGGAGGGCGTGTGCTGCTTGACCTTTACAGCAGTTTCTTTGACTTGAGGCGCGGAGACTGGAGTGATCCTGCCGGACTCCTGGTTTTGAGGTTTCTCTTGTTGAATAGCCGGTGTTAACGGAGCTAACCGCTTGGGATAAAATGCCGACATGTGTTTCTACAGAGAGATACAAAAGGGATATGAAACAAACATGGATGAAATTGCCATTTAAAAAAGAAGGCTGAAAATTGGATAAAACGTCAGAAAGATATTTCCATACTGATGTCTTTCTCTCCATTTCAAAAAGTCTTTCAACTTATTCAAGTCTGGAAAATCTCACGCCTCACAAACTCTCTTTAAAAATAGTAGATTAATTTAAGAACATTTAAATTAGTCATAGTTTGTAAAATTCTCATTAACACCCTTTTGTTAAAAGCTACAAGGATTATAGACTCAAATTAAAACAGGAAACTACTAAGACAAGAAATAAACCCACAACATCTGATAATCTATGACAAGCAAAACAGAGAAACAAGACAAAACGGATTCTGTTGAAGACTTTTTCCAAAAGAAAAATACAACAATGATCAACTCTTTACACTGTATTCATTCTCTGATGAAGCTAAAAATCATACAGTGCTGGGGTGGTTTGGAGTGGTACAGGGAGTAATAATAATAAGGGAACGTGTGGTCTAGCGGTAGAGCACCTGTAGGCGCCATGATCGTGGGATTGTGGGTTCGAGCCCCGCAGTGGCCATGCGTGTTGTGCCCTTGAGTAAGGCGCTTTACCTCAATTACTCCTCTCAACCCAGGTGTTAAATGGGTACCGGCATTGTTCAATGCTGGGAAGGTAACAGACTCGCTGTGGAGGAGGTGTGGCGATCCCTCCACAGCAGCATTTCATGGACTCAGGTCTGGCCCAATCGCTAAAGAGAGATGGGCACTCCGTTCCTGTGAACACATGTTCGTCCCCTTTACCTTTTTTTTTTTTTTAATAGTAATTATAATGTGTTGCTCATATATCGCTTTAAACCTAAGGTTTCAAAGCCCTTTACATTTATTATCCCTGTTCATCAGGAATGAGACCATTTTTTTTCTGCAGCAGCTCCAGATCAACACACTTTGGTGTGTACCTTCACATGTACCAATTTATAATTCTGGGTGGAGAGAGGAGATTGTAGTAAAGTGTCTTGCCCAAGAACACAATCACCATATGTTCCCCGTCGGGGTTCAAACCCACAAATCACTTGACAGTTTAGGGCAGTAAAAGGGAAAAGGGTTAATATTTTAATCCACAAGAACATCTTCCATGGGTACATAAACCTGAACTCGCAATCGTATTAAAGAAACAAACCTTCAACCATTCCGGTCTCTTGTCGTACAGCTGGAAGTTATCAACGGGAGCCTTCTCACTTCCAGGAAGAACAGGTGCACAAGTTGGTGTCAGCGTTGGCTTGAGGCCACCTTTACGCCAGTCCTGAAAATTGAAATCACACATTCACAAAGAATGAAACATTTCCAACACTAAGCTCCCTAAAAGTACAAAGCAACATACATAGACTTGTTTTTGGTACCAGATTCAAGCAACCTTTGCTTAACCCTAACCCCCTTAAGTTATTTACTAGGAACTTCCTCGCACTTGCAAATTCCAACACCCTACGGTTAACTCAACACCCAAACTGTTGGACTCTGATTATGGTGGTATGCCTGACCCCATGCAAAGCATAATCAGTTTACTAGTGCAGTACTCACTCCAACAGATTCCAACAAACATGCATTTGGATTTTGATGGTTTGGGGTGGTTAGGGTTAATGACAGAATTTCACAAGACAGAGAACATCAACAGGGAAGTGGATCCCAGACTTCTGTATTGCAAATCCAGTGTATTACCATTCAGGTATCTGCCTGGTTGTCCGACATTTTCTGGACAATAATCTAGGTGTCAGGTGGGCGCAGCAGTATTTTCCTTGTTTTCTAACACTGTCCCAGGTTCGAATCCCGCCTTGACCATGTGGATTGAGTTTTCAGTCCCTACCTGATTCTGTGAAGTTTTTCTTCCTGTATTTTCTCCCTTGTCAAGGGCTATTCCAGCCAACTACCGAAATAAATCAATCAACCTTAGACCTAATGACGTCGAGCTTTGTTTACATGAGCACTTTCCTATGTGGCAGATGGTGCCTACTTCGTCTGACGTCCCGACTTCGCTCCCATAGGAAAACGCACATGTAAACAAAGCCATTATGTCAGTAGGTCTCAAGCCATGTCGGAATTACTTGGCAAGGCTTGAAATTACACACGAGTCTATGGTAGCGGCTGCAGCCACTTCACATAGACTCATGCGTAACTTCAAGCCGTAGCCAAGCAATTCGAACGCGGCCTTAGGTCTATTGGTACATTACGCATATCTCACCTTGATGACGTTAGGGTGCCTTTTACTGCAGACGTTCTTGACATGCACCAGGACTTGTTGCGATGTCTTGATAGGCAGCATGTTCTGACAGATCATTCTGCACTGCGTCTGCCGATCTTTGCAAGCTGGGTACTGCATCAGACCAAGAACTATTAAACTAAAGACAACAGGTGGAGGGAAAAATAATGGATGATTTATAATTAAGGTTTACCTCAGCTCTCTCAATCTTGGCGATTCACATTGCAGTGCGCCACCAAGAGTTTGCCATGAAGAGTTCATTTTTCGCAGTGCATTGTGGGAGACGGTCGACAAAATCGCCGCGCGGGACGTTTGAAATTGTTAAATTTTCCAGTCAGTAGTTTCGTAAGCGTATGATTCAAGTATCTGTTTGCCCTTTTTTTTTTTTTTTATCAATACATGGTGTTTTATGTAAGGCAGCAGAACGCTATGCCCCACTCTATAACATCTACTGACACTTCTTCGAATTTTCAGATAATTGGGTGATTCACAATTATCTGAAAATTCTTGTAATTCTAGCAAATTCTTGAAATGCAAATACATGTACCAACGAATCCATTTGTGTTGTGTTGATAGCTATATTTTGGTTGTATTTCTGAAATACTTGTATTTGTTAATATTAATGTCCGTCGTACGTTTGACCAATGCACTTTTTCCTTATGGGTTTTACTTTATGTTACATTATTTAATAGTTTGTATGGTAAGCAGGGCCCAAATGGAAGCCAGTTTTTAAACTGTTTGGGCATACCCTGGGTAAACAAATGGAATAAATAAATAAACAAATAAATATATAAACATCACCAGTGGCTCCCATATTTTATGTACAAGTATAGTCCAGTGTTGTAGTTCAGTACATTTCCATGAGTACGAGTATGAGTACGAGTCCTTTGCCATGAGTACAACTACAAATACAAGAACGAGGCACTTTTTTCCATGGGTACGAGTACAAGTACCAAAAATGTACTCGAGTACGAGTACCACTACGAGTACAAGTATTTACAACGAGTAGGAACAGATTTCAATCGGTGGGGCCTACACGTGTTCTCAATGGCCTTTTGCTATCAAGCTAGGCATTAAACAATATGCAGAAACCTCCGAAACAGTAGAAAATTGCTTCTTTTCCTGCAAGAACCTCTGAAATTTTAGTCAATTCTTATGAAAATATGAGTGCAACACTGAAGTATTTTGAGCAGTGGTGGCTGACATTCACCGGACAAATGCTGTACCATACAATCTTTGGTAGGCCCCACTGTGTTCATTCTACTATAAGCTCCAAATACCACATTTACCACATTGGATAGCCCCTTGGTGGGATATACTGGTTCGTGCGCATATAACACGAAGTACACACGACTCATTTTATTCTGAAAGTGCACAAAGCCATAGTGTCTTCTCATGAGCATCAGGTGTCTTCGGCGATGCATTAGAATTTCTCTCCCAGTGGTCTCCCCCAACTCTCCCTTCCTTACCATTGAGGGGGTACTCGTGCAAGGAGCGAAAGTAGCTCAACATTTTACTGTTGTTGCTGTGCTAGACTGTACTGAATTATTCCCAAAATTTCAAAACTGCAAATACTGTTAATCCAGAAGAGAGTGGAACTAAGATTGATTTCTTACATGTCCTCCGATTTCTCAAAGATCGTCTTCTCCAGCGGTTTGTCCGTCAGGCTGCACACAGGCAGTAACTCCGAGAACATGAAGACGCTACTATGGGCGATGATTCTCTGAGCGCCCTCTGTTGGTGAACTGTAGACACAACTGGCTTTGACCTTGGACGAACAGGGTTTGTCGTTGGATTTGGTTTTGACCTTGGGTAAAATGGGTTTTTCGTTGGAGTTTATCGAGGCAAGCTCTGAAAGAAAATAATTTGAAATTCAAGGTTAAAAAAATTGCAATTCAAGGTGTAAAAATGCAAAAGCTATGGGTAAATACGGGCAATGCAGAAAGTCTTAACGTCACCCTTATTGCCGAATTTATATGAAGATTTGCCAAATTTATTTGGAAATTCCATTGCATGATGATGATAAACTTCAAGCATTCTATGACATCAACATGAAAACTTGCGACGATCTTAACCCTAACCACCCCCAAACCCTTCAAAATCCATCTGCATGTTTTGTTGGTATCTGTTGGAGAGAGTACTACACTATTAAAATGATTATGCTTAACATGGGGTCAGGCATCTCTCATTTAACATCTCTCTTTATCAAATTACACTTCTGGGAACTGTCAGAACAAAAATGTGCAATAAACTAAAATACTATTTTTTGTTTTAACTTATTTTGAATATTAAACCCTATAAATAAAGCAACGGCGGAACTGTCAAATATCAAAAATGTGCAGTAAAGTAAAACATTTGTTCTTTTAACCAAAATTTGGATATAAACCTTCAAAAAAGGTAACAGCAGACAGACTAAAGAGTCCTGATGCAATCCTGTTGTTTGATTTTGGCAGATTCAGGCAGTTAGGGTTAATCAAAAATATTTATATTTCAGTACGTGAACGAAAATCGTTGAGGCATGTGCTTCTGTTCAACATGGATACACGCGAGTGGATCTCTTGCGCATTCATTGTTAATGAATTAACATAACAACAACACCACAAAGGGCTTAGTGCAATCAATCTATACCTAACCTTTCTCGGTGACAGAGACTTCTTGCACGGTTATCTGCAGGGCATCAGCTAAATTGCACGGTCTGAACGCTGAAGTTGGGTATGTGAGTTGCTGGTTACCAGTCCCTGTGAATGGTCCCCTGAAGGTGGCCTCGCTACGGCCGGCGAGCATGTCCAACTCGCTCTGCGAAAAGAAATGAGAAATCCTGATCACAGCAAAAGAACGATTTTCAAAATCTGAAATTTCAGTGAGGTTTTTCAAAAGATGTTCTATCTGTGATTGGCTTCAGCGATCGAAGTACAAGTACCAGTAGGCCTTTAACCAGTTCGCACCGGCGGCCATGTATGTACACGCACAAGTTTTGCGGTATTCGGAACGGATGCAAAACACACAGGGAATGAGGCCGGAAATATCTGTCAGTGACCCGCTCGCAGCGAGCGAGGCCGGAAATATGGGTGTGCTGCCCGAGGGTGATGGCTTCAACCTGCCTGGCTTGAGGTCGATTGAAAAGTAATCCCACGCCTCGTTCCGTTCTTGTCAAAATAATCCCGGCGTGAACTAGTTAAATCTATCCCAAAGACAGCTTTAAATCAAATGTTGTATTTTTTTTTTTCAAAGTTGAACAAAGAAATTGACTAGAGCTGGGTGTGAACCTTCAACCTCCAGATTGCTCTACCAACTGAGCTACCCAGCCTTGTGTTGGCAGCTGCCCAATTTGTCCATCTCTGTGTTCGAGGGGCTGGATAGCTCAGTTGGTAGAGCACCGGAACGACAATCCGGAGGTTGCCGGTTCAAACCCCACTCCAGTCAATTTCTTTGTTCAACTTTGAAAAATTGTTATAATGCACCTACTTAGTTTCCCATTGTGGTGTACTAGAAAATTAAATAAACACATGAACACACTAAAATGATAAAATCACACACTGGCGGATATTTTTGATAGACCGACACTTATTTTATTTACTGCATCAACGCGATAAAGAGCCTCTGAAATCTGACATAGCCAATATATATGCAATTTCATCAATAACAAGGTGTTACAAGCAAAAGAATGCAATGACTTACCAGGAAGAGTTTGGCTTGGTTCATGTGTGGTTCCAATGAGTTATTGCCTTGGCTGAGTACATGGATCTGAGCCAGTAACTGCACATGCTGTCAGGAAAAAACGATGAAAAACAATATATCAACACATTGTATACATATCAACAAGTACAAAATGTATTCTGTTAAACAGTTGTAATGATACCTGTAGTCAATTTCATCAGAAGTCAGTATTTACAAAGTAACAGGGGAAGAACAATGAAATTTTGACCATTTTGTTACACTTAATTTGGCTAGCTTATCACTCCAATAGAGACTGGGTGATGTGTGCTTGGACTTGCATTCAAGTCTTCGAGTCCGAGCCTGAGTCACCTCTCCTGAGTCCGAGTCATGCAGGTCGAGTCTGAGTCCGAGTCACAAGTTACAAAAGTCTAGTCTGAGTCATGAGTCACCTTTAAGTACTATATATTGGAAATAAATTTTGAGGCGCACACACTGTGTATGTAATGTACTTAGATGCATTTCTTTCTTTTGCACAGCACTGACTGTATCGCTTGCATAGGAAAGGATAATCTTTTGTGGTATTTTGGGTCGATTCCCGAATCACGCAGTCAGGAATCTGAGTCTAAGTCTGAGTCTGCAGGGTCATTTGTTATTTTGACTCGAGTCTGAGTCCGAGTCATGGAAAATGGGACTCGAGTCCGAGTCACGAGTCACACAACTCTACGTGTGCTTGTAGTTGTGTTTGATTTGTGTTTGATTTGTGATTGACTTGCAAGGACTTGTGATTGTCTTGTGATTGTCTTGTGATTGACTTATGATTGAATTGTGATTGACTTATGATTGACCTGTGATTGACTTGTGATAGACTTGGGATAGACTTGTGACTGTCTTGTGATTGTCTTGTGATTGACTTGTGATTGTCTTGTGATTGACTTGTGATTGTCTTGTGATTGAATTGTGATTGAATTGTGATTGTCTTGTGATTGACCTGTGACCTGACTTGTGATTGACTTATGATTGACTTGTGATTGATTCATAATTGACTTGTGATTGACTTGTGGTTGATTCATGATTGACTTGTGATGAACTTGTGATTGTCTTGTGATTGAATTATGAATGACTTGTGATTGACTTATGATTGACTTATGATTGACAGGAACTTTTCAAGCATTCCAAGTTTTTGAGCCATTCTCTTACCTGTTGCATCTGTTGCTGTAGCTGACATCTCTCATCTGCAGTAAACAGCATGAGCTGTTGCTGCGGCTGCTGCTGCTGTTGTTGCACAATCTTTTTGCTCTTATGAGGCCCCTCCTTCGGTGTGATGGCCTGGCGTTGGGCTGTGATCATTTCCGACAAGGTTGGCTGTGGAGGCTTGTCAAATAGCCGCATATCAAAATCTGCCGCCCAGTCCTCATTTTCATACTATGTAAAGAAAAAATAACACAAACTCTTCGTTCAAAGAACTTTTTTATTTAATTCTATAAATTTAATGTCATCGAGCAATTTTTTTCCGGAATCATTTTTTTTCCATATCGGTCAGGGTAGGACCACGTTCTGTTCTTGAAAGGAGTCTGTTAGTTTATCATTTTCAATTTTAGGGGATGACTGTTTCAAGTTGTTTTTGAAGAGTAAAAACAAATGTTTATTTTTACTTACAGCATCAATCAGTTCATCCAGCAACTCATTGACTTCTTTTTCTGTAGACAAAAAAAAAATGCATGGAAAACATAGATTATGATAAAAAAGAAATAGAAGACTGCAACAGTGCTATTGGTTCCGTGCACACGTACTCCCTAAAAATAGTTATCAAGGCGGTGTGTTGGGGAGACGACTGGGATAAACATTCCAATGAAATGTCGATGACGCCCGATGCTCATGTGAAGACTTTAGAGCTTTGTGCGCATTCAGAGTAATTAAGTTGTGCGTACTTGGAGCAATATACACATGAACCAGTGTCTGCGTACGATGTGTCTCGTCCACTGCGATCTCGACAGTGGTCCAAAACATGTTATCTACTGTTGTGCATGTGGTTTTTATGCTTAAAAGTACTTGTGAAATTTATCGTTTCACATAAAATGCTAATCTCCAATTCCATCAACTCTTACAATGTTTATTTATTTATTCATTTTATTTATTTATTTCTTATGTACCCTGGGGAAACCTCTCAGTGGTACGCTGTTATCCAGAGGTGCCCAGCAATTATACAGTACAATTCATTTAAAATTGCAAATACAGAAAACACTAAAAATAGTAAACAGTAAAATGCGGGGTACATAAAAACACTTTTTCTCAGAACGTATAGATCCTTTGTATTACAGCCATTTTGGGGGTGTGTACTCTGTTCCTCAGGGCTTGATTAGACTTCTTGTGCATTCATCATAACTGAATGAAAAGAAACAAAAGAGACTAATCGCAGGATGAACATCTTAAGACTTACTGCTTATCCGGACAGTCTTATCATTCCTGAAATCCTCTTCGTCTACCGCCTCCTCTTCGGCCAAGAAGTTATACTCTGGATCATTCTGATCATCTTCACCGGTATCACTGACTTCTGGATCCACTAGAAAATCAGCAACACAAAATCATCATATTTAAAGTCTAAATTTTAAAAATGAGTGGATCCTAGTCAATATAGTTCTTTTCAAATACCTGTTTCAGACTTACACAATCACTTTGAGCAACTACAAACGATGACATGGAATGACTTCAGAGTCTAGTTAATAGAATATTCAATACATAAAGTTTACTTTTCTGAAACCGAAATCCATTTGGGTCAGCCCCAGTCGCTTCTAGTACTATTTGGTTTGGTACGACTATGGAACGTAAGCCTGAAACAGGTACAGTGGATCGTCGCTAAACCAAACACGACTGTACCGAACATTCGGCTTTACCGAACATGGTCCTTGGCTCCCGATTTTTGTGTGCCAAACCAACCGAACATTGTTGTTGAAAAATGTCAAGAGAAGAGCGACAAGTGGCTATTAATTCCCCCAAGGCATAGAAAAGGAAAGCCACCCATCGATGTAGGTAGTAAGCTCAAAAACTGTGGAATTACATAATTCAATAGTTGGCACATGTTCAAAGTCGTCTTTCAGTAACTACCAGGGCATGCAGGGTGAAGTTTGGAAGGGCGCTTTTTATTGAAAAGTGAGTACCGGAGCAACGGCAGCTTAAAATCGCTATATTAAACTATCACTATTACAAATAATTTCTGTAGATCCCGCGATGTTCATTATTGCGAAGTTCCACTGTATAATCATTTAAATGTTTGAACCAAATGGAAAGACTTTAAACTTTGGCTTTGTATAAACTATGTGTTGTTCCTGTAACCAAATGGAAGCATATTGAGCTAGAAACCCTGCGGAACACAGCAACATGCAACACTTGTCAAAATGACAAGCTTGCTCAGTGAAGCAAGATCCATCAGGTCAAAAGTCTCAAGGCCAAACTGCCTCAGAGTCTGTGGTCACCGAATGTAGCAGGTCACCGAATGTAGCAGGATACAACTGTGGCATTGTTCAATGGGACTACAATCCCGGCCAAAACGGTTGGGACATTTCCTGAGCCTGCCACGGTCACCCACTCCCCGCTCCCCCGGTCAATGTTGTTCTCTCCAGCTGATGGAGCACACACCCCGCAATGAGAGACAACATTGAACGGGGGCCGGAGGGTTGGGGGCCAGCGAGATTTGGCCAGGATTGTAGCTCTCATTTCTTCAGAATTGGCCGTTTATGCACTGGTGTTGATGGCTCAATGCAGCAAGGTCCCACAGACTCTTACACCTATGCACTGTGTTGTGTCTGGCAGGGTTAGGGTTAAATCAAAGTCATAACGTCAGTATGGATAACCCAAGACTCACGTTTGGGTCCATGGTAGAGTCCTGCCAGCCATCGTACCCATTCCTCATTATCTTCAAAAGCATCCTCCCAAGTATCAAACATATCTTCTGTGATGTCCGGGGCGATGAACGATGCCTCAATCTCCTCAAGAGGTTTGTCAATGGGGAACTTGGACCTGGTGCGATGGGCTATAGTATCCTAATAGACAAAAAAAAGAAAAAAGAAAATACCAGGCATCTATTAATTAAGTAAGAGACTTGAAGATGAGGGGGGGGGGGGGAATTCAACAAGAATGAGGCTTGTTGTAGCACCATGCAGAGATTGCAGTACATAGCACTACAACAAAACCCGAACCCATCTTTGAATAGTCGAGTTTTTCTGGGGCGATTAAATTTTCCCGACAGTCCATCAAACAGTGCGTAGCGAGCAATAAGATGGTCAGCGTTTGGTCAGTTGACTATGGCAACTCAGTACACAAAGCAAAGACGGTCCAAACGATTGTTCAAAACTACTTCATATAATTTGCCTATCTGAAACCAAACTCTATTTGGATTGATTTGAGTCACTCTAAATACATTGTGGCATGATTTTTGTTATTTCTTTATTTTTTTTCAATTTTCTTTCTTATTTAAACTGGGTAGCTGATTCAGTGGAATCCACTGGTCTCCATGGGGCCCAGTAAAGAGAAGACAATGTGAAGAAATTACAGTTTTAGATGTAGGAGAAAATTCTGAGGAAAACCCACGGAATCAAGAACGGACTGAAAACCCAATCAACATGTTGGCCCAGGGGGGACTCGAACCCGGGTCAACAGCGGTGGAAGGCGAGGAAAGTACAGCTACGCCAACTTGACTCCCTTGACTCTGCTTAACCAGTCTGAAACAGTTGTCAGCATCCTACCTCTGACTGCTCTATCTCCTGATCCAACTCGTCCAGCTGCTTCAGAAACTTAGCATCCTCCTTCAGCCTCTCGTTCCTTGACCGAGGCAGAGGAGGACCCATCGGCATGGCAACCGCCCTGATGTGGGTCCCTTTGGCTGGTGATGAGCTGCTCGTTGACGCCATAGGGGTCTCTGAGAGGCTGCTAGGAGGCTCTTCCTTTTCCTCCTCCATTTCTTCCTCCTCGAGGTCTTCCAAGAAGGAGGTGTTGAGAGAAGAGCGAGGGGTGCTTGGGCAGGGAGACCCAAAGGATGCGGTGCTTTCATAATCACTCTCTTCCTTCAGCTAGTTCAAAATGAAAAAAAAATCATTAAAGGGAATATACATCATTTGCTTTTGCTGTAATTTTCAGAAATGGATGGAATTGGGGGGTTGGAATATATAGTAAATATAGTTACACTGACTTTTTTGAGGTTTTGGGTTCGAAAACGCTATAAAAACCAAGAAAAACAATCATTTTCCTGTAGTCTGGTTCCCTGACTCCATATAAGAAGAAACAGAGCAGTTTACATACATTGGGGAATTGTAAGGTCAGGGAACCAGTCTAGCTGGCTTGTACCCGTTCATAGGTGTGTAATCGATTGCACACAAGTGCGATGGTCAATTGGGGCCAGTATTTGAAAAAAAGCCAGTATTTTCAACGCTGGTCGGCTGACCAGCGTTGGAAATTGATACAAAAATACCACTTTTCTTGAAAATGACAGTATACCAGGTGCCATGATTTTACAGGATGCTTTACACTGTCATTCACTAACAGTCCAGCAAGGTATTTCAAAATGATTTGGTAATTTTATTTTTTGATGTTTGCAAATGTTGTATTTTCCCTTTAAGAAATAGTCATATCAGTAATAATTTTTTCGGAGAAGAATTGGACTCTTTTAAAAACTGAAGATTTCAAGTGCAATATAATTTGAATTAACCCCAACCTTGGCACACACAACACAGTGCAAGTGATCTGTAGGACCTTGCTGCATCAGGCCATCAACACCAGTGCAAAAATAGCAAATTCAGAGACTATAGGATCTAGTCCCACTGAACAATGACACAGTTGTGTCCTGCTGCAGTTGGTGACCACAGACTCTGAGGCAGTTTGGCCTTGAGATTTTTGACCTGATGGATCTTGCTACACCAGGCAGGCTTCTTACTTGGACAAGTGTTGTATGTTGTTGGATTAAGAAGGATTTCGAGCCATCACACCCTGGAGTGTTTAGGGTTGAAACCTGAAACCTCAATGCTTACCAGATCTTCTTGACTTGGTTTATATTCATCATCATCGTCGTCGTCAGAGTCGGAGAAGTTGAGGTCAGTGAATTGAGGCTTGGGCTTCTTGACAGGAGAGACTGGCCAGACGAAGGGAACCTCAAACAAACAAAAAAGACACATCCACATGAAATGATGATTTGTAAATGTGGTCTAGGCTAAAAAAGGATTACTTCACTAATTACTACTTTCCAAACAGACTTAGCCTTCAGCGCTGAACATTAATTACTGCACGCGACTGACTATCAATTATTTTGCGATCACTGATTGGTTCCCTCAGAAAGCCTAGGGAGAAAACAAAGTTAAACATCTACGACAGGATTCCTATTAATTAAAGACATTAGTGCAAGCAGGCGCACTGGTCTAATCATGCCCTTAGATGGCGTACTGCTGCCAAACAAACGTGAAACAAAATGCACAAGCTACTATCGATCACTAGCGTCTTGGGCCAGGACTTGGAGCTGCTAAGCTAAAGATTTGCTTAGCAAATTTATGCCAAGCATACATTAACAGTAAATCAATTTATTTTTGCTTAGCCAAGTTTTGGTGTACTTGGCACATTTCTGTGCTCAACAGTCCCATAAATGTAAGAAAATATCAGCAACTCAACTTACTTTTCCAGACTTTTCAGAGACTTCTTTCAGCTTTGCTCTGGTCATCTTGGGCTCCTTTTATAGAATATAAGAAATGATCATGAAGTGATTTTATTACCAATTTTGTTTATCAAGTTCAATTAACAATGTCACTCAGGCCAGCATGAGTCAGATAACAGGACATGGCACAATTTGTTTATAGCTGGATGGAAACAAGGGGGAAAAGACTTAAAATATAAAATTTACAACAGCATTTTTTTAAAACCAAGAGTGGACTAATACAAAATGTACTTACAAACACAACAGGTCTACTACCAGACGGATCTGAAGAATTTGGTTTGTCTTCAGCCGAATCATCTTCCATTGTGTTACGAACCATGGCAAGCACATGCTCATTAGTGATTACATGCTGAAAGAAATATGACAACACATGAATTTAGACAAAGGTGTATGTAGCGCCTTCAGCATATAATAACCTATAATTTTAAAAGCCCCAAATCCCAAATCCACCAAAATCCATGTTTGCAGTATTCAACCACAATTGCCAATAGGCCACTGTGTTACCACAAATTGATGAACTCTAAATGGTTCAGAAAAGTGTCATTAAAATACAAAGGTTCAAGGAAAAAAAGAGCATTTGAAAATTTCCAGAATGAAATAATTTCTTACATGCAAGATGTTCTTGACATTGACTACTGAGAGGTTATTCTTGGCTGCATTCTCCTCGAGACTTTTCTCCAACACGTCACAAGCTTCCTTAGCCAACTGGACTTCTGCCTCATCCAGTGACGGACCTTTGCTTCCCTTCTTTCTTCCTCTCTTCTTCTTAGTCTCTTCTTGTCCCTCTTCTTCGTCTTCCCTTTTCGGGAACCTCTTCTCCAGTTTTACTTTCTTCCCCCGTTTCATCATGGTGCTCCAGGGTTTCACTTTGTCTTCCTGTGCAGCCTGACGCGCTGACTTTCTGGTGGGTTGCAAGTCGATGACCATCCTCTGAGGGGAGACAGATGATGAACTCTCCTGCTGACTGTCCGAGTCCGTGTCAGCGCTGGATCGCGCCGGGGTTAACTTCTTCATCACACTCTTCTGAAGATGATGTTTGGCAAGACTGCTCTTGGTGAAGCCTTTACGTCGGATGCTCCCGGTGTAGACTGAGGTACTGCTTTTGATTGTTGGATGCGATTTCTCATCCTTATGCGTTAGAGAAGATGCATTTGAACTTTTCATCGGTGATGCGGACTGCTTGAGAAATGTCAGTGCCTGAGCTGCCTCCATATCGACAGAATCAAGAGCTGGCATGCTTGTTGCATCCTTCAAATCAGCCAGTTCTGATTCCTCTTCTTCACTTTGGAAACTCTTCACACTGTTATTTTCACACTGTATTGTGCCTGCATGTTTCTGATCAATTGTAGACTTTTGGGAATCAGACTCAAGCAAATCTGAGGCTGTGCTTGGTTTAGCCCGTGCAATACCTTCGCCTGAATCTTTTTCACCAGCGTCACTTTGATCTCTGGGAAAAGAGACGTCATCTTCTAGTTTGTCAAGTGGCTCCTCTTGTGGCTCAGCAGACCCAGTATGACTTACGGCGCATTGGCCAGCAACCTCTGTTTCTTGTGTCTGTGCTTGCGTCTGAAACAATGAACCATCACCATGTTCGGCTTTTGCAGGCCGTGAGTCTGAGACCACATGATCTTTGATATCAGAGGATGCCTGACTTGGGCTTTCTGTCGGAGGTTTCTCTGGAACAGCAGGATTCCCTTCAGATATATCACCATCACATTCATGTTTAGTTCGTTTGGGAGGCTGTTCCTCTTCATGTTCATCCTCACAAGCTGATGTGGAAAACCTCTCCCTCTTGCGTTTGCTTGTTTCAGACATGACGATACCTACAAAAAAAGGCTGACACTGGGTTGATAAATTCATCCATAACGTTAGAGCATGGAGGAAAGAACACAAACGATTGTGTTCCTGGCTTCCATGGTTAGCAGTTAGAGCAAGAAATTTCATGTCTCCTGTAATATCTGTAATTTGGGGAGCAACTTATTTATCAATGACATTGCCGAAAATAATTAAATTAATTTAAATGACTAGGCGCCCTAAAATATTTATGTGCCTTGCATTAATTGCAATCTCAATGCAATGCAATAAAACCAACCTCACACAGTCACAACAAATGTAATTTTTGTGTTTACAAATTTACATTACATTGATCATGTTGATTGACGTTTCACTTTCAAATTGTAGTTACATTCATTTTCTTTGTTTTAACAATCTGCATAATTTCGCGGTTTCTGTTGATACAATTTATGATAAAATGCAAGACCAATGGTTTATTTCTTACCTTCGACATGAATTACAAATTTTAGCAACGCATATCGATAAATGTGGGCATTTTTTGAAGCAATCACTACTGAAACCGCTTCAGATTCAGCGCCGACTGTATTTCCAAATAGCGCCCTCTAGCGATTATTTGGCGCAAACCCTACTAACTGGTTCCCTTCTTTTCCCACGCTTTACTAGCCAACAGTTGGGAACCAGTACAAATGTCAAAGGTCACCGGAAGTACCATCGTGTCACCGTAATATTTTGTGCAAATCGCGTGCGACGTACGGTGCGAATTGCCAGTGATTTTTCTCCATTTTCTTCGATAATTAAAGTAGTGGATTGGACTGTCCTGTAGGAAATATTCTCATGATCTAGTAGCTATGGTTGAGTAGAATGATTGGCATGTTAAACACCAGAACGGTGCCTTTATTATGACCAGCACCGCGGTCGTGTCGAGCCTGAAGTCAGCGGTACGGGACAAGCATGAAAACACGCTGTACACGGCGGGGGCAGTGGCCGTCACGGACCCGCGGCGATCTGCCCTCCTTCCCGCTAAGGGCCAAGTGCAAAATGTGCCCGCTTCTCGTGTCTATGTCTTCGGTAACGCCGACGTGGCTGAAGACGAACTCAATGCAGACTCGCAGAAGTCGCAGAACTCTATCGAGATGTCAGAGCTGCGACCAAGATCGGGAAAAGTTAAGAAGAAAAAGAAGAATTTGGAGCCGGTTTTCATTGAGAGGGAGATCGAAAGTGGGGACACACTTCAGATATTCTCATTGCAGTTTGGATGTCCAGTAAGTTGTTGGAGTACTGACAAAAACATGGCATGGCTGAAAATAGATGTTTACTCTATAAAATGTTTTTAATTTATCGTTACGATAATTATTTATTGTTAAATCACAATTCCAATTTAAAACAACACTCAACAGACAAACAACTGAGTCAAAACCTGCACTGTTGTGTTGATAAATTTGAATTTCTTTAACATCTGAAGTTTAGAAAATCAGTGCTGCTAATGTTCTCAGCTAGTCGATTCAAAATAATAATAAAAACATATGGATGCCTTAAACTCTTATAAAAGGAAATTTTGTTTCTTTTGTAATATTTAAATATAAAGCCAGGTTTTACAAGAGATTATTTTTTACCTTTTTCCCCAATAGGTGGCAGAGTTGAAACGATGCAACAATCTTATCAATGACCAGGACTTTTATGCTCTGAGGAGGATCAAGATTCCAGTCAAACAGCACGGTCTTCTCACAGAGGAGCAGGAAGAAAGAAGGCGACGTCCAGATGCAACTTCCAAGACGGAAGGGGAACCTCCCAATGGAAACCATCTTGTGAACGGAGGCTATGTCAGTGATTACGAAGAGGATGAAAGTGATTATGGAGAGGAAGACAATCTCCTCGTGAGGCAAATCAGCATCAGGGACTGCATGCGGGACAAGACGACAGCAAGACAGTTCCTGCAGAAGATGGATCAAGATCTTGAGAAGATCTGCCAGGCGACACAGACACAGAAGAAGTCTCTTGAGGAGGTGACATCAACCCTGACTGAGACTCGCATCCATCCACTCCTACTGCCTTACTTTGAGAAGAGGAAGAAGAGAACTGCTTGTGATGAAGCGACGTGTGGAATGACTTGGAAATCAGTGCTTGCTATTGTCATCTTGGTCGCAATAGCTATACCAATTCTTATCTCGATTTATATGTATTATCAGCATATAAATCAACCATGATGACTGGTCATCCAGTTTCTAAAAGGGTAGTTTTAAAATTTTAAACAGAAAATTAATTCATCTTTACTTGATAGAGGAATATGACCAAGACATCATGCACATACAATGCAGTGGCCTACCGTGCATGAAATTATTCTTAGTTGCATCAAATTTAGAGCTCCTCCGTGAGAATGTAGCTATTTATAGACCAATCCATTTCACCCTGCCTACTGCAGACACGTGTGCCCATCAAATGCTGCAGCACAAGTGCCAACTTTGGGTGTCATACGCACATACGTGCACACATGTCAGACTTTGTGCATGCATGTCGGCTTATGGCTACTAACCCTTTTGTTTGATCAGTCACAGACAGTTTAAAATAATTCAATCCTGCTCCCCTGCCGTGCCTTTTACACAGGCTAGTCACCAACAGTCGGACCATACTTCTTGTAGGCACTGTGTCAGTCAAATTCCATCAACAGACAAAAGCAGGTGACTGGTGGTCACAGCTGGCTTATCAATCAACTACAGTCCAAGCATAGCTATATCAGGGTCCTGTTTTATGAAGGCAGGGAGCACTCAACTGGTACAAACAGTCACTTGCTATATTTTGACTGCTGGGCTGGCCTTGTTGAAAATTGATTGAAAGTTCAAAATAACAATGGAAGGGGCTAAATAGATCTGTCTACACTGAGGTGAAATGAGGATTTATGAGAAAAACAATGTTGCAGAAATTTTATTGGGATTTTTATAAGGACTGTCTATTACATGTATCTGCGGAGGTACATGTAAAGCTTTTAGCAGTGTTTGAGCTTTGCGGTTGCACTTCTGAAAGCTTGTTAATACTGTTCATTCATGATTACAGCAAAACCAAATTCTGAGCCTCCATTTTCATCGTCATTTCTATTTTGTGCACACTTGTAATGTTTTCTCTTGTGGTCAAATTACGTTAAATGAAAAGCCTGTGTACCATTTTTTCCCAAAAGTGCATACTTTTAGTTTTGCATGTAATTCACTCAATGTGCCTTATTTTCATAGGAAATTAAATCAGAAGTCCTGTACACAACACTCAACCATTGCATGCACGCAGGAAAGGGGACACATCCAACAAACGACAAAATGGAAAAACAGTCAAAGATTAGGCCAAAAAAAAAAAGTCTCCGGTTTCTGGTATGCGCGCGCGTCGCCGTAGCCATGCGCGTCGGCAAAATGAAAAAGTTTTTTTTTCAATACAAGATGATGTTTCAAAACCGCCAAACTCACTGGTTTGACTGGAATTCTGCTGCTGCACAATTTTAACATGTTTTTAGAAGGGGTTATGATCGAGAATAAGATTTATGTGGCCTCTCTAGACTCCCATATATTTGCACTAAGTTTAGTCGGGCACCATTTGAAGTCATCAGCCGACATTTGAAGCCAAAAAAAAAAAAAAAACAGGTAAAAAAAAAAAAAAAAGCCGCGTCGCCGCACCACTTTTGGGGCAAGCTCCATACCAGAAACCGGAGACTTTTTTTTTTTGGCCTTATTATATGATGCAGTTTTGGCCAAATGACAAAGTTTTGAATGTTGCAGTTTTCACTTAATAATGAACCGTGTTAAATCCAACGAGTTCAAACTATAGGCACATTTTGATGTATTTTGTTGATCTTTGCAGGGAAAACAAACAAGCTTCTCTTTTAAAGTTTTAGCCTTTGGAACGCCTGGTAAATCTGCGAATTTTGGTGTGATCACTGAATTTTTTTGAAGAAGTGAACATAGATGTAGACAAATTTATCCAACCAAAACTCTGACAGAACTTTCATTTTTTGTTTTACTAACCTTCCCATAATAAATGCAGGGTTGCTGAAGATACCATGTATTATGATGTGATAAGTAGAAACTGACTAGAAATGGACATAGACATGTTTTAATTTAAGTGTAAATATGTTAGCTATGTATGCCCAGAAATGTGAATTGGTTTAAAATTGTAAAATGCAGTCATTTTATTCAATGAGAGCCCCAATTAGAGGGAAAATAAGGCAATTTAGGAGCTTGTATTATTGTATAGTGTGAATAATAGAGAGAGATGATATTTTACCAAACTCCCATATTTTGAGAAATTCTCCAAAATGCTAATGTATGTATGTACTTCAGTTGCATATACGTGCACGCATACGTAAGTTAAATGTCTGTAAAGCATGTTGTCTTCAATAACTTTCAACTGTACATGTCCATAACTATCTTCTACATGTAGTACGTGTTGCAACTTGACATTGCTTAGTGTCCAACACGCAAGCATCAGCAGGGTTCAACCTTAACTTTTTTTTTCACTAGCCATACTGTTGAAACAGACTCTTAACTAACCCACGGGCACTTTCACTAGCCCGCATGTTCTTCTTATAGTAACTCATAAGCAACAATGTGCATATATGTAAAACATGCACACTTATCCTGAGGCAATCTATTCAGTGTTTTTTTAACAGATCTAATAATTTAACCCTAAACAGTTAATAAAATTAGACACAAATTGATACAGGTTTGCTTTCTGAATTTAATGATTTATTTCTTCCTGTCCTTTCATCTTTGCCGTAGCCCAATAATTTTTGACTCGCCAGCCGGGCTACTTAAGGAATAGTTTGACTAGCCCGCCGCTGTTTTGACTAGCATTTGGCTAGCGGGCTACCCTGATCAGTAACTTTCTGCGATTGCACAGATGAATTCAGAAAAAAATAGCTCCCTCAAATACATGTAGTTTTAATTGTATTGATTTTTTTATTAAATTTATCCTTGAAAGAATTAATGAAATGAAGGACAAAAACTTATCTCATAAGAATAACTGTATACATGTCAAAACCAGCTGGCTTGGAAAAATTTCATTCCAAATAATTACACTTTGACCAAATTGAAAAAGTATGAAAAGGAATCTCTACTTCTGTTCTTTACCAGTTGGAGGTGTTAGAATTATTTTCAAATTAAATTGTTATTATAATTTTTCTTTTTTAGGGGGGGGCCTATGTCAGTTTGATGACCAGTTCAGAGAATGAGAAAAAAAAACTCCCCCAATCAGATGATATGAACGGTAGGCTTACATTAACTATGGCTTATATTCAATCAACCACTAATTATATCCCTGATGCTGGTTCTTGCATATCAATTCATTAAATAACAGACTTTTACAACCTGTTATATCCAATTAATTATGCATGGTACAGGTGTACATGTATTGCTTTTACCACATGGTTGCAGTTTGCATACACGTAGGTACAGGTCATTGTTCAAATGCCATATTTGTATGTTCTGCATTTACATGTACCAGTATAGTACAGGGAACCATTGCTGTCACTATAAGCAGGAATTATTTCAGTATTAATTTACGAGTACGTACTTGCGGACAAGCCCATCTGTTAAACTGTTTTATGTATGTCTAGTCTGCGTCGTTCGTTTTTAAACCCTTCATTAACTTCAAAGTTACACATATGTGACCAACTACAACAAAACCTTAAAAAATACCCACAGAAAAAAGTGAGTGAATATCAATAATTAGGATTGAAAGTAGTCACAAAATTTAACTGCATTTTCTTGAATTCTGTAATTATTTAATGGCTGTTTAATTGTTTAGACATCATACACATATTAAGTACATTGTATCGTTGACATTTCAAGTAAGGAGATAGGTTGTTAGAACTCACAGCTGTTGGACAGAAAGGATTTTAATCTGATGAACTGGTCTGCGTCATATATGTAATTATCATTTCTGAATTATTGGTTTAAAGGCGCTATCATCCATTTCTATTCCAAAAAAAATCTGGACTAAAAAAAAAGGTGCATTTGATTTTTTTTTTTCTATTTACCTATATTTAAATTTCAGTGCGAGTGACTGTTCATGTGTGTATAAATGTATAATGAGAATCAGAACAGCAAAATGTGACAACAACAAAAGTAAACACAATGGGTTATGTAAACAGCATGCCTGGCCTATTACGTAGTAGTCAGAATTGAGATATGTAACGTCCAAAATTTGCATTTAGTTTGAAAAACAAATTTGGTGACCTTAAAATGCTTTTGAATACATACATGTACATGTGCTTGTGACAACTGAAACAGGGTGTTCAATACTGGTAACCCATTTAGTCACTGTGGGCCCGAATCCGCCCTGCCTACTCACTGTAGTGCCCCAAACCACTCAAGCACTCTATGGTTTTATTGATTCTTCAGTGAATAAACACAATGTAATACAGTGGTGGCGATTTCATACTCGGGTTGTTGTAAGACACCTGTAGATGGCTCTTGCTGTAACCATGGCGATCGGTTGGTAAATTTGTGTATCACCTACAATGTACGTGTATCAAACACACAAGACGCCAAGATTTCTGAAAACTCGATCAGATCCGTGAAACATGTGCCTTGAATGAAACCAGTTGATTTATTCTACATGAACTCTTTTAGGGGTTGATTGAAAGTGAACATTTAAATTACATTGTGTTGTATCCTGGGGCAGTTTGCGTCGTGACTGTAGATTGTGTACAGTGACCATCTCACAATGCAATGTGATGCATATCTTCACAATTTCTGTCAGGCATCTGTCCATTAAAGAGTCCATTAATAAGTAGTATCTATCGAAATCCATTCTTGGGTTTTGATAGATTTTGATGGGATCAGGAGAGTGGAGCTGAGACACAATTTAACATTACATTTACTAAACTACCTTGATGCTTCTGTTTCAGTGTTCTGTATAGACCATTTGCACTGTGGCCATCATTGAGGTGCGGGTGCGTGCTTTTGTTGCGCAGGGATAAGCATGAGTAGATCTTGTTTGCATTCATTGTTACTGAATTAAAATTGCACCACAGACATGGCCGCTGAATGCGACAGGTCAGTAAGTTGGAGTTCAGTTGATATGAAAAGTTTCTTCCAACAAATATGCTTAGGGAGTTCGGGTTAATTTTTAACTTTTGTAATTTTAATTTCATGACTACAGCTCTATGTTCTGCTTTTGAGTTTAATGTGCTGAATGTAATAGTTTCTGATTCAAATGATATCACTTGCAGGTTAAAATATTCATATTACATTACAGATTGTACTATAGACTCATATTTATTTTATTAAAGAAATTACAGAGAATCTGAGGAGCCACTGCAAGTTAAGTGAATCGTGTCACAATTTGATCTTTTATTAAAATAAAGCTTCTTGTGAATAAACCAAAGTACGCTTTTCCAATTGTTTTTGTTTTTAATGACTTTCAAATTATTCATATATTCAGGACGTTTAGTATTTACTTGGCACAGACAAAAATTGAGTTTTACAGAGAATTATTTTTTATTTCTGGAAAATAAATAAATCATGGTGGTTGGGGAAAAAAATGCAACTCAGAATCAAGGGTCGAACAACTTGATAATCACTGGTCATGATGCAAACCATTGTTTAGGGAAATGTATGAGTGGCATTACTATAACATTTTCCGTCCATATTTTCAAGGGAATGCACAACATTTGCTTTTGCTGCAATTTTCAGAAATAAATGGATTTGGAGGATTAGTATGTTAAAGCAAATATTGTTAAACTGACTTGCTTTACGTTTTGGGTTCGGAAATGCTGGAAAATCCAAGAAATCCAACCATGTTTTTGTAGTCTGGTTCCCTGACCCCACGTAAGATGAAACGGAGAAATTTATAGACTTTTGGGGGAATTGTAAGGTCAGAGCATCAGTCTAGAAGGCTTGTACCCCTTCACAGGTGTGTAAAGCCAATTGCAAAGAAAATGCGGAATAACTTAATATGAAAAGTTAGGAGCACTTTTTGAAAAAAAAGTTGGTTTTCTCCAACGCTGGTTGGCCGACCAGCGTTGGAAAAATACAAGTTTTCTTGAAAATGTCAGCACACCAGAAGCCACGATTTTACAGGATGCTTGAAAGCTTTGTCATTCCCTTACAATCCAGTAAGGTATTTCGTGATAATTTGATCATTTCGTTTTTTGATGTTTGCAAATGTTGTATCTTCCCTTGGGGGGGGGGGGTACTTAAACAGCAGATTCCAAGCAAATAAGGCTCTGTGTTGTTAGCCTGTAGACCTTGAGGGAATATCTTTAAACATGTTCAGTCTCCGAGATCGAAAGAAAACCTAGGAATTATTTTCCAAAGAAACAATAGAATCTTGTACTGCACATGTTGCTCTGCCAATCAGCACTCTTCTTGGGCCAAAGTCCAGAATCCAGCCAATAAAACTCACTGATAAATAACCAACTTCAGCACTATCCAATCAGCATAGGCATTACAAAAACATCCGAAACATCAGCTGCATGTATGAGCCAATCAACACATCTGACAGATTCATGTGACATTTCCTGTTGCCTAGTTCTGACCAATCAGCTGCCTCAATAGATGGGCCCATCGTCCAATCCATCATCGTCATCATTTACATCGTCCTCTCCATTATCAAAGTATGACACAATGTAGTCTGTACCCTGAAAAAGGTAAACACAAGAAACAAAAATTACGTTCATGAAAAAATCTTCAGTCTTACACACAACTGTATAGCTACAAAAGGTGTTTTAAAGTAAATATTTTACACAGAAATACACAAAAATGCAATTAACTAGCTATAAAAAGGGGCAAAGAAAACAAATGACGAATTGGCAAGTAAAAATATATTCTGACAAATGATTGAAATAACATGCACCTAAGCAAATGAACAATAACTACCCATGTGACAAGCCATGTGACCACCACATGACTGACCATGTGACTACCATGTGACAAGCCATGTGACCACCAAATGACTGACCATGTGACTCACCTCTTCTTGGTCCTCTTCATCATAGTATTCCTCCTCATCTATCTCCTCTTCATCTTCATCCTCTTGTTTCTCGTCTCCTGATGCTGCCTCTGTCTCCTTCTGCTCCAACTCCTGTTAAACATCACAAAGTTGAGGTGTGAAACAAACCCTCCTTCAAAATGTCGTACTGCTTATTTTATTTTTTTTATTTCTGTGGCTTCAAAGAACATCTTATCATTTACCTCCAGGCAAGGTGACTGAATATGAATTAACATTCCTCCATTCAAAAGAAATAATATTCTCTTCACAATCTTAACTATTTGGCTCTGGGATTCAGGATTCTGCAGTGGAAAGATGGTTGTGTTTGGACAAGTTGGATCTAGACTAGAAAAAACTGCTATGGAATGTACTCGTTTGAGATCCTTCATTTTAGTTTTTTTTCCTCCGAATTTTATCAATCACTTAAGCTGGAAGGGTTAATGACTTATATTAGAGATACAGAACCCACAAACTTACTGCCAGTCTTTGGGTGACGACTTCAACATCTTTCTGAGAAATCTGCTTGGCTGCTTGCAGGTTGGGGACCGCTTTCACAGCAGACCCTGTACAATAGCAAATAATATTATGGGGAGAAAAAATGCATCTAATTTGTCTGTGCTCAAAATTCAGTGACTATTTTCCACAATACTTCTGGATAATAAATTGGGACATTTAGGGTGATTTTAATTTCTAATCTGATCCAAAAGTTGTTTTATCTTTAAAAAATATATTGGATTTTTGCACGATCCATTTCCACTGAAGTGACAGGTATTTGCAGTTAATACTTTAGTCACTGTATCATCCTAAACCACCCTGCTTGTTACTCCCTGTACCACTGAAAACAGCTCCCACACTGTATGGTTTTATGACTTCATCAGTCAATGAATACAATGTAATACAATTTGTATAACAAGGAAATACAATACAGATACAGTAGAGGTTAAAACAGCGAAATGACAACTCACTAGCAGCAGTCTCGCCTTGTTTCTTGACCCTTATTTTCAGCTCTTTCGGGAGTCGGTTCCAATCTGGAGTCCAGCCGATGGTGTTGTCTGAGTTGTTACTCATTCGATACTTATCAGAATATCTCTCAATATCTGACAAAGGTAAAAGTGGTAAGAAAAATTTCGTTTTGGAAAAAGTTTTTAGTGAAGTGCCAAAATTTGATCATGTTTGCCAATAAAAGTCTTTTAAAAGTTGTTTGGTTCTTCATTTCCAAAAATCATTGTACTTTCTCTAGCATGTTCTAAATTTATCAAGTTTTTCGAGGGTTGGTGGGGGGAGGGACATTTGCCCACCCCACCCCCATTGACACCCCTGCGGATGCCATGTTGTTAAATGTGCATTAAGTTAACAGCAATATGACTTCACACGTTGTCTTCCTTCTTTTTTTCCTTCTTGTTTTCTCCTTTTACTATTTTTTTTTTGCTTTGCCAGAGGTCAACCCTCAAGGGAACAGGTTCAAAATTTGACTTAAAACAGATTTTGAGTTAAGAAGGGTTGTATATCAATGTTCTACTTCTGAAGGGAATGGATTCTTTGCTCGACTTAACAGTTGTTTTGAGTTATCAGAGTTTGACTTATCAAGAATTCACTGTATGTTGATTTGCCAAACGATTGTGTCAAAGTTTTCCCAATATATTTCCTTGTGTATAATACAGTATACAATTCAAAGCTTGTTCAAGCGTACATTTCAATTCAAACAAGGTGTCTGATACCTTTCTTTTTGTCTTGAGGTTTGATGTAATAAGGGGAGTCCCTCATTGTGTTTCTGAACTCCTGCTTGAGAAGCAGCAGATAGTCCCATTCATCTCCTGTTGGTAGTGGCACAGGACGGAACTCCAAGGGCTGCAACCAGGGTAAAAAAGTTCAGCTGATTAAACGTCCAAAGTCAGACAGAGACACTGAAATCATCGTTCTTGATCTGTTACATTTTGTAAGTAAACTGGGTTCCACGTTTTCTGCAAATTTGGTAAAATAATGTATTCATGTTTTGTTATACCAAGTAAAAAAAATAAACCAGTTCGCATCCCCACCTGCTTGCTTCCCCCCCCCTTTTATTTTAATTTCATATATTTACTCTATATTTTGAAAATTTGTCGTCATTATTAATATTATATCTGTTTGTGTTTCGAACACACTTAGCTATGTCTTAGGAAGGTTACGGCTTCTTTGTACACAATCTGTATCAGCAAAAGAGTCAAGATATGGAAGAATCCTTCCACCATCCTGTCTTGTAAAATCCGCCATCTTGGGAGGGGGGGGGGGAAATGGGCCACCTCCTTCATTTTTTAAAAAGCCCAGAAGAAAAACTTATTTATTGGACTCGGCCTTATCTGCAAAAATGGTCAATAAAAAGCAGAATAATTAAAATGAAAATACAATGAAGAAAATTTTTAAATGGGGCCTAAGCTGCAATGCACAATTAATGAAAACAATATGCCCGAAACAAAAATACAGCCCATATCCCCCTGCCTCCCCCAATGAGCCACAAAATGCCCTCCAAATACCCCCTAACAAAAGAAGAATTTTTAGACTGAGGCAGTGGTTAAGCACCTGTGTATGTCATGTCTGTGCATAATGTTAGGCAAATGTTGCCGGATTTCTTTAGTTTATCGGTCAAATTTGAGAATTATTGGAAACTAGATCTAGATGCCTACTGGAAATAGTGGAGGAGGTTGTGACGTCGTTGGGGGCAGCACATCACCACGGCCCAAGCCCAACACTTCTGCGGTGAAGGCCATCGCACCCCCTCTCCCTCGACCACGACCACGCCCTGCCATTTTGAGAACTCCAACAAGCTCTACAAGCTGCCTACAAAATTCTGAGCATGTTTTCAAAATGAATCAATAGAGGTGAGGAAGGATTATGACTGAGTTTTTAACCGCGCGATCATGCAAAATTGTAGTCACATGGGGGCTGCCATCTTGTGTTTGGTACAAATCACGTGCGACAACAAAGAATGACGTAACGTGCAAAAAATGATATTTGTAAAAAACAAATTTTTTAAAACAGCTAAAGTTAAATTCAATGAAATACAAAAAATAAATATAAACTGTATTTTTATTTTTTTGTTTATTCTTTTTAGTTGAAAATAGAAATGAAACAAAGACGATTAAGATTATGAAAGTAAATTACTTATATCGAGGATGGTTATGTCTTCTCTATTTTCCGACTTATGGCCGAAAACAGAAGTATTTCTTGCAAAAGATTTTTGGTTTTTCCTGATATTTGCAGGTAAATGCACCTTCAATTTATCATTGTTTATTTCCAGATATATCAGTGCGTTTCCTCATTGAAATAAATCAAAAGACGTCGTTCTTCAGCCACGTTATGCATCGTTAACGTTTCCTGACACAGCCTTCATTTGTCCTTGAGAATGAAAACAAGGATCACTCATTGAGCGCATGATCGATCTGAATGGGTTTTTTTGTGTAAGCGAACTGGCTACGTGCTATTTTTACATATGATATATATGGCCGTGATGTATATGCGGAAAGAATGTTGCAACCCGACGCTGCTTTTTTCTTCATGTATCAATTATCATTTCAATGAATCTGGGACCGAGAAACATTTCCAATTTAGTTAGGAAATATTTTCTTGACTCTGTTTCCTACCTCCATGCATAGACTTTGTACACAATCGCTGAAGTGGCGTTGTCAGGCCGGTTGCAACATTCTTTCAGTATGTGCCAATATGAATTCATACCGTGTATAACTGCCCAATAGCCGTAACCGTATTGTTGCCATTTTGGTTGTGGCTCAGAGGTTTAAAAGAAGTAGGCTAGGAAAGTCCGAGGAAATTTCATTGGGTCTGAATTCCCGCTCCTGAATACAACATCCCAACGACATTTAGCGTGGAGACAGACTAGGCAACAAGACTACGAATAATGCGCTTGATCGTGTATACACTGTCATAATGACGCTGTCCACTTTCGAGAAGTAGCCAAAGCGCTTCGCGACTTCAAGTTCAACTTTCAACTGGTTTAACCATTTAGTAATCTCTCTGCCATCAATAAGCGTAACATATAGCACAGTCACAATGTAAAAATGTTGCAATCTGACACCACTTTTTTTCTTCATATATCATCTCAATGATGGTCATGTTGTGCCCATTCTTGAAAATCCACGCATTCTCGAGGGAAATGGGCATGCACATTCTTGAGAATGTGCAGCTGGATCACTGCTCAATCTTGGCAAAAATAACCTGTGATTGGAGCTTATTCTGAGAATGCGCCGACAAGATAACGGTCTGTCGATGCCGAGCAATCTAAGGCGCTTTAGCAGTCTAGCTGAATCCTCGTCACTGATTCTAATAATTATACTAAGGTAAACGCAAGGCGCTAAAAAGTAGAGTGGATATGAAAAGTATGACGCTGCATGGGGGAGGGACCGTGGAAAATAAGAATAAATAAGAGAATTCAGATTTTTGGGATAATAAAGAGGGGGGACGTAAGAATGAAGAATGTGAAGAATGAGAATGAACACTGCGACATCCCATAGTGCTAATGCTATTTCCCATTTAAATTGCCACCAATTTATTGTTCACACTCCACCATAACGTCGCAGAGCTGGATTCTATCTAGTCACAAGAGCAATTTTGGCAGCTTCTGGACATCGTTTTTTTTCGTGGCACGCATATGATACCATGGAGCTATACAGGGACTTGTACTTGTCTAGCCTAAACAAAGCACTTCCCAGACTAGTTCCCAGTCCTCTGTTATTACAAAACTTCCCATAAGTAGGCAGGAAAAAGCAATAATAACAGGTTTAATATGATTCAAATTATCGTATATATATACACTGTCATAATGACTGTACGCTCAAAATGTCAGCCACTTCATGACTTCAAGTTCAAGTTCAAGTTCACCGTTCAACTGGTTTAACCATTTAGCAATCTCTCTGCCTGCATCAATAAAGGTAACATATAGCACAATCACGATGCAGAAAAAAATGTTGCAACCTGACACTACTTTTTTTTCTCTTATATACCATCTCAATGAAGCCTGAAGGTCATTTATTGCAAAAATGATGATAAGGCATGAATCTGGGACTGAGAAATATTTCAAATTTTGTCAGGAAATACTTCAAAAAAATTCTTGACTCTCGAGCTCTCCATAGACTTTGCACACCATCGCGGAAGTGGCGTCAGGTTGCAAACATTTTTCCCACAATGCCATGATTGTGTGATGTATGCATTTTTATTTGGGCAATTATGTAGTTATGGGTCCTTCTTTAGTCAGTGTTAGTTTGGGTCAAATTAGAGTCATACATTTTTATTATCATTCCAAAACTACTTTTTCAACCTGAAGCAGACTTTTCTTTAACACAATTTTTTGTAATTATGAACAGTTTCTTGCTGTTGAAAGTGCGAGTTTCGTAAGCGTTTTACAGTTGAGTTTCTTGCTGTTGAAAGTGCGAGTTTCGTAAGCGTTTTACAGTTGATGTGATGCGAATCAGTGCAGTTTTCGTGCAGGTGCATTGCGGTGATCGCCATGTTCGTATTGGGTTTTGTCTTCATTGTCATTTTATCCCCAAAGTTCCCTAAAAAATTAGAAACCATGCCCTCTATCTACACCTAATGGTTCTTAATGTCAACAAATAGTTTTGATAGTCAAATAACTTTAAAAAGTGGATTTTGTTGGAAAAATATCCCAAAGTTTGAGTAAACAATTTCTTGGACAAAGGAAGTCGTCAACTTTCTTCATGAACACCATTTTTTTTTTCACACCACAGGTTGGTCTGGAGGCTCGCTGCAATCTTGTATGGAGAATAGATCCCTTAGGCATCCAAGACTGACGTTAACAGGCATCATTTGACAACACCAGAGGTAGCCAACACGACCATCATGCCGCCTAGTTTACGCTGTAATCTGACTCCAGTCAGGCAGATTCTGTGCCGAGGGAACAACCCAGCTAAAGCATCACGTGGTGTACCATGTGAGTAGTACTAAGGTTTCAGATTCTTTCAAAAATTTGAGTTGAATTCTTTAACCCTAACTACCCAACCCTTCAAAATCCAAATGCATGTTTTGGTGGAATCTATTGGAGTGAGTACTGCATTAACCCTAACTCCCTAGGCCTTTTTGCTAGGATGTAGCCTCAATCCTGCAAAATCCTCCAATTGGCCTCATGGAAAAATAGCATAGCCTCAATCCTGCAAATTCCTCCGTTGTTTCTTGAATATGGTCCATGGAGGGGTGACCACTGCCTGAATCCTGCAAAATCCTCCGGCTATGACTGTCAATAGGCTGAGGCAGAGGCAATAGGCTGAGGCCCAAGACCTTGACACAGTGTGTACTCCAAAATCAGCAATGCACTTTGGCCATGTAACCTCAATCCTGCAAATTCCCCCAATTTGCAAAAAGAATTTTGGAGGATTCAGGGCGGTTAGGGTTAAACTGCTTTACATTGGGTTAGGCATACGACCATAATCAGAGTCTAACAGTTTGGGTGTTGTTTTTACAATATAGCGTTGGATTTTGAAAGAGTGAGGAAGGTTCCTACGTTGTAGTAAATCACTCAAGGAAGTTAGGGTTAATATGGGTGTCTGCTCTTTGTAGCACTAAAGGACTAATAAAAAAACAAGAAAAGCAACACCTGTTAGTATGATATTACCAAAAGATTTCCTGAAATTAAAGAGAGTCTTTCTTATTGGTTTGTATGTTGATTGAAGGGAGGCGTTACCCGTTTATAGCTCATTCAAGGATCATTCCAGGTATTTAAGGCTAATTTGCCAAATAAAATAAATTGAGGAGCAATCAGTTAGCTGAAGTGGGTTGTTGGTATTTAAGTACATGAAAAAATCGAAGTGTTTTGAGGGTTTGGGCTGATCAAAACGTTTCGTGCCCTGTGATCGTCTTTATCAATGTTGCTTCACACAGGTATCCATGGTTACAGTGCACGACCACTAGCATCCGTCACCCAACTCCCTCAACCGTCCACGCCTGCAAACATTAGCCTCATTCTCAGTCGGGGTCTAGCCTTCTCACGCTCCCTCAACGCCAACACAACAGACGGCTCATCCAAAGGGGACGGAGTCAGTGGGCGGAAATCCAGAGGGAGTAGCACCAGTGGAAGTAGCAGTGGAGGGAGTAGCAGCGATGGAGGGAATGGCTCCTCTAACCAACTGTGCTGCCCCAAGTGTGGGGACCCTTGTACACACGTTGAGACATTTGTCTGTGAGTAGACTAATCCGTCTAGATCCAATTTCTAGTTTTAGAACATTTTGATGAATACATGTCTTTATTGCACAGACACTGTGACTTTACAGTGTTTATGTTGTGCCCATTCTTGAAAATCACGCAATCTTAAGAATGTGCGCGCATTCTTAAGAATGAGCGCCCATTCTTAAGATTGGGTGGGAATATCACGTGCACAATTTATGAATTTTGCCCAATCTTAACAAACATTGCACGACATAATTATGTTAAATGAAATGTATAGCAGTTAAAAGGGAAACAATTTATATAAAGAGGAAAGAAAATGTTCTATGCTTCTGTACTCGTATAACTACGATAATTTGAATCAAATTAAACCTGTTATTGCTTTTTTCTGCCCACTATGGGAAGTTTTGTAATAACGGAGGACTGGGAACTAGTCTGGGAAGTGCTTTGTTTAGGCTAGACAAGTGCATGCACATTCTTAAGAATGCGTGATTTTCAAGAATGGGCACAACATTTACATGGTGGTTGATTTACCAATTTTGTTCAGTTCAAACAATTTAAAATTTGGTTTGGGGACAGATAACAAGATTTTGGAAAATTCCAAGTAAAGACACGGTATGAATAAGGGTGAACAAAGCAGTTCCTATATTACTGAGGATTTTTAAAAACTATAAGGGACCGTGACCATTCAGCCCTGGTATGAAAAGGGCCCCCCGGTGCCTCGTCCGGTCAAAAGCCAGTCCGGTCTTCAGCCCAGTCTCGTCCGGTACATGGTCCTGTCTGACCAGAAGTTTTGAAGTCAGTCAGGCGCATCAATTTATTGCCCTTCAGAGAACGTCCAGAGCAGAACAATAGCAGACTTACTGGATTAAAGATAAAATCCTTGGTAACGCCTTGGTAATTTACGATCCCATCGTGCGCGAAACCGCATGGTAAGGGTTTTGATCTGTGCTGACGAAAGTGTTCTATTGTTTCGCACTGAGAGATGAAAACCACAAGCGGGTTTCTTTTGGGATATATTACATGTGTCAATACTTGCAAACAATAGACCCCAGGATAGAGGAGTTCCTGATTAGCAACCGGACCAGCTCCTGGGCCGGTAGCTGGAACGGTACGAGAGGACTTCTTGGGAGGGTACGAGCTTTCAGGGGGGCCCTTTTCATACCGGGGCTGAATGGTCACGGGCCCTAAGCAGTGTTTGAAATAAAGAAATATACTTGAATAGAGAAATTGACTTGGGAGGGGGGGGGTTTGAACCTTCAACCTCCAGAATAGTACACCAGTGCTCTACTAACTGTGCTATCTAGCCCTTGTCATTTTGTCAATATCTTTGTTCAAGGGGCGCTAGTCAGAAGCCATAAACCTGTATATGCCATGTAGCTAGCAACTTTTATAATTTGCAAAGTTTAGTGTTTTCAAACATCTTTTAATATGTGTTCTATTTGCAGCTTCCACAAGGTTCGTAAAGTGTGAGAAATGTCATCACTTCTTTGTGGTCCTGTCAGAAACAGACAGTAAAAAGAGTCTAAAAGAGACGCTACCACCCAAGCCAGAAAGACCTCCGCCTCCGCCCCCTAAAAAGGTACATATTTTTCAAGGATACTGTTATATGGAACGAAGTTTTTTAGTATTTTTCCCAGGTAAAAAGGACTTTAGTGTGTAATACTGAAATGGGGAGATAAAGCCAAGTTTATTCTCGGCAAAAAGATTTAAGATGCCGCACGTTTAAGGCAGGGGAAGTTCTCGGTAAAAGTTTGCTGTCATAAAAATGTAAATAACTTCAAAATTAAGTAAGACTTTTAAATAAAAATACACAATATTATTTCAATTATTTACAAATTTCATGAGTCGAAGTTTCAGCCTGATGTGATTTTTAATTTAGAAATGGGAGCACAAAACATTTAAACTTGATTGTCTCCTTGACTGCTTACGTCCTTTTCCTTGGCACACGACAATGTGTACTATTCACAGGCGATAACTATTGTTTGATTGATTATTTCTCCCTTGTACTGAATTCTCCCTTTGTAGATCTTTGATTTTCTGGATAGACATGTCATAGGCCAGGAAGAAGCTAAGAAGGTGCTGTCAGTTGCCGTGTATAATCACTACAAGCGAATCTACAACAACATTCCTGTATCAACGGGCAAGAACCAGATTGACGGCGCTGAATCAAAGAGTCCAGCATTCACTCCAAGAGGTAACTTTATCAACAATTTGCCCGAAATATCCTCCCTTGCTAGAAGCAAACTATTCCAGATTGTCTCCGCACTTAAAATGTCTTTTTTCAGCAACAGGTTCTGGCTTTGAGTCCCCCTAGGCAAGCTTGTAAAGTTTTCTTAGCTCCAACTCTTGAAAAGCACTGAAAACACACAGCTTATCACACTTAAGAGTAAAGTTCATTTTAAAATCAACATCAGAACAAAAAAAAACTGTTAAATGAGAGTTATTGGCTGGTTCTTCTACCATGGCTTACACCCAATTCAATCTTGTATCCCAGAGTCGTGACTCGGGTCGATTCAAACAGAATTTGTTTTCAGACAAGAAAACTTCATGAAGTCATATTTTTCCATTGGCCAGACTACAGCAGAAGATCTTTTGACGTAGTCATTCCTAACTGTGAAACTTTGAATTGTTCATGTATTCAATTCTTCGGTATAACTGGATGTAGTGAGACCATAGAGTTCCAGTTTGAAACTGATGTCAGAGTGTCTTCAGTAAGCAAGCAGTTTTGGGTTTGCGCCCCAATGTGAACTTGTGAAAATTAGTCATTTTATGCGAGTCCAACATTACCACAAATTCCTGTGATTGTTCTTAATCATTGGCTGAATAAATCATTCTTAAATCTTGTGAAGTTTTCTTTTCTTGGACAGCTCTTGGAAACACAACATTTCATGATCGTGATTAATTTTTGTACAGAAAGAAAACATTTATGATCGTTCACTATCTTTTCGCTTCATCTCCGTAATGACTTACGAACCCCCAACCTTCTTCCGTGTCAGAGCTGCTTCAGATAGCAGGCATCAGCAGTCAAGGCAGTGCACTAGGTGCCTCATCCCTGCAGCAGCAACAGCAGTCCACACAGGGTAGCGAGACAGAGCGACAGCTACGAGGCAGCGGCTTGCTGGATTCACAGCATCATGAACTACGACTAGAGAAGAGTAACATTCTACTGCTAGGACCGACGGGATCAGGTGAGGAGAGTTTTCATTGACTATACCCTTAACAGTAATAATTCAAAACGAAATTGACACTGAAGTGCCATTTCTATCAATTGTTTGCATTCAAGTGCTTTTCTATGGTAGGAAAACACTAGACAACTGACAGTTGGAAATATTTTGTAGTCCATGCCCTATGTTTGAGTAAATCCATAAACATTTGCATTAGTTTGAGTAAATCCATTAACATTTCATTACATTGTTATATTTCCCTGATGAATCCATAAAAACCACACATTTTTGCAGTAATTTTGGGCATTATGAGCTCCGTGCGTGGCCAAGGTAGGGCGCAATTTGCGTAGCAATGGTGCCTTCTTTGGTGGGGCGTGCACTTCGCTGGTTCATGCCTGCATTGCATGCACAGTGTGTGCATCGCGGTAGCTGTATGGTCACTAAGCAAGATGGCGCCTGATTGAAACCGATTTAACGGCTCCCCAAAAGCCCTTCTCTTTTGAACTGGTGAGGGGGTACGTCTATACGGAGCGGATTGGAAGTAGCAGACAATGCAGTTTGGGGGTACAGATACTGACTTCTGAGAACTAATTATTGTTCAAATAGAGTTGACCAGATCATGCTGTTACAAATAGAAGCATACGTAAATTGACAGGGTGCTCCCAGAAAACCTAAAATCTAGTACAGAAGAACAGCTATCGCAAGTAAGCATAACAGCAGTGATTTGGCTGTCCGCCAATGCAGCTGTTATAATCCACCTGTTTGTTTACATCCACCTGTTGTTTACAATCCACTTTGTAATCCATCTGTTTCTTCTTCCCAGGTAAAACCCTGATTGCTCAGACCATAGCACATTGCCTGGATGTCCCCTTTGCCATCTGTGATTGTACCACGCTAACCCAGGCTGGCTACGTAGGAGAAGACATTGAATCTGTCATTGCTAAACTTCTGAGTGATGCCAACTTCAACGTGGAGAAGGCCCAACAAGGTAACAAAAAAAATACTCTTTGCGGAATAACCTCTTCCTTCCTAGAAAAAAATCTTTAGAACCTTTCAAATCAACCAGGTAGTTGTAGCGAATTTTGCAGGATTGAGGAAATTAAGGTAGAGACTTCCAGTGTTACTTTGCATGGGCTTGGTGCTCCGTGAAAGTTAAAAAGATTGAGTATGAAGAATGTGCCGTAGGTTTCCTGTATTGAGGAGGATTTCAAGGATGTGAAGTTTCAAGAGTCGGGATTAACCCTGACCTTCCTCAATCCTCCAAAGAAGGTTTGGAGAATTTCGGAGAATTTTGGAGGATTGATGATGAATGCAACACACAATGTTGGAGGATTGTGGAGGATTGAGGGCACATGGACATTCAGTACTGGTTGATTTTGGAGGATTGAGGATGAATGATGTTTGAAGAAGAGGAGGATTTTGGAGGATTGGGGCTGAATCTATTTTGATAGGATGGGCTGTTGGAGGATTTTGAAGGATTGAGGCAGTGGGTATCCTTCATTTGAACATAAGTGCACAATTTTGGAGGATTTTGGTGGATTGAAGATGGTTCCTAGCAAAAAGGGCCTCAGGGGTAAGGGTTAAAGGGTAATGCTGCACACAATTTCACTGCCTGGGTCTCTTTACCAGCCAACAAGTACGCTTATGTCACAAATGACAGCAAGCTAATCAATGAGTCAGTCTGTGTGTTGGGTACAAAGGAGACACTAGGGTGGCCCTCGGCGACCAGCACAAATCTCCTGTCAACCCATCATTTGTTGCCTCTATTCCCCAGGTATCATCTTCTTGGACGAGGTGGACAAGATTGGCTCAGTACCAGGCATCCATCAGCTCCGTGACGTCGGAGGCGAAGGCGTCCAACAAGGCTTACTCAAGATGCTGGAAGGCACGGTGGTCAGCGTGCCTGAACGGAGCTCACGCAAGCTACGTGGAGAAAGCGTGCCGGTTGACACCACTAACATACTGTTTGTAGCATCTGGAGCATTCAACGGCTTGGACAGGATCATCAGCAGAAGAAAGCAGGAAAAGGTGGGAAATTATTTTTTTTAAAATTATTTCAGAACTAGCCATCCGTTTATTCCTTTCTCATTTCTCAGAATGCGTCATGTCAATAAGGCCAAAAAAAAAAGTCTCCGGTTTCTGGTATGCGCGCGCGTCGCCGTAGCCATGCGCGTCGGCAAAATGAAAAAGTTTTTTTTTCAATGAAAGATGATGTCTCAAAACCGCCAAACTCACTGGTTTGACTGGAATTCAGCTGCTGCGCAATTTCAACGTGTTTTTAGATGGGGTTATGGTTGAGAATAAGCTTTATGTGGCCTCTCTGGACTCCCATATATTTGCACTAAGTTTAGTCGGGCACCATTTGCAGTCATCAGCCGACATTTAAAGCAAAAAGTCGGGTAAAAAAAAAAAAAGTCGGGTTAAAAAAAAAAAAAAAAGCCGCGTCGCCGCACCACTTTTTGGACAAGCTCCATAACAGAAACCGGAGACTTTTTTTTGTTGGCCTAAAGTGCCAGCGTATTGTAAGAATGAGTGGAAAAAAGGAGTTGGTAGAAACTTGTCCACAGTCAAGCAACGATTGAAAAATGTTAATATGTTGACTGGATTTGATTTTTCTTAATAACTTAAACAAGTCTCATTTTAATCTTCTAGAACAGAAGTTTGTTTTGTAGAGATTTCTCATTTCAATACAGCACTTTATAATGGTTTGTGACGTTTAAAGGGCCCATGTAATGTGATTTTTTAATCCAGTCCTTGAAAATGCACCTTTGTGTCCCATTTAACCTTATTTTCTATTTTCAGTTTGCAATTTTTAGGGTATTTTCGTGCCTTTTTGGTTTTTGTGCTGATGTAATTTCCATATTCATGAGCAAAAGTGTGATGTCATTTTTTAGGCAGAAACCTCAATGTTACAGCTATGTCCGCACCAAAAGGTGTCAGCATTTTGGAAATTGCTGGCGTAAATTTTCTTTTCTTTGGTGATTCGTTGTTGTGTCAGTACATGGCAGTGAGCCAGTAAGCAAACTTTTCTAACAAAAGTTTTCAGTGAACAAATTTTGGGGTTCACAATTTTCAGTAGAAAACCCCTAAACTGAACAGTGTCTTCCTAAAATGACATCACAGCAACAGCGCCCTCAGTTGTCAGGAAAAGCGCTGAACATTTTAAATGTTTAAAGAAGGTGCATTTTCAATTAAATTATTTACCAAAAAAGGGATGTCAAATAGTGCTTATACATTTAATAGTAGAAATTTGCAACAAAATATGATCCAAAACAAAATCCATGTCTTGGACCCTTTTAATTTCTTCACTGTGTCCTACTTTATTTCCACACAAAGTGTTGTCCAAACCAAGATTTGAGAAAGGTTCATCTTATTTGCACATATATTGTTTCTGTGAGGCTACAAGTTGAGTGAAGTCTGTATATTTTGTTTTGACTGTCTCAGTACCTTGGCTTTGGAGCTCCTGCCAATGTCAGTGAGGGCCGTCGAGCAGCGACCAACGCCGACCTCTCCAACCAATCAGCTCTCTCCGACACCAAAGTGGACAATGATGAAAAGGACGCCCTCTTGAGGCAGGTGGAGTCCAGGGACATGATTGAGTTTGGCATGATACCGGAGTTTGTCGGACGCTTCCCCATCAACATCAGCCTGACGTCGTTGGACGAGGCTATGCTACTCAGAATACTCCGAGAACCTCGCAACGCCATTGTGCCTCAGTTTGAAATGCTGTTCAAGATGGATAACGTAAGTGGCCTAGCAAGATCCTTTGCCGAACTTAGTGAGCAGATGTGATCAGGGGCCAAGATTGAGTTCATGTGCACAGAAATTTGCCACAAAATATTTGCTGAACAAGAACAGTGAGCAACCAAAATGCCGTGCAATCATTGCAATGTTTATTCCTTATGATTGTTTTGCATTATGATCTGTTTAGCATACTTGCATTCATTATGCTCCATGTAATTGGCTCAGTTTCAGAGGATAAGGTAAAACTTTCTTTCATTGGTAATTAGGTCCTCAGCATTAAGAATAAAACAGTCAGGCTGCTTAGTCTTTTCTTCTGAACTCCAACTCTCACCATATTTGCTCCTTGAGTAGCACGGTTTATTTGGGGGTTTGTTTAAGATGACGAGATGGTTAAGTTGATCGGTTGCCATCTTTTCTTTTGATAGTGTACACTGAACATCACTGAAGATGCTCTGTCTGCCATCGCTAAGATGGCTCTGGAACGGAAGACTGGAGCACGTGGTCTTCGCTCCATCATGGTAAGCCATTTTTCCGTCAAAGTCTTTGAACTGTGTTACAACTGATATTATCTTCAAGTAAACTTGAATCCTCGATCCTGATTGGTCGATCCATGGCAACAAGCCGTGCTACATAAAACCATGAAGCACGGCCACAGTCTATACCGCACTCCGCGTGTTGCGCTATTCCAAGATGCGCACGCCATTCCGTACAAACACGCACATGTAATAGGATAAGCGCTGAAGTTTTTGTACAACGTGCATTTCATCTTAATTGTGCGTCAAGTTTGCTTGAAGATAAATTCGTTATCACGCTCGCGCTCATGGAACACGGAAAATGTAGTGCGTCTGTGTCCCACAGACGCACTACATTATTCCTTGTTCCACTCACCCTCGCGGGATAACTTATAATGTAATAACCAACGGATAACGTATCACCAACCTATAATGTAACAAGAATTGACCGATACTGTATCACTAACTGATAATGTAACAAATATTCACCGATAGTGTAGTACATTCTACTTCACTATCGGTCAATTTTTGTTATCGGATAGGGATACAGTATCGGCCAATTCTTGTTACATTATAGGTTGGTGATACTTTATCCATTGGTTATTACATTATCAGTTGTAACGAACGGAATACTGAGCAAGAATAATGTGATATTAATATCATTATTAACTCTCCAAAAAATAACATATTCTTGAAAAAAACACCACTAACCCTGTTTTTGTTTGATCAGTCACAGACAGTCATAAATTCAATCCTGTTCTCTGCCATGCCTTTTACACAGGCTAGTCACCAACAGTCGGATCATATTTCTTGTAGGCACTGTGACAGTCAAAATTTCATCATCAGACAAAAGCAGGTGACTGGTCAGCACAGCTGGCTTATCGATCTCCTACAGTCAAAGCATAGCTGTATCAGGTTTCATGACAATCACAGCCAGTCAATCCTGCTTTATGAAGGCAGGGAGCACTCAACTGTTAAAAACAGTCACTTGGTTTATTTTGACTGCTGGGCTGGCCTTGTTGAAATTGCCAGCCAGAGAGGGAGGGTTATGGAGAATATAAAAGGTGCAGAAGGGAAGACCTAATTTTTCCTTGCTCCAACATTTTTAGTCTCACCAATAATACATAAGGAAAGTAAATTTAAGGTACTTGTCAAGGATTTGAAATTCGGATAACTAGGGAGAATTTCTCAAAATGTTTTTTTTTTTTAATGATTATCTTATTGCAGGAAAAGATCTTATTAGAGCCAATGTTTGCTGTTCCTGGATCTGATATCGAAGAGGTGACGATTGATGCCGAAGTTGTGAAAGGAGATAAACCTCCGGTATACACCAGAAGACCCTTGGATTCGGATGAACGGCAGGAAGCCATGAACTATTAAGTATCAAGCTCTGTGATTGGATAATAAACCAATGTCATATAAAACAGAAACTTTCATTGGTCCATTTTAAATGTAAAGATACTTCTTATTGGTGAATCCAGCAGAATTTACTACATGGTTTGAAACTGAGGGAGCAATCAGAATATTTTTAAGAACAATTCTGATTGGTCCATCCGTTTGAAAGCTTTACTCTGATTGGTAGACTCAAATTATAAATTGCTGTAATGGATAATCATCCAGGGGAACTATTTTCCTAACCTAGTCCTGTAGGTTTGTAACACTAATTTAAGTATTTTTTAGTAGTCTCTGTCAAAACATGGTATTGAAAAATCTTTTCTCTGATCTTCAAAGTTGTGTAATTCACATTTAAATTAAAATTAAATCAACTATTTTATTATTCTGTACCTCAAACAAACAAAAGCATTTTATTGGAATTTTTTGTAAAATATTGTAAGAAAGGCATGAAGGGATTTGTCTGCCTACACAGTGCATTAGAGAAAGTGGATTACTTTCTCAAATTAAAACTTGGACTGTGGTTTAGTTTTAAAGTATTTAACTAAATAGGTTCACAATTTCTCAGATTGTTAAATCAAATTACACTTGATCAAAGGTTTATTTTAATTGTGTAGAAAGTAAAGCACGAAAAAGGAATTGCTTAAAATCAATCAAGTGTGCCTAAAATTAATTTCCTTGGGAATATGTTTGATCAGTTTCATAAGCGATAGACAGACGTTGTGTTAATAATCATCAGTGGGATTGGTCACTTGTCTAACCCAGCTACTGATGTACATTGTGTGGTGTTTGTATTTTGAAAAAACACTCGACAGTTTTTTAGTTGATATTGTGTTCATTTGTGTTGAAAGTGCACTTTGTACACAGAAACGATTTGGATGACGCTATTCACATGTTCAGAAAAGAAATTCTTGTTCATTTTTTTTCCTGTCGAATTCTGTCATGAATTTGGCCCTTGGTGGTGGGTTACGGGTTACTTCAGGTATCTTTTTACAAAACCTGTATGGAAATATTAACCAATACCTTGCATATTTATTCTATATTGAAAATTGCAATTGAAACATTTAGTCTCTTTAGGCAGCCAAAGCCCGATTAATTTTTACTACCAGTTTTATTGCAGTATACAAGTGCTTGCTTGAAAATCCTTAGTTTAATTATTTCTTTGAAAAAAAGTTGTCTGGTTTTTACATACGCTATTCCTTCTGAAGTCAGAAAAATTGCATGCGGTTTCACTAACTCTGGTGTTGGAGTTTAGTATGAGAAACAAACTTGACATTGTAAAACTGTTATTGGCTCATGAAGCTTAACTTCTTTCAAATGTGATGTATGTTACAGGAATGAAGAAAATTCAAGAAAATAATAAACTTAATATTATTTTGCTGTCCTGGTAAGGTTTAATGCGCTTAATTTGAAACCTCTTTTTCCGTGAAAGATTCTTTTTAGTTTTTTTTTCTCAAATAAAGGAACAAATATTGTACATATACAAATTAAAATTGTGTGTACTTTTGTTATTTTCTTGATTTACGTATGATTCTAGCGCACAGGACAGAGAGAACATCCAATTTAAAGTTAACAAATTTAACCATATCTTTTAAAGGGGAATTACTTCCACATAAATAACTGAATATTTCTTGATACAACACCAACTTTTGTTGTTTTATTTCAATTTTATTCTTCAATGCTATGCATTAACAGCATGCATAAAACTGAATCTATTCTCTCAAAATACATTCAATGCAACCAAAATATATATATATACACTTTAATTACTAAACGTTAGGAATACAGAGTCTTCGAAGAAAATAACTTGAACGGTTATTTGTTAATATTTCAACAGTTGTATTTGAAATGTATTATGCGTCAGCGTGGAAGTTCATAGGTATTAGAATAAATATATTTACAAAAGGTCAAATTCTCTTCTAGAATATCAGCCAATGAGTGCTAGTATCTATCATACATATTCATGACCTAAAAAGGGTCAACTTTTTGTCTTGAATGGAATCAGCCAATGACTACTAGTATCTGTATCTCATACATATGCATGACCCAGCTATTCATGTACGCTGCATAGCAGACGCTCTAGCTAATCTATTGACTGAAGTTGAAACAATTTTCAAATTGAAATTGAAAATTTAAACAACTGTGCTTTGCAAACACCATGTTTGTCTCATAAATAAGAAAGATAACGTGCTTTCGTCAGTCCTCCGAGTTACGATTATATTTTTGTGAATATTAGAACAATTAAAATAAAAGTTGTAATTCCAAATGTTTGAATACATTTCTAGACAATTAAAAAAAGAGTGAATACATATACAATTACTGACCCCAGTAAGGATTTCAGTCGGCATTTCAAATAATTTAAGGAAGAATAACAACAAGGTGGTCAAATTTGAGACAATTGCAAGAAAATTTCAACTATTAAACTGAATACTTTAAAACTGAATTTGCAAGTGACTGGTGGATATGAGAAAAGCACACAGCAAATTATTGTTCAATAAAATGGCAAATGTTTTGTGTAATCTCCATTGGCCATGATTCAAAACACTTGTGCATATTTTGAGGTAGAAAAGACTATCCGAATAAGTTGGAAGTGGATCAAAAATAACAGCGGTGGAAAAACGTCATTTGCATATTGTGAATTTGGTTCCAAATTTGGAAAATGCCTACAAACAATGCATATACTAGATATATTTCATATGTTAACAAAATTAAAATAATGCATTTAATTTATCAGCTTTACGTTCTGGTGGTCACACTTAGAAATACGACTTTAATTTTCTTTGTTCACAGAAACTTATTAAAATCTACAATAATCTGCGTATTTGGTAATCGGGCAGTGATATAAACATGAATGGAAAACTGCTATTCGCACAAACAGTGCAAGTTAAATTGTTCGTTTGTTCTTAAGTGGAAAAATAATAAATATCTGTACATTAATTTTATATAAGCACCCTTTTCTACAAGTTGACGGAATACTTAAGTGCTAAGTTTAATTGACATACTGTCCGAGTGCGTCATTCAAAATGCAAAAACTAAACTTGATCTCATGTAGTTTGATACAAATGCATTCCTTCTTTATTTTTGTTGTGAAAGAAGGAAGATGAAATTGCTCTCAATTAATTAATAGGCACCTTGTCTTATTCTAAACTTGTAACGATATTGCTTAGAGACAGTGTGGTAGTCCAGGAAATAATACTGAATTTTGGGGATTAACTGTCCTTACTAGCAGCAGAAGCTGACATAGACTTGTGCACACAATTTTTCAAACTTAAAGGTGCCCTAACCCAAAAAGTCTCCGGTTTCTTGTATGGAGCTTTTCCAGAATTTCGGTATGTTTACTAATTAGACCAGGAGCTTCAAATATAACCTGATGACTGCAAATGGTGCCTCTAAACTTAGTGCACATTAGGGAGACATGAAAATGTCTCCATAATGACCGATGTCTCCCATCGTGCAAAGAAATTATGATAACGTGTCTCCTTAGCAGCAGGATTCCAGTCAAACCATAAATTTTGGCGGCTTTGAACATCATCTTTCATTGAAAAAAGCTGAATTGCGAAGGACGCAGCTACAACGTCGTCGTGCCGAAGGCATGTAAAGGTGCCTTAGGCAGCCGCAATACAACCCATGTCTTACCAAAGAACACGGTGTTGGTTTTTACATTGGAAGGAAAACCAGAAAACCCAGAGAAAAATCCTCGTGGCACAGGAGAGAATCAACGTACAATTCTATGACCCCGGCTGGGAATCGAACCAAGGCCACAGCAGTGAGAGGCGAGTGCTTTAAGCACTGCGCCACCCATGCCACCATTTGAAAGATCACAAGTCCAGTTACAAATAACAGGGTATGGACAGTAACAAGGGAATGTCACATTACATTTTAATAGTTTCTGAGTTGACATGAGACTGGATAATTTGCGATTGACTTTCGATCCACCCCAGGTACCCCAACTACCACACTGCTTAGAGACCTCTTAACATCATCTGAATTGTTCGCTGACTTTATTGGATGGAAGCATTTGGGTTACCAGTGACGCTGCTACTGGCTAATACTGAAGCCGGGTACCAGGCCGTCGTGGTCTAGCACCTTGGGTTTGACGCCGTCTTGTCAGACGAATTCCTCGCCTCGTCGTATCTTGGATATCTTCACCAAAGAGTCGTGCACCTTGGGGTGCAAGTCATCCTGTGAAGAGAGACATCGGGAAGAAATTTTGATACAAATTATTGGTTGGGTCTTCTAACCTGCATACATCCATAAGTTGTAGTTTCCTGGATATTTGTGAGGCGTTCTGGCAAAATGAGACGGAACTTGGCAGAGGTCAAAATGAAGGTTTGCAGATATTTGGAAAGAGAATATAATTCTCCTTGCAATATTATTTGTTGCACTTTAATGGGAAATTCCATTGACAAGTTATGACCTTTAAAGTATGGACTGTTTTGTAGTCGTTAAAATGAGAGATGTTTTCCTGAAAAACATTTTTATTGCACAATTTTTATACTATTTTATTTAACTGTGTGTAGGCCAAAGATATCCAAAAATACAAAAGTTAATCAATCTGAAAATCTGAAGGAAAAAAGTCACTAAGGCCTGTGCCTGGTTCTGTCTCATTTTACAAGCACACCTCACATAATTTGTGCTAGACGAAGCTAAAAGAATCCCTCAAAATCCATGTTCTTTGTTTTGTTTATAACTTTGAAGAGCATCACTTCTCATCACTCCTATGTAAAGTAATAGTAGAGGCCCAACAATCCTCAATCCTGCAAAAGCTTTCACAATTTCCAGCATTTTACAACGTGGATAGCTGTGGTTCTCGCAGGTCCAGTCAAGTATCTACAAACCATCTATAAAACAAATCCAAAAAAATTCAAAATCCTTTTTATAACCGTTGTTGAACAAGCAATTCCATGCCTACCTGTATGGCATTCAGCAGGTGCGCTCTGTACACAGATACGATCTTCTTGTACTTCTCCTCGGCCTCTTGCAATTTTTGCTGTAATCTGATGACCTCCTTCAGGTCACTGACCCTTGACCCTGCTCCCCCGTCCACTCCTGGGCCCTGCACCTGAGCCTTCAGTTTCCTGTTCTCCGTCAGGAGTTCCGTGTAGCGTTTCTTGCTGAACCCTACCGAGGCCGGCAGCTGGCTCTCAAATGTCTCAGCTTGCTCCTGGATTGTCCTCCGTAGTTGTTGATTCTCGGCGACCAGCTCAGCGAACCTCTTGGCTTCCTCTTCTCTCCGACTTTCTTCCCTCTCCAATCTCTCAATCTTATCTTTGAGCTTCTTATTTTCCACCGGCAGGTCACTCGTGTCGTTTCCCCCGTAGCCTCTCTGTTGCGATTTTCGTAATTCCCGTCTCAGTTCAATCATCTCGTCGTCTTGTTTCCTGATCTCATCCTGAAGACGCCAGTTCTCTTTGGTCAGTTGATCATACCGGTCCTTATCTGGGCTGCTGGCAAGGTTAGCTTCTTGGGTCTTCACGCTCTGTCTCAATCTGTGATTCTCCTCGATGAGGTCATCGTATTTATCCTTGTCAACCCCCTCGCCGATTCCGTTCACCTGACTCTGGGACCCCGCCCCGAGCTTATCCCGTTCCGCAAGGAGCTCTGCGTATTTCTGTTTCTCCCGTCTGGCCCGTTCGTTCAGTTGCGCGATTGCTTTAGACTGCTTGGCCACTATGTTCTCCAGTCGCGCCTTCTCGGTAAGCACAGCTTCGTATTCCTCCGCCGTGGTGCCCAATCCATTCTGGGACTTTTCACTCAGCGTGCCCTGCAGCTGTTTATTCTGAGCAGTCAGTTCCGCGCATTTCGTCTTCAGCTTTCCAAACTCCTCCGCTTGCTCGGCGAGAACCATGGTGTGTTTGGTCACGGTCTCACCCAAGTCTTGCTTCTCTTGTAAGAGGTCGTCATACTGTCTCTGGAGGGCGCTGTTCGCTGAGTGAGTGCGAGTGGGCGTTTTTCGGCCGTCCTGCATCACTTTCCTTTTCAGCCTTTCATTCTCATCGGTGGACAAAGCCAGCTGTCAGGAAAAAAAATCATAATTTCATGCCTAAACCGGCGAAAGCAATGATTCAAGACTCGTTCATACTTAACGTAAATGCAAAGGCAAAGCGAAATTCAAATTTGTCATCATAAATTGTTAACAGGAAATTTCACTGGAGATTAAATGGTACAAATTTTGCAAATATGCAATGATGGATCTAATTGTATTTGTGTTTGCTTTCAGACTAAGTTGAACCAGTCTTCAGAGGGAGTTTAATGTCATTCAAAATGGGCTTTATTTGAAATTTTGTTACAAAAAAGCTGTTTCCTCTCTCCGAGTGATCCCCGTTTGCGATTTCCCAGGTTTGCAACATTCCTAATGTTGCTAGCATCGTGACTTAAGGCGTGATTCCTGCCTACATGGCATATATGGGTTCATGGCTTTTGACTAGCACCCCTTGAACAAAGACATTGATAAATTGGGGAACCACCAACATAGGGCTGGATAGCTCAGTTGGCAGATCACCGGAACGGCAATCCGGAAGTCGCAGGCTCAAACCCTGCTCTGGTCAATTTCCTTGTTCAACTTTTTAAAAAAAAGAAGTAATTTCCAAATCAGTTGAATATTCTCCCACTCACCCTCTGTGACATGTTCGCAATCTCATCCATCAAGATGTTGTTGTTCTTCTGGAGTTCTGCCAACTCCAGCCTGTTCGCTTCCTTCAGTTCCTTGTATTCATCCACACCGACCACATCACGCCCATTCACAGCATCCAATTCCTCCCTCAGAGAAGATAGTTCCTCTTCTAACCGGGAGACTCGGCTGTCGTCCAATTCCGTAGATGTGTTGACGACACTCTAAGATAGGAAACAAGAAAACTTAGGTGTAACATTTCACATGCAAGTGATGGGTATACGCAAAAATTTAAAATGAGATTACAAGAAATTGATAACCAGATAATAGACAGGCTTAAAGACATAAAGGAGGAAATGCAACTAAACCAGAATCAAGTCTGCAAATTGGTCATTCTATAAATTTATGATCCACTTTCTTTCCTGTCCGTTACATCTGATATCTATGATTTTATAATTCTGGATGTACTCCTTAACCGTCCTGCTATTTAAACAGTCACAGACAGTCAAAATTTCCATCCACTTCCCCTTCTATACTTTTAACAAGGGCTAGTCACCAGCAGTCAGATTGTATATCAAACAAGCACTGTGACTAGTCAAACTCAGTCAACAGAATATGAACAGACAAAGCAGGCAAGTTGTGGGCACAGCTGGCTTATCAATGACCCGGAGTCAAAGCATAGCTGTATCAAGTTACTTTAACAGTCACAGCCAGTCAATACTGCTTTACGTAGGCTGGGAATTCTTAACTGTTGAAAACAGTCCTGTGATTGATTTTGACTGACAGGACTACTTGGCACAGAATGTTTGCATTGGAGGGTTAATGCAGTTGTCCTCCGAGAGAATAGCAAACTACCTACCCAACAAATGAATATTATTTGAAGTCATTCTTAATGATGCTTGATTGGCAAATTACAAAGTACCCAGGTAGCAGGGACAGGAAAAATGTCACACTTTGGAACCTACATTTATAGAATGAACCATATGAAAATACTTTTCGGGAAATTTTTCCACCTTGGGAGATTTTCTGCACTATGCAGTTCCTACCTTCTTCTTGAGCTCTTCATTTTCCTGGCGGAGGGATACTATCTGACTGCGTAGGATGGCCACCAGTCCTGTACTCTCACTGCTTAATCTGTTTGCCGTATCCATCCTCTTGGCTGGCTTGACTTTCACCGCTGAGCCACCAGTGCCTGAGACAATAAATTCAAAGATGTAAGTGACGTCAAACAAATTTTAACACGTTTTACAGAAAAGCTTTGTAAGAAGGATGATCTTCTGCAATAATAATAATAATTTATTAATTTATATAGCGCAAATTCTGTAAAAAAAAATATTTAAACGCGCTTTCCATAAAATTCTAATGTTAGGAATTCAGGATTTTACCTGGGAGGTCAAATAGGTCGTCATCGCTATCGCCCCAGTTACTGTCAATTTCATCTTCAGTGACGTCACCCTGCAAAAAAGTAAGGAAAAATAGAAATCTGAAGGATGGAACATTTTTCTTTGAGAAGGAGATGGATATAAAACAGAGAAATAAAGGTGCCCGAACGCAAACAACTCGGACAGGAATCTCACCAAATTAACAAGACAACAAATGTAATGACCTTCTTCAGAGGCATTTCAAGGGCAATTCAAGAAAATAAAATAGAGTACCAACTGGCCCTACTACATATATTGCAGTCAGTGAGCAGTTTGAAGCAGTTTGATTCATTTTCAAATCAACAAGAGGCAGAAGGAAGGAAACAAACACTAGCTGACTCTCCAAATAAAACTTTAAACTGGTACAATTTCCTCAGCTGTGACATTTCTGCAGGAAATTAGAGGTCTACAAGAAAAGGATGTTGCGCCAATATGTTATCAAATGCCTGAAATCCTGTTACTGCCGAGCTACAAAAGAGAGTTTAGTACAGCCAGCCTATCCGACCAGTGACAGAAATCAATGTCATTACTCACCCCAACTGATGCAAGTCGTGTTTTCAGGGTTTCGATTTCAGCCTCGGCTTTCATTCTCTTGTCTTTCTCGGTTTGTAGAGTTCGCTTCAGATTCTCAAACTGATCAACGCAAACGAAAAAGATGTCCTGATAATAAATCTCCTTCATTCTTCAACAAGAACCAAGTACAAAGACTGTGTCTGGAAAGTTTGTCGCAAATTCCAATACTAATGTGTGAGGATGGCAACAAAGAATATATTTTCAAAATCTTTCTGAAAGGCTAAAGAACTGATGAATGGGAAATAAATAAAATTGGAAATATTTGCTTACCTCCTCTTCAAACTCTTGATTCCTTAAGTTGTCTCCATGCACCTGAAAATGGAGGGAAAAAACCCCTATCAAATCATTGCCAGACAATAGTGCACTCAGTGGTTTCTCCATTGATGGGGGCCTCGGGATTGTACAGTGATTATCTATACGGCTAATGGGTTGGAAGTGTTACCAATGATAATCTTCAAAGTACGTCTTGTGATCTGGTACAAATTTCCGTCAAAATCACATGAATTTCACTGACCATGCTGGTTTGCTGTAGTTGTTGCTCCAACGCTTTGATCTTTTCCTGAGCTTTCTTGTGATCCAAGGTCACACGGCTCAGCTCGTCATACAACAGTTCATTTTCCTCTTCCATTTCCTAAAAGCAAAACACAAATACATTGTTTTATTCACCCATATTCCCGTTCTAGAAATCTCAATTCTGACCTGCTCCGGTTGCCCATTCTAAAAGTAATTTGTGATGAACAGTGAAATCTAATTCATGGGCCATTCTATAAATTTGGGGTTACATCAGACATCTATGATTTTATAATTCTGATACATCCTCCAAGAGTGAATAGCAAACTACCCAACAAATAAATTTGGAACTTAATTTTATAGAATTATTATTATGCACATTTAATGTAACACTTATTTGTGGGTGTTTGATATTCAAATATGAACAATTTATTTTTATGAATCGCACATTTTATCATGGTTCATCTTCTAAGCTCAGAGCAAAAAGAAACAACTTACATGTAGTTGTTTTCTAAACCAAAAAGTCAAAACTTCTACAGAGTTTTCCATAGAAACAAAACAGAGTTTTCCATGGAAACAAAACAGTAAGTTATCTCAGATTAGATATGACTCTTGTGAGTTCCCTTCAGTTTCCTGACCCTGACCTTTGACCTGACTGACCTTGAATTCTTTGGACTGCTGCGATGACTTCACTGACGAGGCAGAGTTCTGCTGGTTTGTCACAGCCAAATGGTGCAGATTACCATTCTAAAGCAAAAATATTCGGAAAAAATATTAAGTTTCACAGTTCAAATAAAACAGATTCTGGTCAATCCAGTCCCTTAAAATTATCTTCTTTTCTGGGTATGAATGGTGGGTTTTAAAGGTAAATAGGATCATTTGCTTTTTGTGTAATTTTTTTCGTTTGAAGCAACAAAATTGCTCAAAATGTTAAGGAGGGGTGCATAACAACTAACTTGTTGAAGTTTCAACTCAGCGGATACTACACACTTTGAGTAAACAGAAATGTATACACAATATTGGGTTCTTGTAACTGATTCTGTTGCACATAAAACACTGTACCCGTGGGCACCAACTTCAATGATTGTTTTCTTCCCAACAATACTATTTCAAGCAAAATAATTTCACAGGGTATTTGGTACCAGTCCTATCTTCACTCCGAGCAAGATTTTTCTCGTTTAAATCGATAGGCACATTTCCGGGTAACTGCAAATGTTCCTACGAGCCTTTAAGGGTCTACATACCTGTTGCCTTGGTGATCTGGGTATAGGAGACTCACATCTACCAGCATCGAAGCGGTCGACGAAATCAATGGCGTCTGCTTTGTGTTCGTTGTCTGTCTCGTCATGGGCTTCTGTAACAGTTCAATTCAATTCAATTCAATTCAATTCACTTTATTTTCCACATAAAAAAAAAGGCAATCAGAGTTAAATGTGTACAAAATATGTGGATGGGGATACCTAAAAAGCAATGCTTGTCGAGTAGAGATCCCCAGTTACAATCATACAAAAATATACAAGTTACACACACAAACAACATATAAGGACATAACACCAGACATGAATATGGGAATAACATGCAGCTGCAACCCCATGAAAAAAATAATAATTAATTACTTAAATAATTTTCCAATAACTTATTTTTTGTATTTGCGCTTAAAAAGCGAGAACCTGGAGATATTTTTCAGGGAAAAATCAACGGAGCTCCACAGCTTGGCACCCTCATGCTTCACAGTTGCCCTAGAGATCGCAGTACGAGTGTGAGATTGATGAAATTCATTAAACTGTCTTGTAAAGAAAAAAGACAAGCAATGCAGGCATTTCTAGTGGTAGTGTAACTGAGACATTTTGATTGATGATGAAGCTTTTGGTGGGCGGGGCAAGGAGATGGGAGGATGCTACTAGATTCCTGCTTCTGGTATGTTAAATAGCGCCCTCTACTTACTGACATCCCAAGTAGCCACAGACGGCGCCGACTCCAGACATTCCTTCAAGTCCTCACCGCTGCTTTCCTCGGCATAGTACGCAGCATCGTATCCCTGGGCATCTGTGAGGTCCGTCCTGGCTCCTCGCTTGACTAGGAGATCCACTACGTCCTTGTGATTCTGCTCACAGGCCATCATTAGAGGCGTTCTATATTATGACAGAAGAATCAGAGTCAGTCAACTCTATAAAAACATGTCAGCTTGTTAAAAGGTCCATGCAATATAAATTGTTTTAATGTAATCCTAGAAAATGCACCTTTGTGTCTTACTTAAATTTTATTTTCAATTTTCATTTTGCAAATTTTTTCAAGACTATTTTGGTGTCTTTAAGATTTTTATACTATTTCAAATTTCAATAGTCATGAGCAAAAGTGTGATGTCATTTTTATAGGCAGAAACGTTAGTGTTACAGTTGCCGCAGCATCAACAGTTTTTAGAATTTTGAAGTTTTGAAATGGTAAGTTTCTTTGCTTTGGTGATACACTGTTGTATCAGTACATGACCAAGATATTAAAAAAGAAATTAAAAACAAATATAGTTGTTTAGGCAAACAAAAAAAAAAATGTGTGTGTTTACCCGACCCTAACTCCCTAGGCCTTTTTGCTAGGATGTAACCTCAATCCTGCAAAATCCTCCAATTGGCCTCATGGAAAAATAGCATATAGCCTCAATCCTGCAATTTTCTCCATTATTTCTTGAATATGGTTCGTGGAGAGGTGACCACTGCCTGAATCCTTCAAAATCCTCCGGCTATGACTGTCAATAGGGAATAGGCTGAGGCAGAGGCAGTGACATCCTAGAGCAGTGCAGAGGATTTCAAGTATAATTAGGACTAAATTTATGCTAGGCTGAGCATAAACAACACAACGTACGTCCGGCCCAAGACCTTGACACAGTGTGTCCTCCGAAATCAGCAACGCACTTTTGCCATGTAACCTCAATCCTGCAAATTCCTCCAATTTGCAAAACGGATTTTGGAGGATTCAGGGCATTTAGGGTTAAGATTTTTATACTATTTCAAATTTCAATAGTCATGAGCAAAAGTGTGATGTCATTTTCATAGGCAGAAACGTCAGTGTTACAGTTTTTTAAGTTAACAATTTTGATTTTTTCTTTAATTACAAAAATATTAATAACTACAAGATCTCCTCTGAATCAAGGACACAAATCTTAAGATAAAGAGAATTTGCTCTAAAAATAAAATGCTGAGCTCTAAAGTTCAAACATTTCAACATTTTTTGGTTGTTGAATCACACACAATCTTCCCCCCTCAAAAAACCTGCCCGGCATCAACAGTTTTTAGAATTTTGAAGTTTTGAAATGGTAAGTTTCTTTGCTTTGGTGATACACTGTTGTATCAGTACATGACCAAGATATTAAGAACAACATTTATGCACAAATGTTTGTAGTTACCAAAATTTTGGGTTCACAATTTGAACCCCTAATTTGAAGTGTGTGCTCCTATTGTGATATCACAGAAATAGCACTCAGTTGTCAGAAAAAGCAAGGAATATTTTTAATTTTTTAAAGAGGACTTCACACAAAAATCACCAAAAAGGTATGTCTTATATTTTTCAAAACATTTCGGAGAAATAGTTATTTGCAAAAGAATAATTCCCAACCTAAACTTCATGTCATGAACACTTAAAATAGACAGTTTCTGTAGCAACCTACATTGTGTTTGTAAACATGTAAACATTAATGGTGCGTTATTTCGGCTGATCTATAGAAAATTTATTGGATCCTCGACCCTAACGACCCCAAAGCCTCCAATATCAAACGCATAATTTTGCAAAAAAAATACAAGGTCAATTTTACTCAATAAGAGGCATTCATGTATGTCTCAATTCTGTTTCAGAATTAGAATGTTGGATTTTTACTTTATTTGAGGTATTAAAAAAAAAAAATTAAACATTTATTTCCTCTACACTACAAACTAAAAATATGGAATACACAGGTAATACATTTGCAGTAAAGTTTGCCTAAATATACAGCTTCAAGCCTTGAGGTATGATATTTAATGAGCTCCGTGCGCTACCAAAAGAGGGCGTCCTTTTACGTAGCAACGACGTCCCATGGGCGGGACATTTCGCTGGTTGACGCGCACCGTTCCTTGTGTGTGACGCGCGTACACCAGGGGATTTGTTCTATGTACACGCAGTGGCCGCGCTTTGCAGCAAATGAATTGCAGTCAGGCAAGATGGCGTCGGTCGGTCACCCCCAACTGTACTTCCTTTGCCGGTGAGGGGGTACTTGTGAACGGAGCGGATAGAAACAACAGTCAATTTACTTCATTCTTTATCAGACATAAGATGGTGCATTGCAACACTGCTTCACATACCTCTGTAAATGATCCTGAGCGTTGACATTAGCTCCTCTGTCTATCAGGTCTTTACAGATCGCTAGATGGCCCAGCTGGGCAGCCATCATCAAGGCCGTTTTCCCGTACTAGACAAGAATTCAAATAAGAGCATTAACCCTCCTGCTATTTAAACAGCCACAGGCAGTCAAAATGTCCATCCACTTCCCCTGCTATCCCTTTAACACAGGCTAGTCACCAGCAGTCAGATCATACGTCAAGCAAGCACTGCGACTAGTCAAACTCAGTCAACAGGCCATGAACAGACAAAGCAGGCAAGTTGTGGGCACAGCTGGCTTATCAATTACCCACAGCTAAAGCAAAGCTGTATCGAGTTACATAAACAGTCATGGCCAGCCAATCTTGCTTTTGTAGGCTGGGAATTCTTAACTTTTGAAAACAGTCACTCGATTGATTTTGACTGAATGGACCACTTGGCACAGAATGAATGTTTGCATAGGAGGGTTAAATAGGAATCATAATGTGTGTCTACAGGAGCTGCTGTGTGCTGGGAGACTTGGCCTAGTGATAAGTATTCGGCAGGGTCTGTGGTTCGAATCCAGGCTCTGTAGGGATGATTACCCTTTACCTGAAATCTTAAGAGTATCAAATGGATATCAGTCTCCACTGAACAACAGAATATAATGTGCATGTTTTTCACGCTTATAAAAAAAAAAATATCTAGCCCAATCTCATGATCTTGCTTAGGGGTTTGTAAAAAATTCAAAAACTTGAGAATAAGATCCTTAGATCCATAAAGATTAATTACTGAGTCAGCGTCTTACTTCTTCGGTTGCATCAATCAAGGCTTTTGCCTTCAGTAGAACCTTGCTGCAGTCAGAGTGGCCTCCAAGAACTTGATCAAAGGAGGAGGAAAGGAAGAAGAATTGGAAAATTATCAAATCGGTAGTCTTTCAATCTTTTTCCCCAGTAATAAATCTCTTTTTACCCCAATGCCATTCAAATGTAATGAAGGGATGGCATTGTGATGATAGAAAAATAAGATATGGTGTTAGCAGCGTATGAACCATCAAGGATTCTGACTAACAGTTCAACATTTCATAATAAAAGGCATCTGAACCCAACAAATGGTTTAACCCTAACAGAACTCAACCCATCAAACCCCAACAGCATGTTTTGTTGGAATCTGTCAGGATGGGTACAGTACCCCTAAACTGACAGTCTTTACGTTGGCTTGGCACAACTCCAGAATCAAAGGCAGAAATAATTATGTGTGTGCAGTTTCCCGTATAGTGTTGGCATTTGCGAGGATGGGTATGGTTCCTAGTAAATCATGCTAGGAAGTTAGGGTTAAAAATGCTCTTGACATTTTTGGACCATACCGGTACTTAAATTATGAATTTAATCTTGGTCTGAAGCTTTTCACTGATTAATAACATTTTAAAAACTCTGAATAAAAGAAAAATAAATAAAAGCTGCAGCGAATGGCAGAAAAATAATGGCAGGGAGTCTTTGAAGCTTGACCTACTGGCATATTAAAAAGGGGCCATGCAATGAATTTTTCTAAGAAACATATTTTGTGCAAGTTTCCTCTTTGTTTGAAAAATACCGGTACTTCACACGCCTTTTTGGTTCATTGTATTGAAAAGTGCACCTCTTTAGATATTTAAAATGTCCATGCTTTTCCGGACAACTGAGGGCGCTGTGGTTGTGATGTCATTTCAGGAAGACACTGTTCAGTTTATGCGAGCCCTAAAATTTGCTCATTGAAAACATCTGTGAGAAAAGTTTGGTAATTGGCTTACTGCCATGTACTGACAACAACGAATCACCAAAGAAAAGAAAATCTAAAACGGCAAAGTATCCAAAATTCTGGCAACTTTTGGTGCAGAAATAGCTGTAACATTTATTGACATTGAGGTTTCTGCCTGAAATGACATCACAATTTTGCTCATGAATATGGAAATTTGTATTAGCATAAAAACCAAAAAAAGGCACCAAATAACCCTTGAAAATGGCAAAACAAAAGTTGAAAATAGGGTTAATAAGACACAGAGATTGCATTTAAAAATTACATTACTGGAGCCCTTTAATTTGTATGTGGTTACACTATGTTTATACTTTTTGAATTTATACTTTATATAAACCAGCCCCAACATCCATTCATGTTTATCTTGTTTATTCTTGAGCATGTCACAGAAAGGCATGCATTTCCTCTCCTTGAATTAAAGTCATGTGTCATTTCCTTGGACATAATTACTAAGTCCAGGTATTATTTAAGACTTACACTGGGTCTGCTTGTCACCTCTCATTCATAAATCTGTGATGAGCCCACGTTATGTACATGTAAGTCATTGCTGTGTCTATAATTTCAAGGTTATTTTTGGTAGATCATGAACTTTTTGGTTCCACAAATGGAACAAGTTTAAAAATTCTGTATGGAATCTTCAGATGTATGCATGTTTATCATATGTGTGCAGTCATAAGGTTTTATTCAAAGACTCAATGTTAAAACCTATTGAAGAAAAGATGTTTCCGCAAATCCTATCTTAGGTAAGCCATTGTTATCCGGTCTTCAAATAAAAAAAGGAATATATTTTCACACACACACAAAGCGCTGATATTTTCAGCTCTGCGTATGTAGATCCTTTTCTTTTGGCTTTTGATGTGTTCAGTATTTCACAAAGCTACCTGGGCCTAACACTATGGGTTTGAAAACCTGTACGGTTAAGCTTTTATTTTTAAGGCGACTGTGTAGTTACGGGCCCAGTTCTAAAGAGAATGAAAATATACTTGTAAGTTTTGGACTTACCCTACATTAGTTGGTAATATTCGAAACCAACAGCAATGTCATGGATAGAACAATCCCAGGACTAAAACGAAAGAGTGGCCCTTAACTACACAATCGCCTTTCTTAAGATTTGAAAGAATGTTGCAACTTGACGCCACTTTTTTCTTCATGTATCATCTCAATAAAGGTCTGTCATTGCGAAAATGTTGAAAAGACATAAATCTAGCACCGAGAAACATTTCCAATTTTGTTAGGAAATACTCTCCATAGACTTTGTACGCAACCGCTGAAGTGGCGTCAGGATACTACATTCTTTCCTTAAGATTTTCCTGGAAATGTTCTTGTGAAGATGTCTAAATAAAAACAGTTAAATCTTCATGACCTTTTGTTTTAAATTTCAGATCTTTTGAGGCAACACAAGAATATTGAAACCCTATCTCTTATCTGAAGGGGCTACGTGGTAACCTGCTACACAAACTGTCGTTATGTTCTCAAAATAAACATTTTTTATGAGAACTCTTATCGCCCACTTTAGTAACGAAGATATGAAGAATGACCTCTGTTTCGCTGGCTACATTTCTTGAACTAGAGTCAAACTGATGTTAGTTTAAAAATGAGAATTTGTGGACCTAGATCTAAAAGAACAAGAAGATTCAATTTACCAGCAAGATGAAGAGCAGTTTTGCCAGTGAGTTCCTTCGCATTGAGGGGAGCATGGGCAAGGACAAGTCGCTGGACGCAGTCAGTATGGCCGCCCATACAGGCGTAATGAAGCACCGTGTAACCTGTTGTGTAAAACAAATTAAAACATGAATATTCATGTAATCAATCACTGGTACTCTGAACTGTAGCTGGTGTCCTGCTATGGCTACTACATTCTTGCTTGTTGGTATGTTGACTTGTTTGATGGTTTCTCTACTTGCGAGCTTACTAGCGTACACCCTGGCTGGATTGATTACTTTCTCGCCGATAGGATTGTTACTGGATTTCTTCCTAGCATGCTGGCTTGTGGGATGGTTTCTTTGTTGCTTTCCTTGTTTGATTTTCTGTTTATTGGCTGGATAGACTGTAGAATGTACCGGTGATCTGATACACGGTACCCTGTGGAGACATGTGTATAATAATAGGGAACAAAAAATTGTATACATCTCGACAGGGCAATTTCTATAGGTGAATACGTCTGCACAAGGTTATCACGGAATAGATGGATTGTACTCAAAACTTAGGAATTTTCAAGGAATGTTGATCTGTCGCAACTTGAAGTAATATGTAACGGATATTAAGTCCGAATTTCAATCCAGGAAATTAATTTTGGTTAAAATACGAGCATTTTGAAACTACATTTTCAAACTCTAAATTTTAGTACACAAGAACAAGGAAATGACTCCACAAGGATACAAATTCCAGTATTTGCGAGCTTGCTCTTCTGAACCTCAAGTTTAAGGCTTGCAGCAGGTAGGCCCAACAGGCACTCCCTTACTTCCCCACTCATTCAACAGACCCTTTGCATAAAGCGCCCTCACTAAGGACAATTTTTATTATTTCAATTCAGCACAGAGTGAGTTCTCAGGCGTATGGAAACAAAGACCTGGGCCAAATTTCATGGCTCTGCTCACCGTTAGCCACAAATCCCTGCTTAGTGCAACAGATTATTCCATGCTTACGGTTAGCATTTTTCACAGGTTACCAAAGGAAGTTTGTCCTCTGTGCATACATGTGTACATCCCATGAGAAGGATTTTGTGCTTACTGGGTTAGCAGGGAATTGTTTTTGTGCTAGCACTGCTAGAATGGCGACTGTAAGCGCTGAATTCTGTACAAGGTGTGCGTTCTTTCAGCAAAACGAAAGCAATTCACACACATCCCTATGTGATTTCCTCTCATTTTGCTGAAAGAACACACTAAACTTTTTTTGTGATCCCTGGACAGAACCTTTAAATGCTGGTTGTGTTTAAAATTCCATAACTTGAAAAGTACATGAGTGATTTGAATGATTCTTGTACTAAAAGAAAGCTTATGAATTGGGCTTTCATATCCTAAATTTTGAAACTGCTACATGTATGCAGAACTTCCCTAAAACAATGGTCCCAACATTTGGGTTTCGTTTTGTTTGACTCACCCTGTAGATGGCAGGGCCATGAAACTGGGCCCCGTCCTCAGTTAGGATGCTCCATGCGAAAGGTCTGTTTGCAGAGTGAGTACCCCGATTGCTAGTTGTGCAAGTATTGTTCCCCTACCATCACCTTGCTTTCTATCCCTCGCAATCCCCATGCTACCAGCTCCTATGTATTCACTCCCTAAAGTAGGTCGTGTAGGCCTAAAGTAGGCGAGTTCATTGCAGTACATGTAAGTGTGGGCATATCAGCGCCATGTGGCTCTAACCAGCCGGCCAGAGGAAGGCCAGAGGAATGCCTGAGGTTGAACTTTCGAAAGCTTATCAACGTTACTCAGAACTCTGCAAATGTCCAGTGCCCTTCACGTTAGAAATGTCACCCTGCTGGCAAACGGCTGATCCAAAAGTTCAAACCAATTGAAACCAACAACAATTTCCTGTGAGAATAAATTGCAGTCCTATAAATGTCCAACTAGCATGCTTATCGCTACCCCCTACCCCTCTCCCAACTTCATCGCACCCTCAGGAGCCATACAAGTGAACTTTAATCTAGCTTTCTGTTCACTGTGCTGCATATTTCATTTTTCCTGTACAGCACAGAGAAATAGTTACACCTCAATCCCTATTTTACGTCACTAAATATATTATTTCTGTCCACAAACTAATTTCTTTAAATAAACACATGAGAACTAAAATTGGAATGTTCATAAAGTAAACATACATAGGTCTTCACTTCAAATAGGAAATATGTCTGTATATTAGTCAAATATTTGTCAAACCGTTATTCTATATTTTATGACACAGGAGTTGCTTTAATAAATTGTCCAATAGGATCCAACTATGTCATATACCCGATGGAGCCTGTTGGATTGAGCAGTAAACCCCTTGTGTACATTCCTGATGCAAAATGTTGGATTCAGCAGGCAAGTGAACCGCATTATAAGTTGGAAGTTGTTGGATTCAGCAGACAACTGAATGAAAATGAGGGGAGCATGATGGATGGGAAATTACTCTAGATGTGTTCACATATTGTACATGTAGTTTAAAAAAATTATGTTTATTAATAAAAGGCTCATATAAATTAGTTAAATCGGACTTTGTAAAATCTGGTATTTGTGTCACAGGCTTTAAATGAAACACTGTGTTGGTCCAGATATTAATACAGTATTTGAAGAACAGCACTCAAAGAAACAGGATGCACTGCATTATGGGATGCATGAAGCAGTGAATTCTGGGATATTTCACACATAACATTTTGAAACATTTTAAGTACATTCTGGGAAACTTGAAGCACGGCCATCTGGGAAACTTGAAACATCGCATTCTGGGGTATTTGAAATAGTGTATTCTGTGGTATCCAAATGCACTGTATCATGGGATATCTGAAGCAGTACACTGAAGCACTGCATTGTGGGATATGTGAAGCACTGCATTTAGTGTCTTTCCCAGCCTTCATTGCAGAAGGTACATGTACATCAAGTTGTCAGAGCCAATGGAATAGACCATAAACTTTCTACAAGATGACAACTAAAACTGATGCCTGGAAGTCAGCGATACAAACTAAGCCAATGCTGATCCCATAATCCATCTAGTTAGTTCCGGTCAAGCCTTAATCATCGGGTTACCCTGTATAACCAGGCAAGCTACACCAACAGCCAATACCTAGACTATCGGCTGCAGCTACTTTCAGACATTAATCATTATGTCACCCACGTTTACCCAGCCAAGCTGTTCTAAAGCCATTATCTTGACTATCGGCTGCGACTACTGTCAAGCCTACCCAGCCAAGCTGTACTAAGCCATTACCTTGACCATCGGTTGCGACTACTGTCAAGCCTTAACCATTCTGTTACCCTGTATACCCAGCCAAGCTGTACTAAGCCATTACCTTGACTATCAGCTGCGGCTACTGTCAAGCCTTAGCCATTCTGTTACCCTGCATACCCAGCCAAGCTGTACTAAGCCATTATCTTGACCATCGGCTACGACTACTGTCAAGCCTTAGCCTTTCTGTTACCCTGTATACCCAGCCAAGCTGTACTAAGCCATTACCATGACTATCGGCTGCGGCTACTGTCAAGCCTTAAGCATCCTGTTACCCTGTATTCCCAGCCAAGGTGTACTAAGCCATTACCTTAACTATCGGCTGCGACTACTGTCAAGCCTTAATCATTCTGTTTCCTGTATGCCCAGCCAAGCTATACTAAGCCATTATCTTGACTATCGGCTGCGACTACTGTCCAGCCTTAACCATTCTGCTACCCTGTATACCCAGCCAAGCTGTACTAAGCCATTACCTTGACTATCGGCTGCGACTACTGTCAAGCCTTAATCTTTCTGTCTCCCTGTATACCCAGCCAAGCTGTACTAAGCCATTACCTTGACTATCGGCTGCGACTACTGTCAAGCCTTAACCATTCTGTTACCCTGTATACCCAGCCAAGCTGTACTAAGCCATTACCTTGACATCGGCTGCGACTACTGTCAAGCCTTAACCATTCTGTTACCCTGTATACCCAGCCAAGCTGTACTTAGCCATTACCTTGACATCGGCTGCGACTCACTGGCAAGCCTTAATCATTCTGTTTCCCTGTATACCAAGCCAAGCTGTACTAAGCCATTACCCTGACTATCAGCTGCGACTACTGTCAAGCCTTAATCTTTAGGTCTCCCTGTATACCCAGCCAAGCTGTACTAAGCCATTATCTTGACAATCGGCTGCAGCTTCTGTCAAGCCTTAACCATTCTGTTAGACTGTATACCCAGCCAAGCTGTACTAAGACATTACCCTGACTATCAGCTGCGGCTACTGTCAAGCCTTAATCATTCTGTTTCCTGTATGCCCAGCCAAGCTGTACTAAGCCATTACCTTGACTATCGGCTGCGGCTACTGGCAAGCCTTAACCATTCTGTTTCCTGTATGCCCAGCCAAGCTGTACTAAGCCATTACCTTGACGATCGGCTGCGGCTACTGTCACCCCTTGTTGAATCATGATATCCAGACAGCCAAACTGACCCAACTCAGCCGCAAAATGCAACCTGAAAAGTCAACAAGTCATCGACATAAATGTATTAATACAAAGTATCTTGTAAATATAACCTGCTGTATTATCAACCATTTTGGGGCCACTTTTTTCAGAAAAAAAATTATCCACTAAGCATCCCCCTCTCCCTCCCAGCAGTTTATTTCATGCTTAGCAGGTAATTTTTTTTACCAATCAAACCAGTTTTAAAACAATTAAAGATGTACTGTCACTGCTCCTCAAAAAAAAATTAACTGGTTTGTTTCATTTTAAAAAACTATTCGTTTTTCACTTTTTTATCTGAAACACTCAGAAAAATAGCTTTTTTAGGTTGCTTTTGCACATAAGCAGATTAACCCTGGGTGTAGACTGGTTCCCACCCCTACATTACCAATTTTAATAGGACGTGAGAACCAGTCTAGCTGCAAATATTTCAAAATTTACAAAATAACTGCTCCATAATTAAACACAAGCAGATTTTTTTTTTCGTTCACTGTCTCGTTTTAAAAGTGGATACAATTTTGCATTGCTAGAAATAAATAGCAAACGTGTTATGAAAATAATTGTCCGTAATGTCTGGAATTTGAAAACAGCAGACTTTATATTTAAAAATAGTAGACTTTAATCTTTTTAAGGTAATGTATGTAGCAAGTAAACAATGCAGCATGCCAGTTTTGTGGGTTGGGTTTTTTCATGGGGGTTGGTTTACGTCTGGAGCTTTGTGCAAAGCCTGTTCCACACTTCCTTTGGTCATGAGTCATGGCTTTATATTTGAAGCCTTGTTTCCTCCTGTGACGTGGCAGGTCTAACGAGTAGGCCTACTTACGAGTCTACAAACTGGACGTGCCCTGGTGTGGTTAAGCAGCAGCTGCCATCTTACATCAAGATAATAAAAATTGGGAGCTGAAATAGCTCTCTGGTGTTTGCACACAATGTTACTCAATCATTGCATTATAGTGGTTTAGATTTTAGCAATATCTGGCACCAAGGTCTTCCGCTCAAGGGACATGACTTCACTGAAGCCTTAAACTACACCATAATCTTTGATATTTTTTCTGCAGTCATTAACTGCTTTCAGAGTACAACATCACCATTTTGTGAATATAATATCTTTCAGTACTGCACTAAAGCGGCCACGACCTTTGTACATTTATAAGAGATGCCCTTTACTGCCAGACAGCTCATGATAAAGTATCTTGTGAAAGAATGCCTTATTTGAACCCTCTGTCTCTAAGCACGTTGAATTCTTAAAGGACTCTTCCATCTGGTTCTATCTTGAAAGCAGAGGTTTCTCTCTTGGTAAGGAAAGATTATGATAAAGTTTGTTGCTCAAGGACAAAAGTGCTGCAATGCCTTGGATGGATTTGAACCTTATCGCTTATCACATTGAATTCTCAAAGGACTCTTCCATCTGGTTCCATCTTGAAAGCAGAGGTTCCTCTCTTGGTAAGGAAAGATTATGATAAAGTATGTTGCTCAAGGACAAAAGTGCTGCAATGCCTTGGATGGATTGGAACCGTATCTCTTATCACATTGAATTCTTAAAGGCCTCTTCCTTTTGGCTCCATCTTGAAAGCAGAGGTTCCTTTCTTGGTCAGTAAAGATTATGATAAAGTATGTTGCTCAAGGACAAAAGTGCCGCAATGCCTTGGATGGATTTGAACCTTATCGCTTATCACATTGAATTCTCAAAGGACTCTTCCATCTGGATCCATCTTGATACGAGAGGTGCCTTTCTTGGCAAGGACAGATTATGATAAGGTATCTTACTCAATGACAAATAAAAACGCCACAATGCCTCGGCTGGATTTGAACCCTTTCTCTTAACAAATTTGAGTTCTTACGGGACTCTTCCATCAGGATCCATCTTGATAGCAGAGGTGCCTTTCTTGGCCAGGGCAGCTTGAAGCTTCTCGATGTCGCCATCCTCCACGGCTTGCATCAACTTCTCATCATTCTTGCCCCACTCTCCCTAAAAAATAAAGTAACATGAGAAGAGCAACATATAAACAACATTTTACTTTATAAGCTGTGTTGGAATAAACTGCACAATAAAATTACAGGTAACTTCAACCCCCAATTCAGTTTTAAAGTCAAGTGGTACATGCTCGTGTGAAACTAATCATTTATGTACAAGATTTCTGAAATGACACATTTATGTTTGTTGATCAATGTAAATTTGACAAAAAGTTTGTATTTATGAAATCATGATGCATCTTCTAAATTTTGGTAAGTACAATGTATGTTTACAGCCTGTACTCTGTAAATAGTATAAAACTTTAAAAGAAAACAAGATAATTGGATATTCATACCAATCGGAGGATTCTCATACCCTATGAGTATAATGTATGAGAATTCCAAACTCATATTGTCATATAAATGTACATTGTGGATGCATTTTCATCTCAACAAACTGAGTGATTTCTTTTTCCATTTTCAAACCTCCAGTCTCCATTTTAAGAAAATATTGACTTCCCTTTTATGCTTTAAGTGAACTCAAATTGACTTATATGTCACATACAAGCACCTCTCCAAAGTGCTCAAACGCCGATACATTGATCAGTGGTGGACAATTATGTCATTGCAGTGGCAAATTATTGATCCAGACTCGTCAAAGAGCGCGGGACACATTATCGGTTTTTGTTCTCATTTTCCGCCTCATTACTTTACGATCAGGTGAAGTGTTCCTGAATTAATTGGTTTATGCCCTCTAGGGACAGTTACAGGGCATGACGCTCCAGAAGGATCTATAAATCTTTTGTTGGTTTGTTGGGATTTGATGGGTAAACGCCCGGAGTTCACAGAATGGCAGAAATCTTTGAAAAGGTTTGCTACAGTTGCCAAGGAACATGTTATGTTATGTCACAATGTTTACATAATGCACTACAGACATGGCCAAGGTTTTATGAGGATCATTGCATACAGTTCATACTATGCGAATGCTTACAACGTGCACAATGAGCTTTTGTAAAATTTGCTGTTAAGCACATATGCGCTATGCACACGTGTATGAAACATTAAGCTGGGTAAAAAAAAAAAGTTTCTTGCCACCGCCCGCTTATTTCTCCTACCCGCCTTTTTTTTTTCTTTTCTTTTTTTAATTCATACCTTTGCAATATATTCTGCAAATGTTATCAATTTGTTGGTTTTTTTATTTATTTCCAACAAAATTGTAAATACATGTATGTAGAGAGGGTGACAGCTCCTTAGAACACAATTTAGTATCAGCAAAAGAATCGAGACAATGGAATCCACCAAGTGACCATCCGCCATCTTCAAAACTCCGCCACCTTGGGGTGGGGGGAGGGGTAGAGGGGGAAGAAAAGGGGCGGGAAAGGGGGGCGCAGTGTTTTCATAAAATACAAGTATGGTTTGGTTTCTGACAAATTTTTAAATGTGTAGAGACTTTTTAGGACTTTGTTTAACACATGTGTACATGTAAGTTAACAATAATATTTAAAACTTAACAACAAAGTGTGCACTTTTGGCATAATTTTAGGCTAATCAGATAGAACTTGATTTATCTCAACATTAACTACCAAAATGAGGTACAATGTCAATATGGAGATCATGTTATGACATTGGCACATTATGAGGTCACAACATGACTTCTCTGAACATAAATCAAAGCCCCACCAGATCACAACGGCCTTTCACACTATCCAACATCTCTGTTTTGGAACTGGTTCCAACGCAGAGATTTTTGGTGCCCCTTTCAAACTAGCAGGAATCTATTAACAGCGTTTTACATATATCCAGGCCATCCAGCACTCTACATACATGCTTTTACCGTGATCTGGACCACAGTTCAAAGGCTCTACCCAGGTAGAAAATCTAAAATAAGCAGCCTCAAAATTGCGTCTGACCAAATATTCGGATATTCAAAACTGCCAGCTGCAACAGCACGCTAAAATGCAAATGTTGAACGAAGAGTGTGCCGATTAATATACATGTGCATGTGGCAATCGATATGGGGCACTGGAGTGTTTTGCAGTATAAAGTTTTTTAAAACTGTAAAAGGGCTTTAATTAACCTGCTTAAAGGATGTGAACAACGAACAGCAGTCTACATGTACAAAAATATTACCGTAGAGTCTAGACTAAAAAAGTGGCACCTGACAAAAGACAATAAAGCCCTAATGAACAGTATGCTTAGCCTAACTGTGTTCGCTTTAGGGCCACGTACACCCTTATGGTGCACCCGTGTTGATATCAAGACATGTAGGCGAGACAACTGTGAAAAGGCCTGCAAAGATTTCCCACCACCACCACACTAAAGGCTTGGCCAGCAACCAACATTTCATCTGATATTACAGCCTTGGTGTTCTCCCACCAAGATCTACCCTCACTCTTTCCAAATATTTCCCCTTCTGCAAACCACACTCTCGGACTCCCACAGTAAACACACCTAAGACCATAACTTGATCTCGAGTAAATAAACGTCTTTTGTTGCCCACTTAGAAACCTGGTGCAATAAATCTCTTTGGGTAAATGCAGCCTCATGCACACACAAAAAGAAAGTTACCTAAGACATAAAGCAAGCCTTGCTCTATGCTTAAGAACACTCCCCCATAACCAGAATACCAAGCCATGAATCAATTGTGTGTGTTATTGTTACTTTGGAGTAGGCTGATCGTAAACATTTGGACTGAAATTTACTGAACTCAAAGAAGTTACTGATAAACAGTTCATGGTGAAGGGTAACATACAATACAACATGCACTATGCATTTCTAATCAATCAAATGAATGACCTTACTTTATATTGTAGACAGAAAGGATAATCCTCTCTAATCTTAATAAGATTTTCCTGATGTTTGCCAAACAGATCAAGCAAATTTTGTATTGTGACTGAAATTCTAAAATCTATTAAATTCTGTGCATTCAAACAAAATGTTATGACTTCAAGTATAAAACCAAGTTTGTTTTATGGGAGTGGCGAAGCTGTTTGACAAAATAAATAATTTATCTTGTTCTTGTCATGTAAATATTTGCTTTTTACTACATTTTATTAGTTTAGATCTCACTACGACACACAGGCTAATTGGTTTTAAAAAAATCACTCTAAACAGTCGTTAAAAAAATAGCATGACAAAGATACTTTTGATAATTTTTCTCTAGGACTGCTAATTTTTCTCTAGGACGTATAGGCCTTACATGTTTGTTTTTTTTAAATTGATAATTTTTCTCTAGGACTGAAAAAAAACGGCCAAAATAGAGGGTTAAAAATGGGCACCTACAAATGTATTTCTGTAACAAAAAAAGGACAGTTCATTTCAGAATATTAACAAGGTCAATTTTGAGACACTTTTATTTAAGTCTGGTTGTACAGCCCCCTTTCAGAGTCAGGATAAAAGTCTTTGCATGAAACCTATGGCTTTATGTTTCCTTCCAAGAAATTGCCCATCTTCGTAATAAAAGCAAATGTCTTTAGGTCAGTTGTGCAAATGAAAGAAAAAAACCCAACTGGCCATGGAAAAAAAATTAACAATAGGATTTTCAAAATCAATAGTTGTCAGCCACATGTAAATGTATCGCTGTAGTATTTGGAGGTCTATTGTCCTCAATCATCTTCAAATCTAATTCCCCAAACACCGCCAGCTATTGATTTTTTTTTCAAGGAGGGACTCTCCACCAGTGAGTAAACAAACGGAATATGTCAGATGAAGAATTGTTGAGTCATATAAATGATGTTGGGGTGTGTGATTACCGACACGTTATGAGAATTAATGAGGCATTTGGGAAATAGTGTCATTACTGACAATTAGAGGAGGGTTTCAAGGCATCGATTTAGAACTTCTTGACTGATTGATAGTCTGGGAGTAATCATGCATTATTTGTTACCTGCAATTCTTTGGGTGGTTTTACCTCCAAGCCTTCCTAATTAACCAAAAATACAATTTAGTAAAATAGTACCAATACACAAATGTATACGTAGCAACCAAGGTGTCTGGCACACTACATGTACATTAAGGTTTCTGCGTGCGTATAATAAAATTACATGACAAATATCACTTCCCAATGTTGGTACATGTACATGTACTAAATTCTTAAAGGGACACTAGGTCCTGGAACAGCCCAATTGGTCTACAAAACGCGCTTTGAACGAAATTATTTTAATCGGAAATAACATTTAAAAGTAGGATATCCACACAACTATCCTTTCAAAAATGGGCGTTTTTGTGTAATTCCTGTATTATGCGCGCGACAACGAATTTCAGGGTGCACTTTTGCGACCCCATAAATTCGAGCTGTTTGGATGCTAGTTGTGATTTCATTCGTGGAGTGTTCTTCTTTTTCGGACGATGAAGAAATCGCTATTTTTGCATTGGTGATTCATCACCGCTGTTCCTGAGACACACAACGTGTGTATAGTACACTGAGAACCACACGAAAAACGTATTCGTGCTCCGTTGTGTCCGATGTAAACAAGTGGGTTTTTTTTCGTCTTTTCTCAGAAACGGTAAGACATTAGGTTGGTTTCCTTTCAACTAGATGTTTGAAAATAGGCTACATGTAAGTAAACAATCCAAAACATGAAATTTTTTCGAGGATTTCAGGACCTTGTGCCCCTTTAATGTGATGTGTTCAAGCTTCAGTTCTACGAATTCTACGCTTCCATCATAACCACAACAAAAATCTCTTCTTTTTCTAAATAAACCACAACAAAATATTAGGCCCTATATAGAAAAAACAGCACACCACAAGTTATGGCTGAAGGTTGAGGGGCTAAAGGTTTGGGTAAAAATAAATCAGTTAATTGCATACATGTAGTACTTTTGGGAAAAGTATCCAGATGACTATATGTACAGTACCGGTATATTGGCGATAGTGTAGTCACAGGCCCGGTTCTATATTAAGAACAAATCCACTTTTAATTTATTTCAATTACCAAACTAACTGGCGACATCAACAACATGCAGGTATGTCATAGATAGAGGGCAGAACTTTGAATTATTTTTTTTTAGGGAAATTTTGGGGTAAAGTGTAGTCTAGGGGCTAGACGTTGTTATGGTTTGATACGCGATGTCTGCGGCGTGATAACCTGCCGCGAGAGGGTGTTATCACGACCAACCAATATCGCCCATGGACTTGTCAGAACAACGTCTAGGGAAACTCGTATTGGTTGTGTAATGCGCGCGCACCTGTTTGGCCTAATATATGCAGCGCGCAATTTTTTTAAAATCATAGTAGTTCCGAAGCAAACTCTCAAATTTCTTCCAATGCAATAAAAGATGCAGCAAGACCTTTGTGCAACTTCACTGGTCAGCTCTGTTGTTATGTGTTGTGTGTGTAGGACTGAAAATCATTGCCTGCAGAAGTCACGCATGTGCACTAGTTTCCCCCGTTTTTCAGGGGGAGATTTCAGCAGATTCCCTAGACCTTGTTCCTGACAAGTCTGTGGGCGATATTGGTTGGTCGTGATAGCGCCCTCGCACGGCGGCGGGTTATAACGATGTCTAGCCCCTAGACTAGGTAAAGTGACGATAACAACGACAAAATGCAACACGAAAATAAAGATGGCCACATGACGATGTACCGTGAAGCCAGGGGCGCTGAATTGCACGGCACCGACAAATGTAAACCACCTACAAAAATTAAATTTCTACCCCGAAAAACTGTTCAAATTACATAAAAGTGAATTGAGAGAAGTCTGCATTAGGTTGAAAAGGTCATTTTGGAATGATAAAAACACCCTTGACTCTAATTTGATCAAAACTAAAGAGGGGCCGGTAAAATAAAGTCGCCAATATATTTTTTAGTAATGCGCAGACATGTATACAGCATTTTTCTGTACCAATAATTACATACACGTACCGGTATGTATTGTGAAAGTTCTCCAATCAATTAGCAAATATATGCATGTTGCTGGTTCCCGCTAAAACAAGACCCTAGAACCTCACAGAACTCTCAATCAGTCAACAGAATGTAGCTCATTGCACTATCGTAGAATTGCCCTTTTCCAAAGAATTGGTGAAAATTGGCTAATTTGCAAACTTATCCTATTATCAGAAAATCATTCAAAAATCTGCTTATTTATAAAAAAAAAAATCCACCAAAATGAAATCAAACTTCCAAGGACGCATACAACACATAACTCAGGGCAAATTGTTTTGCAAAAGTTGAGCGCCCCAACCCCACCGAACAAAAATGGTTGTGTGAAATGTAAAAACAGACCTTTAAAAAAAAAAATTCAAGATTCTTACCTCCTTGTCACGGCTCTTCTTCAATTTCTTGAACATGGTGTCTGGTCTTGACTCAGCCTCACTAGTGCCAGAGATCTGATGAGACTAATAAATACTAAACAGCGCCAGCAGTGCTCAAGGCTTTGCACAATTATGGTATCAACTACACTGCAGTAATCATCCGGCAGGTGGTGGTTGTTGTCATGTAGTTCATGCTCTGTTGATGTTCCATGTGTTTCACTTCACAGCTCCGATACAATGCGATATTTTGTGATTACGGCATAAGGACGGTCACTGTAAGCCGCAGGATTTGGAAGACTGGAATTCAATCGAGGTGTAGAAAAGTCCATTCTTCTTTTGGAAGTTGAAATGTGGGTCAATCTGTTGAGCCCTTATACAATGGTCGATACGGTTGATCAATCTGCAAAACCACAAATATGGATTTTGTTCTTCAAAAACCTTCAGGGCTCGCTTTAGAAAAATATGCAAGTGTTGCTTGTTTGTCAGCTCCTTTCATCACAAACTACTAATATGCTTTTCTGGGTGGGTTACATGTAGCACGTATTTTGTTTCAGCATCGTTGACTGAAGGCTTTTACACAATCCTGACATTATTATCACATGTTGAAGTGATATTTGGAAGGTTACATTGTTGCAATTTTCGGGGTGTTCCTCTCTGCAATGGTAATTTGTTACGGCTACCATTGACAAAAGCAATTAGCTTTGTCCGGATTACATGAACCAGCACCTGTCCAAGAAAAGTTAGGAAAAGAAAACATTAAGAACAGTAATGTACAACAAAATGTATAAACAAAATAAAATGGAAGTGATTTAAGCTTATTTTCAATCGGAAATTTGTGCTTCGAATGGAAAATCACTTCGTTTATCTTCACTCTGGTGCAAAGAAAACGCTAAGCTATTGAATTGAGACTTCAAAATTCAACTGGGTTGGTGAAATACTGAGGACCTTGTCTTTGCCTCATGAGAATTTGGGTGTCTAAAGAGTTACAATGTAGTAAAATTGGCCTCATTTTGTTAATCATGTTTTTTTGTACTCCTTTGGTAGGGGCTCCGTGTGCCAACAAAAGAGGGCGCTGGTTCCCTGACCTTACATTTCCCGACATCTATAAATTGCTTCGTTTCAACTGTCTTATGCACCCCTGAAAATTTCTCTGTTCTTCCTAAACATCAGTGAACCTAACCACCACCGTTAGAATTTAAATTCCCACAAAAGTCTGCATGGACACATAAAGACATTTTCATGACTTTTTTGTGGTGAAATCTGAAGATTTTGATTGGGGTATGAGTGTAACTGATTACACGATAAAGGGATGATCCTAGGAATCTACTATTGCCAGACCATGCCTAAATGTTTTTTTAAAAAGGCGATTCGTAAAAGACTACAGTCCTAGTTTAGTTACTTGGACTTACAATGTAACTCCAGCTGACATGCTCATCATGAATTCACATCTGAATTTCTGATGAGCATGTCAGCTGGATAATCTCAAGCTAACTCGGACTAATGTTCAGAATGTCAGACAACTTGACCGTTGGGACAGCTCGACCGTTGAGACAACCCGACTGTTGGAACAGCTTGACCGTTGAGACAACTCGACCACTGGGACAGATCGACCGTTGAGACAATGACCGTTGGGACAACTCGACCGTTGAGATAACTCGACCGAGGAGACAACTCGACTGTGGAGTAAGTTGACCGTTGAGACAACTCGACCGTTGAGACAACACAACTCGAGACAATGCGACCGTTGACATGGTTGAGACATCACTATCACATTATCCAAAACCTACCTACTCAATCTCTTATGTCCGCCCATCCCAAGTGCCAATGAATGGGCATCATTTTCCTAAACTAAAATAAGCCAACCCCGTCCAACATCCCCACAACCCGCCCATCAACCCACGGATCCTCATCCGCCTAATCCTTAGCCCCATAAATGTGGCCTATTTACCGGCTGGACTACCTCCGTAAACATAGGCCACACATCCACATGTACAAAAACGTGTCGCACTTTGCCAAATTTTGATTTTCACATTTAGGCTTAGTTTGTAGGGTTTTTTTTTTTGCTTTAGAAGCATACTCACCCTCTTTATAGGCTAATCAGAAAGTGCTGCCTTTTTCAGATGTCTATTTTTTGTGAAATTTCCAGATTCATTTGCACACGTTTGCGTATCAAAATTTCAACATGAAATTTCACAAAAATTAGACATCTGAAAAAGGCAGCACTTTCTGATTAGCCTATAAAAGGGCGAGTATACTTCTAAAGCAAAAAAACCTACAAACTAAGCCTAAATGTGAAAATCAAAATTTGGCAAAGTGCGACACGTTTTTGTACATGTGGATGTGTGGCCTATGTTTACGGAGGCAGTCCAGTAAATAGGCCACATTTATGGGGCTACCTAATCCTCATCCTCAACGATAAACGACTCATCTGATTCTGACATGTCTGACAGTTCAGAGCTTGTGGAGTTGTCACGCCCCAACTAACACATCGGTCCCAACTATAGATGGGCTTGTCCCAACTATAGTTGGGCCTGTCCCAACTGTAGTTCCACAGTTGGGCTGGCCCAACTATAGTTGGGCCTGTCCCAACTGCCGCACTATAGTTGGGACCGATGCGATAGTTGGGGCGTGACAGTGTTGTGTTCAAAATTTACCGAACGGTTTGTCTAAACTAAAGCAGCATTGTCTGCTACTGCTAACCCCCCATGTTCACGCTGGTACCTAAATCAATACGCTACCAACATTTTATGCAGTTACTCAATAACACAGCAACACTAACAGCATACAGTGTGAATTGTTTTTACCTTCGATTTGAAGAAATAAGCGACAGAAACACCGCGGCGTCCATGAACAAGAACGACATTGTTTGATTCGGTACATTAATTGTCTCATGAGGGCGCTGTAACTTCGGCTGACGCGCGCACGGCCCGCGTACATGTAGATACGATCGTCGTACTTGAAGATTGTAGCGCTAGCTCCAGCCCCGGCCCCATTAAATGTTTGGTCCCCCTAGGCTACCCCCCTCTCTCGGCTTGAAAACCTTTTATCCGAAAAACATGCCTTTCAATACAGATTTCACCTCTCTTCTGATTTGTTTTATTTCTGTTTTCTTTTATATTTTTAAATAATTAAAATTATTTCCCAATTATAAAGTTTGCGGGTAACACTATGGTTCTGGAAAGAACCGGTTCCCCAAGGTTGATTTTGGTTGAGTGTAATGAGGAGATTGCCACCAACTTTGCCTGTTCACCAAACTGAATGTCATGGTCTGCGTCAGTTCTGGACTAACCAAGGGAAAGTCCGATTACCATGAATGAAGTGCGATTAAGTTACTATTATGCATTTGCGATTTTTTTATGAAGTGTTCAAGATTTGATATATTCCGCTTCTTACCAAATGAATCATTTTCTGTATTCAGATCAGGCTGAAACCAGTCAGTTGCCGTGCCACGCGTAGCTGCTCTATTTTCTCGTCCACACAACTGATGGCCGTAAAAAGGGCTTCAGAAAATTCGCAATTTTCATGGCAAACCAACCGATCCAAATAAACAAAGTTGTTTTAGGTAGTTAAAGCCCTACTGTCATAATTGGCAATTTTAGCTCTGGTTCTATACCGGAACAACAGGTTTGGTCATCAACCAAGGAGGCATGGGTCAACACTGAGAGACCGGTTCCATTTCAAATTATAACACCTCACCCACATATTCTGTGTCTTGATTGGCCGAGAGCGAGTCACATGTTACTTTCTAATTTTGCTATCTTTCTGTGCACGGCCAAAAGTACTATGCGCATAGCAACCAAAGTACTATACCATTAGCAACCAAAGTACTATTTCCACGGCGCGGTATTTGTGTGCAAATGCATGCTGGTGCGCGTTGTGCGTAGCGCGTATTATTCCAAAGAGCGCGCGCCGCAGACTTGGTTCAAACATTTCGTGAAGGGTTAGTTTTTAAGAAATACATTTTCCACCAATTTTGTATTGAAATTAAAGTTTATTTCAACTGTGTTCAGATTTAAATAATGTAAAATATTAAAATCAAGCAGAATCTGTGGGTGAAGTGTTATAAAACAAATATTGAATGCTTTATCTCGTGGTGAAGTAAAACTAGCCTCCCTCGGTGATCCATGGACCATTCTATTTTCCCTCGGCTTCGCCTCGGGAAAATAGAATGGTCCATGGATCACCTCGGGAGGCTAGTTTTACTACACCACTCGAAGCATTCAATATTTGTATAATATCACATGGCATAGTCAACGTGGAAAATTTCATTGAAGAATATTCTACCTACACTTTCAGCACAATGTAGACTTTCTAACGATAGACTTTTCCGTTTACTGTTATACAAAACTGAAATTATTAACTGTTTCAGTAGTCAGCCGAGACAGCTCGACTTTTCGTCAGGATTTTTTTGGCTTTTCCGCATATAGCTTCCCAAAAGCCTTTGTGTTTTTGTCCGATTTTTTTATTTCCTCTTTTCTGTTCTTTTTTTTTGTGGGCTGTTTCGGCTTTTTGTTTTTTGGCTGTTTCGGCAAACTTACCTAAACAACCTTTGTTTTTGTTTTGATTTATTTTGAAATAAACCTCCTGCTTTCTAGTGCAGATGTCTTACCACTCGACCACCGAGCTAACGGGATCGGTTGGCTGGTTCGAATCTGATGCATTGTACATAGCAGCGGGTACCGCATAAACTATTATAAGATGGAATTTTGCGTCGGATGATACAAATCAAATTAGGTTTTGCCCTTCATCGACGTTTAAACACTGTATACTCAGTGTGTTACCTCCCGATTGAAAGTTGGAAAAAATTACTCGGGTGGGACTCGAACCCACGACCTCCTGCTTTCTAGTGCAGATGTCTTACCACTCGACCACCGAGCTATCGGGATCGGTTGGCCGGTTCGAATCTGATGTACATAGCAGCGGGTACCGCATAAACTATTGGAATTTTGCGTCGGGTGATATAAATCAAAAGGGTGATATAATTACAAAGTCTTGGAAAGATGTGAATTTCCTCTTTTTTGTGACTTCCCAGTTGCATACCTGCTCAATGGACAGTACTTATATACTGTGGAAACAGGTGTAGATGAAATAAGAAATACTTAAATAAAGATAAATTTAGTTATGCATCTTGTTGGTTCCCTTGATTCTCAGAAATATGTTTATACATCGTTGAAGGGCAACAGCTAACAGCGTCGAAGCAAAAACAAACAAAAACGTTCCATCTTGTGAACAGTTTAATGGCGACACCCGCTGCTACATGTACATCAGATTCGAACCAGCCAACCGATCCTGCAAGCTCGGTGGTCGAGTGGTAAAACGTCTGCACAATAGAAAGCAGGAGGTCGAAATCGTCTCATATTTATATATGACAAAGAAGCAAGGAATATTTTTGTTGTAGATACCAATCGGGTTCCGAGGGAGGATGTTGAACTTGTACAATCATAGCTAGACTAGCAAATTAATATTACAATTAACGTTCTGTGATGATGTTGTTCAAGTGGTAGGCCTATATAGATTTATCTTCAAGCATACTTGAATCCTCGATCCTGATTGGTCGATCCATGGCAACAAGCTGTGCTACATATAACCATACCCCACGGCCACGGTTCATTCCGCACTCCGCGTATTGCGCTATTCTAAGCCTACGTGACGCGATTAGTGCTGCACAATTCACTGTGAATTCAAAAGTTGCACGTAGGTTACAACATGCGTGTTCCAACTTTACTGTGCGTCAAGTTTGCTTGAAGATAAATTCGTTATCGCGCTCGCGCTCGTGGAACACGGAAAATGTAGTGCGTTTGTGTCCCACATACCACTCGGCCTTCGGCCTCGTGGTATGTGGGACACAGACGCACTACATTATTCCGTGTTCCACTCGCGCTCGCAAGATAACTAATATTATAACACCTCACCCACATATTCTGTGTCTTGATTGGCCGAGAGCGAGTCACATGTTACTTTCTAATTTTGCTATCTTTCTGTGCACGGCCAAAAGTACTATGCGCATAGCAACCAAAGTACTATACCATTAGCAACCAAAGTACTATTTCCACGGCGCGGTATTTGTGTGCAAATGCATGCTGGTGTGCGCGTTGTGCGTTGCGCGTATTATTCCAAAGAGAGCGCGCCGCAGACTTGGGTTCAAACATTTCGTGAAGGGTTAGTTTTTAAGAGAGAAATACATTTTCCACCAATTTTGTATTGAAATTAAAGTTTATTTCAACTGTGTTCAGATTTAAATAATGTAAAATATTAAAATCAAGCAGAATCTGTGGGTGAAGTGTTATAAAACAAATATTGAATGCTTTATCTCGTGGTGAAGTAAAACTAGCCTCCCTCGGTGATCCATGGACCATTCTATTTTCCCTCGGCTTCGCCTCGGGAAAATAGAATGGTCCATGGATCACCTCGGGAGGCTAGTTTTACTACACCACTCGAAGCATTCAATATTTGTATATTATATCTTCAAGTAAAATTGAATGCTCGATCCTGATTGGTGGATTCATGGCAACAAGCCGTGCTACCCATGTCGCAAGGCCACAGTCCATACCGCACTCCGCCAACCTCGTCCCCAGGGTATCGAGCAGTACGCGCCCACCACTACCTGCTCTCTCACCCTGGTATTGGATCATTTGCATATGCGAGATTTTTGCAAACGTATGCAAATGAGGAACAGTCTGGTGCCTGGATATGCATTACACATTAGCGTTTGTTTTTGTATGCGGTGTCTGGGGTAAAAACAGAGTCAATTCGTAGCAGCGCGAGCACGGCGTGAGTTACGAAAACACGATTTTTGAAATCAAACTGTTACGATCTTATCGAGACAACATGCAGTATCATATTTCATATTAATATGAGCAAATTGGAAAGGAAATTAGTATTTTCGAGAAGGCGTGGACGAATGATCGCGAAAACACGTACTGCACGTTGTGAATAAATAGCACCAAGTACACGATAAAAATCCATTACTAGCCAATTGCGGTATCCAATCAGGATACAGGAAGAAAGTTTCCTATCCAGGGTTTACTATTGGAAACGCGGTTGGAAATAAAGTAAGCACTGGGGACGAGGTTGGCACTCCGCGTATTGCGCTATTCGAAGCCTACGTGACGCGATTAGTGCTGCACAATTCACTGTGAATTCAAAAGTTGCGCCTAGGTCACATACAGCATGCGTGTTCCAACTACTGTGCGTCAAGCATAGATATAGAGTAAATTTATGGCGTCAAGTTTGCTTGAAGATAAATTCGTTATCACGCTCGCGCTCGTGGAACACGGAAAATGTAGTGCGTCTGTGTCCCACATACCACTCGGCCTTTGGCCTCGTGGCATGTGGGACACAGACGCACTACATTATTCCGTGTTCCACTCGCGCTCGCAAGATAACTAATATAATAAATGATAACGAAGCATGATCAAAGTTTGCGATATCACCGGAATTGGTCACTCAGTTTTGCGTATTATGGGAATGTGGTATATCAGTGATGTAGTGCCTTGGTGCTGGGCCTTGGCCTTAAGGCTGCCTTAAGGCTGGATTTTAGGGCCTTGGCCTTGGCCTCGAGGCTTGAGGGCAAAAGCCTTGGCCTTGGCCTTGGCCTTGAGGGTTCAGGGCCTTGCAATTTTGAGTCAAGGCTCATCAAGGCCCATAGATTTTTGCATTTTCCAGATAAATCTGTTCGAAATTTTGCTGTTACCATTTTAATCGTATTACCATGGAGGGAGAAGCACCCTATCGATTTGTGTGTTGGGCACACTTCCACTTTTATAGCATCACATGTTGTTACCATTGTTAGTAGATTTGCTGCAACAATATTCCGTACACTTGTGGGGCTAATGATCACTTTAATTGCATATAACTATGGAATAGATCTGATTGGTTGTATATGTCTCCCTGATAAGTGCTAAAGATTTGCATGTATCTGTTTTAGATAATGCTGCTATTTCTGACCATGTTGGCCCAGCAAATAAAAATTTCCCAAATCAGTTTCTTGGATCCCTTTTTTGTTACACTTGGGAGAATTGTGTGTCAATATAGAAGTTAATCATTATTTTGTTTAGTTAAACCATATTGAAGACCTGAACTTATACTTTAATAGATACAGTGCAGTCAAAAAACGATGTAGGCCTATGCGAGCATGTTGATTGCAATTAAAGAAATGTTGTTCTTCGTAACGAGCAATTCGTGATGATAAGGGCGGATCCAGGGCAAAGCAAAGGCCATGCCCCAAAAAAAAAACCCGAAACCATTTTTTTTTATGTGACGTCGTAATAAAGGCAGGCAATGAGTACACCACCATCTTTTCCTCAAAAAACATCGGTTAAAATGGTCAGAAATTGCCTCAAATCGCACCACAGAGCATCTCGAATCCAAATTTTTTTCAAAGCCCTTAAGCGGGCCCCGAAGCCCAAGCCGTAATTTTTGGCCCACTTTTTTGGGGGGAACCAAAATTTCTTTGCCCCTCCCCCCCCCAAATTGTGTTCTGGATCCGCCCTTGCGTGATGATGTGTCACTCATGTGACTATAATTAGTTCTATATCAGTGGTCATTTCATAAAACAGGGCCTTGGCCTTGGCCTTGGCCTTGAGGGTTAAGCCTTGGCCTTGGCCTCGAGGCTTGAGGGTCGAAACCTTGGCCTTGGCCTTGGCCTTGAGGGTCAAAGCCTTGGCCTTGAGGGTCAAAGCCTTTGCTCCAACACTGTGGTATATAGTACAGATTCAAAGAACCATTGTTATATATTACAATCTTGCTGGAGTATAGCAAACAAATATACTCACAATTGTTATAAATTGATGTTGTGTCATCAGGACACAACATAATCGTTTAATCTTATTGTACTATGTAAGGTTTTTTCTTCAATAAATGGGGCTTAGGTAAGACCTCAATCTAGGATGTCAACTATCCGAAAATGTAGCTTCCCCACTTATATGTACAGGGTGAGTCAAAAAAAGCGGAACCCAAACCCCAAACAATACATTTCATACTTAAAAAAAATATGTAGCACCAACAATAATAATCACTGGAAAGCCACTTTCAAAAGCTACTTTTAGATGAAAAAAAAAATATTGAAATTGCTCAATCCGTTCAAAGAATATCACCATTCAAACGCAATGACCCTAAAACCTGTCTCGTTCAAAAAAAAACAATTTATTGTGTGTTTTGACTGTTTGGAACAACAAAGAAAATGACACAGAATACTTGTTTCAACAACTGTCACCAACTGTAGTACACAATATTTAAATTGACAGCCCTGGTCAGGCAAACAATATGATTTATAAAATCTACTTTTTGAAAAGACGGGCCTTCAAAAGGACTTTGTTGCATATTGTTAACGTTAAGATTCCATCGCTGGTGATGTTTGAAGACAATTATTGTGACGACGATTGTTGAAATCGCATTTTTTTGGACGAGACAGGTTTTAGGGTCATTGTGTTTAAATGGAGATATTCTTTGAACGGATTGACCAATTTCAGTAATTTTTTCAATCAAAAGTAGCTTATGAAATTGGCTTTCCAGTTATTATTATTTTTGGTGCTACATATTTTTTTAATTATGAAATATACTATATGGGGTTTGGGTTCCGCTTTTTTGACTCACCCTGTAACTCATGGTTTACAAAAATAATTTTAAAAAGTACACAAAACATTCCTTTGCTTGTATGTAAACCCTAAAAAGAATTTTGGAAGCACTATCTATGGTTTACATCTAATTGTTATAAACCATGGTAAAAACATGTCCAAAATGCATTATGTAATTAAGTCGGGAATTATAAGATTTGTGTTCTGTAAATATTTGAAAATAATAAATCATATATAGACAATTCGCATAAACCTAAAGTTATCGTTGGAATTATTTTATTGACACCAACTAGTTCTTTGGTTACTTTATTCATTATCTATCGAAATTGGAAGACATGTGAATGTTATATGAGAATAAAAAACAGTTATACCTCATGCCATTTCACAAGATCACTCAATGTGATCGCGAGAAAGCGAAAGGCCTTATTGGAAGAAACTTGTTTTGATTTTTGGACGTAAAGTCATATTGATTTTTTAGACTGTTTCAAAATAAAACCTGAGGCAACGTATTCATAAAATGTCAGTTGGTGCATCCATGCACGCTAATGGAGATCCATTTTTTTCTCAATTGATACGTCACACAAACCGTGCGCAAATTAGCAATTTCACACATCGTGGCACAGTGCACGTGAGTGCTACAATTTGACACTATCCCTGCTGATGTTAAACGTCAGTTACTATGGTCACCAAGAAGCGGCGCATTCGAACGTTCATAATGATTGATCCGAGCTGGTATTGTGTAATTAATTAAACTCGGTATCCTCATTCCAATTAAACTTCGGGCGACGTTTGATCATCAAATGTTTTACCTCACACACAAGAAATAGACCGCACCCTCACTTCACTCAATCATATTCGTATACAGCTGGCGCTTGGACTGTCCATTAACAGCTCATCAGCACAAATTGGGCCACATCCAGTGCTTAACCAAATATATATACGGATTTGGTCTCGCTGAGCATTTCCAAGCCATTTGTCAGGAATCGTTTGCATACTGAACTAACTGTGTATATTCTGGAAGACACATGGCTTCTAAACTGCAGACACTACTTGCCGTCATACTAAGCGTAGGTGGAGTTGCCTCACTCAGCGCCTTTTTACCCAGTTGCCCATCAGGCTGGATACTCAGTGGTCAGTCCTGCTGGATGGCCCTCGGCAAGCGCAAAACCATAACTAGAGCCGAGGTAGCATGTCAGTGGATGGACAGCCACCTGGCCGTTCCCAACTCACAGACCGAGAACGAGTTCGTGTACAAGTTGTTCGAACAAACCTGGCCGAATGCAGACAGAGCTCTGTGGTTGGGTTGTACGGCTGCTCTGCCAAATAACACACTGACATGCTCAGAAAGTCTAACTGGTTCTGAGCAGTACTACAGATTCGATGCATCTGATGAACCCGACAGCCGATGTGTGGTGATGGATAAAAATGGGGGAAGTCGATGGTTTGGGGCGGGTTGTAATGCCTCGAGATACACCATCTGCGAGCGTCCTGCTACAAGGCTCACAGCTAAGACCCTCCAGTGCTCTGCTATCAGCCTCAATCATGCTGGCCACACCGGAAGCTACTGCCTACTGGACCACACCTTCTCTGTCACCCAGATCAAGAGCCCCATGCAGTGTTGTATTGCCTGCTTCAAGGACCTCAACTGCCTCTCCTTCAATCTGTCAGGGAACACGTGTCAACTCAACAATGTCACCATCTCCCAGGTAGACCAAGGCAAGTACCTCAAGCTAGACGAAGACTGTGGCTATTTTGGATTGAAGTGGGCCTAAAACTTGGATCTTGCTGGACTATAGCAAACAAATATGCCCACAATTGTTATAAATTGATTGTTTGTGATCAGGACACAACATATAATCGTTTAATCTTATTGTACTAAATTATAAGACCTTAAAGGGAGTATACAACATTTGCAAACATCGAAAAACAAAACTACAATTTGTTTTACGAAATACCTTACTACGATGTTGGTAAATGACAGTCTAAAGCATCCTGTAAAATTATGGCACCATGTGTGAAGTCATTTTTAAGAATAGTGGTATTTTGTATAAATTTCCAACGGTGGTCGGCCGACCACCGTTGGAAAAACCTAACTATTTTTCAACTACCACTCCAAATTTACCAATTTTTTTTGCAGTCCAAAATTTTCCGGCATCTATAAATTGATCCATTTCATCTTCAGTGGAGTCAGGGAACCAGACTACTTCAACATTTTTGTGCATAATGCACAAAATCGTCATTGAATTTTAAGTTTTTTGATGCAATTTATGAATATTAATTATCAACTTAGTTTTTAAATTTTTAATAAGCAAGGTAGATAAATAAAACCTATTTTATACCCAGAAATGCCCGGGCGCTATCTGAGATTTCGACGAAATACATTCGGCAAACTTCGGAAAAAGGAGGCATTTCTCCCGTTTTAGTCACGGTGTCGTATTCATCAGAAAAAGTCAGAATCTTTTGGCTGGGCCGGAACCATGCAGCACAGCCTGCATTGAATCGATTGCTCCAGGAGTCGACAACTAATTCCTGTGTCGTTTTGAATTCCATGCATCGTTATATTCTTATTCAGATAAAAAATAACATGGATGTTTCCCAGCGATACATCCCTCTCTATGGAAACGAAATGCATATGCATTTCGATGGGGGCATAAATAAATAACCGTCCGAATTCATATTAGTCAAGTCGTCCAACCTCGTCCACGGTGCTTACTTTATTTCCAACCTCGTTTCCAATAGTAAGCTCTGGATAGGAAACTTTCTTTCTGTATCCTGGGCCCAATTTCACGGCCCTGCTAAACACAAAAACAGCCTGGCTTATAAAAGCAGTTTGCCAGCCAAAACTCAACGTGATTTTCATGCTATAGCAAACAACAGCTCAATACTCATCAATAGCAATATACATCACATGGAGTTTTGGCTGGTGACCTGCTTTTATAAGCCAGACTTTGTTTGTGCTAAGCAAATTTTTGTGCTTAGCAGGGCCGTGAAATTGGCCCCAGATTCGATACCACAATTGGCTAGAACTGGATTTATATCTGTACTTGGTGTTGTTATTCACAACGTGCATTACATGTTTTCGCGATTATTCGTCAATGCCTTCTCGAAAATATTCATTTTCTTCCCAATTTGTTCATATTAGTATGAAATGTGATACTGTTTGATGTCTCAATAAGATCGTAACAGTTTAATTAAAATAAAATCGTGTTTTCGTAACTCACGCCATACTCGCGCTGCGACGAATTGATTTTGTTTTTACCCCAGACACCGCATACAAAAACAGACGCATATTGTAACGCACAGGCAGGCACCAGACTATTCCTCATTTGCATACGTGTTCAAAAATCTTGCACATGCAAATGATCCAATACCAGGGTGAGAGAGCAGGTAGTGGTGGGCGCGTACTGCTTGACACCCTGAGGACGAGGTTGCAAGTCGTCAGACATGTTGGATGCCAGGAATGAATGTAAACACGATAGCGCTAGTGGGCGCCGTGCAAGTTGTAAATATTGGGGGCCTCGTCGGACAAAACGCGAGAGTGCCTAACGACTTGTCCACAAGTCTACTACCTTTCAAGTACAGTACAGACCTAAAATTGTACAATTAAGATCGTGGCCGTTTAGGGATGGATAAGCTTGGGATAATTGCAGGAAGTACTTTCTTTTGTAAGTGGTCATAATGCAATGAATCGAATCGTATAATGGACTATTACGGACCAAATGGGCTGTAAACTTCATTACGCATGTTAAAACGCAGTTGAAATAATCATTGCGGTGCGGGTTGCCAAGACAACAGTGCTTGAAAACGGCTCGTTCAGCTTGACTTTGAGGTTTATTAAACAACCAATTCTGCGTGGCGCTTACTTCACACATTAGGTATATAATTGTTGTAAAAGTCATTTTTGTTAGAGCTCGATCATTATCCATCTGCGCTTCAACGAAGTAACAGGCCATCCTCTTAATATAAAGCAAGTGCTTATATTGTGGTGTAGCGTTGAAGAAGTGACTGCATAATTACAAGATCAAGAATTCTGGTACAGGTTGATTTTGGAATTCAGTGGAACCATCATCAAATAATAACCAATAATTAAGCGCCCAAATTAACGCTAATTTCTCTCAATCTTCAGTGAGTGTACTACGAGATCAGCCATGATCCTCAGCGATATCTTGACCGCACTGATTGGCATGGTTTTCGGCGTAGGTGACGTTTACTCACTAATAAACTGTCCACCGGGTTGGAAACTCAATGGTCTGTCCTGCTATATGGCCATTCAAGGCACACAACCCCAAATACAAGCCCAAGAGCAATGTCAAAGCATGGACAGCAACTTGGTCGTTCCCAACTCAAAGGCCGAGAACGACCTCGTGTTCAAGTTTTTTAAAGAAACTTGGCCAACTTCAAAGGCAAGTCCATGGCTGGGATGCACGGCTGCGCTGCCAAATGATGTGACGTGTATTCCTGCGCTCACTGGTCCCAACGGTTACTACACCTTCGTTCCGCCATCGACACCTGACAAAACATGTGTGATGATGAATAAACTCGATCGTCAATGGAAAGCAGTAGACTGTTCAAAGCCCAGACGCGTCATTTGTGAGCGTCCTACAAGGTTGACCAAGACACTTCAGTGCTCTGCCATCAATTATGCTGGCCACACCGGAAGCTACTGCCTACTGGACCACATCTTCTCTGTCACCCAGATCAAGAGCCCCATGCAGTGTTGTATTGCCTGCTTCAAGGACCTCAACTGCCACTCCTTCAACCTGTCAGGGAATACGTGTCAACTCAACAATGTCACCATCTCCCAGGTAGACCAAGGCAAGTACCTCAAGCTAGACGAAGACTGCGGTTATTTTGAAATGAAGTGGGCCTAAAACTGGGATAATGAAATATTGGTAAATAATGAAAGGTTTGCGAAAACACCATGTGCGAATAATTTCTCAACTAAGAGAATGGTTCTGAAAAGAACCAGAGGTATAAACTCGACGTTCCGGTCAGTATCCTCTGACCGTCTTCAGGAGAGAAATACTATTGGTAAATTGTCTCGATACTTTTCTCAACACTTCACCGCACTTGGGAAGAGTAACCTACAAGACTGTTGAGTACTTATAAATATGGAATGTTTATGTGTTTGCATAGTTGTTACATGGAGCACACGCTTAAATTATAAAAGCACGGCTGGATAATTTAGCCATTATGATAACCTATTACATTGTACATATGATTCTCTATCCAGTAAACTCAAATATAAGATTTTTCCTCTGTTGTGTACATCAAGTACTTATAAAAAAATATATGAACGTTGCAAGAGTTATTCGATTGTGTTTCATATCTTCTTGTAACACCGAAAACAGACAAAAGTTTACAATCGTGAGGTTTTGGTGAATAAATGTTTTGGTGAATAAATTATTATACCCTTTTACACATTATGTATGGAACAGTTCAAAATCCATTTATTAGTGCTAGTGACACTTTGTGGTTAAACACCGCGTGTGCAGAATCTCTTATGAGAAGATGTTTGGGTCTGAAAAGAACAGGTTGGTTGTAAAAATCGACGATTCGATCGGTATATTTGCTCTGATCGTCTTCAGAAGATAGCCGTTACTGGATGATGAAACAGCAATTTATGATAAAATAACAGGTAATAATGATCAACTGAGCGCATTAATGACGAACTGAGCACGTTCCTTGTTCATGGCTTTTCATTTGGTATAACTTTGAATTGGTTAGGAGGTGGTACTTAAACGGTCATCATCTACCCTTCAACAGTAGTTCATCAACTAAACCTGCACACTTACGATCGTGGGCGTTTAAAGAACTTGGATTCAGCACTTTCCGATCAGTATAATTGAAATATTATAGTGGTCAAATTTTGTCCAAACGAACTCTAAAATAGAATTATGGATGAAATAACCACGACGACTTCGCGAGCGAGTTAAAGAGGCTGAAATCATCATCACGGCGCGGTTTGCACATTGAACTTTAACCTCCTGCTTGTAATTGGTCTTGACTTCGAGGTTCTCTTAAGTGATTGAATGAATAAATGAATGAATGAGGAACTGCTCAGTTGACAGTACTTATACACTTTGGAGACAGGATGAAGTTGATGATACAAAATACTTAAAAAGGGATAAAAAATTAGTCATGCATCTTGGTTTCCTTGAATCTGAGAAATAAAAATAACTATGAAGGAGTAAAAAAAAAACTTTGAACAAGGATATAGTAACTTTCGCTGTACAGAGAAACTTTCAATGTCAAAATGACCAGTGAGTCTTAGATTGTATGGGTTAACAACTAGAGAAAACAACACACACTGTATATTGTGTTGATGTATTTGTATGTATATACGAGGAAAAGCTATGAGTAATGAATTAATAGTGTGGAACATAAGTGTAACAATCATGACGATGCACGGACGATGAATTAAAATTTTCAAAACTAACGTTGATATTTGATTAAAGTGATAATAAGTAAACATTAAGACGGATATATCTTAAGAGGATCATATTAACAAGAACATGTACATTCTCGGTAGGTGTTCGTTGGTCTCTCAATTATGAAGAATAACTTTTTTTTAAAATGGTCTTAGGCCAAAAAAAAAGTCTCCGGTTTCTGGTATGCGCGCGCGTCGCCGTAGTCATGCGCGTCGGCAAAATGAAAAAGATTTTTTCCCCATGAAAGATGATGTCTCAAAATCGCCAAACTCACTGGTTTGACTGGAATCCTGCTGCTGCACAATTTTAACGTGTTTTTAGATTGGGTTATGGTCGAGAATAAGCTTTATGTGGCCTCTCTGGACTCCCATATATTTGCACTAAGATTAGTCTGGCACCATTTGCAGTCATCAGCCGACATTTGAAGCAAAAAATCAGGTAAAAAAAAAAAAGCCGCGTCGCCACACCACTTTTGGGGCAAGCTCCATACCAGAAACCGGAGACTTTTTTTTGTTGGCCTTATATTTACAATTTTAAATTATATGACAACCGTAAGTGGGATATTTTTGTTGTTGTAGATACCCAATCGGGTTTCCGAGTATGATTGTGAACTTGTATAATCATAGCTAGACTAGCAAATTAAAATTTACAACTGTTTTGTTGAGCTACTTACAGTGTCTAGTCAAAATAGTACGTGAACGCTTTTAGAAAGGTAAACTCGGTCCCTTAATTCCAAGCCTTTGGTCATAGATCCCCATGGCTTTTAAATTACAGACACTGCTTGGTGTAGGTGGAGTTGTCTCACTGAGCGCCTTTTTACCGGTGCAGTTGTCTATCAAGCTGGATACTCAATGGCCACCCGCTGGATAGCCGTATCGGACAAGAAGATCATGACTGACGCCCAGGCAGAATGCAAACGGATGGACAGCAACTTGGCCGTTCCCAACTCAAAGACCGAGAACGACTTCGTGTTTGGGTTGTTCAAAGAAACCTGGCCGAATCCAGACAAAGTTCTGTGGTTGGGTTGTACGGCTGCCCTGCCAAATAACGCACAGACGTGCTTTAAAAGTCTCACTGGTTCTGAGCGGTTCTGCACATGCATCAGATAGGGGGGCCAACATCTTACAGGCGTTGCCTTTTGGTGTCTAGGGCTGAAGGAAGTCGCTGGCTTGTGGTGGATTTTGGTGTCTCGAGTTACACTATTTGCGAGCATCCTGCTGCAAGGCTCACAGCTAAGACCATCCCTCCAGTGCTCTGCTTTCAGTCTCAGTCATGCTGGCCACACCGGAAGCTGTTGCCTACGGGACCACACCTTCTCTGTCACATCTAGGGTCCCATGCAATGCTGTATTGCCTGCTTCAAGGACCTCAACTGCCACTCCTTCAACCTGTCAGGGAATACGTGTCAACTCGATCAACAATGTCACCATCTCCCAGGTAGACCAAGGCAAGTACCTCAAGCCGGACGAAGATTGCCTATTTTTAAATGAAGTGTGCCTAAAACTGGGATAATATGATTTAATGAAAGTTGCAGTACTTAACAACACTTGATAGAAGTAACCTACAAGACTGTGAGTACTTTTAAATTAATAATTTGTAAGTGTCTGCATAATTGTTAATAGTAAATATGAAGCACAAGCTTATAAAATATTATTGTTTTACACTCCATAAAGGCACGGCTGGATATTTCAACCATTATGATAACATGATTATATTGATTATCAATGAGTACACCACGCAATTAAGTTTGTTTGCACATTGCAAGAGTTAATCGATTGTGTTTCAAGCCACTTTTTGTAACTTGCACCGAAAATTAAACGTTTAAAATCGAAGGGTTTTGGAACCTATGCAAGACCGTAATTTGGACTGTCCCTGAGTACCCATACTACCACTCTCACAACAGATGCTCAAGTCCACATTACACCCCAAGGACTTCACGTCACTCTTTTTCAAGCAAAACCCCCACAGCATATGACCTTGATCTCACACTTGTGCAGGGGAAAATGACATCATAAGGGTATTCCCCCAAACTGACCATTACGTCAATCCATGGTCAGTCTACCTTTACTCAGAAATGATGTCGTATAAGCTATGTTTTCCTCATATGACTCATATCCTTTTTTCACCCAAAGTTGCCCCTCTGAAACTATAAAATGTCAAAATGTTCCCACTTTTTTGAGTTCTCCTCCCCATGGGAAACCAGAGGCATAGCCATAAGCTGATTCAGCCCTATGGTCTGGCCAGTCTTCACTTCAGTGAGTTCAGTCAACTTTTCACTCTTCGGTCTTCTGTCTCCTAGTTCTGTATTCTGGTAACCAGCCATACCCATTAGCTGTTGCAGCCGTATGGTCTGCGGGTATAATTCTGTACTTATACAAGACCCGGTAGAAATGAGTTCTTGAAAATAAAACAGTTTTTCCATAAAGCTGAGCTCATACCATTATGTCTTCGTACTTCTCCGTGTTCACTGTTCAACCCGCTGATCAAAGCCACGGCTACCGTAACATAGCGATATCAATAGTCAAACAATCCAAAGACTACATCAAAGTCGTATGTGTTACACCTATCTCAAGTGAAATCTAATTCTGTTAACATACATTTGGAAAAGTTCGAAAATCAGATGATGCCAAAATGAGAACGGTCCTGGTCACAATTTATTGGCCTTTTGGTATAACTATAATTGGTCAGGAGATGGTCAACAGCTGGCCATCAACTACTTTAAAGTTATACATGGACATGGAGTTCATTAACCAAACCTGTACACTTATAAGGATCGTGGCCGTTTAAGGATGGATAACCCTGAAATAACTGCAGAAAGCACTTTCTGAACAGATAGGTATAATGCATTCCATGAAACATGCATGCCCCATATCAGATACCCTTGTGTTTCACTGTAAACGTACTTTTCAAGCTACATTACATAGTTCATTAACCGAACCTTAATTTTTACACTTAAGATCGTGGTCATTTATGGATGGATAACCTTGGGATAATTGCAGAAAGCACTTTCTGAACAGATAGGTATAATGCATTCCATGAAACATGCATGCCCCATATCAGATACCCTTGCGTGTCAGTGTAAACGTACCTTTCAAGCTACAGTACATAGTTCATTAACCAAACCTTAATTTGTACACTTAAGATCGTGGCCATTTATGGATGGATAACCTTTGGGATAATTGCAGAAAGCACTTTCTGAACAGATAGGTGAAATGCATTCCATGAAACATGCATGCCCCATATCAGATACTCTTGTGTTTCAGTGTAAACGTACCTTTCAAGCTACAGTACATAGTTCATTAACCAAACCTTAATTTGTACACTTAAGATCGTGGCCATTTATGGATGGATAACCTTTGGGATAATTGCAGAAAGCACTTTCTGAACAGATAGGTGTAATGCATTCCATGAAACATGCATGCCCCATATCAGATACTCTTGTGTTTCAGTGTAAACGTACCTTTCAAGCTACAGTACATAGTTCATTAACCAAACCTTAATTTGTACACTTAAGATCGTGGCCATTTATGGATGGATAACCTTGGGATAATTGCAGAAAGCACTTTCTGAACAGATAGGTGTAATGCATTCCATGAAACATGCATGCCCCATATCAGATACCCTTGTGTTTCAGTGTAAACGTACCTTTCAAGCTACATTACATAGTTCATTAACCGAACCTTAATTTGTACACTTAAGATCGTGGCCATTTGTGGATGAATAACCTTGGGATAATTGCAGAAAGCACTTTCTGAACAGATAGGTGTAATGCATTCCATGAAACATGCATGCCCCATATCAGATACTCTTGTGTTTCAGTGTAAACGTACCTTTCAAGCTACAGTACATAGTTCATTAACCAAACTTTAATTTGTGAACTTAAGATCGTGGCCATTTATGGATGGATAACCTTGGGATAATTGCAGCAAGCACTTTCTGAACAGATAGGTGTAATGCATTCCATGAAACATGCATGCCCCATATCAGATACTCTTGTGTTTCAGTGTAAACGTACCTTTCAAGCTACAGTACATAGTTCATTAACCGAACCTTAATTAGTACACTTAAGATCTTGGCCATTTATGGATGAATAACCTTTGGGATAATTGAAGAAAGCACTTTCTGAACAGATAGGTGTAATGCATTCCATGAAACATGCATGCCCCATTATCACACTGAACAATTGCCTGGGTTAATATTTTACCCAAGAAGTGGTGAAAACTGCAACTACCGTACTTTGGTTGTTCTATAACCAATTGTTTGGAAAGTCAACCAAAAGTTGTCGTCATACAAGACCAAATTAAATTTGGTCGTGTATGACCACAAGCTTTGGTTGAATTTAGCAGAAATTCTAACCCAAACAATTGGTTATAGAACAACCCGAGTTTGGGTATAGTTGCAGTTTTCACCCCGTTTCTTTGGTAAAATTAATCCAGGCAATCCTGGTGTTTCAGTGTAAACATACCTTTCAAGTTACAGTACATGTACATGTTGTCATTAACCAAACCTAAATTTGTACACTTAAGATCGTGGCCGTTTAAGGATGGATAACTTTGCGATAATTGCAGAAAGCACTTTCTGAAGAAATAAGTATAATGTATTCTATGAAATAAGCATGCCCCATTAGATACCCTTGTGTTTCAGTGTAAATATTCTAGAACGCAATAGTAGTTTTGTGATGTTATTTCAGAAGTATATGTGTGTTTAAAGATATGCAAGACTTATCTAGTCCCTGAAAAGGCCATTTAATAGCAAAATTTTATGAACAAATCCTAATATTATTTTCTGTTGTAGGATACCTTGGGACATCCGAAAATGCTGCTCCTAAGTTGCGCAGCCGGTACTTTTGCCTTCCGCGGCTTAAAAAAAAACTTGTTATTTTGGGGGCATATTTTCTGAGAAACAGCTAAAGACATATTTTGCGCCACTGCTCTCTCAAAAATGGTCCCATCGTGACCTGTTGCAACATTTTACCATCCTGCTAGGATGGGTAAACAAGAAAAAAAATATGGCTGGTCCCATGTTTATCCGCATTTGCGTTCCCTTGGGATATATTGCTCCAGGACACCCCCCAAATCATGTGACTTTGCCCTGTTTGGGGACAGAAATGAGCTTGAAACGCATACTTATTCTTAAGATACACACTTTCTGTGTAATTGAAAACTGTCTTAGATCACTAGCTTTAATTTGATTGGTGATGGTTAAGCTTTCTGTCTTGAAAATTGGGCTCGCTATGGCCATTTTTGCATACCCTACCCCTAAATCACTCAAATCGGCTGTATAGTGGGGGGCATAGCAAACCTATTGTAAATTGTATGACAACAGCGCCAAATGTGGTATAGAGATAGAGCAATATCATATCTACAAATGTGGATATTGGAGCATTGCAGATCTGGCCCTTGACGGCCGTGGTCAGCACGTTTTAAATGCAATTATGTTGCCAGATTTGCTGGAAAAAAAAGATTACTTCATGTATGTCACTTTTGTTAACTTTAACCTAAAGGAATTTGAATACAGGCATGCGGGCAAATTAAATGGCGATTTCGTATTAACATGGAAGACAAGGGACAAGCAAGTTAACAGTTGGAGTTCACAGTTTGGGGCCACATTTTGTAATATACAAAATGCACATTTGTGTCTATTATGTGCAACGGTTCTTCCAACTGATGTATTCACTGAATTTTTCTCTGAGATTTTGGATGAGATGGCGAAGTACCCAGAGAGGAAGTATGGATGACGACATCGTGTACATCCACCCAGACACCTTCCAGCAGCTTATTGAGCAACAGAACCCCGCCAAGGTCTCCCGGGTTGTGGCTGGAAATCTTCCTTTTTGACTCCAACATCATTCATTTCAAAGCCATGAGACTGGGCCAATGAAAGACAGCGCTGATGAGGGTTGGTTGACAGAGATCTACTCTCGCGAAGTCAAGAACCCCGACTGTGGTGTGGGAAGGGCCTTCGTTGTTCATTTTTTTCTTACGCTGTCACACGGGAAGAGATTCTTAAACAAGACTTTCTTGAAAAGTTTGAGACCATTGTGTATAAAGATCTCGTCAAATTTCTACCTGAAGACAACGGCACACCCAAGATTGGGCGGAAAAATTCTGGCCGGAGAAATGGGGGGGGGGGTGTACTATTTGACATTGGTGGCGCCATTTACATACTACAGCACATTTTCTTATTACCCAACCCAATCTAGAAAATCATGTGGAACCTAAATTGTTCTATTCCAAAATAAAAATCGCATAAAATCAAAAATTTTGGTGCCGCCTCCATCCTAGTTTTTGCGGACATCTTCCTGCAGTTGTTGAAATTTATTTCATATTGTGTAAGTTGGTCGGCAGCGGTCTCGCCGCACCTTGCAGTGAAGCCTACAACAGTTGATTCACATGCTAACTGATTATGAATGCATGACAAGTAAATAAATACAAAAATAATTGAAAATCATCCCACCTCTTTTTTTCTAGCTATAATGAACATTTAGAGCAACAAAAAAATGTTCTAACCCATCCCCACCAAATAGGAACAAAACTTTTATTTTGTCGGCGTTAGTCCTTTTTTTTCAATACAGGAACCCATCTGTCAATAAATTTTCAAGAGAAATAAGGATTAATATTTTCACAGCTGGCTTATCAATCACCTACAGTCAAAAGCATAGATGTATCAAGTTACACAAACAGTCGCAGCCAGTCAATCCTACTGTTACAGTCACTTGATTGATTTTGACTGCAAGGATAACTTTACACAGAATGTGTGTTTGCATAGGAGGATTTGACATGCACACGACAATATCAAAACACAAGTAACAGTTTGACCTTTTCTCATTTTAATTCAACATTCCAGCAGAGTATGCATATATGCATACATTATCCATACAATATGTATGTATCTACTCAAGACTTTTGTGAACGACATGTAAATTAGCCCAGCTTTGAACAAGCAAGGAGTACAGTTCACACACCACAAGCTAAACTTTCTTAATTTAAAAGTTAACTTCTATTCTGAACTCCAACATTTGTTTTAGTCGCTATCATCATGCAACATTCAAAACTGAGTGTATTCTGTTGTCATTTATGTGACCTGTTCTGTCAAAATCAGACTTTTCTGGGCATCAGGTCAAAAATGAGATTTTTGCATTAAAATATGTACATTTTCCTTTTAATAGGTGGTATAATTTTTGAAACTGGTCATTCCTGGGCAAAGTTATGTTATTTTGAAGTTCATTGTGTCGAAAACTAGAAAACGGAGAAAATGGCAGTTAAAGTTTGGGGTCTATTTTAAGACCTGCTTCAAGTGACATTTCTCTAACTGATACACCTTAACAAATCATCAAAAATACTATATTTAGAGTTTAAATTAGGGCTTCAAACTTTTATAGTGTATCTTAGACATGTTCAAGATTACAAATATGTAAAAATTAGAAAATCAAAAAAAATCCCCCCAAAGCATTTTTTTTTTGGCCTTAGCTCAATTTCAACCTCTGCCCTGAAGCGTATGCTTTTGACAGAACAGGTCACATATTAAGATTCAGCAGGGCGTCTGGTTAGATGATAATGGATATCCTGAATTTTTCCTCGAATGCCAAATAATAGTGGACAATTTGGGGTATAGTGTGAATAAGAAGCCTGAAGAAATTGGTAGAGAGAAGGTACATGTAATATAGTATAAACATTTTATAGAGATGGGGCAACCAAAAATTGTTTTCCAGGTAACATTTTTGAGTACAAGATTGGGACAAAAAAACTCAGTTTATCCTAGCCTGGGTGGAATTCAAACCCTGCCCATTGTGGGGACAGGAGTAGGCCAGTAACATACAAGTATGCTTCTTGATTTTCAAGTATTCTAACGTTTGACTTAGCAGAACACTATTAACCAGTAAATATTTGTTTAAATATCACATTGTATTGAAAAAATTCTCCTGTTATGTCCACTTATTTGTTTTTACAATAAATTAAAGGGAATATACAACATTTGCAAACATCAAAACACAAAACTACCAAATTATTATGATTATGATGAAAACTACCAACTTAGGCCAAAAGAAAATACTAGTTCTGCTTCCGGTTACCCTACCTACCCAATTTTGACAGCCCCTACCCCAATTTTATTTTTGTTGGAAAAATGAGGGGAAAAAACCCAAAATCATCAATTACTACCTTTTACCCTTGACTACATGCAGATACATGTACCTCCATATGATCGTACACAAAAAAATTGCCCAACAATTTTTTCGCTACCTACCCTACTTTCAAATACCATGTACATGTAATTGGGAGCAGAAGTGGTTTTTTTGTTTGGCCTTATTATACATGTATTTAAAATGTTGCCAAGGATTTTTTTTTAAGTAGACAAATATATGTCAGTCTAAACAGAATAACCCATGTCAATGTCTTCTCAAAATGTAAATCTAAACGGAAAAAAGTATTCAAGACCAATTTTATGGCATATAATAAAACAACAGTACATATAAGGTAAATGACTATGCTAAATGAAAACAAAAGGTCTGGTTCCCCAACTAAACAGGGGCATTTTTGTCATTTGAAGTTATTTAAACGTAAATAACTTTTATGATGCCAAAAATAGCAATTTAAGAAGTAAATATTATTTTTAGGATGACACTTGAAAATAGCATTAGGGAGTAGCTTTAAAGGGCCCATGCCATGTAATTTTTTTTATGCAATCCTTCGAAATGCAACTTTTGTGTTCCATTTAACACTATTTCAATTTTTGTTCTTTCGATTTTCAAGGGTATTTTGATGCCTTTTGTACTTACTTATGCAAATGCGAATCTCTATATATACATGTTCAGGAGCAAAAGTGTGATGTCATTTCAGGCAGAAACCTCACTGTTACTGTGTTACAGCAACATGTCTTTCAGCACCAAAAGTTGCCAGAATTTGGGAATATTTCACTGTATGGCGATGCATTGTGTCAGTACTTGGCAGTAAGCCAAGGAGCAAACTTTCTTCACCAATATTTTTAACAAGTAATTTATTGGGTTCACAATGTAAACAGAAAACCCCTGAACTGAACAGTGTCTTCCTGAAATGACATCACTGCAACAGTGCCCTCAATAAGACATTTGCGAGTCAAGGGCGGATCCAGGGGGGGGCCAAAGGGGGCCATGGCCCCCCCCCCCCCCCCCCCCAAAAAAAAATTTTTTTTTTTTTTTTTTTTTTTCATCGCACAAAAGGCAGTAATGAGTACATCACCATCTTTTCCTCAAAAACTTTGGTTAAAGTGTTATTGCCTCTCGGATCACATCGCACAGAGCATCATCAATTTTTGGCCGAAGGGAAGCGGGGCCCCCGAACCCCACGCCGTTTTGTTTTAGGTTTTTTTTTGGACCACTTTTTTTTTTTTTCCCTCCAAAATTGTGTTCTGGATCCGCCCTTGTTGCGAGTTAAATTTGAATAAAATCTGGAACGCTGACTTAATCCAATGCTTTACACATTTTAACTTTGCATTCTCCCGACCAAAGAGACTGTTACTACATCACGTGATTCGGGGCAAGCCTTATGCTAGCAACACCCAGCTCTGGCATGGTCTGGTGTCTTTGTGCCATTCTCACCCATTGTGAGCGATGTATTGATGCTGAGCGTCTCTTACATAACTATGCAAGAGCTTGCCCCGAATCATGTGATTAGCAACAGTGTCTTTGGTCTGGAGAATTCAAAGTTAAAACGTGCCAAGCATTCTGAGCAAGTCAGTGTACCAGATGTTATTGAAATGTTAATCCCAAAGGGTATAGGTTACTCGCAAATGGCTTATTGTCCGGAAAAGTTTGTAATTTTTATTAATTATTTAAAGAAGTGCACTTTTCAATAAAATTAACCAAAAATGGATGTCAACTATTTTTCATACATTGGAGTAGAAAGTTGCACAAAAAAAGGCTACATTTTCCATGTTTGTCAAACACATATATATGGGATAACGAATTTATCTTCACGCAAACCTGACGCATGGTAAAGTTGGAACGATTATGCTGTACACAAACATTTTAGTTACCCTGCTTTGTAGCAGGAATGGCACCCGCATCTTAGAATAGCACAATACGGCGAGTGCCATGTGGTCCGTGGTGTATGAGATAATACCACACTATTGTTGCCATGGATCGACCAATCAGGATCAAGAATTCATGTTTGCTTGAAGATGTAACTGAAATTATTACACGTATTAAATGGTTTTAATTTCTCTGCTGACGATCTTAGAAATAGATATCAATAGATACATGTATCTCTATTTTGAGATCAAATGATAAATTTACACGTCGTACATGTAGTTCTATTATCCAAGTCAATGATGTAACATTGCACTAATCATGCAACACAACAACTGTTCAATTTTGGCTCGGTAGCATCTAATGTATTTGGACAAATTCCTCCAATCTTTTGGGAACAATACCAATGTATTTCAGCCTATTCCTTACGACCGCTCTTGCAGTAAGACACTGCAAGGTTGTGTAGTTCAATGGTGAGATGTCACACAAGGCATCTCCCAATAGATCAAGGGCAGCTTTGCCATCTTTATTACGACAATCTAGATGTGCTCCATGGTCTAGAAGCATCCTCAGGGTGTCTCCACGATCGTGCTTGACTTGACTATCCGAGGATACATTTGCAGCGATGTGTAGAGGTCTATTCCCATGGGCGTCAAATGCGTTCACGTTGGCCCCGCATGCAAGCAGCAAGTGAAGAACTTTGCTGTCAGGGAATTTGCATACTGGATAGCGTCCAACTGATGATGTGGATTCATCAACTGCAAGATGCAGGGGCGTGGCTCCTTTGAGTCCAGATGGTTTGAGTTTGAGGAATTGGTACGTGGCCTGTCGGACTTCTTCTTCTTCTTCCTCTGTGCCATCCAGCTTGGCAATCAGACTCATCAGATGCATTATGATCAAGAGAGCTCGGTTGAAATTGCCAGCATCCTTCTCTGTCTGAGGGCCGATGGGTGTCTCCTCCATTCCGCGTTTGATCTCAGAGATTCCCTTCAAGTAGATGATGGAGACGGTTCTGTACTGGAGATCATTGCAGACCCTCTCTCCGTTTCGTTCAGACAGCATGTAGGCAAACAGTTCAGCGAAGGATAACAAGCTGCTCTGTGTCATTGGATTCAGGGGTTCCAGCGCCTGCTGTTGCATATCCAGAGCATACATCCATAACGTAATGCACCGATCAAAGTTACCGGAGTCTGCATAAACAGCTCCTCTGTATCGTATATAGTAGGTTGTGTCAGGGTGGGTTGGGCCTAAGATTCTCTCACGGATCAGCAATGCTTGCATACGCATTTCATCGGGATCTCCCACCAAGTTTTCCAAATCTTTTGATGAATCTACTTCAATGGTACATTCGTAAGCTGGAATCGCTTTTTTTGGTGCCTTTTTGATTACGTTTGCAGGGTCGCTGTTTCGTTCGTCTAGTGCACGCTGCCAGTATCGGAGTGCTTGATGCATGTCTCGTTTCTTGTCAACGGCGGTTGCGCCCGACAGTTCTAGAGATTCAACCTTCTCTATTTTCGGAACATTTGGATGCGTGACCAGGTAGTCCACGATGTTAGTGTGGCCAGCAACTGCCGCTGCTTTGATTGGTGTCATACCATAAGCATCGTCATCCATCACTGCACTGTGTTTCAACAGAAGCTTCATGATATCTAGACTTCCGGATTCCGCACAGTCGTGCAATGCTGTGTTGCCACGGATACTTTTCCGATTCACATCTGCATGAAGTGATAGTAAGAACTCTGCGATTTCATAGTGGCCCTTGTAGCAGGATATCATCAGGCATGTGTGGCCATGGCGATTGGCAAGTTCAATGTCGGCCCCATTCTTGACAAGATGCTTGACGATGTCAAAATGGCCATCAAAACAAGCAGCTCGCAGTGGTGTGGAGTTGGAGAATGTCGTTTGATTCACCCTGGCGCCATGCTGCATCAAACTCTGGACTGTCGTAAAGTGGCCCGCCGCAGCTGCGCACCACAATGCTGGGGCGCCCTCTATTGTCTCCCCATCAAACGTCACCGACCCAACTTGCTCGACGTCGGCCTTGCATTTCTCAAGAAAATAATTCACGACATCCAGGTGGCCATTACGACTGGCAACAATCAGCGGCGTTGTTTTTTCCACAACTTGAGAAACTAGCCATTTCACTTCCTCTTCTGTGAACAATCGGAGACATTCCTGAATTCTTGGAAGGTCGCCCTCTTGCGCCGCTTTGAAGATAGGCGTCTTGAAACTCTGATAAAAATTGGGATCGCTCACGTCGATCAGGTTCTCCCCCTCACTCATTTTTACAGACTGTGTTGATCCATCGATTTTTTTAAATACCATGTAAATTTGGGGAAGTACCTGATTTGGGGAAGTAAGAATTTTCCGGGTACAATAACCTCTGTTTCTGGTTACACGTAATGCACCGTCATTTACATGTACGTACATTGACCAATGCAGGGTGACCGTAAGGTGATGGCCGAATTCTGCTAAATCCACTTCAAAAATCTGTCAGATTTATAAAAAAAAACTGCCCAAATTCCCCAGAATTACTCGAAATACACTATAAACATTTAAAATCAATGCAGATGTTGTAATATTGCATTACTTAAGATTCAAATTACATTATAAACAATCTATATTTACATAAAGATGTTATGAAATTGCGTAAATTTTTCAGGCAAAACGCGGTTGAGTCGCGATGAGGTTCTCTTCCAACCTCGTCCCCAGGGTGTCGAACAGTACGCGCCCATCACTACCTGCTCTCTCACCCTGGTATTGGATCATTTGCATGTGCAAGATTTTTGAACACGTAT